>JAWZYU010000007.1:98908432-100292765 GCA_038380435.1 Ryuthela nishihirai | reverse complement strand
CCATTTGTTGTTAATTAAAATATAATCTATCATATACCTGTGCAACACCTCAGGTGAAACCCATGTATATTTATAAATGTCCCGGTATTTGCAGTATGTATTAGTTATTAGCAAACGATTAAGTTAGTTACCTGTAGGAGACGTCCTTTGCCATTGGAACTACCAATGCCAAAGGGACCTAAAACTCCTGCTCAAAACTCAGAATAAGCATTAACTTTAGCATTGAAGTCACCTAGCACAAGAGAAATATCTCCTATCTTCAAAGAATGCAAAATATCCTGAAGCTGGCTGCAAAATCTGTCCTCGTTCTCATCGCAGTACTCTGTGGGGGCACAACAACAAATGACATTCAAGTCTTTATTTTTCGTTTTAAAATTTGCTGAAAGAAATTTTTTATTAATGCAGTCATATCCTGGAAGAGGATCCTTAGCATTACTGGCGCATCTGCTAAGAAGTAAACCTACACCTTGGAGATCCTCCCTCCCTGAAAAGAGAAATTTAAGTTATTTTTAAGTATCTGACATGAACCTGTCCAACTGATCTCTTGCAAACTTAGAATATCTAGGTTAGGGGTTCTCAACGTGAGGTACGCGGTAAAATATTTTGGGGTACGCCGTGAGAGCTCAAAAGTCGCTAGATATATGTTATTTATATGTATATATATATGTTTTAATTTATTCCCAATGTTATACTATAACTATAGTTTTATCTATCTATACAAGGGGTACCCCAGTTACATACACATTTCCAGGGGGTACGTGAAGCATAAAAGGTTGAGAACTACTGATCTAGGTTATAATGCTGCAATTCCTGCATGAGGACATCAAGAGAATAATTTCTATGTAACGTCCTCACATTGTACGTTCCTGCAGAGAGAAAATGATTAGTAGGATTTTTAAAGAAACTAGGTTTATTGAGAGAAGTAGGGCAACGATATCAAACAGCCCCGTGATCGCAGACAAGGGCAAAGAACTGTTCGTCCTCCGCTACAGTCTGAAGTCACCGATGCTGGTAGGAACTTCAAGCACCACCTTTTCAAGTTGGCTTTTCAAGAGCCATTGACTTGCCTGAGACACATTACTCCAGTTCGGGATTGGTATGGTTTGGTTGTTTTGTGTTTAATGGCACATTAGCATCTAAGGATATAATGCACCAAACATATATCCAAAAAAAGGTAAAAAGTCGTGGTACCCTCAACCAGTTTTTAAAAATACACAACAAAGACACACACAAAATATTTAAATCATTAAAATTAAAGAAAGTAGACAACAACAACAAATGTATAAATATGTTCTTTATAAAAAAATAACCCGGGTGTAGGCCACCTGAGTTTAAACATATAGAAAAATAAATAGGTGAGTAAAACTATGAAAGTTAAAAAACATACGTTGGTTGGTTGTTTGGGGTTTAATGGCGCATTGACAACTAAGCCTGTAATGCGCCAGACAAGACAAATAGTAAAAATATAAAAACCATGAAAACCCACAACCAAAGCTAAAAACAAATTGTAAAGGTGATAAAATACAATACAAAAGCCAATAAAAATAGAGTACGTAAAAGGTCAACAAGCATAAAACCTAGAAAATAACAATGTGTGTAAAAGGTCCATGTAAATAATAACAATGGTAAAAAGTTATAATCGGTTAAAATAGCCACAAAAACGTAAAAATTCGAGGAGAGTAGGTAAAATCGATTCATCAGATAAAAAGTGTCCGAGTGTAAGGGGCTCGGACGTAAAATTGTGAAAGCTAAAAATCATGCGTCGTTCAAAATTAAAACAAGGACATTCGATTAAAATATGTTTAATACTTAAAATGGTGTCACAAAACTCGCACTTAGGTTCGTCGTCCGCCTTAAGAAGAAACGAATGAGTCAGAAACGAATAACCTAAGAGGAGCTGAGCAAGTACAACTTCCTCCTTGCAATTCTTGTCGTAACATGACTCCCATGGTTCGATAATAGGTTTGATCTCAAAGAGCTTGTTCGTAAGCTGTTCTGACTAAGATCTCTGACACTGTGCCAGGAGCTCGATGTTAAAACACTGCTGGAAGTCCACATATGGAGCTGGCAGAGGAGAGTCGGAGAGGGGGAAGGCTGACTTGGCAGCAGCTTCTACCAAGTCATTACCCCTGATTCCGACGTGACTGGGCACCCAAAAGAAGAGATCGTTGGTGGTGGCTGTCAGACGATGCAGCTGCTGGCGGATTATGGAGAAAACAGGGTGAGACCGATGCCTCACAGAGATCAAATCCTGTAGCGAGCTATGTGAGTCGGTATACAAACAGTCGGGTGTAAAGCCCTTCCCCGTCCTGCAAAGAGAAAAATCTCAGGAAGAGGAAACAGCGAGCCAAGGTGGAAGTGGCTCGGCTCTCGACTGTTCTATGCTATCGAGACTGGTGTTAAAGTCTCGCAGGTAAACTTGGACACGCAAACCAAAAGAACGAATGGTAGTCGGCCGATTTTGGTATAACATTTCCCACTGGGGACTGAAAATGCAATCTCAAGTGGGATGGCTTGACAGGGATCGCAATTTTGCTGCATACTGAAGGGACAACTGTTGACGGTGAATAGATAATGATGGTTCGTCGGTCTCTACATAAATACTCTGGACTGGTGAAGTGTGGAAGGCCCCCTTGCAAACACGAAGTTTCCTGTGTAGAGAGTCAAGCACCTTCACCACCGAATCCTGTGCGGAGTCGTACACCTGGGATCCATAGTACAGTTTCGACCGGATAAGTGCACGATAGAGGCAGAGAAAAGAACATTGGTCCGCTCCCCAGGAAAGGGAGGACAGGAACTTGAGGATGTTCAATGTCCATGTGAACTTGGACTTGAGATAACAGATATGGGGTAAAAAGGTCAGTTTCCAGTCGAAGACAAAACTGAGAAACTTGGTCTCCGCCACAACTGGAATGATGTTACCCCCCAGCCGCAGCTCGGTGTCCAGATGAAGATTACACTTGCGACTAAAGTACACACAAGTGGTCTTCTGTGGGGAGAACCGAAACCTATTGGACGTCACCGAAACCGAGAGATTGTTCAGGGAAGTTTGCAGTTGTCGTTCAATGGCCATCATGCTGTACAACGAGCAAAAGATGCTAAAGTCGTCAACATAGAGGGCATTGCCTACAGTCGGGAAAGTTGCCGTGTAATTGGATTTATTTTGACAGCCAAAGCGTAACACTCAGGACGCAGTCTTGTGGCACCCCTGATCTTGGGGGAAATGCCGCGACAGAGTGTTGGTGACAAGAACTCGAAAATTACGAGAAGATTAAAAATTGGCAATGAAGATCGGCATGTGATCTCGCAAGCCGAAGCTGTGGTGGTCACGAAAAATGCCGAATCTCCATGCCATGTCGTACCTTTTTCGATGTCGAAGAAAATTTACACTAGGTGCTCTCGACGTAAAAAAGAATTCCTGATTGCCGACACGAGGCAGATCAGGTGGTCTACAGCAGACCCGTGCCTGCAAAACCCATACTAGGTGTTGGAAAGAAGGCTGTGATTTCCAAATACCAGGTCAGCCTGTTATTTACCATTCTTTCCAACATCTTGCAGACGCAGCTCGTCAACGCAATTGGACGACAATTGGAAGGAATCTTGGGATCTTTGCCTGGCTTAGGAAAGGCCAAGACGATGGCCTCCTGCCAGGAGTCTGGAAACTGCTCCTCGATAAAAATGCAGTTCAAGAGTTGAAGCAGCCGATCCTTACTAGATGGTGAGACATTTTAGAGCATTGCATAATGGACATTGTCTGGCCTGGCAGCAGATGCATGGGAAGTGCACAGGAAGTGTGCAGAGCAAGGCGAAGCTCCTCTGCTGTGAATGGCCTGTTGTAGAGTCCAGGCCATTCGAATGGAAGGACAGTGGAGAGTGTTCGACCCTGCTCTTCTGGGCCAGGAACTCGGGGGAGTAGGAGGATAAAGAAGAGATGGAGAAGAATGACTCTTCCAGAGTGTCGGCAATTGCTCGAGGATCAGCAAATTGCCTGTCCATTGTGCTCCAGGATCGATAATAAGTGGGATGTGTACTTTACACCCATCTTCCGGACCTCACCCACACGACTTTAGAACTGGTCATGCGAGTGATAGATGAGGTATATTTGATCCAAGATTCCTTCTTACTCTGGCGCCGAATGAAACGGGCTTTCGTTCCGGCTTTGCTTCAAGGTTGGGGGATGTCGGATATCTCCGAAACACCCCCCAAGCCTTGTTCTGAGCCTTACGAGCTGCGGTGCAGTTGGGATTCCAACAGGTTTAGGGAACCGTGGAAACCGAGTCGAGATCTGAGGAATTGTAGAGGCAGCTGCATGGACGACACAGTCTGTCATCTCTCCCACTGCAACATTGATTGGCTCCTGGCTGACAGAGTGCTCATCTAGCTCAGATAAGAGCTCAAAGCCACTCCAGTCAGCCCGATCAATCCTTCATCAGGATACACGTGAAGGGCTGCAAGGCTCCCCATGGGAGGTGGTGGACACCACAGGGAGGTGATCACTTACATATGGATTGTCCTCGACCTCCCATGTAAAGAGTGAAAGGATCGAGGACGAGCAGACAGTGAGATCAATGGCAGTGAATGTGCAGGTTGGGGAGTGGAAGTAAGTACTGACACCAGTGTTCAACAGGAAGACAAACAGGCTTTCCGAGGACCGCACCAGCATAGGAGACCTTGCCAGGTGTGGCAGGCAGTGTACTAAGCTTTCTCGCCTCTAAATGATGTTATGGAGCGTCTTTAGGCACTGTAACTCTTTCACCTCCAGCCACTTTGGATAGTCACAGGAGTACGCTGGATATTCGCCACTGCAGTTTACACAACATGCCGTTTCTGCTGTGCAGTCAGGTTCAACATGTTCCTGACTGACACAACGGGCACATTGAGGTTACTCCGTCATGCAGTGCGGGCATGGCCAAACCTCTGTCATTGAAAACAATGCAGAGGGTTTGGTATAAATGATCGTACTTCGCAGTGTAATTACCCATCCTTGATGGAAGTCGGCAGGTGTGGCATGTTGAAAGTTATTATTAATACCCTGGTGGGTACTAACTTTCCATCACCACGTGTTGGAACCCAGTGGACTGCTGTCATTCCGTGGGAAGAAAGATCTGTGAGAATTTCCTCCTCAGAAACTTTGAGGAGGCCCCACTCAGAGATCATCTTAGGCGCTTGACATTCGGTTCTCCTGTAAGACCTTTTAAACTCTTGTTGATAAAAAAGGGGGGCATTTTCCAAGAACCTGATCACTCGTAGAGTGGAAGACCAGGAATCTTGAGAACGATAGACGAAGACGATGATAATGAAGACGCAGAAGACGGAGGCTCATGCCGAGGTCATTTTGCGGCATTCTCCGGTGAATTTGTTTGGGGGACTCATGTTTGATTATTGAGTTCCAGTGCCCGTTGTCCCCACCCACCACGGAGTTCAACAAGGGGATACCCAATTGGGCGCCAGGGCTGCCCAGGCACCATACCCACACAGCCAGTGAGTGAAGCCCTAACAACTAAACAAAAGGAAATTGAAAAGACAAATGTGAGAATCCCAACCTAGCTCTCACAAAAGAAAAGAAGCAGAAAAATGAAGAAAAGTGAGAAGCAACTCGTTTTCACAAATGAAAGAAAACTACAAAATTAATAAATCTGTGGGGGAAACTTGTAAACCGTTACCCAGACGTGGACAAGGTTGCTCATCGTTCTGCATGGTTGACCATGGCAGGACCTGCCCACCAGCTAACTGATCCTCAGGGTGCCACCCCAGGACCTCCCGTTTACCTGAAGCAGAAGCCAAAGTAGAGTGTATAGCAGCGGCTCCCGAAATCACTGCCCAGCCCTGCAACAGACAGGCTATCCAATGGTAAAATGGCCAAAGGGCACCTCACAAGTCATGAGCTGGGGAGAGAAGATCGGGACCCACGAGCAACTGCCAGGATCCTCCTTTCCAGGAACATGGGTCTCAGCGCACTGCAAACATGCGGCCGGGCGTTCAGGACCCTGTGAAGCTAACCGAGTCAGGGAAACCTTCACAGGGTGGTCCTCTCACACCATGGACAGGAGCTTGCACCAAGGGGCTGCTGAACTGACATTTGAGATTAATATGTATAAATAAAAATTTTAATGTACTCTTTATTCATAATAAGATTGTTCCGGACCCGATCTCCCTTTTTACCGAAAGCAGTTAGTTTCGTTTTGCAATGTTTCAGTTTACACGGGAATTTACTGCAACCTATCAACTGTGTAAATCGAGGGATGGATTATTTTCAATTGGAAGCCACTGTGATATCATTGAGATCTGAAGTTTCAACCAAAATGTTTTTGTTAATATATCCATCACCACATGGAGAGCAAAGACTTCATTCGGGGATATTTTTATGCACTGTGACGTAGCAGATATTTTATTAAATAACAAACTTCAGTCTTTTATATTCATTTAGTTAAAATTGTGTGCCATAAATCAAACAGCTCATCAGGTGCTAAAGAAAGAACTGTTTTCCAAGTGGCTAACTTGAAAGACAACCATATTGAAAAAAAAGTAAAAAACAATATTCATTCGTCTTTTCCCCATCTTCTATAACTTTCTCTGAATCTTGGGATCCATGTGACCTTGCAATTTGACCCACTGTACCAAAATGTTTTTACGTATGAGCGGTACGCTCATACGTAAAAACAACTGAACTCAATCGGTATCTTTACTTTGATTTAGTCTACTAAATATTTTCTTTAAGAAATCTAGCTTGCTCAAGTATTTAGTATTTTACTACTTTAGCGTTTATGTTACAGTCTTAGGGTTGTATTGGGTGTTTCACATCTGAACGGGGCTTTTTTCTCACAATAGGCTAAATAGTCAGGTCACAAGGACCTTAAGGAATCAAAGAAGTTTGGGAGAATGTTACCCCCTGGAAACTGTTAGGAGACAGATGTAAGTCTCTCACTAAGGGCATGCAGCATATTCTTTAAAATGCTCAGGGTATGGACTCTCCCGCACATGGCCCATGACCTTTCGTCTCGTCCAACGGACGGCAGCTTTTCAAGCCCGTCGGTGTCCCCTTTCTCACTTGAGGAAAGGCGAAAGTTTAACGGAGAAAAATCGCAGAGCTTGTACAGTTGGGGTTCGAACCTTAGAACTGCAGATTACGGGCCTGATGCGCTACCGCCCGATCCCCCCGCCCTCCTTCCATCAAAGCTTTCTAGCAGGTTCTTTAGTGTGCACAAGGTACGACTCTCTTGAACATGGGACAACAGCTTAACGTCTCATCCGAAGGACGGAAATATCTCCAAGCTTATCAGTGTCGTCTTTTTCATCAAACTAGAGCAGCGTTTAGCGGAGAAAATCTCTATTCAAGCCCAGTACGTGATAGAGAGAGTGTCAGTTAAGCCAATCCCGTGTATAAAAGCACTTAATCCGTAAATAAAATGAAAAGAAATATAATTTGAGATTAAAAAAGACCTATTAACACTGGTTAACGAAAGAGGAAACCAGTTTAAATTATATTAACACCATTAAAACTAAAAACGCCATAACTATATTTCAGTAAAAGCGATCAACAAAGAATGATTTTTTTCATTTTTACAAGCAAATGGTTTTCTATTAGTCAACAGTAAGCTACTCTCAGTCCTACCAGGATAAACGCAATATTTTCAGTTTCGCGGGATTCTTTTTTCTGTTTGGGTCAGTATCAACAACTCATCGGATGACTCTTCCTCTGAACATCATTCTTCATCATGTCATTCTCCTCACATCATTTTTCCTGTCACTCTAACGTGTGCTTTCTTCTTTCTATTACTTTTTTTTCTTCTTTTGCTCCTTTCTAGTAAATCTTTTCATTACCATGCTTATCTCAATATTGTTTTCTTTTGAGGTGAAATAATTAACTCTGAAAACTTACATACAAAGAAAGCAGTTTTTGTTTGCGTAGTGTGCTTCTGTATTTTGCCTCCAAATTACAATTGTATTTGGAGGCATTAAACCACGTATCATATGCACAAAAACAGTCACAAATCAGAGACCGTTATATGAAAAACAGTTATGTTTTCCACGAAGAGATTATACAGATTATTTCATTTTTAAAGAAAGATAATCCATTATCTTTATATTGAAGAGAAGGAATATAATTTTGAAAAAGAAAGGAAATTACCTTAAGTTTCAAGTGTAATGTAATTAATTCTAAAGCGAAAGTTAAGGGAAATATGGTTATTAATAATGGGAAGAAGTGCATTATAATTTCTAATGGGAAGACAAGAGCATTATAATTTGTAATGGGAAGGCAAGTGCATTATAATTTCTAATGGGAAGGCAAATGCATTATAATTTCTAATGGGAAGGCAAGTGCATTATAATTTCTAATGGGAAGGCAAGAGCATTATAATTTCTAATGGGAAGGCAAGTGCATTATAATTTCTAATGGGAAGGCAAGTGCATTATAATTTCTAATGGGAAGGCAAGTACATTATAATTTCTAATGGGAAGGAAAGTGCATTATAATTTCTAATAGGAAGGCAAGAGCATTATAATTTCTAATGGGAAGGCAAGTTCATTATAATTTCTAATGGGAAGGCAAGTGCATTATAATTTATAATGGGAAGGCAAGAGCATTATAATTTATAATGGGAAGGCAAGAGCATTATAATTTCTAATGGGAAGGAAAGTGCATTATAATTTCTAATGGGAAGGCAAGAGCATTATAATTTCTAATGGGAAGGCAAGTTCATTATAATTTCTAATGGGAAGGCAAGTGCATTATAATTTATAATGGGAAGGCAAGAGCATTATAATTTATAATGGGAAGGCAAGATCATTATAATTTATAATGGAAGGCAAGTGCATTATAAATCTATGGGAAGGCAAGTGCATTACAATTTATAATGGGAAGGCAAGAGCATCATAATTTCTAATGGGAAGGCAAGTGCATTATAATTTCTAATGAGAAGGCAAGTGCATTATAATTTCTATGGGAAGGCAAGTGCATTATAATTTCTAATGGGAAGGAATGTGCATTATAATTTCTAATGGGAAGGCAAGTGCATTATAATAGCTAATGGGAAGGCAAGTGCATTATAATTTCTAATGAGAAGGCAAGTGCATTATAATTTCTATGGGAAAGCAAGTGCATTATAATTTCTAATGGGAAGGCAAATGCATTATAATTTAAAATGGGAAGGCATGTGCATTATAATTCTAATGGGAAGGCAGGTGCAGTAATAATTCCTAATGAGAAAGCAATGCAATACAATTAAGCTCAATATGGTTAACTGAAATGGGAAAGTAAGTGCAATGCAATTATTTCTAGGGAAACATTAAATGGAATATGGTTGTTTTGAAATAAGAAGTCAAGGGAACTATATACTTCCCATCAGTGATATGCACACACGCTCTCCCCCCAGCGTACAAAGATTGCTCTCTTTGAACTGAAAACAGTGGAGTGACAGATAGCAGTGTGGAAAATAAACGATTAACTTTCTGTATCAAATCAGCAATATTTACTTACGAAAACGCAGACTTGATTGTTTAACCTCTATACGACACTTTTTTGCCCACAATGAGCTAAATGGCTAGGTTACAAGGACCCCAAAGGATTAGAGCAAGTTAAGGGTAGGAAACAGATGGAAGTCTCCCCTCAATCCCATCTAGCGTGTTCTTTAACGTACACAGGGTATAATTCTACTGCACAGAGAGCCACGGCTTAATATCCCAGGTTCGGGAGCGGCTCAGTCGGTAGCACACCAGGCTCGTAATCTGCAGTTCCAGGTTCGAGTCCCAACTGGGTCAGCGTTGAGATTTATCTCCACAAAATTCCCCGCCCTGCCCACGGTCAATAGGGAACACCGATGGGCTTGGAAAGGCCGCCGTCCGTCGCATGGGACGTAAAGCCGTTGCCCCGTGTGCGGGATAGCCATACGCTCTGCACGTTAAAGAACACGCTGGATGGTCTTGATGGGAGCTACGATCTGTCTCCCAACAGCTGTTTCAGTGGGTCCCCTCCCCAACCTTCTCTGAGCCTTCTGGGTCCTTGTGACCTAGCCATTTAGCCCATAGTGTGCAAAAAAAGTGCCGCTCAGAGGTAAAACAACCCAACGTTCAAGAACACGCTGAATGGCCTTGACGGGATGGCCTAACAGCTGTTCTAGTGTGTCCCCTTCCCCTAACCTTCTCTGAGTCCTCGGGGTTTGTGACCTGGTCATATAGCCCATTGTGTGCAAAAATTATCTCTCAGAGGTAAAACATCCCAACGTCAAAGAACACTCTGGATGACCTTGGCGGGAGTCTACCATCTGTGTCGTAACATGTCTCTCCCCCAAACCTCTGAGCCCTCAGGGTCCTTGTGACATGGCCATTTAGTCCACTGTGTGCAAAAAAGGGGCGCTCAGAAGTAAAACAACCCAATGTTAAAGAACACGCTGAATGGCCTTGACAGGAGGCTGCCATCTGTATCCTAACAGCTGTTCTAGTGTGTCCCCTCCCCCTAACCTTCTCTGAGTCCTCGGGGTTCTTATGACCTGGTCATATAGAACATTGTGTGGAAAAAGGATCTCTCAGAGGTAAAACATCCCAACTTTAAAGAACACTCTGGATGACCTTGACGGGAGTCTATCATCTGTGTCGTAACATGTCTCTCCCCCAAACCTTCTCTGAGCCCTCAGGGTCCTTGTGACCTGGTCATATAGCCCATTGTGTGCAAAAAGAGTCTCACAGAGGTAAAACATCCCATCGTTAAAGAACACTCCTGATGACCTTGACGGGAGGCTACCATCTGTCTCCCAGCAGCTGTTTCAGTGGGTCTCCTCCCCCAACCTTCTCTGAGTTTTCGGGGTTCTTCTGACCTGGCCATTTAGCCCATGGTGCACAAAAAAGTGCCGTTCAGAGGTAAAACAACCCAACCCAACCTTTATATCTCATCCGACGGACGATGGCATTTCTATATCCATCGGTTCCTCCTTTCTGGTTAAGGGAAAGGTGGGAGTTAGCAGCGATAAATGTCAACATAGGCACAGCTGGGACTCGAACCTGGGAAATGCAGATTACGAGTCTGTTACGCTACCTCTGAGTCACTCCCGTCTTTCAGAAAATACACTGCACGTCAATAAGATCAGTAAGAATTATGGCATTCGTGAGCAGCAAAACAAGGAGGCGAACATCACGACAGCGAATCGAAAAGGTGGCGAATACTATACTGGTGAACACTCCTCCTTTCAAATTCCGTCAGCTCTAAAACCTGAAATTGAAGTCACTTGCCTCTTGAAATACGAAATGAAACAAAAAAATGTTAAAAAGTTTTAAACAGAAATTAAATCGCTTTCTGTTTTTAATAGAAGACCCTACGCATGTGTTGAAAAACTCAAAATCGAAATTTATTGTACATATTTCTGAAACTAACCTATTTTGTTTTACACCCATTGTAGCGAGTAAGCTATATTTAGTTTTAGTTTCCTTTAGAGGCCTAGACAAGCCATGTAATTTTTTGGGTTCACTCATATTTTTTATTTTGTAATTTGCATATAAATCATGAAATAAAAATTAGGGCGCTGGTGGCTCAGTTGATTACGCGCTAGGTTCAAAATCTGCAGTTTACAGATTCGAGTCCTACCTGTTGTAGGGCGGGGGTGGCTCAGTCGGTAGTGCGCCAGGTTCGTAATCTGCAGGTCCCAGGTTCGAGTCTCAGCTGAGTCAGCGTTGAGATTTATCTCCGCAAAACTTCCCGCCCTGCCCACGGTCAGTAGGGGACACCAATGGGCTTGGAAAGGCCGCCGACCATCGGATGGGAAGTCAAGCCGTGGTCTCGTGTTATGAAGAGCCATACCCTGTGCACGTTAAAGAACATGCTGCATGGCCTTGACGGGAGGCTACCATTTGTCTCCCAACAGCTGTTCCAGTAGATCTCCTCCCCCAACCTTCTCTGAGCCCTCGGGGTCCTTGTAACCTGACCATTTAGCCCATGGTGTGCAAAAAAGTGCCACCTAGAGGTAAATCAACACAATGCAACCCTACCTGTTCTAGCGTTGATATTTATCTCTTCTAGACTTCTACCCTGCTCTCAGTCTGTAGGGGACATCAAAGTGGCCCCGTGTGCATGTTAAAGAATATGCTAAATGGTCTTAAAGTGAGGTTTACCATCTGCCTCGTAACAGCTACCAGTGGGTCCCCTTTCCCCCAAATATTTCTGAGCCTTCGAGACCATTGCGACTTGGCCGGGCGGGGGTGGCTCAGTCGGTAGCGCGCCAGGCTCGTAATCTGTAGTTCCCAGGTTCGAGTCCCAGCTGGGTCAGCGTTGAGATTTATCTCCGCAAAATTCCCGCCCTGCCCACGGTCAGTAGGGGACACCGATGGGCTTGAAAAGGCCGCCGTCCGTCGGATGGGACGATAAGCCGTGGCCCCGTGTGCGGGAGAGCCATACCCTGTGCACGTAAAAGAACACGCTGGATGGCCTTGACGGGAGACTACCATCTGTCTCCCAACAGCTGTTCCAGTGGGTCCCCTTCCCTAACCTTCTCTGAGCCTTCGGGGTCCATGTGACCTGGCCATTTAGCCCATGGTGTGCAAAAAGTGCCGCTCAGAGGTAAAACAACCCAACCCAACCGACTTGGCCATTCATCCCATTGTGTGCATAAAACTTCTCACAATGGGCTAAACGATGATGAGGTGGTTCTGGGTTGACTTAATCGACAGCAAATTAGGATGGGCTAAATAGATGCACAAAATGTGGCCTGACATATATTGAAAAGTAAATTGAGTTGACCTTACCACATGAAGGTCGGAGGAAGCTCAGTGAGTAGCGGCACGCTCGTAATCTTCAGTTCCCTGGTTTAAGTCCCCCCTGGGCCAGCGTTGCGATTTATCTACACAAAACTCCCCGCCCTGCCCACGGTCAGTAGGAGACACAGATGGGTTTGGAACGACATCTGTCCGTTGGATGGGATTTTGAGCCGTGGCCCGAATGCGGGAGAGCCATATCCTGTGCACGTTAAAGAACACACTGAATCCTTGACGGGAGACTACCATTTAGCTGTTAACAGCTGTCCAGTTGGTCCGCTTCCACCAACCTTCTCTGAGCATTCTGGGTCCTTGTGACCTGGCCATTTAGCCCACTGTGTGAAAATAAAGCGCCGCTCAGATGTGCACGTTAAAGAACACACTGAATGTCCTTGACGGGAGACTACCATCTAGCTATTAACAACTGTCCAGTTGGTCCGCTTCCACCAACCTTCTCTGAACACTCTGGGTCCTTGTGACCTGGCCATTTAGCCCACTGTGAAAATAAAACGCCGCTCAGATGTAAAAGAACCCAACCTATACCTCGATACACCGGCCTAGACAGTCATCGAATAAATGACAGAAATTAAATAGGCGAAAAGATTTAAGTGATTCAATTTATTAAATACATATAAACTCTTTAATTTAGAGTAGTATAAGAGAAAAATAATTTCTTATTACAAATTTATTAATTCTATATTTATGAATATTTTAGAATTAATCACTAAATTTTTGTAATAAATAACTATCAGAAGAATTTGGGAAAATGAAATTTTAATTACATCTACATTTTACTTCTTCCGTTAGTGCACTGTCCGTGCCTGGTGTTTCTAGAAAGCCTTGATTAATTCCCATTTCCAAAGGCTAGAGATAAATGTTGTAAAATTAGGAGAATTAGTGACAAAAGAAAATGATAATGGATGTAAAGAACACAGCTATAGAACAAAAGACACGTGCATCACAATTCGGATTTTTATATCCAATCAATCTTACTATAGGAAAAATATGGTGGAATAAAACAGTGATCGTAATAGACTGCTGATTACAAGGGTCAAAGTGGGTTGGGTTGTTTTACCTCTGAGCGGCACTTTTTTGCACACCATGGGCTAAATGGCCAGGTCACAAGGACCCCAAAGGATCAGAGATGGTTGGGCGAGGGGACCCACTGGAACAGCTGTTGGGAGACAGATGGTAGCCTCCCGTGAAGGCCATCCAGCGTGTTCTTTAACGTGCACGGGGTATAGCTCTCCCGCACACGGGGCCACGGCTTAACGTCCCATCCGACGGACGGTGGCCTTTCCAAGCCCATCGGTGCCCCCTACTGACCGTGGGCAGGGCGGGCTCAAAGTGAAACAATTATCATTAGCAATTACGGTTGGTGGGAACTAATAGTTGTCTCTATTTGAAGAAGAATTTTAGATTGAATTCAGTTGTTTACAAATGAGTCAATTTAATTTAAAGTTTGCAAAATAATTCAACTTGTGATGCCATTAAATCTTTCCTCCCCGCCAAAAAAAATCATTCAACACATTTTTTTATTAGAGAAAGTAAAAAAATATTTTGATGACGAGAGGAAAAAATAAAGCAATATAATGAGAGATAAAAAACATTTCGGCATCAAAATATCAGTAAAAAAAAGTTATATGGCGCAACATCGAACGGAAAAAGAAAGTATTCCCTAAATGTTGTCTACCTCATTTCGAAAATAACGAACAGAACTCAAATGGGCAACATTAGACTCGTCTTCCGTTCCGTCCCAGAATGCATCAGAAAGCCATGCCAGTCCCTGTCTAATTGAGCCTTCACCCCAAGCCATCTTTTATCCATCTGACTATTTGCTCTAATAAGAGCATATAAACTGGCAAAGAAACTTTCGTTAGCGTTGGAAATTGCTGAGAGCACTCGTGATTTCAGCAAACTTGGACTGCATAACTTAAGATTCGAGCCATTAATTCAGTAAAGCAATATCCACTATCTACCAGCATTGCAGCTTATTTAAGCACAGTCAAGCATCGTCAATATGAACTTGAAGGATGGTAAAAATCCCATTCTTTTTATTAATGAGGTTCAAAGTGTTAAAACCTAAAATTGGATCAAAGACGATGGGTTGTTTCACCGCTGAGTGGCACTTTTTTGCACAAAACGGGCTAAATGGTCAGGTCACAAGGACCCCAATGGCTCAGAGAAGGCTGAGGTGAGAGGACCCACTGGACAGCTGTTAGGAGACAGATGGTAGCCTCCCGTCAAGACACTGTGAGTGGACCTAAAATTTATGTATATATTTCGCGAGGTTCATAATGAGAGCCTTTGTACAAAATTTGAGGTCCATAGGATTGGAAATGGCTGAGATCCAGACTGTTACGGAGATAATGACCAAAAGTTAAAACAAGCATTTTAGCGGTTTGATTACAGTAAAGTTTGCATTGTTTTGAAAATATACACATACAGAGAAATTTATCCCTTTGTTTTACTGCTTGATGACGTCAGAGGGTGAAGTAGCTTAAATACATTATGCAAACTATTGAGAAAGTTTTACCTCCGCTTCGACAGGTGTCAGGCCCCTCTAATTACATAGATACTTGACGGACTGGTCACGAATTTCATTCGCTGGTTTCCCGTGTGTCACTCCATGTTTGGTAGGAAAATCGGATCCTGGCAGTTTGTCTGCTATGGGACAGGATTAATTCCTTTGCGAATGTGGAAGATTTGGCAATGGTGGTCATGGCTTCGATAACCAAGAAAGATACGACTGAAAAGAAGCTTCTTGGCAAACATTTGGCAGGAATTGAGAAAGTTATCGCTATTATATCAATTGAGAATGGAAGAGAAACTGGAACAGGACTTCTACGGTGATTGGACTGAAAATTGACATGTGTTTTGTGAGAACGATTATGAGCGCCTATATGTAAAATAAGAGGCATAAACCGTAGCATTAAAAATCGCCGAGATACAAAGCTTTGCAGAGACAATGACCAAGTGATAGAATATGCATTTTAAGGGTCTGATGATGATGTGTGAATCAATGGTTGAATAATCAATTATTCAAAGTAGACATTTGATTGCAGAATTTGACATTGATGTCATCTTATTTTTCTTATTTGTAGAGTGTTTTACTGTATATCTTTTATTGCAATTGAACTTTGATCCGTGTTCTGAATAATAATAAAAATAAACGCGATTAGAACAGTCATGAGCAAATTTTCTTAATCAGAGAGCCGGATGAAAGCTTTTTGGAGTGAAAAGGCATATTATTACATTTAAACACTTTAAAAGCACCCATTCCTCCTCCTCCTCACCCATTTCCAATGCCCTGAGAAACAGCCTGGTTCAGCTTTGAAATTTATCTCCGCAAAACTCCCTTCCCTGACCTTCGTCAGTAGGGGGACACCGATGGGCTTGGAAAGGTCGCCGTCCAACGGATGGGACGTTAAACCGTGGGTCCATGTGCGGGAGAGCCATAGTCGTGCACGCTAAAGAACACACTGGATGACACTGACGGGAGGCTAACATGTCTTTTAACAGCAGTCCAGTGTGTGCCTCCCCCAAACTTCTCTAAGCCCTCGGGGTCCTTGTGGCCTGGCCATTTAGTTCACTGTGTGCAAAAAAGTGACGCTCAGAGGTAAAACAACCCAGCCCTGAGAGGAATGCATATTTTTATAATCAATGAAAAAAAAAGAAACAAATAAGTATTGATTATGAGCATAAAATATGAATCATTAAACTGAAAGATTTTTCACGAATTATTTTAAGAATTTTAAAAAATACAGAATAATTTGCACAGAAAATAGCCGTGGAGTGTTTGAGATTCTTTTTCGGCTGCAATAGATTCTTGTAGAAATTCTTTTTCTATATTGCAGAAACGTATTAATTGAGAATTAATACTAGAGAAGCAGAGGAAATATTCTTTAAAAATACAACACTTGAATAATTTTCTGAATTCGCTGCGAATGGGATCCAAACATACGAAATCCTGATAACTTAAGGTGCTGTACAAAGCTCTCTAAGTTGGAACTGAGCTTGCTTGAGATGGCTCAATGGTCAGAATACCTGACATGTTATCAGGAGGTTGTGGGATCGGCATTCCACACGACGAAATTTAACTTTTTTGCTAATTATTCAAGCATTATTCGAATAAATAGCGCGAAACTTCAAACTTTTTTTGCAATACGCTTGTAAATATTTGAAATTATTAAAAAAAAACTGTTGTATTCGAAAAAAAAAATTCGAAATAGAAATCACAGTCTCCTAACTACCACATACACAGATACTGGACAGAAAAACGGAAACATTCCCAAGTTGATAGAGAGTCAAATTCGAAGGTCCTTAATTTTTACAATAAATCATTTATAGATAAAATAGGACTGGATAAAATTAAACATCATCCAAATCATTTTGAACTCGATTTTCAACACTATTTTTGTGGTACTTAGAGAGCTACGGAACAGCAGCAAAGTTTGGCCTAAGAAACCTGATAAAAATGACAATTATTGAAAGAATTATTGGCGCATAATTCTAAAACTGAAAATTATTGAAAGAACTTATTTGCACATCATTATAAAACTGACAATTATTGAAATAATTATTTGCACAAAATTCTAAAACTCACAATTATTGAAAGAACTATTTGCACATAATTCTAAAACTGACAATTATTGAAAGAACTATTTGCACAAAATTGTAAAACTGAGAATTATTGAAAGAGCAATTTGCACAAAAGTCTAAAACTGAGAATTATTGAATGAATTATTTGCACATAATTCGAAAACTGATAATTATTGAAAGAACTATTTAAACTAATTCTAAAACTGGCAATGATTGAAAGAACTATTTGCACAAAATTCTAAACCTGACAGTTATTGAAAGAGCTATTTAAACATAATTATAAACTGGCAATTATTGAAACAACTATTTGCAAGTAATTTGACAATTATTAAAAGAATTATTTACACAAAATTCTGAAATTCTCAATTATTAAAAGAACTATTTGCACATAATTCTAAAACTGAGTATTATTGAAAGAACTATTTGCGGAAAATTCTAAAACTGTTAATTATTGAAAGAACTATTTACACAAAATTCTAAAACTATTAATTATTGAAAAAAACTATTTACACAAAATTCTAAAACTGTTAATTATTGAAAGAACTATTTGTCCATAAATCTAAAACTGAGTATAATTGAAAGAACTATTCGCACAAAAATTCTAAATTGTATACTTATTTTATTAAGGGGTTTAAAATAATGTTTCTTAAATTTTAATTAACTTCTGAGAGGAATTCTTAAATTGACATCTATTATTCAATATTCAAACTTTTATAGCTCTAAGTACTGAGTGAATATTGTCAAAAATCGACATTTAGACAGTTTAATTGACACTTTATATTTATCTTCGGACATATAATTCCATAGAAATTTCTTTAACCAATTGCAGAATTTCAAATTTGACTCTCCAATGACAGAAGATTAGAATGTTTCCATTTCTCTGTCCATCGCCTGCCTTATCGATATACAGGGTGAATCTGAAAAAGTGGGCAAATCTTTACGGGGTGGTAGAACGCAGCTATACGAGCAATATTCGTCATAGAATGTGTGGTCGGAACGCAAGCGGTGAGAAGTTAAAAGGTAGTTTTCCACTGTCACATTTAAAGAATGAACACAAGAAGGAGAGGAGATACTCTGTGCCTCACTTGCATTCCCATCCGCCGCACCGTACACAAAGTGCATATCCGCCATTTCGTGGTTAGTATAACCAGCCATCCTCTCGGCAATCTACGGTAGAAATGCCGTTGGGTGCGAGGACCGACCCTTTTATACCATTTCCAACGCCACCTAGCGGCTCGACGTTTGCGTTCCGCCCATACTTTCTATGACGAATATTGCTCGTATAGCTGCGTTCTACCACCCCGTAAAGTTTTGCCCACTTTTTCAGATTCACCCTGTATAGAAGCGGACTATGAACGTGCAACAATGAAAGCGTGATCGCTTACTAGGAGGCACACGAGATATGGAACATAATGTAAATTACGTCATAAATGGATTGGAACAGGACTGATTAAAAAGCAGGAGAACAGCAGAGAATTGTTAATAGTGTGTAAAGGATTTCCTTTGATGTGTGAGCGGTGACGATAAAAAAATGTTGATTTATGGTGGAAAAGTAGTTTTTTTTGGTAGAAAAAATAACTGTGCACCTGTATAAGTGTAGAGAGCGTCTTTTATTTCATATCTTATGTATAACTGGTAATAAAGTAACTGGTAAACGTTCTACCTTTGATTCGTGAGTCTTTTTCTGAATGTTCTTAATGCTTTATGAGTTTAGTATTTATGATCGTTAAGATCAGTTAGTATAGATGAATAGCATATTGGTGTTTCAAATGACTAGTACTCAAAATTTGTATATAATTCATGTAAACGTATTGCCTTAGTTATTAAATTAGTTCATTTACAGTCTGTTTATTTACTAGTAATTCAAGCTCGGTTGTCAAATATTCAAATACAACTAAAACCTTTAATCATTTTTAGAGATCCAATTTTAAACTGATTGAATTGATCTGCAAATAATTGAACTATTCAACCCAAAAATTGTTTTCTTCCATATACACGAAACTTATTAAACTTAGTGTTGCTGATCATGAACCTTTGCTATTTCTTTTGGGTAAACAATCTTATACCGTCGAAACAAGCTTTTCATGGGCAGCATCCCTATTAAACACAATGGGGCGGGGGTGGCTCAGTCGGTAGCGCGCCAGGCTCGTAATCTGTAGTTCCCAGGTTCGAGTCCCAGCTGGGTCAGCGTTGAGATTTATCTCCGCAAAATTCCCCGCCCTGCCCACGGTCAGTAGGGGACACCGATGGGCTTGGAAAGGCCGCCGTCCGTCGGATGGGACGTTAAGCCGTGGTCCCGTGTGCGGGAGAGCCATACCCTGTGCACGTTAAAGAACACGCTGGATGGCCTTGACGGGAGGCTACCATCTGTCTCCCAACAGCTGTTCCAGTGGGTCCCCTCCCCCAACCTTCTCTGAGCCTTCGGGGTCCATGTGACCTGGCCATTTAACCCATGGTGTGCAAAAAAGTGCCGCTCAGAGGTAAAACAACCCAACCTAACCCTATTAAACTCGACAAACACTAGAACTGCATTAATATCGAAACTCACCATCGCAATAATTCTTGTAATTTGTTCTCTCAAAAGCATTAAAGTCTCTCTGAGATTCATTCAGTTCTTAACTAGCAACTCCCAAGCGAACGGAAGAGAATTTTATATATCTGCAGAGATTTGTAGAATCCGCCTGCTTCGGGTCGTAAAATATGCAAATTTAGAATCGCAAATGCCTTCTCGTGAGCATGTCTGTTGCGTAATGAAGATCCGGGGCATTTGTTGCATTTGCGGAGGTAATTTGAATTTGATCTTTGATAATGAGGATCGAACTCAAGGGATGGAGGTATAATGAAAGCAAGCGCTTCGATATTAAAGGAAGGATTGATTTATTGCTGGAAGGAGCAGAACGTTAAATTTAGATTAGTCGCAGTTTTCAAAATTTACTTCAAAGTGTCAGGAGTTTGATAAATTTATATTTCTTGAAGAAGGTGCTTATTAGGAAATATGGGAGAAACATAGAAATTTGAAAACATCTTGCTAAAAGGGATAAATTAGTTATTTATTAATTCTTTCACGTGTACATATTTTTAAACGTAAATTTAAGGTGAAAAAAAATACTGTTTTAATATTTTTAAATATATTCAATGTATTAAATCTCGTGATTTAATATCGAATTTCGATTTAATAGTGGGTAGGAAGTGTGATATCTAAAATGATATTATTATTTTGACGAAATAAATGAAAGAATTGTGTTTTAAGTTTTGTAATATTTTCTTATTTTTATAGCAGTAGGAAACAATTTGAAAAACTTTTCTTACACATTATTACACTATGAAAAGCTTAATGTATCAGTAACAAAGTGATGAGTGGGATTCGAACTCACGTCTTCCAGAAGTATGATAGGCATCATAACTAGCAGATCATCAGAGAATAGGGGCGGGGGTGGCTCTGCCAGTAGCGAGCCAGGCTCACAATCTGTAGTTACCAGATTCTAGTCCAAGCTGGGACAGCGTTGAGATTTATCTCCACAAAACACACTGCCCATGATCAGTAGGGGACACCGATGGGCTTCGAAAGGCCGCTGTCTGTCAAATGGGTCGTTAAGCCATGGCCCCGTGTGCGGGAAAGTCATACCCTGTGCAAGTTAGAGAACACGCTGGATGGCCTTGACGGGAGACTATCATTTGTCTGACAACAGCCGTTCCAGTGGGTCCCCTCCCTCCAACCTTCTCTGAGTCTTCGGAGTCCTTGTGGCCTGGCCATTTACTCCATTGTGTGCAAAAGAAGTGCCGCTCAGAGGTAAAACAACCCAACCCGTGGATGGTTGTCAAAGAATTCAGAACACTCCGGAACTTTTCAAACGTGTTCAACATTCGATCAGAAGACGCTTTGTAACGTATATTTCTGTTCAGGGAGGCCATTTCGAACACTTACTCTGATGTAGACTCATATAATTGTTCTCATCGATCACTTACAGTGTGTTTCTAATGACTGGAATAAAAATAATTAACTTCATAGGCTTCCTTGCACTCTCAAAATGTGCTATAACTCGGAAGGGAAGCGTTTATGGCCCGATGTTAATAAAAATGCTTTTACATCGCTATAAGCAGTAGAACGAATAATTTTCATGTTGTGCAAAAGTTATCGCTCAGAGGTAAAACAAATTCATCATAGAATAAACTTTTTTTTTTCAACATTTCCACATATAAGCATTCCTTCATTTTGTTGGTTCGCCATTGGTGCCATTTATGCCGAGAATTGGGCAGTTAAGCTGATCTGCTTCATATGATGGAAATAATATTTTTCACTCACGCGCACAGAGTTATATAAATAATTCAGTAATAAAGTATCACAGGAAAATGTCCATTAGATAAGAAACACTACCATGCGTCTGGAAGACGTGAATTTCAAACCCTCTCAGGGCAACCCATTTTTTCAGCTAATTATTTCAAGCTTAATGTTTATTTGGATTTTTAATTTTCTGGATTGAAATATAAGAAAAAAAAATCTTGTATATTTCGGCTTTGAATACCACGAGTTAAAAAATGCATACAAATATTTTCTTGTTTTTAAGTAAAAGTATTCTCCTTATCGAACAAATGGCTTCCTCTAAAGAACCGTTTTAAACTGAGTCGTTCTATGAGACAAGGTACACTTCTGGGCAAAGGTCGATTTTTTTAATCATTATAGGTGGAACAAATGTTAGGTCTTTGTGTGGCCAAATTAAACGAAATAATAGATTCGCTTTGTCGTCTGTCTGTAGACAATGCCCTTTTTTTACAGGGATATATTAAATTTTTGTTTTGTTTTGGATAAGTATTAATGAAATATTACGATATACACTTTTGGAATCTTTCTAAAGCTATAATAACGCCCTCTAGCGATGGAAAAATTTGAAATTCCAAAATTTCAAACGGATATTGCGAACGATGTATTTATGCAAGAAATCTAAAATTTTGATGCTGGAATGTGAAGGGCACAGAGTTTCATTTGCATAAATTGACCCCTTAGACCCAGAGGGGGGAGAAAATACACCTTTTCAGTTTTAGCAGATAATTGATTTTGGAGAAAAATGAAAATTTCTTTTTGTGTTAGATAGGAATTGATAAAATATTATGATTCACGCTTTTAAATCTTTGAAAAACTACAATTGCGTACTCTAACGGTGGAAAAATTTTCAAATGCCAAAATTTCGAACAAATATTTTAAATGATGAATTCAAGCTGGAAAAGTTAAAATTTTGGTGGTGGAACGAACACCATGATGTTTCCATTGGCAACAATGAATTGACCCCTTAGACCCAGGTGGGTGGGAAAAGGGAATTTTTTGTTTTAGCAGGTAATTGTTTGTATTTAGAGATAAATGAAAAAGTCTTTTTTAGAGTAATTTTTAGGGTCTTTCAAATACTAAAATTGCGCCCTCTAATAGTGAAAAAGTTTGAAAATTACAAAATTTTAAACGAATATTGCAACGATGTATTAATGATAGAAATATGAAATTTTGGTGGTGGAATGTGAACATCATGAAGTTACCATTGGAAACAGCGAAAATGATAATTAGAAAACTCTTTCTTAGTTTGATTGGTACTAATGAAATATTATAATTGGCATTTTTCAAATACTTAGTATTTTAATATACACTTTACAGATCACTAAATATGATATGCCATAAGTGTTAACGTAGATCGTATAATCATATTCGATGTACCGGGTAATAATTTTACTCCTAACCATCTCCATCATAAAGATATGCCTATTTGGCATGAGTAAGAACAAAATATATAAGTAAACCACCCTTAGGTGGGCCCCTAAGGGCAAACATAAGAAAAGCTGAAAATAGCAGTAAAATTGTATAAGAAACCTAAAACGGATAGGTCTCCTCAGAGAACGCTACCGTTTTAGGCCTCTTGTACTTGTTCAAAACAGTATGATCGTAATGAATCAGAGAAGAAATAATCTCATTGGGATTATTGCTTACAGCCTCAAAAAATCTTTTTGAGGTGCTTTTCATATGTGTATATATATGGTCGATGCCCAGGTCTTTATGGAGTTGTCTATTAGTGGCAAACCAGGGGGCATCGACCGCAGATTTCAAAATCTTCTTTTGTAAGACCTGAATCTTACGAATATTGGTAGGTGTAGTATTCGCCCATATGGGTGAAGCATAGAGAATCACCGATCTGATGATCATATCATAGAGTAAAAACTTATGATCAATCATAAAAATGGAATTTCGTCTAAAGAGTGTACCTAGCTGGCCCCTCAATGAATTGACTTTGGAGATTATATTATTTATGTGATAGTCCCACTTTAACCTCTTATGTATAACAACCCCAAGATATTTGACAGAATCACTCCAATCAATGGGAATATCTTGTAAATGGAGGCAAGTGGGATTCATGATACGCTTTCTAGTAAAAAAGGTGGCAGAACTCTTGTCAGAGTTAATCTTAATCTTCCATTTTTCGTACCATGTGCCCAGCTCGATCAAGCTAAGCTGTAGCCTCTTCACAGCGATAGCAGGACCGAGGGAGGGAGATAGTAAGGCAAGGTTATCTGCGTAAAGTGCAAGATGAATACGATCAATGGAAGGTAAATCGTATAAGTATAAAAAGAATATTTTCAAAGAGAAGAGTGTAGGACCCAAAAGGGAGCCCTAAGGCACACCTGCAGAGAAGTGTTAACGAATTTTTCAAATAAGACGTATAGAATAAAAATTTTAAAAATTAGCGGTAACTTTAACAGAGATATTACACTGACAGTAATAATATAGTATCTACTTTTCTAAGAGAGATGTGGGAAACGCAATTTGTTAGATTTAAGAATTAAAAGACGAATACTTTTATGTTGTGTAATTACTGATGAAATACTATTTTCATTTTTCACATCATCTGCTAGCTCAAATTAAAACTTTTAAGTAATGAAACAGTAGGTAAAGGAAAAACTCCTTTCTCTTTGAAAACGCGATTCTCATATGCGCTAGAGGCGATATTCATCCTTCTAGTTGTTTCACATTTTTGCTTATTTTGATGCTGATGATCTTTTAGCTCTATAGCACGTTGTCTTCTTTCACTTCATATTCAGAAATTTCCGTTTTCGCCTGAGAGTTCGATCGAAGAACTGGTAAAGATATAAGAGGAAAAGAAAGTTCTTTTCGAGGGTATATGAATCTTTGTGAATATTCTTCTGAGTTTTACTTCTTTTATAGGCTTTATTTTGTTTGTTCTTTCGTTGTTTATGTAGAATACATCTTATTTTTCCTGTTTTAAAATTATTTTTACGATGTTATTGCGTTTCATCGCGACCTCATATTTGGTATTTTTTTTTCGTGGTCGCGATGATGATGTTTCCTTTCTGGTTCGTCTTTTACTTGGATCTTCATTGTGATTTTATATATTTTCTTTAAAACAAATCTTCTGTTAGACGATTTTGGATATATATTCGTTAGTAATACCTATATTTCTTCTCTTTTATAGTTGGAGTGTTATATTCTGTGTAGCAATTTTGCAGATCGAAGAAATTTGGAGATAATATTCAATTTTTTTTTCTTTTCTTTTGATGCCTCTTGTGCAATAAGTTGGGTACGGAGAAATTTTCTTGTGTGATTTGCATATATTTTTTGCAGTATATTCCTTTGGTATACTGTGTTTTTGTAATGTGAAAGGATATGTTCCATAGTTTCCGGCAGTGGACAATATTGGCAGTGCGATTTTCTTTTTTTTTATTTTGAATAAGAATTTGTTTAGTTTGGCATATCCCATTCTCATCCTTACTAATTTAGTTTGTTGCGATCTTTGGTAATATTTTGGCATGATGTCATTGGAATTGACCGTTTTTGTTAAGTCATTGGTTGCTATATTTTTTGGATTTTTTTGTTGTATAATTTGTTGAAAATCTTTTATAACCAGTAGTTTTCATATTTAAATAGTTGCTTCCTGTTGGAGTGCAATTTATTTCGTTAATCTCATAGGCATTATTTGCTGTAGTATCCGATGTTTCATTTCCAAGTATTTGGTTGTGCTGATTGATTCTAATTACTTTTCCTGTATGATTTGATTAATTATCCCTAAGGTCTTCGTTATTAACGTTTTATTATTCATTTGGTAGATATTTTTATTGAGGCATTGGATTGCACTTTTGCTAACTGTATATATATATGTGTGTAGTTATGTTTTTTTCTCTCGATGGTTGTTAATTGCTAGATTTTTATAAGGACTTGTAGGATAGCTGCAATTTAATTTTCCATTATTGTTAAGTTTATTGGCAGTTTGAATCCTTGTTTGATATTATAATCTTCTATCACTATGCCAGTTGCGTTTGATATAGGATTATTTTTTGTGATCATTCTGTAAATATAATCAGATGGTTATTTTTGATCTTGGTAATTTCTTCTTGTATAATGTTTTTGTTCATGCTACTTCCTGGTTGATGTTAATTCACGAGTTTTATATTATTTTCATTTGTTATGGTGACGTCCATGTCCATATTGGTGGGATATCGGTGTAGTTTTCTTGGTTTGTAAAATTGATAATTTCTTCGCATATTTTGCTAATCTTTATAATATTAATGATTTTTATTTTTTTTTTATCCGTTTTTAATTTTTTTTTTTTGAAAAGAGGCCTTTCTATATATTTTGTAGCTATTCTGATGAAATTGGTCATGATTATATATATATTTTTTTAAGTACAGAGTTGTTATATTAGCCTCAGTCCATAGGAAGATGATGGGTGTGGTTGGCAGAAGGAACGTGCAAATGCGAAGTACCTAGTTCTGTAGTATCTCAAGTTTTTGCTTTTGTTTATATGCTGCAGTATAGTGATAGAGTAATTAATTGATTATTATTTTTGGGTTGTTTTACCTCTGAGCGGCACTTTTTAGCACACCATGGGCTAAATAGCCAGGTCACAAGGACCCCGAAGGCTCAGAGAAGGTTGGGTGAGGGGATCCACTGGAACAGCTGTTGGGAGACAAAGGTAGCCTCCCGTCAAGGCCATCCAGCGTATTCTTTAACGTGCACAGGGTATGGCTCTCCCGCACACGGGGCCACGGCTTAACGTCCCATCCGACGGACGGCGGCCTTTCCAAGCCCATCGGTGTCCCCTACTGACCGTGGGCAGGGCGGGGAATTTTGCGGAGATAAATCTCAACGCTGACCCAGCTGGGACTCGAACCTGGGAACTACAGATTACGAGCTTGGCGCGCTACCGACTGAGCCACCCCCGCCCCAATTGATTATTAATTAATGGTGATAGAACCATAATTAATTCTGGATCTGATCAATGCATGGTAGATGATTAGTATTTGGCGGTGTGAGGGGCCCCATTCGCCGCCTGCTATACATCTTAGCAGTTTATTCTTTAGATATTTTGATTATTTCTTTAGTTTTTTTTTATAAACTTCCAGTTTGGTGTTGATCTTTTTTATTTCTTTGTTCCCCTCGTTATGATTATTATTATTATATTTTAGGAATTGAACTGCAAAACTGTTAGCTAATTCATCTTCTGTCTTGTTTTAGTAAGATTGATTTCCAAGGGTGAGATTGTTCGATGATTTACTTATATTTTTTATGAGTTTCCAAGCCTTTGCGAGGAGAGTAGAGATGTTTATACTGGAGCAGATATTTTCCCATTGCCTTTGTCTAGTATTTTTTAAGTTTTCTTTTAGCGGCTGCGACTATTTTTTTTATATTGGATGATATTAGTTAAGGCTAAAGTTTTTTTCGCTTTTCCCTCTGCTCTGCATCTTATTGTTATTCATTTTCTTATGTACATATATTCCATACCTGGCCGAGTATTGTTTCTTTATTTCTTTCATTCTACTTTCATTAATGGCTTTATCAATGTGATTATTAAAGGTTTTCATTGATCTAGCATTATTATCTGTGTTATCTTGTATGACCTGTTGTATTATTTCTTAAAAAAAGTCTCCAGTTATTTTTTTTTTCTTGTCTGTTATTTCGTTATTGAAGAGTTCAAAGCCATCTATTATAATGAATTTGTGATCGCCTTCCATGCAATCCGGGAGAATTTTCCAGTTTAATAGATGGGCTAAATCAGATGATGTCATTGTAATATTTAAATTGGATTATGCTACATTTGGTCTGTAAAATATCCTAGATCCATCGTTGAGGAGGATTAGTTTTTTCTTCTTCTAAAATATTTTCTATAACTTTGATTTTAATGGAAGTATTTTCGCAGCCCCACATTTCGTGATGAGCGTTGAAGCCGCCGCAAATGATTATGGATGTTGGGCATGATTCTGTAAGTTCATGGAATATTTTAGGTTGGATAATATCACCTGGATTATATATCGATAATATGGACAATCTTTGTCGTCCAATTTTAGTACGTACTGCTACTGCCTCTAGTCTATTTTCGAATTTGGATAGTTCTATTTCAACTTGTGGGAGGTATCTTTTTCATATGCCGTCTCATGGCCGAGTGGTTAGCGAATGATCTAAGGGACCTGGGTTCGAGCCCCGGGTAAGGCATGGCTGTTTGTGTCGTTTTTCTGCTGAGGTCCTGCCATCCTCTCAGACCTTCTACTCCGGCATATATACTAACAGGCTCCTGTCAGACCTCTGTGGCAAGCAGCTGCTTGAGGGGGGTATTTATTTATTTATTTATCTTTTCATAAATATTCCCGTTCCTTTCTTGTCCTCATCTTTTTTCGTTATGTAAGAAACATAATTTGGTATTTTTATATTTTTTTTCATCGAAGAAACTTTTCTCTATGGCGGCCAAATCGTATGATTTCAAATGTTAATTTATTTCTTCTCTTTTATTGTGTAATTCTCGCGCGTTCCATTGCAGGATGGAGGAGGGAAATTCTTTATTTCAAATGTGTATAGGCGAAAAGTGCTTTTGGCCGGAAAAACATGTAGGCAGGAAAACAAAATTATAACAGCTAGAAAGATAGCTATATATTTGTCAATAATGGGTTGGGTTGTTTTACCTCTGAGCGGCACTTTTTTGCACACTATGGGTTAAATGGCCAGGTCACATGGACCCCGAAGGCTCAGAGAAGGTTGGGAGAGGGGACCCACTGGAACAGCGGTTGGGAGACAGATGGTAGCCTCCTGTCAAGACCATCCAGCATGTTCTTTAACGTGCACAGGGTATGGCTCTCCCGCACACGGGGACACGGCTTAATGTCCCATCCGACGGACGGCGGCCTTTCCAAGCCCATCGGTGTCCCCTACTGACCGTGAGCTGGGCGGGGAATTTTGCGGAGATAAATCTCAAAGCTGACCCAGCTGGGACTCGAACCTGAGAACTGCAGATTACGAGCCTGTCGCGCTACTGACTGAGCCACCTCCGCCCCATTACCAATAGTGGACTAGTTTCGTCAGTTATACTAGTAATAGCTTCCGTAGAATTGTTTCTTTGGGATTGAGGTAAGAATAGTTCTTTCTTCGAGAATGTTTTGTATGTAGAGTGCTAATTGCTCCGTAAATTTTTTAAGTTGCACTTTTTCTACTAACATATTTAATGCCAGTTGTCCTTGCGGTCTTTGTCTCATGTTATTATTATGGGTGGGTTTCAGTATACTCTTCATATGGGTATTGATTTTAATTTTATTATTAGTAGGTTAACTACTGTGTATGGTTGTTTGGTATAATTTCCATTGTACCTATATTTCTTTGTTTTTTCCATTTCTTCTATTTCTTTTCTGTTTAGTGGTCTATGGGTGACTTCTTCGTTTTCTGTGTGGTCATTACCCTGGGGGTGTGTTCTATATTCTGTATTCATAGGTGCTTTGTTACTGATAGGCTGTGTTCAATGGTCCATGGTTGTCCCATTTTTTTTTTAATTTTTTGTCTGCTTGTGCCCAAGGTATGTTTTTCCTTAGTTGGTTTTTTCTAATTTCTAATGATTTCATTTTTTCTTCACAACCTTTGTATGTAGCTAGGTGTTTACTCCACAATTTGGGGAGTTTAGAATGTGAGTCTCTTGTTTTTTGTGAACCTCCACATTTTTTACAACTGAGTTACCTCTACAATTTGTTGCCATATGGCCATGTATCCAACAAGTCGCTCATGGAGATGTTGAGAAGTATATTCTCTTATGTAAAAAGTAAATCCGTCTATCTCTACTTTAGTTGGTGTTGTTTTCATGCTGAAGGTCAAAAATAATCATCTTGTATTCATATAGTAAATTTCTTTGTTGAATTTATTGAATTATCTTTTCGTAATTCTTTTTACTTTTATTACATTCTGATTTCAAGTGATTTTAGAATTGTTTCGTCTGATATTGAGATAAGCACTCCATGTATAGTACCTTTTGGTCGATATATATATATTGTTACGACAGAAGGAATCTGGCAACCAAAAGCAAAAAGTTTCAGCCAACGAACAAGAACGTTGGGAGAATTTGGAGAAGAAGAGTGGAGCGTTAACGGTCATTTTTGTATTGTAACGGTCGTTGTGTGTTGTAACGGTCGGTGAGTTCGAAAATGGACGGTGAGCTGTTCTGAGACAGTGCGCGTAAGTATCAAGAAGTAACTTGATGTGTTGTGTATACGCGGAAGGATAAAAGTGGGATCTTTTATCGTTAAGTATCAAGAAGTAACTTGATGTGTTGTGTATACGCGGAAGGATAAAAGTGGGATCTTTTATCGTTAAGTATCAAGAAGTAACTTGATGTGTTGTGTATACGCGGAAGTATAAAAGTGGGAACTTTTATGGCTAACTTAGAATGTCTACACGGACTGTCTTTTTGTTCGGCTAGTGTGTGAAAAGTTATTAGCACAGGACGAGAATTGGTTTACGAGTGAAGATCTTCTGGTGACCTGGTAAATCAAGTAAAAGGTAGTATTTAGTAAAATACACAGAGCTGATGTTGTGTACTCACGCAGGAAGATTGATGACTTGTGCATGTTAATAGTTAATTTGTTAATAAGATACTTCATCCATATTTCCTTTGTAACAATTTACCTTGTATTGAATTTGGTTTTGAAATATAGCTTTTAATACTCACGCTCAGTGGCTATCCATTTTTGTAATCCGCAACATTTGGTGTCAGAAGTGGGATTATAATTATTTAATTGAATGCCTTTCACTAGAAGTATGGATGAGTTAATAAAGCTGATGACTGATATGAAAGCCGATATGGCTAATAAAATAGGTGAACTTTCTAGTGACCTAAATAATAAAATAGATGACTTGAAAGCCGAAATGGCCGCACAAAAAACTGAGATTAAAGGTGATATAGCTGCCCAAAGCGATAAAATAGGTGACTTGAAAGCCGAAATGGCCGCACAAAAAACTGAGATTAAAGGTGATATAGCTGCCCAAAGCGATAAAATAGGCGACTTGAAAGCCGAAATGGCCGCACAAAATACTGAGATGAGAACTGAAGTGGCTTCTCGAGTTGGTAAGATTATTGATCACTTCAAGGATCATAAAACCGAACTCAATAGACAATGCAATAGTTTAAATGTTGAATTTGTCAGTGAAAAAGATGATCTTGATAGTGTTAAGTTAGATTGTAAACATGGAAAAGAAAAAGAGAAAGGCAACGCATATAAAAATGTGGATCTGCTACTGGAAATCAAGAATCGTAGAGATAGCGCAGATAATGCCTTTGACCACGCAACTACTGGTGATGCATGGCAGAGTGTCTATGTCGCTGGTGACATGTCTAGGAACTGTGAAGAACAATCACACAGATCAGAGAGCTGTGAGACTATACAGTACGCTTTGCACTTCAAAATACCTAGGTATACAAGTCTGGCACGATCTGAAGAGAGATCCACACGAAAGGTATTCTATTCCTCGCCGTCAGCAAAATGCGTCATGGACAATTATCGCAAAGGCAGAGTAACGAGTGGTAATGAGGGGGAACGAAACAGAGTTTACGTTTCGCAGAGTGGTCCGAGTAAAGAAGAGGCGTCCATTCAGAATAGATACAAAGTGCCATTCGACGTTACCGGGGAAGTCGGAGAGATTTTTCCGAAGCATATAGCCACACTTGAATCGTTTATAGAAAGTGGGGAATTAAGGAAGAGGAATTCCGAAGAATGGCTTAGAAGCATAACAGGTGATGCTAGTAAAAGAGCTTCAGGCAGAGACGGTACTTCAAAGACTAACTTTCTGGATGAAACTAAGCCTCAGAGTTACGATCAGAGAGAAGTAAAGCCCTCAGACAATCTCAACGAAACCATGCTGAATTTCTTTTCTGAACAGTCAATGCGCAGATTTGGACATTATAACCATTTAGATTATAAGGATATAGAAAAGTTTTATCACGATTACAAGAGCTCTAAAGTGGACAATATCATGTTACAGAACTCGTCGCTGATCTCCAGAATGGACAATTTGGCAATCATGACTGATATTACTCTGGACAAACTGGAATCCATCCCTGGCTTCACAGTCGACTGCACTAAAGATAAAATCGAGCAGATGATGGAAGACGTCGGATGCTGCATCGTAGGACAGACAGAGGAGCTGGTGCCAACAGATAAGGAGATTTACCGCTACAAGGATCTGATGGCTACCGTAGATAGCGTTCCTCTAATGAGATGCTCAATTGTGCCCAAAAAGCTGGCTGAAGGAGTGTGCGCTTTGGTTTATGATGTTGAATTCGGAAAAGGAGCTATTGATCTCATCAGTACAGAAGATGTTGCTGTTGATTTAGTTAAGAAAATGGTTGCAGCATCACAAGCTCGTGGAATGAAGAGTTTGAGTTGTTCAGCTGTTATCAGTAACATGGATTCACCTCTTGAAAACTCTGTTGACAACTCTCTGGAAGTGATGGAAGCTGTTCAGTGTTTCCTTGGTGACGGATCCTTGGAACTGCAAGAGCTCGTCGAAGAGTTAGGAGGAGAACTTCTGCGTTTGGTGAACATTGTGGATAATAGGGTAGATGAAGCATCACGTGTCCGCAAGGTTCTGCATAACGGCAATGCTTTGAACAAGTTCCGTAACATGTTAATAGAACAAGGAGTATCTGAAGATGTTGCAAGCTGGCTATGTGAAGATAAAACAGAAAAAATATTGCTAGCAGCCCGACACATCACTGATTTCACTTATACAGGAGAAACAGGTAAGGTTGTCGGATTAGAAGCTGCAGTCCTAGCAAGAGTATGGAAGGAGGAGATGGACCGAGGCGCTAAAAAGAATTATGGAGCTGATATTATAATTGTGAAGCACCTTGGGGATCAAATTGATTCAGGTGAAGTATGGCTGAAGGTTCATCACGACAGTTCTGAATTAAGTGAAAGTCAACTGACAAAAGGGTCAGACTGGAGGATGAAACTCCTCCCTAGATTTTATGTCACTAATGACTTTCATTCCTTGTTACTGTTGATAGAAGTAAAAATCCAAAGAAGAAAACTTTTTACAGGTTTTGCACGAAAACTCTTAGTCGATTCTTCTCCCTGCAGAGACATAAACGTGTTCACAAGGGCTATAGGACTTACACGTATTATGTTTGTGGACGAGGCTTCAGTCAGAAAAGAAATCTACGTCATAATGAGATTCGCTTTCATTTTGACACAGACGTGGTATATCGCATTCGTCGATGTCCAGCTACAAAGTGCAAGGTGGTTCACGTGGATCGTTTGGCCCCGTTTCATCGAAGAACTGAAGAAACTTTGGAATCCAGAATTGTTCGGGACGAACAAGACCTAGGAAGGGGGCAGTGTTACGACAGAAGGAATCTGGCAACCAAAAGCAAAAAGTTTCAGCCAACGAACAAGAACGTTGGGAGAATTTGGAGAAGAAGAGTGGAGCGTTAACGGTCATTTTTGTATTGTAACGGTCGTTGTGTGTTGTAACGGTCGGTGAGTTCGAAAATGGACGGTGAGCTGTTCTGAGACAGTGCGCGTAAGTATCAAGAAGTAACTTGATGTGTTGTGTATACGCGGAAGGATAAAAGTGGGATCTTTTATCGTTAAGTATCAAGAAGTAACTTGATGTGTTGTGTATACGCGGAAGGATAAAAGTGGGATCTTTTATCGTTAAGTATCAAGAAGTAACTTGATGTGTTGTGTATACGCGGAAGTATAAAAGTGGGAACTTTTATGGCTAACTTAGAATGTCTACACGGACTGTCTTTTTGTTCGGCTAGTGTGTGAAAAGTTATTAGCACAGGACGAGAATTGGTTTACGAGTGAAGATCTTCTGGTGACCTGGTAAATCAAGTAAAAGGTAGTATTTAGTAAAATACACAGAGCTGATGTTGTGTACTCACGCAGGAAGATTGATGACTTGTGCATGTTAATAGTTAATTTGTTAATAAGATACTTCATCCATATTTCCTTTGTAACAATTTACCTTGTATTGAATTTGGTTTTGAAATATAGCTTTTAATACTCACGCTCAGTGGCTATCCATTTTTGTAATCCGCAACAATATATTCAGCAGGTATGCGGATTCTTACTGGTATATTTGTTAGTTTTGTTAGTTTTTTTGCCAGTTCTAATATTCTTTTTTCTATTATTTTAATCTATATATTACCATTTTGAGTAGCTGTGTATTTACCGTTTTGTCAAATATTTTGCGAGTTCTGCCTACAGTTCTGAGGTACTATGGGAGGATATAGCTAAATCTTGACTTTGAATAATAATGGTTATGGGGTGATCAAAATAATCTTGCCAACGATTAGATTCTTGCATTTGGTTGGAATCTGTCGATGTAGGTTTTGTTTCTTGGCAGATTTCCGAATGTGTAGACTTTTCAGTATTATTTATATTTCCTTCAATGAGAGTGGAATGTGTAATATTAGTGGGTGGACTTAACCGGGGTGGGGAAAGAAATGTGGGTAGAGTCATTATCAGGGGATAGTATAAGGGAACGATCCGAGTTTAATATTCTATCACGTCTTTCCTTTGTTCTTTTTCCTTTAAGTTCTTTGATTTGAGGGGATCTGGGAAAGTCGGAATGCTTTTACAGAAAATCTTTATATCACTTGTTTGTAGTAATCATGTAAAATGAGATTTTATAACTTTGTTTGTAAAGTTCAGTGGTTTAACTTATCTAACCGTAAAAAAACCCAACTACTCGAAAACACCTCTTCTAGCCAAGCGTTTTTTTTATTGTTACTCTCCACAAAAATGTTTCGAATATTTTTTTTAATTCTACATGCTATCGTGAAAACGAGTTTCGGGTCAGCCTGAGATTCTTGGTATGAAGAAGGAATTGTTCAGCCAAGCAATATTTTTTTTTTCTGCTGTCCATTGCGTTTGTACCAGGTGCTAATATTTAATACTTACAACTTTGTTTTTTAGTGAAATTTTAACTAAAAAGTAGTAGTAGCTAAGAAGTAACTGAACTTTAGTAGTTAAGCTACTAAGAGTTTAAGTAGCTAAGAATTAACTGAAGATCAGCTTCTACATTTTAAAAAAAGAAGAAAAACTGTAAGTTTTTTCACTTGATTCGTTTTAAAGAAGTCTTTGTTTCGACATCACTGCTGCCACTGGCAATGGTAGTCGCAACAATGGTCCTCCGTGACTTCTATTGACCTCGACTGCCAATGCCGTTGGCTTTGGGTTGTTTTGGGTTGTTTTACCTCTGAGCGGCACTTTTTTGCACACCATGGGCTAAATGTCCAGGTCACATGAAACCCGAAGGCTCAGAGAAGGTTGGGAGAGGGGACCCACTGGAACAGCTGTTGGGAGACAGATGGTAGCCTCCCGTCAAGGCCATCCAGAGTGTTCTTTAACGTGCACAGAGTATGGCTCTCCCGCACACGGGGCCACGGCTTAACGTCCCATCCGTCGGACGGCGGCCTTTCCAAGCCCATCGCTGTCCCCTACTGACCGTGGGCAGGGCGGGGAATTTTTGCGGAGATAAATCTCAACGCTGACCCAGCTGGGACTCGAACCTGGGAATTATAGATTACGAGCCTGGCGCGCTACCGACTGAGCCACCCCCGCCCTAATGTCGTTGGCAGTCGCAGCAATGGTCGAATGGAGTCATTCGTGTCCTTGAACTTTAGCATTAGCCCGTTCGTGTCATTAAGAAAAAAAAATTTCTGGAGCTTTTCTAAACGTGACTGCTACCTCGTACGTCTCCTCTGCACTACGAGTTCCAATCCATGTTAATGGGAGACTAACTTCGAAGTTCTACAACAATTGAAATGTACTTTTGTGGAAATGTGACTTAAAATAGTAGTCATTATCAGGGGATAGTATAAGGGAACGATCCGAGTTTAATATTCTATCACGTTTTTCCTTTGTTCGGTTTTTCTTGAAGTTCTTTGATTTGAGGGGATCTGGGAAAAGTCGGAATGCTTTTACAGAAAATCTTTATATAACTTGTTTGTAGTAATCATGTAAAATGAGCTTTAATCAAAGCTATCTAAAGCATTATTCAAACCATTTAATAAAATAAGTGTATAATTTAGAAGTTTGTATAAATAATTCTTTAAATGTTTGTCAGCTTAATTTTTTATTTCTTAAAATGTATAACTGTTGAACATTTCAGCATCTATATCTCTTTAAATGAAAAATGGATATTATTGAAAGTCGAGGTACTGATATACGGTATTATAATTTTGTATCTTAAGTCGCATTCTTCCATTAAATGCTTAGTTTGGAAGTAAAAGAACTTCGAATTTGCCTCTCTGTTGACATAACGTGACACTGCACCTTAAATCTGGACATCAATGTATTTCTTACAAACAATAACGTTAAACGGTAAAATTTTGGTTAAGAAAGCAACACTGATTTCAAAAATGCAGTTAATAGCTAAAAATTATTTTTTTATCCTTTATTGTGTATTATACTGTAACCATATAGTACCTAAAGTTTGTTTTTTAACCTTCATGAGGTTATTAGTATCTTGCTACATGAAATGCAACCTAGAGATCCTTTTTGCTGAGTCTTGTGCTTAAGTCACACGAACAGAATAATTTGTTATTGAATACCCTGTTGACAGAAACTTCCAGTGGGAGGAGGTGGTGATGGTTGACGTGCTTGAATATCTGATTTTCGGAAACTTCGTTAGAATATACATACTACTGAAGTTCTGAAGGGGGGGATTTTAATTAACCCCCTGGGTATGACACTGTTTTCATATCTAATATACATAGACGATTCTGAGTGTGATCGACTGACTGACTGATTTAACGAGAGACCACGCTAGTTCTAACCACGATGCAGAAATGGTAGAACTCGAAAAAATTGCACCTTAGAGTAATCCGGATCGTAGATTTCTGGAAAAATCCGAACTTTGACCTCCGACGTGCATTTCATAGTCAAATAGAAGTCACATAGATGTCAAACCTTGATCTACGAGGGCTGGACACGTAAAATTGGATGTCTGTGGGTGTTTCTGTTGTAGATGTACGAAACGTTACGAAATTTCCAATCAGGAGGGTTCTTCGAGATCAAAGATCAAAGGTCAAATCCCGATATATATATATACCTTTGCAGTGTGGAAGAGAAAGTGAACTGAACAGACAATTGACAAGAAACAGGAAGATGAAAATCAGACGAAAAAGGTAAACAATGGCAATTGAAGGAAAAACAAAACTCCAATTATCTCGACTACGACTAAAGTTCCTAACAATAGTGTAAAAAATATATTTCACCAATTGACTTTCGTAATTCAGCCAACTCTCATAGAACTATAACGACAGCACAAATATCAAACAAAGTCAAACAGTTCTTGTACTATCCCGCAGAAAATTGCTTTTCCATACTTCAGGATGTCCCAGAACACATAAAGCCATTGCTCTCAACGTTGACTGATAAACTGAAAGTATAGTGTCAGAGTATCATATGTTTTACACCACAGTAAATGAAACATTTGCTCATTTGACGCCACGCTATATTGCTGAACAATGTGCTTCATTGTTACCGATCTTTGAAGAAAGTGGCTTAGCCCTGGCGGAAAATATTTTGTATGGATCTAATGAAGAATATGAATAAGCCTCTAGGTGGACCTGACGGTTGTTGATGGCATTTTTTTCAGCCTTCTCATTCTTTTTTCTTTCCTATTCTCCTCTTTGACAATTAAACCAAAAATAAAACATTAGTGCACCACTAGCTTACCGAGACATTCAACCTCGGTTGCGTTTATAGCTCACTATACGTCCGCGACTCGGTAAGTGATTTGTCTCTCAGTCCTCTGGGCTCCGTCGTAATGTAATCCTGAGAATTAAACCAACTACGCTTTAACCCAGTGGTTCTCAACCTTTTATGCTTCGCGTACCCCCTGGAAATGTGTATGTAACTGGCGTACCCCTTGTATAGACATATAGTTATAGTATAACGATGGGAATAAAATAAAACATATATATATATATAACATATATCTAGCGATTTTTGAGCTCTCACGGCGTACCCCAAAACTTTTACTGCGTACCCCACGTTGAGAACTCCTACTTTAACCAATACTATGTTATATAAGTTTAAAAACATAAATTCACCTAACTGTCATACTTGTAGGATACCACATACTCTTCAACACGTTGTTTTTGATTGTCCATCCTTTAATAATCAAAGAACAAACTATTTTAACAAATTAGCAAAATACAATATTGATATATTCGATTTTCAAAACATACTTGAACCTTCAAATAAAAAACTCAATAGCATATTTTACAAAATGTTAATATCATTTCTAAAAAATGTAAAATCCTGGACTCTTTATAATTCCTATACACTTACATTTTTACAACATTAAGAAGAATACTTCAGGTACTGACAACATTTAGAAGATTAATGACAATCATATTTTAACTCATGAAAACACAAGAAGCCCAACAACAAACATTCCACAACAAGAAAAACAGAATATTTCTTCCAATGATTAACCTACTATTATTTTACAATTTTCTCTTATTCCTAGATTATTCTCAAGCATCTGAATGAGTCTATTCTTCAAAGAGCATAGGAATCATTCAAATTCGAGATATGGAATGAACTGAACTGTGCCGGTTTATTTTTAAATTTTTATCAGTTCTTAGATTAATTCAGGTGAAGGAGCCTGACTGCCGCCCGGTACTCCGTATGTCAACTATGATCTTTGACCTTCCTTTGGAAAATTTTCAAAGGCTAGCCTTGCGAAAATTTTTGCTTCTTTTCAACATCCTCAAAAATATAATATCTTCTAGAATAGTAACTATTTTTACGTGTTTGTTAACTCGCAAATAAAGCGAGGCTAGATATAAACCCGAGGAAAAAGTGAATTTAGTTAGTTAGAGAGCTACGAAATTGGCGGGTGCGGGTATTTTGGGTCGTAGATCTCAGAATTATTAAATTTTAGATGCAATGGGTTTTTCGATGTCAAAAGTCAAATATCGATACTGAGCCATAAAGCTAAAAATTGGTGGTTGGGAGTATTTTTGGTCGCAGATCTTAGAAACATCGTGAAATTTTGGATGCGATGGGTCTTCGAGGTGAAATGTCAAATTTCGACATACCAGAGGTGGGGAGGGCTTGAAAGCCTAAATGAAGTCGAAGGCTATACTGACCAGAATGGGACCGGTTGGACAGGCCAAGGATGGAAGAAGGCTGGACTAAGAGTTCCCGTCACGGGAGCCGAGGCAACCTGGATCTTTATATCCTTATTTGTAGCGGTACCAGGACATAGATTAAATTTAGGTGATTTAACAATACTAATTAATTGATTTAATTTAGGTGATGATTTAATTTAGGTGATGTTTAATTAGGTGATGATTTAATTTAGGTGATGATTTAATTTAGGTGAACAGATTTAATTTAGGTGTTGAACAGTACTATAGGAGCTTTACTCCTATAGTACTGTTCAACATTAGGTAGTCGGGGATGAGATGTATCTACATGGTACTGTCTAGCCCCTGACCGTAGATAGTGGTAAACGTGGCATTATCCCTATACTGGTAGTGCTTTAGACGGAACTAGTGGGTCTTGTCATTATATATTTACCAGAACTAGATAGCTGAAATTTGGTACATGGGAGTATTTTTGACAGTACATCTCAGAAACATTGTGAAATGTGGATGCGATGGGTGTGCAAGGCCAAATAGAGGTCGGAATGAAAGTAGAGAAATAAAGAGGTGCCATAAACACAGATTGATTTCTATGCCGTTACTACGATCTGAATTTGAAAATATGCCTGTTTCCGTACGGCTTGCTTCCATAGCTTTTTTCACTTACTTTTGATCTTATTAACATTTGCACGTATTGTCTTTAATGCTGCTTTATTGAGGCCCTCGTGACGTTGAATGTTCGAAGCATTCTCACCCTTTTCAAAACGTTGCTATACTTCCAGAGAAATATATATATATCTTTTGTATCTTAATGATAAAAATACTCGTAATTCATTGATAGTGCTTATAATAGTTGCACTGAAAAAAGACTACAAAAACACAATGTTTTGTAAGGCAATTGCTGAGCATACAAAGGAAGGCAGATAATTAATGAAAGAAATTGTTGTGTTCGCCCTACTTGCCAAAAACAGTGCACCGTGTTTTGACGCGGATAAACCTATAGTTGTAAAAGTGTTGCGCCTCATTTATTCTTTCGCTCTAAAGAATATTTTTAGAGCAAATCTAAATTCCATCCACTCATGGAGTCCACTCGAGGACCAGAGATGTACAGTCGCTCAAAAAAGTTTCCGAACGCTATGGTTGATTACAGAATTCAGAAAAAATATCTGGCAAAGTTTTTTTAGAAATTAGTGATCTGGCAACCTTCGTGTCACATGACATGAAGGTTGCCAATCAAGGAATGAAGAGCTTACTGTCCACCCCTCCACACACACACACACAACAATATTGAGACTCCACCCGAATTATCCAGCGACGCCTAGAGTAAACAAAATAGAATCCGACCAGAAACGTACAAAATTCCCTTGACGACACGAAGCACCGCACGGCTGGCAATAAATTCCCCTTCGTAGACACCAGAGGCGAACGATCACAGAGGATTTAATGATGCTGACTCTGGGTCGAAATACTTCTGGACAGATGTAGCGTAAGCTCGGTTTGGAATTCTGTCTCGCAAATCCCCGCTGGACATTAAACGAGTTAGCCGACATTCCTGAAACGCCTTCACCTCGTGAGGCATTCATGAACCAGGGAACACGGTGGAAAGAGACGCCAGAAACTGCTCCAGTCATATCCATCAAAAAGGATGGATATTTCAATATAAAACGGGAAACAAGAGAAGGAACTGGATTCAGAGGGCTAGATGTTTAACTCAAGTTCAGCCTTGGAAGCTAGCTAGATCGACAAGAGAGTTTGTCGAGAGTAATGCGGTGGCTCTGACCCTATACTAGTTCTCCCCAAGTAAAACAAAGTATGACGATCAGATGTTAACTGCAGAGGATCAGATGGATATGACTGTATAGTTAGAAGGTAGTCCAGGCAGTTGCATCTCGACACCCGAACTCAGAGGCAACGCTGTGAATGCAGAATGTCATAAGACGCAATGGACGCAGATGCTGCGAGGTAGAGTGCCTTCTCCTAGACTGTGACTTAAGAGCAAAGGTTCGTGACACGAAGTAGCTCAGCGGACTTTACAAAGAGAGAGCTAGGAGCAACCATACCCTGTGAGATGCCTCTTGATCAGGAGGAGACACAGCCACATCAATGTCCATACATTTCCACGAAACACGTCGGAATCTTCGATCCCAGAAATCGCAACACCCTGATGTTCACCGCTGACCACCTGCCAGAATCAGGGAAACCCCTTCGAGTCCTCACTCCGATCCTCAGCCACCAGCCAAGCGTAATGACGAACGTTCAAAGGATAACGAGCACATCAAAACAGCGCGACAAACTCTTTCCTCTTATTAGCAGTTTATTGATGTGTGTACTAGTTAATTAAATGCAGAGTTACATAACAGATTCATTTAGTACTATGTGTGGGAGAAAAGCATCTTACCCAATAGCTAACGTAATGACAGCTGTTTGTTTCAAATTACAAATGACATATTAAATCTAATCTTACGCTTAGTACTAAACGAATTCAAATTTTTCGAGACATTTCGCAATCTACTTGTTAAAGACATACGCTTGGCGAAAAATGTTTGCTACCAAAACTCTTTTTTAAATAAGTCCCCTCACATAACATGAAAGAATTAAATGAGTTAATTAACCCAAACAAAGGTCTCCTATATCGATAAAATTAATTATGCCTGTAAAGATATTACACATGTAAAGAAATAGTAAATATATTTACAAATGTTTCACGAAACTTTCGTGAAAATTCGCAGATTCCACCAACTCAGTATCAGTTTTCTAATTTTCTTGTTGATTCCTCTAATTTACCTTCCATGTGTTTTGCTCCTTTATTAGGGGCGGGGCTGGCTCAGTCGGTAGCGCGCCAGGCTCGTAATCTGTAGTTCCCAGGTTCGAGTCCCAGCTGGGTCAGCGAAGAGATTTATCTCCGCAAAATACCCCGCCCTCACCCATGTTCAACAGGGAGAGTGAAAGATCCAGGAGCCACTGCTCCAGGATTCCACCCTCCTGTTGGTGTCAGCACTCCCCAAAGTGAACTGAGTCCGTTCAGGACCCTGTGAAGATACCCTAGCCAGCGGAACCTTCTCAGGAGCTCGCACCGAGGGGCCTCCTAAGGGAAAAGAGTTAAATTGGTTCCGGCAATGTACACTCTACCACCAAAGTTTATATTTCTAATAATAATAAATCTATATTAAAAATCATTTATGTTTTTCCAATTTTTCAAACTTTAGCACCTTCTAAAGGTGGAAAATCTCAAAACACTTAACGTTTGGAAGTTTCGAAAACTGCGGATACTAATATATGAGTTCCTCTCAAAAAGCGTTTTTTTTTATCTCTTAAAGCAAAAAACTTTAAAGTTTACATACGAACGGACGGCAAAGTGAATAAATAGGTCGTTTACTTTTAAAAACGATCTTAAGAGACTTTTCAAGGATATTTTTTCCTTTTAGAGCATGACCATTAAACCCAAACCTAGTTGGGGCGGGGTTGGCTCAGTCGGTAGCACGCCAGGCTCGCAATCTGTAGTTCTCAGGTTCGAGTCCCAGCTGGGTCAGCGTTGAGATTCATCTCCGCAAAATTTTTCGCTCTGCCCACTGTCAGTAGGGGACACCGATGGGCCTGGAAAGACCGCCGTCCGTCGGATGGCACGTTAAGTCGTGGCTCCGTGTGCGAGAGAGAGCCATACCCTCTGCACGTTAAAGAACACGCTGGATGGCCTTGACGGGAGGCGACCATCTGATTCCTAACATCTGTCCAGTAGGTCCTCTCCCCCAACCTTCTCTGAGCCTTCGGGGTCATTGTGACCTGGCCATTTAGCCCATGGTGTGCAAAAAAGTGCCGCTCAGAGGTAAAACAACCCAACTCAAAATCCTTTATCAGATGACAAACACTTTCCACTAGTTATATCCCAATAAAGCACCGGAACAAGATTATTTCATCCTAGAGTTATTAAATCCTGCCGCTGAAATATTTTGCGAAGCTTTTGGTAGCAATTTTATGTATTTCAATGGGTAAATTTCCTGATATTAAAGATTATCAAAGTGACAGCTATTCATAAATCTGGAGATAAAACTGAAATTTCTAATTATAGACCCAATCCATATTATCAGTTTTCGGCAAGTGTTAATATTGAATTGACACATATTCAATATTAATTGACACATTAATATTGATTGAGTGAGGAATTAATAAGTATTCACTTAATAATTTTTTTGATACAAATAAAAGTCTACACGATAATCAATATGGTTTTCACGAAAATAAATCTTCCGAAACAGCTTTACTGCATGTTCTTAACTTATTACATATCAATTTCGACAAGAGATTAACAACTGTTGGCATATTTTTTGACTTAGCCAAGGCTTTTGACACTATATCTCATGCTATTCTGCTACACAAATTATATCATATAGGTTGAAGGGGTCCTATTTTCAAAACTTGTTGAAATCCTATCTTACTAAAGGAAAAAATATGTTAAAATCAATAATATTGTTACAAAAGGTGAACGAGCAACAAGAAATCGTGATGTCGTGTTTCGTCTTGATGCTCGAGTGAACTACAGCGCGAGAATTACGTCATCAACCACTTCGAACGAACTTAACTTAAAAACAAAAGATAAGAGAGTTGTATTAATTAAGAGGAATTAGAGTGTGAAGGAAAACGTAGTTTGTCTCTGTCTGTGTACTATAGTATAAAGACGAAATTATTTTATTTGGTGAGTGTGCGCGGAGGTTAAATAAGTTTTTTAATGTGGATCCTGTTAGTGGACTGGTAAGAAAAAGAAGGATGCCAGTACATTTAAGATGTGGTTGAGGAAGGTTATATGTTAGTCGAACAAGCAGAGCTAATCTCAACTTTTCTGTAGGAAGAGTTCATCGTTTGATGCATAGTTATCTTTAGTTTGTTTACAAGAACTGGTAAAGTTATTCTTGGTAGATTACAGATTTGCTCACCAATATGATTGTGCAAATTATCGAGTGTTGTAAAAGCCTTATTTTATGCTTTGAGCAGAGATAGTAAGAATTTATAGAGAAACAACTCTTTGCAGGAATAGTGATATAGTGCTATGTTCTTCTGGAGGTTTATTTTTATACTTATATGGTTGATGGTTGATTTAGTTATATAAAATGGCACGTTACTGGATAGATATGTTGGTTGATTTTAGTTTATATAAAAGTTTTCATTCATACTTTTGTAATAAATTACATTATTTTAGAATTATTGTTGTTAAATATTATTTTTGAACTCAGGCTCAGTTTCCATCCTCAGTTTCCATCTATTAAATTCATAACAATATAAATTCGAGCTTATTAATTAATTAATAAGCATGGTGTGCTACAAGGATTTACTTTAGGCCCACTTCTACTTTTAATTTATGGTAATGTTATTTCATAAAGTTAGCAGGAATTCTAGTCCCATACTATATGTCGATGGCAGTATTGCTTTTGTTTTCATTTCTACATGTTATTTTTTTTTCATTTCCACAGGTAATTTTTTTTTTCATTTCCATCAATTTATTTCTCATTTTTTAGAGTTTTAGAGTTATGGTCATATCTTCAGATTTTTTCTAACAAGTCTTACAACATTTTTATGAAAATTATTTTAACTCTATTCTGGTTATTTCTTAGTTTTCCAATCGAAAAACGTAATAAAATCTCCAATCCTTTATAATTTCATGAGAAGAATGATGGTTTTGGATATGGAAACCAAGAGGACTTCTTTAAATCGGTGTATACACAGTGAAGGGCAACAAGTTAAATTTTATGCAGTTTGCAATCAAATGTTGTACATCTAATACAAAAGCTCAGTTTCACTCATTTTTAATACATTTTCCATTGGTGAGAAAGTTGAAAGGACATAGAGTGTTAAAGTTTTAATCACCCTATGTATTGTATTCACAATACATAGGATGATTAAAAAGACTATGGTTATTATTATTATGGTTATTATGGTTGTTAAGACTCTAAGCAATACGAATAAACTGAAGAAATCTCTTAACGTTTCTGTTCAACTCTGAAGGAAGTTCACTCTTAGTTGAACGTCGTTATTAATTTTAATGGAAAAATGTCCAGGAAGTCGTGGTTTCGTATCCCACCCTGCTCAAAAACATTTTTCCTCTAAAACTGATATCTAAGGTAAACTAAAAAGTGATACCTTCTTTAATAATTAGTCAATATGATTTTGTCACTAAAATCAGATTAAAAAGTTTCTTAACTTATATGGTTGGGCTACATTCTACTCAACCCTTCAAAAAAAGAAAAGAGCTGTTTATGAATAAAAATTCCAAAACTAAATTCTACCTTGCTGTAAGAGATTGATCAAATGATTCCGAAATTTAATTTGGATGGTTAACAGTTTGTACTATAACAACTGATGATACTCTCCAGAGTTAAAGCAACATAATATCTTCGAGAGTAAATTGTTCTTTCTAAGGGAAAACAACATATATAAATAAATTAATGCAGTCAGTTTTATAACAGCTGTATAAACAGTACTAAATATATATATTTTACATATTTTGGTAATACAAATAACTAAAATGCAAATAACTAAATTAAAAACATTTCCAAATTATATCATTTTCAAATAATTGAATGAAACATTATTAACAAAATGAAATATTTTAATTTTATTCATATGCATCTTTAGCCAAAATATATTTTTTTTTCTTCGTAATAAAAATGCAATTGCAAAATATCTTCAGTTAAAGTAAGAAATCTAAAGCAATAAATAGTTAAATCTTTGTGTTAGTCTTTCTGCTGAGGTCTCGCCTTCCTTACATATCTTCTCTATGGCTTTTTAAACTGATAGGCTTCTGTCAGACCTCTGTGGCAAGCAGCTGCTTCAGGGGGAATCTCTTTCTCTTTCAAAATATATTATGCACAACATGTCGAGAGGTATCTGAAATAATTAGTTTTGAATGGAAATATATATAGATTTGCTTTCAGCGATATGTAACCAACAGACAGGATTTTTTTCCAAAGTTTTTTCGGTATTTGTTGGGAATCTTTAACCCAATTATTTTTATTTATTTTTGTAATATTTAAAATGAATCGAAATCTCGTCGCACCCTTTAAAACAACATCGCCGTCGTTATGTATAATTTCACATTTATATAAAAAAAAGTTAAGTCCAGGTCCGGATATAGAAAAAAAATCGGGGGTGATGCAAATGATGCATTCCAGCTCGGAAAAAAGAAGGGAGAATGCAAGTGACGCAGTCGACTAGGGAAAAACCTAAGGAGGAATGTAAGTAGTATAATCTAGCTAGAAAAAAGTAAGGGAGGATGCAATTGATTCAATCGAGTCAGAAAAAGTAAGGGGGATGTAAGTAATGCAATCGAGTAGGAAAGAGTAAAGGGGTGGTAAGTGAATCATTCGAGCAGGAATGTTCGAGTAGGGGGGTTGTAAGTGATTTAATCAAGCAGGAAAAAGTAAGGGGGGTGCAAGTGATTTAATCGATCAGAAAAAGGTAAGGGGATGCAAGTGATTTTAATCGATCAGAAAAAGGTAAGGGAATGCAACTGACTCAATCGAGCCAGAAAACGTATGGGGGATGCAACTGATTCAATCGAGCCAGAAAAAGTAAGGGGGATGTAAGTGATGCAATCGAGTAGGAAAGAGTAAAGGGGTGGTAAGTGAATCATTCGAGCAGGAATATTCGAGTAGGGGGGTTGTAAGTGATTTAATCAAGCAGGAAAAAGTAAGGGGAGTGCAATTGATTTAATCGATCAGAAAAAGGTAAGGGGATGCAAGTGATTTTAATCGATCAGAAAAAGGTAAGGGGGTGCAAATGATTCAATCGAGCCAGAAAACGTATGGGGGATGCAACTGATTCAATCGAGCCAGAAAAAGTAATGGGATGCAACTGATTCAATCGAGCCAGAAAAAGTAAGGGGGATGTAAGTGATGCAGTCGATCAGGAAAAAAGGAAGAATTCAAGTGATGCATTCGAGCAGAGAAAAAGTAAGGAGAATGCATGTGATGAATTGGAGCAGAAAAATGAGTAACGGGATGATGCAATCGAGCCGGGAAAATAGTAAGGAGGATGTAACGGTCAGATCCAGGGGATCTGTTCCCCTCACCCGAAGCGAAGGTCGAAGAGCCTTCAGACAGGATGCAATGGTGCTCAAAGGCCTTCAATCATCCATCGAGAGGTAGTATATCTGTATACGCCTCACTATTAGCCCTTTTACGTGGAAAAGACTCATGTTTCGCGCCGTCGCAGACAAGGCGCGAAGAAAAGATTTTGTTCCTGGGTCCTTCTGCTTTAGAACGTGCTGCAGGCTCCGACGCGGGATAAGAATTTGTCTTAAGGGATATCCCAGCCGGGCCGAGTATTTTTTGGCCAGGGATTTGCATGCGACTACGCGAGGTAGCCTGCCGTGTATCGGTGTCAAGCGCGAGATCTTAGTGGAAAGCCGACCATGTAATTTTACTATTATTGTAAACACTATAGTCATGTGAATAGTAAATCTGTTGTACATATCGTACAAAAATACCTTCTGAAGCAGCTGTTTGCCACAAAGGTCTGAAAGGAGCCTGCTAGTTTAATACGCCATAGTAGAAGGTCTGTGAGGATTGCAGGATTTCAGCAGAAATTCAACACAAACATCAATGCCTTACCTGAGGCTCGAACTCAGATCCCTTTCATTCATTAAGGCAGGGAGAATGGCTATCCATTCCAGTAGAACATTTTCCTTTGCTTTTTAGAGATCTTTAAAAAAAACTTGAAAAGTACAGAAGAAATATCAAAACGTTTAATAACCTTTCGTCTACATTATCCTTACTAGCTTTATCAACAGGGAGGGTGTCAAGGCACCCTTGTTACGCTTCTGTAATCCGACCTTGTTGAAATCGTTAAATAATAATTTAATAAAAAAAATATGAAATTCGACACTTCCATGCAATACATCTTTTAGATTCCTTAAAATGTATAATAATCATTATATTATATAAAAGCCGTAATTCTGGAAGAACGAAAGACGGGCGGAGTTCTGTGACGTCATCGGTGATAGAAATTCCCAGTTCCCTGTGGTTCTGCGGGTACTTAAACGATCGGTCCCAAATTCGGTGCGGTGGTCCGACTTAGGTGTTTTCCACCTATCCTGTTTGGGGTGACAGATCGGGTTCTAGCTGTCGGAGATCGGGACTAATCCCTCGAAAAATATCAGAAATTTCTGGGTGCGCCTGCATTCCCTACCTTGTGAATGGAGTATGCGTTGATGGTGGAAAGCTGTGAGATGGGTACTGTTATTAATGGGCAACGTTTGGCGTCAACATTTTGGCAGATTTAAGTAGTAATGATAATAGTTGCGGCAGTCAGATTAGGGTAGGATGTCTGCAAGTACTCGAGGGAGGTGAAGGTAACAAAAATTATATTATTGTTTTTTGTTAACATAAGTTCGTGAATTAATCAATTCTTAAAAATAAAATTTACCAAGGGTTGGGTTGTATTACCTCTGAGCGGCACTTTTTTGCATACCATGGGCTAAATGGCGAGGTCACGAGGACTACGAAGGCTGAGGGAGGGGACCCACTGGAACAGCTGTTGGGAGACAGATGGTAGCCTCCCGTCAGGCAATCCAGCGTGTTCTTTCAAGCTGGATGGCCTTGACAGGAGGCTACTATCTGTCTCCCGTCACAACGCTCAGGGTATGGCTCTCCCGCACACGGGACCACGGCTTAAAACGTCACATCCGACGGTCAGCGGCCTTCCCAAGCCCATCGGTGTCCCCTATTGACCGTGGGCAGGGCGCCGAATTTTGCGGAGATAAATCTCAACGCTGACCCAGCTGGGACTCGAACCTGGGAACTGCAGATTACGAGCCTGGCGCGCTATCGACTGAGCCACCCCCGCCCCAAATTTACCAAGAGGAAAGTATAAAGAGCATACAATAATTAACAACTGATGTCAATAATAATACAATGACTACTTTAAAATGCTTCCCGATTTGCGTAATGCTCACATTAGTAAACCTTTAAAACTTTTTCCCTTATTAATTGAACAAATTGAACCAAGTTTTCCTATCACAAATCCGATAAAATGCTGAACAAACCTCATCCTAACCTTTCCTTGCTCATGTGACATCGCAAGTAGCTGTTTCCTAAGATGTATGCCGTCTTATTTTACGGAACTCCGGAAGCGACAGTATCGTTAAATCCGTTTCGTAACGAAGCCTGCAATCAGTGAAGTGTCTACAAGGATTTCCATAACTCACCAAGGTGCTGCATAAACTTTTTCCTCTTCGACACCTCAGTGTTTAGCACAAAAATGGGAGGAGAGCATTTTTCAGGCGAACGTCTTCGTTATAGATCTGTTTTGCTGTCATGTCAGGATAACACGCCTCGTTAGAAATGAACTCCCACAGATCGGAAGAAGCTGATGCAATTGCGGCCTGTTTATTTCATGGATAAGGCCACACAGGCATCTGCTTGTACGATTTGCTTTCATCAGCATCTGCAAACTTTCTATCATATTAAGGCATAACTTATAACCAACTATTGACTGCACACTTTCCAGTTTGTTGTGAGGCGACCTTCGTTGTTGTAGTTGTCGATTATAAATGCACACGCTCCCGTTTGCTGTGAGGCCACCTCCGTTTTTGGTAATTTCGATTATTGAGTACACATGCTCCAGCTTGCTGTGAAGCAACCTCTGTTGTTTGTAATGGTTTTGCTTGAAGTCGTCAGAAAACCTGGATAGCGTTAATCTGCTTTCTGTATAAACGTACCCGCTTATGCTGCTGGAGGCCAGGCCTCTTTTCTCCACAAATTCTCAATGCAAATTCTTTCTCGACTCCATTATCTGATGTTTATCTGTTCCCCAACTAGGCCCTTTTTTCAAATGTTTCAGTTGAATTCGATAAAAAATGGACTTGAGTATTTTGAGATGTGTTTTGGAGCTAATAACAGCTTCCAGAAGTTTTGTTTTTTGGCCTTTTTGTTAGTATAGTCATTAAATTTGTAATAACATCATTGTTGCTTTTACTTTCTAGTATTCCTACTGTCTACTTTCCATTTTATATATCCCAAGCTATTACGTTTTGGCAAAAAAAAAAAACAGTTTTTTCGTTTAGACTAGATATTGTGATTACCATAATGCATTTTATCTTGATGAACCTGAAACTCCTCAGCAGTTCCAGTTATTCAGTTGAAATCTTATATTTATGTACATGCCCATCTAGATTAGTTGTTGTATGAATTTGCGCTTACACTTTAAAAAGAGGGTGTAATGTTAAACCAGTTTGTGGTGTCACTTCACACCACAAAGTAGTCTAAGATCAGGAATTCGCACCGTTTTCATATTTAACATCACATTAATGGTGTAATCAAACACCAACCTTGATGCAAAATCCTCTTTTGGAATTTGACATTTAACTTATTCTATTCCTGAATTTAAGGTTTAATTTTGTTTCAGTATTCTGCGATAAAATATTTAAAGTGTAAGAATGATTGGATTTCTTTAATTTTTAAATACTAGAATAAAGTGTTTTATTAGTATCTCTTTATTTATTTATTTCATGATGATTCATAATTATCAGAAGAATATCAGGAAATAATTATACAAAAAAATTTTCTGAGTGTTGCGAAATAAACATAATTTAACGTTATTAAGTTAATAATACCTGATTGGAGTTGGGAGTGGCTCAGTCGGTAGCGCGCCAGACTCGTAATCTGCAGTTCCCAAGTTCGAGTCCCAACTGGGTAAGCGTTGAGATCTCCGCAAAACTCCCCGCCCTGCCCATGGTCAGTAGGGGACACTGATGGGCTTGGAAAGGACGCCGTCCATCGGATGGGACTTTAAGCCGTGGTCCCGTGTGTGGGAGAGCCATACCCTGTGCATGTTAAATAACACGCGGGAAGGCTTTGACGGGAGAGTACCATCTGTCTCCCAACAGCTGTTCCAGTGGATCCCCTCCCCCAACTTTCTCTGAGCCTTCGGGTTCTACGCAACCTGGCCATTTAGCCCATGGTGTGCAAAAAAATGCCGCTCAGAGGTAAAACAATTCAACCTGTTGGTATTAACTTTCGCTTTTAAGCCGTAAACTTTCACCGAAATGTGACGTTGCTTTATTATCTGTTTTAGGTGGTAGACAGAACAGAGTGCTATATTACTTCCTTTTCTTGTGTTATTGTTTTATGTTTTACAGTGTTATTGTTTTATGTTATTGTTTATTGTTATATTGTTTTATGTTTACAGTTAGTGTATTATGTTTTACATTTCGGTGTATCCTTTCGTCAGAATATAATGTTACTTTCAATCTGTTTCTATTGTTATATTACATTTTTTACGGGTAACCTTACACCATAAAATGGTGGTAACCTAGCTGCCACCATACATTGGTGTAACATAACACCTCTTTCTTTTAAAGCGTAGAGATAAAATAGTTAGCAATAATTCTAGTTAACTTTCACAATTTTGTGTTAATAGATTCTCATATTGGTTAATTGATTGATGTCTACTTTCTAGGGCAAAAATATACACTTATCGGACATTTTATCAGGAATAGACTTAATATTTTGTTAATGTAAAATCGAATTCGAATCCCCGTAACTTTAAAAAAAAAGGTTTTAAGAAAATAAAAATCGATTAGAGACGATTTAAAATCTCAGTTTTATCTAATTCTGGACTTTGAGCAATATTCATATGTTATTTAGGGTACAGGTGGCTCAGTCGGTAGTGCGTCAGGCTCGTAATCTGCAGTTCCCAGGTTCGAGTCCCACTTGGGCCAGTGTTGATATTTGTCTCCACAAAACTCTCCGCCCTGCCTTCAGTCAGAGGAGACACTGATGGGCTTGGAAAGGCTGCATCCTTCAGAAGGGATGTAAAGCCGTGGTCCTGTGTGCAGGAAAGACATACCCTGTGCAGGTAAAGTATACTCTGGATGGCCTTGACGAGAGGTTACCATCTTTCTCCTAACAGCTGTCCAGTGTGTCCCCTTCCCCCCACCTGTTCTGAACCCTTGGGACCTTGTGACCTGGTCATTTAGCCCGTTGTGTGATAAACAGTGCCGTTCAGAGGTAAAACAATCCAAAAAACCCTTTTTTACCTACGAAATAATGGAAGCTGGAAAATTGAAATACAATATTTTTTCGTTGTATAAATATCGTTGGAAACAGGCGTAAATTTAAAAAATCGTTACGCAAATACTAAAATTGCACTTATGCATTTTAATAATTTAATATCACAGTTATTGCTTTCATCTTAACCTGTGTGAATGAACTCAGAATTTTCTGTGTTAAACATTCCACATTTTATAACCACTGAAAGAATATTGCTGAAAATCGAGATCTAAATATAGGGGATTGAGACTGGGCTGTTTTGCCTCTGAACGTCACTTTTTTGCAAGCAATGGGCTAAATGAGCAGGTTACAAGGATCACGAAGGCTCAGAGAAGGTTGGAGAACAATCAGGCAGCTGCTAGGAGACAGATGGTAGTCTCGAATTTAGGCCATTCAGCGAGTTCTTTAAAGTTCACAATCTACGGTTCTGCTGCACACGATCTCATCCGACGAACGGCGGCTTTTCCAAGCCCATCGTTGTCCCCCTACTGACCGTGGGCAGGGCGAGAAGTTTCGGGGAGAAAAATCTCAACACTCACCCAGGTGGAACTCGAACCTGGGAACTACAGATTACGGGGCTCGCGAGCTAATGAGCCACTCCCGCCACTGTTCAGTAGGTCTCATCTACAGACCAGGGTTTGAAAAGACATCCATCCATCGGATGGTACACGCTGGATGGCCCTGACGAGGCTACCATCTGTCTCCTGACAACTCTCCAGTGGGTCCTCACCCCCAACCTTCTCTAAGCCCTCGGAGTCCTTGTAACCTGGGGGCGGGGGTGGCTCAGACGGTAGTGCGCCAGGCTCGTAATCTGTAGTTCCCAGGTTCGAGTCCCAGCTGGGTCAGCGTTGAGATTTATCTCCGCAAAATTCCCCGCCCTGCCCACGGTCAGTAGGGGACACCGATGGGCTTGGAAAGGCCGCCGTCCGTCGGATGGGACGTTAAGCCGTGGCCCCGTGTGCGGGAGAGACATACCCTGTGCACGTTAAAGAACACGCTGGATGGCCTTGACGGGAGGCTACCATCTGTCTCCCAACAGCTGTTCCAGTGGGTCCCCTCCCCCAACCTTCTCTGAGCCTTCGGGGTCCATGTGACCTGGCCATTTAGCCCATGGTGTGCAAAAAAGTGCCGCTCAGACCCACCTATTTTTAGCATAAATTCCTTAATTCCAATTTCCTCTAATGAGTGAAACATTTGCTCTATATGAGTAACAAATGTTTTGCAATTAAACAACACATGTGTGGCTATTTCTTTTGTTCTGCATATATCACAGTTAGAGGACTTATCTCTTTTCATTTTATCCATTTGATCATTCAGCCTTTTGTTGCCTGTTCTGAGCCTGATAATGGTTACAATGTCCTTTTTTTTAGCTTTTTACATGTCTTTAAATAAGTGGTCACTGAATTTACATGCTTTCTATTTACTGTGTTGCAAAATTTCTCTCAAGGAACAATTATTTTTGCCACCATCTAAATATATCTGTCAGGGTGGAATCCATTGAACACATTACGTCTCGAGTATAGGGGGAGCTTTGTAACTCAGCATAATAGTGACACTAACTCTAACCAAACTGAAGGTTGATTGGTTGTTTTACCTCTGAGCGTCATTTTTTGCTTGGGCTAAATGGACAGATCACAAGGACCCCGACGGCTCAGAGAAGGTTGAAGGGCAGAGGACCCACTGGAACAGCTGTTGGGAGACAGATGTTAGCCTCCCGTCAAGGCCATCCAGCGTGTTCTTTAACGTGCACAGGGTCTCTCCCGTACACGGAGCCACGGCTTGACGTCCCATCCGATGGACGGCGGCCTTCAAAGCCCATCGGTATCCTCTACTGACCGTGGACAGGGCGGGAAATTTGGGGAGATAAATCTCAACGCTAACCCAAATGGGACTCGAACCTGGGAACTACAGATTACGAGCCTGTCGCGCTACCGAGTAAGCCACTCCCGCCCCCCAAACTGAAGGAAAAATCCACGTGTCAAATAAATCATTTGAATAAAACGTGTATCAAACTGAAAGAGAAAGTATTACTTTTGTTGGAATAATATTAGAAAAGAAGAAAAAAGTAATTGCTTCAATTAATTCGGTAAACTGCGTTTGTTTATATGGAAATAATTGCAATTAGCATCTGATACGAGAAGCGAGAATAATTATCAGAAGTTTCTAATTAATTGTAACAATGATGATTAAGTAATATGTAACTGAAGAGCAAATATCGGAAAAAGAACTTGTAATGATGCTCTTTACGTTTCCTAGCGAAATTTCCGTTACGCAAAAGAACAAAGCTTGACTACTTGAGATGTTGCTACGAGGATCCCTTACTTCCACTGATGCTTGTTAATTTGCATAAGTGGATTGAGACGTTCATTTTGTAGCTGCTCAAGTTTCAATAATAACAAGTGCGTTAACCTTGTAGCTTTATCAAATTTCGCAGTTTTATTCAAAAAGTTCTGGCTGCAGTATTAATTAAGTGATGGCTTTAATATGTTCAAAATGGTGTTCATTGCACCATTTTGAAGATAGAACTTATTCATAGAAAGTATGCCATAGGATACTTTCTATGGAAAGTAATCCATAGGAAGTATGGATAAATATTGAGATTCTGAAAAAAAAAAAGATAGATACATTTTATCTAAAGAAAACGTATTAGGATTCCTGATCCCTAAACATAGGGGCTTTTCGCTTGCCTTTTTGTTCGGTCTATGTGCGCTTCTAAAATGTCACCAGGCTCGTAATCTGTAGTTCCCAGGTTCGAGTCCCAACTGGGTCAGCGTTGAGATTTATCTCCGCAAAATTTCCCGCCCTGCCCACGGTCAGTAGGGGACACCGATGGGCTTGGAAAGGCCGCCGTCCGTCGGATGGGACGTTAATCCGTGGCCCCGTGTACGGAAGAGCCATACCCTGTGCACGTTAAAGAACACGCTGGAGGGCCTTGACGGGAGGCTACCATCTGTCTCCCAACAGCTGTTCCAGTGGGTCCCCTCCCCCAACCTTCTCTGAGCCTTCGGGGTCCTTGTGGCCTGGCCATTTATCCCATGGTGTGCAAAAAAGTGCCGCTCAGAGGTAAAACAATCCAATCCAATCTAAAATGTCAACGGTTGAAATTTTTAAGTAGGAATTGTGCATTTAGGTACAGTACTGTGCAAATTAGTTGGGACAAGCGAAGGAACGCTAAGTCCCTTCCGCTGCAGAGTCTAAACTGCTGCAAGTCTAAACTTGTTCGTAACCTTCTGCTGCAAGTCTAAACTTGTTCGTAACCTTCTGCTGCAAGTCTAAACTTGCGCGTGCAGCTTCCGGGTCACAGACGCTTCACCCCATTAAAGGAATGATGCACAACAAAAAGTACATAGGCGTTCTGGAGGCGAAAATGGTCCCAACACTGTAGAAGCTGTTTCCTAACGGCGATGGGTCATTTCAACAGGATCTGGCTCCATGCCACAATTCTAAGCTTGCTAAGAGCTTCTTTACCCAGCAACATTTGAAGGTATTGGAGTGGCCACGAAATTCACCCGGTATAAACCTCATTGAAAATTTGTTGGCCATTATTAAAGCACGCATATCTAAGATGGGTTGCACGACGAAAACCAAAATTCATAGAAAGTGTCATGAAAGTGTGGTACCACTACCCTGAAGTGAAGGATATGGTGGAAAGCTAGTGGCATCAATGGTTGAGAGGGTGAAAGAAGTAATTAAAGCTGAGGGGGGGGACCACATTCACTATTAACTATGCACACTATTAAACAAATAAATATTTTTGTTGTGTCTTTGTTACTGCATTTTCCTATTGTCCCAACTAATTTGCACAGTACTGTATATTGTCATCATGCTCGATCCCACTGGAGTTCGCCCCCCCCCCCCCCACTCTCCAAGGCTAAGAGAAGGTGTCAGAGATAACCATTGCGCAGTTCTATTTAGTTCTGTTTATGAGAGCTGTCCACTACCCGGCGTCCCTCAAAAAGGTGGTTGCTGTCACCGCCTTATTTCCATCAGGGTTGGGTTGCTTTACCTCTGAGCGGCACATTTTTTGCAAACAACGGGCTAAATGGCGCGGACACAAGGACTCCGAAGGCTCAGAGATGGTTGGAGGAGAGGACCCACTGCGAAAGCTGTTGCGAGACAGGTGGTAGCATCCCGTCAAGGCCATCCAGCGTGTTATTTAACGTCCCCAGGGTATGGCTCTCTCTCGCACACGGAGCCGTGACTAAACGTCCCATCCGACAGCGTCGGACTTTCCAGACCATCGGTATCCCCTACTGGCGGTGGACAGAGTGGAGAGTTGTGTGAACGTAAATCTCGATGTTGGCCGAAGCTGGAATCGAACCTGGGAACTGCCTGGACCTTAGGAGACTGGCGCATTTCCAATATGATTAATCGATTTATGTGTATAAGTTGAGCTCCAAAGGTTCATAGTTGGATTCCCCGCCATGTCCACGGTCAGTAGGGGAACATCGATGGACATGGAAAGGCCGTGCTCCATCGGTTCGAACGTTAAACCGTAGCGTCGTGTGCGGAAAGGCGATACTCTGTGAATGTTAAATAACACGCTGTATGGCCTTGATGGGAAGCTACCATCTGTTTCCCAACATCTGTCCAGTAGGTCCCCTCCGCTCAACCTTTTCTGAGGCTTCGGGGTCCTTGTGACCTGGTCATTTAGGCCATGGTGTGCAAACAAAAGTGCCGCTCAGAGGTAAAACGACACCAACAACCCAACCCAACTCACAGTTGGATTGAATAAGAGGTGCCCCGTACAGCTGTTATAAAAATGTGGAAGGCTTTGGAGCATATTTTTTAATGGGGCACAGGTATGGCTCTCCTACTCAGGGGTCATGGTTTAATGTTTAGTACGATGGACGATGACCTTTACAAGCTCATTTTTGTTTCCTTTCTCGGGATAGGGTTGGGTTGTTTTACATATGAGAGGTTCTTTTTGCACACAATGGGCTAATTGGCCAGGTCACAATGATCCTGAAGGCTCAGAGAAGGCTGGGGAAAGGGGACCCACGGAACAGCTGTTGGGAGACAGATGGTAGCCTCCAGTCAAGGCCATCCAGCGTGTTCTTTAACGTGTATAGGGTATGGCTCTCCCGCACACGGAACCAAGGTTTAACTTCCGATCCGACAGATGGTGATCTTTCGAAGCCCATCTGTGTCCCCTACTGACCATGGGCAGGTCGAGGACTTTTGCGGATATAAATATCAACCCTGGCCCAGTTGGAACTCGAACTGGGGAACTGCAGATTACAAGCTTAGCGCGCTACCGACTCAGCTACCCGTCCCCTTCCCCACACGACGTCTGCATAGTTGAGTGGTTTGGTTTATGGGAATACAAACGTAAACATTGCAGTGAGCGACCGTTGAAAACACAGAATTCAAGATTATGTTTAAAAAAAATTCTTTTAACAACATAAAAACATCAAACAAAAGACAAACGAATCTCAATGCCACATACAAATATTGATTTAAGAAGATGATAAAAACTGCAGCTTTAACACATTCAGTGATAAATAGCATGTGTAGACACTATGAACATGCATATAAAAATATTTTGTAGTCTTAAAAACACATCTCCCTGCCTTATGAAGTATCCATATAGTAATTACGATGATATCTTTGGATTTTATATGCAAAAAAGTATAAATTAAAAGCTTTAAAAATACTTATTTTCAAAGTATTTATTGGCTTGAGTGGTCATTTGCATAGGTGAGACATATGCACAACTTTGAAAGGTTCTGAATAACTCAGATACACAGCATTTCTATTCACGCCTTTTATTCTATATATATCTATGTACATTTACTTCACTATCATGATTCACTCTCAGGGACAAAATGCTCCCATAATTCAGCAGTTACAAACTGTCCTAAACAATATTAGTTGGCCTCATCTCATGATGCTAGGACGCATTTCTAGTTCAGCCTGCTCTTTCTCGAGTCTGATCACAAGCTTGTCAATCTCAAGACGTTCACACAGGGACTCTCTTCTTCCCGCTCTTTATACTTGTCGAGCCAAACTATCTTTTTACATATATCAGTGACGAGAAAAAATTCATTTTTATAGATGACAGGCAGGGTTCAGCTCTCACCCCTTGTCGTATGGTGCTAGATATGGCCGAATAGCTCACGCCGACACTGACGACCTTCATTACGAGTCCGGGAACAAGATAAGCTGGCCACCATCCACATCATCGGACCTTCAAAAAACTACCAGTTCTCCGACTTGTGAACGCAGCTGCATGTGCATGTTGCTACAGCTTGGATGGAGACTCGTATCCCTCTCTCCATCTCCAAGAATCGGTGGTCTATCAGCTGAGAGAGGCGGGAAGTGTCGGCTCAAGTCAGAAACGTTCGACCATAATGCCGATCTTCCTATAGAGCTCTAAAAAGTGGAAAATAGACCTAAAGCAAAACGATGGTGTAATCAGTCACTGAGTTCGTATTCGCTTCAAAGGAATATAAGGCACCGGCAATCTTGTCGAGTAGGTAAATCGGCGCCTATCTTCCTTTGAAGCAGATATGAACTCAGTGACTGATTGCACCATCGATATGGTTTAATTTTATTTTCTGCTTTTTAGGGCTTATAAGATGATAGATATTTTTAAATTTTTTAAATTTATTTATATTGTTTGTTACCAAAAACACCTACCTTTAAAAACTTTCATTTGCTATATGACACATAAACATCGACCACATTTTTCTTCCCTTTGCGATTCAATTTTGAGGTAGCCCGCCACATTTAAGACATCACAGGCTTTAATTTGAAATACGACTCGTTTAATGTCGACCCCCGCAAAAATCTGCCCCCACATATTATTAGAATGGAATAGTGGGGGCAAAATATTTACGACCGTTATTATACGAGCTTTCATTTGACACCAACTCGTAAACTATAGGCGCTCGTGTTCAGAAGATATAATAGAACCTCAAATTTCCCGTTTTTCAAGGGGGAAGAATGCACAGGGGGGTTAATATTTTATAGCTTACGACACTCCCCGCGTCAGAAGCATTCATGTGACGTATAGCTTGTTACTTTTCGCATTCGAATTCTAGAGATATAGCGGAACAATTATTTCCACATTTCCCCTTTTTTAGGGGTGAAGGCATGGGAGTCAAAGTGTTATAGCCCGTGACACTCCCCGCTTCAGAAGCTTTCAATTTGGCACATAAATCACTGTTTCTCCCTCGCGTTCGAGAGATATGGTGGAACAATGTTTTGTCAAATCCCCAAACCCAACACTGACAAACTGACAAATGTCAAAGCTAAAAGCAATAGGAAGATACGTAAAAAAATATATATCCATGTCTTCATAATATGTGTAGGGTGTAAATAGATATATATATAACTTAACAGATGCATTTACTTGAGTTGTTTCTGGTGCTTTGCCCAACTATTCGGTCATGACACTACCTCCTTACTGGCCCGTGGCATCCAATGGAGCAACTATACGAGTTCTTCCTCTAGTATATATAGAACTAAGTGGTACATAGGACTTCACTAAGCGGGCTGCCAAACAAAGAGAGACCAGAATGGTCGTATTGAAATACATCATTTTCCCGCTTATAAAATCTTCTTGCAAGTTTTTTTGCTCATTAGCATCAATTTTTTCATTTTCATCTTCATTAAACATACACATATTTCAGACTTTCAACAACAAGTAATGCAGCCCAGAGTTTGCATCCTAATAGCATTGTCAAAAAGTCGCCTTCTTAGTAATTGAAGTTCAGGGATATGGAGACGTGATATGGCCATAAAGCAGCTGCAAAGGAAGGGGGGAGGGGCGAAGACAATCGGAAGGACACGATAAACCTTGCAGAAGAACAGATACGAAATTTCAATGGGTTGAAAATGTGGGGTCAGCTTTCACAGATTTCCAGATGTGTTACAATTACTCCTCGCGAATCATTTAAACATGCGGAAAAGGTTGACCACATAGAGAATGGACTTTGTAGATTATGACAGGATTCACTCATGATGTTCTTCGGGGAATATTGATCATTGCCCGAAGGTGTCCACAGCAGACTTTCTCATTTCATTGTCGATAACGATTCCCTTTAATCTTGAATGACAAAGTGACTTCACAAAATGGAAGACTTGCTTCCACAAATTGGTTTTCTTGATGGAGTACGTTTTCTCAACAGCTAGAACAAATGTAACGACGAGATGTTTCAGCGACATGGCTCATGGAGTTGGAAATGCTGCGTGGAACTGAGGGGAGGGGTTCATATCCCTAAGACACATGTGAAACAGGGTAGCCACCATTCAGTTGTGGTATTCCCATATCTGGTTCCATATCTTAAAGTAAAACGTTGTACAGGATAGATAATGCTGCAACCTGACAACGAGAGCTCTAAAAGCAGCGTAAAGATAAATACTCGGACTTTTTCGATTGTTTCCAATATACTTATTTTTGTGCTCAAAATAACTTGACAAACTGACAAATGTCAAAGCCAAAAGCAATAGGAAGATAGGTAAAAAAAATATCCATATGTCATCATAGCATGTATAGGGTGTAAATAGATACATAACCACTGCTTTTGCAAAAACAGGGTAAATGTTTTCACAAGTGTTATCGAAATTTATGCTATCTTTATGGTGACTATTTGTCCTATATTTTAGGGCGTTGACCAATATATTTATAAAATTTTGAGAAAGACTTTTTTCCCTATATTTTTGGCTCTTTCCTTTAAAAGTTGCACATTTTGATACGGATAAAAATCATTCTGTCTTGCTACTAATTTTTATAAATTAATCATATTTTGTTGATATGATTCGGGGATTAAAAACTATATTCAAACTTATAATTCAGAATTATTTAATTGTATTCAATGATTAAATAATGACTCTATGGGGAGATACGCATTTTTTAAATTTTTGATTTATTTACCTTTTTATTACTTATTTTCCTATTGCTTTTGGCTTTGACATTTGTCGGTTTGTAAATTTGGAAAAATATTGCTCCATCTATCTTTCGAATGCGATGGAAAAACTTAATGATTTATATGTCAAATGAAAGCTTGTGACGCGGGAAATGTCATAGGTTACAAAAATATTGATTCCCATGCTTTCTTCCCCTCTAAAAAAGGGAGTATGATAATTATTCTTCCGCTATAATTCCAGAACGCGAATGCCGAAAGTAACAAGCGATACGTCAAATCAATGCTTCTGACGCGGGTAATGTCACAGGCTACGAAAAATCGACCCCCCCTCCCAATGTTTTATATCCCCCTCAAAAAGGGGGAAATGTGAAAATGATTGCTCACCTATATCTCATGAACGCGAGTGTGGAAAGTAACAAGCTATAAGTGAAATGAAAGCTTCTGTCGCAGGGAATGTCATAGGCTATAAAACCTTGACCCCCATGCTTTCTTCCTCCCTAAATAACGGGAGTGTTAAAGTCGCTCTACTATATTTTCCGAATGCGAGAGCTGTAGTTACGAGTTAGGTGCCTAATGAAAGTTTATATAATAACCATCGTAATTATGCATTTAGAATTTTGCCCCCACATTTCCCCTATAAAAGGCGGCCGGGGGGTGAATTTTTGCGGGGTTGGACTTTAACTAGTCATATCCCAAATTATAGCTTGTGATTTCTCCAGTGTAATTGGCTACCTCAAACACGACTCCAAATCCAAAAGGGAGGAAAAATGTGGTCGATGTTAATTAATCAAATATCAAATGAAAGTTTTTGAAAGTAGGTTGTTTTAGTGACAAAGAAAAAAATATGAATAAAAAGTTTGAAAAAAAAAACTATCTTTCTATATGGGCCCTAAAAAGCAGAAAAGAAACCTAAAGCATATAGATGGTGCAATCAGTTATTGAGTTCGTATTCATTTTAAAAGAAGCTAGGGCGCCGATTTACATACTAAACAAGATTGCCGAGGCCCTATCTTCCTTCTAGGCAAATATAAACTCAGTGACTGATTGCACCATCGATATGCTTTAGGTTTATTTTCTACTTTTTAGGGCCCTTATAGGAAGAGAGCTATTTTTTTTTAGATTTTTTAATATATTTATAGTTTTTTCAATTTTTTGGACAAATATTTTTTAAGCACAAAGTAAACGTTTTTGCCAATTCACATTAATCATTAAAAATGAATTTTTTAGTTTTTTAATCATGACAGTTTCTTGATTCCTTCAGAATATTTTTTTGCCAATTCACTGTATTACTCATTAGAAATGTTTATTTTTTTCTTCTCACAAGATACATTTTCTTGCGGCTCTTTATAAACATGTTTTTTTCTTTAGTGGCTCTTTACCAAGTTTGGGTTGGATGGGTCTGATCTAAAGATACTTAATCTAGTTAAAGTATAGAGAAGAAAGATTTAACAAATAAATTTTCTTCTTTGAAAAATAACATTTTATTGAAAACAACATCTGAAAAGTGACTTTTTTTTAAATATTTTTCCCAGTTCTAGAGTTTTTATCCAGAGCAAATAAACCGCCAAATTAAATAATACCAAGTTTGCTAAAAATATTTAGTAATTTGGTTTATATTTTATTCATCAGAAATTAAGGAACAAAAGTAAAAAAAATAGAAATTTCTTAGTCAGTTAAATGTTACCAATAATATTTGAAAAAAAAAAAGTTTCCAAGTAGTGAGCATTATCAAAAATGATGAGAACATTTTGAGCTTCGTAATGGTTTTCTGAATGCTCTCTTTATCTCTCATAGTTAAAAAGTTGGGGATATTAGTGAAACGTTTGTCGCAAAAATAATATACATTTTTTTTTTCATTTCGATAAGGCTAGAGGATCGTCCATACACTGAGTAACACCTGAGAAGAGGGTTATTCATTGTATCGCATCGCTTTATATGAGAGCCTCAGATGGGGAAAGTCGGTCACTGCATATATCATACCATAATACATGTCAGGATATCTAAAAGCAAAACGAAAAAAATAAAAAACTTATTATTGAAAACACGTAAAAATGTTTTTTCGTAATATTAAAATAAAATACTCCCGACAACAATAGGAAAAGTAAGAAATAAAAACAAAAATTTATATTTCTGTAGAGAAAAATTTTTTGGTACGCCTGATATCATTTAACATGAATTAATGGACGGGGGTGGTTCAATCGGTAGCACGCCAGGCTCGTAATCTGTAGTTCCCAGGTTCGAGTACCAGCTGGGTCAGCGTTGAGATTTATCTCCGCAAAATTCTCCGCCCTGCCTATGGTCAGTAGGAGACATTGATGGGCTTTTAAAGTCCGCCGTCCGTCGGGTGGGACGTTAAGCCGTGGCTCTGTGTGCGGGAGAGCCATACCCTGTGCACGTTAAAGAACACGCTGAATGGCTTTGACGGGAGACTACCATCTGTCTCTCAACAGCTGTTCCAGTGGGTCTCCTCCCCAAACCTTCTCTGAGCCTTCGGGGTCCATGTGACCTGGCCATTTAGCCCATGGTGTGCAGAAAAATGCCGCTCAAAGGTAAAACAACCCAACCCATGAATTAATTTTCGATCAATTTTTTTCGAGGGGGAACGTCCCCGATTGCCACCCCACCCCCTGCTGGCCCACATGTCTATAATGGCTCATAAGTAAGGACGCCGAATTGATTTTGCACACGGCCGCCAAATTTTTAGACGCGGCACATTTGGTGGCAGTTGTGTGTGTGGGAGGGGTGATACGAAAAGTAGAGGAGGATGAAATCTCTGTTTATCTGAGAGAGCGACATTACAGGAAGTATTGAAATCACTGACTTACATAATCAAATCATCTAAAACCCAAGATGCTAATCGAGCTTTCCATTGTTATCATTACAAAGTATTCAAGTATCACCACCACAGAAGATTTGAGATAGTGTCACATTGTTATATGACCCAGGTTTAATCCTTAAATCTATCTGGCCTATAAGATATACAGGGTGATTCAAAACTTATCGTTCAAATTTCGTGGGGAGGTAGGGAATACGTCAGGATACCGATTTCACATAGGGAAGTATGTCCGCAAACGTCATCTGCATGAACAAAATGGACAAGTGAACACAAGGAAAGAGTACAGTTAAGTGGTAACGAATGTGACTTTTATTTCAACAAGGTAAAGTACAGGTTTACAGTAGGTGCTCAAAATTGCGACCATTTACACGGACACAGGATTCACAGCGCCGTTGCATTGACCGCCGAACATTTTCAAAAACGCCTGGCATATCACGGACAATGACTGCGGCGGCCACTATTCGTGCAACAAGGTCCATTTCACTGTCGACGGGGGTCTCGTACACATGGTATTTCATGACCCCCCACAAAAAGTAATCCATGGGCGATAAATCAGGTGACCTGGGTGGCCAAGCGATCGCTGATGACAGCGGGAGTGGTCGGGCGAGCTGTACACTGGTTGGGTACACACAGCGCCCTCTACATATGCATGCGTACATTTGCGGACATACTTTCCTATGTGAAATCGATTTCCTGAGTATTCCCTACCTCCCCACGAAATTTGAACGATAAGTTTTGAATCACCCTGTATACTTTAAAATCTACTACAATGTAAAATGCGAGAAAACAGTTTTAAAATTTGCATTTAAAATATAAAGACTAAGAACAGGGACTTTAATAAGAAACAAAATTACAGACTTTCTTGCAATGAAAACAGAATAACACCTTTACTTTCAGAATGTTATTACTCACTGCAACTCATTTGAAATGTTTTCCTTGGCATTGCATTTTTAGTTTATTTCGATACGAATAAAAAGGACCAGATGGAATCAAGTATCAAAACATACTATTGTTCGCCTTGTCTTTCTGCTACGGCCTTAGATGCAGCAATTTTCACCGATATATTCCATCACACCGTAGATCCAAATACTCCGCTCGAGGAGAAATTTATTTTGCTTCTGTGCCCCTGTTATTCACTCAAATGCTTTTTGGTCTTGATGTGTAGAAATCTGTTTTGAATGAAAACAGAAATCACGTCGACTTTTCAGGAAACTTTAAATAAAACATTGAAGCTTGAACGAATCGCTATTTCTCGTGTATTCAAGGAACTAATATTCTTTTACAGACAATCAAAACGCCTACGGGAAAGTTTATGGACTCTCTTTTGAGATTTTGAAGAAAAAAGATAAGTTTTTTCCCTTGATACTTTGAAGAAATATTAGAAAGTGTTTTTGAAAATCTTTCTGTGATCCCTAAAGTTATTGCTCTGGCATTCTGTTAGACGATTTTGAAGCGAATTTTGTTCTCGATGTTGTAGCATCTGCAAGTGGAGATTATTGTGTCGGGTTTTTGTTCCTTTTAAGGTTTTTAAGATATTTTATCTTTCTTATCCTTTTATCGATGCAACCAGCTGCAATTTCATGGCTCACAGAGCTACAATTTTATTTTATGACTTCTGAAATTCAAGCTGTAATATTTAAAAATTGGTTAGGACTATTTTGTCCCTTTTGAAATAAACACAGATAGCAATTCCTTATCACAGGGTTCTGCGAAAAGTGTGCCATGAAATTCTCTAAGCTAGGGTTTCTCAACGTGGGGTACGCGGTAAAAATATTTGGGGTACGCCGTGAGAGCTGAAAAGTCGATAGATATATGTTATATATATATATGTTTCATTTTATTCCCATTGTTATACTATAATTATAGTTTTATCCATCTGTATAATGGATATATAATATATAATATATAAATAATGGATATATAATACACATTTCCAGGGGTACGTGAAGCATAAAAGTTTGAGAACCACTGCTCTAAGCCATTACCTTCCCCTTCACGATAAGCTACTAGATGATAAACTTGACAGTTATTTGATGACGAATAGTACATAGCAGCAAACTCAAATCTTATCAACCATAAAGCCTCAGTCAGCTACATAAAGACCTGTTTGAACATTAATTACTAGTTAACTACGTCCTGCCATCCTTACAGACCTTCTACTGTGGCAAATAAACTAACAGTCTCCCGTCAGACCTCTGTGGCAAGGAGCTGCTTGAGGAGGTATTTATTTATTTATTTATTAACTAGAAATGGGCAGTTTGAGATGTTAAACAAGAAGGTGTCTTATTCTTTCCATCATACCCCATTTAAAACCCATGGTATTAGGTGATTGGTTATTGAAGGGTCTGATTAAAGCCTTCTTAGGTAGATCTGGGCAAACTTTTCAGCTGAAAGGCAGCATAGAAAACTGAAATGGAATAGCTGTCCGCCAAAGAATTATATCATCAACAACTCGTGTATAACGAGGAAAGAAAGTGAAATATAAACAATATAATTTCATTAGAATTGATTATTTTAATGATAATTCGCATCGCAGAATTTGGGCTTCTTGTCCTCTGTAAGTTCTTTTTTTTAATTTTGCAATTAAATAGATTTGTCATCAGTAGCTCGCTAGGCGCAAAAAAGAGACGGCGGGCAGTAGTTTACCCAGTCCTGCCCTAGGCACTCTAGTTTTGTAGGCCCTTTAGGGGATGCATTATTTATGAGTGTATAGATTTCGATGCGTAGATAGGTGATCAAAAGTATCTTGAATAATTTTTCTGGGATAGCAAAACTGTACGTAACTGTCCTTAACAGCTTATTTAATATTTATTTTCAGAAGTGATATTTTTAAGTTTTTATCACGTAAAAGAAAGAAAATTCTAAGGCAGTGTTAATAATACGATTCTGGGTTTTTGGGGTTTAAAAGCGAAAGTGCAACTAAGTTATAATGAGACAGATATAAAGTAAAATTATAAAATTACTGAGCATAAAAGGGGAAGTTAAAATCGAAACACAGAAATAGTAAAGGTTAAAACAATAAATAATATATAAAAAAATAATAATATATAGAAAAATATATATGTACAATATGTAAAAAAAGTAATAATAGTGGGTGTATAGGACCCGTGCATAAAGAATGAATCAATACAAAAAAGGTAAAATATTATATAGAATTAAAATAGGAAAGAAAATTTAAAATCTGATAATAAAAACGAATTATCAGATAAACAATGTTCGAATTCAAATGGATATGATGTTAAATAATGAAAGCTAAAAGATACATCGTTCAATATTAAAAACAATACAATCGATTACGATATGTTTAATGGTTAAAATTGTGTTAAAAAATTCGCACAAAAATTGGTTGTCAGATTGAAGAAGAAAAGAATGTGCAAGAAATCCATGTGCTATACGGAGATGAGCAAGTACAATTTCCTTTTTGGGATACCTAATAAAAAAGGATTGGCACGGTTTTAAAGGTGACTTAATTTGGAATAATTGGTTGAATCTCTTCTGACCAAGATCGCTTCCGCTGTGTACGGAGCTTGGTGTAAAAATTATATCGTAAATCCAGGTATGGAACAGGCAGTGGTGAGCCAGACATGGGCGTGATCTGGTACCCAACAGAGCATAATGGAAGAGGTGGCCCTCAGACTATGGAGGTGCTGGAGGATCTTGAAGAGAAAGTGAGACATTCTCTTTCAAAATAAAAACATGTAGTTAGGAATGACTCAGCTGACAAATGGATGACACTAAATGCATTGATGTTGGTTTCTTGCAAGTAGCTTTGATTAAACAAACCGAAAGAACGAATGGCGATCGGGAGATGATAGTAAAGTAACTCAATCAGTTCCAGCAAAAAACAGAGCTTTGAGTGCATCAGCGCTTAGCGAGCTCCGTATTTCCATGAAATGCATGTTAAACGGTTAATTTTTTAGCGATTGCAACAGGCTGTTTTGATAGTTACGTTATTAATAGCGCGGTTAAAAACATTTTGAGCATTATAAACTTCCCCCCCCCCGCAACCTTTCAAATATTTTAACGTTCCTTTTTTAAATTTTCGGCTCTTTGTTGATGTACTTGCGGCTTCACCCTGGATTCATATATTGTGGATCTCCCTGGATTCATATATTTGTTATTGTGGAGTTTAGAGCGCGTTTTAATCGAGCTACTCCTTACTAGCGGTAAATGGTGCCACATGTTTTTCAGGCTGAGCTTTTTTCGGATCTTCATATAATTCAACTAATTCTTTCTTCATACAGGTTCAATCATAATAACGGGGACATGGCCCTGCAAATTTTGTTTGCTTGCAGTAGAGCAGCTGACTTCTCCGCTGCTAAAAATAGACACTTTTTTGTCCTTACTGTTTAATTTGCGTCTTAAATTATTGCACACATTGACTTGCCGTTCCCCAGAATTAATTCTTTTTAAAACGTCTAATTTAGTTTCTAAACTCAGACTTTTCCTTTCCTTCTTACCGACACTAGAAGTTGATGCTCTTGCACTCTTATTACCCATTGCCACAGCTTAAAAAACGTGTCACTTGACACGAAGGTTGCCAGATCGCTAATTTCTAAAAAATCGTTGCCAGATATTTTTTCTGAATTCTGTAATCAACCATAGTGTTCGGATATTTTTTGAGCGACTGTACTGAATTTGTATTAAATTCAAAGGAAAATAGGGTTGGGTTGTTTTACCTCTGAGCGGCACTTTTTTGCACACCATGGGCTAAATGGCCAGGTCACAAGGACTCCGATGGCTCAGAGAAGGTTGGGGGAGGGGACCCACTGGAACAGCTGTTGGGAGACAAATGGTAGCCTCTCGTCAAGGCCATCCAGCGTGTTCTTCAACGTGCACAGGGTATGGCTCTCCCGTACACAGGAAACGGCTTAACGTCCCATCCGACGGACGGCGGCCTTTCCAAGCCCATCGGTGTCCCCTACTGACCGTGGGCAGGGCGGGTAATTTTGCGGAGATAAATCTCAACGCTGACCCAGCTGGGACTCGAACCTGGGAACTACAGATTACGAGCCTGCCGCGCTACCAACTGAGCCACCCCCGCCCCAACGTTGAAGATGCTCTACGTCTTGCTGTGTCAAATATTCAGCCAAGATTTAATTCTTTATGTAAAAATAACCAAGCACATCCATCTCATTGGTATGCCAATTTTCTTTAGTCTTTAATAAATGGTAAAATTATATGTATACCAAAGAATTGTTTTAAAACAAATTTTTTATGATTTATTATCAGTAAATGTTTGATTTGTATACCTATTTTATATACCTATATACCCGGTCGCGTAAAAATTTCTAGGGCGAAAAGGGGTCGCGAGTGGCAAAAGTTTAAGAAGCTCTGCTCTAGACCAGTGGTTCTCAACCTTCTATGCTTTACGTACCCCCTGGAAATGTGTATGTAACTGGCGTGCCACTTATATAAATAGATAAAAGTATAGTTATAGTATAATAATGCTAACTTATCGACTTTGTTACTAGATCTAGCGACTTTTGACCTCTCACGGCGTACCCCAAAGTGTTTTACCGCGTACCCCACGTTTAAAACCCTTGCTCTAGAAGATAGGTTCTTTTAATGTTTTAATGAAATTTGGAGTCAACGTTTAGTAGCCAGTTGAATATTCCAGCGTTCATAAGTCTTTGAATACTGAACAAATACTGTTTAAAATCGAGCTTTATATACTATTAAGACCAAAATCTAAATCTAAATTTTTATTTTTTTGTGTTTTTTAAATATATTTAATATTTTTATTATTATTTTAGTGGCCGAGTGGTTAGCGCGCTTGGCTGCAAATCTAAGGGACCTGGGTTCGAGCCCCGGGTAAGGCATGGATGTATGTGTCGTTTTTCTGCTGAGGTCCTGCCATCCTCCCAGACCTTCTACTGTGGCATATAAACTGACAGGCTCCTGTCAGACCTCTGTGGCAAGCAGCTGCTTGAGAGGGTATTCATTCATTCATTCATTATGTAATTCGTGTTTTTTTTATCTAAATTGTCTTCAATACAAAATAAATATCACAATCAAAAAAGTCATTTTTATTGAGATTTTAATTTACCTTTAGGCATAATTTTCATTAAAAATCATATTTAAGAAGTTATTGAGTTCCGAATGTGATTTTTCTGTTGAGATAACATCATGGAACTGTTTTTATTCACTGTCCAGTGTCTGTAGGTTGTTTGTTTGCCCGTAGAAGAAAATAAAGAGCTATGAACCATGCATAAGTAACTTACTAGACAAGACGTAAAGATATGTGCAAAGAGACCGTACTCGGGCCAATATCTGTCTAGTTAATCCAATATCGTCTAAAATACCGATGCTTTGCGAAAGTAATATCTCCTGTTTAGTGAATTAAATGCGAATCAATGCACGGCTGTTTTGTTTACGGCTGTTTTACTTCTGACTATGGGGCGGGGGTTGCTAAGTCGGTAGCGTGCCAGGCAGTAATCTGCAGTTCCCAGGTTCGAGTCCCATCGGGATAGCGCTGAGATTTATCTCCGTAAAACTTCCTGCCCTGCCCACTGTCGGTAGGGAACATCAATGGGGTGGGAAAAACGCTATCCGTCGTATGAGACGCTAAGCTGTGTGTGGAAGAGCCATACGCTGTGCACGTTAAAAACACACTGAATGACCTTGACAGGAGGCTACCATCTCTCCCAGCAGCTGTCCAGTGGATCCCTTCTCTCAATCTTCTCTGAGCCTTTGGGGTCCTCGTGACCTGGCCATGTAGCCCATTGCGTGCAGAAAAGTGCCGCTCAGAGGTAAAACAACCCAACCCAACCTGTGACTACACAATGGGATAACACCATTATGGGATTTTATGCACACAGTGAAATAATAAATGACCAAGTCACAAGGACCCCAAGGCTAGAAGTTGGTTAGTGAAAGAGGACCCACTGAATAATTGTTCGGTTCGAACTATAAAATATGTTCACCAGACAGTTATACACTAGAGCAGAGGTTCCGAAACTGAGGCACGCAAGCCCCTTGGGTAGGGCGTGAAGATATCTCTAATGAATCATGAGGATGTGAAATTTTTTGTTTTTTTAAGTACCTTAATGTGGCCCGGGTCTCACTTTAAATCTGTATATTCTCTTTGGCATTATACGTTAGTTTTGAAAGCAATGCTCCACCCCCAACCCCACAGAACCATCGACCCTTTAACACATATACAGATTCAACACGAAGGTTTGCCCAGCGTTGCTCAGATTGTTACTGACGTCAGCGCGCGATCTCATAGCCCGGTATTGCGTTTCTACGCAAAACTATCGCGATTTTTGTCTCAAATTTCGTGCGACGATTCCCCCTGGTTTGGTTGTTTGGGGTTTTATGACGCATCGGTTACTAAGGCCATAATGCGTCAGACAAGACAAAAAGCAAAAAACAGATAAAAAAATCATGCAAACCCACAACCGAAGCTAAAAGCAACATGTAAATAGGATAAAACACAACACACAAGCCAAAAAAAAATAGAGAATGTAAAAAGACAAACAAGTGTAAAACCAGGAAAATAACAACGGGTGTAGAAGGCCCATGTAAAAATAACAAGGATAATAGATTACAACTGGTTAAAATATCCACAAAATTGTATAAAATTCAAAGACAAGAGTTAAAAGCGGATCATCAGATAAAAGGTGTCCGAGTGTGTCCGATAAAAGTGGCTCGGACATAAAATCATGAAAAGCAAAATACAAACGTCGTTCGAGATTAAAACAAGGGCAATGAATCAAAATATGTTTGATCGTTAAAATGGTGTCACAAAACTCGCACTTAGGTTCGTCGTCCGCCTTAAGAAGAAATGAATGAGTGAGAAACGAATTATCTAAGCGGAGCCGAGCAAGTACAACTTCCTCCTTGCGATTCCTGCGAAAACAAGACCGGTTTGACAACGTAATATTGTGTGGCAATCCCGGTGTTCCGCAATACAGAGACTGCACTACACTTTGAGGGAGTTGCCACGAAACCACAATCCACTAGCAAGGTACTGTCTATCTTGATCTTGCATCTTAGATCTTACCTGCTGCGGGAAAAGACCCTGTAGAAGAGCGAAACACAACTTTTAAAAACAAGTCTGTCTGCTGAAATAATCATTGAGGTGCAGTGAGTGGGATCTTTTACAATTTAGAAACTTGCCTAGGAATATGCCAAATCACTCACTGACTTTTGTCCGAAAAATTGCCAAAATATAACAGATGGTATCTTTAGAATTTTGAATGCCAAACTGTAAATGTAGTCCTATCTTTTTGAGTCTTGTATCCATAGCAGAAACACTCAGACTGTCCTGTCAATGAACCACGCCTAATCGGGCCGATCAATCCCTTTCGGCATGACCCTCAACTTCGTCCTCTCCATAGAGCCGACTCGCGGCCCACAGCGAACAGTCAGCAACCCACTTCGGGCCGGGCAACCGGGCCCTTCACTGATGCCAGTATGAGTCTGTCTAGTCGGGAGCTCCTGTGCCTTTCAACAGACTCTATCATACGGCATCTCCAGGTGGATGCCAATATGGCTGCACGCATAAGGACCACCAGTCCACCCTATTTCACTAAGGCATCTAAGCGCCTCTACCACGTTGTTCTTCCTAAAGAGCTCTGTGGGACTCTCAGTTTGGCCTTTCCATCGATAAGCCCATCAACCGGGTAAGCCACTCCCAGTCGCGAGCCTCCAACTTCTACCTCTCCATTGTGAGCGGGCCGAAGCCCCCCAGTGAAGTCATCTGACCCACAATATCACTGAGACCACGCCGGACAGCCCACATGACCAGTGCCTCAGTAGCTCTTCCATCGATAAGTCCATCGACCGGGGCCACCAAACCCAGTCGCGAACCCTCAACTTCTACTTCTCCATAAAGATGACCTGCAGCCCTCCCGGCGCATAGGGTACATCCATCAGGAATTACAGCGAACCTTCTCAGGTGCCATGATGAGTCTGCCTAATCGGGCCACAGTCCAGAACCCTTTCAACAGACCCTCCCTTTCCGGCACCTCCAACAAGCCACACGCACGCGTGCCATCCACCCAAAGGAAAGCAGGCCACCCCTACTTCTCAGAGGCACCACCTCAGCTATCAGCTTGTGGCCAGCAAACCACTCAGCTGTGGCCAGCAAACCACCAGCAATGGCCCCTCAATTGGAGCTGCAACCCCGAGCTTCACAGGGAGCAAGTCAATGAGCCCATTGGTCTGGCCGCTCACTGACCAGACCGCAGTCCCTCAACAGGCCCCCTCCACCGGGGCCACATGATATCATGAGCTCCAGAGTGGCAGCGATCTGAACCCAACTTTTCAGAGGCACTGTAGGCTTGACAATGGGCTTGAACTCGAAAAGCTTGTTACCAACCTGTGCAGACTAAGATCTCTGCCGTAATACCTGGAGCTCGATGGAAACAGCTGCCGGAAGTCCACAAATGGAACTGGCAGCGGATAGTCGGATAAGGGCGTGGCTGACTTGGCAGCATCATTGCCCCTGATCCCGATGTGACCGGGCACCCAACAGAAGAGAACGTTGGTGGTGGCTGCCAAACGATGGAGCATCTGGCGGATCTTGGAGAGAACAGGGTGAGACCAATGCCTGACCGAGATCAAAGCCATTAGCCAGCTAAGCGAGTCGGTGTAAATCACACACCGACGATGATGCTTAGTTGCTATGTGATCGAAGACAAGGCTGATAGCATGCAACTCTGCAGATTTCCCTTGCGTAAACCGATATTGGTTTAAGAAATCATGTTCTTGTCTTCAATGAGACACATTAGTATATTAATGTCTTTTAGAATATGTGATATCTGGCAACGGAAGGAAATTTAAATATTGTTATAATTGTTCAGTTAAGGAGCAGCAAATGAGAACAGTGGATTTGGCAACGTTTGCCGTTTCCCGTACGGTTAATAAATGAATATTCCCTCAAGCAGCTGCTTGCCACAGAGGACTGATACGAGCTTGTCAATACGCCATAGGGAAGATCTGTAAGGAAGGCGAGTCCTCAGTAGAAAGAAAACACAAACATCCATGCCTTATCCAGGGTTCGAACCCATGTCCCTTTGCTCAGTAGCAAAGTGTGATAACCACTCGGCCACTGGAATGGCCCCGTAGGAATAGCGTGGTAAATATTTTCGTTTGTTACAATCCCCCCTTTTAGAATTTCGACTTGAAATTCGGCATTGCAACTAGGACGACAACCAGACGCGCTCTTTGTATTTTAAACTATCTCCCACGATATCTCAATAAGTTATGGATGACACACACACGTACAGACAGACACGCAGAAACTCACACATACAGACGCACGGATAGATATTTCTTTTATTATTATAGATTATGAATTGAAATTTTGGTTAACAAATGTGTTAGCTGATGATAAATGAGGGGTGAGGAGGCTTGAAGGTTCTCAAAAATGAAAAAGGGGCACGATGCCGTAAGGTTTGGGAACCCCTGCGTCAGATGTGTATTAGATACACTAGAAAGTTATTCAGTAGATGTATATTAAAATGATTAGACAGCTGTACACTATTGAAATGGGGGTGGCTCAGTCAGTTGCGGGTCAGGCAAGTAATATGCAGTTCTCAGATTCGAGTCCCACATGGGCCAGTGTTCAGATTTATTTCCGCAAAACTCCCCTGCTCTGCACCTGCGCAGTTAGGAATACGAATGGGATTGGGAAATCTATCGTCTATCGCATGGGACGTTAAGTAATGACTCCGTGTGTGGGAAAGACATACCCTGCGCACCTGCATACCTGCGTTAAAGAATGGACTTGACGGGAGGCTACCATTTGTTTCCTAACAGCTGTTCAATGGGTGCCCTTCCACCAACCTTCCCTGAGCTTTCGCGGTTTTTGTGTCCTGACCATTTAGCCCATTGTATGCAAGAAGGGTAGCTCAGAGGCAAAACAACCCAACTCAGCAGTAAACTAGATGTACATTACAACGATTAGACAGCTGTATACTAAATGCACTAAATGCTATTACGTTGAGCTTACAGCTGTACACTGAAGGCCTATTAGAAGCGCCCACCAAAATCAACGTAGTGAATTCTTTAACGTGCTTAAGGTATGGTTCTCATTCACTCGGTAATCCCCGAAGCTTGGCTGTGATCGATGACAGTCTTTGAGAGATCATTTAGTACTTCCTTTCTGAACAAGGGCAGAAAAGGGGATAAATGTGACTAGTAAAGCGAATCTCATACAACGAACCTGACACACTGCTGATAAGACCTATTGATTACTTCATTTGCTAAGTGAGCTGGAACCCTACTATTGTACTCATGTACCGCATACTCTACATGTTGGGTTGTTTTACCTCTGAGAGGCTCTTTTTTGCACACCATGGGCTAAATGGCCAGGTCACAAGGACCCAGAAGTCTCAGAGAAGGTTGGGGTAGGAGACCCACTGGAACAGCTGTTCGGATACAGACGGTAGCCTCCGGTCAAGGCCATCCAGCGTGTTCTTTAACGTGCACAGGAATGTCTCTCCCACACACGGGGCCACGGGTTAACGACCCATCCGACGGACGGCGGCCTTTACCAACCCCATCGGTTACTCCGTCCTGCCTACTGACCGTAGGAAGGGCGGATAATTTTGCAGAGATAAATCTCAACGCTGACCCAGCTGGGATTCGAACCTGGGAACTGCAGATTACGAATCTGGCGCGCTACCGACTGAGCCACCCCGCCCCTACTCTACATGCAGTCTATCTAATATGAAATGATAGTTAAAGTTGAATCACAAACACGAAGGAAACGTAAATTTGCTGCACTTTTAATTTTAAAAAAGTGAAGAATGTTACTGAACGATGGAAAATATCAAATTATGAGAATTTTCGTATTATGCAATGGGAGTTATGGAAATTAGAACATTTAACAATAAATTATATTTGCTTTATAAAAAAAATCAAAATTGTCTGAAAGGGAATTAATTATTACGCAAACTTCTAAAATATATTTATTTTATTAAAAGGACTATCACTCATTACTACTATTTTTACCAGTAATATCTTTACGACTGTGTACTTGTGAAAAATCGACATGATTCTTTAAATATATATATAACATAAATCTTTAAATACTGGACAAACATTGCTGAAAAAACAATATTTTAAATAAAACAATACCAGTAACTGAAACAGTAAAACTGTCCAGTATCTGTAAATAATATGTTAAAAAAACAATAATTTAAATAGTTTTCATTATGATCTTTATTTTATATTCAGTAACATTTTTCTGTTAAATGCATATTTTACAAGTTATAGAGCTTCGAAGTTAAATTTTTATTGGCATAAACGCAGAGTTTCCACCATTTCGGAAGATCAATGTACAGAGAAATGGAAAACAAAATGAACATTAAATTAAATACATTAATTTCGCCAGTGTTAAGATATTTGTCTACGCAACTGACCATTCGATACATGTTAGAGAAGCAAAGCGAGAGATCTAAATGGATTCTGAGATAGTTATCGCAGTGTTGGCTTTTTAATTTGCTTGTAGAATGCGCCAGGAATGTTAAAGGGGAAAAGTATTCCGTACAGTCGCTCAAAAAAATATCCGAACACTATGGTTGATTACAGAATTCAGAAAAAATATCTGGCAATGAATTTTTTTTTTAGAAATTAGTGATCTGGCAACCTTCGTGTCACGTGACACGAAGGTTGCCAGATATTTTTTCTGAATTCTGAAATCAACCATAGTGTTCGGATACTTTTTTGAGCGACTGTACATTGGATGAAATGACGATAATCTGTTTAGTAAGTATTTAAGTAGAACTAATGGAAGAGGCATTTAGCGGATGTAGTGTTTGGAACAACAGGTTTGTGGTTTGATCTGATTTTGTACGATATAGTGTTGGCTGTATTGCGCTAATTGAATTCATTAAGTGTTCAATTAGTTCACACAGAGCGCTGGAATGAGCTAATTTTATTGACGAGTTGGAACTATGTAAATAAATCAGAAAAGAAAACCATAAGAGAGAATTTAACCCTTATCATGATAAGGTCTCCGTCGATTCGACTTATGGAACCATGCAAGAGCATTTCTTATTCTTAATTCTCTGTTTCTCAGGAACGTGTTGCAAATTTCTGAAAAAAAAAACAACAACTTTGTTTGAAAACGTTCATCCATATTCGCCAGAGGCGCCACGTGTTTAGTTATTATTTGTTTTATGATTTAGGTTTGCTTTTAACGGTACTACTTCTTCATAGGGTATTTCTCATAGGTTTATTTCTCTCTTTTTAAGTCATAGCATATTACGAAATGCTTGCTTTAACATTTGATTTGATTTTGCCGCTGCCTTTCTATTGACTGCTAAATTAGATTTACATTTGCTTCTCTTTCTGGTTTCTTTATTAGCTTTATAGGGTTTTCTGCTTGTTGTGTTATTTGCGTTATTAGTTATTGTGTATTTGTAGTAATAATAAAATAAATACCCCCTCAAGCAGCTACTTGCCACAGAGGTCTGACAGGAGCCTGTCAGTTTATTTGTAGTAGCATTTTTTTTTATTTTTCTTTCTAGCTCTTTCAATTCCCATTTGCCCATACAGGATGATTGACAACAAAATTATTTCAACATAAAAACTGTTAGTTTAGCCATAACACATCGATAAATCGTGGTAGACACTTCCAACTTTGACACAGAGTGTCTTTGGTTGTCGCCAAATTTCAGTGGCCCGTTTCAAGTCGAAACTCCAAAAGGGAGCTTGTTAGAGCAAAAATACTTATCATGATATTCCCACGGGAAACGCTGCCAAATCCATTGTTATCATTTTCTGAGGTTTAGGCGTGATTTCATCTTTTGGAATTGGCAACACTGCATTCAATTTTTTTCTCTTATTACAAAAATTGTGTAGAATCTGTGCTAAGAGATTGGAGGGCGAGGCCGGAGTGACTTACACGTAACTATTATCCTTTAGTGCAGTAAAAATCAGGATATGCAAATGAATCTTAGAAGTGAGATGCGTACAGTTCATCTAGTGAGAAAAAATGCATTTTTGAAAATTATTTCCCTTATGAGGCCATGTAATATATTTATAAGTACAATTAATAATGAATTTTTTTTGTCTTGAATATTTTTTTCATTTTCCTCATAGATTTTTTTTTCGAAAAAGGAACCCAGAAAACAATAATACCGTGTTCCAAACATTGTTAGTATAACCAGATTAATTCAAACCAGAAAGCACTAAACAAAATATTTTCCAACTTCACGTTGTTGTTTTACCTCTAAACTGCCCTTTAGAGCACAGAATATGCTAAATGGCCAGGTCACAAGCACTCAGAAAAAGTTGTGGACAGATGTAAACCTCGAGTCAAGTCCATTCATCATGTGGACAGATGTAAACCTCAAGTCCATATATCATGTGGACAGATGTAAAACTCTAGTCCATTCACCATGTTCTTTAATCTTACTTGAGGTAGGAGACTAAATACTGTTACCAACCAAAACCCCTGACTCCCCTCACCTGCGTCCGTCGGATGGGACGTTAAGCCGTGGCCCCGTGTGCGGGAGAGCCATACCCTGTGCACGTTAAAGAACACGCTGGATGGCCTTGACCGGAGGCTACCATCTGTCTCCCAACAGCTGTTCCAGTGGGTCCACTCCCCCAACCTTCTCTGAGCCTTCGGGGTCGATGTGACCTGGCCATTTAGCCCATGGTGTGCAAAAAAGTGCCGCTCAGAGGTAAAACAACCCAAATCCCCTCACCTGTAACATGTGAATATCCAATTTCCATCATGAATTGATCCATACAGCATTCGTTTGAAGTTTTGACAGTTTTCGACGTTTTTCTGTGGAGATTAACAATATTGGAGCGTTCGGAAATGCGAATCCTGTTTTCATTAGTGCGTACCAAATTCTCCACTACACACACAAAAAATGAATTTATTTCAGAAAAAAATGAAAAAAAAATGTCGTCTACAATAGTTTTCCAATTTATTTAAGCGTAGCTTCATATGATTTTAAAGAATTTTTCTATAAAAAATAGTTGAAATAACATTTATCGTGTATACAAATTTACGAGTATTTCAATAGTGAATCCTTAATTTCTAAGGTTTTTCTGTCGAAACATAACGTGCCTAACTATAGTAATCCAAAAACTATTCCATAATCTATCATAAATAAGTACTTCCCTTATGAGGCCATGTAATTATAATATTTAATATAATAAAAAATAATAATAAGTAATAAATCATAAATAAGTTATAAATCATAAAACAAATTCAAATTTTTAAAAAGGGAAGAAAATACTCCCTTACACAAAAGACCGATATAACCTAGAAGCTTTATGTAGGTTATCCTGGTTTCTCTTACAACATACAAACACACAAACAATTACACGTAAATAATATTACGACCCAAAACTACTTATTTAATCTATTTCTCCCGAATAACGTCCGCCCTGCTCACAGTCAGTAGGGGACACCAATGGACTTGGAAAGGCCGCCGTCCGGCAACCATTATATGGGAATCCATTATATGGATTCCTATATAATGGGAATAACCTCCAAGGGTGGTTATTCCCTAATAATGGGAATAACCACGCCAAGGGTGGTTATTTCCATTATTAGGTAGGTGGTCATATTTTTCTGATACGACTGTGTACTTGTGAAAAATCGACATGAATTCTTTTTTGCGTCATCCCCAAGCTGCATCCTTGTGAAATTGTAAAATCTTTCCCCATCTTTAGTAGGCTCCATAGCAGCAACGCACAGATTTCACAGACCTAACTTTACGCGCCGCCGGCGAAGAGAGAAATGATGATACAGTCTTTGTTTATAACACGTAATGACAAGTTTAGAGAAGCTTTCAAACAAGTCGTAGCTCGTTAACTTCGGAAGAACGAATGCAAATCTATAGACACGTGTCAAGAACTTACTCCCTCCACATTTAATAAGGTACAGCATTTTAAAATACGACGAATACCCTTTTATAAAGTTCTGAATATACAGTTTGTCTTATGACTTCAGGACACATAGCTCTTAAAACATTGCGAATCGAATACATGCCCATATGACATTTTTGACTCGGAATGACCTCACGCATAAGATCCCGAAATATTAACTTACTGCGAAAACAAATAACAAAAGAAGGTAAATAAATAAAGTCAGAAACAAGAATTATGTGACTTCTTTTCCCTTTCTTAATTTCTAAATCTTTTGAAAAAAAACAGAGTACTTTCAACTAGCGTGCATTAGGCGAAGTAGCTCTGGGGAAATTAGCGATAGTGTATAATATTTTGTCAAAAAAAGTGCTCAATTTGTGCAGATCGTGCGAGTTCTGAGACCATGAACGCTCGAAATATCCTGCTCGTATTAGCTAGCATTTCCACTAACGATAATATGCCAAAAGATTAAATTCCCGTTCTGGGAATTTGTTCTTGGGCACTCCCATCTATAATGCATCCGTTATTTCTGAATTCAGCTTCTATAGCTCCTCATCTCAGATAAATTGAACACGTGTTATCACATGGCGTATGCAAAGTTATTAGCCAAATAACTTTCACTTTTTATCCTTCCTCGTTTCATAAGTAGAGTATCAGGTGGTTTATATTTATCACAAACACGTACTACTTCCATCGACTATTTTTTCTCTTCCATCTTTCTCTGAATGATCAACGATATGATGTTTTAAATCTCTTAAGTTTTACGTTCTTCATTTACTCCAAATGGCTGTTAAAAATTTTCGTTAGTAGTGTAACAGTTTCTTAAGGAACTGACTAAATAGGGTTTGGTTATTTTACTTCTGACTGATATTTTTTTTTAAAAATAGGGTTTGAGGGCGGGGTGGCTCAGTCGGTAACGCGCCAGGCTCGTATTCTGTAGTTCCCAGGTTCGAGTCCCAGCTGGGTCAGCGTTGAGATTTATTTCCGTAAAATTCCCTGCTCTGCCCACAGTTAGTAGGGGACACCGATGGGCTTGGAAAGGCCGCCTTCCGTCGAATGGGAAGTTAAGCCATGTCTCAGTGTGCGGGAGACTCATATCCTGTGCACATTAAAGAACACCCTGGATGGCATTGACGGGAGGCTACCACGTGTCTCCCAACAGCTGTTCAAGTGGGTTCCCTCCCCCAAACTTCTCTCAGCTTTCGGTGTCCACGTGACCTGGCCATTTAGCACATGGTGTGCAAAAAACTGCCGCTCAGAGGTAAAACAACCCAACCTAACAAATAGGGTTTGGCTATTTTACTTCTGATTGACATGTTTTTTATAAATAGGGTTTGGTTATTTTATTTCTGATTGACTTTTTTTTACAAATAGGGGTTGGTTGTTTTCCTTTGGTTGACATTTTTTTTACAAATAGAGTTTGATTACTTTACTTCTGATTGACATTTTCTTTACAAATAGGGTTTGGTTATTTTACTTCTGATTGACATTTTTTTTACAAATAGGGTTTGGTTATTTTACTTCTGATTGACATTTTTTTTACAAATAGGGTTTGGGTTGTTTTACCGCTGAGAGACATTCTTTACAAACAATATGCTAAATGACCAGGTTACCTCACGCGAGAGCTCAAAGACGGCTAATGGAAGGGAACCCACTGGATAGGTGTTAGAAGACAGTAGCCTCCCGTCAAGGTCATCCATTGCTTAATATGCGCCGTGAATGACTATTCAGTACAGAGCCACGGCTTAATATCACATATTAAAGACGGCACTTCAAAACCCATCAGTGTCCCTACTGACCGAGGGCAGGGTAGGTAGATTCGTGAAGATAAATCTCAACGCTAGCCACGTGGGACTCGAACCTTGGAACTGCAGATAATGAGCATGGAGTGCTACGAGTTGGGTTGTTTTACCTCTGAGTGGCAATTTTTTGCACACCATGGGCTAAATGGCCAGGTCACATGGAACCCGAAGGCTCAGAGAAGGTTGGGGGAGGGGACCCACTGGAACAGCAGTTGGGAGACAGATGGTAGCCCCCCGTCAAGGCCATCCAGCGTGTTCTTTAACGTGCACAGGGTATGGCTCTCCCACACACGGGGCCACGGCTTAACGTCCCATCCGACGGACGACGGCCTTTCCAATCCCATCGGTGTCCCCTACTGACCGTGGGCAGGGCGGGGAATTTTACGGAGATAAATCTCGACGCTGACCCAGCTGGGACTCGAACCTGGGAACTACAGATTACAAGCCTGGCGCGCTACCGTCCGTAGCACCCCCGCCCCAGGAGTGCTACGGACTGAGCCACTCTTGCCTTAAGGCGAAATAGGATCGTTAGTGCTTGTTTTACCTCCGAGTGGCAGTTCTGGGCAGACAATGGGCTAAATGGCCAGGCCACTATAACTCCAATATCTGAGTGTAATCATAAAGTCTGAATCAAAATTGAATTTATATGATATTATTGAAAATTCATCAGTCAGTTTCGGCTTATGCTGGATGTTAAAAATATTAACATCCAGCATAAGCCGAAACTTGGATGCTGGATTCACAATATTTGCAATATGTAAATGAAGCATTTTCTGGCAGAAAAAAATATCTTTATTAATCTGCTGCAATCCAAATCTCTTACTGAAATATGTCCAAGGGGATTAAAACATGTTAACTCCCAGTTTCTGGGTACGCTATTGAAAAGAAGGGCATCCACTAGAATCTGTTAAACATGGATGTCGGCAGGGGTGAAGAAGAGACAGTTGATCCCCTTCCTCCTTGGAAACATTGATCCATGAATTAATTTATATTGAATAATGTCAAATGTACCAAAGATCAATGCACTTTCCTTATGAGGGGCGTTCAAAACGTCCTTGAGATTCATCTGCAAACGAAAACCATTGCACATACCGCTAACAAAACTTCTGCTATCTTTCAAAGTATTTCTCTGCAGAATTTATGAAAAGTTACAGACGTCTAAGTCAGTTCTGGAAGGCTTGGTGGTACTACTGTTGGGGAGGTAGTCTTCTTTGAATAAACACATTTTTCCCAGCAAGTCTTTTTTAATTTTTGGAAACAACCAAAATTCGTATCATGCAAGATCGGGTAAAGCTGCAAGCTTTTTGATTTATTCCTGTTCCAGATAGGCCGTAACTTGCTGGGATTTGTGAGAACTACCATTATCATGAGGAAGGAGAACCTTTCACACGCCTGTTGTTGGACGCTGCTCTTTCATTTCCATAATCATTTTCGACAAAACAGTGTTGGTGTAGCATTGGCCATTTATAATCTTAGGTAAGGTGTTCAATGGCGGTCACTCCTTGGGAATTAAGAAAATGTCAACAACCTCTTACTTGAGCGAAAGTCTTGCCAGAGGATTTAGGAAGCGGATCATCTTCCGCAACCCAAACATAGTTGTCGATCTTTCGGGGAGTTGTATAGTGTTGTATATGGGGTGGGGGGAGGAAAATGAGAGCCTGTACAGGGAACTTATAATTAAACTGACAGTACTCAAAGCGATGTAGAGAAGGATCTATCCGGCGGATCACAGCGAAAAGTGGTGGATACCTTAATAAGAACATGGGGTAGAGAATTTGCGAATAAAAAAATTAGTTAGTGTTAGTGCCAATAGGTGGCGTGGGTGCGCTAAAATAAAGAAAATACCAAGTTGAACAAACAAACCTTTATTTTACAAATCAAGATTCTCAATATGTGAACAATTCGTATGCAAAATGTGCTGGAAATGTAATACAGCAGTTGCTTGAAACATGTCTCGTGGAATGGCTGCAACATGCTCTGTTATTCTTGCTTTCAGTTCAGCAAGCGATTCAACATTGCCTTGGTAAACTCGGCTTTTCAAATAACCCCATAACCAAAAATCGCATGGGTTTAGATCGGGGAAACCCGGTGGCCAAGCATTGGAAAACGTTCGAGAAATTATTCTGTCCTCACGAAATGTGGTACGCAACAATTGCGTTGCCGTACGTGCAATATGGAGTGGCGCCCCATCCTGCATGAAGGTTATAGAATCTAAGCAATATTTTTCTTGCAAAGCCGGAATAAACTTGCGACGGAGAAGATCTGTGTAATGTGCTCCATTCACCGATCGTGCAGGGGCCTTGAGGAGTGATCCCCTCAACGAAAAATTGTCCAATTATAAAGTTTGTAGTAAACCCGCACCATACAGTTACGTAGTCGGAGTATAGGAGCACATCATGCACAGCATATGGATGTGTAGGTCTCCATATTCGGCAGTTGTGCGTATTCACTGCTCCATGTAGGAAAAAATGCGCCTCATGAGTCCATAAGACTTTCGAAGGCCACATGTCGTCGAGCTGCATCCTCGCCAGAAATCGCAAAGCGAAGTCGGTGCGCTGTTCAGGGTCACGTGATTGCAGCTGCTGCACCCTATGAATTTTATAAGGATGCGATTTCAGGATGGACAGTATAATTTTACGACAGTTGACCACAGAAATTGCAGTTGCCGGGATACCTATCTCGCACTAACTACGGGTGACTGATACTGAATTTCTGCAACGGTAAGTGCGACGTCTTCCACATTACTTTCTGCAACAGGCCGCAGGCCTCTACACGGAGCCACACCCAACTCGCCTATTTCTTCGAATTTCTGTATCATATTCTTCAGTCCATTTATCGACAAAGGTCCTTTCCTTATATCTTTCAGACGACGATATTCGCGTAATGCAGTGGCGGCATTACTGCCGTTTTGGTAAAAGAATTTCACTAGCAAAGCTCGGTCCTTTTTAAAGATACCCATGGTAGCTTCTAGCGATTACAGGGAGGACATCACATTTTACAGTGTGCCTCATGCGACTCTCACGTGTGATTGGCTGCAATGTCACGAGAAATTAGCATGCTCTACCACATTTTAGCGCACCCACGCCACCTGGTGTCACTAACTAATATTTTTTATTCGCAAATTCTCTTCCCCATGTTCTCATTCAGGTATCCACCACTTTTTGCTGTGATCCGTTGAGCAGATCTTTCTCTACATCGCTCTGAGTATTGTCAGTTTTGAATTTGCCGTAATCATTTTGCAGTTTATTATATTTAATGAAATCATAATATCCCGGGCACCAGAGACCCATGATGTTCCACGGGTTCTTATATCACAACTTTTATCATTCAATGATATTCCCCGCTGGACTCTTCCAGTACATTGCATTGTTTTTTTTTTTAATTTTAAATCTTAATTTGAACTATACACATAAGAATCATTCTTAACAATAAAATAACTAATATTTTTTGAAGTTTACATTATTTTTACAATTAACATGGACACTTACATCAGTCAGTTGGTGGGCGGGGGTGGCTCAGTCGGTAGCGCGCCAGGCTCGTAATCTGTAGTTCCCAGGTTCAAGTCACAGCTGGGTCAGCGTTGAGATTTATCTCCGCAAAATTTCCCCGCCCTGCGCACGGTCAGTAGGGGACACCGATAGGCTTGGAAAGGCCACCGTCCGTGGGAAAGGACGTTAAGCCGTGGCCCCGTGAGCGAGAGAACCATACCCTGTGCACGTTAAAGAACACGCTGGATGGCCTTGACGGGAGGCTACCATCTGTCTCCCAACAGTTGTTCCAGTGGGTCCCCTCACCCAACCTTCTCTGAAACTTTGGGGTCCATGTGATCTGGTCATTTAGCCCATGATGTGCAACAAAAGGGCCGCTCAGAGGTAAAACAATCCAATCCAGTCAGTTGGTGTGGCGGAAAACATCGCTCATCACATCATCGGCTCTCTCTAAGAGCGGACAAACCGATAAGGACTTTCTCGCGCTCTGCGCAAACTTTTCTTCATGACCTCCTTTCTCTGATCGATCTCTAAAAACTCTGTTTTCTCTCATCAACTTTCTGAGTTTGATCCGGGTTTTCCTCCTCACAAAAGGTGTCATCTGCCCCTTCCATTGATCAGCAGCCACCAATCAGAAGGAGAAAATATTAGTGGGGCTTGATATTTCGTTGATGTTGCGCTCTCTACCACGTGGGTCGCTTCTTTTCCTAGGGACGCTGTCATGCCATGGTTCTGATTGTCTCCATGGGAATGCATCAGGTGGTAGAAGTGCCTTTGCACGTCGAGGGACGGGGGAAGTTGCAGTCTCTGGAGATGTTATCACCGCTTGCAATGAATAAAGGACAGCAGAAGTGAAGGTAAATTCTGGCGCCAGAACCCATCGGAAATGGCTCGTAAGTCTTCGGTTCCTGTACCGACAATGCTTCACAAAGAACAACGGAACAAGTTTGATATCGTACTGCGTATATACGAAAATCTGCGCAGAACAATAGTAATAAAACCTCGTGTGATACCTGTTAATTTTTGGGCCACTAGGTTCAAACATTGCCAGCATCTCTTTGAACGAGTCGACTCTAGCCTTTTTTTTCTTGTTCTGTTTGTGGGGTACCCATTTGGTACAGATCGTTCCGAACTTTAAATGCTGATGAATAATTGTTTCCATACTTCAATCGAGTTGGGTTGGGTTGTTTTGCCTCTGAGCGGCACTAATGGCTAAATTATCAGGTCACAAGGACCCCGAAGGCTCAGAGAAGGTTTGGGCCATCCAACATGTTATTTAACGTAGAAAGGGTATGGCAGTCCAGCACACAAGTTCACGGCTAAACATCCCATTCGATGGACGGCGACCTTTCTAATCCTCCTGCTGTTCCATGTCTCACGGAGGGCAGAGAGTGTGCAATTAGAAAAAATCTCGATAGACACACAGTGGAGACTCGAACCTGGAAACATTATGTTGCGAGTCTGACACTTTATTCACTTCGCCAATTCACACCCCAGTGTAATAAGTCTTTATTCATTTCACAGTCTTTATTCACTTCGCCAATTCACACCCCAGTGTAATAAGGTCAAAATGTTGTCTGGGAGATGTGTGTTTGTTTACACTACTAACGTTGTTTCTTGACATGAGAACATAAATTAACTTCCATTCAAAGGTTTGCTATGTTTATATTTTTCATACTGCCCTGGACTTGCAAAAGCAAATGAATATTTTAAGGTAATACAATAATTCATATTATAGAAATTAAATACAAATAATAGCGGTTTTGTATTCAAGTTCTATAACATGCATTTCTCAGAAATTCTAGCATCGTATTTCTGAGAATCATGTGTAAGGGTGAGCAGACAGAAAAGTTTGATCATCGTACCTGGGAAGTACCCTGAATTTTGTTTCGTGAGAGAGAGGGGGGGGGGGTGAAAATTTAGTTTCGGGGAGGGTTCTAGAATTAATTTTGAGTGGGTCTGCGAATTTAGTTTTGAGCGAATATAGTCTGAGAGTCAGACTTGAGTAGTGTTTTCCAATTACTAAAATGTTCCACCGGGGCGGAAAGAAGGAAAATTAAAATCGAATGGTTAAAAAATGATATTTTATATATTCCATAGTCTATATGGAATAAAAGTTTATAGTTTTTTTAATTTATTTTTAATATCGGGCATATACTATGGGGCTAAAACAAAATTATAGAAAGACAACTTTTTTTTGGATTGAAAGCAGGTAGACAAGTATAAGACGCCGGATTTTCAGGTGGGGGCGGATCCCTGGTCCTTCTGGATGCGTCACTGCACAGTATTACATTAAAGATTATTTCAAACCAACCTCAGTGTTGATATCAAATGAATGCTTTGTGGTATATCAGTTTAGCGAAATAATCTGCTGAATTTGGGATAGCATGAAGCCCAAAGTTGAGGAGGGGCTTCTAACTTTCCCACCACATTTTAATATATTTATATCTGCTGAGAGAATGAACAATTCAAATCATGCCTAAGAGATATTTATAAGATGATTAATTGTGAATGTGGAACACAATGAAGAATTAAATATTCACAATAAATAGTGTCGGTTTTTCAACATTTGGTTTAAATATTCAAATAGTTTTTTTCAACATCTGGTTAGGTTGTTTTATCTTTGAGTTGAGTTGTTTTACATCTCAGCGCAACTCTTTTCACACATGATGGCCTCAAATGGCCAAGTGACATGGACCCCGTAAGTTCAAAAAATATTGGGGGAAGGGGACCCACTGGATATCTGTTAGAAGGCAGATGGTAGCTAACCGTCAACGCCATCCAGCGTGTTCTTTAACGTGAACAGGGTATGGCTCTCCCGAACACGGCACCTTGCTTTGCGTTCAATCCGACGGACGGCGGCATTTCCAAGATCATCGGTATACTTACTGAGTAAAGGGTGAAGGTTTAGCGAAGATTAATCTTAACGCTGGCGCAATTTGGGACTCGAACTTGTGAACTGCAGATTATGAGCCTTGCGCACTACCGATGGAGCTACCTCAGCCCCTCAACGTGGCATTTGTAGATCAAGTAAACACATCACAGAAGATTTGTGAAAAGAAGTTGGAAAACTGAAGGTTGACTTGACGAGAAAGACTGCTACTACAGACCATAGTCAAAGCGATTAGGAGATATTATATTATGTAAACAGTGAGCTGTATTCGAAGCTCTGTAAATTGGAAAATAACACTCTGTAAATTGGAAAATAACATTTTAACGGAAAAATGCCGCTTGTGTTTTAAATAGATCTTAATCAAATTTCTGAACATTTGATATCCAAAAGAATTCGTTTATTAGCAAAAAAAGTTGTAGGAATTGGAATATTAAATCATGCCACTGTCAATTGTAAGATTTTTATCTCAGAAGTTAGTTTAAACAACAACAACAACAACAGAACTTATCACTAATTGAATATTCTCACTCTCTTAGAGAGTGAACTCATTCAGAGATTCTTTTACATCATAAGACAAAGTTAAAGTGATTGGTTTAAACTTAAATAACAGTTGCTCTTAGAGATGTATTCGGGCTCAATTTTTCGAGCCCGTTCGAGATCGAACTAGTCGAGCTCGAGCCCATATTTTTCTGCAATTGTTGAGCCGAGTTCAAACCTTTTCGGCAGTTGTTGAGCCCGATTCCTCTTTGGGGAAAAACATCCTGACTCATCATAAGACTATATATATACAGAAATACTCATCACTAATCTTTTATTCTTTTATTATAATAATTCCGTGACAAAATTGAAATATTGATGCTATTTGGAAAGAAAAATTAATAAATATTAGAAACACTGGTAGAAATGAAATTTTGTAGGTAACATCATTATGAACGCAAAGAGACATTCATTTATTAAAGATAGAGAATACCTAAGGAAACGATCAAAAGACTCGAGGTTCATATTTTTAATTCCTAAAGACTGATTAAAAGGTTGAAATCATATTCAAAAATATTTTTTAGTATTACTGATTTTTTTCAGAACTGCAAGTTTGAAATTTAAATTGTTCTGAGTCCGAACTCATCTGTAATTGCTATAGTTTTTATCAAATTAAGTTTGCTTAGAGAATTAGTTTACATTAATTATTAAGGAAAAAAAAATAGTGTTCCGCCATCGTTTAACGTTTTTACTTCCGAAATTCATTTAATACCGAATATTAAACGCTTCGAAGCAAAATAAAAAATGATTTTGTTCTGGATTTTAATTTTCTTCCATAAATGTTTTAGATTACAAATACTTGTTTTCAATTTTATGGTGAGTTCGATCTCAGCAGCTTTATCAGTGTAGAACAAGATGGTAATTGAAAGTTGGAAAAATACATTGAAAAGTTTTCATAGAAAGAAACTTGCTGTTATAATTAGACAACAGGAACTACCACAAGTTAATGACTAAAAAGTTAAAATACAAAACTAGTGTGAAAAACAAAACCCCTTTTACAAGTAAAAGATATTCCAAAATATGCAGTTTGATGGAACTGAATAACAAAAGACCTTTTGAATACTTTCTCGAAAATGAGTTAGTACTTGTTGACAAGTGAACACCTTTTCACCAGCGAAATCTTTTTCTGAAGTATTTTCCTCCGACCACATGCAACGACAAAGATCAACCACTATTTTGCTGTCAAGTAGTTTGAAGTCTGCTGGGACTACACAAACCTCCTGCTGATTTCCCACACATTTTGCCAAACGTTCCGACTTCTTAACAGCATGAACACATTCCTGTCATTCCATCCACCAGCATCTTTTGAAAGATCTCAGCAGTTGATCCCACGTCGTACATTATGTCCAAGCATTCTTTGCTTCCCTCACAACACTGAATAGCCCAGTGACTATGCTGAAGGTTTGTCTACAAACTACTCAATATTTATTGCTTGTCTTTACCACATTTTGTTGCAGTTACTTTACTGTTCTTTTAAAGTTTCTTTAAGTTTTTTGTCGCAATCTCTGACTTAAACGATTATACCCTGTATTACGTTGGGTTGTTTTTCCTCTTAGCGGCACTTTTTTTTACCACAATGGATAAATGGCCAGGTCACATGGACCCCGAAGCTCAGAGAAGGTTGTGGGGAGGACCCACTGGAACAGCTGTTGGGAGAAAGATGGTAACCTCCCGTCAAGGCCATCCAGCGTGTTCTTTAACGTACACAGGGTATGGCTCTCCTGCACACGGGCCACGGCTTATAACGTCCCCTACGACGGAGGGCGGCTTTTCGAAGCCCATCGGTCTCCTCTACTGACCAAGGGCAGGGCGGGGAATTTTGCGAAGATAATATTACCATCGGGAATTGGCTCACTTGGTAACACACCAGGCTCACAATCTACAGTTCCCAGATTCGAGTAGCACTTATTAAGATTTAAACTACCACTCTACCTTCAGTCAGTAGGGAACACCGATGAGCTTGGAAAGACCACTGTCCGTTGGGTGAGATTGTAAAGCCGTGTGACCTGGCCATTTATCCATTGTGGTAAAAAAAAGTGCCGCTGAGAGGAAAAACAACCCAATGCAACCAAAAGTATTGGGACAGTTATATGTAATGTGAATGAAAAGCTTCGTTCAAAGGGGGAGGGAATTTGGTTCGTCGTTAGGGCGCCAGTCTCGTAATCTGCAGTTCCCATGTTCAAATCCCAATTGTGCTAGAGTTGAGAATTTTCTCTGTTAAGTCCCGTCCTGCCCTTGGCGATAAAGGGGACACCGAAGGGATTTAAAAATACGCCGTCCGACGAATGGGACGTTAAACCGTGACCATGTGTAGGAGAGTCATATAATGTGCATGTTAAAGAACAAATTGTTTGGCGTTGAAGGGAGGCTTCTCTCTTCCAACTGCAGTTCAATGGATTCTCTTCTCTAATCACCGATGTGCTCTTGGGGACTTTGTAACCTTGGTCATTTAGCCCATTGGGTGCAGAAGACTGCAGCTCAGAGGTTGAACAACACAATCTCATTCAGAGCTCCCAGATTTAATGTTTTTGTGGAAAAATATCTTTGGGGATAAATTGAAAATCTTAATTAAATCATTCGAAATATCGATTTTTTAACAATATTCTTACCTCGTTTTCAGAAAAAAAGAAAAGCTAGCCAATGTTTTTACTTTGTCGGCTGTCTGTCCGTCCTTCTGTAGACGGGGCGGGGGTGGCTCACTCGGTAGCGCGCCAGGCTCGTAATCTGTAGTTCCCAGGTTCGAGTCCCAGCTGGGTCAGCGTTGAGATTTATCACCGCAAAAATTCCCCGCCCTGTCCACGGTCAGTAGGGGACACCGATGGGCTTGGAAAGGCCACCGTCCGTCGGATGGGACGTTTAGCCGTGGCCCCGTGTGCGGGAGAGCCATACCCTGTGCACGTTAAAGAACACGCTGGATGGCCTTGACGGGAGGCTACCATCTGTCTCCCAACAGCTGTTCCAGTGGGTCCCCTCCCCCAACCTTCTCTGAGCCTTCGGGGTCCATGTGACCTGGCCATTTAGCCCATGGTGTGCAAAAAAGTGCCGCTCAGAGGTAAAACAATCCAATGCAATCCAAAGCCATTGAGCCAAGTTCCCGCCTCCTTTACGCTAAAAAGAGGAACAGAACCGGAAAACACCGTATTAAACAACCCCTTTTTGAAACGCACAAAAACTTTTCAAACGATAATTTTTTATAAGGTGTAATCATTCATCTTTATGCTGATAAAAAGTGACTGTAGATAATCTTGTCACCATAAAAAACAAAGTTGTTCGGATACACGAGAGAACTTATCCAATCATCCATGAACTGCAGAAAATGCTCGAGGAGAGAATTCATTTTTCATATAGAAAAGATGGGGAAATAGCATCAAAAGAGATGACACGTTTCTATGTATTTGGGAGGAAAACGCGTCCCATTCTCCATATTGAGATGCGCTCAGGCCACAGAACAACATCAGCTACTTCAAGTGCATCTCAGAATGAACTACTTCTGAAGTCATTCAATCATTACGACAGTAGAGTTCAATTAGACATAGGGAATACACAAGGATCTTAATAGAAAAAGTTTTATACTAAGATGTGGAAAAATTCTAAGTGATATTCACGGTACACGTTATTGTGTTGTTTACCTCAAATGGAACCCTTGTCTACACAATGTGATAAATAATAAGGTCCAGAGGGATCAGTGCTCAGTAGCAGTTAGGAGCCAAATGGAAGTCTCCCGCAGGTCCATACTCGGGATTCTAAAGATGCACAGGGTGTATGTAGTTATCTCCTGAAAACGGAATACCCATTCATGCATCCTTTCTGAACAGCGGCACAACGGAAGTTAGTGAAGACATTCTAAACAAGTCCAGTGGGGATTTGAGTTTGGAAACTTCATTTTAAGAACTTTGGCTCGATATTTATTTATTTTTTAGAAAGGAATGTACAAAAATGTACGCTAACACCGCTCAATACATATAAAAAAAAATGAAATACAAAATGTGAATTGTGTAAACAAACATGGACAGTACAGTCGCTCAAAAAAGTATCCGAACGCTATGGTTGATTACAGAATTCAGAAAAAATATCTGACAGCGATTTTTTTCTGAATTCTGTAATCAACCATAGCGTTCGGATACTTTTTTTGAGCGACTGTACATTGCTGAATGATCAGCAGTTGCGAGGATTATAAAATGAATAGTGGAACATTTTCGCTGTGGTTAACAGCACGGAAGAGGAGAACTATATAGAAGTGATGTTTCTAAATTAAAGTTGAGAGAAAATAAAAGTGATACAATTGTAAAGCTGTATTAACCACTTTGACGCAACATAAGAACACTATACCTAAATGAAAATTAAAACGTAAAGCATGTTAAAAATTTAGAAAAATCGACTTGCTTTAGTCGAACGTTTAAAATGTATAAAAGTTGGAGACTTCAGAACATCAGGAGGTAAAGAATTTCAAACCCGACCAACTCTGCATATGAACAAATGATGTTTATAGTTTGTTCTGGCATGAGGAATATGAATGCAAAGTAAATGCCTTCTTGTTCTGCCAGAGTTCAAGACACGAATCAAAGGCTCGGCCCGATTTCAATAGTTGAGGTTGTTAATGGGTTGGGTTGTTTTACCTCTGATCACTTTTTTGCACTCCATGGGCTAAATGGCCAGGTCACATGGACCCTGAAGGCTCAGAGAAGGTTGAGGGAGGGGACCCACTGGAACAGATGTTGGGTGGGAGACGGATGCTACTGTCGCTCAAAAAAGTATCCTAACACTACGGTTCATTACAAAATTCAGGAAAAATATCTGGCAACGATTTTTTTAGAAATTAGTGAACTGGCAACCTTCGTGCACAAAAGTGCAACACGAAGGTTGCCAGCTCACTAATTTCTAAAAAATTCGTAGCCAGATATTTTTCCTGAATTTTGTAATCAACCGTAGCGTTCGGATACTTTTTTGAGCGACAGTAGCCTCCCGTCAAGGTCATCCAGCGTAGCACAGAGTATGGCTCTCCCGCACACGGGGCCACGGCTTAACGTTCCATCCGATGGACGGCGGCCTTTACAAGCTCATCGGTATCCCCTACTGACCGTGGGCATGACGGATAATTTTGCGAAAATAAATCTCAACGCTGACCCAGCTGGGACTCGAACCTGGGAACTACAGATTACGAGCCTGGTGCACTGCCGACTAAGCTCCCCCCCCCCCGCCCCTTGTACGCGTTAGTACAAGAGGAATTATTTTATTTGGTGTATGCCCGCGGGAGGATAAATGAGTTTATTAATGTGAATCTTTTTAGTAAACTAGTAAGCAAAAGGAAAAATTCATCTTTTGATGCGTGGTGATCAATGTCTGAAAAGAATTGGATCTGAGAAACAGTATACTTAGCTGCAACTTTCGAGTACTTGACGACTAGAATACTAGAAGAAAGTCATTTGGTGTATAGTTATGCATATTTAATTTGCTTAAGCAATTTGTAAGGCTATTCTTGGTAAATTACTGGTCTATTCGCAAATGTGATTATGCCATATAATGAATATTGTAAAAAGCTTTATTTTATGCTTTGAGTGGAGACTGTAAGAATTATAAAGAAACAACTAATTGTAAGAATACTGATAAGGTGCTATATTTTTCTGATGCTTTATTTTCATATTGGTGAAGATAAAGATTTGAGTTAGTTGAATTTATTTTATATTTGTGTTTCTATTTAAACTTTTGCAATAAATTACCTTATTTTAGAATAATTGTTGCTAATACTATTCTTTTGAACTCACGCTGAATTCCCATCCATTAAATTTATAACAATATTATGTACAAGGCACAAAAATGTTTTCTGAAATGTTATTACTCTATTGAGTAATCTATATACAATCTATACAATAGTAATATAAAAATATCCAACATAGGTCAGGTAAAGCTTCTATATCATGTATATTAACCAAAGAAGTTCTTAGTTTATTCCTAATTTTATGAAAATTTCTTTCGGTTTTAATACATTATGGCATTTTGTTGAATATTTTAGTGCTCTGTACTCTGTAGGCAAAATGCTTCTGAATGAGAGTTTTTGTAAGCTTAAAAATATGAATATTTGGGTGTTTGGTTACTTCTACTTTTGAAAATTGATGTTGCAAAAATTTGTTTATCCCAGTTTTTAAACAAATGTAATAGGATTCTAAATACATACAATTTCCTTATGATTTTCCCAGTTTTTAAACAAATGTAATAGGATTCTAAATACATACAATTTCCTTATGATTTTATGCATAATACATATGAAATAAGACTCTTCTTAAAATAAAAATTTATAAATTTAAAATGAAAAATATTTATCTGTCGCTAACGCATAAATTTTGAGCCTGTTTAACAACAATTAATTGTTTCTATAAAATTTTCTAAGATATATACACGCACATTAAAAATTAGGTTTGGGAAATTTTCGCAATAGATTTTGAAAATTCGTATGTAACATTCTTTAAACACACTTTAAATCATAATGTAATAATTATATTACGTTTTAAAGTGGTACCTCTACTTGAAGAAAGTATACAATTAACTGGATGATAAATTTTAGTACAAACGGGTGGGAATATACAAAATGGCTCAAAGTGGTATTACAGATAGGCAGGGTAGAATCTAAGGGGTGAGTGGGAGGAAGGGTGACATGCTCCCTCCCCTTTGAGAATGCTAATAAGGATAGTGGAGGCCAAAATTTATTAAACTTGTGCATATTTAACGCATTTTTATGAAATTATTTTGAAAAAATCTAAAACGAAGGAGAAAAATGTTACAATGCAATGGGAATCCAGTGTTGCTCCCCCCCCCCCCTTATCTGGCATGATTGAGTTGCTTATATAGGAAATTATATAATATAGGAAGTGGGAAGGGAAGGGACCTTCCCTTCCCACTTCCTATATTGTTTTCTAGATTTGGGACTGTAGACAGGTAATAGAATGACACGATATTCCCCTAGTTAACTGTTTCCTCTTGGCTTTTTTAAAATCTGAGACTCACTCAGACCAGAGTGACCTGATAAGAAAATTTTAAATCCCAGGTTAATATCATTTTATTTTTGGGTATCAGTGCTGATGTATGGAAGTCATTTTTGGACATTTTCGGGACACACCTAAGTTACTGTACAGTCGCTCAAAAAAGCATCCGAATACTATGGTTGATTAGGGAATCCATAAAAAATATCTGTCAACGATTTTTTTTAGAAATTAGTGATCTGGCAACGATTTTTTTAGAAATTAGTGATCTGGCAACCTTCGTGTCACGAAGATTGCCAGATCACTAATTTCTAAAAAACATTCGTTGCCAGATCACTAATTTCTAAAAAAAAAATGTTGCCAGATCACTAATTTCTAAAAAAAATCGTTGCCAGATCACTAATTTCTAAAAAAAATTCGTTGCCAGATCACTAATTTCTAACCGAATTCATTGCCAGGTATCTCTTCTGAATTCTGTAATCAACCATAGTGTTCGTATAATTTTTTGAGCGAATGTACCTCAATAGAACTTTCGCCCTTTCCTCGGCTAGTAGACTGCACCGATGAGCTTATAAAGGCCACTGTACGTCGTCGGATGGGGCGTTAAGCCGTAGCCCCATGTTTGGGTTGGGTTGGGTTGTTTTTACCTCTGAGCGGCACTTTTTTGCACACCATGGCTAAATGGCCAGGTCACATGGACCCCGAAGGCTCAGAGAAGGTTGGGGGTTGTGGGTTGTTTTACCTCTGAGCGGAACGTTTTTGCACACCATGGGCTAAATGGCCAGGTCACAAGGACCCCGAAGGCTCAGAGAAGGTTGGGGAAGGGGACCCACTGGAACAGCTGTTGGGAGACAGATGGTAGCCTCCCGTCAAGGCCATCCAGCGTGTTCTTTAACGTGCACAGGGTATGGCTCTCCCGCACACGGGGCCACGGCTTAACGTCCCATCCGACGGACGGCGGCCTTTCCAAGCCCATCGGTGTCCCCTACTGACCGTGGGAAGGGCGGGGAATTTTGCGGAGATAAATCTCAACGCTGACCCAGCTGGGATTCGAACCTGGGAACTACAGATTACGAGCCTGGCGCGCTACCGACTGAGCCACCCCCGCCCCCTATGTTTGGGAGTGCACGTTAAGAGATACGATGGATGGTTTTGAAGGGAGGCTGCCATCTATCTCCTAACAAGCAGTCTAGTGGGTCCTCTGCCCCCAATCTTCTCTGAGCTCTTTGGGTCTTTGTTACCAGGCAATTTAGCCCATTGTGCATAAAAAAGTGTGGCCTACAGGTAAAACAACCCAACCAAAGTTACTGCTACCAGTGTGCCGCGGTACACCATTTGCGGAACACTGATTTAGGTCATTGTGCAACAAAAAGGGGAAATCAATGGCAACAGAACTCAGCTAAAGGTACGAATCAATGGTAACAGAATTCTGCTAAAAGTGCGAATCAGTGGTAGCAGAATTCAGATAAAGTGCCAATCAATGGTAAGGCAACAAAATTTAGTTATGAAAGCTTTTCTTTTTTACTGTTTGCCAAAAAAAAGGAAACAAATGACATATTTTATCGGGAATTTTTACATAACTACAATTCAAGTGGTGAAAACAACACAAATATATTCATAAAATGATATTTGGGTTTTTTTTTCAGTTGATTGAAATAAGAGTTAACTGATTCTCATTACCTAAATTAAATCTCTTGAACTATGATGCATGGATGAGTTTCATTTTTTGCACTTTCAGCTCATTTTTGCAGAAAAAAAACTATTGTTTTCACTAATGAATTTTGCTTTTTTGCACATAATGAATTTTTTTATTCCCTTTTGCAAACAACAAAGAGTAAATTTAGTCAATGCGGCTGCTTAATTATTTTCATTTTTTTAAATGTTTTCATTCATATTGTAATGTGTCTTTCTTCTGTTCCTAGATAATCAGTTTTTTTTTAATTTTAAGAGATAGATAATTTCTTTTAGAATGAAGATTTAATAATTGAATATTACAATTAACATTTTCTAAATCGTCTACAAGTTGGATTTTCATGAATTTACATTTTGAATGATTTTAAATTTGGAGAAAGACTAAAATTATTAACTGTTTATTCTAGAATTTCAATATTTAGGTGGTAGAGTTCGGTGGTCTAGGGGTTTGATTGGCAATCATAATTCGCCTCATACCAGTTTAATAGTGTAGAGCAGTGGTCCTCAACCTTTTATGCTTCACGTACCCCCTGGAAATGTGTATATAACTGGCGTACTCCTTGTATAGATAGATAAAATTATACTTATAGTATAACAATGGGAATAAAATAAAACATATATATAAATACACTTTAAATTTTGTATTCATAAATTGCATATATCGATAAACACAAAAAATGACATTTTTGCACAGTAGTGTTGCCAACTTAGCGACCTTGTTACTGGATCTAGCGACTTTTGAACTCTCACGGCGTACCCCAAAAAATTTAACCGCATACCCCATGTTAATAACCCCTGGTGTAGAGAAATTCAACTTCCTAGAATGCAAAACTGTTGACAAATGAGGAAACCCTAAACTTTTATTATAAGCAGCCTACATTGATCTACAAAATTCTACAGAATTTCCATTTTATGTGAATGGAAATCTAACTTAGAAGCTCTATAACATAAAAAAGGTACGTTTAAAGAAAAAATATGGTTTAAAGTAAAGATAATAATCTAATCTATTTTAATCTCGCTTTTCAACAATATTCGTTCAATATTTAAGAAGTTATGGTAGCTAGAATCGACGCAATGTGTCATAAGAATTCATCTCAGAAGTTATTAAAACTTAAATAATAAATATTGTTAAAACTATTTAATAAAACAAATATATATTTTATATGTTTAAATTATGATTATTTTAATATTAGACGATTATGAATGATTTTTATAAAATAATTTATTACAAAATATTCCGGATCCCATAACTCTTTAAATATTGAACGAATATTGTTGAAAATCGAGACTTAAATATATTTGATTATCATCTTTAATTTGCATTCAGTCACATTTTTCGTTTAATTGCATATATTGGAAGTTATAGAGCTTCGATACTAGATTCCAATTCACAAAATATGGAATTTTTCTACTATTTCGGTAGGTAAATGTATTTATTATAGTGTTTTGATATTTCGATTAGAGTGTGGTGGTCGATATGTGTTCGATAACTGTGTTCATCGATAACTGTGTTCTTTTACCTTCCGAGCTGCAGGTTTTTTGCAAACAATGGGCTTAGTGACCAGATTTCAAGGACTCCTTAAAGAAAATTGGGGTTGGAGATCCCATGGACAGCTGTTAGAATGGAATCCTCCTGTCAAGGCATCTGATTTGTTATTTAAATTGCACAGGTGGTCTCTCCCCGCCGAAGGCAGGACGGGCGTCAGTGTCAATAGCAGATTATGACTGGTGTCTTGCCAACTGAGATTAAGCCATAGCCCTACTTTGAAAACGGGCCTTTCATAGGTTAAGTTTTACAGCACTCATTTGGCTTTAATCTTTTGAAAGCAAACATTCTATGTTCTTCAGAGGGTTTTGAACTTATTTATTCTCTATATAATATACTTTTGAAATCCAAAAATGAACTTTATTCTGCCGTGGAACTTAAACGCATGCCAATCGGATAAGAAATTAGAAACAACATTTACTTATTAATGAACAAAACATTAACATAAACTTTTTATGACAAACCACAGGTATCTGACTACTCTAAAGTCATAGTATTTAAATAACTGAATCAAATCTTGCTTAAATATATTAAAAACTATTAGAAATGTTTTAAAGAATATGACATCACTTTGGAATTTATTATTCATGACAACTTATCAGAAAAAAGACGAAGTAACAGAATTCCAGCTTCCATAACTCCACAGCGGAGTTATGGAACTATTCCCTCAATCACTATTCTCTTCACTATACTCTATTCATTTGTTCTATTCACTATCCCCTATTCTTTCAATTCATTTGTGAAGCAACATACCACATTCTGCTGGCCTTACCTCGGGTGAGTTCTTTCCATTCCTCTTCGGCGGCATTGTGTTCAGAAATAGTTTTGACCCAGTTCTTCACTCGAAGGCAGATATCAATCGGTAGTGAAGAACATCAATCAAGACTTAACTCGCGAGAGCTTCTGAAGAATTCGAAGAAGATTCTTAATCACGAAGACTCTCAAAACGAGGATAAAAAAAGATACCAAATGCGAGGAACACTCAGAAGGCTCGGAACCTCGAGATTTGAGTTGTTATCATATAATCATTTATTTTTTTAAAAATTGAATTATTGCCGTATTGATGTGTTGGGTTGTTTTATATCTAAGCGGCACTTTTTTTTGCCAGGTCACAAGGACCCCAAGGGTTCAAAAAAGGTTGGGGGAAGAGATCCCACTGGACAGCTGTTATAAGACAACAGATACGAACAGCATCTATAAAATAGGGGATAATAAATAACCATCAGAGATAATTTAGTGAGAAGCAATGAAATTCCGGTTAGTGAAAGAAATGAAAGAGAATAATTTCGACACTATCCTTATGAAAAACTCCGACACTTTCAATGTTCAACTAAAAAAAAGTTAAATAAAACTCAGGCTAAAAAAATGTGTACTTATATGTCGAATATTTTTAGTCATTACTTAAAGGTTACCGGTTTCTAGAACACCAACTATTAATAAACACACACACACAAAAAAAAACTGTTTGACTTTAAATTAAACTAAATGCAAAATAAAAATTAACATAAACTCAGCCTAATGAATCGCAGGACTAACTAAAATGTGCGAACTAAGCATTACTTTTTATATGGAATATTGTACCTATCCTACTCTTGTTTTTCATGGCTCTTCTCACGTTCGAGTCCCAGCTGTGTCAGCGTTGGGATTTTACACAAAACTCCCCGCATTGCAATCAGTCAGTAGGGAACACCAATTGGTTTGGGAAGGCGGCCATCCGTCGGATGGAACGTTAAGCCGTGGACCCGTGTGAGGGAGAGCCATACCCTGTGCACGTTAAAGAACACGCTGGATCGCCTTGACGGGAGTATACCATCTGTCTCCCAACAGCTGTTCCAGTGGGTCCTCTCCCCCAACCATCCCTGAGCCTTCGGGGTCCATGTGACCTGGCTATTTAGCCCATTGTGTGCAAAAAAGTGCCGCTCAGAGGTGAAACAGCCCAACCCATATTACGACCATTGGGTTCTCAATGGAGGGGAGGGAATATGGGCGCTTTCTCACTCTTGGAAATGTATTTGTTTTAAGAATACTGAAGGACATACCATTATCTAAAAGAAAGCAATTGGCGATTTTTGAAAGATTCCCACTGATTGCGAAACCGATTTCACTTATTTCTATGACCTTTTTCGTCACATCCAAGCTAATGGCCATCCTTTTACTTATGTTCCACAAGAGCATTTTTTACGACCCATTCTTATTTTTGAATTTTATTCTTAATTTTGCGTAAAAAGACTTTTCAATCGTCGTTTTCATATACCCCCCCCCCCCCCCCCCCGAGAGGGAATCACCTTGTCGTGGTGGGCGGCTGAAGGCCTGTGTAAAGTTGAGCGCCCCACTGACTGGTATTGGGGAGTATCTGGTCGGACGGGGACCCGATGGAACGGCTGGGTCTCAGTGAAGTTGAAGGCCCCGCTGACTGGTGTTGGGGGGCACCTAGGTTGGACGGGGCCTGGTAAGGCCAACTAAAAGTTCCCACCACGGGAGCCGAGACAACTTAGATCTATATATCTTTGTTTGTGGCTAACCGGGGCGTAGATTAAATTTAGGTTTTGATCGATGGATGAACTTTCCTTCTAAAGGACTGTTCGCCATAGGTAATCGTGGGGCGAGCTGCATCTATATGGTGTTGTCTTGCCCTCGACGTAGGTAGTGATTTGGCATTATCCCTAGAGATGTAGTGCAGTCCTTGTATTGCTGAGCATCTGGGTTTTGTCATCATTTATAATATCCTATTTTCAATCGTTGGAACTTAAGAGCAAATAAAGCAATTTATTTCTCTTCTCGCGCAAACTGACAGTCTCCTAGTCAGACCTCTGTTGCATGTAGCTGCTTGAAGGGATTATTTTATTTTTATTTAAACCGAGATAGACCAACTGGCCATTGAATGGCGAATCACCACGCTAAAGTCACGTGCACCAAAAAATTATAGTATCGATGTACAGTCGCTCAAAAAATATCCGAAAATATGGTTGATTACAGAATTCAGAAAAAATATCTGGCAACAATTTTTTTCGAAATTAGTGATCTGGCAACCTTCGTGTACGTACATGAAGGGTGCCAGATCACTAATTTCGAAAAAAATTGTTGCCAGATATTTTTCCTGAATTCTGAAATCAACCATAGTGACACGAAGGCTGTCAGATCACTAATTTAGAAAAAAAATCGTTGCCAGATATTTTTTCTGAATTCTGAATCAACCATAGTGTTCGGATAGTTTTTGAGCGACTGTACAGTGCAGGGAGAATAAAATAATGATTAATAAATAACCCCTCAAGCAGCTGTTTGCTACATAGGTCTGACAGGAGCCTGTCAGTTTACATGCCACAGTAGAAGATCTGAGAGGGTGGCAGGACCTCAGCAGAAAACAACAGGAGCAACCATGCCTTACCCGGGACTCGAACCCAGGTCCGTTAAGATCAGTAGCCAAGCGTGCTAACCACTCGGCCACGGATCTTTTAATTTCTATATATTGTTAATATAGGGAGAAAAGCTGTCAATTAAAATAATTCTTTGTAGTGTGAATTCGTTGGGTTGTTTTAAGTCTGTGCGGCACTTTTTTGCACACAATAGGCTAAATGGTCAGATCACAAGAATATTTAGGATCAGAGAATGTAGGGGAAGGGGTCCCAGTAGACAACTGTTGGGAGACAGATGGTAAACTTCCGTCAAGGCCATCCAGTCTGTTGTTTAACGTGCATTGGGTATGGCTCTCCCGCATAAGGGGAAAACAGGTTAACGACCCATCCGACGGATGACGAACTTTTTAAGCCAATAGGTATCCTCTACTGACTGAGGACAGGAAGTTTTATGGAGATAAATTACAACGCTGGCCCAGTTTGGAATCGAACCTGGGTATTGCAGATTATGAGCTTGACGTGCTACCAACTGGGCCACCCTCTCCCCTTGTAAATTCCTCAAATCAGAGTTCGTTAAGCAAGAACTGCCTGTACATAGTTTTGAAACTAATACATCTCACTCTGTAATCTGCGTAGTCTTTACTGATTTTAGTTTGAATTTTTTTTGTGTCCCAGACAAACCATATAGTTTTTGGATTCAGCTATATTCTGTTTATAATTGAATAATATATGATGATGAAATAATAAAATGACTGATTAACCAATATTTAATTTCCTCTATGAAAAGAATATAAATGATTTTAAGTGCTGAATGGTTTAATTGCGAAACACATAAATGCGAAAATTTTCTAATGGATTCTTTATTGTGTTCCTAATAGAAACTTCTAGGAAACCTGCGCTGCGACAACCGAAATTCCCAAGTGTTGCTTCTCTAAAAGCTAAATCTAAAATCGTTAAACCAACGTAAGTGCTGGGTGGTCGCCCGAGAGCATCTGTGCCTTTCGTCGATTTTAATAAGATTTTTCTTCTTGCAAAAGTACTTCGGACAACATTCTTTAAGAGGTTCATACACTTCTTCGAAAGTCTCGAGAAAGTCCCGCAATGAAAAGTACTTGTTAAGTAAGGAACCTGAAATACAGAAGACGTGTTTTAAAGATGCTAAGAGACTACTAATTGATTAATGGCTTTTTAAAGTGGTTTAATGAAAAAGAAATAGCTTAAAACATTAGAATCTCTGCTGTTGAATGGGTATCATCACTTCGCTGGTTTGTGTCAGCGTGATCTTGTATGGAAAATGCTTTGAGATCAGGAAGGCATTTATTCATAATATCCGGAACATGAATGATTTTAAAATGCAAAAATTTGCACCAACTTAAAAAGCGTTTTTTGAGCTTTTTTGTGCCCTTTTCACCGAGGAAGGTCAGGAGCTAGTGATGAATATTAATATTATAATCAAAACAGCCATAGTTGGGACTTAGAACTACAGATTATGAATCCGGAGAACTTCCGATTGAGCAGCACTTCCCCTATCAATGTTGATCAGTTTTAAAAAGGCACTGTACCATGTTACCATGTTAATGCTGTAGAGGAGGAAGTGCAGAACAATCAGCTTAATCCTCCTCACATGGTCAGACAACACTCCAGATAAGTTCCATCTAATATTTGTGGAAGGGTAATCCAATAAGCTGGCTAATCAGTTACCATTACTGTTACGTTATGGACCTTCAATAACACATTTTAAAGTTGCACATAGCGTTTGATATTTCTTTTTTTAATAATAATAATAATCTTTATTCATGCCGTCCCGTGGCCGAGTGGTTAGCACACTTGGCTACGGATCTAAGGGACCTGGGTTCGAGCCCCGGATTAGGCATGGATGTGTGTGTGTCGTTTTCCTGCTGAGGTCCTGCCATCCTCTCAGATCTACTGTGGCATATAAACTGACAGGCTCCTGTCAGACCTCTGTGGCAAGCAGCTGCTTGAAGGGGTATTTTTTTATTCATGTTAGCTATACAAAATTTAAACAAATGACCCGCAAAGCATCTGCTTATCGCAGGAGAGAATAATAATAATGTTACATGAAAATATATAAGATATAGTTTAAAACAATGTCATCGAATTATGTGAATTTCAGTGGAAGCTCCATTGTGGTGGTTTAAATTTTTATTTAAAATTTAGTGCCTAGAAGAAAATTTTTAGTCTTATTTTTGATTTCTTTAAAATTGTTTAATAAAATAATTTCCCTTGGCAGTTGATTGAACACGTAATGACTCATGATGATCCAACTGTATATCATATTTATATAACCTTGCAAACGAAGCTATTCTGGTGTAGAGTTTACATCATTATTACACAACAAAATAGAATGAAAATCGAAAATATATGTAGTGAAATTACTCATTCTACGGTAAAAGATTCTGAAGAACTCATACATTATTCTTGAAATTCTTACATAATTCTTTACATTATTCATACTTAAGTAATGAATATTTATATTGTGCTGAAAATCCCTGTACTGATCAAAGAGAACTGGGTTTTAACCCTGGATAAACCACGGATATTTGTGTGGTCTTTCTTCTGGCATTTCGTCTTTCTCACATATCTTCTATATGGCGTATTAGAATGGGTTGCTATAGACCTTTGTGGCAAGTCGCTGCTTGAGCGATATTTTATTTTCTGAAAATGTTCTCATATAAGTTTCACTTTTTCTAAGTATAAAGGAAGCGCGAAAAGTTTCAGACGGCAATTTTTAAGTGGGGATAATTACTTAAAAGAAAATTTCAGCAGAGCGTGATGGCATCAAAATAAGAAGAAAAAAAAATGTCTCTTGAAAGCATGTGAGTGCTGTGAAATGGTGAGAAGATGCTACAAGTAGAAGAAAAAATATGTGAAAGAAAAGAAATTGAGAACTGTCGAGTCCCCCGAATTTTATGTTTATTTATTTATTGATGTATTTTTGTTGTATTTTATTGTTGTATATATTTTTATGTATTCAGTGTGTTCGTGTGCTGGGGTTGTTTTTCGACCCGAAAAACTCACGAGGTTGTTTTTCGGGTCTAAAGCGGCTGCATGCAAGTAATGAAACCAGTTCCAAAAGTTGTTTATGGGCATAAATGTCTAGCCAGGCGCGCGAGTTCCGCACACGAGGCTAGGCGGCAGATTTGAAGCAATAGTTTTGGCGTGAGCTTTTGGATGAAGGGGTTATTTCGATACGCGTCAAATGGACACTGTCATACTCAAAGGAAACCCTTGAAGTGAGGGTACGATTCCAAAGGGGAATCGAGATTCTTGGAAAATCTGTTTTTTATTCTTGTGGTTCAGAAGAAACCACAGTGTAGGCAATGGTTGGTTATCCTTTCGCCGAGTTTTGAAGTCTGTAAAGTGAGGATTCGCAAAGCGTGCGATTCTCCACCTCATTGTTAATATTTGCAGCAGCAAAGGTTCACAGAGTTGAGCGGTGAATCTGATAACACTTTTGTGGATTCAGAGTGAACCACAGTGTAGGCAAAGGTCGGTTATCCTTTCGCCGAGTTTTTGAGGCTTTAAAGTGAGGATTCGCAGAATCTGAGATTCTCCACCTCATTATATTATTGTTTGTAGCAGTGAAGCAGCAAAGGCCCACGGAGATAGGCGCATTCCCAGCACGTAGCTGTATATATTTGTTATTAAAGTGTGTCGTCCCTATATAACTCCCGTGCGATAAATTAATGGACTGTTGTTATTCATCATTCAACACCATTCTCTTCAAAGGCGTGCAGTGCCATGACCCTAAGAACCCGCGAATCTGTCTTTTCACCAAAGTTCTCTAAGTAGTAAATTCATCGTCTCTCTTCTGTTCGGACTGGACACCACATCTGGCTTAGTCCGACAGGATAAAATCCTTTTGGGACATCACAAGAACTATTTCTGATTAATAAATATAACCACAGAACTATGGAGAGCATTTCTCCTCATGTCCTTTCAGAATTTACAAATTCGTGAAATAATTCAGATTATTAACAAGGAGGTAAAGATATTTTTCTCTTGCAGGCAAAAAATTGATTAATAAACTGCTGCTTATGATGTAATCTGATTTACATGAAAGAAATTACAAAAACAGTTACAAAAATTAACAAAGCCTTTTTCTTATTAATTCAGATTTTCCTGCTTGAGTTGAAAATAGATTATGTTAAGGTGACATTTATTTAAAGAGACGACATCATATTGAAACCACGAGCTGACGCGCAACAATTGTTCGTAAAAACGTGACATTGCATCATGAGGTACTCTACATGTTATGCGGAATTCGTCATGTGTGGACGATAGAAAACTGATAAATATAATTTTAATTGAAAGTTGATTTGGTGTTGTGCGCGATTATGATATCGTTATGAAATTACCGTTGTGTGTGTTCTGACGGAGATATAGTTTCCAGTCAGCGTTAAGTAGTGAATTGATTGTGGGCACGAATGGAAAATGTGTTTTTGCCTTACAGAGAAGAACACCCATTTTTCTTATGGTGGTGTTCCTTCATATAAGTTAGTTACTACAGAATAGGAAACTGTAAGGGTTCCACCAAGCTAGAGAGAAGGGGGTTTGGGAGCCATGACCAATATTGTGGAGGACCTATTCGTCTAGCAATAGCATCGAAGCCAATTACGTTTGAGGCAGGGGATGAGAAATGTGCCTAAGCACTGCTGCGTTCGGCAAATTTCGGTCGCACGCAGAATATGTGACATCCGATTGGCTGACGGACACTTGCATGCCTGATCACGTGACAGCTCCTGGCGGGAGTCTCAATTGAGCAAAATTTCGCAAGGAGAGAGTTGCGGCAGACCTCTGGGAATGCACGGCGAGATTGCCGTTCACCTGCTTCTTAGAAGTAGTTCCTTTGTGAAACTGAAGTCTTGGTGTAGAGCCTTCTGTAAGAAGAGTGGATATTCCGCAGTGTTTTGTGACTGAAAGAGCTGCAGTCGTTCTTTCATGTAATTGGCGAATAAAGTTGTATATTTGTATATAGTACATTTGTAGTTGAGTGAGTTATAGACCACATGAATAGATCATCACGTATATATTGAAAGCAGTTATCGAAACAAACACTCACACACACGGGAAACGATGTAAAGAACCCGCATGTTACAGAGACAGATATTAGATATCATTAACTGAGTTTAAGAGTTCCAAGCCCAGGGCTTATATCTCGAAGTCCAAAACCTTAGTTTTTAGTAGATTGGCAATAACAAAAGCATATACAAAAACCCGATGGGGCCACGAGGTCAACACGAAATTTGTTAAACAAATTAACAAATTAAGATACGGTTAACAAATTAATATACTTTAACTTACTTGTTAAAGTAACTAATACTTTAACAAATTAAGATACGGTTGTCAAACACCATAATCTTCGGAAGCTTGACTTGGTTCAAAACCAAGGGATCATAATCGATCAAATATCTGATTATATCTTAAGGATGATCTCCCATTGCTGCAAAAAAGGTCTGCGCGACTTTCTGAATATGAGTGTAGATATGGTTAGTGCTCACTTAAGTGTGAAGGGTCTTGTTTTTCACAAAACATGGGGCACTGACCACAGATCTAAGGATTCTTTTCTGGAAGCTCTGAAACCTTTTGATATTGGTGTGTGTATAACGGCGCATGTCAGAACTTGCCGCAGAATGATCTGTATAAAAATACACCAAAGAGCCAAAACATCGACTAGCGCGTCTTTATGTAAATCGAACCAATTGCAGGAAAACAACGGAGCGTGTTAAGGTCATGAAACGGTATAAATAACACCCGATACTGAGCTCTGTTAATCAGTGTTATTCTTGTTCTTCAGATGGGAAAGGCAGCGGACTTAGCGAATTTTACAAAGGCCATATTGTAATGTCCAGACGACTGGGTCAGAGCATTTCTGAGATGGCAAGGCTTGTGGAGTGTTCACGGTCAGCCGTGGTTATTATTTTCAAAAAGTGGTTCGAGGAGGGAAAAACCACAAACCACCAGCAAAGTGTGGGTCGATCATGGCTCAATGATATTAGAGGTGAGCGAAGTCTATTCCATATGGTACGAGCCAACAGAAGGGTTACTGTGGCACAATTCGCCTGTAATTTGAATGCTGGTGATGGGAATACTGTGAACACACTACATAGAACCTGCTGAAAATGAGGCTCGTAGTCATAGGTCATTCCGAGTGTCCATGCTAATCTCGGTTCACTGTCGAAAGTGCCTGCAATGAGCATGTGAGCATCAAAACTGGACCTTGAATGACTGGAAGAAGGTCGTCTGGTCCGATGAATCTCGTTTCCTGCTGCACCTTGTGGATGGCCGGGTAGATGTGCATCGTTCACTTGGAGAAGTATTGGCACCAGGATTCATGGCAACGCCACGAGACAAAAACATGCCACTGGAAGAAGTGTTATACCTTGGGCAATAATCTGTTGGGAAACCCTGGGTCCAGTCATTCATATGCAAAAAATTATAACGTCCACCCCCTACCTAAACATCATTGCAGACCAGGTACATCCTTTCATGGCAAAGGTATACCTCTCTAGTAGTGCCTTCTTTCAGTAGGATAATGCACCACGACACACTACCCCGATTGTTCAAGAATGAGGAACAATAGGAATAATCATAATGACTTCCAGGTATTAGTCTGGCCTCCAAATTACCCAGACATCAATCCAATCAAGCATCTGTGGTTCTGTGTTGGAACCGCATATCCGATCTGTGTGGTAACCCCGTATCCGATTTATATGGTAATCAACCACGTAACTTACAAGAATTAAGGGATCTGCTGATAACGTATTGGTACCAGATAAGTCGGGGAGGCAGCAGGTATGGCCCAATCAAATCGTCATGGACGATACTCACCCAAACATTGACGACGAACCGTTGTTTATGACCATGGGTCATTGTGGCATGTGGATTTTCGTGCGCACAAACGTGAGAATTGTGCACATTAAACACACCCTCACGTGTGAAAGAGGCCTCATCTGAGAAGAGCCCATGAGCTGGAAAATCAGGTCTGCTACAGAAACCATTGCACGAATTCTACATGAAGAGATTAATCTTGAGGTTTCAAAGTCTGGAATCTCTGACGACGAAATGGATGTAACTGCTGCTTGTGCAACACTCTCCACATAAGAGGCTACGTGCAGCAGCTCCCATGCTTGTGCCTGGATTGTCCTCAATCCGCCATAGGATCTCTTCTTCCATCTCAGGAGTGCACATGGTTCTCTCCCGACCAGTGTCATGCATGTTTGCATGGAAATGTTCCAGTTTCTCGCATTTGCCGGTGTAAACGCGCAAATGTTTGGTGGTTTGGCACACGTCTGTTTGGAAAGTGCTGTCAGTACAACTGCAAAGCAGCTCTTCAGTTTCCATTGGCCAAATGCCAAATGTATGTCATATGCCAAATGATATATCAACATAAGACTGGTTAGAATGATAAATGTATGTCATATGCCCATATGTCAAATGTATGTCATATGACCATATGTCAAATGTATGTCAGTATTTCAGGAGTCGTGAAACACTCCATGTTACACGTAATGTGTCTGATTTACGAATGCCAATGGCAAACATCAGACCGTTCCCACTTCGCCCCTCTTGCCAATTGCGGTGCTAGAACCAAATAGAATTGCAGTGCTAGAACCAAATAGAATTGCAGTGCTAGTAGCCAAACGGTTATGTCAGTGGACATAACCCTTCAGTGAAAAAGGTTTTCTCTTGGTGTTCCCTATCTCCCATTAAAATTTGTACAAAGAGTTTTGAAACACCCTGTATGTGTACAAAATGTGACTCAGAGATAAAACGAACTATCCTTCTTAAAGTGAGTGCCTGGACAACTGCCAATCTCGCTTTCTTTTTATGGAATGTTGATGTAACTGTCCAAGCACCAATTTATACATCTCTAGCATCATTAGATCTGGGATTGATCTTTGACCTAGAAGAGCCCACCGAATAAAACAATTCGTAACGTTTCCGACAGCTACAACCCGAAACACCGCCAGAACCATTTTTCACATTTCTAACACTTGTGAGTTTAGATTCCGAATTTTTTCCGATATGTATGACCCAGATTACCCCTAGGTGCAAAATTTCACAGCCCTACCATTTCTACTTCATAGTTAGAATTAGCAGTCATCCACTAAATCATTCAGTCAGTTACAACAGTCTATTCACACTGGTAGGTAAAAGCTAAGTTACAAACATAAAAGTTGATATATCAACATAAGACTGGTTAGAATTTGATGACATTCGATAGAGAGGTACGTGAGACCATGAAAAAGAACATATGCAAGGTGGAATTCCACTTGAACAGTGCTTGCTCAGGGACATGCAAAACGCCACTCACATAAGGCACGCTATAAAAGAGACACGGGGGTCGTTATATCGTACCACACGCTCCAAAGCCCTTCAGATTGCATGAGAGATTGGAGAACATAATTCGCTTGGGGATTCAGAGAGGTGGATAGACATTGGTAGGATGTTGGAAGGACAGACCAAAACTCTGGTTGCCAAAGCACATAACCTTCCCTCGGTTGGCCATCTTCAGGCTACGGTGATAATATCAGGAATCAGGGAATGCGTCTCAGCGCCCAGCTCCGAGCTGATCAAGGGTTAGAAAACTTTAGGGGACCAATATCTGACATTACCATCGAGAAGGCATAAGGATATGATAGCCAGACAACATGCTGCCTATTTCGCCTGCACTTCAAGCACGAATGCTGCCTAAGAGAGCTGTGTCCAGACGACGTCGTGACATTCGTGAGAGGGGTCTATATGCTAGGAAACTGATGGTTTGCCTCCCTCTCCCACCCTTTCGGAGAAGAGCTCAAAGGACTTGATGCAGGAAGAAGCACATCTGGACCAAACAGCAGCAGGCATATGTGCTCTTCACCGATGAATCCTTTTTCAGTCTGATAACAGATTCCTGACCCATGATCTGGAGAAAAAGAGGAACACATAACCATCCCAGCAAAACTGGGAGCACGACCACTATGGAAGAGGAGGTCCTCTGCTATGGGGAAGCTGGATGGCGGTACGCCACTCTATGTGTTTGAGAGTGGAAACGTTCATGCTCAAAGATATATAGAGGAGATCCCTCAGCCCTTCATAAGGCTTTTCAGTACTGCTGTTGGAGCCGAGTTCATTTTATGTACGATAATGCTCGTCCTCACAGGGCTCGGCTGAACGATGATTACCGCGAGAGCGAGGATATTCAGAGGATAGCAAGCCAAATCTCCGAATGTTAATCGTATTGAGCATGTTTGGGACTTCTGGAAACTCAGTGGTGCTCTCCAACACCTTCCCAGAAACCTTCTACAGCTGCAATCTGTCCTAACGGAGCAATGATTTTTATTGTCGTCTGATCTCATCCGTCATCTTGTCACCAGTATGTATAATCGTGGTGCAACATTGTTTGGATGAATAGGCTCATAATCAGTTAGGGGCTACCGTACTCCATATTAATCGGGGTGGGAATCGTCAGTCAGCAGCGTGCCAGGTTCGAGTCCTGCCTGGGTCACTGTTGAGATCCTGTCCTCGGTCAGTAGAGGTAAACACCGATGAGTTTGAAACGGTTGCTGTCCGTCGGATGGGACGTCAAACCATGGTTCTGTGGGCGGGAGAGCCATACCCTCTGAACGTTAAAGAACATGCTGGATGGGCTTGACTGGAGGTTACCAACTCCTAACAGCTGTTCCTGTGGGTCCCCTCCCCATCTTTTCTGAACCCTCGGGGTGTTTGTGACTAGGTCACAAACACCCCGAGGGTTCAGAAAAGGTGGGGGAGTTGCACACAGTGGGCGAATTGACCCACTGTGTGCAACAGTGGGCGAACACTTGTTTGCACACAGTGGGCGAATGACCTAGTCATTTCGCCCACTGTGTGCAAACAAAGTGCGATTCAAAGGTAAAACAACCCAACTCCATATTGATCACCATAAGAAAGCATTTCTGCTACCACCAGAAAGACTTATCGAAGCAAGAACATTTATTCCTGACCATCCATTCCTTTGCATTTCATGTGTGTATATGCCCTTTGTCATAGATTGATGTACCTCTGACCTGAATTGCATAAAAATCTCTCAAGATATTATGTTGCTTTGACAACTTTTATGTTTGTAATTTAACTTTCGTCCTCCGGTGTATATTTATTGGTTTGCAAGTTTTAATTCAAAAACGTCTCTGTAGAAAGTATTCTCAACTTGTGTAATTAATTCGATGACAAATTACGTTCCTAAACATTATTTTATTAGTCATTAGGAAATTATTAAAGTTGCTATGCCTAATCCTGCGTTTTCCAGGAAGGAATTCCCCATTACAGAATTTGAATGTTCTCATTTTTCCTTACCGTAATGGCAAAGTAAAATGTTTAATTGAACTAAACACCCTTCTCTAAGATGAAATTGCGCAGAGCACCGTAGCATCGTTTGCGCACTAGCAAGGAAAACGCCAGTTGCTTAGCAACCAAAGATCCAACTTTGCCAAATGTCGCAGGCATTTTTTTCTTTGCTTTATTCCTAAAAATATAATTAATTTACGAAGCAGTCAAATGGAGCAGACTGTTCATCTACAGTTATTAAAATGCATAATGCAGTAATTATTCGCCATATACCTACACAACAAATTATTAAAACTACCCAGAAAATATGTAAATAAATGAATAAATGGCTAAGTTACAAGGATCCAAGGTCTCAAAGCTAAGCTCATTAGACAGATATTCTTTAACGTGCACAGGGTAAGGCTCTTCTACACACGGGACCATGGCATAACGCCTCATTGTACGGATGCTGGCCTTTCCTAGCTCATGTGTCCCCTCTCTCATCAAGGGCAGGGAGAGGATAGCGGAGATTATCTCAACGCTAGAAAAATTGGGACTCGAACCTAGGAACTGCAGATTATGAGCCTGGCGCACTACGACTGTTTGAAAGGTTAATAGAGAAAAATCTTACAGTGGAAGCTCAAACTTTGGAAAATTAGATTACGAGCTTTGCTGACTATCGACTGAATCAACACCCTTCCCGGTAGAAAAGGCAGAATTCTGGAAACACTAAACTCGGAAACTTGTACATTTTTGCAATGACTTGTTAACAGTACGTTTTGGATACCAGGGATCATTTGTCTGATATATATACTAATCGAATTATTTGTCTGATAATATTACTAAGTGTATTTTTAAAATTGAGCCTTTTAGTAGGTTTTGTATCTAATGAATCGTCAGTTTTAGTTTTATTTATTTCTTTATTTGTATGTGAAAGAAGACTAGGATTAGCATTGCTAGTTGGATTAAGTCGTAGACAAGGGGGAGATATAATCTCTTATATTTGAGGATTAGTATAATGGGAATTTTTTTTATATAGAATATTGATTTTAATTAGTATAGAGTTCTTTAGAATTATAACTGTAATGGGGGTAGGATTTATAGCTTTAAATTTATGTCTATGGAGAGAGAGAGATTTGTTGGTCAGACATATTTATTTGTAGGGCTGTTATTTATTGTAGGCTGCTATTTATTGTGCCCAAAAATTGACTAGATATCCAACAACAATAGACACTTAAAAAATAAAAAAATAAAGTAAATTAAACCGCATGTCAATAGATTTGAAAAAGCCAAATAAAAAATTACTCCATGATTTTAATTTATTGTTATGAGATTTAAAATTATACGGACATTTTAATCAAATCCTGATTTCAAATTATTTTCCAACATTTGAATTGAATTCTGATTTAAAATTGGAATTCGTAGTATACCTAATAATGTAAAATGAGATCTTTCAATGTTTTTTTTTTTGGACTTTGAAAAGATTTTAATAACAAAATCCTTTTATTTAGTATATTTAAACAACCTAAGCTGCAACCAGGAGTTGCAGCATTAAGAGAGTGCATTTCGATGCATTTTTGAGTGGATGTCGCTCTAGCTTCCTTCAGAACTGATTTTTTTTTCCTTTATTTTCTGCTGCCGGACTGTTCTCAAAAGTTTGTCAAGCGCATAATCACAAAATCGATATATTTGCTCCGAAAAGATGCAAAAATTTTCTTCTTAAGAAAACCTTAAAAGTTTTAGAAGTTTGTTGTTTGGCCTAGTTTAGATCGTTGGCTTTCTAGTTAATTCATTACATCTGAGAAAAAAAAAATCATTAAGTGGAAAACTCTTATCTTATTTAAGTGGCTATGATTAAATATAATGGTTTAAAACACAACCATACGGGGCAAAAAGTATGATGTATTGGGTTATATTAAAAAGATGTTAAAGTATGTGTTTGATAGGGTTCAGTTTCGTTATGATGAGGGTTTTTTTTAGAAATTACGAAACGAAATTCTCAATGCTGTTACACAACAGGAGTCTGAAAATAAAATGTGTAGATTGCTGAAAAACAAAATTAGCAGGATTTCGAATTTTAACATAATTTGTTTCTGAAATAATTTTAAATAACTCTTTCTGGAGGAAATGTAAATAAACTCTATAAATTGTAAAAAACGATATGTATTATTTTCTGCAATTTGGTTATAAAACCATAAAACTAAGAGGATTTGCTCATGAAAAAAATTATGTTTCGAAAATAGAAAAAAAAAAAAATCCATAAAATTATCAGGATCTGTTAATGCAAAAAAATTCCTTAATTTTGTAATTAGCCTGTAAAATCCTAAAGTTAGTAGGACCTGTTAAAGGACGCAAGGGTATGACCCGTAAATAGGCTACAAAATCATAAAGTTAACGGAATTTGTTAGATGAATGATTTGTATTTTGCTCTGAAAAATAGCCATGTTCAGAAAGATGTCTAAAATTCAAATCGATTTCATCGCCATTATCAAAAAATCGTTACCATCACCATTTTCTTCATCATCGCGTCGTCGTATCATCGTTATCATCGTAAATTTTCAGAATAAAGTGCATATTTATTTCAAAAGGAAAGTTAATATAAATCATTATCATCAAATGGTTCGTCATCTCTGTAATCACAACCATCATCTTTATCATCATAGTCCAGTTTTTATAGTTTTTACCATTTTTGTCATCACAGATTGTTACGCAATCTGCAACATTAAACAGATACCAAGGCTTCATTTACTGAAATGAAAACCCAAGAATAGCACCCTTAAAAATTCTTTTATAAAAAGTAAAATATATATATACAGAAATTAAAAAAACGCATTTTTCCTAAAAAATATTACCTAAATTGGTTTTGTTTACGAATTATTCAACGCAAAAAGTAAACTTCATGCAGTTCCATAGGGACAAAAAGCAAACGGAAAGTAATCCTGGCTAATAGAAGTTTCAAAGCATTTCCAAGAGTGGAAAGAAATGCCAAGATCTTTTATCCTCTAACGTAAATCGCTTTGAAATAGCAGAATCATTTTCAGACATTGCTTCTTTTGGTTCCTGATTGAAAAAGAAACTGAACGGAAGAAAAGAGATCAAGACAGGTAATCAGCCATATAAAGAGTTGGGAGATTCCATATGGACTGCCTACGAAAGGAAAGATCATGACTTTTGTCAAAAAAGGAAAGAATGAAACCTTAGGAATAGAAAGGCTACCATTTTTAAATCACCAGAAATTTTCCGAAGAATATCGAATCCACAAATTTTAGCTACAGGTCTGTTGATCAACAGAATTTGTGTAATTTGTTTTCGTCATGTAGTATAAAAAGAGTAATTTTAAGGATCTTGGACTTCTATGATTTTCTCAGCATCTATTTAACTCATAGTGTTCAATAAAATTGATCACTAAACTAAATATTGGTAAATAGAACAATGTCATTAACAGAGAATTATATTATTTAGAATTATATCATTTTATCTAATAGCAGGAGGAGATTGAGTTGGGTTATGTTGTTTTACCTCTGAGCGGCACTTTTTTGCACAGCATGGGCTAAATGGCCAGGTCACAAGGATCTCGAAGGCTCAGAGAAGGTTGGGTGAGGGGACGCACTGGAACAACAGTTGGGAGACAGATGGTAGCCTCCCGTCAAGGCCATTCAGCGTGTTCTTTAACGTGCACAGGATATGGCTCTCTCGCTCACGGGGCCACTGCTTAACGTCCTATCCCACGGACGGCGGCCTTTCCAAGCCCATCGGTGTCCGTGGGCAGGGCGGGAAATTTTGCGGAGATAAATCTCAACGCTGACCCAGCTGCGACTCGAACCTGGGAACTACAGATTACGAGCCTGACGCGCTACCGACTGAGCCACCCCCACCCCTAAAAAATTAGATTAAGTGGAGGATATTGGGATTGCCTCTTTCGGTAGCGTGCCAGGCTTGTAATCTGCAGTTCCCATGTTCGAATCCAACCTGTGCCAGCGTTGAGTTTTATCTCCGCTAATCCCGACTCTGAATCGGTGGAAAAGGGGACACCGTTGGGCTTGTAAAGGACACCGTCCGTCGGATGGGACGTTAAGCCGTGGCTCCATTGCAGGTGATCTATACCCTGTGCACGTTAAAGAACACACTGGATGGCCTTGACGAGAGGCTATCATATGTTTCCTAACAGCTGTCTAATGTGTCTCCTTCCCTCAACTTTCTCTGAACTCTAAGGGGTCTTTGTAGCTGGCCATTTAGTCCATTGTGTGCAAAGATGTTTCTTTCAAAGCTAAAAAAAACGAATCTACTAGTTGATTATTGCCTTTCCAATAAAACGAACTGACTTGCTTCTCAGTGGTTGCTCTTAATGATGAAATTGTTTATTTAATATCATTCAGAAGTGTGTAACGATAAATAATGATTGTATATATAAATATACCTGGTATTAAGTATGTTCTTTCCATTTTCGGTTTAGATGGAATTCCGTGCTCTGGTGCTTAAAAAACGCACAATTTTATATAGGGCACAAATATTTGTTAATATGTACCTCTCTCTTAAAACAATGATCTCTTTGTTTTTTTTATTTAAATGCTATTATAATGCTTCCATACTAAAACAGCAAGCCATTCAGATGGTTGTACCACTTTCCACTTTATTGCAGGAATTAAAAAATATGGGGCATCTGTATAAATGGGATTATACATTTATAAGAAACAAACAAAAATTAATTCTCAAGCATTCTACTCAGCACAGATCTCATTAGAGACTATCAGTATAATTCACAATAGGAAGCAGGAAAATTTCCATGATTTCCATTTAAATCCATATTTTTCTGTTTGTTTTTATCTGTCATTATTTCAGATGTGTCTGCAAAAGCAAGAATGCTTTTATATCCCAAATCCGATATATTCGTATCAAACGTAAGTCTAAAAGCATGCCACAGATCCACTGCCCTACCAAAATATTAGAAACGTTCTATATTATTTCACTGGGAATCTATTTTACAAGGTCTAATATTTTAAATTATGCATTTAATGGAAAATTATGACTGTAGATAAAAATCACAATCAAATCACACTAAATCTTCATTTTCAACAATATTCTTTCAGTATTTAAGGAGAATTTATTGTTAATTATTCCAGCTACCTTTTCTAAAAACCGTTCATAATTATCTACTTTCTATTCAGATATGCATTTTAGAAGTATACGCAATAATTATCAATTTTATTAAATGGTTTGAAACAATAATTATTCGAGTTTTAATTAATTTTTGAGGTACATTCTTATGAAGTATTATTATTGTGAAATATTATAGCTTCAATAACGCTTTACTGAAAGAATATTGTTAAAAATCGAGTTTGAAATATATTTTATTTTGATATTCAATATATCTTAAGTCATATATTTTGGTTAAATGCATATTTTAGAAATCATAAAACTCCAAAGTTATATCCCCATTGACATAACATTGAAATTTCCTAATATTTTGGTAGGACATTGTATATATATACATAAATACACATTCATTTTTCTACTTTTTGCTGAATCTTTTATGTTTCATCTATAGATATTTCATAAGTAATAAGCAACACCACCACCGAGATTAGCTTCATTTGCTGGTGTCCTGAGGCCAGAGTCCCAGGAAAATACAAGAAAAACTAGCAATGGATTTAGTCTATCGTAGATAAGGCAAGAAACTACGAGAGAATCTTGTGACACAATATATAAAGAAGAAAAGAAACCCCAGCTCTCGCACTGAAATATCACGTTACCCACGATTATCTCTATCGATAGTAAGGAAACATTGCTGCACCAAGCTAACTTGTATCGTTAGTTGAAGGGTTGCTTCGTCGATAGAGTACAATGTCATAATGAGGTCGCAGGCAAGGTTAATGAGGCAGAGCCTAACATCATTACAAAGAGAAGTGGGCATATCAATATACATGTTGACTATGGACTAACGGACCGAAAACGAAATAATGGTTTTTGTCATTAACGGAGAAGGTTTTTCTTCGCCAGTGAAACAAATAAAGGCATTTTTTTTAAAATCAGCAACAAAGAGGTTAGAGAAATGTTTATCAATGGAGTTAATTTTATCTCAAATAGCTGCAGATGATGTTATTTTTATTTTTATGCTATTGGATGATGACATGGATTTGAGTTGTAGAGGAATTCAATTGTAATGTGTTTTGTTTCGTTTTTGAGGTATAATTGAGGGAAAGGTAACTAATTAGTCAGCAGAATAGGATATTTAAAGGTGGTTTGGTTTTTTATGCATCTACCGACTAATTTTAAATCAATACCATCTAATTTCATAGGGCAAGGGTGACTCAGTCGGTAGCGTGCCAGGCACGTAATCTGTAAGTTCCCACGTTCGAGTCCCAGCTGGGCAAGCGTTGAGATTTATCTCCGGAAAACTCTCTGCCCACGGTCAGTAGAGAACACCGATGGGGTTGAAAAGGCCACCATCCGTCGGATGACTCTTTAAGCCGCGGATCGCGTGCGGGAGAGAGCCACAACCTATGCACGTTAAAGAACATGCTGTATGGCCTTGACTGGAGGCTATCATCTGTCTCCCATCAGCTGTTCCAGTGGGTCCCTTCTTCAAACCTTCTCTGAGCCCATGGGGTCCTTGTGACCTGGCCATTTAGCCTACGGTGTGATGAAAAGTGCTGCTCAGAGGTAAAACAACCCAACCCTAATTTCATGTAGAAAAGTCTAATAAAGAAAGAAATAGTCCCTTAAGCAGATGATTTCTGTAGACGTTTGTCAGCATAAATACGCCATAGAGAAGAACTTGAGGAAAGGGGAGATTTTAGAAGAAAGACAACCAGGAACATGTGGCTCGAAACTGATGCCTTTCATCTGCAGCTGAGACCACATTTAGTACTCCTCAAATTTTATATCAGTACCGCCAATTTTATACCAAATCATTCAGCTGCATGCCAATTACTATCCAATTTCATAACAATACCTTCCAATTTTACAATACTTCCAAAGTTTGCTTCTGAAACATCGAATTTCTTACTTAAGTCTCTTCAGTTATTTCATTTAGTTTTTTCTTATAGTTGGTAGCGTATCAGACTCGTATTCTGCAGTTCCCAGGTTCAAGAATGCTGACAGTTTTCTCCACTGATTCCAATTCTGCTCTCCCTCAGAAAGATGACACTGATGGGCTTGGAAAGGCCATCTTCCATCGACTGAGACTTTAAGCAGTGGTTCCTTGTGAATGAAGGCTATACCCTGTGCCCGTTAGAAAATAAGCTGTATGACCTTTATGGGAGACTATCATCATTTTCCGACCTTCTCTGAGCCCTTGGAGCCTGGACGTTTGCTCCATCATTTGCCCAAAATTGCCGTTCAGAGATAAAACAATCCAAACTAAATCTTTTAGTATCTTCATTGGAAATTTTGTAAATATTTTAGTGTAATGTTTACTAATCTCATTATAAAGAATAGTTTCATTTAAAATGGGCCGTTTAATCCATTATTTGCAAAAAAAGAGCTTCTCAGAGGTAAAACAACTCAACCAAGCCATTAAACTAAATTAACATATATTGTTAGTGAACAGCATCATCAATTGACATCATTCTTTAGATAGGGGGCAGTAGTTCAGTCGGTAGTGTGCCAGTATTGTAATATGGAGTCCCCAGATTAGACTCCCACCTGGGCCAGAGTCTAGATTTTTCTCTGAAAAACTCCCATCCCTGACCAGAGTCAGTAGGGGACACCGATGGGCTTGTAAAGGCCTCCGTCAGTTGGATGGGACGTTAAGCCATAGCCCCGTGTACGGAGAGCCATACCCTCTGCACGTTAAAGAACACGTTGAATGGCCTTGACGGGAGACTACCATATGTCCTCTAACAGCTCTCAATTGGTACCCCTTTCCTCTATCTTCTTTGAGTCCTCGAGGTCCTTGTAACCTGGTCATTTATCCCATTATGTGCAAAAAAAGTGCCAATCAGAGGTAAACAACCCAAACCATTCTTGATAGCAATCTATAATTGCAGGATAAAAACAAATCACTAATTCATTATTACTTTTTAATTTTCTTAGATTTAAAATTCTTTAATCATTGTACAAGTAAATTATATCTTTTACAGGTGACTAGCAAAGTTTAAAGCTTGTATTCAGGGACATAAACAATAGTTTCATTAGAATCATACGATCAGTTTTCTTCCGTTTGATATAAAATTGACATTTATATTTTTTATAAAATAATACTTTACTATAAATAAAATAATATTTTACTATAAATAAAATAATACTTTACTAAAGGAAACACCAACTGGTGTATAAAAGTATAGGGGCGGGAGTAGCTCAGTCGGTAGCGCGCCAGGTTCGTAATCTGTAATTCCCCGCCCTGCCCACGGTCAGTAGGTGACACCGATGGGCTTGGAAAAGGCACCGTCCGTCGGATGGGGCGTTAAGCCATGGTCCCGTGTGAGGGAGAGCCATACCCTGTGAACGTTAAAGAACACGCTGGATGGCCTTGACGGGAGGCTAACAGCTATTCCAGTGGATCCCCTCCCCCAACCTTCTCTGAGCCTTCGGGGTCCATGTAACCTGCTATTTAGCCTGTGGTGTGCAAAAAAGTGCCGCTCAGAGGTAAAACAATCCAAGCATAAAAGTATATTTCACATTACAGCCAGTATTTCTTGCCAAATTCTTTTATGTTAGAGAATTCATTTTCTCTGATGTGTTAAAACATTGTTTTTTATTTCAAGAGCTAAATCTGTGTATTACACTGGTTTCCATAAATTATGGAACAACACTATTTTATGTCAATGAAAGGCTAAGGTTGAAGCTCGATAAACATCTAAGGTAAGCTCTTTTGTTTTTATAAATGTGACAGTAGAGAAAGATATCAATCAAATATATTAAAATCTCGATTTTCAACACTATTCATTCTGTATTTAAAGCGTTATGGAAGTCTGAATATTTAACAAGAGCAATGCCACTCTTAAGAAACTTATACAAAACTGATGAATAGTTGGGTTGGGTTGTTTTACCTCTGAGCGGCACTTTTTTCCACACCATGGGCTAAATGGCCAGGTCACATGGACCCCGAAGGCTCAGAGAAGGTTGGGGAAGGGGACCCACTGGAAGAGCTGTTGGGAGACAGATGGTAGCCACCCGTCAAGGCCATCCAGCGTGTTCTTTAACGTGCACAGGGTATGACTCTCCCGCACACGGACCACGGCTTAACGTCCCATCCGACGGGCGGCGGCTTTTCCAAGCCATCGGTGTCCCCTACTGACCGTGGGCAGGGCGGGGAATTTTGCGGAGATAAATCTCAACGCTGACCCAACTGGGACTCGAACCTGGGAACTACAGATTACGAGCCTGGCGCGCTACCGATTGACCCCCCCCCCGGCCCCTGATGAATAGTGAGCAAATTCTTTAATAAAAATAAATAAATAAATATCCCCTCAAGCAGCTGTTTGTCACAGAGGTCTGACAAGAGCATGTCAGTTTAATATGCCATAGTAGAAGGTCTGTGAGGATGGCGGGACCTCAGCAGAAAAACGGCACGAACATCGATGCCTTAACCGGGACTCGAACTAAGGTCTCTTTGATCAGTAGCCAAACGCGCTAACAACTCAGCCACGGGACAGTTCGAAAGAATTCTTTATAGAAACTTTTGAAATAAGAATTTATTTTATTAACTTGGTTTGGTTTGGTTGTTTTGGGTTTTATGGCGCATTGGCAACTGGGCCATAATGCGCCAAACAAAAGACAACATAAAAGATAAAAGACGTGCAACCCGCAACCAAATTTAAAAACAAATGAGCTAATTGTAAAAAAGTAAAACAACAAAGAACAAGTGTAAAAATACAAAGTAAAACAATAGAATATCAGGTGTAAGTGACCTGGAAAATATATACAATGTATAAGGTGGTAAAATCAAAATCCAGTAAAATATCCACGTCAAAAATATAAGTTAAATCAATCCCAGGTGTAAAAGACCTGGGCTATACAAAATATTAGGTAAAATCAAAATCTATTAAAATAACCACAATATTTTAAAAAGGAAAAAACTGAGGGTAAAAAGCTATCATCGGTTAAAAGATGTCCGAGTGTAAGAGGCTCGGACGCAAAATCATGAAAGGTAAAATACAATTTTCGTTCATTATTAAAAGCTTCGCATTCGACTAAAATATGTTTGATTGTTAAAATGGTGTCACAAAACTCGCACTTGGGTTCGTCGTCCGCCCGTAAAAGAAATGAATGTGTAATAAACGAATGACCCAAGCGGAGCCGAGCAAGTACAACTTCCTCCTTGCGATTCCTGCGGTAACAAGACTGCCATGGTTTGACGATAGGTTTGATCTCAAAGAGCTTGTTTGTAAGCTGTTCTGACCAAGATCTCTGCCACTGTGCCCGGAGCTCGGTGGTAAAACGCTGCCGGAAATCCAGATATGGAACCGGCAACGGAGAGTCGGACAGGGGCGTGGCTGACTTGGCAGCAGCATCTGCCAAGTCGTTGCCCCTAATCCCGACGTGACCGGGCACCCAACAGAAATGGATGGTGGTGGTGGCTGCCAGACGATGTAGTTGCTGGTGGATCTTAGTAAGAACAGGGTGAGGCCGATGCCTTACCGAGATCAAAGCCTGTAGCGAGCTAAGCGAGTCGGTGTAAAGCACACACCGACGATGATGCTTAGTCGCTACGTGGTCCAAGGCGAGACTGATAGCGTGCAACTCTGCAGTGAAGATGGAACACTGCAGTGGGATCTGGTCTGCAATGATTACATCACAGCAGACCATGGCTGATCCCACTGAAGTGCCGGACTTCGAGCCATCTGTAAAGACAGGCAAGAAGTCCGGGTGCTCAGCACGATGGCTGGCAAAGAGTTGCCGGTACACACAGTCGGGTGTAAAGGCCTTCCCGGTCCTGCACAGGGAAAAATCGCAGGAAGGGGAAACAGCGAGCCAAGGTGGAAGTGGCTCAGCTGTCGACTGTGCAACGCTATCGAGACTGGTGTTGATGTCTCTGAGGTAGCCTCGGACACGCAAACCAAAAGGACGAATGGCAGTCGGCCGATTATTGTAAAGCATTTCCCACTTCGGACTGAAAACGCAGTCCCAAGTGGGATGGCCAGGCAGGGATCGCAATTTAGACGCATATTGTAGGGACAACTGCTGACGGCGAAGAGATAAAGAAGGTTCGTCGGTCTCAACGTAAAGACTCTGGACCGGTGAGGTGCGGAAGGCTCCCGTGCAAACACGGAGAGCCTGATGATGGAGGGGATCCAGCACCTTCACCACCGAATCCCGGGCCGAGTCGTACACCTGGGATCCGTAGTCCAGTTTCGATCGGACAAGTGCACGGTACAGGCGGAGCAAAGAACATCGGTCCGCCCCCCAAGAGAGGGAGGAGAGGACCTTGACGATGTTCAATGCCCGCGTGCACTTGGACCTGAGATGACGTATGTGTGGTAAAAAGGTCAATTTCCGATCGAATATGAGACCGAGAAACTTGGTCTCCGCCACAACTGGAATGATGTTACCCCCGAGCCGCAGCTCGGGATCCAGATGAAGATTACGCTTGTGGCAAAAGTGCACACAAGCGGTCTTCTGTGGGGAGAACCGAAACCCGTTTGCCGTCGCCCAAACCGAAAGATTGTTCAGGGCAATTTGCAGTTGTCTTTCAATGACCCTCATGCTGGACGAAGAGCAAAAGATGCTAAAGTCATCAACATAGAGGGCATTGCCTACTGATGGAGGAAGTTGTCTAGTTATAGAATTAATCTTGACAGCGAAAAGCGTAACACTCAGAACGCAGCCTTGTGGCACCCCCTGTTCTTGGGGGTACGGCCGCGACAGAGTGTTACCGACACGGACACGAAAAGAGCGTGTCGATAAGAAGTTGGAGATGAAGATTGGCATGTGACCTCTCAAGCCGAAGCTGTGGAGGTCACGAAGAATGCCGAATCTCCAAGCCGTGTCGTACGCTTTTTCGATGTCGAAGAAAATTGACACCAGGTGCTCTCTTCTTAAAAATGAATTTCTGATAGCCGATTCGAGGCGTATCAGATGGTCAAGAGTTGACCGTTGCCTGCGAAAGCCACACTGGGTGTTGGAAAGAAGGTTGTGATGTTCTAAATACCAGATGAGTCTGGCATTTACCATTCTTTCCAACACCTTGCACACGCAGCTCGTCAATGCGATGGGACGATAATTGGAAGGAATCTTGGGATCTTTGCCTGGCTTGGGGAAGGCCAAGACGATGGCCTCCCGCCAGGAGTCCGGAAACTGCTCCTCGAGAAAAATGCGATTGAAGAGATGGAGCAGCCGATCCTTACTCGATGGTGAAAGATGTTGGAGCATGGCATAATGGACATTGTCCGGCCCTACAGCAGAGGCACGAGAAGAGTGCAGAGCAAGGCGAAGCTCCTCCGCTGTGAATGGCCTGTTGTAAGGCTCCAGGCCATTCGAGTGGAAAGACAGCGGAGAGCGTTCCGCCCTGCCCTTCTGGGCCAGAAACTCGGGGGAGTAAGAAGAAGAAGAAGAGATGGAGGAGAACGACTCCCCCAGAGTGTCGGCAATTGCTTTGGGATCAGCAATTGCCTGTCCATTGTGCTCCAGGATCGATAACGAGTGGGACGTGTAGTTCCCACTCATCTTCCGGACTTTATCCCACACGACCTTAGAACTAGTCGTGCGGGTGATAGAAGATGTATACTTGATCCAAGATTCCTTCTGGCTCTGGCGTCGGACGAAACGAGCTTTCGCCCTGGCGCGTTTGAAATTTTCGAGGTTGGGGGTTGTCGGATATCTCCGAAACACCCCCCAAGCCTTGTTCTGAGCCTTACGAGCTGCGGTGCAATCTGGATTCCACCACGGTTTCGGAAAGCGGGGAAACCGTGTAGAAGTTTGAGGAATTGTTGATGCAGCTGCATCTACGATACAGTCCGTTATCTCCGCTACTGCCACATTGATTGGCTCCTGGCTGACAGAGTGGTCATCGAGCTCAGAGAGCAGCTCGAAACCACCCCAGTCAGCCCGATCGAGCCTCCACCGCGAGACGCGTGAAGGGCTGCAAGGCCCCCCACGGGAGATGGTGCACACCACGGGGAGGTGATCGCTTCCATAAGGGTTGTCCTCGACCTCCCATGTAAAGAGTGGAAAGATCGAGGAGGAGCAGATGGTGAGATCAATGGCAGTGAAAGAGCGGGTTGGGGAGTGAAAGTAAGTACTGACACCAGTGTTCAACAGGGAGAGAGAAGGATCCAGGAGCCACTGCTCCAGGACCCCACCCCTCCCGTTGGTGTCAGCACTGCCCCAAAGTGGACTGTGTCCGTTGAGGTCCCCCATAATGAAAAAGGGGGACGGCAGCTGCGAGACGAGATCATCAAGGTCTTCCTGGAAGACGATGCTCCCAGGTGGAAGATATACAGAGCAGACAGTCAGCGAGAACCCCACGAAGAGACGGATGGCTACCGCCTCTAAGTTGGTGGTGAGGTTTACGACCTGGAATGGAGAATGGTTGCTCACGAGGATGGCGACACCCCCGCGAGCTGGACCATCTCCATCCCGGTCCCGGCGAACCAGTGAAAAGTGCCGGATCGTGGGATCTGTGACTGGCTGCAAGTATGTCTCCTGCAGGCACACACAGATGGGCTGGTGTGCCTGAAGGAGGGCCTTGATGTCGTCTAGATTCCTCTGGAATCCACGACAATTCCATTGTAGGAGTGTGGCCATCTCAGGACTTAGAAGAGTGGGCGGACGACAAATTTCTATTCAGTTTAACCGCCGCGGAGGACGGTTTACTGAATAGGGGGCGGTCGGTATCCATGTCCTCGGAATCGTCCGAGGGGCATGGATCGGTGACCGCCCTTTGAGGAGGAGTGATGGATTTCTTTTTAGGCCCTGGTGGGGGCCCCTTCGGTTTGGAAGGTCTTGCTGTCTGAGGACGGGAAGGAGGAGGCCTTCCGGTGGAGGTGGAAGGCTGAGCTGCAGGAATGGAAACCGGGGTTGATGTCGAAGTCGACACCACCCTCGGTCTCGCCTGCGTGAGGAGGTACTTCGCAGCTGGCGAGAAAGACTCAGTAGGCGGTACACTGATGTCAGTCTGCACCGCAACCGAAGTCATTGGAACGATGGGCTTTCCAATGACTGCACTGGCATAGGAAGCAAGCTTTCTCGCCTCTGCATAAGAGATGTTATTTATGACTTTGAGGCGTTGTATCTCCTTTTCCTCTTTCCACTTCGGACAGTCGCGGGAGTACGCCGGATGTTCGCCACTACAGTTCACACAGCATGCCTTTTCTGCTGTGCAGTCAGGATCGAGATGATCCTTACTGCCACAGCGAGCACAGGTGGGCTTGCCCCTGCATGCTGTGCGGGCATGACCGTATATCTGACACTGAAAACAGCGCAGAGGGTTCGGTATATACGGCCGTACCTCACAATGTAAATAACCTGCCTTGATGGAAGAAGGCAGGCGTGGCGTGTTGAATGTCACGATTAGCACCCGGGTGGGTGTTAATTTCCCATCACGGCGTGTTGAAACCCGGTGGACCGCTGTTACTCCTTGAGGTGTGAGCTCCGAGAGGATCTCCTCCTCAGTGACTTTGAGGAGGCCCCACTCGGTGATCACACCCCGAGAGGAATTCAAAGTTTTATGGGGAGTGACTTCGACAGCCACCCCACCAATTTCTTTGACTTTCAGGAGTAGTTCGGAGTGTTTTGAACAAGCGGTCTCAACTTGTAAGTCGCCAGATCGTAAGCGCTTTACGGATTTCGGTTCTCCCGCAAGACCTTTCAAACCTTTATTAACGAAAAAAGGGGACATGTCCCCAAGTACCTGATCACCCGTGGAGTGGATGATCAGGAACTTTGGGAACGAAGACACAGACACAGAAGACGACGGCAGAGATAACGTAGACGAGGAAGATGGGGGCTCACGTCGAGCCCTCTTGTTGGCAGCGATCGCATTATTTTCTTCATTCTCTCGCATGTTTGTTTTTGTGTGGTTCAGTGCCCGCTGTCCCCACCCTCCACGGAGCCCAACAAGGGGACGCCCAGTCGGGCGCCAGGGCTACGCAGGCACTATACCCACACAGACAGTGAGCCAAGCCCTCACAAATAAATAGAAGGAAAATAAAAAGAGAAATGTGCAGAACAAAAACGTTCTACACAAATGAAACAAAGCGCAAAAATAAGAATATTGTGACTGCCAAACTGGCAGCACAAAGAAAGGATAACGACAAAAGGAAAATAATCTGTGAGGAGACTTGTAAACCTGTACCCGGACCGTGGGCAAGGTTACTCACCGCTCTGCACGGTTGACCCTAGCAGGACCTGCCCACCAGCCGATTGCTCCTGGGGGGGCCACCCCAGGAGCTCCCGTTTACCGGAAGCAGAGGCCAAAGCAGTGTATAGCAGAGGCCCCGGAATCCGCTGCCCAGCCCCGCGACAGACAGGCTCCCCAATGGCAAGACGGCCAATGGGGACCACGCCAGTCATGAGCTGAGGAGAGAAGACGGGGACCCCCGAGCAACTGCCAGGATCCTCCTTTCCCGGGACACGGGTCTCCGCGCACGGCAAACACGCGGGCGAGCGTTTAGGACCCTGCGAAGGTAACCGAGCCAGCGGAACCTTCACAGGGTGGTCCCCCTCACCACGTACAGGCGCTCACACCGAGGGGGTATTTTATTAACACTTTTATACAATATTTATTACGAAGTTTTGATTAAATTCTGAAGACAATATTTGTGACTGGCATTGTTATCGTTAAATAGTAAAAGTTCCGTAAATACTGAAGAAATATTGTTGAAAATCGCGATATTGATAATATCTGATTGAGATCTTTATCTGCTATATCACATTTATAAAAAAAAATTATTTTAGAAGTTATAGAGCTTCGACGTTTTTGGGTTTCAGTATTGCATAACAATTGAAGGATAATATTTCTCCTGATATAAGAATAAACGTATCTGATATTTTGCATTCTTTATACATTTTCGGTACTTGTTTGCAAAACTAGGGAACTGAAATTGTTTTTACAAATTTTTAAGTTGTATTTTTTATATTTGACAACCGTGAGGATTTCGTAATAAACAGGCAGTAATTCAACTGATTTAATAACAGAAGCAGTAAACTAACACCAATGACATTATAATTTTAGTGACTTGAAACACTAAATGAAAATCGAATACGACATTTGAAAACTGAATCACAAACCAAAGCACAAGCAGAAATCTTACCAATCATGCTTCACTGGTTAAACATCACATGTAAAAAAATTAACTTTATCTACGATAAATAAAGATAAAATGTTGTTTTACTTACTACTCAAACAATTCTACTCTTACCACTCAAACATCGATCATTTATCACCGTGCACAACAGAAAACGAAATACTCTTTTTTACACACGTCAAAACTCTTTCCTCTTTTATACTGTATTCTCCTCCTTCCAAATCCATCTTATCCAATCTGCTGATGATCACACTCCGTGTTATATCACGAGTGTCTCGTAGATTGGATTGTTTTACCTCTGAGCGGCACATTTTTGCACACCATGGGCTAAATGGCCAGGCCACAAAGACCCCGAAGGCTCAGAGAAGGTTGGGGAGGGGACCCACTGGAACAGCTGTTGGGAGATAGATGGTAGCCTCCCGTCAAGGCCATCCAGCGTGTTCTTTAACGTGCACAGGGTATGGCTCTCCCGCACACGGGGCCACGGCTTAACGTCCCATCCGACGGACGGCGGCCTTTTCAAGCCCATCGGTGTCCCCTACTGACCGTAGGCAGAGGGGGGAAATTTTGCGGAGATAAATCTCAACGCTGACCCAGCTGGGACTCGAACCTGGAAACTACAGATTACGAGCTTGGAGAGCTACCGAATGAGCCACCCCCGCCCTAGTGTCTCGTAGTACTACAATCTCATTTTCATTGTTGTACTGTAGATTCTGTTTCAATATTTTATTCCAAATTATTTTTTGTCACGTTGGATAGTTACTAAAAAATTACTTAATATTTATGCTATTTTTGTTGTTTCGGAAGGAAAAAATATATGATCAAATGTGTCTTAGTAGGTTGCGTTCAAATGTGCGCGATAGGTGACAGATATGGAATTTTTCGTGATCGTTTGAATTCCTTACAGCTTATTAATATTTGTAGAGATAGTTTTACCATATATTGTTTGTCATACTTTAAAAACGATTCACAATTCACTCACTGTACAAAACGTTAAATATGCCTGTTTCTAAAATATATGTTATGCAGTGAATTTTCGCTTTGTATGTGTATATTACAGCCTAATATGCTATAAAAGTGTACATCTAAATACTTTTTAACTTCTACTTGTTTATTTCAGTACAATTACAATCTGTAACATTTAAAACGCTTTCTTGTTGGCACAGTATATTTTATGTGCTTTCACAAATAAGAAGTATTCTTGTGTGTTCCTATTGAGTGAAATAGAATCAATTTCGTTTTTGCACTTATATAAATTAAAAAATTAAAAAAAAAATACATATCTTCTTCTATGGGCCCTAAAAAGTAGAAAATAAACCTAAATCATATCGATGGTCAATCAGTCACTGAGTTCGTATTCACTTCAAAGGAAGATAGGGCACTGGCAATCTTGTTGAGTAGGTAAATCGGCACCCTAGCTTCCTTTGAAGTGAATACGAACTCAGTGACGGATTGAACCATCGATATGCTTCAGGTTTATTTTCTACTTTTTAGGGACCATAGAGGAAGGTAGGTAGAGGAAGGTAGGTTTTTAAAAAAAAAACTCTCATATGCGACTCATAAACATCGACCACATTTCCCTCCCTTTTTTGAGTCGTGTTTGTAATACCCATGACATTGGAGACGTCACAAGCTTTAGTTTGAGATATGACTAGTTAAAGTCTAACCCCCGGGAAAATCTGTCCCCTCCTTTTAACAGGGGAGAATAGTGAGGGCAAAAGTCGAAATATCTCACGACGGTCATTATATGAACTTTCATTTGGCACTTGTAACAGTAGGGTCTCGCGTTCGGAAGTTATAGTAAAACGACTTTCACAATTCCCGTTTTTAAGGGGGAATAAAACATGGGGTTTTTTATAGCTTATAACACTCCCCACGTTACAAGCTTTCATTTGACACATAGCTTGATACTTTCCGCGCTCGCGTTCAGGAGATATAGAGGAACAATCGTTTCATATTTCCCCCATTTTTAGGTAGGAAGAAAGCTTGGACGTATAGCTTCTTGCTTTCGGTACTCGCGTTCTGGAGATATTGCGGAAAAAGGTTTTCATATTTCCCCTTTTTCAGGGGGGAAGAAAGCATAGGGATCATTTTTTATAGCTTATGATACTGCAAGCTTCACACGCTTTCATTTGACATAACTCATTAAGTTTCTGCTTCGCGTTCGAAAGATATGGTGGAACAACGTTTTGTCATATCCACAAACCGACAAATGTCGAAGCGAAAAAAACAGGAAGTTATGTAATAAATTTAAAAAAATTTAAAAAGTCTCATTTTCCTATATTGCCTAAAAAGTAGAAAATAAACTTGAAGCATATCGATAGTACCATGAGTCACTGAGTTCGTATTCAATTCAAAGGAAGATAGGGTGACGATTTACCTACACAAAAATTTGCCGACTCTTATATTCCTTTGAAGTTAATACGAATTCAGTAATTGATTGCACTATCGATATGCTTTAGGTTTATTTTTCTATTTTTTAGATCAATATAGGAAAAAATTGATATTTTTTTAAATTTATTTAATTTTGAATAATAATGTGGGGAATAATGGGGGGCAAGAGACTGGATTTCCATTCCAGTATGAATTTTTTACCTTTCAATTTGGATATTTAAAAAAAAAAGTTTTGAGAGTGCATGAAATTTGTAAAAGTTAAATAATTTTTCCCTCCATTACCTGTACTAGAATTTTCAAAGGAGGGGAGGGAGAATGGCCCTTCCCCCCTAGATCAGGCTTTGATTATATCAAATGTTTTAGTAAGTTGAGAAACATTGCTATTATTTTTGCAACGATTTTCGGATATGAGGTTTTCGAGTTAAACCCAGAAAAAAGATTTTTCATAATACGTAGTTTGTAGCTTTTTTCTTATAAAAGCCGAAAATATTGAATTGAAAAAGGATTGTTTTACTGATGAGTGCCACTTTTTGCACACAATGAGCTAAATGGCCAGGTTACAAGTGCCCTGAGGGTTTAGAGATGGTTGAGGGAAGGGACCACTGTTAGGGGAGGGATGGTAGCCTCCTAACAGTAGCTAAATTTGCACAGTATTATATCAATGTCTTGATATAACGTTTTGCAAATTCATATGCATTCAAAACGTTCTTGACATACATCTGCAGAACAAAAACATTGCATAGCTCAACAATACTTTTACTGTCCTTCAAAGTACTCCCCTCCAGCATCTACACAAATTTGCAGATGTCTATGCCAATTCTGTAACCTTGCTATTACTCCTGTTGGGTAATACTCTGCAACTCTAAATGAACGCATTTTTCAAGGTCTTGCACCTAGAAAAAGGATTCCCAGCAAGTTCCTTTTTAATTCTTGGAAACAATCAAAAAATCGCATGGTACAAGATCTGGTGAACATGCAAGATGGGATAGCTGTTTTTCCTACTCCAGATAGATCGTAACTTATTGGGCTTTGTGAGCACTGTCATTGTTACGAAGAAGGAGAACCCTTGACACGACTGTTGTTCAACGCTGCTCCTTCATCTTCTCAAACTATTTTGGGCAAAACAATGTTGGTGTAGTATTGGCCGTTTATAGCCATTTTTTCGGGTAAGGGGCCACGTCTACCCCACCTTGGGAATTGAAAAAAGTTGTGAATATCCTTTCTTGAGCGAAAAGCTTGTCGGGCGATTTAGGGATACGATTCACCTTCAGCAACCAAAACATAATTTTCGATCTTTATGAGAGTTGTATAGTAACAAAACCACGTCTCATCAACAGCTAGGTTCAACAATTGCTAGCATCTCCTTGCTCGAGTCGAATCTAGCCATATTTTACTCTTGTGCCGGTTTGTGGGGTACCCAGCAGTGATGCACTTAATGCAATTAAAATTAAGGTGGAAAAGAATGTGCCTAAATTTACTAAAGAAAATATTTCTATAAATGATACGTGTGAAATATTTTGTAAGGTACCTGATAAGGAGAAAGATGGAGTACTAATATCAGAGAAAGAGATTTAGAGCCTAGTGGTTTCATTGAACGCAAAGTAAATAATAATGTAGAGAGTGATAAAATTAAATGTGAGGAAGTTGAGGATAAGACAGATTTAAATAAGGACTTAAAATAGTAGAGATATGGCTAAATTTAGTGAAGAAAATATTTGTCTAGATGATAAGTGTAAAATATTTCGTAAGGTACCTGATAAGGAGAAAGATGACAGTAAGGGTATTAATATCAGAGAAAAAGGTTTAGAGCCTAGTGATCTAATTGAGAACAAAGTGAATAATAATGTAGAGAGTGATAAAATTAAATCTGAGAAGAATGAGGATAAGATATATTTAAATAAGGATTTATCTGGTAGAGCGGTTAATTATTGTACAGTAATTGACAAGTATAATAAAATTAATTGTGAAGAGAGCACAACTGATGTAATAGCAGGCAGAGCCATAGGCAATAAAGTTGATATTTGTGGAGAAAACAGTAGTAATAATGAAGCCGAAATGACAGCTAAAAATCAGGATATGAGGGTCGCAGAGAATAAAGTTAGTTTTGTAACTGCGGTTGACTATCTAGTAGTAGAAAATTTGTTTAATTCCGAATCTCGCAATAATTTTCAGATAAAAGCATTGTATCGATTTGAGGTGAAGGACAGAATGCAGTTTAATAAGGTGACCAATTCTGTGGTAAATAAGCACGGTCAAATAATTGGAATGAATAATCCTGAGGTACAATGTGATCTTCCGATAGAAAGGAAATGTATTTTGGAAAGTAGGAATGAGTTTCCGTTGCATCAAGTGTCTGAATTGGATGTCAAAAATAATCATCAGTCAGACGAGGTCCCTAATTCTAGAATAAAGATTGATGTGTGTGCTAAAAAGGTGGAAGAAATTAATCACGTAAGGCCAGATAAGAACTAAATAGGTGATATATGTAATTCTGTGGGTAGTCACTGGAAGGAGAGCTATGCACCAATCCCCTGTGATGATGCATAGAACCGGCCAGGCCAGCACCTAATGTCCGACCTCGCTTTCTCGTGGTGCAGACCGTTAAAAAGAGATACTCTGTTGTGGAAGTGAACGGAAGAGGAGGGCTGCCAGATTAGTGTGGCCTACTGATCTGGACAACTATGGCTACTTTTCTTTTTTTCTACCCTGCTGAAGAGTGGTCAACCACACAGGGTCCTGGTGCTGACCATATATACCAACCTGAACGGAATTATGGCTCTGAGCTTGATTATGGATCCTGATTTTGCTGCACTGGTGGGCTTCTGTGGAGGGAATATGTTCCGCTGTGTTTTCTGTTTGTTTGTGTTTTGACAGCCCCAAGTAAATAGATTCTCAGGATATGTTATGTTTATCAGCTGGTGGATAATCCTGAGCAGAGGTCATCGCAGGCACCTGAAGTCTTTGCTTCTACTGACATCGTCAAATTCTACAGTCTTCCAGTGTAGATGGCTTCAGCCTTTAGTGATGGGGGAACGGGTCTTTGCCCCATGTCTGCGATTAGGGGGCTGTTTGATATTGTCGGCATTCCCTCTCTCAATAAACATAGTTTCTTTAAACATCCCACTAACCATTTTCTCTCCATAGGAAGTTGGAATGTGAGGACTCTGCACAGAGCTTTTTCTCTTGATGTCCTCACACAAGAATTCCACCATTATAATTTAGATATTCTCGGCTTGCAAGAGACCAGATGGACAGATAAAGGTCAGATTCTTAAAAATAATCTTAAATTTCTCTTTTCAGGGAGGGACGACACTAAGCATCACCAAGGCGTGGGTCTGCTTCTCAGCAGACACGCTAGTGATGCTCTTCTAGGATATGAGTGCATTAATGAAAGGTTTCTTACCGCAAAATTTCAGATAAGCGTTAAAGACCTGAATGTTATCTGCTGTTATGCCCCCACTGAGGATGCCGATGAGGATGAGAAGGATAGGTTTTATGAACAACTTCAGGATATTTTGAATTCTGTCAAGAAAGGTGATATTACCCTTGTTCTAGGTGACTTCAATGCCAAAGTTGGTACTGACTCTGACCTTTGGGGAGGGGTGATAGGCTCTTTTGGTATTGGTAGCTGCAATGGGCAACGTCTCCTACAGGTAAGTAAACTCAATGGTTTCAGAATAACTAACACTTATTACCAACACCCCTACATACATAAGTACATATGGGTTTCACCTGATGGGCTGCATAAGAATATGATTGATTACATATTAATTAATAGCAAATGGGCTAGTTCTGTAAGGAATACCAAGGCATATAGGGGAGTTGAAATTGGATCTGACCATTACCTTGTTAAAAGTGTGCTGCAACTTAAACTTAAAAAGTGTTGTGCTAGGGTTAAAAAATTTACTTTTAATACTGAAGCTCTGAAAGATCCAGTTATAGCCAAAGCTTACCATGATAGGTTACTTAGTCATTATGACAGTCATGGTTTGCTTACTACTGAAGTTGAGGAAGAATGGTATCATTTTAAACAGGCTTTTTTGGACACTAACAGTACTCTTTTAGGGAAAAAGGAGCAGAGGAGGAGAATCATTTGAGTGATAAGGCACATGAGCTTATTATAGAAAGAAAGAACTGCAGGAATGCCCTTAATCAATAACCTACTACTCCTAATAGAAAGCATTACAGAGAGCTCAATAAACGTGTAAAGGATCAGTTAGCTGCTGATAAGAATCTTTGGCTTGATGGCTTGGCTGACAAAGCCGAAGAAGCAGTTAGACAGCACAACAGCAGAGAGCTGTACCAGATACTTAATGTTTCGTGTGGTAGAAAACGGACAGGTATACAGGGAGCGAAGGATAAACACGGTAAGGTTATAGAAGGGGAGGATTCTGTTATGGCTAGGTGGGCTGAGCATTTCAGTGATGTTCTTAACAATGTAGTTGGTTCTGCTCCCATTGTTTGCAGTGATGATGGATGCATTGGTGGTTTAATGTTGGCCCTATAACACAATCTGAAGTTATTTTGGCTGTTTCTAAACTTAAACTACATAAATCCCCAGGGGTAGATGAAATTACTACCGAAATGCTTAGAGCTGGGAATGTTTCGGTTACCACTTGGATGACTGAAATTCTGAATATCTTTAATGATAAAGGCATGGTTCCTAAGGATTTTACCAGAGCTATTATTATCCCTATTTTCAAAAATGGTGATCGCAGTTCTTGTGATAACTATAGGGATATCAGCCTACTCTCTGTTCCAGGGAAAATTCTTTGCATGATTGTGCTTAATAGAATTAAGAATCTGGTTGACAGGTAGTTGCGTGATGAGCAATGTGGATTCAGAAGTGGTAGGGGATGTGTAGATCAGATATTTTCACTTAGGCAAATTCTTGAGAAATGTTTAGAGTTTCAGAAACCTTTGGTTACTAGCTTTGTTGATTTCAAAAAGGCTTTCGACTATGTTGATCGTCATAGTTTGTGGTTGATTGTGAGATCATATGGTATCCAGACAAGTTAGTTGACATAATGAAAGCTCTCTATAATAACACTGAGTCGTGTGTGAGAGTTGGTAAGTCTTTTAGCAATTGGTTTAGCATTACTTCTGGTGTTCGACAAGGATGCATTTTGTCTCCTTTTCTGTTTAGTTTGGTTATTGATTATGTTATTCGAAATTCACTTCAAGGGAAAGATTCTGACCTTAAATGGCCTGGAGATACGAAAATTTCTGATTTAGATTATGCTGATGATTTAGCCCTTTTGGCAAATGATGTTGATGAGATGAACTCTTTCATTCGAGCTGTTGATGAGACCGGTAGTAGAGTAGGTTTGGATAGAGAGAAAACTAAATTGATGAAAATTGGTCAGACAGGTTGTGATGCAGTTAATCTGAAGGGTTGCAATCTTGAAAAGGTCTCACAGTTTAATTATCTTGGGAGCTATGTAACAGATAATGGTGATGTGCGGCATGAGATTAACAGACGGATAGGGATTGCTGCCGGGACTTTTAAGAATTTATGGAGAGTGTGGAGAAATAGGCGAATACACCTAAAGACTAAAAGTAGACTGTATAATAGTTTGGTTCTTTCTAGGGTTAGTTATGGCAGTGAAACTTGGACACTTTGTAAACATGATAACAGGAAACTAGATGCTTTTGATTCTAGATGCTTACGCAGTATCTTGGGCATTAGGTGGTTCAACTTTGTAACTATTGATGAGGTTAGGCAAAGGAGTCTGCAACCTCCTTTAAGCAGCATATTGTGCAGAGAGAGACTCCACTGGTTTGGCCATGTTGCCCGTATGATTAATTATAGATTGGCGAACAGGGTTATGAACAGTGTGCCTAAAGGTTTCAGAAAGAGTGGGAGACCAAGGATGAGGTGGGCAGACAATGTCAAACAGGACCTTATTAGAATTGATGTGCAATGGCCAGATGCATAAGATGTAGCTCATGACAGACTTGCTTGGAGAACTAAATTGCACGGTTTGGTTGGACCTCCGTAGCCCATGGCTGCTTGAGGATAATGAGGATGATGTGGTAATAGCTGGTATAGAAATATTGGATAATAATAAGCTAGAGGAGTTAGACAATTAATTGAAAGTTAGAGTCTAACTGAGAAATTATGTAAGATCGGAAATGTAAATATCCAGGAATTAGGTTTTAAATATAAGGACGACAGTAATATAGAGGATTATATAGATAATAATGATAAGAAGAAAGTGTTAAAAGAGATAGGTGAGAGATTTTTAGACAGAAATGATTTTAAAGAAGTAGATTCCATAATCAATGAGAGAGAGGAAGTGTTAAAACGTCATTTAATTGCAGCCGAAGATATGAAAAGATAAGAGAGGCAATTTTGTCTAAATGACCGAAGTAGTGATGCTAAGATTAGAAGAAGATTTAGCCGAGGGGCAGATTTAACAGAAAAAAGGTTCTGATGTTCATACAGTCATTGGACAAAAATTGGATAAGTAAAGAAGAAAGTACGGAAGTATACCTAAGTGGTCAGTAACTATTGAAAAAGAGTGTATTAATAGTAGTCGTGAATTCGGTGTTAACAGGAACGAGGCGAAAGGATTGGTTTCCGGAGAAAGGCACCGTATCTCATTCAAGAATAATGTTTCACTTAAACATGGCAGTTCAATATAAATTAATGGTAAAAGAAATAGAAGATTTAATAGGAAAATTTCGGAAGGCAAAGGAAACAAGTCCGTAGGAAAACAAGCGCCAATGAAGTTGGGAAATAATAGTACTTTTAGATTCATAACAAAGAGGAAGAATTTCAAAATGAGAGATAATGTAAGAGTGATAGTCTTAAATTTCGCAGGAAGTAAGAGATTTACTTATGCCCAGAAGACTAAAAGGGGAGTATTTTTGATCCATCATCGTTCTCGGTGCATAACATCAGACGAAGGTCAAACGTGCAAGACAAGCGTCGTTAACTGGTCGGAGTTGAGTCTATCCAACAGCACTCTGTCCTTAGGAAGTTTCTGGGGGTGTTGGTAATTAGGCTAGGGGTTACAATGGAAAGGGGTGAGCTGGCAACTCAAATGGGTGCAAAAATGAGAAGGGACGGAATTCACCCGACTCACTTGTGGGAAAATGCTCTGTTCAGACAGTGCAGGTCACCAGGTCTGCAAGCACTGAAAGAAGTGAACTGAAGTTAATTACTTGTGAGTGGCAGAGACATTTTGTGTGGGTCAAGTAAATTAACTGGACAGTGACAAAAGGCACGAGTTTTATAAGTATAGAGAAAAATGATAAAACTCTTTGTGGAAGGGACGTGTCATGTCCCTCTAATTTATTTACTTTTATTTATTGTTGCATTTTTATTGTATTTTTGTTTTTGCGAATATTTTTATGTATTAAGCGTGTTTTTGGAAGTGCTATTGTGGGGATGTGACTTTTAGATATTGTTTTCGCGTCTGAGCTGGCTGCCTGCATGTGCCGAGTCCAAAAATCCCTTTTATGGCCATTTACAACTAGCCTGGGGCGCGAGTTCGGGCGCTGGAGATTACAGCAGTGAGAGTAAACAACAGTCTTGAGCGGCGCTGTCAAACGGGAAGGACGTTTGAACACGTGTCAAGGGATGCCACTCTTACTCAAACAAAACCCTTAAGGAGAGGGTTTTATTCTATGTGAGAATCAAGATTCTTGGTGAATCAAAAACAGTTCTGTGGAACTGAAGTGAGTTCTTAATGAACCACATTGTAGGCAAAGGTAGGATATCCTTTGTCCGAGTTTGAGGTCGGTAAAGAGAGAATCTGCAAAGTGCTTTTTTCCACCTCATTGCATAATTGTTTGTAGCAACAAAGGCCTACGAAGTCGAGAGCATTCCCAGCACGTGATTGTATATGAATGTGAATAAACTGTGTCGTCCCTATACAACTATCGTGCGTGAATTGTTGGACATATTTCTGTACATCACTTGGCGCAGCAAGTCTGAGGCATACGTTGGTACAGGTGTAACAACCAGCGAATCTGTTATTTCACCGAAATAAGAGTAAAGGTAATCAAGGGACTAATTGATCATCTTCTACTATAGAGTGGGTAAATCGTTTGTCATCTGGCCTAGCACCATATTCGGCGCAGCTCAAAGAAAATCTAATAGCACGTGACGAATAAAAAACTGAATAATTCCCCCCTACCCACCGGCCACAACCCTTAACCTAAGTTTCGTAACGCTTCCAACATCTATAACCTGAAACACAGTCAGACACCAATTTTCCCCTTCCTAGCACTCATAGATCAAAGTTTGTCATCTATGTGACCTCCATTTGACCTTGAAGGACGCGCCAGAGGTCAAACTTCGAATTTTTTCCGCGATCCACAAATCGGATTACCCCTAGACGCAAATTTTCAGAGTTCTATCATTGCTGCATCATAGTTAGAATTAGCATGATCACCTGTCAGACGTCAGCCAATCATCTCAATCACTTCCAATTGTTCCCAATCGCCGCAAGTATTAGATCATCACTTTTTTTTGCATATTGGTCTCAGTATTTCAATCTTTAGATATGTTAGAATTGCACGTTATTATGTTTCGGATACCTATTTTGGTTATTAAATTACCACCCCTCCACGTGATTTTTTTTATTGTGTTTAACTAGTATATAATCGTAACCTGGTGCTTAACTTTCAGTTAATGATGAACCATGGCTTCCTGATAACATCGTGGTTGGGTTGTTTTACCTCTGAGCAGTACTTTTTTCCACACCATGGGCTAAATGGCCAGGTCACATGGACCTGAGAGAAGGTTGAGAAAGTTGGGGACTCACTGGAACAGCTGTTGGGAGACAGATGGTAGCCTCCCGTCAAGGCCATTCAGCGTGTTCTTCAACGTGCAGAGGGTATGGCTCTCCCGCACACGGAGTCACGGCTTAACGTCCAATCCGACGGACGGCAGCCTTTCCAAGCCCATCGGTGTGCCCTACTGACCGTGGACAGGGCGGGGAATTTTGCGGACATAAATCTCAACGCTGACCCAGCTGGGACTCGAACCTGGGAACTACAGATTACGAGCCTGGCACACTATTGACTGAGCCACCCCGCCACCTAACATCGTAGTTCCGATACCAAGCAGTTAATGACAATTTTTCCTCCAGAATTATTTAATGTATATCTACTACAGGTGCTTGCCTGTGATAGTCGATTATTCAATGTTTAAAATTGTTCATAATTCTAAATGATGAGGTTCCGTAACAACCTGCTTTTGTCAGCTTGAGTGACATGGAGGAAAGAAAAGAGGTGACGTCCTAAGCTTGTAAACTTGATGTGACAGAGCCTAAGAGGAATATATTTTACGGTACCCAAAACATCTTCAGCAAACTTTTGCGTTCACTACCATTGATGCTCTCTAGAAAGTTGGAAACGTAATTTTCCCAAAATGTCGTCATGTGTCGCATTTAGATGAGCATTCTTAAAATTATTAACTCTAATTTAACATATCATTGTGATTTGATGTCGTATTTGCAGTATATAATGTTTACAAACTAACAATTTTAGTGGAGGAGGTGGAGGAAGGACGAGAATGAGAACATCTAATGTATACATAGATCATTCTGAGTGATTTGATTGAGTGACAAGGGATCGCGTTAATTCTAACTATGAAGCAGAAACGGTAGAAGTTTGAAAATTTACACCATGAGGTAACTCGGATCATAATCGCGGGAAAAATATTCTATTTCACTTCAATTGTATCTTTCAAGATCAAATTGAGGTTAAAAAAAGATCAAATCTTGATCTACGGCTTGTGAAACTGAAAATTGGTGTCTGTGGGTGTTTAGGGTTGTAGTTCTCGGAAACATGAAATTTTGGATCCGGCTGAGGTCAAAGATCAAAATTCTATATAAATATATATACATATATATACTAATGGAAGAGAGCTGTTAAAACATTGTGTCTGGAGGTATTTTGGGTCGCATATTTTTTAAATGTTATGAAATTTTGGATGTAATGGATCCTTTGAGGTCAAAGGTCACATACGATCGATATAGGGTGCTAGAGAGCTAAATATTGTTTTGTGGTCTTATTTCAGGCCATATATCTAAAGAAATGTTTTTTAATTTTAATTTTTAATTGCACAAAGGGCGAATATAACCTAGAAGTTATATTAGGCTTGTACTGGTTTCTCATACAACTTGCAAACACTTACACAAGGACAAGACCTACTGCTGCTGGTCCCAGTAGTCAGGTATGCTAACCACTATGCTAGGAGGGTCTTATCAGATCCAATATCGCGTTAAACGTCAAATTGAGGTCGGAGTGCTGAGTCTAGAAATCAAGAGTCCCCATAGGCCCGCTTCATTTGTAGTTTTTCATATACAATCTTAAGCTACTAAATTTGTAATCGACATTTTGGTAGTGAGTAAATAAGATATAGTAGGTAAGTAAGAAAGTACATTTTTAATAGCTATCAGAATTTTATGGATAACACTGCATGAAATTTGAAGGAATAAAATTTAGAACATTAATATTATACTTATTTTTGCGTATTAAAATTACCCATAAATAAGCATTCAGGAAGATGACGCACAAAGAAGATTCCAGGATTCATTGTTAACGGCTGGCTCGTTTCTTGGGTGCTTCAACGTGGCCGCCGATGCTTCACTGATTTGTATTAGATATGCTCGTCAGGACGTCTTCTCTTATTCTTTCATCCAGTTGAGAGCAAAGACCCTTCGTGGTCAAGTTCGATATCCCTTTTGTGGGTTATCTTCATATCCCATTGTATGGGCTTTTTAACTCCTATGAGAGCTTTCAAGAAAATATAAACACCTAGGTACGGTTTTGTGATAACATCTGCCTATTTTTTCGAAAAGATTTAAATAAAGTGACTAATGAGTATACACCACACCAATATTTAATGACAGTCAAATTCAAACTTTTCCATTTGATATTCAGGTGAATCTCGATAGTGGCGGATTTCCCAATTGGTGCATGAGGAACTTGCATAGGGTCTCGCCACACATGGGAGCCTCAAAAGAGTCAAAACTCGATTTTTTTAAACATTTTATTTAGTAAAATATTTCACAATCATATAAATATACTATTTATGAACACATTCGGATGGGTTATTTTACTTCTGAGCGGGAATTTTTGTACACAATGGACGAAATGTTCAGGTCAAAATGACCCCGAGGATTCAGAGTAGGGTGAGGGAGAGAACCGACTGGACAGCTGTTGGGAGACAGATGGTGGTAGCCTTATGTTAAGGCAATCCAACATGTTCTTTAATATGCACAAGGATAGCTCGCCCCCACACGGGGCCACGGCTTAACGTACCACCGACATACTGAGGCTTTTCTAAACCTATCAATGTTCCGTAATGATCATGGGCAGGGCAGGAAATTTTGCGGAGATAAATCTTAACGCTGTCCAACAGGGATTCGAACCTGGGAACTGCATATTACCAGCTCGGTGCGCTACCAACTGAGTCATTTATGTACACATCTCAGGTTTTTACATTAATACTAAATATGTGATTTTTGTTTAATACAGTAGAATATAGGGATATTTATTTTGGCTTTTTTCGATTCAAAAGTTTTATCTTTGCAAGTTTTTTGTAGAATGAACACCGCTCCCCCCCCCCCCTACAAAAAAAGAAAAGCACCTCTATTCACTTCCAACTGTTTGGGGCCTCTCAGATATTTTGCGTCTGTCGCCTCTGGAAACATTTGCGTCTGTGGCCTCTCAGATATTTTGCATCTATCACCTCAGGAATTATTTGCGCCTGGGGCCACTGAGATATTTTGGGTCTATCGCCTCTGGAATCATTTGCGCCTGGGACCTCTGAGATATTTTGCGTCTATCACTTCTGGAATCATTTGCACCAGGGGATTCCGAGATATTTTTCGTCTATCGCCTTTGGAATCATTTGCGCCTGGGGCTTCTGAGATATTTTGCGTCTATCGCCTCTGGAATCATTTGCACCAGGGGACTCCGAGATATTTTTCGTCTATCGCCTCTGGAATCATTTGCGCCTGGGGCCTCTGAGATATTTTGCGTCTATCGCCTCTGGAATCATTTGCACCAGGGGCTTCTATATACCTTAATCCACCACTATCTCCCGTTATACCTGCTTTCGTTATCCGCGATTTTATTCTGGCATTACATCCGAATAAATATTGGATAAAACCGATGATTTTTAACGAGCATTTTGCCCGAGAGCTGCAAGAAAAAGGCCATTTGTGAAAAGCAGATTTCCTTCAAAATTCTCGTTGCTTTTGGATAATACATTTAGTCACTAACCAAAAGTTGCTGCCTCAGTGAAAATATTCAGGTGTTGTTTTTCCCAACTTCCACCACATTGCTCCTCCAACCGATGGATTGTGAGAGTAACTTTGTGAGAGTAACTTTGGATCTCTCTAACGAAGCTGCGAAACCTTCTTCGTGTTTCTCATGAAATGTGATGAAGATGATAAACTCAGATCAAAGGAATTCTGGTGCCATTTAAATGATGGCTATTGATAGCTTTAGCGATGTCTGAAATGAACTCACTTTACATTGAAGGAATCGCGTCTGAAAGAAATATAATGTTATTGTGAATTTATAGTATTATTTTAATGATTTTGTTTGCTGTAGGTATAATCATTTATTGTTCTTTAGTGTTAAAATGCAGAGAATATAGGTGTAATAAATTTGAAAAGTCGAATTCTTTTACGTTTAACATGTAATATTAGAGAATATAGGTGTATTAAGAATATCAGGTTAAGCAAAAATTACCTTATGTTATCGTATAATTTAAGAGTAGATCCATTAAAAATAAGTGGATTGTTCGGAAAAAAACTAGAATTAACAGTGGTGAGGTTTTTCATGACAGTTCCAATAATTCAATTTAAAATAACGAAAATTTGACACAGGTGAACAAAGAAATTTATTGGAGAGCTAGAGTTTTTTGCTAGACAACATAACTATAAATATGTATGGTGCAATAATAACAAAGTATTTGTTAAAAAAGGAGATAACGATAAGCCGATTAGGATTAATATGTTTGATACTATCGAGGATTTAACTAAAGATTAATTTTTTCATATTTAAACAGTTATGGGGGTTATTGAACTAATAGATAATGAATTAAATTTGGATGGCCCTGATACTACATAAGAATTAAATGCTAATATTTTTTACAAGGCAAAGATAATAACGATTAGGCATATTCTATATTAATGTCAGATCAGTTAAAAAAATGGGACCTCTTTACTGTGTATATTGATTCGTTTATCGATTATTTGGATGTTATTATTCTAGTAGAAAGTACAACTAACACTATGGAAAATTAACTTATTAATTTAGCTGGTTTTGATAAAATCACTATTGATGTTAATATTTCAAGTGGCAGAGGGCTTATAGTTTTCCAAAGACATAAGCTGAATGTTTCTGAACTAAACATTTCGATTTCACCTGCGGAAGTAATTCATCTACAGATTGAAATTAATGGCTTTTTATTAAACTTGATCGCTCTACCCAGATCACCAAGTACAAAGGTTAAAGAATTTCTATCAAATTTGAAAAATTGGTTCGACTTAAATTTAAAGCTAAATGATATTTTCTTGGTAGGCGATTTTAATATTGATACTGCAAATATAGACAAATATGGTAGCGACAAATACTTGAATCTGTTATTGGAGTATGGCATGGAACAGAAGGTATCAGGTTTTACCAGAGAAGAAATCGTTATGCAAACTTTGCAACAATCTCAAATTGATCATGTGGTTCATAAAATTAAAAACTTTGAAGCAGATGGGTTGGGTTGTTTTACCTCTGAGCGGCACTTTTTTTGCACACAATGGGCTAAATGGTCAGGTCACGTGGGCCCGAAGGCTCAGAGAAGGTTGGGGGAGGGGACTCACTGGAACAGCTGTTGGGAGACAGATGGTAGCCTCCCGTCAAGGCCATCCAACGTGTTCTTTAACGTGCACAGGGTATGGCTCTCCCGCACACGGGGGGCACTGCTTAACGTCCCATCCGACGGACGGCGGCCTTTCCAAGCCCATCGGTGTCCCCTACTGACCGTGGGCAGGGCGGGGAATTTTGCGGAGATAAATCTCAACGCTGACCAAGCTGGGATTCGAACCTGGGAACTACAGATTACGAGCCTGGCGCGCTACCGACTAAGCCACCCCCGCCCCTTGAAGCAGATGTAAGAGTCTATAAAAAAAATTGCTGATCACTATGGAATATTAATTAGAACAAAAATAAAATCCTTAATTTCTAGTGATAAAAATCCTACAAATGAGAATAACGTTTACTTAGGTACATATGTCGATGATAAAAAAACTTTCCCAAAAACTAGGATTAATAGATTGGGATGTTATTGGAACTGAGGTTACTAATCCGAAAGACTTGTTAAAACTGATATTAGATAAAATTAACGAAATTAGGAATCAGTCATTTCAAAGCATCTAGAGTTAAAAATTCAAAAGGAAACCGAAAGAATGGATAACTGAAGGGATAATTAAGGTTATTGAAGAAAGTGATCTGTTGTGGGTAAAATATAAGAATAATATACAAAGTACGATATTATATGATGAATATAGAAGAGTAAGGAACACTGTAAATAGTTTGATAAGGAAACAAAAATGTTTTTATTATAGAAATAAAATCAATTTAAATAAAGATAACAATAAGAAAATTTGGGAGCTGGTAAAAGATATTATTAATGACAAAAAGAATTATCTGTTGACATGCAAAAAAAACGCCATTTTGATAAAAATAGAGCGATGGAGTTGATAGTGGATGATTTTAACAATTATTTTCCTAGTGTTACAGAAAATGTAATCCTGAAATATTCAAAAAATATAAATATAGCTGTCAACGAGATTATTACACCTTCTAATTCACATTCTATTTTTATACCTGAAGCAAATAGAGATGAGGTAGTACAGATCATTAGCAATTTAAAAACAAGTAATGCAGTGGGCTATGATATGGTGAAAATTTCATATATAAAAAGCAATGCAGATGTTTTTTCTGAAATCCTGCAACGCTTGATTAATTTGAGTTTGAACATTGGCATTGTTCCTAACACACTCAAAACTGCAATTGTGCGTCCTATATTTAAAAACGGATCACGAAATATGTATAGTAATTATAGACCGATCATGATCTTATCAATTATTGAAAAAGTTTGAGAAAGATATGTATAGAAATAGGTTAATAATTTTTTAGAAAAATGTAAAATAATTACAGATAGGCAGTACGGGTTTAGGAAGAACAGAGGAACTATTGATTTATTAAAGCATTTCTCACAATACATTAATACAGCACTCAATTCTGGAAAAAAGATTTGTGCTATATTTATGGATTTGAATAAAGCATTTGACACGGTTAACCATGACATATTGTTAAAAAAGTTAGCATTGGTGGGAATTCGAGGTTCACTGAATAAATGGTTCAAAAATTACTTGTCTAATAGGACTATCATCACTAGGATTGAAAATTGTGAGAGTAGAGATCAAATTTTAAAATCAGGTGTACCACAGGGCTCAGTTGTGGAACCTCTTTTATTTGCAATTTATATAAATGATTAGCAGAAATAATTTTTCAGGGTAATTTGTTTATGTTTGCTGACGATACCGTTCTGCTGAACGCAGGTATGCAGGTAGAAGAAGTAGTTAGATGTGCACAAAACGACTATAATGTAGCAAATTCTTGGTTTCAGAAAAACAAACTTTTCCTAAATGAAGAAAAAAACCAAATATATGATCATTCAGAGTAGGCACAAGTTAAATAACTTATGCATTAAACACATAATTATAACTGTTAATATAAATTAATAATTAACCAAAATGCATGTTCCTGCCCAATTGTGGAAGAGGTTAATAAAATTCAATATTTGGGGATTTATATTGACCAAGATTTTAAATGGAAATCGCACATAAAATATACTTGTGATAAACTAAGGTATGTATCTTACAAAGTGTTGAAGTTGAATACACTTATTCCATTGGATGTCATAACAATGATACATAAAGCTCTCTGTGAATCAATTATTAGGTATGGTATCAGTATATATGGATGCACATATAAATCTGTTTTAAATAAAATTAAACGAATACAAAAAAAGTACTCTAAATAATATTGTTAAATTCAATAAACATGTAATTAATGAAGATCACCTTGGCAATATTTTTCATTATCTGAACATTTTACCAGTTGACTTGTTATATATTTATGTAACTATCTTTAGAAATTACTTTAAAAATGAACACAAGGAGAAAATTTTGCATGTGATCAATACAAGACGAAAGTGTGAAAATTATTTTGTTAAACCAATTTTACACAATAATTATGAAAAAGCGCGGATATCTTATCAAATACCCAAAATTTTGAATTCTCTACCGAGAGATCTGTTATGCCCTGAACACTTATTCAGAAATTAAAACTAAAGTTTCGAAATGGTTATTAGATGTAAATAATTGAAAAGTAATGTTTAAAAAATCATATCCTGTATCTGGTATCTTTTAAGCAAGTGCAATTTTAATGTGAAATGATGACTTGTACAATAGGTGATAGTTTTGTGCAATATGTGCTATAATCCGAAATTTTATAGGTTTATTTTATAAATGTGTTTAATTTTTCATGTCTGTGTTTTAATACGTGTTTTTCTTCTTTTTATGTTGTTGTTATTGTTTTAGTTTCTTTTTTTTAATTATGTGTTTATTTTCCATTATACATGTCATATTCTTTAATAAACCTGTTGTGTGATTGAAAGGAATCCTGCTGACAAGCCATAAGGCTTAGCGGAGTAATCTATGTATATAACCATACTAAGGCTTAATAAAGATATTATTATTATTGTTGTTGTTATTGAAAAGAAGAATTATTATTTATTTGTTTTAAAAGTCGAATTATTATTTTGAAAAGTCGAATACTTTTACGTTTAACACGTAATATTAGTAGTTGCGTTAGAGAACGCAACTACTAATATTACATGTTAAACGTCTTCAGTTTTACGAGGATTAAATATACGCGGTGATTATTAAGAAACTGAAATCCCGTGTATAATGGGAATGTTATTTCAAATGTGCAATCTAATTGGTATAAGTATGCTAAGTAAAGGGCTCGAGAGACTTGTAATTTATAGTTGTCAAGCTCGAGTCACAGCTCAGCCAGTGTTTGAAATTATCTCCCCAAAACTTTCCGCCTTGCCCTCGATCAGTAGGGGACACCGATGGGCTTGGGAAGGTCGCCGTCTGTCGGATGGGGCGTTAGGCTGTGGCCCCGTGTGCAGGAGATCCTTACCCTGTGCACGTTAAAGAACACGCTGGATGGCCTTGACGGGGGCTACTATCTGTGTCTCAAGAGCTGTCCAGTGTGTTCCCTCCCCTAACCATCTCTGAGTCCTCGGCGTCATTGTGACTGGCCGTAGTAGTGTAGTAGTTGAGAGTTCTGTGACAATGTTAAAGTATAGGGAATCCCATGTTAACCTGTGGGAGACTTTTGGGTGATGAGTAAACTAATTTTTTTTTTCGGAAAAGGCGCTCTACGTGAAGGACAGGACACGAGGAGACACTTGAGATATTCCTTCTCGTAATGCTATTTCTGGCCATTTAGCCCATTGTGTGCAAAAAAGTGCCGCTCAGAGGTAAAACAACTCTACGTAAACTTATTGTTACGTGCTTACTCTTCCACTTTCTTCAGTAATATCCATGCATTTTTTAGTGAACAAGAGAGTTTCTTTTTACCCAGAAACCTTTAGTTGGTAATAGGCAAAAAAAAAAGAATTAATGAAAAATGTTGATTCTTATTTTTTTCCAAACATTAGTTTTCATAACCTTATTCGTATTTTTAACATCACTCTTTAAAACACCATTTTTCAAAAATTACAGAAAACAAAATAAAATTTCTAAAGTCTTATTTTAGAAAAATTATGATGTAATAAACCGGTTGAAAATATAAACTTATATATATATTCAAGTATTCCTGATCGATTACAAAAATATAACTGAAATGAAGTAATGACTGAAAAATAAATCCTCACTGAAATTTTAAAGAATGTAGAAGATATAAAACTTTAAGACGAAAATGTATTTGTCGAAAAATAATCCTCAAGAAAATTGCGAAAGAACAGAGAACTGAAAATAATTCGTTCCTAAATTCATTTGTACAGTAAATGAATTGTACGTATATTATTTTTTTAATTTCTCCCGCTTTTTTGGAGTTTTCGTCCGAATTAGTTCTGGGAATTAAATAAAAGAATTTACACGAATACTTTATGTTGTGGAAAAGTAGTTCATTACATGGAAAACTAATTAAATTCTGTGTTCATTGAAAGTGACATCTGTTCAATGTTTAAAGATTTGATTTTCTGAAAAAGGAAAAATACACGATATCATATCATCCTTTTAAATTGCCACTTTTTTTTTTAAATACACTAACGAGTTTTTAGAACGAACTTATCTGAGGAATTAACAGAAATTTGTTTGTGTTGTGTTTTCAGCTTATTTGACCAATGAGTGCACTTTTTTGAACACAATAGGCTAAAGAGCAACGCCACAAAAACCCCAAGGGCCCAGAGAATATTTTTAAAAGTATCCACCTAATAGCAATTAGGAGACAGGAGGACATACTGGATGGCTTCAAGGTCATTCCGTGTGTTCTTTAGCGTACACATCTATTGCCTCTGGAATCATTAGTATTGACAGGGTATGACTCTCCTGCACAATGATCACGGCTTAAAGTTTCATCCGACGGATGGTGGCTTTTCTAAGCCCATCAGTATCACCTTTCTTGCAGAGGGCAGTATGGGAGTTAACAGAGATAAACCTCAAACGATGCCGCAGTTGGGACTTGAACTTGGGAACTGCCGATTACGAACCTGGCGCACTACTGAGCACGCCAGGATCTAGAAAAAAATCGAGTAAGGAGGAGGCAAGAAACAGAACCGAGCCGAAAAAATGCAAAAGTTGGGAGGGAAGAGACTGGATTTTTAATGCAGTATAACATTTCCCCCACCGTTTTACAGGTCTTTAAAAACCATTCTTGAAAAATGCATGAAGTATTAATATATTTCATCACTTTTTGCCTTTTTCACCATTATTAGCATCTGAAAGCCCCCCTCACCCACCCCTAGATCCCGCCCTATCACCAAGGGACCAATCCCTATCCCTATGACATGTTATCAGGATATAGGAAATATTATCCAATCAACGTGCGGCTCTGACGTTTCCAGTTTCCCTTCCTCTATTGAGATTTTAGTTTTTTCAGGTAAACTTCACTCTGCATTCAGGGAAGATTCTGATAGGCTTGAAAAGGCCGCCTTTTGCATTGATGAGACGTGAAACGCGGCACTGTGTGCATGATAGTCATAATCTGTGGATCATCATAATGTGTGCATAGTCATAATCTGTGATCATGATAGATGGCATACCATCTAAACAGCTGTCCAGGGGATTCCCTTCTCCCAACCTTTTCAGCACCCTTGGGGTCCTTGTGATTTGCCCATTTAGAGAATTGTGTGAATAAGAAAGTGTCGGTCAGAGGTAAAACATCCCAAAGTTATTAGGACACAAAAGTCTTTCATCAAGGCCATTCAGTGTGTTCGTTACGTACCATAGAAGATTGTCACCTATACGAGTCTACCACTCGCGATATGAATGGAGATTATTCCAAGGTCATTGATGTCCCCTTCCTCACTGCAGGAAAAGTGAAGATTATATGAAAAAAAAAATGGAAATCCCACGAGAAGAAGAGTTGGGACTTGAGCCTGACGTTAATTGGATAATATATGTTCTGATAACCTATCATAAGGGGTTTGGCTCAGTCGGTAGCGTGCCAGGCTCGTAATGTGAAGTTCCCAGGTTCGATTCTCAATTATACTAGATTTGAGATTTATTTCCGCTGACCCCCTGCCCTCTTTCGGAAAGCTGATACAGATAGGCTTGGAAAGGTCACCGTCCTCAGGATAGTGCGTAGAGTGGCACAGGAGAGCGTGTATTGTATGACATTGACGGAAGTCGACCATACGTCTCTAACAACTGTCCAGTGGATTCTCTTCCTCTAGCCTTTTCTGATCCCTTGGAATCGCTACGACCTGGCCATTTAGCTCATTGCGGCGCCGGATCTAAGTGGGCCATGTCCCCTCCCCCCTTTCAGGATGCGAGTAAGGGTAAAAGAAACAAAAATTATTAAACTTATTTCATGCATTTTACAAGAAATGTTTTTAAAAACAGTAAAACGGAGAGGGAAAATGTTACATACTCCATTTAAAATCAATCCCTTTACATTTTTTAAGCCCGATTATGATTCTTGCTCCCCCCCCCCTCCCACACACACACACACTTTCCTTCGATTTTTTTCTAGATCTGGGCCTGGCTCTGTGTGTAAAAATATCGTATCGCTCAGAAGTAAATTAAAACCAATCCGTGTAGTGTTGCTGTTAAATACTCAATTAATATTTAAACAGCTCGAGATAACGCCATAGCTGCCGGGTCTGGATTTGAACGCTGGTAAGGCATGGGTGTTTGTGTCGTTTTTCTGCTGAGGTCCTGCCATCCTCTCAGACCTTCTACTGTGGCATATAAACTGACATGCTCCTGTCAGATCTCTGTGGCAAGCAGCTGCTTGAGGGGTTATTTATTTATTATTTATTTATTTTGAGTTCAGTATACAGGTTGTTTGAGAATGAGGACAAGCCTGTTTTAACCCGTAATGTTATCTCTGGTTTTTTTTCCTTTTTTTCGTTTTCAGTTCTCGAAATTATAATATTTAACAGAAGTGACTGTTAATACATTCTTCCTAAGCATTTCTATCATAGTTGACTAAAACTAAGAGCTATTGCAGCAGATTCTAAAATTGCATCAATTTTAGTAGATGATTCGTAATAATAGTTATTATTTGTGTTCCAATTAATTTGTGAAATAAAATCTTGGCTAGGAAAACTACTGTTAAATATTTCGACGACCACAATTGTTTAAATAGTAAATAAATATTTTTAAAATTTAAGATTTTGATAAATCGTTTTTTTCAATTTATTCCCAGTGATGTTTTCCATAAAATATTATTTTCAAAGTATTTTTAAGAAAAAATATTTTTTTTCTAAAACTTGGATTTCCTTTCACAAAAAAGGAAAAAAAAAAGAAAGTATTGTTTTACCTCTGAGCGGCACTTTTTTGCACACATTGGGCTAAATGGCCAGGTCACAAGAACCCCGAAGGCTCAGAGTAGGTTGTGGAGTAGGGGACCCATTGCACATATGCTAGGAAACATTAAATGAAAGATTCTGTCAAATGCCATCAAGCGTGTTCTTTAAAGTGCAGAGGGTATGTCTCTCCCGCACACGGAACCACGGCTTTACTTCCCATCTGATGGACAGCGGCTTTTCCAAGCCCATCGGTATCTCATATTGACCGATTGTACGGTGGGGCTTTTCAGGAGAAAAATCTCAACGATGGCTCAAGTGGGACTCGAATCTGGGAACTGCGCTTTACGAGCTGGCGGGCTACCGACTGAGCCACCCAACCCTTGTCCAACACACATACTGGAACACTTGACAAGAAAGTGTCCCAATACGCTTGGTAACATAGTGCGCAAGGAAACGTTTCTTTCATAGTTAACAAACAGTTGAATATTAAAATCATTATGATAACTATTAAAATCAAAAACTTAAAACGATAGACTTAGGAGAATGGGAGAGAACAAAAATTCAACATTTTTTGTGAATAGAATTAATTATTCATGCAAATAGACCAGCAGTTAAATATTGAAGTAGAAAGTTAGGGAAGAAAAATCAAAACACTTTTTAAGTTTTGATTTAATTTCCACGCTTCTGAGTAAATGTGTCTTTTTTCAGTGCTATAAAACCCCCATAATCGATCAATGATCGTTTCTGCAACAGCTGCAGCCGAAATGGCATCAAGTACATCAAGTATCTACAGGGAAGAGGACATAGAAGGAGCACGTTGTTTAAAATCCAGGGAATCAATTCCACGCGGTGCACGAAAAGGACAGATAGTGCGAGGGTATCAGAATGGATCGGGCAACAAATCAGTCTCGATGAGCTCTAAAATCGGACAGATCCGGGTACTTGGCCCTCAACTAAACAGGACCAACTTTAAATTCTGAAGTACGCTGATTTCTGAAGACCTAGATTCAACCGATTCGGTGACTTGTCTGTGAGAAAGACATGAGATAAAACTTTATTACTTTGCAAGTTTTGATGGTTATAAGTAATATTTTTTTTTTGTTTCATTATTGTAATAAAATTACAATAATTATTTCAGTTCTCGAAATTATAATATTTAATAGCAGTGACTGTTATTACATTCTTCTTAAGCAGTTTTCTCATAGTTGAATAAAATTAAGAGCTATTGCACCAGATTCTAAAATTGCATTTATTTTAGTAGATGATTCGTAATAATAGTTATTATTTGTGTTCCAATTAATTTGTGAGATAAAATCTTTTTGGCTAGTTCGGTTGTTTAAATAATGTTTTAACGCTTAGGGATTAAAGGTGTTTTTTTCTTTTATGTTCCTTCGCTAATCCTAATTCCTTGACGTTATCTCTGGCATTGCTGGAAGATTAGCATCGCTTGTATTGTTGAACATCATCAGTAAAATCCGATCAAGCACAATGGAATGAGCAACAGCAGGACCAAAGTTTGGCTTGCAACATTTGCTGCTCTTTGTGCCTAATTCTAGCTACATAATCAAAAAACCTTCACTAAAAAAACTCATTCACGAATGCGAGTGCTTTGGGTTTTTTCCTTCTGATCTGCATTTTGGTGCACAAAATGGACTAAATGACAAAGTCACAAAGACCCCAAAGTCTCAGAAAATGTTGGGGAAGGAGATCTACTGGACAACTGTTACCAGGCAGACCTACAGTACTGTGCGAATTAGTTGGGACAAGCATCATGATGCTGCATAAGGACACAGGATCCGTGGACACGTCCCGAAAAGGACATTGTGAAGAAAACGAAAAACCACCCCTAGAGGTGATAGTTTAATTCGAAGAATTAGTATCAATCATAGACCCGAGGAAGACCAGTGGAGACATCAAAAGGGAGATTGCGCGTCATGGGGTTAATATAGATGCTTCCACCGTACGTCGTCCCTTCTGGAGTGTGGCGGCCTGGCTCGATGCCCCTCCAAAAAGCAGCTTTTGACACCCGCTATGAAGCAAAAAAGGCTATCCTGGGCAAACAAACATCGAGACTAGACTGTGGAGAATTTGGAAAAAGTGATATTTTCCGACGAAACCCACTTTGAGGTGCATGGCTACAGGTCAAATTTCGTCCGCCGCTCGCCTGGAGAACCTCATCGATCCGGCCACATCCAGCAATCCCCCAAACACCCACCCAAGGTCATGTTTTGGGGATGTTTCACAGCTTCCGGGCCACAGACGCTTCACCCCATTGAAGGAATCATGGACAGCAAAAAGTATATAGGCGTTCTGAAGGCGAAAATGGTCCCAACACTGCAGAAGCTGTTTTCTAACGGCGATGGGGTATTTCAACAGGATCTGGCTCCATGCCACAATTCTAAACTTGCTAAGAGCTTCCTTACCCGGCAACATTTGAAGGTATTGGAGTGGTCAGGAGGAAATTCACCCGATCAAAACCCCATTGAAAATTTGTGGGCCATTATTAAAACGGGCATATCTAAGATGGATTGCAGGACGAAAACCAAAATGATACAAAGTGTCATGTACCACGACCCTGAAGTGAAGGATATGTGCTGGAAAGCTAGTGACATCAATGGTTGAGAGGGTGGAAGAAGTAATTAAAGCTAAGGGGGGTCACATTCGCTATTAACTACATTATTAAACAAATAAATATTTTAGTTTTGTCTTTGTTACTGCATTTTTCTATTGTCCCAACTAATTTACACAGCACTGTAAGTATTTCGTTACAACGTACAGATGCTACAGCTCTCCTGTAAACGGGGTCATGGCTTTCACAACGTTTTCTTTAACATGCACAGGGTTACGGCTTTACGCCTCATTCGACGGACGGCAGATCTTCCCAGCCCATCAGTGTCTCCTTTCTCACTTAGCACAGGTGCGATTGACAAAGATGAATCGCAACTCTCAGTTGGGACTGGAACCTGGGATCCGCAGATTACGAGCGTAGCGCGCTACCACCTGACAATAAGAAAGGAAAAACTTAATTTTAAAAGCACACAATGATATTTTCTTTGTTTTTGCTTTTCCTTTTATTAATAGCACAAAAGCATGTACAAAAATATTAAACTCCTACAAAACAAAGCAAAGGTTGGTTGTTTAACCTCTGAGCGGCCCTTTTTTTGCACACCATGGGCTAAATGGCCAGGTTTCAAGGATCCCGAAGGCTCAGAGAAGGTTGGGGGAGGGGACCCATTGGAACGGCTGTTGGGAGACAGATGGTAGCCGCCCATCAAAGCTATCCACCGTGTTCTTAATGCACAGGGTGTGAATCACCCGCACTCGGACCCACGACTTAAGGTCCCATTCGACGGACGGCAGCCTTTCCATTGCGATCGGTGTCCCCTACTGACCATGGGCAGGGCGGGGAATTTTGCGGAGATAAATCTCAACGCTCACCGAGCTGGGACTCGAACTTGGGAACTACAGATTACGAGCCTGGCGCGCTACCGACTGAGCCACCCTCGCCCCAAATAGGAAAGGAACACAATATCTATTTCCTGACTTTAAAACATCACAACGGGAAAAAATATTTTCACTTATTTTTTTCCCTATAAAAATGTTTTAAAGAAAACTTCAGATGCTCAGTGCTATTCGTGAATAAAACCACCTTTTCAAAAATGCACAAGGTTTTGAAAACTGAACCAAACTAACGACATTTCATGGAAAGATGCCAAGAAAGCAACATAAAAATGTTTCAGGTACAGAGTCAGCCAATATTTTTCCACATTCAAATATACAGCATTCTGTATTTTAATACTTGGTGAATAGGTGAACATCAAGTACAGAGTTTGTGAATTGCTGAACGTAAAAGAGACGAAGTAAGTCTGAGAAGAAAAATAAATGCATCTAGATTTCTTTTATAAAAGACACGCAGGAAATATATTAAAAGAGGCCAACACAAATTTATTGTAAATACACCTTCATTCTTACTTGCTCTTCAAGATATCAGAAATTTTTATCATGCGACCATCTAGAAAATGTTAAATGAAACCTTGCTATCTTTTAGAAAGTAGACGAGTTTGCATATTTATTCTTTTAACTTCGTAATAATCTGCGAAATCCGAGTTAAAAAATACGGTGACATCCGGTCTCGGATTTAGAAAAAGATAAAAGGACAAGTGATCCGAGTGAAAGCAGCGCCACTTCGATACTCTTTCCCTCGACAGCCATCGAACAAACAAGGGTTAGGTTGTTTTACATCTGAGAGGCACCTGTCTCGCACACATTGGGCTAAATTAATAGGTAACAAAGATCCCGAGGTCTCAGACAGGGCTATCACTCAGAAAAGGTTGGGGGAAGGGACCCACTGGACAGCTGTTAGGAGACAGATGGTAGCGTTGGTTTGGGTTGTTTTACCTCTGAGCGGCACTTTTTTGCACACCATGGGCTAAATAGCCAGGTCACATGGACCCCGAAGGCTCAGAGAAGGTTGGGGGAGGGGACCCACTGGAACAGCTGTTGGGAGACAGATGGTAGCCTCCCGTCAAGGCCATACAGCGTGTTCTTTAACGTGCACAGGGTATGGCTTTCCCGCACACGTTGCCACGGCTTAACTTCCCATCCGACGGACGGCTGCCTTTCTAAGCCCATCGGTGTCCCCTACTGACCGTGGGCAGGGCGGGGAATTTTGCGGAGATAAACAGGTGGTAGCCCCCCGTTAAGTCCATCCAGAGTGCTATTTAACGTGCACAGCGTATGAGAACTCCTGCACAGGGAACAAAAAAGGGAAGAAAGGAGGTAAATTAAATATATGTAAAATTTTAAGTGATTTCATTTGTTTAAATTTTTAAGTGATTTAATTTATTTAAAATTCAATTACAATATCTTTAAATTAAAGAGCGTAAAATAAGATAAGATAAACACACCAAACACGACTAGTTTTATTGGTCTTTAAAAAATGGGCGCGGCGATGAGTTAGTCGTCATGATTTAGACACGACAGGCTCGTAATCTGCAGTTCCCAGGTTCGAGTCCCACCTGGGCCATCGTTGAGATTTATCATCTCCAAACTCCCTGCCTTAGGTCAGTAGCGGGTAACAATGGGCTTCGAAAGGCCGCCGCCCATCGGATGGGATGTTAAACCGTGGCACTGTGTGCGGGAAAGCCATACCTGTGCATGCTAAATACACACTGGATGGTCTTGACGGGATCTTCTAACAGTTAACAGTGGGTCTCCTCCCAACCTTATCCAAACCTTCGGAGTCCTAGTCATCTGGTAATTTATCCCATTGTGTACACAAAAGTAACACTCAGAGATAAAACACCAACACAATCTAAAGAAAAAGTCTTGAAAAATAAGGGTAACATATGTATGTTTAATATTTTCCCACTCCATTCCAGTTAGCTCCTTTTTCAAAGGGGAGGGGATTCCCGATCAAGCCTCTGGTAACATCCGAGAGAGATTAAGCACCTTCTTCTGCCATAAGACTGTTAATATATAGAAGGAAAATGAAGTCAATGAAGTATTAGGTAGGTGTCCATAATAATTTGCCCAGGCAGTATAGGTTGATCTTTAACCGAAAGAAGAAGAGAATGCATTAAAAACCTTGATATATGCATTTACAACATCCATTTTGGGTTCTATTAAGCAACAGTGTCACAATTTGACAATAGACTCGATTAAGGAAGATATGCTATCACGGTGTCCTGACCAAGATATCTCCCAGTGTAGAAGAGCTTGGTAACACTGCTTGAAATCCAAATACATGGAACCTTCCTAAAGAATTTTGGAGAGCACAGTGTTAGGATATCTTCACCGAAATTAAAGGGAGTAATACGAGGTAGGGATAACACCCCAACTGATGGCGGCCGGGGATAGCTCAGTCATTAGCACGCAAGGCTCGTAATCTGCAGTTCTAGGTTCCAGTCCAAGGATTGTTGAGATTTATCTCCGCTAAATCCTCACCCGATCTTTGGTCAGGAAGTGGGATTGAAAAAAATGGGAAAATTGGATGCTTGAAAAAACGACAGTCCGGGGATGAGACGCAAAGCCGTGGCCCCGTGTACAGCAGAAACATAACCTGTGCACATTAAATAACACCCTGGATGGCTTTGACGGGAGGCTACAATCTATCTGCTAACAGCTGGCCAGTGGGTTCCATCCACCCAACCTACTCCGAGCCCTTGAGGTTCTTGGGACCTGGCCATTTAGCCCATTGTATCCAGAAAAGTGCCGCTCAGGAGTAATACAACTCAACTCAGGTCACAAAATCTCCAAGGGCACAGAGAAGATTGGGAAAGAGTTGGGTTGTTTTACCTCTGGGCGGCACTTTTTGCACACCATGGGCTAAATGGCCAGGTCACATGGACCTCGAAGGCTCAGAGAAGGTTGGGGGAGGGGACCAACTGGGAACAGCTGTTGGGACACAGATGGTAGCCTCCCGTCAAAGCCATCCAGCGTGTTCTTTAACGTGCACAGGGTATGGCTCTCCCGCACACGGAGCCACGGCTTAATGTCCCATCCGACAGACGGCGACCTTTCCAAGCCCATCGGTGTCCTCTACTGACCGTGTGCAGGGCGGTGAATTTTCCGGAGATAAATTTCAACTACTGACCGAGCTGGGATTCGAACCTGGGAACTACAAATTACGATCCTGGCACGCTACCGACTGAGCCACTCCCGCCCCAGTTTGGGAAAGGAATACACTGAACCGCTCTTAGGTGACAGATGGTATCCCCCAAAAAGGCCATCTAGCGTGTTCTTTAATGTGCACATGGTATGGCTTTCCTGCACACGGAAAAAATGGCTAAAGTTCCATCCAACGAATATTAGCCTTTCTAGTTCCAGTGAGGTTTCGAGAGAAGGAATCTGTCTCCTAACAGCTGTCAAATCGATCCTCTTAGTAGTACCTTCCCAACCTGGGCCACCCTCTAAGCCAGTGCTTTTCTCCTATGACGCAAGACTATGCTCATTATTAATATTCATAACTAACCAAGCTCCTTGTTAATTAAAAAGTCCTAATTTATATTTTTATTTACTTGTATACATACATAAATACATACATAATTACATATTGAAAAGCTCACAACAGCAATCTCGTGCGTGAGTCTTCAGTACTGAAAATTAATATATCTATAAATAAAGTCAGTATATTGGAAATTAAATGCTTGAAATACAGATATATTTAGGAAAATAAGAATTACATGCGCAGAAAGAATTTAAATCAATTGAAAATAACGGACATAACTTACTAATGTAAAAATGTTTTTGTCATCAAGAATTAAATATATAATTTTGATTTTTTGCAGAATAAATGATAATTTCTAATTGTTTTGATCTCATTCTGGATAAAGGAAATAAATTTTAGGAGGTAAATATAAATAATAACGTCTGAATATTTCGTTATGCAATTTTGGGATCCTGTAAATAATATTGTCATTTGATTTCAACTCGTACTGTTTTGTGGGAGCTTGCATTTTGTTATTTCTAAAATAAAAGTATTTGATAATTTTGAAAATGTAATTGTGTCTTAGTGGTAAAATTTGCATATGTCGAAATAATGGTTGTATGTTGCTTATATGAACTATTAGTCATTAAATCATGAAAAATTGTTTCAAGTTATTATTATACATACCTTCTCATGATTTTATTCCATAGTTAATAAGGAACGTAATAATGTGTAATATAATATGTTCATAAATTTAGTTGATACTATATTTTTTACTGAGTATAACTGAGCAACACAATAAAACATTTTTTTAATCCATACTACATGTTCTTTCCAAGTTGAACAAGCATCAAACCAGATAGCTAAGTACTTGATAGATGATTGATACCATGGGTATTTCAGGACAATATAACCAGGACAATTCACCAATTTATAAACAGTAAAGGCCCTAAAACCGATCATTGAGGTACACCATATTCAATTTGTGTCCAATTGCTATATACATCTCCTATTTTAAAGCACTGTATTTTGTTAGTTAGGCAACTAATAAACCACTTGAATGGTAATACTCTAACTTCAGCAGCCTGTAATTATGTTTTTAATTTTTTTATGATCTACAGTATGGAAAGCTTGATAACTATCTATTTATAGATGTATGTATTTTATTTGTTACTACATCAATAATGCATCATCAATATCTAATTTCTTTCCAAAACCAAATTGATTTTCTTTCTACATATTCTCTAAAAACGATTTTCGAAATATTCGTATAATTTTTTTTTTACATTTTCAAATAATATACAGTAATGAAAAGTACCAGTAATTAAAGTAAAACAATTGGCTAATAATATCCTAAGTCAGTTTCATTTCCTTCTTTTTATTATTTGCCCTTTGGGGCCCACCAATGTGTGGTTTACTTTTGTTTGTTTTTTCAAACTGATGCCAATTAGGCATATTTCCAGATGAAGAAGGTTATGGGTACTATTGTACAGTCGCTCAAATAAATATCCGAACACTGTGCTTGATTACAGAATTCAGAAAAAATGTCTGGCCACGATTTTTTTAGAAATTTAATCTGGCAACCTTTGTGTACGTACACAAAGGTTGCCAGATCACAAATTTCTAAAAAAAAATTTTTCTGAATTCTGTAATCAAGCACAGTGTTCAGATATTTATTTGAGCGACTGTACCTGGGACTTCATTTTATGATGTAACGATCTACGATTTTCTTCTTTGAAAACAGGAATAAGTATTTTTTTTGTTTTAATATATCAGGGAATATCCCCTGTTTAATACATAAATTAAATAATCTTACTAGAAAAATCTCATCTAATAATTGATAAAAGACCAGAAAAAACGAAACAATAAAAAATTACCAAAAAAACTAATCAATCTAAAGGGTGCTAGGAAAAACTGATTGATTAAAAAATAAAACAAAACTAATCAATAAAAAAGTACCAGGATAACTAATCATTTAAAAAATTACCAGGAAAAACTAATCGTTTAAAAGTTTAACATGGGAACTAATCGATAAATAAATACCAGGAAGAACTAATCGGGAAAAACATACCAGGAGGAACTAATTGATCAAAAAGGTTCAGGGGGGGAAAGAAATCGATCAAACTGGTATACAGGAAAAATTAATTCATAAAAATATTTCCAGGGAAAAATAATTTTAAGTGTTCAAGGGGAATAAAAAAAGAATGGATTAGATTAGGGGTTCTCAACGTAGGGTACGCTGTGAGAGCTCAAAAGTCGCTAAATTTAGTAACAAAGAGACTCTACCTTAGCAAGATAACCCCAATCATTGATCAACTGTGCAAGCGTAAACAACAAGCGCAACCATTTCACTGATTACCCAGTAAAATGTTTAAAATTTTATAAGTTTTGTTAAATATCTTATGTCATTTTATTGTCTATCGATATATGTAATTTATGAATGCAAACTGCAATGTGTATATATATAAGTATGCTTTATTTTGTTTCCATTGTTATACTATAACTATAATTTTATCTATCTATACAAGGGGTACGCCAAGTTACATACACATTTCAAGGGGGTACGTGAAGCATAAAGGTTGGAAACCACTATTTTAGATTATGCCTGGGCACCGCTTTCTGAGTGGTCCCCGAACTCTAATGAAAACGTTGGATTTCTTGTCCTACATATTTCGATGAAGCGAATTCTCATGGAAAATAATCAATTTTATTAGAATTATATTCATATCAAATCAGTTTATTTAACAACAGAAAGACATATATATTTATATTTGCCATCACATGTCATATAAAGTTTATAAGGTCTTGAAATAAATAAAGAAAAACAAAATTCTGAGCACTAATATAGTATATACAGTATATATTTTTATAACATAGTAAATACAGTATATATTTTTATCACTTAACGATATAAGCTTTCAAATAAGTCATAGTTCGTTAACTTTCGAGGACGAGTGCAAATTTACAGACATGTGTCAAGAACTTTTTGAACTCTCACAGTAGAGGAGATATTTGATAGCTATAGACTGCTTAGCACTCATACGATTCAGCTCATGTGTGTATTAAATGCACAAACCTCAATCTGCCTTGAGATTCACTTTTGTCAGTCAGAAAAGTTGGGTATAGCTATCAGTCTATATCAGGCGTATCCAACAGCTAGTAATGCGCCCCACAAAATCGTAAAGTTTAGGTGTTTACGACCTAAGCTTTCAACAGGATTATGTGATTTTCAGCGAGTTTTTGATATCCCACTAGTTTTATGTTGAGCTTTTTTTTAAATTTTATAATAAAAAAACATAAGGAAATAAATGAAGATTTATTATTCATATACATTAACTTATTACATATTTTATGTGCGACCCAAAACAATTCGTCTTCACTCAATGTGGCCTACGGGTAGTGGGGTTGCACTTTGGGGACCCCCAACGCACTGTGCTTTCCTCCCTATGACGTCACCGGCCCCGTCCACTTCCGATCACGTGACATGACGCACAAGACACGCCCCCTTTAGGCCACACCCCTTATTAATAATTAATAATTAATAATTAATTAATTCCCCTTTATTAAAAAAACCCTTATGAAAAATTCTTTCCCCTTTATGAAAAACCCGTGGTGCCCTCTAGTGTATATGATGAGTACTATATTTAGAAAAGCCATCAATTTTAGTCGTAATTTTTCCAAATTTTTGACTCCCCCTCATTAAAAAACCCCCTTATCAAAAGTTCCTCCCCCTTTATTAAAAAGTCCTTCCCCTTTATTAAAAAAACCCTGGCGCCATCTAGTATATATGATGAGTACTATTTTTAGAAAAGTTCTCTATTTTAGTTGTAATTTTTGACTCCCCCTCATTAAAAAACCCCTTATCAAAACTCTCTCCCTGGTTGACCCACCTGTATTTTAAGCCCTCTCTCTAAAGACCCCCTGGTTGACCCACCTCTATTTTAAGCCTCCTTTCTAAAGACCCACTGGTTGACTCACCTGTATTTTAAGCGCCCCTGTATTTCCTAACACTTGAAAAATATTTTTGTCGGTGCCATCTAGTGTATACTTTACCAAGATTTTAACCATAATTATTCCCAGACTCTCCCTCATTAAAAAAACGCTCTTATCAAAATTCCACCCCTTTATCAAAAGTTCTGCCCCCCTCTACTAAACTCCCCCTCACCGATCTCAAACTCCCATCCAATGGTTTCTATCCTCATCTGAAATTTTCCAAGTGCAACTAAACTTTGGGTGGCAACGATCAGAATGGTGATGCAATCCTCAAAATAATTGCAAAACTAAACTTTCGGTTGCAACGTTCAGAATGGCTGATGCAGTCCTCAAAAACAATTACCAGGTAACGTATGTTGCGAATTCGACCTTCACTAGAATAATTCCCGAAGTATCTGTTTTAAAAGACTGTCCCACAGAAAATGAAAATATGCCATTGGGTAAAAATTTACTAAAAGGAAAACAGCGAAAAATATCTGATTTTATTCGTAATTATGTAAAATATTGAGAGGTAAAATGGTATGGTGACCAGTATGGGTGACATAAAAGAAACGCCTTAGAACATGCGTTTGGTACCGCACCCAGGACCACGTTTTATTGATGGATGAATCTTGGATCACATCACCCCCTGCGCTGTCGACCCCTTTGCTTTCATATCAGGTGCGCTGTCTTACAACATGAAAACCCACTGGCACTCTTTATCGTAGTTTTGGGATTCGAAATTTTTCCAAGTCGAGAAATGGTTCTCTGCATTGTCATTCCCAATTCTACCCTTTATGATAGGTCAGCGTTTCAATGTACCCCGTCGGAAGAATTTCCCTTCGAGCCGCTAAACATCCAAGAGTTGAGCTTCTCTTATTTAGTCTCCATCGGGTTGAAGGATGTTGCCATAAGATATCTGTGTTTCTGCACTTTCCTCGTCAGGACTTATTTTGGAAAGTGGTTTTACGTAAAATTTCTTATCTCTTCCATATCTCAATTCATTACTCTCCGTAAGTATATACGTTACGCGACATGGTTTAAAACTTTTTATTCCCGCTGTATCCTCAGTACATGATGCAAACTCTCACCTAGGAAGTAACAATCAATAACAATTTCTTCCTTTGAAGAAAAATCAGCTATGGGAGTAATCATTTTTTAAAAATCTACAGTTCTAAACGCTCTCACAGTTTTTAAAATCGTCTCTTCCACCGTTTACGCACGAACGTGTAGACAATCATGCTGATGAAATTCGCGTTGCGACGTCAGTTACACGCTTTACAAGGTCAGTTGTTTTCATTGGGTTATCCATGCGTTTCTCCTTACGGTGAATAAAAAAAACTTTAGTTCTACATCCAAACACAACTTAAGTGTAGGTTAAGGAGTAGGGGATATTAGTTTTAACAAATACTAAGCTACTATAAAAATAATACATATGTCTCACTCGAACGTACCCTCTCAACATACCTGAGCTAATCCATCGAAATATGAAAGCTTCGGCGCAACATAAAAATCCACCTAACTAAAACTTTTAAAGTACAAACCTCATAATGAGCTTTGTATACTTACTAGTGTTCAGTCACACCAGTGAAAACGAATTTTTCCCTTGTGCTGAAGAGCGACAGTGATATACCTTTCATGCAAAAGACTTGATTAATGATCGCGAACGGTTCGATCAGCGAAGGATTGCCACACCCACACGTGCAGCAGCTCCCCAACCACGAGACGGAACGGTGAATTGTGCGCTTAATAGTCATCCCAAATAATACCATTTCACAACCGCAGGCACATCTCGAGAATTCACACTGATTCTAAAGAAATGCAGGGAGACGTGCACACACACAGGCTGCCCAACCGATGATAAACGGTCACAGTTCAACTCACGTGCTGACCTATGGAAAGCTGATAACCAAAGCATGTCTAATTCCTTCTGAGAACTGCTCAGTGCTTTATCTTCCTCGAAGATGCCCTAATGAGAAAGTTAAATAATGACATGAGGAAATGCAGCAATTCAAAATAAGGGATTCTTCTGCTGATAGATTAGAAGAGATGCACTTAAAAATTGATAAGAATCTATGAAATTCAAAGTTCCATGGGAGAACGCTGTGTATTTTTCCATAGTATTGGGAAAGCAATTAATCTTCTTGATCACACCGATTCCTTGCATAATAAGATGGCTGTCCTTTAGGTTATGAAATATAACTGTAATCTTATTTGGGCTCTTAAAATTGAGATTACACACATTATGACCGGCTCCTCGGAGAAGCGCTAGGGGAAAGAAGACTATACCCATGTAATGAAAGTATTCATTCGACATAAAAAACCTAGGCCAATATCACGACTTGTACACTGATGTGTTCCTCTTTGCTGAGGTGTTTGACTGTGTGGCAAATACTATGAAATTGATACCTGTCATGTTTACACCCGGAGTAGCTTCATGCCTGAAGATGACAAATACTAGAGTTGATAACCTACAATGTATCATTTTGGGAGGCATACGAGGAGGAATTTTAGTGATATGCAAACAACAAGTATTTAGAACGAAAAATCGATAGCAAGTTTCTTTCACTCTCATACAATCTTAGAGATAAACTCATTATATAGCTTAATCATGCATCTGAAGATGCATTAGAACATGCATCTTCAGATGCATGTTCCTCAATATCTATTCTTTGCTTTCTCTCATACAATACCACTATCACACATCTCACAAGATAATTAAAGTAACTTGCTCAAACACTGATTCATCTTCCTTATGTGTATCTTTCTAATAAACCATACTTTAACGACCAAAGCAGGTAAAATCGCAAGCATCATCTGAGTCAGATTATTATTCTTTTCCATATATCTTTACAATGAATTCGTCACACTAACATGAAAAGAAATGAAATGGACACTATTCAGTATTTTACCCACGATACACCATGTGACTAGCTCGTTTAATCAAATTACATGCATAAACGAAAATTAGAAAAACAACAACATGGTTCGTAAATTCAATGAGAATCACTAAAATGTAAAGGGTGTTGGAATATCTGTAAATGCGCAGACATTTCAGTAGATAGGTGAATATTTTCACAATTCTTTGGAAGTGGAAGGCACAATAACTATAAAACATACTGTGACGAGAGAGAAAGTATAAAAACGCAGTCGGATGGCTGTAAAAATCGCTTCAAAGCAGCAAATCACAGCGCAAATACTGTAAGATAGAAAAAAAAAACGAGTATTAACAAGCGCCATCTAGTGTGTAAAATAAGTGAACCTAAGGAGTAACTGATAAAAATCACACTTTAGCGGAAGGAGTAATACAGGAAAATCATAAAATATTAAGGTCTCACTCTAGTAAATCACGGTCCACTGCGTACAATATTATATACGGATGGATGAATATCACAAAATACTTTGCATATAGAAAACATCAATAAAGAACCACAGAAATGATTGAATACACTAGGGTTTTGAAATTTTTAAAATCTGAAAAAATGCTCTCTGTAAAGAGAACAGCATTACCCCAGTAAGCTAGTACTAATTGCTCCTCGTTTCTGAAGGAGAGGGACCCCAGAATCGTATCGGCTACATTTAATTATGGATACTGAAACTTAACCGATCTGTTAGACAATATTTTGCGTTTCAAACGTTTTCCGGACGTAACGCATAAAGCACCAAGTCTTTCAACACTTATTTCAAACACTCATCATGACAAACAATATTGCAGAAGTAAGTTTGAAAACGAGAAGCGATAGGGAAGTGAAAGAAAGCACCCTACCCGCATTCTCACATTAAAAGAAAACATAATGTAACGTAAGCATTCATCACCTCAAAACAGCTAAGAAAGAGAACAGCATTACCCCAGTAAGCTAGTACTAATTGCTCCTCGTTTCTGAAGGAGAGGGACCCCAGAATCGTATCGGCTACATTTAATTATGGATACTGAAACTTAACCGATCTGTTAGACAATATTTTGCGTTTCAAACGTTTTCCGGACGTAACGCATAAAGCACCAAGTCTTTCAACACTTATTTCAAACACTCATCATGACAAACAATATTGCAGAAGTAAGTTTGAAAACGAGAAGCGATAGGGAAGTGAAAGAAAGCACCCTACCCGCATTCTCACATTAAAAGAAAACATAATGTAACGTAAGCATTCATCACCTCAAAACAGCTAAGAAAGAGAACAGCATTACCCCAGTAAGCTAGTACTAATTGCTCCTCGTTTCTGAAGGAGAGGGACCCCAGAATCGTATCGGCTACATTTAATTATGGATACTGAAACTTAACCGATCTGTTAGACAATATTTTGCGTTTCAAACGTTTTCCGGACGTAACGCATAAAGCACCAAGTCTTTCAACACTTATTTCAAACACTCATCATGACAAACAATATTGCAGAAGTAAGTTTGAAAACGAGAAGCGATAGGGAAGTGAAAGAAAGCACCCTACCCGCATTCTCACATTAAAAGAAAACATAATGTAACGTAAGCATTCATCACCTCAAAACAGCTAAGAAAGAGAACAGCATTACCCCAGTAAGCTAGTACTAATTGCTCCTCGTTTCTGAAGGAGAGGGACCCCAGAATCGTATCGGCTACATTTAATTATGGATACTGAAACTTAACCGATCTGTTAGACAATATTTTGCGTTTCAAACGTTTTCCGGACGTAACGCATAAAGCACCAAGTCTTTCAACACTTATTTCAAACACTCATCATGACAAACAATATTGCAGAAGTAAGTTTGAAAACGAGAAGCGATAGGGAAGTGAAAGAAAGCACCCTACCCGCATTCTCACATTAAAAGAAAACATAATGTAACGTAAGCATTCATCACCTCAAAACAGCTAAGACAGAGGGCGCCCTGTACCAGCAAGGAGAATACAGGTAGTAACAATAGTTTAAACACAAGTATTAAGTATTAGGGTGTTAATTTCTTACAATGCTCATTTCTAGTGAAGATGCAAGTCAGCAACATTCACCTTTTGTGGATGCATGTGAATATTACATTTCAGTTGTATGTGAAATTCACTTTTCTGAACATGTGTGAAATCGCTCCAACGGAGTGAACTACAGTGGAAGCTCACACAGGACAAGGCACTCACGTTGGATATAGGTGATAAATCTTCGAGATCAAAGCTGAAGGTTGGTCTGGATCAGAAGGTTGGACCGGTGGGGACTAAGGTAGAAGAGTTGGACCGGTAGTGGTCTGGTTGAACCGGTAGTGGTCTGCGATGCTATTTATTTGTGAATTACCAGTATCAGTGCTAGCAGAGTTGGAAGAGCTGGTACAAGGCAAACCGGTATTCTTTCAAACATATGTCTGCTTCGTCATATCTATATACTGTTCTTTTGAGCACAAATGTTAAAAGGGAAGATGATACATGCAACAGTTAAATAAAGGATTTTCTGTGTTTTAGGCATTTAAACAGCACCATCTATCGGGTACAGGAATCCTGAAAACTAAGACACAAATACGTCTTTACTAGTAACGGGAAATATATGAATAGTACTAGAAAAAAATCATTGTCGATAACATTAATTTTTTAATTATATTCATGTATTTCAAACCATTTTCTTGTTACCAGGCATGTGACAGAAAACGTAACGTAAGACAGGCGTGCTGAAAAAAATATTCAAACGTGTTGAAAAATACTTACTCCTACTGAAATATGAGTATTCAAGTTCAAATCAAGAGATGAATGGCGTTATACACATTCATTGGATGTCTTTCTAAGTGTATGATGCGCACCATGTGTGTATATACATATCTGAGGAGACCTTAATACCAAGCTGTTTCAGCCAAATGTTCATATGGCTGAAATACAGGACGTATTTCAGCCAATATCGTCCGATTCCTAAATACCATCGACACGAGATGCACCATCGTTGTGCCACTTATCATTTTGATATGTTTCGGTTTGATCGAATCGAAAGACAGTAGCAATTAGATGCTGTTTCAGAATCACAATTAGTCCTTAGTACACTAAGTCCAGTAGTTCACCACAAAAATAGTCTTATTTTACTTTGCTACATGTATTGCACAAACTACTCCACAAATAAAATGTCCTTTAGCCTTAACGGGACCGACTTTTTCTCTTCACGGATAAAAAACAAAAAAGAAAAGCAAGGCTTTATATTTAAAACCTCTAATCCGGCAACACTTTTGAAACACAGTCCTGTTACTCTTCTCTGTTATTTCGGATATATTTTGTCTGACACTAAAAATAGATTAAAAAAAGCTGTAAAATCCCATTCCATATAAAATATCATTTTTAACTTTCTTGTTCTGTGGAATATTTTAGTAATTGGGCAACCCTACTCGATTCTTATTGTCAGACATTCTCGGAGCACCCGAAACAAAATTCTCTCCCCCCCCCCCGGAAATTTAATCCTACGTACGTGCCTGTTTCGAGTTACTTTTAAATAATTGCATCTTATCTATTTTAAAAAATATTATTTATTGCAGTAACAGTTTTTTTTTTCGGTGGGGGAGTCTGTTTTACCTCTGCTGTTTACTCTCTTTTTTGCACACCATGGGCTAAATGGCCAGGTCACATGGACTTCGAAGGCTCAGAGAAGGTTGGGGTGGGAGAGGGGACTCACTGGAACAGCTGTTGGGAGACAGATGGTAGCCTCCCGTCAAGGCCATCCAGTGTATTCTTTAACTTGCATAGAGTATAGCTCTCTCTCACACATGGGCCATGGCTTAATGTCCCATACGACGGCCTTTACCAAGCCCATCAGTATTCCCTACTGACCATGGGCAGGGCTGGAAAATTTGCGGTGATAAATCTCAACACTGACCCAGCTAGGACTCGAACCTAGGAACTACAGTTTATGAGCCTGGCACGCTACCTACTGAGCCACCTCCGCCCCATTTTATCGCCTGAAGAGGAAAACATCCAGAACACATCTTTTCAGATTTCGTGGGGGGGGAGGTGTATTTGGATGCGTTTCTGAATAAACAAAATATATTTTCTTCTATCTATCAGTATAAACAAAATACCTCAAGCAGCTGCTTCCACAGAAGTCTGACAGGGGTAGGTTAGTTTAATACGTAATAGGGAAGATCTGCGAAAAAAGGCGGGATCTCAGCAGAAAGAAAACGCAAAATCCATGCCTTACCTGAGGCTCGAACACAGACCCCCTCGGATCAGAAGACAAGAGTGCTAACCACTCGGCCACGGAACGGCTAAATGATGGAAAAGTAAAATCGAAGTCATCACAACTTTCCATCTCATAATGAGGGTAATAACAGGTTTTTGTTCATACCATGTGCACATTAAAGAACTCTCTGGATGGGCTTGACGAGAGCATCTGTCTCCTAAGAGTACTTCAGTAAGTCCCCTTTTTCCAACCTCCTTTCCCTTGGGTCTTTATGATCGCAATTTGGAGAAATGATTGAGAAGGGGATAAAATGGCCAAGTAACGAATCCTTGGGGGTGTATGTAAAATGGCAATTTAGTCCATTATGGTCAATAATATACTGGTTAAAAGCAAAATAGTTCATTCATAGTTTAAACATAGTTTTATCAGATTATTTATACAATATAATTGCACTCTTAACCTGTACGGACTACAATTCAAATAATGTTAGAGTTCATAAAGGATCTTCCGACTTCGGGAGTTTTCTTCACGTGCTTCTTTTAGCATCTGGTGCTGTCAGGCTCCGTCATCGGCCTTTCCACTGGCTGTTACCGATGCTTCGTTGTAGGCAGTGGGTTTTCTGCAGGCATTCGTCTTTCACCATGCAGTTCACTAAATCCTGTATTGTGCTGTAGAGATGCACCCCTCCCCCCGATAGGGGAGCACCTTGACGTGGTGGTGGGGGGCTTAGTGATGGCCCTATGAACATTTTTTAACGGTGGGGGAGTAAACGGTTCGTTGTTTCCTCATTTGCACGATGGGATGTAACCATTGATGGCAGAGCTTGTTTGGGGCCTGCGGACTGGTAGAGAACCTCCAGACTTGTGGGCTTACTGACTTGACTCAGGGAAGCTTTAGGTTGCAGCCCCAATGGAGGGGATGTGGCTGAGAGTACTGCAGACTGGTGTTGGAGGGCACCGGTCCAGTGGGATCATCGGTGCAGCCTCGGTGATGTTGGGGTACAGACTGCTTCTGGGGGGCAGTGAGTGCGTGGTACTATGGAGAAGACGAAGTTGAAGGCTTGCGACTTGGGTATGGACAGGTTGACAAGCTTATCGATGGAAAAGCCAAACGAAGAGTCTCCACTCCGGGAGCCTAGTCAACTTAGATCTATATATCCATTTTTGTGGCTAACCGGGGAACAGATTAAATTTAGGTTTCGACCGATGGATGAACCTTCCTTCTATAGGATTGTTCGCCATAGGTAGCCGTGGATGAGCTGTGTTCTTTTGGCACTGTCTTGCCCTGGCGTAGGTAGTGGTGTTCATGGCATTCTCCCCATAGATGGTGTGCAGCGATATGCTGCGGTACATCTGGGACTTAATGTAGAGATGCACTGATGATCCCGCACATTATTCGAAGTTAGTTCAAGTCCCTTACCGTTTTTGATGACTTTCTGTCATCATCTTCAGAGGACGTTACATCTTCTTCTGGGCATGTTGTAGGGGGTTAATGGGGACTGTTTTGGAATGTTGCGTGGGTACTTGATTTATTTTCGTGGGTTAGTCCACGTTTCCTTGGCGGATGTTGCTATTAGTAGGTATTGCTTCTTTCGTTTTTATTCCTATCCTCCTCTTCGTTCCATCAGCAGTTCCGACCCCAATCCCAAATCATTTTCTAGTTCCAGGCCTGTTAATAAAATAAGTGAGTTAATTAAATACAGAAATCATCTCAGTTGCATAATGGTATCTCATTGCTTACGGTGATGTTGTCGGGTTCGGGTTCGAGACCCAGGAGGCCATTGTGGTGATAATCCTTCCCTCTATGCTTGTTTAATTCTCTATATATACCGAATATCGAACGTTTTCTCCTTGGAACATAAAGCACAATACAATTTAAGTCCCATCACCCCAATTACAAAAAAAAAAAAGAAATATAATTTATTCTGCAACTTACTTTGTAAACACCTCAAGATTCCGTAAAAACTCTAAATACCGAAGAAACGTTACTGAAGTTAATACAGCACAACCCAAAATATCGACACATTCAATTTACATCTTTCATTTGTCTCAAGTCGCAGAAAGGTTTAGTCCAGGCCCCTATTTTTGAACTTACGAAATCTCCAATTTGCCTCTCCACTCTCAGCTGATTTTCTCTAATAATTCCTCAAGGGAATTGTATCAGAATTCTTGAAACGTAAGGTCCTTACGAGCCAAAGATAAGAAGAATATCGAAGTGATCTTTGATAAATTACTCAAAACCTCGTGCAGCGGTAGTTGGTTCCCTGATCATACTCCAAAGAGAAGGATGATTCGATTCCTTTTACTGATGGCGGGAAGACATTCCAGCTGAGCGATTCCCAGTCCTCGGTCACGTGCCGACGAGAACTTCCCTCTCGGGTATTAAAGAGATGCGGAGATCTGTTTGAAATGAAATTTATAGCAAGAATCATGAAGCAGTCGACATATATCGATTTTTACAACGGCAACTCCGCGCTTTTGGAATTCTCTTGTCTCAATATGTATGCTCCTTGATTTAACGCAGGCTTAATAGCGCTGGTCCGACGTCCTTCCTGAACATCAGAAGTTAAAGGATGTGTGTCTTAAGTGATTCTCTGTAGCGTTAACTTACGGCACTAAAGTTAACAGGGCGAATAAATAAAATGACACGGACGTGTGTGTTCATGGCGACGGGTCGTAAGAGCGTCCGTCGCCTTCTGACACCTCGCTGGGGAGGCGAAAATATCATTTGAAGGATAATTGGATCTCAGTTTGAATGTGACGTAATTCTCAGTATAAGCCTGTTTTGAATAGAATTAATTCTTTATTTTAATATATACTAGTTGAATATTGGTAGGAAATTTCAAATGGTGTCAGTGAGAAATTTAAGTAGGGGTTCTCATCATGGGGTACGCGGTAAATTTTTTCGGGGTATGCTGTGAGAGCTCAAAAGTTGCTAGTATATGTTATATATATATATGTTTTATTTTATTCCCATTGTTATACTATAACTGTAGACATTTCCAGGGGGTACGTGAAGCATAAAAGGTTGAGAACCACTGACTTAAAGATTTGCTTAAAATATTAAAATCTAGCAATTACTGGTTTGTAAAACTGTAAACATTCTTCAGATAGTTGTTTGTGTCGTTTCACCTCTGAGTGGGACTTTTTTTAACCAAAAAAAAAATGGGGCTACATGGCCAGCTCACGACTCCAAGGGTTCAGAGAATATTGGAGGAAGGGGAATCTGGACTGCTATTAGGAGCATGGAAGTCTCTCGTTAGGCCAATCCAGAGTATTTTTAGCGTACATAGGATATTGCTCTCCATCAGACATAGCCACTGCTTAATGATATCCATCCACGGAGGTTGTCGTCGAGGGCTGGGCGAGGCTAGCAGAAATAAATCGCCGCTCTGGCACAGTTGGGACTCGGGATATGGCAACTGCAGGTTACAAGACTGCCGGCTACTAACTGAGCTACTAAGCTGAAATATTTCTAGAAAATCTGCCGAAGTGTCAATGATTTGTCCGGAAGCTTCTAAAATTAATTTCCACCAAGACTGCAATAATCTTCCTTGAAGGTAAGAATAATCATATCTTTAGCAAAAGAAAACCTTAAACGTAGGAAACATTGAATACTTTAATCAACTATTATCAGGTATGTGAAAACAGAACCAGTCCAGCTTTCCGGCATTTCATCAGCAAATTCTCTAACCCCTGGTCTCCGCAAAACTCCTTGCCCTACCCACGGTCAGTAGGGGACACCGATGGGCTTGGAAAGGCAGCCGTCCGTCGGATGGGACGTTAAGCCGTGGCCCCGTGTGTGGGAGAGCCATACCCTGTGCACATTAAAGAACACGCTGGATGGCCTTGACGGGAGGCTACCATCTGTCTCCCAACAGCTGTTAAAGTGGGTCCCCTCCCCCAACCTTCTCTGAGCCTTCGGGGTCCATGTGACCTAGCCATTTAGCCCATGGTGTGCAAAAAAAGTGCCGCTCAGAGGTAAAACAACCCAACTCTAACCCCTGGTGATAAGTTTGAAAACGCCAAACTTACTTCAGTTCGAGACATTGGGCCGTTATTAAAGCCATCAACAAATCTATCTTATTTAAAAGCAAGTGAATAAAACTAGCTACATTGTTCTGAGAATTTAAATGCTCAACTCACTCTTCCACTACAGAAATCTTACCATTAATCACAGTAAAATCCCTGTACATCATCTTATTGTTACCGGGCAAAATATTTATTATCTGGTACTTTATTACTATTAATTCGCTATTGTGAACTGTCTGAAAGTCCCTTTTCTGACAATCTATCAAGCCAAAAATATTTTTCAACTTGGCCTTGAAACCCTAAGCTTTTAGTACAGCTTTCTCTTAACGCTAATATATTATTGATTCTTTTTTCTGAATTCCTAACAGAAAAAAAAAATTGTCGTATTGTTAAAGTAACTTTATCTCCCGGAACTCCTACTCACAACAGCAAAGTGTAGCCTGTTTACAATTGTCTTATTTTTCCACCACGTCAGGTACAAGTGAACTATATTTATCATTATGACAACTATTCATGGAAAAGTTGGGCTATTTTTGGGTTATTAGCTGTTGAATTCAAATGGCAAAATATTTGTAAAGGAGACACGATGTTTATTTAATATTTTTTTCCGCAAATATTTCCATCTTAATAGCTTTGAAGCCACCGTGCATTTCAGGACAACAAAGAAGCCTTCTGAATTCATTTGACATCAGAAATGAGCATCCATTCATAACGCTTAAGTGACTGAAACCATTAGAGTAAAAACCAACGAAATTATTTCATTTTTTTTTTTTGCAGTGCTCCACTGGAAGCGTCACCATCTTCACAAGTGGCAGGAAACAGTGCGTCATATTTGGAATAAAAAGACTAAAGATGGGAATACCACAAAGTGGCATTAATACACTTTAATATAAAAAAACCTATTTAAAACCACTATTGCTTTTAACCGTTTCTGAATAAATTTTGGCGTTTTTTTAATCATAAAACTTCGATGCATCCGTTGGAAAAGAACACATCTTCAAAGGGAAATAAAAAACTTCTTTAGAAAGTATCTTTTCTTTTACCTAGTTTATTAAAAAATATAGCGAGAAAATGTGTTTACTCTGTCTGTATATATATATATTCATTTTTTTTTTCGTTTTTAGAGAATAGTTAAAAATTCATTTTGGTTTGAATGGATATTGAAGAAATATTATGATTCTCAATTCCAGAATTTTCTAATACCTATAATGCGCCCTCTTACGATGGGGAAAAAAAGGTGAAAAATGCTAAATCTTCAAACAAATATTGCAAACGATCTATTAATGCCAGAAATTTGAAATTGTGGTGATAGAGAGAGATGGTCAAGAGCGTGAAAACTTTTGTCGCCAATTTCCAACTTCAGAGAGCATTATTAGACCACGGAAATTCCAAACGTGATCAAGGTCAGATGTTTGTTGCATTTATTTTTAGAAATTGATACTTTTGTTTCAAAAATATATTGAATATCGGTATTGTTGGTAATATTATTAAAACCTGAGGATACTTCTACCTTATGTGAATGAAAAGCCTTATTGAAATCTCTCTAATTTTAAAAATAAGCTTTTTACGGAAAAATGTCACTGCTGATAAATTGCGTATATCATCCAAATCTCTCTAAATCTGTTTTCAAAAATATTTGTTTACTATTTAAAAAGTTATAAGAACTTAAATATTTAACTACAGTGTTGCTAGTCATCAAAATTTATCTTATAGGTTAATTAAATATCATATAATCGCTAAAACAAATCGTTTATTAAAATAAATATGTTTTTATAAAATAAATAATAATACACCCTCAAGCAGCTGCTTGCCACAGAGGTCTGACAGGAGCCTGTCAGTTTATATGCCACAGTAGAAGATCTGAGAGGATGGAAGGACCTCAGCAGAAAATAACACGAACATCCATGCCTTACCCGGGGCTCGGGTCCCATAGATCAGTAGACAAGCGCGCTAACCACTCGGCCACGAGATGGCTTATGTTTTTATACGTCTATTTTATGATTCTTTCAGATTTTGTCAATTTTTAAGAGTTTTATTGGTTGAACATGATACCTACGTCTGCTTTTAAATATTCGATCTTCAATAACTCCTTAAATTTAAACAAACATTACCGAAAAATCAAGAAATAGTTTTGAGTGAGATCTTAAAATTTGTGTCGAGTGACATTTTCCCTCAAAAAGCTTATTCTCAATAATTTTTAAAATGTGGCTTATGAATCCATTTGACTACAAAAAAAGATCCAAAAATATAATTAAAATAGGTTAAGAGATCAGTGCCGGGTGCAATGCATTCTGTACTCTACTAGAGTCAACTATGATCGCTGATCTCTTAACCTGTTTTATTGTTTTAATTAAATTTTTAGGGTCAGTTTTTTGTAGCCTCTTAAATGTTTCAGTGTTCATAGCTCTTTGCATATTGAACAAATATTGCATAAAATCGAGATTTAGATAAATTAACGACCTCAGTCTAATCTATCTTTAGAGATATTTTTCATTAAGAATCAGATTGAAGAAGTTATTGAGATCCGAATGTGACTTTCTGTTGAGATAATACGCAACTGTTTCCATTTTTCTGTCCAGTACCTACATAAGTAATTCTTCACAGATTACATTTCCCAATTCATATAAATCACGGCATTAAGGTATCAACCGACAGACTAATCCCTTCCCAAATTCAGTGGTGTTCTATTTGATATCAAAGAAGTCACATTATCAGGGCAATCTTTTGGCACAGACAAAGCAAGAAAACGCTGGGGGCCGACAATTTTTGGGGCCCATTTTTATTACCACTTATCTTGACGAGAGGAAAATTCCTGCATGGGGGGAACATAATTTGCTTCTGTCTAGGGGCCCAGGAGACGCTTAAGATGGCCCATAATCCATTAGGCTAGCTTAAAGTCAAAATTCTGAATTAGGAGTCTGAAACATGCAGTGTGGAAAGCCATTTTGTACGTCCTCAAGCGATACATTCTAACATAGTCATGGTAGCGAATAGTGGCTTACTAGGTTTGCTCGACTGCGATGATCTCTTGCTTGGAAACCCTCTGTCCGTCGGAGGGGACGTTAAGCCGTGGTTCCGAAAGCCCTCCCTGTGGACATTAAAGAACGCGCTGGCTGGCCTTGACGGGAGGTTACCATCTGTCTCCCAACAGCTGTTACAGTGGATCCCCTCCCCCAACCTTCTGAGCCTTCGGGGTCCTTGTGATCTGACCATTTAGCATTTTGTGTGCAAAAAAAGGTCACTCAGAGGTAAAACCAACCAACCAAGTCAACCTAAGCTACTTCAACAGTCCTGACAAACAGAATTTGTATGTCACTTTAGCTGCAAAGAGAATTCACATGAAGACATTTCTACTAAATTCCGTAAAAAAGCAATGTTATCTTTTTAATTTCGCCAAAAAGATTTCTGCATCAAATTCCTTCGCACAGAACATGATTACATATTAGCTTCCCACTGCTCCTTAAAGTTGACTTGGATATCAAATTATTTTCTGAGCTTATTTCTACCATAAAGGAAACTTAGGAAACTATGAGCATGACTTATAACATGGTTCTATAACGTGACTTATAACGTGGAAAAACTTATGAAGTGTACTAGTAGACTTCATATGTTTTTCCATTCAATTTGAAACAACAAAATTTCTTTATTACTTTTTGAGAGTGTCTAGAAATAAAGGTTTTATTATAGAGGGATCCTGCCATTCTCTTTTGTGAATGCAATTGATGCCTTGCGTTCCTGAAAAATGAAAAACACATTTTGAGACTAATATCTGTAGAAATAATAATGCAATAAAAAGAAGTAACAAAAATTTAGTTCTCAGCGAGTCTGCAGAAGAAAATGATGAAGAAAAATTTATGGGAGTTGGGTTGTGAGCGGCACGTTTTTGCACACCATAGTCTAATGGCCAGGTCATAAGAACCTCGAATGCTCAGAGAAGGTTGGGGGAGGGGACCCATTGGAACAGCTGTCGGGAGACAGATGGTAGTCTCCCGTCAAGGTCATCCAGCTTGTTCTGGGCGTGCACAGGGTATGGCTCTCCCGCACACTGAGCCACGGCTTAACGTCCCATACGACGGACGGCGGTTTTTCCTAGCCCATCGATGTCCCCTACTGACAGTGCGGCAGGGCAGGGAATTTTGTGGAGATAAATCTCAACGCTGACCCAGCTGGGACTCGAACCTGGGAACTACAGATTATGAGCCTGGCGCGCTACCGACTGAGTCACCCCGCCCCCTTTATTGGGGTACTACATGCATTGTTCACAGGAGGAAGTTAGTTAAAACATGTTTTGTGCTTATGCAGCGACGCTAGAGTACGCTTTTTAAACGGAGTTCAAGCACACTTTTATAGGCAAAGTGCATAATGAACTGAGCTATCAAGTGCTTTATGTATGGAAATAACTGTATCAAGTCGAATAGCTAAAGAAAGAACGGAACTTTGATACGTTTAGAAGAGATGTTTCTTTAATATATGACGCTGCTACGAGGAGACGAAACCCTAATCTATTAGAAATTTTAGAAAACTTGCTTATCTGTCTTATTGTCTCTGTTTCATCAAAAATTCCTCCTAAATAGTCAGAGCTAGAACCAATAAACTCTATGTAGTGGGGTTGGTTTGCCTCTTTTGAGGAGGCGGGGGTGGCTCAGTCGGTAGCGCGCGAGGCTCGTAATCTGCAGTTCCCAGGTTCGAGTCTCAGCTGGGTCAGCGTTGAGATTTATCTCCGCAAAACTCACCGCTCTGCCCATGGTCAGTAGGGGACACCGATTACGGTGGGGAATGATCTCTCCCAAACAGTAATATCTAGGATTACCAAATATATTTTATACAGCCTCCTCTTTTCACAATGTATGGGTCTGCCTTTCCCATACCATATACTTTCTCTCCCCAAATCACCCACCGAAACTGCCGCTGGAAGTACTTCCCCTGAACCAGCGGTTTCCAGCCTTTCTGAGCCCAACAGAGCCCTACCCCCAATTTTTGTTTACCGTATTGCTTTTAAACTTCCCTTTTTCACAAAGAATCATTTGCTCTTAAACCTTCAAGAAACCTAATAACCTTCATGGAAATAAAATCAATTAGTCCTGTATGAAACTAGTCAAAACTAGATTATGCTAGTGTCCCTGTTATCGGATTGCCAAATCGAACGCATTTATAAATCTCTAAAAGTCCCCATAGGGTGTGGTAAATAAAGTCCGATATGGCGCTCTCATTGAAAACCACCGTCGAAAACGATAAGAGCTAGATCATCAAATTCGGTAAATAGCTTTTTATCATCATATCAGAGAGAAGGTGTCAGGAACCGGCGGCTCTGAGCACGAAAAACTGTAGCTCTCATTTTCCATGTTGAATAAAATGAAAAATATAATAAGAGATTTCATTTCTATAATTGATATATTAAATAAATATAATGATTCAAAAAATGCTGTATGTTTCGTCATAAAAGAGAAAAGTTAAAATGCAAAAAAAAACTTACTATACATGATACATTGAAGATGTATCTCTTTGGTAAGCGCCCATGTTTACAACGTGACTGCGAGCGACTGCACGGGTGTATCGTATCGTTGCTTTCATGCATGCCGATGATGAGCCGAAGAGCTATTTGGAATTAGTAATTAGCTTGTCTCAAAGCCAAAAACATGTTAACAGTTACTGCTCGAAAACTAACGAACTTTTGAATAGGGATCTTTTTTATCTGAGTTCTTCCTGTTAACGCTGTGGGGTGTTCCTTTTGGACTTGAAGAAATGATTACGTCAGTTGAAAAGAAAAACTCTTCTGTAGAAGATAAGTCACAGGTATCATTTTCAACTGCAGCAATGCTAGGATCTAGAAAAAGATCGAAGGAGAGCGGGGGAAGAAACAAAATTCAGCCAAAAAAATGCAAAAGGGGAGGAGGGGACAAGAAGAGACTGGTTTCTAATGCAGTACATTTCATCTTCAGTTTTACAAGTCTTTAGAAATTTTCTGAAAAATGTAGGAAATATAAAGTTTCATAATTTTTTGCCTCTTTTACCATTATCAGCATTCTGAAAGGGGGAAGGGGATGGCCCCCTTAGCCCACCTAGATCGGGCCTTTAACTGATTATTAACACGCCAGTAGTGTAGTCCCATTATAGCATACCCCCTTTGCACAGTGCTTTCCCCCTGTGATGTCATCGGCCCCAAGTGCGAGGCCGCTTTGGACTTTGACCCCTATGTCACAACACCCCAGACTTTGACCCCTATGTTGCAACAGACCACGTTGCCTTCTCAGATTGAACTTTGAGCCCTATGTTGCAATCGTCCATGTTGCCTTCTCAGATTGAACTTTGACCCTTATGTCGCAACTGTCATGGGATATGGCACCACCACCCAGTCGTGTGATATGTCGCAACCGCACTGGACTTTGAGCCCTATCTCGCAACTGTCCACGTTGCCTTCTCATATTGAACTTTGACCCCCATGTCGCAACCGACCTTATTTTAAGCCCCCTCTCTAAAGACCCCCCTGGTTGACCTATATTTTAAGCCCCCTCTCTAAAGACCCCCTGGTTGACCCACCTATATTTTAAGCCCTCCCATCTTTAAAGACCCCCTGGTTGACCCATCGTAAATCAGTTTTTGCACATTTAATCAGTGTCATCCGACGGCCACACTGTTTTTAATGTGTCTCTGTATTTAAAAAAAATCTGCTTCCGATGCCGTGATTTGAACCCGCTACCTCGGTGCCAATAGCTGCAGCATTATCACATTCGACTATGTCTGTATTTGATGATGTGGCTTAGATGTGTCTCAAACGGGGTATATATAGCCCATCGTTACAAATTACGTATCTCTTTATTATAGCTTGAGTTTTATATTTCAGATATTAACCTAGTACGTTTTTACAACCTTCTTATTTATTTCTTTATAACTAGCTTTTTTTTTCTGTGTAACCTTCGTTATAACCTACGTATTTCTTTTAACTCCGTTACTGTTGGTTGTCGCATTTTTGCTAGAAGAAGAACTATCCCACAGTAACTGTTTTAATAGAATGTCCCACAGAAAATACCATTGGATAAAAATTTAATAAAAAGTAAAAAAAAATTGATTTAAAAACTTATTCGTCATTATGTAAAATATTGAGGGGTAATATGGTCTGGTGACTTGTATGGGTGTCATAAAAGTCAAGCTTTAGAACAAGTGTTCAGCACCTGACCACGTTTTATTGACGGAGGGTTAAGTCCTGCATTATTAAAAAATATTAAACGGTGAATCACAAGGGGACCACGATTTACTGATGGATTACCTTTGACGATCCTCTTCGATAAACTCGTTAATCATCAAAAAGTCCTCCTTTCTTAAAAACCTTACATTAATTAAAACTCTTATCAAAAGTTCTGCCCCCCTCATTAACAGTTCCACCCCCTTTCAAGGACTATCCCGCAGTAACTGTTTTAATAGAATGTCCCACAGAAAATGCCATTGGGTAAAAAAATTTATAGAAAAAAAACTGTTTTAAAAACTTATTTGTCATTATGTGTGATATGGTCTGGTGACCTTAAATTGTTCCACACCATGGGTCACGTTTTGCTGCCGGATGGTTAAGTCCTGTGTAATAAAACTTTTTTAACCTCTACCCTCATCTGAAATTTTTCCAAGTCCACTAAACCTTTTTTGAATGGCAACGAAGGTGTTGCAATTCTTTTACCCATATTTTGCGAGTTCGACCTTTCATCAAATCGTGTGATGGTATTGCGCAACAAGCAGGATGTGTACGTGACAAGTTCACTTTAATTTCCTTCATTAAAAATAGAATTCCGGTGTTTACATTGTATCTCACGAGGATGTTATCAGTTATTGGTAACCTTGATCATGTCGAAAGACATATCAAAAGTCATTTATGAGATAACATTTGCCTGTATATAAACACAGCACTCTCACTCGCTAAGTCATTTATGAGATAACATTTGCCTGTATATAAACACAGCACTCTCACTCGCTAAGCCATTCAGTGCAACTGGTTATCCATCTGCTGTCAGAAAGTTTTGCTCTCCGTTCCCAGTCTACCGTTGAGAGAGATGTCAACTATTAGAGAATTTGCGTATGCTACCGAGATGGCTGCTGAGAGAAAGGACGCAGCCCACTGCTTTGAAGATTTTCTTGCCTCGGTACGTGTTTTGGATGGTGCGGTCAAGCGTCCTGCATCACCTGGAGGCTCCAGCATCGAAACATATTTGTCTGCCCGCGCTCCAACTCGGTAGAAAAGCGCTTCAAAAGACAAAAAGACTCATTAACCGCAAGTCCCCATGCTGCATCTGTCGCTGGGCAGGCTGGTGCATGTCTCTACGTTCCTGCGAGTCCATTAGATGGATCACTTCCGGGCTCTTCAAGCGCTCGTGACGTCATCTCTACAGTGTCTGTTCCGACTGTGAGTTCTCCAGTGCCTCACTACACCATCAATAACGTGAGGTGTTTTAATTCGAAGAAGTTCAAGACGCAATTCATCTCAAAGAGTGTTCATTTCGGAGGGATGGAAAATATTGAAGCACACGATTTCCTTCCAGTGCTACACTCCCTGTAGGAGAAAATGCTAAGCGATGTGGTGCCCGAAGACGATTATAGTCACGTGCGTCTGTGTTTTCATTCATCTGACTTGAAGAACCCTGTGAATTTAAGTCTAATAAGGCGTAATTAACTAACTGCTGAGCAATTCGTGGCTGCGCTGGACCGTGTGATTCAATCTAATGAATCTCTTGGAAGCCACAGCGAGCTGGAATTCGATTTCGTCTGTGCCAATGTCGAGCGCCAAGGCAGTGGTCGCACGGGACCTGAGACATGTCATCTCGCCAATGTTCAATCTTTTGTGAATAGCAAGAAAGCGGTCTTAAGAATTGTCAACACAGATTCAATTTGTCTCGCTAGAGCTCTCATCGTCGCACGAGAGCTCTGTTTAAAAAACAAAGGCCTGCCTAACCACTAGGTGTCAATCCGAGATTATCGTCTCCGACTTCAGCAGACGGAAGCAACACAGCTCCATCTCGACGCTGGCGTTCCCGAGGGTCCCTGTGGTCTTCCTGAAGTTTACCTGTTTCAGGCACACCTGGTACAGTTTCGCATTATTGTTTATTCTGCCGATGATGGATTTCTACCTATTTTTATCAGCTCCGAAGCCGAGGACAATCTATAACTGCTGTACAACCAAGGGCATTACGATGTCATAACAAAGCCAGCCGGATTTTTCGGTAGTAAAATGTTCTGCCCAAAGTGCTAAAAGGTGTATAATCATGGTCACGTGTGCAAGGGCACATGCAATCGTTGCCTTTCAGATGACGTCTCGCACACTGGGGAACCTCTGCTCGGTGTGCTGCATGTATTTGCATGGTGCAGATTGCTTCCATGCACACTTGCTGAAAACTTTCCAGTCGAGACATCGCTGCATGAAAAGCTTGGATATTTATGATCCCAAAAAACGTCACGTCTGCAAGAGCGAGAAACCAAAATTTGTGGAACCCTGCAAAATCACCCCTGTCGAGCAAAGTTACTTATACTTTGATGTGGAGACCGTACAACTTGACGACGGCCTTCTGAAACCCATCCTGTGCGTTGTAACGTACATGCTGAATGACGACTGGGTCTACGCCTCGTTCCCGGATGTGGATGCCTTCATGGACTGGCTTTTAGCCAAAGAACGTCCTGGGGTGGTTCAAGGACGCTACCATTCTCGCCCACAATTTAAAAGGCTTTGATGGATCATTTACCTTTACAGAAGATTTCTGAAGCCTGATTTTATTTTTGACGGCTCGAAAATATTAGGTATCTTTTTACCTGGTCTAAAAATAAGATTTACAGACAGCTTGTCCTTCATCCAAGCTCCTCTTCGCTCCTACAATAAAACATTCAACCTGGAGGCAGTGAAAGGTTTTTTCCCCCTTCAAATTTGTGAACGAGGGAAATTTAAATTACGTGGATGACGTTCCAGACCGTCATTATTTTCAACCTGAGGACATGGAGCCTTCAACCTTGACAGAGTTTAGCGAGTGGTATGCGACCGCTAGTCTCGAACCCTGGCACTTTCAACAACAGCTTCTATTCTACTGTAAGGTCGACACAGAGGTGCTACGCCGTGGAGCGCAAGCTTACCGTGAGGAGTTTCTAGACATCACATGTGTGGATCCCTTCGCACGGGACCTCACAATTGCCGGTGCCTGCCTAAGTATTTTCTGGGGGAAGTTCCTACAAAAGAATACTCTAGGTGTGTGCCCTCCACAAGGATACTCTGCAAGTGACGACAGGCAGTCGTTAAAGGCCCTTGCCTGGTTGGAGTACGAGGCCGCCAAGGACAAAATCCAGATACAGACCGCACGTTCCCCCGAAGGTGAGTACAATGTTGTTCAGTACAAGTTGGATGGTGTGTGTCGTACCACACGCACCTATTACAAATTCTTAGGATGTTTCCACCATCACTGGTTGAAATGTTTCCACCCCAGTAAAATGGACACTCGATCCAGAAAAACCTTTGATTTAATAAACTCTCAAACCCCGGACCATCTTGAAAAATTTAAAGTTTTGATGGACGGCTACACTTGCAAGGTCATGTGGGAGCATGACTTTGACTGTTTAGTGCGTACTGAGCAGACCTTGGCCACCATGTATAAAACCATCGAACTCATTAGAAGGATCGGCGCTCGAGATTATCTCTACGGGGGACGTGTGGAGGTATTCTCCATTTTTGCCTCAATGGATTAGGGATGTAGCCTAAACTATGTCGATTACAATAGTTTATATCCCTACATGTGCAAAAAGGCTCCTTTTGGGAAAGGACATCCCTTACGGATCACAGGTGATTTCAACCCCGACCTGGACAGTTATTTTGGAATAGCTCATGCCACATTACTCCCCCCCCCCCGATGATTTGTTTATCCCTGTACTGCCATACCGAAGCAACGGTAAACTCCTCTTCCCCCTCTGCAGGACCTGCGCCGACGCTTTGCTCTGCAGGACCTGCGACGACGGACAACTGGCGCCCCCTTGCCAACATAACGTGAACCAGCACGCGCTGACTGGTTCCTGGCCAACATTTGAAGTTTACGCGGCCATGCGCGCTGGTTACAAGCTTATTAAATTCCATGATGTGTGGCATTTCAGAGACGTGTTACTATATGACCCAGTAATAAAAATGGAGGTGTTTGCGCCAGGTATATTGACACTTTTCTCGGCCTGAAACAACGATACTCTGAGTTTCCACCCAAAGTCCAAACTGACTGGGAAAAAGAAGAGTTCTGCGAACTTTTTTCCAAGCAGAGGGGTTATGGATCCAACCATCGGAGGTAGTTAAAAACAGTCTCAAAAGAACTCTCTCAAAGATATCGCTTAATTCCTCCTGGGGGAAACATGCCCAGAATATGGACTGTACACAGACATCCATTGTGAGCTGTCCAATGAAATATATGGACCTTTTAAACGATGCCTCTATCATTGTAACTGATATTGTGTTCATCAACGATCAGGCTGTGTTAGTGACGCACAAACCTGTAGTGGACGCCACACCTGCAAACACACGTGGCAATTTAATTCTAGCTGCCATGGTGACTGGCCACGCCCGACTCAAACTTTATGAGTTGATTTCTAAACTGGGTCCACCTGCGTTGTATTCTGATACAGACTCGGTTATCTTCAACAGAAGACCCTCTGATAGCTATGTTCCAGCTCAGAATCCCTTTCTCGGTGCACTTGTCGACGAGATAACGACTATATACGGAAGCGATGTACACATAACAGATTACGAAGAGTTATGCCCTCCGTCGCAGCAACGGCGAAGAGTTATGCCCTCCGTCGCAGCAACGGTGACGAGATTCTGCACTCCAAGGGGATATCTTTAACTAAGAAAAACCGTGAAAAATATAATTTCCATCTCTTAAAGTACATGGTTTTGTAACAGTCACCATCCACTGCGACTTTCGATGTCCCTTTCCACCTGATTCGTAGTTAAGTGAATGTTACACTTATTAATAAACCCATGGTGAAACGATTCAAAGCGAACTTGGACAAACGATATCTCTCCCCCGGCTCGACTGTATCTATACCTTACGGTTACAATGATGTGTCACTTGACACCCTTATAAATCTGATGGATATGTAAATATAATATAGTTTCAAGTTATTTTGTAAATATTTTGTAAAAGTATTTTACAATGTTAATAACGTATTGCTGAAAAAGTATTTAAAATCTGTTTTAAAAAATGTGCGAATCTAGCATATCACAGAAAAAATATTTCTAAATGTGATTATAAAATGTTAATGGCATATTGCAGAAAAAGGTGCAAAATCTAACATATTGCAGAAGTATTTTTAAATGTGGTTATAAAATGTTAATGGCATATTGCAGAAAAAGGTGCGAATCTAACATATTGCAGAAGTATTTTTAAATGTGTTTTCAAAAAAAGGTGCAAATCGAGCATATTTCAGAAGTATTTTTAAATGCGATTATAAAATGTTAATGGCATATTGCAGAAAAAGGTGCGAATCTAGTATATTGCAGAAGTATTTTTAAATGTGGTTATAAAATGTTAATGGCACATTGCAGAAAAAAGTGCAAAATGTAGCATTTTGCAGAAAAAGGTGCAAAATCTAGCATATTGCAGAAGTATTTTTAAATGTGGTTATAAAATGTTAATGGCACATTGCAGAAAAAGGTGCAAAATCTAGCATTTTGCAGAAAAAGGTGCAAAATCTAGCATATTGCAGAAGTATTTTTAAATGTGGTTATAAAATGTTAATGGCACATTGCAGAAAAAGGTGCAAAATGTAGCATTTTGCAGAAAAAGGTGCAAAATCTAGCATATTGCAGAAGTATTTTTAAATGTGGTTATAAAATGTTAATGGCACATTGCAGAAAAAGGTGCAAAATGTAGCATTTTGCAGAAAAAGGTGCAAAATCTAGCATATTGCAGAAGTATTTTTAAATGTGGTTATAAAATGTTAATGGCACATTGCAGAAAAAGGTGCAAAATCTAGCATATTGCAAAAGTACTTTTAAATGTTAATGGCATATTGCAGAAAAAGGTGCAAAATCTAGCATATTGCAGAAGTATTTTTAAATGTTAATGGTATATTGAAGAAAAAGGTGCAAAATCTGGCATATTGCAGAAGTATTTTTAAATGTTAATGGCATATTGCGGAAAAAGGTGCAAATCGAGCATATTTAAGAAGTATTTTTAAATGTGGTTATAAAATGTTAATGACATACTGCAGAAAAAGTATTTTAAAATGTTAATAGCGCATTCTGAAAAATATGTTGCTAGCTAGCGCACTGTCAATCTAAGCCCCGCAGCCAGGCATGCAAAGCTGTCAGGATCGCCGCAGCGCGTTGATTGGCTCTCCTTTGCATGCACTAGCGCCCCCTATTGCGCTTCCGGTTTTTGAGCTGTCAGCCTGCTCTCTCGGCGTGCGTCTGCACTAGCGCCCTCTGTCAACAGGTTAGTTTATGCAGCAGATATTGCAGTATAGTCGAATTGTAAATATTGTGAAACATAGTAGTTTGTAAATATCAGTACTGTTTTATAAGCATTCAATATTTTACTATAATTATCAATCATTGCCATACTAATGCTTTTCTGTGCATTGAAGCTTTTACCATAATTGTCATATTAATGTCTGCATTGAAATATACTGTGCCATTTAGCTTAATAAAAGTTTTTTTTTTAAAAAAAGAGTCTCTTTATTTTCCAATCTTCAACACTATATCTATGTCAGTAAAAAAAATATGTCAGCAAGATGTTGTTCCTATGGATAACATTTATAAAACCTAATGTTTCAGTGTTATAAAAAACTAATTCACAGTTCACAGAAAGAATGAACAAGAGGCGTATATCAGTTTTAATTTCTTTTATTGGATACCACAAATTTTTAATACATTGTTTTTATCACACATTTTTAATACCTGGTTTTTTAATACAGAATTTTAATACACGGTTTTTTATCACATATTTTTAACACAAGTCTTCAAGTATACAAGTCTTGGAAATACATAGTTTTTTTTACAGAAGTCTTCAAACAGATATCTTCAATATGAAGCCCATTCAAATAATTTTCTTTTCTTACGTCAGACGGGAACAAATCGATAATGTCTTTTGGAGTATGAGCAAAAGTCTCTGATATTGGTTGTCTGGGAATGTTGACCTTTACTTCGTGGGGAATGCTAACCTTTACTTCGGGGGGGGGGGGGGGGGGGGGCTTCCAATTGCTGCTTAAATAACAGGTAATTTTTCAATACAGACAAGTACTTTTCAGTTTTATCATCGACGTCAGATTCAAGTATTTTCTTCACCTCCGTGTCTAAATCACGCACTTTTTTTCGTATGTTTCGCCTTTGAACAGCCTTCACTGAAATCATTTTCGAAACAGAGACCCCAACAGTGGTAAGGCCGCTGTAAGAAGAGGAAGTAGAAATCCCGATCCTTTTTGCAGGAGATGTTTCTTGTGACGGACAGATGCACGTTTGGAAGCTAAACTTCTTATGACAGTCTTGTGACTTCGAAAATTCTTTAATACTCGATGAGAGTCAGGCATATTCCCTTTTAAGAAATTAGTACACACTTCACATAGAACATACATCTGAGGGTCAGAGATGTGCTTCAACAGAGCTGCACGTTGCTTTCCCCCAAGTTTTGGTAAACACTGAAGGAATGGGCCTTGAGATCTAACTTTCCTTTGGGACGTATAGTATCTCGGGTTCTTCAGAAGGGAGGATCTTGGCACGGAGTCTTTCAGTATCTAACGTTCTGGGATGGAGGTCCACGCACAAATAGCCACAGGGAGGTTGTGTAGCTGGTCTATAAGCATCGGTCAAGAGTTTGGACTGATGTGGAAATACCTGTCTTGCCAGATGCGTTATTTGTGAAGCGTCCCGACAGTTGCGAAATAAAAACATATAGTGAGCATTGAGTGATATAGTACTCGAATGTCTTCACTTTAAAAACAGATTTTGCAAGATCAGGACAATCATGATATTTTTATGATGACCTCCACGAATAAACAATTGAGATATACGTTCGCTGGCCACAGACTGTTCCATCAAGTCGTCCAGCACCAGAAGAGTAGGTCTGAGGGGGTCAAATTCCAGATCTACAGGTAGTCCTTCATAAAATTCCATAGCTTTCTTAAAGGGTTCAAAGGCAGGTTGCCACTCACCGTAGCAGTAAACGACACGTTGGGGCTGGGGTTCGAACACTTGAGCAGCTTCTTTGATGAGTTTCAGAGTGAAAGTCGTCTTTCCACACTGTGAAGGAGCGGCAATTATAATATTTGAAGGAGTTCGGAGAGCCATCGTACCACCATACAGTCGTTAAAGTCTACTCGACATGTATAATCCTGATGCAGTACTGTGGGAAGAGTCGAACCACTCGCTCTTTTAAACAGGAAATACAGACAGTGAGCACCGCAAGTGTCACCCATGGGGTCCTGCAGAGGTATTGAGGGATGTAACATATGACGTATGCCTAGTCGACTGTAGTATTCTTGCATGGAGACATCGGGACTCGTCCCCAGGGGGCCAAAATGATCCATGTGCATTCCTTTCTTGTATACTGCTATCCAGTGGGTTCCGGGCAGGGAGGACGGATCGGTATTGTAGATAAACAAGGCTCCTGACCAGTCGATTCTGCGGGGTAGTCTGTCACGTGGGAACACACCTAGACTTGTAGGTAACATCGAGAGGATGAATTCTAACTGATAGGCATTCATGAGCTGTAGTCAAACAGGATTTTACGATCCAGTGGGATTTCCAGCAGATTCTGGTATTCTGCATACAGGATCACAGTGACTGATGTGGGGAGTGGCTTGGCAAACTTTAATTCGACTCTCACACTACCGCTCTTTATTAAAGAAAACACTTGATTACATTCACCTTGCTCGGGGGTCAATTGGAATCCAAACAGTGTAAAACCCTCGCCATTAGCTTTTCGTGAGAAGTTAATACCACTATCGGATTTCCATGCGTCCACAGATTCCAATAATCCTTGGTAACATCGGAGATAACGTCCATTCGTTAAGTCTGGGGTGTAGGACTGCTGATCACTGTCAATGTGAAGGCTATGTAGTTTAAGTCGAAATGTTGGAAGTTGAAGGAATTTTTTTCTTACGATCCATTCAGACTGGTACTTTCCACCATACCCAGTACCAGACATACCGGAAATTGGCCTAGAAATAAATTGTCACAGTTCACACTCGTCAGACCTGCAGCGATGGAGAACATGCGTAAATCCGTTCTACGCAGGGGGTACTTGGCATTCTCTGAGCCCAGTACGCGAGCGTGTGTAACGATGCCACCAGAAGTGGGTTTGACTTTGCACACGAAAAATTCAGCTTCGTGAATCTGTACTTTGTAAGAGAGGTCTGCTTCGCCTGTCATTACACAGAATTCGAGCTTGGATCTTAACAAACGCACTCAGATCGACCTGATTGAGTAGGTAACGTTCTTGATTGAACAGGTCGGCATGGATCCACAAGATGAGTTCGATACCTGTTGACTTGACGTACCCCTTGCGCTGATGCCATCCCTCATTCTCCCGACTGGTCAGTTCCATTTTACCGGGGGTGTCGAGGTACCAGAGTGACGTACCAAGCTGACTTCGTGTGGCATCGGTACCGTAATTAAATAGTCTCCAGATACGCCCTGTAGGGGTACAGGGTGTGAGAAGCACTCACTAGGTGATCATTAAGGAAGACGTCTACTTGATTGAATAGTGCGTGGAAGAAATGGTTGCAGGGGGTGATCACTTCCGATGTGGATGTACTGTCGGATTTCACAATTTTCAAGACGAGGCACAGGTGACAGTGGGATAGATCAATGTAATCATCTGTCTCCTTCACGATGAATTCAAGTGGAGCATTACCTTTCAGCGAAGCCACGGGTAAATAATTGACATAGCAGCCTCTTTCCAGTTGAGAGACCAGTGGGTGGAACCAGAAACAGGTCCAGTTCGGAATTGGTAGTCACCAGAATCAGAGTGAATTTTCTGAATGCTCATGATGAAAACATGTCCTTCACAGTACAGAGTCTCTTCACTTTATGAACACTAGGATGATGACGGCGACGTTTTATCCCTTTTCTTCCCTGCAGCGTGGAACTGGCGTGTTGTAATAGGTCTACACCGGCTTCACACAGCCCTGCTTTGGAGGCAGTTTTGAAGTTTTGCTCCTAGGCCATCTCTAAAACGAACCGTAGCCCGCCCTTACATAGGGTGGACAGCGCCGGTCATACGAGAGGGCTGATGAAACGTCCAATAGTGGCAAGGATGCTACCGAGTCCATCACCTCTCTGATAACGAGGGCCCCTGAACACACCCTGCCCCATTTGACTCTTGTAGTAGCTCACATAGGTGTCTGCAGAAGGGGAGATGAATTTAACCCTCATGGCAGAAATGTAACTTGACTAAAACTTTACCGAATTTAAAATGCAGAGGTTCTCCTGTATCGGTACGAAGGAAGATTCTCACACTCTCGAAACTGTTTCTTGCCAGGGGGTAGTAATCAGGTTGTTGATACACTGCAACGATGGCTTCGTTATTTCTGGTTCTGACAGCAGGATTCACAACACGCAACAGTTCACCATGAGTATCATCTAACAACTGAGGTGCAATTAGGTCTGAATACAAATAAATACCATACATTCCTCTGTTCATATCGATGGGGTAGTCACCCGTGGCTTTATTCAGTGGAATATCTTATTTAGTGATTCCTAGCATGTCTCCTAATCCTGGGTTCGAATGAGGAAATTTAATGAAATGTAGTTTGTCTGCATCCATCAACATTGTGTGATCGGCCTGTTGCTTGAAACGGGAAGCTTTTCTCAACTTGTAGGGCATGATCTGGTTCATTGCATCGAATAATAATTCAGCGGTTTCGTATGGTCCATGGGGTCCCTTTCGTTCGTGGAAACTACCTGGAGGAATCACATAGAAATAACAATCGTCATCTATATTGAATGTTGCAGTATTGCACAGTTTGGTAGTAAATCGTTGGTGCCCCATTTTCAGCAGAGTTCGATGTACTCTGTGTTGTGACACAATACTCTCGTCACCAGCATTCAAATTAAAGGCGAATTGCGCTACAGTATGCCTTCTGTAGGCTCGTACCATAGGTAATAGCCTTCGCTCAACTGTATCATCGATGAGCCATGGTCATTTCCAGTTCCGACTCATCGATGAGTCCACACCTTGCCAGCATTTCGTGGTTTTTCCTGTTATCAACTGATTCCAATCCGTTCATAACTTCAAGAAAATATTCCGAACAATAAGTCTCATCAGCTCTTTGTATGTTTTTGGTGGATCTGATTTGTGTTCATAAGGAGGGGAGGCTGTGGGAATGTGAAAGATTTCCTTCCCCGAGAGGAAGCTGGAGATGACCACAGGAACGGTTAACGTCCACCCTGCATGCCGTTGAGCGCATCACCCATTTCTGGCGGAACAATAAAAAAAGCTGTAAAACTCTCGGCAGGATCCTGCTTCAAAAGAGACGCCACCGCATCGAGAGATAAGTCACGACAGCTGACTGTGCATATCATTCTGCATGAGTCGTGCCTCTCATCTCTGTACAATTATAATTTGAAGCAGAAGTTAGAACTTTGAAATTTACCTATATTTTGTAATATAATTTCTAGTATTGTATATCTGACAAAGTCCTATTAGTTAGGACGAAATCGATAACATCTTTTATATATTCTTTTGCACTATTTCAGAATCAACTCGTCTTTTCATTTTATGCATCTTCAAGATTAATGTAAAAAAATTAGTAAGCATAAACTTCTAATAAAGTTATTTAGCCTTAGTATTATTCCATCTACTACACTATTCAACAAGAGACCGTGCAAGATCAATCAAACAATCAAGTATAGTGAAACAAAGAAAGGAACTATCATATCTATTTCACTTTAGTCTGCTACCTTTCCCATCTGAAAAACAAAAATAATACCGATTAACAGAGCTCAGTATCAGGTGTTATTTATATATTTCATGATCTTCACACGTGCCATTGTTTAGCTGCAGTTGCTTCGATTTGCAGAAAGACGCGAAGTTCATAATGTTTTGGCTCTTCGGTGTATATTTGAAAACAATTTTTCTGATCCAAGAATTTTATTAAAAGCCCCCTAATCGCAGACGGAACTGGAGAAGTTTCACAGACGATAGTTTGAAATTTCTAGTGCCATCAAAGAGCAGTAAATATGTTTCAAATTTGAATAAGTTGGCTGGGATGATAGAAACTCAAAAGTCACACTAATGAATTTGTTAAATACAGAATTATTTTATTGATTTCAAAATGTCTACTTATATAAGCAAATTTAAAATAAGTTTTTTTTTCTATTATACTATAATACAGAGCTAGTCTAGAAGAATTAAGCACAAACAGCATAATAAATAATTAATACCAATTATATTTTCCTTGGTCTGTAAATGGTAACTAAGTAGTCACTGGAAGGAGAGCTATGCACCAATCCCCTGTGATGATGCATAGAACCGGCCAGGCCTAGCACCTAATGTCCGACCCCGCCTTCTCGTGGTGCGGACCGTTAGTAACTTTCAAAAGAGATACTCTCTTGTGGAAGTGAACGGAAGGGGAGGGCTGCCAGATTAGTGTGGCCTACTGATCTGGACAACTATGGCTACTTTTCTTATTTTTCTACCCTGCTGAGTAGTGGTCAACCACACAGGGTCCTGGTGCTGATCATATAAACCCACTGGACAGATATATGGCTCTGAGCTTGATTATGGATCCTGATTTTGCTGCACTGGTGGGCTTCTGTGGAGGGAAAATCTTCCGCTGTGTTTTCTGTTTGTGTGTGGGTTGACAGCCTCAAGTGAATAGATTCACAGGATATGTTTATCAGCTGGTGGATAATCCTGAGCAGAGGTCATCGCAGGCACCTGAACTCTTTGCTTCTATTGGCATCGTCAAATTCTACATTGGAGGAAGTCTTCCAGTGTAGATGGCTTCAGCCTTTAGTGGTGGGGGAACGGGTCTTTGCCCCATGTCTGCGATTAGGGGGCTGTTTGATATTGTCGGCATTCCCTCTCTCAATAAACATAGTTTCTTTAAACATCCTACTAACCATTTTCTCTCCATAGGTAGTTGGAATGTGAGGACTCTGCACAGAGCTTTTTCTCTTGATGTCCTCACACAAGAATTCCACCGTTATAATTTAGATATTCTCGGCTTGCAAGAGACCAGATGGACAGATAAAGGTCAGATTCTTAAAAATAATCTTAAATTTCTCTTTTCAGGGAGGGACGACAATAAGCATCACCAAGGCGTGGGTCTGCTTCTCAGCAGACATGCTAGCGATGCTCTTCTAGGATATGAGTGCATTAATGAAAGGTTTCTTACAGCAAAATTTCAGACAAGCGTTAAAGACTTGAATGTTATCTGCTGTTATGCCCCCACTGAGGATGCCGATGAGGATGAGAAGGATAGGTTTTATGAACAACTTCAGGATATTTTGAATTCTGTCAAGAAAGGAGTTATTACCCTTGTTCTTGGTGACTTCAATGCCAAAGTTGGTACTGACTCTGACCTTTGGGGAGGGGTAATAGGCCCTTTTGGTATTGGTAGCTGCAATGGCAATGGGCAACATCTCCTACAGGTAAGTAAACTCAATGGATTCAGAATAACTAACACTTATTACAAACACCCCGACATACATAAGTACACATGGGTTTCACCAGATGGGCTGCATAAGAATATGATTGATTATATATTAATTAATAGCAAATGGGCTAGTTCTGTTAGGAATACCAGGGCATATAGGGGAGCTGAAATTGGATCTGACCATTACCTTGTTAAAAGTGTGCTGCAACTTAAACTTAAAAAGTGTTGTGCTAGGGTTATAAAATTTACTTTTAACACTGAAGCTCTGAAAGATCCAGTTATAGCCAAAGCTTACCATGATAGGTTACTTAGTCATTATGACAGTCATGGTTTGCTTACTACTGAAGTTGAGGAAGAATGGGATCATTTTAAACAGGCTGTTTTGGACACTAACAGTACTCTTTTAGGAAAAAAGGAGCAGAAGAGGCAAAATTATCTGATTGATAAGGCACTTGAGCTTATTTCGGAAAGAAAGAACTGCAGGAATGCCCTTAATCAATACCCTACTAGTCCTAATAGAAAGCATTACAGAGACCTTAATAAACTTGTAAAGGATCAGTTAGCTGCTGATAAGAATCTGTGGCTTGATGGTTTGGCTGACAAAGCCGAGGAAGCAGTTAGACAGCACAACAGCAGAGAGCTGTACCAGATAGTTAATGTTTTGTGTGGTAGAAAAAGGACAGGTATACAAGGATTGAAAAATAAACAAGGTAAGGTTATAGAAGGGGAGGATTCTGTCATGGCTAGGTGGGCTGAGCATTTCAGTGATGTTCTAAACAATGTAGTTAGTTCTACTCCCATTGTTTGCAATGATGATAGATGCATTGGTGGCTTTAATGTTGGCCCTATAACACAATCTGAAGTTATTTTGGCTGTTTCTAAACTTAAACTTCATAAATCCCCAGGGGTAGATGAAATTACTACGGAAATGCTTAGAGCTGGGAATGTTTTGGTTACCACTTAGATGACTGAAATTCTGAATATCTTTTATGATAAAGGCGTGTTTCCTAAGGATTTTACCAGAGCTATTGTTATCCCTATTTTCAAAAAAGGTGATCGCAGTTCTTGTGATAACTATAGGGGTATCAGCCTACTCTCTGTTCCAGGTAAAGTTCTTTCCATGATTGTGCTTAATAGAATTAAGAATCTGGTTGACAGTCAATTGCGTGATGAGCAATGTGGATTCAGAAGTGGTAGGTGATGTGTGGATCAGATATTTTCACTTAGGCAGATTCTTGAGAAATGTTTAGAGTTTCAGAAACCTTTGGTTGCTAGCTTTGTTGATTTCAAAAAGGCTTTCGACTCTGTTGATCGTCATAATTTGTGGTTGATTGTGAAATCATATGGTATACCAGACAAGTTAGTTAACGTTATGAAAGCTCTCTATAATAACACTGAGTTGTGTGTGAGAGTTGGTAAAGCTTGTAGCAATTGGTTTAGCATTACTTCTGGTGTTCGACAAGGGTGCATTTTGTCTCCTTTTCTCTTTAGCTTGGTTATTGATTATGTTATGCGAAATTCACTTCAAGGGAATGATTTTGGCCTTAAATGGGCTGGAGATACGAAAATTTCTGATTTAGATTATGCTGATGATTTAGCCCTTTTGGCAAATGATGTTGATGAGATGAACTCTTTCATTCGAGCTGTTGATGAGACTGGTAGTAGAGTAGGTTTGGTTATAAACAGAGTGAAAACTAAAGTGATGAAAATTGGTCAGGCAGGCTGTGATTCAGTTAATCTGAATGGTTGCAGTCTTGAGCAGGTGTCACAGTTTAATTAACTTGGGAGCTATGTAACTGATACTGGTGATGTGCGGCATGAGATTAACAGACGAATAGGGATTGCTGCCCGGACTTTTAAGAACCTATGGAGAGTGTGGAGAAATAGGCGTATACACCTAAAGACTAAAATTTGACTGTATAATAGTTTGGTTCTTTCTAGGGTTAGGTATGGTAGTGAAACGTGGACACTGTGTAAACAAGATAACAGGAAACTAGATGCTTTTGATTCCAGATGCTTACGCAGTATCTTGGGCATTAGGTGGTTCAACTTTGTAACTAATGATGAGGTTAGGCAAAGGAGTTTGCAACCTCCTTTAAGCAGCATATTGTGCAGAGAGAGACTCCGTTGGTTTGGCCATGTTGCCCGTATGAATAATTATAGATTGGCGAATAGGGTTAAGAACAGTGTGCCTAAAGGCCTCAGAAAGAAGGGGAGACCTAGGAGGCGGTGGGCAGACAATGTCAAACAGGACCTTGTTAGAATTGGTGTGCAGTGGCCAGATGCAGTAGATGTAGCTCAGGATAGACTTGCTTGGAGAACTAAATTGCATGGTCTGGTTGGACCTCCGTAGCCCATGGCTGCTTGAGGATGATGACGATGACGACGACGACGACGACGATGATGATGATGATGAGGAGGATGAGGAGGAGGAGGAGGAGGAGGAGGAGGATATTTTCCTTATGTTGTTTGTCGTGTTTAATTGCATGTTAAAAATCACATATTATATGTTACGGCTCTCAAAATGTGGCATTTTTGCTAGTTTTTTGCTGATTTGGCTCTAGTTTCAAAAAAGGCTCCGAGCATGGCAAGGGTTTGGTCCATAAAATTATCCCCACCCCCACTCTGGTGTAAACACGGGCAATAACTTCTAAACCACAAAAACTAGGACCACCAATTCTGTATATATAACATTCCAACTTAAAGAAAACTAATCTTGCCTCCATCCCCCCCAAGAAAAAAAAATTAAATTTAAAATAATGCAAGAACCTATCATGAATGAAGACAGCAAGGATATCACCAAATTCAATATACGACTTCTTCTCATCGTTAGTTAAAGCAACGTTGTTTCTCTCCCTCACCCGCCTGCCTCCACGTCAAGAAAAGGAAAGAATCTGTCCGTAGCATTAGAAGCTACAATCTCAAATTCGGTATACAGCTTCCTTTTAACATAACTCAAAGGAGCAAAGAATTTAACCATCCAATTTTTCCTCTTCTCCCCAAAACCCCCTCTTCCTTTCTCTCCTGTAAAAAAAAGGTGAAGAACTTCCCTTAAACGATAAGAGCTATAGTCATTCCTCACACATCTTTCTCTTATTGCAATACACTCATGAGTCAGACCATTATGACCATCTCCTGAATACCGTGTTGGGCCGTCTTTCGCTACACCAACTGCTTGCACCTGGCGTGGCATCGACGCCACTACACAGCAAAATGTGTCCTTAGGTATTCTGTACCAGCTGGGCAAAATGACATCTCAGAGTTCGGTGATGGAGCAAGGTACTGGCATGGATCGGCAAATGCTGCGTTCCACTGCATTCCACATAAATTCGATGGAATTCGTGTCGGGAGAATTTGGTAGCCAGCAAGAGCACACGAAATGCTTGGAAGTGATCTCAAACCATCCCTACACAATGCAGTTGTGACACGGGGCATTGTTTTGCTGAAAGAGTTCAGTGACATTTAAGCTTACTAACTGGGTTTGTTCCAAAACAATGCCTAGGTAAGATCTGGAGATGAGGATGTGTTCAACAGGCATAAGGGTACCCAGTGATATCCATGAGAGCAAATCTCCACATCATAATACCGCCGCCACTGTCCTGTTTCCATTCAACCATGCAGTCTAATTTCAGCTGTTCACCTGCACGGCATCCAATATAGACCAGTCCATCGCCATGGTGGAGATGGAACCTGAACACATTAGACCAAGCAACTCTTTTTCAGCCATCAAGTGGCTAGCCACCGTGCCCCCATGTCCATTGTAGGTGAAACTGTTGATGTGGCTGGTAAACATGGGCGCATTAATGGGGCATCGACTCTGTAAGACCATCTGTAGGAGAGTCCACTGGATGTAGAGTTAAAAAAGGTTTCTATATGTGCCCCCCGATAATTAAGTGTTGGTTGGTTGGGGTTTAATAGTGCATTGACAGCTGAGGCCATAATGAACCAAACGAGACGAATAAAAGAGTGAAAAAAGCAGAAACCTAAAACCAAAAGTCAAGATCAATTCTATTACTAGACAACTTCCTCCATCTGTAGGCAATGCTCTCCATGTTCACGATTTTAGCTTCTTTTGCTCTTCGTCTAGCATGAGGATCATTAAAAGACAACTGCAAATTCCTCTGAACAATTTTTAGGTTTGGGCAACAGCAACCGATTTCGGTTATCTCCACAGAAAATCGCTTGTGTGCACTTTTGCCACAAGCATAATCTTCATATGGATCCCGAACTACGGCTAGGAGCTAACATCATTCCAGTTGTGGTAGAGACCAAGTTTCTCGGTCTCATCTTCCATCTGAATTGACCTTTTTACCACACATTCGTTATTTCAGGTCCAAGTGCATGCAGGCATTGAACATCGTCAAGGTCCTCTCTTTCTCCTGGGGAGCTGACCGATGTTCTCTACTCCGCCTGTACCGTGTACTTGTCCGATCGAAACTGGACTACAGATTCCAGGTGTACGATTCGGTGGTGAAGGCGCTGGACCTCCTCCATCACCAGGCTCTTTGTGTTTGAACAATAGCCTTTCGTACCTAACTGGTCCAGAGTCTTTACATCGAGACCGAAGCACCATCTTTATCTCTTCGCCATCAGCAGTTGTCCCTACAATATGCATCTAAATTGCAATCCCTTCCAAGCCATCCCACTTGGAACCGTGTTTTCAGTCCAAAGTGGGAAATGCTATATACCAATCGAACCACTACTATTCGTCCTTTTGGTTTGCAAGTCCGAGGCTACCTCACAGACATCAACACCAGTCTTGATAGCATCGTACAGTTGACAGTAAAATCACTCCCACCGTGGGTCGCTGTTTCACTTTCCTGTGATTTTTTCCTGTGCAGGATGGGGAAGGCTTTTACACCCTACTTTGTGTACTGGAAACTCTTTGCCCAGCCATCATGATGACACCCAGACTTCTTGCCTGTTCTTACAGATGGCTCGAAGTCTGGCACATCAATGGGATTGACCATGGTCTGCTGTGATGTAATCATTGCAGACCAGATCCCACTGCTGTGTTCCATCTTCACTGCAGAGTTGCATGCTATCAGTCTTGCCTTGGACCACATAGCAGCTAAGCATCATCATCAGTGCGTGATGATTCTCAGTATGTATGATTCTCGGTGAGGCCGATGTCTCACCCTGTTCTCTCCAAGATCTGCCAGCGGCTCCATCATCTGGCACCCACCACCACGATTCTCTTTTGTTGGGTGCCCGGTCCTATCTGGATCAGGGGCAATGAGTTGGCAGACACTGTTGCCAGGTCAGCCGCATCCCTATCCAATTCTCTGCTGCCAGTTCCATACTTTGACTTCCAGCAGCGTTTTTCCATTGAGCTCAGGGCACTTTGGTAGAGATCTTAGTCTTAGCAGGTTGGTAACAAACTTTTCGGGATCAAACCTATCATCAAACAATGGCAGTTTTGTTAACACAGGAATCGCAAGGAGAAAGTTGTACTTGCTCGGCTCCGCTTAGTTCATTCGTTTATTACTCATTAGTTTCTTCAATGGGCGGACGAGGAACCTAAGTGATAGTTTTGTGACACCATTTTAAGTATTAAACATATTTTAATCGAATGTCCTTGTTTCAATATCGAACGACGTTTATATTTTAGATCTCATAATTTCTGGAGCCTTACAACAGGCCATAGAGCGGCCTGTTGTAAGGCTCCAGGCAATTCGAGTGGAAGGAGAGTGAAGAGCGTTTCGCCTTTCTCTTCTGAGCCAGAAACTTGGGGGAGTCAGAAGACAAAGAAGAGATGGAGGAGAATTACTCCCCCAGAGTGTCGGCAATTGCTTTGTGATCAGCAATTGCCTGTCCAATGTGCTCCAGGTTCGATAATGAATGGGACATGTAGGCTCTGGTGCTGAACGAAACGAGCTTCCGCCCTGGCGCATTTGAAGGCTTTGAGGTTGGGGGACGTCGGATATCTTCGAAACACCCACTAAGCCTTGTTTTGAGCTTTACAAGCTATGATGCAATCTGGATTCCACCAGTTTCGCAAAACGAGGAAACCGTGTCGAAGTTTGAGGAAATGTTGATGCAGCTGCATTTATGATACAGTCACTTATCTCCACTACTGACACAATGATGGGCTTCTGGCTAATAGAATGGTCATCGAGCTCAAAGAAGAGCTCGAAGCCATTCCAGATAGCCCAATCAAGCCTCCACTGTGACTCGTGAAGAGCTGAAAGGCTCCCATGGAAGATGGTACAGACCATGAGGAGGTGATCACTGTCATAAGGATGGTCCTCGACGTCTCATGTAAGGAGTGGAACGATCGAGAAGGAACAGATGGTGAGGTCAATGGCAGTGAATGTGAAGGATGGGGAATGAAAGTAAGCCCTGACACCAGTGTTCAACAGGGAGAGAGAAGGATCCAGGAGCCACTACTACCGGATCCTGCCCCTCCCGTTGGTGTCAGCACTGCCCCAAAGTGGACTGTGTCCATTGAAGTCCCCTATTATGAGGAAGGAGGATGGCAGATGTAAAACAAGTTCCAGTTTTCCTGGAAGACAAAGCGTCCTGGTGGAAAATATATGGAGCAGACAGTCAGTGAGAACCCCACAAAGAGGCGGATGGCTACCACCTCTAGTTTGGTGGTGTGGAGTACGATCTGGAATGGAGAATGGTTACTCACTAGGATGGCAACACCCCCCACGAGCTGAACCATCTCCATCCCTGTCCTGCAAACTAATGAAAAGTGCCAGATAATGGGATCTGAGACTGGCTGCAAGTATGTCTCCTGCAAGCACACACAGATTAACTGGTGTTCTTGAAGGAGGGCCCTAACGTCGTCATGATTCCTCCGGAATCCAAGACAATTGCATTGTGGGAGTATGGCCATCTCAGCACTTAAAAGAATGGGCGGGCAACGAATTCCTATTCAGCTTAACCGCCACAGAGGACGGTTTAGTGAATAGGGGGCGACAGGACCCTTGTTCTTGAGACCGCTCTTTGTGGAGGTGTGAGGGTTTTCTTTTTGGGCCACAATGGGGGATCCTTTGGTTTGGAAGGTCTTGCTGTCTGAGAACAGGAATGAGGAAGCCTTCCAGTGGAGGTGGAAGGTTGAGTTGCAGGAATGGAAACCTGGTCGAAGTCGACACTAATGTCAGTTTCACCTGTATGAGGAGGTATTTAGCTGCAGGCGAGAAAGATTCAGTAGGTGGTACACTGATGTCAGTCTGCACTGCCACCGAAGTCATTGGAACCATGACTGTACTCATAGGAAAACTTGCTAGGTGGGGCAGGCGGTGCAGCGAACTTTCTCGCTTCAGCGTAAGAGATGTTGTTGATCATTTGAGGAATTGAACCTCCTTTCCCTCCTTCCACTTGGGACAGTCGCGGGAATACGCTGGATGCTCGCCACACAAGTTCACACAGCTGTCTTTTCTACTGTGCAATCAGGATCAAGTTGATCCTTGCTGTCACAGCGAGTACAGATGGGTTTGCCTTGGCAAGTTCTGCAGGCATATATGGCCGTACCTCACAATATAAATAACCTGCCTTGATGTAAGAAGGCAGACGTGGTGTGTTAAATGTCACAATCAGTACCGGGTGGATACCAATTTCCCATCACACATGTCGAAACCCGATGGACCACTGTTACTCCTTGAGGCATGAGTTCTGAGAGCATTTCTTCCTCGGTGATTTTAAAAGGCCCCACTCAGTGATCACACCCCAAGAGGAATTCAGAGTTTTGTGGGGAATGACCTCGACAGCCACCCCACCAATCTCTCTTACTTTCCGGAGCAGTTTCGAGAGTTGGAACAAGCAGTCTCAACCTGAAAGTCACCAGATCGTAAATGCTTGACGGATTTAGGCTCTCCCGCAAGACCTTTCAAACCTTTATTGACAAAAAATGGGGTCATGCTCCAAGTACCTGATCACCCGTGGAGTGGATGATCATCAATATTGGGAACAAAGACACAGACAAAGAAGATGACGGCGTAGATAACAGAGACAATGAGGAAGATGGGGACTCATATCATGCCCTCTTGTTGGCATTGATCACATCAATTTCTTCAGCAACTCTCATGTTTTGTTTTAGAGTGGTTCAGTGCCAGCTATCGCCACCCTTCACAGAGCCCAACAAGGGGACGCCCAGTCGGGCGCCAGGCTACGTGTGCCACTATACTTCCACAGACAGTGAGCCAAGCTCTCACAAACCGAAGTCCCGCATTCCTCACAGACCTTCTGCTATGAGGTATTAAACTGACAGACTCCTGTCAGACCTCTGTGGTAATAAATAAAAGGAAAACGAAAAATGTGCAGAAATAAACTTTCTACACAAAAGAAACTAAGCGTTAAATAACAAAATTGTGAACGACCAAACTGGCCTCGCAAAGAAACTATAACTATAAAAGGAATATAAGTTGTGAGGAAACTCGCAAACCTGTACCAGGACGTGGGCAAAGTTACTCATCGCTCTACATAGTTGACTCTAACAGGACCTGCCCACCAGCCGATTGATCCTGGGGAGACCACCCCAGTAGCTCTCATTTACCTGAGGCATAGGCCAAACTAGTGTGTAGCAGAGGCCCCAGAATCCGCTGCCCAGCCCCGTGATGACAGGCCCCACAATGGCAAGGTGGCCAAAGGGGACCCTGCTAGTCATGAACTGAGGAGAGAAGATGGGGACTCCCGAGTAACTACCAGGATCCTCCTTTCCCGGTACATGGGTCTCTGCCCACGCCAAACAAGCGGGCGAGCGTTCAGGATCCTGTGAAGGTACCTGAGCCAATGGAACCTTCACAGGCTGGTCCCCTCATCACGAAGAGCAGCTCGTACTGAGGGTCACATCACTTGGCACTGAGAACAGGTCAAAAATAAAATCGTGCAAAAACATGGTGACTTGGTTGTGATTCCTGGGGGCATGACTAGACAACTGCAGCCACTCGATGTTTCAGTCAACAAACCATTTAATGATTACTTGAGAAAGGAATATGAAACCTGGCTGTTGACTGACAACCTTCTGCTGACACCTTCCTGAAAAATTAAGAAAGCGCAGGCATTAACAGGCCGAACAGGTCAAAACTTTTTGACCTGTTCGGACCGTACGAGTAATTAAGAGACTAATTGATCGTCCTCTACTAAAGAGTGGTTAATCGTTTGTCATCTTGCCCAACAAGACATTTGGCACAGTTGAGCAGCATACGCAATCATACATGATCTCATTTGAAGAAAAATCTGCGTCATTCCTTATCACTCACTACGACAATCGCTTTTTGAAAAATATAATGCTAATCACTCTTAAAATATGCCAGAAAGAACAAAGATTGCATTGCTTTTTGCGTAGAAATGTTCAGAACGATGATGGTCAGGTGATTGCGAGAATTGAAGTTTTAAGGTTTTATTGAGAGTATTGCCAGCGTCCGGTTTTTTTTTCCCTTCACTTAGAACAGATCACTTTCAAATCACTTCATATTTTAGATGCGCACCGTCAATTTCTCACTGACTCTGTTAGGTGACCAGATGTCTCCCTTTTCCGGGCAGTCCCTGGATCGAAAGCTCTGTTCCCGATTAATAAACGTCCCAGGAATTTGTTTTCTAATCTTTCTTACATATTAAATTAACTGTACAATACGAGAAGTTTTTTACTAATAGAATAGTGGCAACACTGTTAGAAAGTATGTCGTCGGTAATGCAAGCGATTGAAAAACCGAGGCTAATTTTTATAATGAAAGTCTTCGATTGTGAGCTGTTAACCAGTTTTCCAAAAACATCTGGTCAATCCTTCCTTGTAGGCACTATAGTTCAAAATTAATTTTCAAAAGTCACCGGATCTTTTGCTCTAAATCTGGACACTCTACGTCCTCCCCTAATAGATAGAAATGATTAATTTTTTTTAAGAACTCTGATGATCAAAAGATTTTAATAATCAGCTGTTTGAATAAAATAGAAAGAAGATAGGACCGAGAAGTACTGATGAAAATAATCTAAATCAGTAGAAAAATAGACTTATATATCCAAAATAGACTTTGGTCGCTTGAATATTGGATGAACTAACTCATGTGGATTGTGTCCAATAAATTTGAAGAAATATGTAGTAGCATTTATACTAATGAATATGTTATCCCAATTTGCAGGTCCTTGTGTATGTTACTGTTTTTTTAGTACCATGGGCCTCAATAGTGGATCTTAGATATTAGCCGTATTTCTTCGATTCTAAGACGCCATCGATTGTAAGACGTACCTTAATTTCAGTACCACCAACAGCGAAAAAGCTTTGATTCTAAGAAAAACAAAATGCTAAAATATATCTAAAAATATTTTTATTAGAATAGAATTAAATGTACTAACAACAATAATACCTGTTTATCAGTAGGTATGTTATTCATCACTTCCTTTTGAATCATTATCAGAGTCTGATTCTTCTGGGCCGTCGATATCTGCATCTGAATCAATATCATAGTCTACTTCATATTCAGAGTCTGATTCTTCTGAGCCGTCTATATCTTCGTTATCCCATAATATATCGTCTTCTGAGCCATCAAGAGCGTTGGTAATGCTTCTATTTATTAAATGGGTGCTGCACTGCTCTTTCTGGGTAGCTTCCAAGCTGTTCCACCAATTTTAATGCCTGCGCTTTCTTAATTTTTCCGGAAGGTTGTCAGTCAACAGCCGGGTTTCATATTCCTTTCTCAAGTAATCATTAAATGGTTTGTTGACTGAAACATCGAGTGGCTGCAGTTGTCTAGTCATGCCCCCAGGAATCACAACCAAGTCACCACGTTTTTGCACGATTTTATTTTTGACCTGTTCGGAAAAATGTCCACGAAATGCATCAAGTACTAGCATGCCAGGTGGGTTATGAACACTTCCAGGATGTCTATTCTACACAACATTTAGTCAGTGTTCCATAAGCTCTGCAGTCATCCGTCGATTTTTTTGTGCACGCACAATAATATCTTTGGAGAAAATTTCATTTTTCGGTATGGTTTTTCGATTTAAAATTTGGCAATTTTCGACCATCAGGGGTGATGCACAGCATAACAGTGATACGCTTCTTTTCGTAGTCCGTGCATATAACCTTGATATCTTTAGCACTTTTAGCGTTGATGATATAATTTCGAGGCATATCGAAGAAGACGGGGTTTCATCATTTCCAATTTGACTAAACTCATAGTTTCTAGTTTTCCTTAATTTGATCACATGTCACTGAAAGTTAACCAGCTTCTGTTGAAAGTCTGCAGGAATTTTTTGACAGAGAGATGATCGGGACCTTAACGATAATCCGCTACGACGCAGGAGTCTGTCGCACCAGTCACGACTGCCTTTAAAAATTATATCCTCTATTCCGAGGATTTGGCAATTTCTCCGGCAATTTCACCCACGCCACTTTATTCTCCAATGGAACTGGAGAATGCGATAACAGTCAAACTTCGAAGTGGGATTTCCGCGTAAAAACAAAAAAGTGTGGTGCCGTGTGCAAAGCGCGGGAAAATTTGAAAAAAATTAAAAAAACTTCGATTCTAAGACGCACCCCGTTTTTAGAGACGTTTATGTGGGGAAAAAGAAGTCCGTCTTAGAATCGAAGAAATACGGTATTCTGCAAAAGTCTGTAGTGGGTAGAGTTGTCTTGTTCACATAGCCCTCAAACTGGGTATGCATATGTAATGGTAGCTCTAAGTATAGTCTTATATACTGCTCACAAAAATTAGGGGATATTTCAAAATGAATATGAAGCGATGAAATATCCCCTAATTTTTGCGAGCAGTGTATATTGCTAGCCTGTTCTTGATAGACATCTTTGAGTTAGGTCCCATGAGTGAGTTCAAGTTGCATCTAACTACCTGCGATTTACTAAGTACTTTTGTTACATCAACGAAATCTAAGAAGTCCTTTAACATTCCAAAGTTATTACAGAACATTTTCTAAGCTTTTCTATTATTGAAGGAGTGTTGGGCAAATTGGGAAAACTTAACAAAACGTGGTGCAGTTGGCAAAATTCGAATCAACTTTTGGAAAATACGGGCGATTTGTGATAATTGGGATTCGGTTTGTGACATTCAGGATAGTTGACTGAAATCGAGAAAACTTGGGAAAATCTTTGGGTTTTTTAAAAGTTTGATGTGATTTGGCAAATTTAGGAGAGATGTAAAGTAGGGATTAGTTTCGTGAAATTAAGGAGAGTTGGACAAATGAAGGCAAAATTCACACTAACTTGCTACAATTCAGACGAGATGTAAATATTGAAATTATGTCTGTGAAATAAAAAATTGGAAGATAAATGTCAAATTACGGTTAGTTGGCAAAATTGGAAGTAAAATGGCAAAATGCAGGAGATTTGTGAAAATTGCCTCCCCCCACCACGGAGCGAAAATCTGGTAAGTTTGTTCAGTTTGAAAAATTTGAATTTCGAGTTGGAAAATGTTTGACTTCTCCCCTCCCAACCATAGTCCTTCGCTACGCCCCTGACCTACAGTATAGAGGTTTTGTGGTCTTCTGAATGACAACAGAATAATACCGATATCATGCTTTGAAAGCAATTGAGAGTACAGTTTGTTAACTGTGCAATCTCACTGTCTCAGTTCCCATCAAAGTTTTTTCTCACAGATCATCGTTGACTGTGCTAACAAACACTCAGCAATCAACCAATGATCTGATATTAGTTTATCGGCCAGTAACTTACAGATCAGTCATCTAATAATTTTTGAAAACCAGCAATTGTCTAAATTTCTTACGAGATTGGGGAGCAGGGGTGACTCAGTCGGTAGCGCACCAGGCTCGTAATCTGTAGTTCCCAGATTCGAGTCCCAGCTGGGTCAACTTTGAAATTTATCTCCTTAAAACTTCCCGCCCTGCCCACGGTCAATAGGGGATACCGATGGGCTTGGAAAGCCCGCCGTCCGTCGGATGGGACGTTAAGCCGTGACCCGTGTGCGAGAGAGAGCCATACCTTGTGCACGTTAAAGAACACGCTGGATGGCCTTGACGGGTTGGTTGGTTGGTTGTTTGGGGTTTTTTGGCGCAATAGCAACTAAGGCTATATTGCGCCAAACAAACGATAAAAAGGGTAAAAGACATGAAACCCACAACCAAAGTTAAAAAGAACACAAACGAAACGACACAAAATCGATAAGTAAAAAGTGTAAAAAGAAACAACAAGAGTAGAAGTTAACAATAAAAAAGGGTGTATAAGGCCTTGACGGGAGGTTACCATCTGTCTCCCAACAGCTGTTACAGTGGGTCCCCTCCCCCAACCTTCTCTGAACCTTCGGGGTCCATGTGACCTGGCCATTTAGCTCACGGTGTGCAAAAAAGTGCCCTCAGAGGTAAAACAACCAAACTCTTACGAGAGTTGTAATATGGTTAAGGTGACTATATGTTCTGCTCCGTTGGTCCATGAGCCGTTCTGAAATAATAACTCGTCAGAAAAAAAATCTCGTATATAAATAGGGTACAGTGTTGTAAAATATCAAAACACTGCCTCTTAGGCTGGAGTGGTAAAAAAGAAGTGATCGAAATTTTAATTAACTTTTTCGCGGCGTCTTTTTAATTCGCTCTGACAACCAATTCAAGCACATTTTTCATCAAATCAAAAACCTTAGATGCCCTCTTTCATCACTACCGCCCCCGCCCGAAAAAAAAATGTTCGTAATACAGAATACTGTAGTTGTGTTAAAGCTTCCTACTTCTACAATTATCACCTCATTACCGCTCAGGAAATTTTCAAAAATATCTAACCACTAACAGTGAGGAAATTGCGTTTTGTTATTTTCTATTCGCAAAAAAAAATGTATTGGTTTCTTTACGTGGTCTTATTTTTGTGTGTGTTTAAATCTTTTTTAAAACTTAACTTTTCCTGGCTGAGTAGTTATCGCGCTTGGCTACTAATCAAAGAGACCTGGTTCGAGCCCCGAGTAAGTCATGGATGTTCGTGTTGTTTTCCTGCTGAGGTTCTGCCATCCTCACAGACCTCTATGCCATATATAAACTGACAGTCTCCTGTCAGATCTCTGTAGCAAGCAGCTGCTTCAAGGGGTATTTATTTTATTTTTATTTTTTACTGTGTCCACCAATTTCAGTGTTGTACAGCTCGTTGAAGGCGAAAATTATAGATTTTATTATGTGTTTATATTCTTATTTAATCTTATGATCTTATTTAAAATTTGATTACGTAAAATAAAATCAGAATATTTTCATTCGATAGTTGAGGGCTTCTACACATAAAAATACTTAGTGAAAATGATCCTCAGAATCACAGCTTTTTGCACGATAATTTGAAACAGGTGAAGTGTCCTGCTTTTATTCTCTATAAATCGGTACAATAACTGAAATATCCCGTTTTTACGAGGCGGGGGTGACTCAATCAGTAGCGCGCCAGGCTCGTAATCTGTAGTTACCAGGTTCGAGTCCCAGCTGGGTCAGCGTTGAGATTTATCTCCGCAAAATTCCCCGCCCTACCCACGGTCAATAGGGGTCACCGATGGGCATTGAAAGGCCGCCGTTCGTCGGGTGAGACGTTAAGCCGTGACACCGTGTGCGCGATATCCATACCCTGTGCACGTTAAAGAACACGCTGAATGGCCTTGACGGGAGGCTACCATATGTCTCCACACAGCTGTTCCAATGGGTCCCCTCCCCCAACATTCTTTGAGCCTTCGGGGTCCATGTGACCTGGCCATTTAGCCCATGGTGTGCAAAAAAGTGTCGCTCAGAGGTAAAACAACCCAACCCAAAAATCCCGCTTTTACTCTCTGCAAAGAGGGACAGTCACAAAATATTCGACGAATAATGTTGAAAATGAAGATTTAATGTAAACATGGAGATATTTTTAATATAAGATTCTCGTTTGTGAGCAAAAAGTTGCAAGTTTAGCCTTTAAAATATTTTTGCGCTTAAATAGACACCAAAGAGCCAAAACCTAATGACCATCTGCCTAAAATGATATTGGTCCTCCACGTGCCGCAAAAACAGCTTTTACCCCGCGAGACATGGACGCTACAAGATTTCTAAAAATGTCTTGTGGTATCTGGTGCCAACACGTTACCAGCGGATCCTTTAATTCTTGTAAGTTACGTGGTTGAGCGGCCGCAGATCGAATATGCTTTTCCAACACAAACCACAGATGCTAGATTGGATTGATATCTGGGGAATGTGGTGGCCAGGGCAATACCTGGAAGTCTTCCTCATATTCCGCTAACCATTCTCGAACAGTCAGGGCAGTATGGCATGACGCATTATCCTGCTAAAAGAAAGCACCACTGGAGGAGAATTCCATTGCCATGAAAGGATGTACCTCGTCTGCAATGATGTTTAGATAGGGCCCTGCTGCCAAAATGGCAAGAAACTATTACGTCTACTACCTTTCTGCTAGCAACAAAGCGCCAGCAGCGGATCCAGTTTGGGGAGCTGGGTGAAGAAAGGACACATGTGCGCTTAAAGCATAAGACCTCCTTATGGGAGCAAGAGTTGACGTGGCACAGCGACCGTGTCCCTTGGTTGAGACACCCTAAAGTCCCAGAAGAAACATCACATGACCTCGCCTGGCGGTTCATTCGAACGGGAGGACAGTTTCAGAAAACTTATGCCTTGAGTGGAAACAACGAAATATTCCGCATGTCAGGCGGATTGTCTAGCTCGATTAAGCCTTTTGTACTCCATCTAACGGTGGGACCACTGAGGCTCCTTATTGCCTGTGCTGTGTTTAGCAAGTGACTGTAATGGGTGGGCAGTCACTGTTTGTTTATATTATAAAGTGTAAAACTCTGAAAATAAATGTATGTGAGAAGACACCTGAGTTTATATATATCGCCACCTAGGTAGATCAACATCCTGACAAGATAGAGATGGGTACCCTTCTGCACATATTTATCTCCGCAAAAATCCCCATCCTGCCCACGATCAACATGGGACACCGCTTGGAAAAGTCGTCGTCCGTCGGATGGGAGTTAAGACATGTCCCCGTGGGTGGGAGAGCCATACCTTGTGCACTTTAAAGAACACACTGGATGGCCTTGACAGGAGGCTACCATCTGTCTCCTAACAGCTGTTCCAGTGGGTCCCCTCCCCCAAACTTCTCTGAGCCTTCGGGGTCCTTGAGACCTAGCCATTTAACCCATTGTGTGAAAAAAAGTGCCGCTCAGAGATAAAACAACCCACCCTTCTGCACACTCTCACACATGTCAGTTGAAAAACAACCCAGTCCAGACAGGTAGAGAAGACACCTATCTAGAGTCCCTTTTCTGCTGAGGACAGGATGGGGCATTAGCTGAAGTAATTCCCAAAGCACAGTTGGAACTCAAACTTGGGAGCTGCAGATTATGAGCTTGGTTTACTGCTGACTGAGCCACTCCCCGCTCACCGAGACTTGGGGTCCTTGTGTGGTACCTTGTGAGACTTTGGGGTCCTGGCTGGTATATACAAAAACTGCATCTCAGAGGTAAGACAATCCAATCTGATAGTTTTGTTGGCTTTGATGAGAGTCTTTCCTCTTCCTTCTAACAGCTGCTCAGTACATTTTCCTTCCCCTTCCAATCTCTGACCTCTTGAAATCCTAGTGACGACACATTGTGCACTAAGAGCTCATTTTCAAAGTTTCAGTCAAAGCTATCAACACAACGGTTGATGGCTTCGACCAATGCATTTTAAAATTGAATATTAACCATGTTAGTAAAGTCACTGAAATAATTTAATGAAACCTTTTTTTAAATCATGTATTCATCGATTTAATAAACTAGTCAGTTGATGAAATTTAATTAAATTTAATAAAAAGAAATGGGTGCACAGTTCGAGTTGGGTTATTTTACCTTCTGAGCAGCACTTTCTTTTCACACGGTGTCCTAAATAGCCAGGTTGGATTGGATTGTTTTACCTCTGAGCGGCACTTTTTTGCACACCATGGGCTAAATGGCCGGGCCACAAGGACCCCGAAGGCTCAGAGAAGGTTGGGGGTGGGGACCCACTGGAACAGCTGTTGGGAGACAGATGGTAGCCTCCCGTCAAGGCCATACAGCGTGTTCTTTAACGTGCACAGGGTATGGCTCTCCCACACATGGGGCCACGGCTTAACGTCCCATCCGACGGACGGCGGCCTTTTCAAGCCCATCGGTGTCCCCTACTGACCGTGGGCAAGGCGGGGAAATTTTGCGGAGATAAATTTCAACGCTGACCCAGCTGGGACTCGAACCTGGGAAATACAGATTACGAGCCTGGCGCGCTACCGACTGAGCCACCCCCGCCCCCAAATAGCCAGGTAACAAGGACACAAGGCTAAGAGGACTTTTGAGGAAGAGACCTCACTGCAGAGCTGTTAGGAGAAAGATCGAACCTCCCAACAAGGCCAGCCAGCGTGTTTTTAATGTTCACAAGTTAGGGAACACATGCACACTGCTCCGGGTTAAAATCCCGTCAGGCTGAAAGCGGCCTTTCCAAGCCCGTAGATGTCCCCTATCTCGTCGAGAACAGGGGCTGGGTTAGCGAATATAAATCTGAACATTGGCAGTTGGGACTCGAACCTCTAAACTGCATATTACGATCCTGGCGCAATACCGGCTGAGCCATCCCAACATTTCTAGAGAACATGCTGAATTATTTTTGAAAGTCTATTTCTTCTTTAAAGTTCCATTTTAATATTTGAAGTTTTTATCAATCGCTGCACCTAATTTGTTTTGTACTTGAATAATTGTTTTGAAGTCTTCCAAATTTCTATTTTTAAATTGGTTTCCAATCTAAGCCCTGACGTTTTTACATTAAAGTTTTGACACCGGATTTTTTTTTCGTAGTTTCATCTTGCATTTTTATTATTATTAATGATGCATAATACACAGGACTGAATTAAACACAGCTCAATTAATTAAATGAAAGTTATGAAATCTATCGTTGTTATAGTTTTTACTAGCGACACTCCAACTGGAACCGAATCTCCATTGTAGCATATATTTCCATTCATAATCCATACATATGTAACAGGGTGATTCAAAACTCTTGCGCCAAACTTTCAGGGTGATGAAACACACCTAAAGAAGCACTTTTCGTCATACAATGCATGGTCGGAGCTCAAACGGTGAAATGCTAGGGGTTAGCAGTTACTGTGTCGGGAAATAAAGAAACACAAGAATGACAGAAGAAGTTTGAAACAATTGCAGAAATTACAGAACAGAGAGTACAGAATTTTATTGAACAAATTACAGAACAGAGAGTACAGAATTTTATTGAACAAATTACAGAAACTGCTCAAAAGAGCGACCGCCAACATTAATGCAGGCTTCCCACCTTCGACGTAGTGATCGGCGTACATGGGTGAAAACACCAGGCATTTCTCATGCAGCTGCAGCGGCAATAGAAATCCTGGCAATAAGGTCCTTATTGGAATCTATGGGGCTATCGTAGATGAGGCTTTTCATATGGCCCCACAGGAAAAAGTTCAGACATGAGAGATCGGGCGATCGTGGCGGCCAAGCGATGGGACCACCCCGACCAATCCATCGTCTTGGAAATGTTGCATCCAAGGCGTTCTGCACATCCACGCTAAAATGGGGTGGCGCTCCGTCGTGTTGAAACCACATACGTGTTTGAATGTTTGCTCAAATAGGGTTCACTAATTCTGGCAAGACTTCTGGTAAAAATACGAGGTACGTTCTCCCTTTCAGTCGGGGTGGCAGAAGGTATGGGCCAATGAAATGGTCATGGAGGATTCCAGTCCAAACATTTATGGAGAAATGCCGCTGGTATGAATGTGGACATAAGGCGTGTGGATTACTGGTGGCCCACACATGTAAATTGTAGGTATTAAAAATGCCCTCACGTGTAAAGGTGCATTTGTCAGTGAATAAGACATGTGCATCAAAGTCTGGTTGCACTGCAGTTTGCTGCAGGAACTACTGTGCAAAATCCACACGAGGCCGATAATCTGCAGGTGTCAAGGCGTGCACCCTCTGTGCATGGTAGGGGTGCAATCGTTCGTCTCGTAGAACTCGGAATTTGACATTGCCTTCGATGGACACGATTCACATGATCCCCAAGAGAACCACTTATCTCAAATCTTTATCGGATCAGACAAAATTGGTCATTTAAGGGATGAACAGGTTGCAGTGTTTTATGCTTCCCTGTAGGTGGAAGTTCGCTGCTGCTAATGGTCGATATTTATTTTTGGCCCATCCAGTCCCCACAATAGTTATTTTGCCACCCGAAGCGAACTTGGATATCTATCGCCCTTTTCCTCAGATTTGCCATTTGCTCGGTCTGATTTACAGCAGCTATGGTATGGTAGCCTGGCCCTGGACCCTCTGGTTCTAAAGTCTTCCAGTATGACTCAGATGTTTGCACTAAACGAAAAGAACAGATCAACTCTGTCCTACGATGAGAATGGGACACATGAATTTAATTTTTAGAGTATTTTGAGGATTGGAACTTCTGTAGCTTAAATGCATCTCGCCACACCATCGATTGGGGCACACTTACGGCATGGGAAATTGCTTGCGTGCTATATTCGAGACGAGCTCCAAACCTACATAGAATTTCCTCTGTAACAAGTGGCGTCCTCACACTCCTTGCACGCCCTGTATCCTGACAAAGGAGTCTGTTTCGCACAGATATCGGGGCAATCACTGAAAGGTTTTACGATCAGGCACACATCTGGTCGGAAAGTGCTCCTGGTACAGTCTGGACTTCCCTCGCATTCCCGTCCACAGCTCCATACGTGAAATGCATGTCCGCCTTGTCCTGATTCGTGAAACAATCCATCCGTTTTGCAATCCACATTAGAAATGACGACTAGTGCGAAAATCAGCGCTTATGTGTTCACTGGAAAGCGCCCTCAGCGCTTCACCGCTGAAGTTCCGACCATGCATTGTATGACGAAAAGTGCTTGTTTAGGTGTGTTCTATCACCCCTTAAAGTTTGGCCCAAAAGTTTTGAATCACCCCGTACATATCACAAATTTTCATACATGTAACAATAACAATGGTGGAAACACAAATACACAAAACTAACAAAAATAAAGAAAAATGAAAACCACATAATAATTTTAGTTATTAGAAAAACAAGGGGCTAAACTGCCCGTCCAGGTTCCGTTTTAATTATCAACATCATATTAAAACTCTAGGCAAACAATAATGGGAATAACAATCAATTCTTAATATACGTAACTTGATACATCAATAATAAAAGAAAGGATATTCAATAATTATAGATAAAAAGATTCAAACCATTGACCGTAAAGCAGGATTCATAACAGTTAATATATGTGAATGTAATTTCTTTTTGAAGAGAGTGAAATTGTTTCCATCTCTCATATCCAGTGGTAAAGAATTGTAAAATTTTGGTGCCAAATAAGCGAAGTGTCTCTGGAGAATATTCATCTTTGCCAACGGTATTTCCTCCTTTTACTCGTAAATTGCATTCAATGCGTTTACTCTCTACCCATTGCTTATTTTGATATAAAAACAATAGAATTTTGTATATATAAATATTTCTGATATGATGAAAATGAAATAAAGTAGATGGGTCTAAAGTATAAAAATAAGCATTGAACACTAACTTTATATTTATATACCATAAATAAATTATATAAATTAATATCATAATCACCTCCCCAACTACACAAACCATGTTGTATATTAGAGTAAACCTAGGCATAATGTAGTACTGTTAAAAATTTCTTATTTACTACTTTTGAATATGATAAAATGTAAACAATATGTACCTTAACCACTTTGTTATCTTATTTGCACGAGTACATTTTAAAAAATCCATTTCACCCCCCAAATAATTGTAATTATATACTCTTTCTAATTTAGACCATATAGAATTGTGATTAAGAAGGCAATTAACATCATGATATTTAATTTTTATTAAAGTATCCGTTTTAAGCAATTCAGAATAAAAAATTTAGTTTTATCAATATTCAAATTTAATTTATTCAAAACTAGCCATCTACGTATTTTTAAAAAATAATTTTCTATATTTGTTTCCATTTCTAAATAATATCTGCTCTATAAACTACTACTATCATCGGCATAACATATTAATGATCCTCTTAAATGTAAATCGCATCATTAAATCATTAATGTAAATAAGGAACAAGATGGAACCCAATACAGAGCCTTTTGAAGTACACCGTTTTTAATTTCCCTAAACGAACTTATTTCCCTGTTCACTTTTACCGCCTGACTTTTTGCTAAAAGGTAGTTTTTAAACCAATTATATGTCCTCTTATACCGCTGTGAAAGAGTATTATAACAGCATTTCCCGATCCATCGTATCGAAAGCTTTTTGTAGATCCAGAAACAGTGTCAATTTTTTTACCCGCATCAATGCTTTTGTAAAATACCTTCCGTTAGTTTCAGAATACATTATTCAGAAACGGTGTACCCTCCCTAAAAACAAACTGGTTCTTGGAAAAAAGCTATGTTGATTTAAAAAATTAACAAGTCTATTTTTTAACAATTTTTTTCAATTAATTTAGAAAACACTGACAACCATGAGATCGGTCTATAATTAGTTAACAATTGTTTATCACTCGATTTCATTTACAATTTGTCTTCACGAAAATAAGATATTTGAAATTGGAACGAATTTTTTTATGAATGTTGTTATGGTATTGTCTAGAACAGTGGTTCTCGACCTTTTATGCTTCACGTACCCCTGGAAATGTGTATGTAACTGGGGTACCCCTTGTATAGATAGGTAAAACTATAGTTATAGTATAACAATGGGAATAAAATAAAGCATATATATATATAAAACATATATCTAGCGATTTTTGAGCTCTCACGGCGTACCCCACGTTAAGGTTGGTTTGGGTTGTTTTACCTCTGAGCGGCACTTTTTTGCACACCATGGACTAAATGGCCAGGTCACATGGACCCCGAAGGCTCAGAGAAGGTTGGGGGAGGGGACCCACTGGAACAGCTGTTGGGAGACAGATGGTAGCCTCCCGTCAAGGCCATCCAGCGTGTTCTTTAACGTGCACAGGGTATGTCTCTCCCGCATACGGGGGCCACGGCTTAACGTCCCATCCGACGGACGGCGGCCTTTTCAAGCCCATCGGTGTCCCCTACTGACCGTGGGCAGGACGGAGAATTTTGCGGAGATAAATCGCAACGCTGACCCCCCCCCCCCCCCACGTTAAGGACCCCTATTCTAGAATGCAACTGCATAAAAAATATCGTAGTAATTGTTCTGTTATGGGGTTATTTTTTTCTCTCTTAGCACAGGGTAATTTTCTGAATTGCAAATTCTTCATTTCTACAAAATCACCATAAATGGAAATGAAAACAAAAAATAAATTTTTTTTTTCTTTGTTTCGTATATTATTTCCTAGTGAGTTTTATTTGCGTTGTTTTTATCTTGATTAACCCTGACGAGGCAAATACTTCCAGACAGTTTGTTTGTAATGGCATACCAATAATAGAATTCAGTTTCAATTACCGTAAAGGAACGCTTCTCTCGCCAAAAGTTCGTTCTGATTTAGCGGCAACAACATTCCAAAACTTCTAAAATGTCACCGGCTTCTATTTTTTTCCCTTCTCGTAATTAGTTTAACTTTTCTTGATAATAAAAATAACTCGTGCTTTAGCTAACAAAAAATATCCCGTCTTCTTTTTCTCTTGTTTAAGGGCAGAAATAATTTGAAATTGGGTTTTTGTTTTCCGAGTCATACAGAACTGCAGAGAAAATATGTTCCTCCATTTCAGATATCTGATAATATTCGAATTTATTTTGTAATTAATTATGAATAAACTGCTCTCGACATAAAAGAACAAAATATGAGTTGGGTTATTTTTACCTCTGAGCGAAACTTTTTTGCATATGACCTAATAGCTAAATGACCAGGTCACAAGGACCCCGAGAGTTCAGAGAAAGTTGAAGGAAGGGTTGGGTTGTTTAACCTCTGAGCGGCACTTTTTTGCACACGATGGGCTAAATGGCCAGGTCACATGGACCCCGAAGGCTCAGAGAAGGTTGGGGGAGGGGACCCACTGGAACAGCTTTTGGGAGACAGATGGTAGCCTCCCGTCAAGGCCATCCAGCGTGTTCTTTAACGTGCACAGGGTATGGCTCTCCCGCACACGGGGCCACGGCTTAACGTCCCCCCGACGGACGGCGTCCTTTCCAAGCCCATCGGTGTCCCCTACTGACCGTGGGCAGGGCGGGGAATTTTGCGGAGACAGATCTCAACGCTGACCCAGCTGGGACTCGAACCTGGGAACTACAGATTACGAGCCTGACGCGCTACCGACTGAGCCACCCCCGCCCCCGTTGAAGGAAGGGAACCCACTGGACAGCTGTTAGGAGACAGATGGAAACCTCCCGTCAAGGCCATCCGCGTGTTCTTTTAGGTGCATCTCACTCACTATGGCTCTCTCACACGTGGTCACAGCTCAACGTCCCATCCGATGGAAGGATATCAGCATTTCCAAGATCACTGGTCTCCTACTGACGGAGGGGGGGTTTGTAGAGGTTTTTTTTTATCCAGGGGGTTTTGCAGAGTTAAATCTCAACGCTGGCCAAGGTGGGACACAAACCTGGTAATTACCAGCCTAGCGGCATACAGACAATCCCCCCCCCCCAACACAAAATTTGAGATAATGCTTTCAAAGGTTAAACATTTTTTTTAGAAGAAAAATGTTCTGAAGGCGAATCAAAATAATGACGGTTCAAGGTTTTGTGATTTTATAATTTACTGATTTGTTAATCTTTTCGTTGCTTTTCATTCATTAATAAATCGATCCAAGCTTCACACGGTTTCTAAACTTTAACAGTAACTGGCTCAGTCAGCAGCATCTGTACTCCTTGTTACCTTAACAATGTGACGAAAGGTAATAGGGCTAATCACACCTCAATCATGTCGTAGCTCCAGGCTCCTACGTGATGTTCCCATGTTCATTTCCTTATTCGGATAGATATATAGCAGTTGGGAAATTACGTTATTATGAAGCGCTCCATTTTATGTTATGCCTATGTTTATTGTACAAGTGTAATATATTAAATATATATATAGTTTTTTTTTTTATAATTGCATCTTCTGAGGATAAGCCACTGTTAGATTCGCGGATTTATTTTTCATGTGACTAAAACTGTAAGTTATAATTCTAACTATTAGAATAATTAATAAAGATTTTTATTTAAAAAAGTATGTTTAAAGTTTTGTGTAATATTTTTTTCAATATTTTTTTAATTTTCTAAAGACGCATTGTTGCTGTTCAATTCAATCTTCCATCTTTTTTTAAAAACTTAAACTTTTAAGTTATACCTTTTATACTGTTATAAATTAACAGATGGAAACTGACCGTGAATTCAAAAATAAATTTAGCAATAATAATTTCAAAATAATGTAATTTATTACCGACGTATGGATAAAAACATTTATATAAATTCAACTCGACTAACATAAATCTATATCTTCATCAGTATGACAATAAACCATCAAAAGAAGATTTTTTTTACAACACTCAACATGTGGCATAATCATACTTACGAATAAACCTGAAATCCATTAAGAATAACCTTACCAATTCCTAAAATAAACTAAATAACTATACACCAAAATGGGCGGGGTGGCTCAGTCGGTAGCGCTCCAGGCTCGTAATCTGCAGTTCGCAGGTTCGAATTCCAGCTGGGTCAGCGTTTCAGATTTATCTCCGAAAAACTCCCCGCCCTGTCCACGGTCAGTAGGGAATACCGATGGGCTTGTAAAGGCTGCCGTCCGTCGGATGGGACTTTAAGCCGTGGATCCGTGTGCGGGAGAGCCATACCCTGTGCACGCTAAAGAACACGCTGGATGGCCTTAACGGGAGGCTACCATCTGTCTCCCAACAGCTGTTCCAATGAGTCCCCTCCTCCAACATTCTCTGAGCCTTCGGGGTCCTTGTGACCTGGTCATTTAGCCCATGATGAGCAAAAAAGTGTCGCTCAGAGGTAAAACAGCCCAAACAACTATACACCAAATGATTCCCTTCAAGATTTTGGTCATCAAGTATTCCAAAACTGCAGCTAAGTATACTGGTTTCCCAGAACCAATTCTTTTCAGAAGTTGATCACCACTCAGAAGAAGATAAATTCTTTTTCTTACTCGTTCACTGACAAGATCCGCTTTAAAAAACTTATTTATCCTCTCGCCCACACACCACATAAAATATTTCTTCTTCATACTATAGTGTACAGACACAGACAAACTACAGTACTGTGCAAATTATGTAGTTGGGACAATGGGAAAATGCAGTAACAAAGACACAACTAAATATTTATTTGTTTAATAGTGTAGTTAATAGTGAATGTGACCCCGCTTAGCTTTACTTCTTCCAACCTCTCAACCATTGATGCCACTAGCTTTCCACATATCTCCTTCACTTCAGGGTCGTGGTACCACACTTTCATGACACTTTCTATCATTTTGGTTTTCGTCGTGCAATCCATCCTAGATATGCACGCTTTAATAATGGCAAACAAATTTTCAATGGGGTTTAGATCGGGTGAATTTCTTGGCCACCCCAATACCTTCAAATGTTGCTGGGTAAAGAAACTCTTAGCAAGATTAGAATTGTGGCATGGAGCCAGATTCTGTTGAAACATCCCATCGCCATTAGAAAACAGCTTCTGCGGTGTTGGGATCATTTTCGCCTCCAGAACGCCTATGTATGTACTTTTTGCTGTCCATCATTCCTTCAATGGGATGAAGCGTCCGTGGCCCGGAAGCTTGAAACATCCCCAAAACATGACCTTGGGTGGTAATGATCTCCAATAAATGTCACTCTTTAAACCTCTGTGTCTGTCCTTCATTTCCGACTCCTCACTGCGTTTGCGGCCGCATATTCTATTACGAATATTGGTGGGTTCGGTGTGTACTACCATGCCCTCACGTTTGGACCATGAATTCAGGGACACCCTGTAGTTTGAATGCTGCTTTGCTTTTTGAAGGGGGCGGGGGTGGCTCAGTCGGTGGCGCGCCAGGCTCGTAATCTGTAGTTCCCAGGTTCGAGTCCCAGCCGGGTCAGCGTTGAGATTTATCTCCGCAAAATTCCCCGCCCTGCCCACGGTCAGTAGGGGACACCGATATGTTTGGAAAGGCCGCCGTCCATCGGATGAGACGTTAAGCAGTGGGACCGTGTGCGGGAAAGCCATACCCTGTGCACGTTAAAGAACACGCTGGATGGCCTTGACGGAAGGCTACTATCTGTCTCCCAACAGCTGTTCAAATGGGTCTCCTCCCCCAACCTTCTCTGAGCCTTAGGGATCCTTGTGACCTGGACATTTAGCCCATGGTGTGCAAAAAAGTGCCGCTAAGAGGTAAAACAACCGAACCCGGCAAAAGTAAATCATTAAATGTATTTCTCTTCATCTCAAACTGGGATGGGGTGGCTCAGTAGGTATCGCATTAGGCTCGCAATCTGCAGTTCCTAAGTTCGAGTCCCACCTATGCTAACGTTGAGATTTATACCTGCTAAACCTCCACTCTTCCTTCGGTCAGTAGGGAACATCGATGGGCTTGAAAAGACCGCCGCCCATCCAATGGGATTTAAAGCCGTGGCTCCGTGTGCAGGAGAGCCCTATACTGTCCATGTTAGAGCATGCCAGATGGCCAAGGCGAGAGGCTACCATCTGTCTCTCAACCGCTGTCCATTGAATTCCTCCCCCTCCCAACTTTCTCTGGTTTAGCCCATTGTGTGACAAATCTCATTCAAAGCTCTTTAACTTAATAAAATTAGCAACTTTTTTTGTTAAAAGATTCGTATAAATTGAGGATTATATTAATATATCTCTAAATGTCTATTTTCAAGAATATTTCTTTATTATTTAAAGAGTCATTGAAGCTGGGAAATTTAATAGGAGTACGCAGCTATCACACTCTAAACGTTTTTTTTTTCTCCAAATTAATAAAGGGTTTAATAGGATTAGAATTAAGTGGAACCACCCCGCCAATTTGGGATTGATCGCTCAAGTAGTCGCGGAACCACGGAGAAACTGCCAGTTTCTGTCACCGATGACGTTACATGTGTCCGCCCCCTCCTCATTGTTGCTTCTCTCGGAATTGCGGATATTATACACCGAAGAACCAAAACATTATGACCATCTGCCTAATATGATGTTGGTTCTCCGCGTGCTGCCAAAACAGCTTTTACCCAGCGAGGCATGAACACAAGATTTTTAAATATGTCTTGTGGTATCTGGTAACAACACGTTACCAGAAGGTCCTTTACTTGTAAGTTAGGTAGTTGACGTGCCGCAGATCAGATATACTGTTCCAACACAAACCACAGATGCTCGATTGATGTCTAAGGAATATGGAGGCCAGGGCAATATCTGTAAGTCTTCCACATGTTCCGCGAACCATTCTCGAACAGTCTAGGGTGCATGACACATTATCCTGCTGAAAGAAGGCACCACTAGAGGAGAATCATCATCATCATCATCATCATCATCATCAACCTCAAGCAGCCATGGGCTACGGAGGTCCAACCAGACCGTGCAATTTAGTTCTCCAAGCAAGTCTATCCTGAGCTACATCTATTGCATCAGGCCACTGCACACCAATTTTAACAAGGTCCTGTTTGACATTGTCAGCCCACCGCATCCTAGGTCTCCCCTTCTTTCTGAGGCCTTTAGGCACACTGTTCATAACCCTATTCGCCAATCTATAATTATTCATACGGGCAACATGGCCAAACCAACGGAGTCTCTCTCTGCACAATATGCTGCTTAAAGGAGGTTGCAAACTCCTTTGCCTAACCTCATCATTAGTTACAAAGTTGAACCACCTAATGCCCAAGATACTGCGTAAGCATCTGGAATCAAAAGCATCTAGTTTCCTGTTATCTTGTTTACAAAGTGTCCAAGTTTCACTACCATAACTAACCCTAGAAAGAACCAAACTATTATACAGTCTAATTTTCGTCTTTAGGTGTATACGCTCTATTTCTCCACACTCTCCATAGATTCTTAAAAGTCCCGGCAGCAATCCCTATTCGTCTGTTAATCTCATGCCGCACATCACCACTATCTGTTACATAGCTCCCAAGATAATTAAACTGTGACACCTGCTCAAGACGGCAACCATTCAGATTAACTGAATCACAGCCTGCCTGACCAATTTTAATCACTTTAGTTTTCTCTCTGTTTATAACCAAACCTACTCTACTACCAGTCTCATCAACAGCTCGAATGAAAGAGTTCATCTCATCAACATCATTTGCCAAAAGGGCTAAATCATCAGCACAATCTAAATCAGAAATTTTCATATCTCCAGCCCATTTAAGGCCAAAATCTTTCCCTTGAAGTGAATTTCGCATAACATAATCAATAACCAAACTAAAGAGAAAAGGAGACAAAATGCACCCTTGTCGAACACCAGAAGTAATGCTAAACCAATTGCTACAAGCCTTACCAACTCTCACACACGACTCAGTGTTATTATAGAGAGCTTTCATTATGTTAACTAACTTGTCTGGTATACCATATGATTTCACAATCAACCACAAATTATGACGATCAACAGAGTCGAAAGCCTTTTTGAAATCAACAAAGCTACCAACCAAAGGTTTCTGAAACTCTAAACATTTCTCAAGAATCTGCCTAAGAGAAAATATCTGATCCACACATCCCCTACCACTTCTGAATCCACCTTGCTCATCACGCAATTGACTGTCAGCAGATTCTTAATTCTATTAAGCACAATCATGGAAAGAACTTTACCTGGAACAGAGAGTAGGCTAATACCCCTATAGTTATCACAAGAACTGCGATCACCTTTTTTGAAAATAGGGATAACAATAGCTCTGGTAAAATCCTTAGGAACCATGCCTTTATCATAAAAGATATTCAGAATTTCAGTCATCCAAATGGTAACCGAAACATTTCCAGCTCTAAGCATTTCTGTAGTAATTTCATCTACCCCTGGGGATTCATGAAGCTTAAGTTTAGAAACAGCCAAAATAACTTCGGATTGTGTTATAGGGCCAACATTAAAGCCACCAATGCATCTATCATCATTGCAAACAATGGGAATAGAACTAACCGCATTGTTTAGTACATCACTGAAATGCTCAGCCCACCTAGCCATGACAGAAACCTCACCTTCTATAACCTTACCTTGTTTATCCTTCAATCCTTGTATGCCTGTCCGTTTTCTACCACACAAAACATTAACTATCTGGTACAGCTCTCTGCTGTTGTGCTGTCTAACTGCTTCCTCGGCTTTGTCAGCCAAACCATCAAGCCAAAGATTCTTATCAGCAGCTGGCTAACTGATCCTTTACAAGTTTATTAAGGTCTCTGTAATGCTTTCTATTAGGACTAGTGGGGTATTGATTAAGGGCATTCCTGCAGTTCTTTCTTTCCGAAATAAGCTCAAGTGCCTTATCACTCAGATAATTTTGCCTCTTCTGCTCCTTTTTTCCTAAAAGAGTACTGATAGTGTCCAAAAAAGCCTGTTTAAAATGATACCATTCTTCCTCAACTTCAGTAGTAAGCAAACCATGACTGTCATAATGACTAAGTAACCTATCATGGTATGCTTTGGCTATAACTGGATCTTTCAGAGCTTCAGTATTAAAAGTAAATTTTTTAACCCAGCACAACACTTTTTAAGTTTAAGTTGCAACACACTTTTAACAAGGTAATGGTCAGATCCAATTTCAGCTCCCCTATATGCCCTGGTATTCCTAACAGAACTAGCCCATTTGCTGTTAATTAATATGTAATCAATCATATTCTTATGCAGCCCATCAGGTGAAACACATGTGTACTTATGTATGTCGCGGTGTTTGTAATAAGTGTTAGTTATTCTGAATCCATTGAGTTTACTTACCTGTAGGAGACGTTGCCCATTGCCATTGCAGTTACCAATACCAAAAGGGTCTATTACTCCTCCCCAAAGGTCAGAGTCAGTACAAACTTTGGCATTGAAGTCACCAAGAACAAGGGTAATATCTCCTTTCTTGACAGAATTCAAAATATCCCGAAGTTGTTCATAAAACCTATCCTTCTCATCCTCATCGGCATCCTCAGTGGGGGCATAACCGCAGATAACATTCAAGTCTTTAACGCTTGTCTGAAATTTTGCTGTAAGAAACCTTTCATTAATGCACTCATATCCTAGTAGAGCATCACTAGCGTGTCGGTTGAGAAGCAGACCCACGCCTTGGTGATGCTTATCATCTTTCCTCACTGAAAAGATAAATTTAAGATTATTTTTAAGAATCTGACCTTTATCTGTCCATCTGGTCTCTTGCAAGCCGAGAATATCTAAATTATAACGGTGGAATTCTTGTGTGAGGACATCAAGAGAAAAAGCTCTGTGCAGAGTCCTCACATTCCAACTACCTATGGAGAGAAAATGGTTAGTGGGATGTTTAAAGAAACTATGTTTATTGAGAGAAGGAATGCGAACAATATCAAACAGCCTCCTAATCGCAGACATGGGGCAAAGACCCGTTCCCCCACTACTAAAGGCTGAAGCCATCTACACTGGAAGACTTCCTCCAATGTAGAATTTGACGATGCCAATAGAAGCAAAGAGTTCAGGTGCCTGCGATGACTTCTGCTCAGGATTATCCACCAGCTGATAAACATATCCCGTGAATCTATTCACTTGGGGCTGTCAACCCACAAACAAACAGAAAACACAGCGGAAGATTTTCCCTCCACAGAAGCCCACCAGTGCAGCAAAATCAGGATCCATAATCAAGCTCAGAGCCATATATCTGTCCTGTCCAGTAGGTTTATATGGTCAGCACCAGGACCCTGTGTGGTTGACCACTCCTCAGCAGGGTAGAAAAAAAAAGAAAAGTAGCCATAGTTGTCCAGATCAGTAGGCCACACTAATCTTGCAGCCCTCCCCTTCCGTTCACTTCCACAAGAGAGTATTTCTTTTGAAAGTTACTAACGGTCCGCACCACGAGAAGGCGGGGTCGGACATTAGGTGCTAGGCCTGGCCGGTTCTATGCATCATCACAGGGGATTGGTGCATAGCTCTCCTTCCAGTGACTACCTAGCTACCATTTACAGACCAGAGGAGAATACCTTTGCCATGAAAGGATTTGACTGGTCTGGAATAATGTTTAGGCAGGTGGTAGACGTTATAGTTTCCTGCACATGAATGACTGAACCCAGGGTTTTTCAGCAGAACATTGCCCAAAGCATTACACTTTCTCCACCGGCTTGTTTTCATCCCACAGTGCATCCTGATGCCACATTTCCGCAGGAAAACGATGCACACGTATCCGGCAGTCCACATGGTGCAACAGGAAACGAGATTCATCGGGCCAGACAACCTTCTGCCAATCATTCAAGATCCAGTTTTGATGTTCACGTGCCCATTGTAGGTGCTTTTGACGGTGAACCGAGATTCGCATGGGCACCTGGAGTGGCCTACAGCTACTCAGCCCAATTTTCAGCAGCGTTCGATGTACTGTGTGTTGTGACACATTACCTTCGTCACCAGCTTTCAAATTATGGACGAGTTGCGCCACAGTATCCCTTCTGTTGGGTCGTACCATAAGGGATAGTCATCGCTTACCTCTAGCATCGATGAGCCGTTATCGGACCACAACTTGCCTGCAATTCGTGGTTTTCCCCTCCTCGGATCACATTTTGAAGGTACTAACCACGGCTGAAAGTGAGCACCCCACAAGCCTTGCCGTCTCAGAAATGCTCTGACCCAGTCCTATGGCCATTACAATTTGGCCTTTATCAAACGCACTTCATTCTGCTGTCTTTCCCATCTCAAGAACAAGGATAACACTGATTAACAGAGCTCAGTATCAGGTGTTATTTATACCGTTTCATGACCACAGGCGCCGTCGTTTACCCGCAGTTGCTTTGATTTGCATCTGGCGCGCGCTGGCCATAACGTTTTGGCTCTTCGATACATAAGTAACAATTTGTTACAGTTGTGTATTACCTTTTGAAATAAATTCTGATGATTACCAAAAGTTAGAGGTTTCTTTTCCATAACTCTTTAAATATTAAACGCGGACTGTAGATAACAGATGCTTTTTACGAGATCTTCAAATTTCTCCTGTGACACTTTTCCAAATTAATCATTTTCTAATTTACGGAGTTGTGAATGTTGCCTCCCATTCACATAACATGGAGGTATCTTGTTGTAGCATAGGGCATATTATCACTAGCTTCAATGACTGTTGCAATTTATTCAATATTTTAATTAAAATTTAATTTGGCATGTGTCAGAATTAAAATACCAGAGAAGTCTCGAAAACGTATTTTTACCATTTATCTAAAAGAAATATGAAGTTAAATTACTTTAACACATACATAACAAAAACTAATATCAGATCATTATTATGTAGGCTTTAATATTTTATGTAGGTATAATTATATCGAAGTTGCTGCGGTAAACAGGGTTTAAGTTAATTAAATATGAGGATTTCTACAAGATAAATCTTTGGACGAGGTTGAAAAATCAAAATAATATTAACATAGGGTTTTAAATGTTTCTGAATGTACTTAAAGTGTAATTGAAAAATGTAGTTATATCAAAAGGCGACATTAAAAACTTGGGTAATTGATGTATTAAATGTTTTAATTGCAAACAGGGATAAAGTATATAAATTGAATAAGATAAATAGATTAAGTCAAGAACATTCACAATTTTATTTAAAAGTTTTAAAAATAATCTAGTAAAGCAAATTAGAAATGCTAAAAATGATTATTATCAGAATATATTCTTTGAAAATGGTAACAAAGGAAATTGAGACAAAATAAACAAAATGTGTGGAAAACGTATAATAGAAGTTCCCCTATATATTCTAATAAGTAATAATAAATACTAGTTCTCAAGATGATCATTGGACTTCTGCAAATAAATTTAATACATATTTTGTGGAAGCAGTAAAACCATTAAGTTCCACCTTACAGAACAAGAAGCAATGTCAAACGGGTATAGAAACTGCCTCTATAATTATGCTCAATCGCTATTTATGTCTGATATTTCAGAAGGTGAAATTTGGCATGCAATTAAACAACTGGACTCAACTAAATCTACTGGATATGATGGCATTTCTGCTTTTATTGTGAAATAGTTTTTTTTAGGACATTAAGTCTTATGCAACTTAATAAATAAATCTTTAGATGAAGGTGTTTTTCCGGATGTTCTAAAGACAGCAGTAGTAATTCCAACATTTAAGAGAGGTAAAAAAATATTTTAGAGAATTATCGCCCGATTTTTATTTTATCTGTGTTTTCTAAGATAATAGAAAAAAATAGTTAAATCGAAATCGAATTCTTTTTGGGGACGTACTGCTATTTCTCCGAAAATCATTTTTTTTTTCAGGAATGGAAAACAGGCAGAAGAGACAATTTTACAAATTAACTGAGGAAATGTATTTTTAATTCAAATTTGGGCACAGTAATTCTACTTTTGGATCTAAAAAAGAGCATTTGACTTTGTTCCACATGATATACTATTAAAATTATTTAATTCAGGAATTAGGGAAAACCTAATTTCTTGTATTAAATGTTATTTATCAAATGGAAAACAAATAGTAAAAATAAAGGACAACTTTAATAATGAGTTACCTATTGAAATTGAGTTCCACAAGGTTCAGTATTGGGTTCACTCATAGAGGACTTTGAAATAGTTCATATTAATATCTGTCGTCAATAATCCGACTGCGGTTAAAATGGAATTTTATATTTCTATTCATTTCTGATCTTACTAAACGAAACAATCGAAAATCAATGGTACTCATTCAGAAAAATAAAACAGCTAATATTTGCATCCTGTCTTGATAATCCGACAACTGGTTACAACGAATTTTTATTCATTTCTGTTCCTCCTAAAGGATGCATACGGAAATCAAGGAAACAAATTCAGAAAACTGAAACAGATCATATTATTATCTGTCCTCGATAATCCGACTCTGGTTAAAGCGATATTTATATTCATACCTGATCCTTTTACAGAAAAAAATAGGAGATCAAAGGAGCTCATACAAGACACCAATCCTGGCCCGAATAAAAAAAAAAGCGTAACTTCGTTTATTATATCTTAGTTCTTATCGTTATTATATCTTAGTCCTTATCGTTATTATATATTAGTCCCTTATTCAACGGAAAATTATTTTTTTCATCTTGATTTAAAACAACCTTGAAATTTTTATTTTGCCCACATATAATTATTTCAAAGTTTGTAATAGCTTATAAAACGACAAACTAAAAAAATGTGTGTGTGTTTATGGGTGTGATCATTATAAAAGAATTCCCATATTTTAAAGCGCTATATGTTAAATAATTAAATAACAAAAGTAACTGAATACAAAATGTGATGATACTCTTAGTTTCGTTTTATGTTCAGTAGACTTCAATGTGTGAATGAGATATTCAACTTCCGTCTAAACTCGGCTCAGCATCTTAGGTTGTGTTATTATTGTTGTTTAGATGGGAAAGGAGCCGACTTAAGTGAGTTTGACAAAGACCAAAATGAAATGACCAGACGACTGGGTCAGAGCATTTCCGTGACAGCAAGCTGAAGTTTTGAGCGGAACTTTGTGTACACAATGGACTAAATGGCCAGGTCACAAGGACCCCTGAGGGCTCAGAGAAAGTTGAAAGAAGGAAATCCATTAGAAAGCTGTTAGGAGACAGATGGTAACCTCCCGTCGAGACCATCCAGTATGAGCCAAGGGAGTGGCCCATACACTGTGCACGTTAAAAGTAGTCTTCCGCATAAGGGGCCACCGCTTCACGTCGTATCCAACAGACAGCGTCCTTTCCACGATCATCGGCATCCCTTACCAAAGAACTTGCCCCTATTGACCGAGGGTAGATTGGAGACTGGGCTCAGCATGATTGGTGTAAAGTTGGCAATATCTACAGTGATTCTTTCCTTTAAATTATGCTTTTTTTTTTTCGGAGCAAAATATTTCTTTGTGTCTCCCAAAAGAGCAAGTCCATTGGCGTCAAACGCCGGAATACTTCTCGGAGAGCCACAAGATCAATCCACAACTCCTTGATAACTGACAGTTTCTTGCTCTCTTAGACGCAGTTATTTTTGTTATTTGCATATTTCATGAAATATAAAAAACAGCTTAAAATATAAAAAAAACTCTTTAAAATATATATTATGCTGACACTGTTTATATGTTTTAGAATATTGAGACTCGTCTTTAAAAAAAAAAAACTTCTGATATATTCTCTGCATTAAAAAAAAATCGGTTACGAACAATGTTATTTGGGCTACCTGTTTGGAAGCTACTAAAATTGCATTCTGTTTCAAAATACTTCTGTCCATTCAACTAGTTTCCCCTATCAATCTAATTCCGCAGTTTCTTATTTACATTTTGATGATTTCAACAAAGATGCAGATTTTTAAATACGGAAACAAAGGCTGCACGAAAACAAAATCACATCTGACCAATTTGCAGTTGAATTTAATTTTCATTTGATACTTGAAACTAGCCATTTATTCATTTCCATTATCTCTAAGTTGTTTATTGGTAGTTCATTACATTATTCAATGTACTCTTAAATAAATAAATACCCCCTCAAGCAGCTGCTTGTCACAGAGGTCTGACAGGAGCCTGTCAGTTTATATGCCACAGTAGGAGATCTGAGAGGATGGCAGGACCTCAGCAGAAAAACGACACACACATCCATGCCTAATCCGGGGCTCGAACCCAGGTCCCTTAGATTAGTAGCCAAGCGTGCTAACCACTCGGCCACGGGTCTTACTCTCACTTAATTTATATTCAAATTCTTCTTCAATTACATAGCAATGGCACTCAATCGTTTGACATTCTTCACAGTATATTCTCTCAAAGCAAATTACTTTTTTAAAATTAGAGTTAGGATTTCTATAATTTCACTCAAAGACAAAGTATAAGATGACATAAATTTCATTCAAATCCAAGGATAACGTTTACTTTGTTACGTCTTCAAGTGAAATATGTTTGGGTCTAAGCATGGCATTGTTAAACATGCATTACAATTTACCTTAAAAAAACGTATTCCACTTGAATGCGGATCAAATCCCTATAAATGTGTTGGCCAAACTCATCGAAAGCCATATTTGTTTCTGACATCAAATGCAAGAATCGGCTTTTATATAAGCAATTAAAAATCATTCAACTTATAAAACAAAAATTGATGTTGGGTCAGATGTTATTGCGATTTAATTGCCTTTTCCTTACAAGAGAAGGGTTATAGTAAGAGGTATTTTACAAGAGAAGGGTTATAGCTAGAGGTACTTTACAAGAAAAGGGTTATAGATAGAGGTACTTTACAAGAAAAGGGTTATAGATAGAGGTACGTTACAAGAAAAGGGTTATAGATAGAGGTACTTTACAATAAAAGGGTTATAGGTAGAGGTACTTTACAAAAGAAGATTCATAACTAGATGCACTTTACAACAGAAGAGTTATAGCTAGACGTACTTTACAAGAGAATGGTTATTGTGAGTTTTTTTTTTAATAAAAATATCGTTTTTTGCATTTTGGTTTCGAAATTTCACATTGATTTTCATTTGAAAATTTTGCATTTATCACCGTAAATGTGAATACCTAAAATTGACTCGAAAAAGAGTGTTGGCTTTATTTTTAAAATGCTTTTTAAACTTTTAAAAGTAAAAAAAACTTCTTAAAATACCTATATTCCTATATGGGCCCTAAAATGTAGAAAATACAACTAAATCATACCAATCAGTTACTCAGTTCATATTCACTTCAAAGGAAGATATGGCGTCGATTTACCTACACAACAAGATTGCCGGCTGCCTATCTTTTTTTGAAGTGAATACGAACTCATTCACTGATTGCACCATCGATATGCATTAAGTTTATTTTCTGTTTTAGGGCTATATAGGAAGTTAGGTATCTTTTAATTTATTGATATCCTTTCTTTGTCACTAAAAACACTTACCTTCAAAAACTTCCATTTGATAATCATAAAAATCGATCACATTTTTTCTCCCTTTTAGAGTCGTGTTTGAATTAGCCCATGACATTGGAGAAGTCACAAGCTTTAATTTGATATATGACCAGCATTCAAATTATGTTCGAATTGCGGCACAGTATCCCTTCTGTTGGCTCGTACCATAGGGGATAGCCTTCGCTCACCTCTGGTAAGCGATTCAGTCGGTAGCGCGCCACGCTCATAATCTGTAGTTCCCAGGTTCGAGTCCCAGCTGGGTCAGCGTTGAGATTTATCTCCGCAAAATTCCCCGCCCTGCCCACGGTCAGTAGGGGACACCGAAGGGCTTGGAAAGGCCGCCGTCCGTCGGATGGGACGTTAAGCCTTGACTCCGTGTGCTGGAGAGCCATACCCTGTGCACGTTAAAGAACACGCTGGATGGCCTTGACGAGAGGCTACCATCTGTCTCCCAACAGCTGTTCCAGTGGGTTCCCTCCCCCAACCTTCTCTGAGCCTTCGGGGTCCATGTGACCTGGCCATTTAGCCCATGGTGTGCTCAGAGGTAAAACAACCCAACCCAACCTCTGGCATCGATGAGCCGTGGTCGGCCCACACCTTGCCGACTGTTCGTGGTTTCTTCCTCCTCGAACCACTTTTTGATGGTACTAAACGTGAGCACCCCACAAGCCTTGCTGTCACGGAAATGCTCTGACCCAGTCGTCTGGTCATCATTTTGGTCTTTGTCAAACTCGCTTATCGGCTCCTTTCCCATCTAAACAACAAGAATAACACAGTAACAGAGCTCAGTATCAGGTGTTATTTATACCGTTTCATGACATTCACACGCGCCGTCTTTTACCTGCAGTTGCTTTGATTTGCATAAAGGCGCGCTGGTCATAATGTTTTGGCTTTTCGGTGTATTTAACGTTGAGAACTTTAAATAAAGACACAGATTTTTTAATTAAAAAATATACATATTTCGATATGAAATAAATAAAATTACCTCTGAAGCAGCTGCTTGCCCAAGAGATCTAACAGGAGCCGGTCAGTGTGCTATAAAGAAAATCTGTGACGAAAGCGATATTTCGGCAGACATAACAAACGTCCATGACTTATCCCGGTTCTAATTTGGGTGTCTTATCTGTGAATTGAAATATTAGTACTTTTCTAAAAATCTAGAATACTAAGCAACTTTTGTTGTTGCTAATAAATAAATATTAGGAGCAAATGTCTGATTGGTCATAACTTGAATGATGGTATGCAACTGTCTTCCGTGAGCTACATGAAGATCTGCTTTTTTCCGTTTCTACGAATGTTTGCTCTCGGAGCCCTACCGTGTGCAGATACAGTACTGTGCGAATTAGTTGGGACAAGCGAAGGAACGCTAAGTCCCTTCCGCTGCAGAGTCTAAGCTGTTGCAAGTCTAAACTTGTTCGTAACCACCAAGGGTCATGTTTTGGGGATGTTTCACATAGCTTCCGGGCCACAGACGCTTCACCCCATTGAAGGAATGATGGACAGCAAAAAGTACATAGGCGTTCTAGAGCCGAAAATGATCCCAACATTGCAGAAGCTGTTTCCTAACGGCGATGGGGTATTTCAACAGGATCTGGCTCCATGCCACAATTCTAAGGTTGCTAAGAGCTTCTTTACCCAGCAACATTTGAAGGTATTGCAGTGGCCAGAAAATTCACCCGATTTAAACCCGATTGAAAATTTGTGGGCCATTATTAAAGCGCACATATCTAAGATAGATTGCACGATGAAAACCAAAATGATAGAAAGTGTCATGAAAGTGTGGTACCACGACCCTGAAGTGAAGGAGATGTGTGGAAATCTAGTGGCATCAATGGTTGAGAGGGTGGAAGAAGTAATTAAAGCTAAGGTGGGGGGGTCATATTCACTAATAACTACACTATTAAATAAATAAATATTTTAGTTGTGTCTTTGTTACTGCATTTTCCTATTGTCCCAACTAATTTGCACAGTACTGTATATAGATTTAAAATAATAGCCTTTATTATGTCTTTTCAAAACTGAATTTCCATTTCGATATCTCCGTTAGCAATTTCCTGGCCAATTACAACCTATGTTATAAAAAAAAAAAATCTCAGGTCAGACAAAATTATTTCGAGAGCTGTGTGTTTGACACCTTTTGCTTAATTGTTTAACACCGACGTTCTGAAAAATCAGGAATGGTAAAAATAATCCATGATAGCTTGCTTCATCGTTGTATTAAAATATGCTTTGCTTACAACTTGAGTTTGAAAACGATATGGAAACTTGGGTTGTTTTACCTCTGAGCGGCACTTTTTTGCACACCATGGGCTAAATGGCCAGGTCACATGAACCTCGAAGGCTCAGAGAAGGTTGAGGGAGGGAACCCACTGGAACAGCTGTTGGGAGACAGATGGTAGCCTCCCGTCAAGGCCATCCAGCGTGTTCTTTAACGTGCACAGGGTATGTCTCTCCCGCACACGGGGCCACGGCTTAACGTCCCATCCGAAGGACGGCGGGCAATTCCAAGCCCATCGGTGTCCCCTACTGACCGGGGCAGGGCGGGGAATTTTGCGGAGATAAATCTCAACGCTGACCCAGCTGGGACTCGAACCTGGGAACTACAGATTACGAGCCTGGCGCGCTACCGACTGAGCCACCCCCGCCCCAATATGGAAACGTTTTAAAGAGACTATTGTTGAGAAACAATAATGTTATTGTGGATAAAAAGGCACATAGAAGAGAACATTATTTAAGTGTTGAATCAATGAGACTAATTTGCTGTAGATAGAAGTTTACGGGTGACATGAATAAAACAGCCACTAGTCTTAGCTGATGTCATTATAGGCAATTAATGATTCGGTTGAAAACAGATGAATATTTGTATTCAGAGCTTTGGTATAACACAGCTGACTGCTATACAACATCGCAATAAAGAATTGCACTAAATAACCGCATTGGAATAGAGAATTGTACTAAATAAAGAACGGGCAGAGTATATAACACGGAAAATCATCTATAAAGAACTTACGCTACTGCTTTTCCCCGCAGAGAAGCATGCTTAAAATCACATGTGCTCAAGTCAGATTTTGTGTCTTTAATCTCAGTATGCTTTCTGAACAAAAATGACACTTGGAGAATCAGCGAAAATCTCTGGTAAGGAAAAGATTCGACTGGGTTGTTTTAATTCTCATAGTACGGTTTGGCCCACAATGGGCTAAATGTCCAAGTCACAATGACCTAAAGAAGGTTTGGGAACTCTAACTGTTAGGTCCTCTAACTGTTAGGAGGCAGATGTAGCCTCCTGTCAAGACCATCAGCATGATCTTTAACGTGCGCAGGGTATGGCTCTCCTGCTCTACGAGGACGGCGGCCTTTCCAAGTCTATCAGTGTTCCCTACTGAAAGAGGGCAGGGCACGGGGAGTTGAAGAGATAAATCTCAACGCTGGGCACGGGGAGTTGAAGAGATAAATCTCAACGCTGGGCAGGCGATAATGGAACCTGGGAACTGCAGATTAGATCCTGCCGCGGCAATTGGCTAGGTCGGTACCGCGGCAGGATCTAATTCGGCGGATTATGAGACTGTGAAGCAGATTTTTCGATAGCTCTCATAAATCATTAGTTCATTGACAAGAAATTGATACCGACCTATGGTTTATGAGTGTCAACTACGAAATCTCTTAGTCTCCGCAGTCAGTCATGTGCCTAAGATTTAGTTTCAGAGGCGGGAAGCGTTGAGTTGTGTTGCCTCTGAGCGGCACTTTTTTGCACACAATAGACAAAATGACCAGGTCACAAGGGCCTCGAAGGCTCAGAGAAGGCTGGGGGAGGGAACCTACTGGACAGCTGTTGGGAGACAGATGGTATCCTCCCGTCAAGGCCATCCAGCGTGTTCTTTAACTTGCGCAGGGTATGGCTCTCCTGCACACGGACCACGTCTTTACGTCCCATCCGACGAACGGCTGCCTTTCCAAGCCCATCTTTGTGCCCTATAGACCATGGGCAGAGAGGGGAGTTTTGCGGAGATAGCCTCAACGCTGGCCAGCTGGGGGGAAGAGTGTCCGCGAATAACACTTGAGTAGAGTTTCCCAATTTGTAAAACTCTCCATCAGACAGGAAAGTTTAAAATTATGTTCTATATAGAATTTCACTTTGTCGTCTGTCTGTCCGTCTGTAGACATTGAAAAATTTTGTTTTTAGAGATAATCTTTTCTTTTTGGATAAGTATTGAAGAAATATTACGATTCGTACTTTTTAGAATCTTCCTATAGATATAATTGCGCCCTCTAACGCCGTAATAATTTGAAGTTTTCAAACTAATATTGTATACGACGTAATTACGTTTAGTAATTTGAAATTTTTTGTCGTAAAAAGTGAATATCATCAAGTTTGCATTGACAACAATATTTTTACCTTTATCCCCGGTGTCTCATCACTAGCAGTCATGGGATATATATTATCCTTTACCACCAGGATTCATCAGTCTCCTGATAAATTTTCAAAAATCTGAACGAATATTGCAAACGATCTATATCGGGTAGAAATTCGATATTTTATTAAGGGAGTGTGATGATCAGGGGGTTTCCAGTGGCAGCAACAATTTGACCCTTCATGCCCAGGGGGGGGGGGGGAAGAAAATGCAACTTTTTGTTTTGAGAGATGAATGCAAAATTCTTTTTGGATTGAATTGGGTACTAACAAAATATGATTCAAAGTTTTCAAATCCTGAGAATGGCCCTAATTTACCGTCGTTAGAGGGCGAGTACTGTAGAAAATATCAAATTTAAATATATCTTTTGAAATAATACTTTTTCTAGAAATTAGAAATTCTGGTGATAGAATATGCTGAAGAATGCAGTAATTGATAGTGACATGTGTTTTAATTAAATCACGATTAGTTAAAATTCGACCAGTTGCATCATAGTTTTATATATTTAATTCTCAGTTTTTGAATTTTCAATAATATTTCAATATTGTAATAACAAATATATTATTTTACTTTATATGCATCGAATGATTTGCCTCTTAACTTTAGCGGATAAGAAAATCCTGTTTTATTTTAAGGGATAAATAAGATATGGTTTTTACGTTTTATAGGGCTAATATTATTATTTATATTTTCCAGTCACCCATTGGTACGAATTGTTATTTTTATAGGGGGAAAAATGAAAAACTTAATTTCTCTGAAAACAAGCATCCGATATTCACCAGAGACGATACGTATCCTTCTAGTTTTTTAAATCTATTAGACAAGTTGAGATCTCAAAGTAAGAAGACAAATTTAAGATTTTGTATATGACGACGGGATTTCAGGGATTGGGGGAATGGATATCCATCTCGTGGAAATTCAACTCAAAGAAATTGTACATAACCAAAGTAAAGAAAAGAGAGATTTATTGCATTTTACCGGGAATCACGATTTTACGAGAAACACTGTAAATGTCAAATACTCTATACATATACCACGAAAATCGCTTTTGAATTAGAAATTTTATTTTGCTATCAATGTTCTAGTCAATGTTATTAATTTCTTTGTTAATATTACAAATGTCACATTTCAATGTCAATATTACTCATCATATATCAATATCTAACAATATTAATGTCACATCAGATAAAAGAATGCTAAACATAATGCTGTAACAAATTATAAATGAAAATATTCTACATATATACTGCAGATAAGCTTTAAGTTTTGCGGGTCACTGAACGATAAAATTTACTTGTAGTATAATCAAAGAATAATAAAACAAAATGTGAAAAAAAAATAATTAATCCTAATATTTCGCCAATATCTACTTAATGAAAAGAGAATTTTAAATAAATATCTAAAAACATTAAAACGTTGAATGTCCAAAAGCAAAAATAACATCTCGTTTTTCGAAAACCAGCCAAAAAATAACATATCTGCAGAAAATTTAACCTCCAGCTATATTGCTCTATATTCCATGTTATAAATCACATTTCCCCACTCATCACCACCTCGACTTCACCATCCTTATTGTAAACAATTAGTTATATAGTTTTACACCCGAGAGGTTTATCAGAAAGGTGACTTTCAAACAAACTTCCTGGTTAACTCCTGAACCCCAAGGGTCACTGGATTTAATAATTAGAGCTAACTGTTTCCCAATTGGCTCAAGGTCCTATGCAGAATGTAGTACCATCCCCTCTTAAGTAACAGGGCAAGATATAGTGGGAGGAGGTGCAAGGGGCCATGACCCTTTGCCGCTCTTGAAACTTTCAGAATGCTAATAATAGTAATAGAGGCAAAAAAATATTAAACTTATTTATATTTCATGCAATTTTCAAGAAATTTTTTTAAAATTTGTAAACCAGAGGGAGAATACATTATAATGCATTGGAAATCCAGTCTCTTGGCCTCCACCCACTTTTATATTTTTGCGGCTCAATTGTGTTTCTTGATCTGCCCCCCTCGTTTTTTTTTTAGATCCGGACCTGGTAAGTACTAAGGTCAAGGTATCGAAAAGATGACATTCAAATTCATGAATAACCCACCTACACAAAAGTAAAAACGAAACAGAAATATTGAAATAATTCGCCAACGTAACACTAGGAGATTATTGTTAATCATTACAGGACACATTTTTCAAATAATAGCGGAATTGTTGGAAACATAAGTTTTGGGGGATCTTTTTTCGTAGAGGGAGGGATGAGTTTTTTGAGCTCACAGAATTTTTTTCTGCGTATGGAGCTCAATATTTAGGTCACAAAGACCCTAAGAGCTGGGGGACCCTAAGAGCTTGTTAGGGGGAAGTATAAGCCATCCGTTATGCCCATCAAGAAAGATTGTTTTTGTCTCTGTGTGCAGAAAGTGTCATTCCGTGGAGTGAAACTTTCTCTCACACAGGGACCACGATTTAAAGTCAGATCAATGGTCAGTGGCATTTATAATGAGTCTTTTTTTTAATCATAGGCAGTTGGGTGTGGGCAGGGTTGGGTTGTTTTACCTCTGAGCTGCACTTTTTTGCACACCATGGGCTAAATGGCCAGGTCACATGGACCCCGAAGGCTCAGAGAAGGTTGGGGAAGGGGACCCACTGGAACAGCTGTTGGGAGACAGATGGTAGCCTCCCGTCAAGGCCATCCAGCGTGTTCTTTAACGTGCACAGGGTATGACTCTCCCACACACGGGGCCACGGCTTAACGTCCCATCATACGGACGGCGGCCTTTCCAAGCCCATCGGTGTCCCCTACTGACCGTGGGCAGGGCGGAGAATATTGCGGAGATAAATCTCAACGCTGACCCAGCTGGGACTCGAACCTGGGAACTACAGATTACGAGCCTGGCGCGCTACCGACTGAGCCACCCCCGCCCCGGGCAAGTAGCTAGACTGGAGGCTCATCATCTAGGCAGGGAGTTTTTTTTTTTGTTTTCAATTTTATTTTCCATTTTCACCATCCCATGAAAATCAAAATTCCAAAGTGCTGCCCACTTTGGGACCATTCATTCCGGTGAATCAACAGCAGCGTTTCCTGGTCGCTCGCCACTAGTGTCTGAAGTAATACATAGTGTGTTGGGTCACACCTTTGCCAAGAAGCGAAGGTGCATCAAGGGGCTGCTGTCACTGGGAGCGGATGGGAACAAGATCTAACTTTTTTTTTTGTTTTCTAATATTTTATTTTTTTTTTTTTCAATTAGATCTTGTAAAGATGCTACAAATATTTCCATTAAATTCTGTCAATTGCTCCCAGTCACTTCTGACTATTTAATGGACATTTGTGATTTCTTGATCCCTCTTTTTCCTTCCACACTAACTGCCTATGTGTGGAGGGGTTTTCTCAAGGTTAGAGTAAAACACTCTGACATGGATGGTGCCTTGACGTGGCGTCAGAGCTTTTCATTAAACCATCCGGCAGACTTCTCTTTTCGCAGCATATCTGTTAATCTTTGTAAACCTTCCATTTATTACTGGTGACAACTGAACAGATATTTGTGTAATTAACAACCCTCCTCCTCCTAATAGTGTCAATTCAAACTAATGAATGATTGAGGAAAATGCAAAAAGCAAAACTTTAAGAATAAATACTTTTTACACTTAAAGATCTCATTGATTTGAGGCTTTCATCTAGTAACATCTGTTCAGCGGTTTCCTATTCCCTGGTTAGGGGGCGGGGATGATTCAGTTGATAGAGCGCCAGACACGTAATCTGCAATTCCCAGATTCGAGACCCAGCTGGGTCAGGGTTGAGATTTTTGTCCGAAAACTCCCTGCTCTGCCCATAGTTAGTAGGGGGACACAGATGAGCCTAGGAAAGGCCACCGTCCATCGGATGAGATATTAAGCCGTGGTACTGTGTGTGATCGAGCCATATCATATGCACGTTAAAGAACATGCTGGATGGTCTTGATGAGAGACTACCATCTGTCCCCTAAGAGCTGCCCAGTGGGTCCCCTCTCCCAACCTTCTGAGCTTTCGGGGTCCTTGTGAACTGGTCATTTAGTCCATTGTGTACAAAAAAAGTGCCGCTCAAAAGCAAAACAGCCCACAGAACCCTTAATTAGCTCTGAACCTTTAGCGTCCTTGTAAACTGGAAATTAAGATTATGTGAGATGCAAAGCGCATCTCTCGTTATCTTAAATGATAGGCTAGGTTAGGCCTGGGCAAACTATGGCTCGCCTCCTCTTTTTGTGCGTCCCGCGAACTACTGTAGACAATTAAATCGGTGAAAAATAATGTACGGAGGACAAGAAGTCTTAACTTCGGGAAAGCGAATTCTCATTAAAATAATTAATTTTAATAAAATTGTATTGTTTATGTTTCATTTAGATTATTTTGCCTTGGTTGTGCATACGTTACTGATTATAAATTTCTTTGGCTTCCCGATTTTCCATTTGAGTTTCCTATGCGACCTTAAATGTAAAATGTTTGTTCAGGCCTAGGTAAGGTTAAACCCAATGCAAATACATTGTGGAATGAATCTCTTTTGTTGCGATCTTATGCAACCACGACAATTCCCGGTTCCGCTTGTACAGCACTACCTGGTTATGAAAAGCCGTGCTTATCTAGAGCCGGGGGCAAGGAATACGCCCTATAGGCGCACCTCAACCCCAGCCTCACATGGCAGCAGTCCTATAGAAGGAAAGCTGACCACCGGAAGAAACCTTGCTTTAATCTATTCCCCGGTTAGCCATGAACAAGGATATATGATCCAAGTTCGATCGGCGTCCATGGTGGAGACTCTTAGTAAGACCCAGACTTTTTGGACAGCTCGTGCCTACAGGCGGGTTCAGACCTTTCGGCAGAGCCGTCGAACAGACCACACAGGTCTCCTGAGAGGTGAGGTCTCCGACGCCGTCACCATCCGACCGGCAATCAAGCCGGCCGGCAGCATCTTCAACCTCGGTTGGCTTCAGCAGTGCTCCAGCCGGGGACCACCCCAACCAGCAAAACCTTAGCAATGCTCCAGCTGTTGCCCACTACAGCCGGCAAAGCCTTTGGCATGCTCCAGCTGGGGATCATCCCGACCGGCAAAGCCTCAGCCGGGTTGCTGGGCCCTAGCCCCCCCCGCCCCCCCCACCACCACCACCACCACGACAAGGTGGTCCCCTATCGGGGGGATACATTGTGGAATGTGGTATAACGTCTGATTTAAAATTGGAGGGTGGTATGAAGTATTTTATGCACTTATCTCTAAAGAAAACTTAAAAGCTGCTGGCGTAACTACGTATATTCTGGTTTCCTAACACATGTTTTGCATTTATGTTTGAAACTCTGACATTTCTTTATTTTGTGGCGGTATTTAGAAATAAGTTTGCTAAAAAAACGTTACTTCCACTCTTTCAAGATCCAAATGCTGCCTTTCTTTTCTGAGAAAAAGACTTTTGAAACCAATGTCTAATACATACTAAGGCAGTAAAAGAAAATAATGAAAGTTTAGTTTTAGCGAAGTTTAGTTTCGCGAAGGAAAATAGGCAGGAAAATAAACAGGCCACGGCTTTACGTCCCATCCGACGGACGGCTGTCTTTCCAAGCCCATCGATGAACATGTTTTGTGTTTATGTAAAAATGGCATATTGTGTTCTCCAGTCACACAAATAACTTTCCCAAGGGTAAAAGTGTATAATAACAAAAGCTAACAAGTACGTTATGTATGATATAGACTGACTGGTTTCCAGTAACTGAAGAAAGTTTGTAAATTTGAGTTGGGTTGTTTTACCTCTGAGCGGCACTTTTTTGCACACCATGGGCTAAATGGCCAGGTCACATGGACCCCGAAAGCTCAGAGAAGGTTGGGGGAGGGGACCCACTGGAACAGCTGTTGGGAGACAGATGGTAGCCTCCCGTCAAGGCCATCCAGCGTGTTCTTTAACGAGCACAGGGTATGTCTCTCCCGCACACGGGCCCACGGTTTAACGTGCCATCCGACGGACGGTGGCCTTTCCAAGACCATCGGTGTCCCCTACTGACCGCGGGCAGGGCGGGGAATTTTTGCGGAGATAAATCTCAACGCTGACCCAGCTGGGACTCGAACCTGGGAACTACAGATTACGAGCCTGGCGCGCTACCGACTGAGCCATCCCCGCCCCTTGTAAATTTGAAGAATTTAGTACAGGTGTATATCTATAGCGTATCAGGTTACTGAAATGTGCAAAAAAATGAGTTTTTTGCGCTATTTAGATATGCGAGGAAATTTATTTTACATAAACGTATTATATTCCAACGTACACTATTTTGAAAGAAGTCACCGGACACCAGAGTGTTTGACAAAATGTCGCATTTATCGAAATTTCAGTTGGGTGTCAGCCCACCTTTGGCCGCAATTACAATCTGCACTCTTTTGGGCATACCTTCAATCAGAGTTTCATAACGTGCGACTGGTATTTTGCGCCATTCGTCCTTCAACATGGTAGTTAGTGTCGACAGGAAAGTGAAACGTGTTGGTAAGGCTCGCAACCAATAATCGAGTTCATCCCAAAGGGCCTCTATTATATTCAGGTCGGGGCTCTGAGAAGGTCAGGGCATGTTCTTCACACCTGAGTCATGAAACCACTGCAGAACGGACCTTGCAGTATGACATGGTGCGTTATCATGTTGATAGATGTATGTCCCTCTCCGTAGTACTGGAACAGTGTAGATAGCGCAGATTTGTCTAGAACGTCCACGTACGTTTCGGCATTCATGGTATAGGAATCAATGGTCCAAATCCATGCCACTATACGCATCTCCAAACCATCACGCTACCACCACCGAACTTCACAGACGGGACGATACACTGCGGCAGGTAACATTCACCAGACATTCGTCCTACCCAGCAGCGACCATCGGATCGGAACAGCGTGTGAATTCGTCGCAGCATAAAATTTGTTTTCATTGGTCCAGCGACCAATTTCGATTAGCTTTGCACCAGGCTAGACGTTGTTGTGCATGTTTAGGAGTTATCAGTGGTTTGTATGCAGCTGCTCGGCCATGGAAATTCAACATATGCAGCTCCGTACGAACTGTCCTACTGCAAAACACTAACACTTGTGGACTATTGAAAAGTTTTGATAATGATAGTAGCAGGTGAATGACGAGAAGCACGTACCACACGTTTAAGAGATCTTTGATCCTTTTCCGTCAGTTTTCGTGGTCTGCTCGACCGTTTTCGTGACAGTCGTGACATCTTCACGTTTCCATTTATTAATCACATCCTACACAGTTGACCAAGGATGCTCTAATTTGGCCGCAATCGCACGCACAGATAAATTACTCAAATGGCATCCTATAATGATCTCTCTCTGGAAATCCGTTAACTCAGCACGTTCACTCATGTTCCATACCAACGTCTCCACTGAAGCCTGTTCTCGTCATCGCTCTTCTTATACTCCGCTACTACCGATCACCTGACCGAAAATTACGTTTTTCCTTTGCCAATCAGGTGTCCGGACACTTTTTTCAACATAGTGTAGATGGTTAGATTTTTCTTTTCATGGTGTCAAATTGATCAGTAACACTCTAGTACCAAAAAATTAATACGTTAACCTCCTTCATTATGCGTCATCAGTATGCGGAAATTTTGTTACAAAGTTTCGGGGTTGGGTTGTTTTACCTCTGAGCTAAACGGTCTGGTCACAAAGACCCAAAGGTCTCGGAGAATGTTGCTCATTAACGTTCACAGGGTATAGCACTTCCACATACGGCTTTATATTTCATCAGACGGACTGAGGAAAATCATCGATGTCCCTTTTTTGACCGAGGGCAGGACGGGGGTTTAGTGGAGATGAATCTCAACAGTTGAGACTCGAACTTTGGAACTGCAGATTGCTAGCCTGTTACGGTACCGACTGAGTCGACCCCCTCCCGAGAGTCAAAGAAAGTTCTAATAACAACATTTAACAATATATTCTTGAAGGCAAATGACTACCATTTCTCTTACTAACACCAACTTTCGAATACGCTTAGAATTGTTTTGTGTTAAACGTTTTCCAATGACTTTTAAATGAGCACTTATTGATGTTCAGCATCTGATCCTAAACCTCTTCGTTTAATCTTCGGTTTCAAAAATCAGTGGCCGGGAGTGGTCAGTCAGTAGCGCGCAAGGCTCGTAATCTGCAGTTCCACGTTCGAGTCCCAACTGGAGTCGAGCCCCGAAAACTTCCCATCCTGCGCACGATCAGTAGGACACCGATAAGCTTGGAAAGGGCCGTCCGTCGGATGGAATATTAAGTCATGGCTCCGTATGCGGGTTAGCCATACCCTGTGCACATTAAACAACACGCTGGATGGCCTTGACGGAGGCTACCATCTGTGTCTTAACAGCTATCCAGTGGGTCCCCTCCCCCAACCTTCTCTGAGCCTTCGGTGTCCTTGTGACCTGAACATTTAGTCCATTCTGTGCAAAAAGTGCAGCGTAGAGGTAAAACAACGCAAGAATCAGTTCAGACAAACTGGATAAAAAAAACTACATCACTGACAATATTAAGATTCGATTGTGTAATCTTAGGAAAGGGCATCTGACACTCTCTAAGGGATTGCAGAGTTTTGAGCTCAAATTTTCTTCATGCGATTCTTTTTAACCTTTTCACTAATTACACTTCGTTAAGGCATCGATGTGAGGTTTGAAAATCGTCATTTTTTTTTCTCTCCAGTCTTCCTGATTACCGTCTTGCCCCTTCTGAATCTTTAAGTTCTTCTTATCTATTTTAAAAATTTCCGAGCCTGCAATTACAGGAAACTCGCTTTTTTTTTCAGTTTGCCGTACAATAGATGCGAGAAGCTGTTGGTTCTTTCGCAGCTATTGATTCTTCAACCGAAGCTAAATTTTAACTGAAAGAGACAGAGAAGACAGGACTAACGATCCTTCCTCCCTCCTGTTAATTTGACTGAATTTCTGCGACAAAGTAACGTCGAGAGAAATCGTCTCAAGTAACTTTGGGAACAAGACCGGACATTTCCAAGAAACATCGATCAAAGCACTAACTGCGCTACAAAACATGAAAAGTAAAAAAAAAAGTCTCAGTGTATTTATTTTTCGAACTTTTTTATATCTTGTCATTAAATAAGACATTTACGTTGTAATGGTTTCGTGTTGTTGGTTATCCCATTACCACTTCAAATCCAGGTCTGAGCGAATAGTCATTCATGTCAGGCCTGAATCTAGAAAAAAATAAGAGAAGTGTAGGGGTGGCAAGAAACTGGATTTCCATTGCAGTGCAATGCTTTTTTTCTTCGTTTAGAGGTTTTGAAAAAAAAAACTTGAAAAATGCGCGAAATATGCACCAGTTTAATACTTTTTGGTGCCCATTACCTTTCTAGCACTGTCAAAGTGTGGGGGGGATGTCCACTTGCCACTCCTCCTCTAGATACGGCCCTGGTCATGTAAGAAGGATTCAAACCCGATTCTTTCTCCTTAGACAATGCCGTTAATTGCACAAGGTTTTAAATGCGAGAAAGCGAAATATATATATCGCCATTCGTCTTTCCTTAACCTACACCAGCGATAAGAGAGCATTTTTCATTTATTTTTTGTGTTTGTATGGATGAGCGAAATTATTAAGCGAACTTAAATTTCAGAAGCTATTCCACGGCCGCGCGGTTAGCGTGCTTCGCTATTGATCAAAGAGACTTGGGCTCGAGCCCAGAGTAGGACATGGATGTTAGTTGTTGTCTTTCTACTGTGGTCTCGCCTTCCTCACAGATGTTCTCTATGGCGTATTAAGCTGACAGACTCTTGTGAGACCTCTGGGGTGGGGGGTGAAGGTTGGTTTTGCGTTTTTTAAATTTCAGATACCATATCGTAAAAAAATTCATAAATAAAACCTGATTTCTGTTTATTTATTATTAAAGTCAGACTGAAAGTACAAAGTTAAGGTAATGAGAATATAAATGCTGACATTTTTATTTAAGTTTTTTTTTTACTAGATCTCCAAATATTTCTCGAGCAGGATTAAAAGCTACAACGGACCTACTTGACTCATCAGTGATCGCACACTATTTACTTCAATTTTCTCTCATTAACCTTTACATTTAAGTTCATTCCTTAACCTACATCTATATAATCATTCCTTAACCTTCACCCTTAAGCCTTTGTGCTTCACTTTTAACTTTATTCCTCCATATCTCAGTTCTACAATTCCAGTTTGAGTCTCAATTGTGAAAACGTTGAGATTTATGTCCGCTAACTTCCGTTCTACCCTCGGTGCGAAAGGGAAAACGATGGGTTCGAGAAAGCCACCATCTATCAGATGGGACGTTAAGTCATGTCTCCTTCTGTAAGGGTGCCATACCCTGTTCACGTTAAAGAACACGCTAGATAGCCTTAATGGGAGGCAACCATCTGTCTTCCAACAGCTATCCATTGGGTCCCTTTTCCCAACCTTCTCTGTGCCTTCAGGGTCAATGTGACCTGGCCATTTAGCCCACTGTGTGCAAAAAAAAGTGCTGCTTACAGGTAAAACAACTCAATTCATCTTTAAATCGCTTCCTTCACACTACATCTGTAAGTTCATTCCTTTACCCTATTTAAGCTTCTGTTCCCAGATTGATGCCCCGACAGCAGAAGCGTTGAGATTTATCTCCGCTGATCCCCACCCTGCCCTAGATCAGGAATGACACAGATTGGTTTGGAAAGGCCGCAGTCCGTCGGGTGAGATGTAATCCCTAGTCCCATATGTAGGCGAGCTATATCCTGTGCACTTTAAAGAAAACAACAAGCTAAATGGCTTTGACAGGAGATCCGATTACTAACAACAGTCAGTAGGTGCGTTTCTCCTAACTCCGAGTCATTGGGGCCAACCTAACCATTAAGCTTCCTTCTTAGATTTATTTTTTCATCATAAGCCTACATTACAAGCTCCACTCTTAAACCCGTTTTTTCACCCTTAATCTATACTTCAAGTTTATCCTTTAACCTTTATCGGCCCCTTTAACTTTCATCATTAACCTGCATCTTAAAGTCCTTTCTCTCATACTTATCAGCCCACGGTCAGAAACGGAACACTGATCGACTTGGTAAGATTGCCATCCTTCGGGATGAGACATTAAACAGTGGTCCCGTATGCAGGAGAGTTATAACCTGTGCTCATTGAAGAACTAGCTAGGTGGTCGTGATGAGAGGTTTCAATCTATATCCTAGCAGCTGATCAGTGGGTTTCCTTTCTCCATTCTTCTCTGCAACCTAGACACTTAGTCCATTGTGTGCAAAATGGCTCCTCATAGAGATAAAAACAGCCCAACTTTTACCCATATCCCAAACTCTAACGTTTACTCTGAAGTTCCTTTGGACATGCGTAAAAACAATTGAAAATCTCACATCGATAGAATTTTTTAATATTCAGTTGGCATTAATTTTAAGGCTTTGCACAGGATTTTTAATATTTTTAATATTTTATTAAAAACCTTTATTATTTAAAACATTAATAATGTTTTAATAATTTTTTATTTATTTTTTAATAATGTTGTCTAAAATATCTCTTATTTGTTCAGGTTTTGCTGTAAAAATATTTTCGTGAGCATCGTCTGTTCGGCGGACGTGAATTTTTGACAACTGTAAAATAAACTGCAGAGAGTGTAAAGAGAGAAGAATATTAATTTCTAAGTTTTTTTTTAAGTTGTGTGACTAACACTTTCATACCGAAGTTTTTCAGTTAGGGGAAATAAAACCATTTCATTTAAATTGCACACCAAGCATTGCCATATTACGCTTAGCTCCTAAATAAGCTTAGCTCTAATGAAAGAGTTCGTCACCCAAAAGGGCCAAATCATCAGCATAATCTAAACCAGTCATTTATAAGACATGTGGATTCCCAATTATCGTGATAGTATAGCTAATAAATGCATTGCTCGACATTGAAAGTGTCCTACCCGAAAGAAGTAAGGTTACGACAAACCCGAAAGGTCATGTCGTACTAACATGCAAATAGAAAATTCGTAGTTGAATATGCAAATGATGATAATCCAGAGCCAATGACGTGTGACTCAAGAGATAAAAGGTGCAAGAAGGAACAGGGATGATATTGTGTTTATGCAGGTGGAAGTCGTGCAAACAGTTGAGATTAGGTGGTTCTGCTTCAAAATTGTTCAGCGAAGGCAGAAAATGCCTGGTACACGCTGTCGGCAGGTTTATCGCCATTTGCATGCTTTTGAGAGAGGAAGAATTATACGCCTATGTAAAGCTGGATGGACTACACGTCATGTTCATCAGGATGCACCAACTATTGGCAACAGTGGTGAAATGAAGGTTCTAGCATACATCGCACAGGGAGTGGTGTTGTCTGACAGACGTCAGCACGGCTTCATAGGCGCATTGTTCGACTTCCCCATTCGTCACCACAGAGCACTGCAGGCGATATTGGAGCTGTGTCAGCAACCATGGACGTCCCCATAACGACCCGAACGGTAAACCGAAGGTTGCATGTGGGACACCTGTGCTCTAGGCAACCATTACATCGACTGCCATTGACTGATGCCATCGCGGCACTCCTTTAGCTTGGTGCCAAAGTTGTAAGAACTAGAGTCACGAATGGAACACCATTGTGTTTAAGATGAATCCCGTTTCTATCTAGGTGCTGACAATCGATGGGTCCGTGTAGGCAACAACCTGGTGAGAGCACGGATCCAGCTCTTGACCGGCACACTGCCCATCAGCCAGGCATAATGGTATGAGGTGCTGTTGGATATGATAGCAGGTTGCCTCTTGTCCACATCGTAGGAACACTGACAGCTGCATAATACGTTAATGCGGTTCTACAGCCTGTTTTGCTACCGTTCCTGTGAGGTATGCTGCAGTCCATTTTCCAGCATGACAACTCCCGTGTATACACTGAAAAGGTCTTCAGACAATGTTTGCAACGTGTTAAACATTGCCATGGCCAGCACGATCTCCAGATATATCCCCAATAGAAAATATGTGGGACCACATTGGACGACATGTGCTATCCTCTCAATGGTCGGCACAGAAGCTCGGTGAATTATGGGAGGAAGTCAACACTGTTTGGTGTGCAATTCCTCAGGACCATATCCATCGGCTATATGACTCCATGCCACGCCGTATTGCCGTTCACGGCGGTGCAACCACCTACTAAGGCAGTCACATTGTGCTGCGTTATCTCATCTTTTATATTGTAAGTGGCTACAAATTAAATCATGGTATGCCAATATGTATTGCTATGTGTGTACTACATTTCACCCCTATCCCCTCACTCCTTCTAGGTGGGCAATTTCAATGTCGTGCAGTGTAGTTTAGCTATACTATCAGGATATAATGACTAAATATTCAAATCAACACATCTGAAATATTCCGGCAAAACGCATTTTAACTTTTGCAATTCATCCCTGTTGTTTATTATACTTGAATATTTTAACGACGACAATTCTGGAAACAATGGAAATATACTACTTACGTCATATGTTTAATGTTCGAAATTTTGGGTTGGGTAGTTTTACTTCTGAGCGGCACTTTTTTGCACACCATGGGCTAAATGGCCAGGTCACATGGACCCCGAAGGCTCATAGAAGGTTGGGGGAGGGGACCCACTGGAACAGCTGTTGGGAGACAGATGGTAGCCTCCCGTCAAGGCCATCCAGCGTGTTCTTTAACGTGCACAGGGTATGTCTCTCCCGCACACGGGGCCACGGCTTAACGTCGCATCTGACGGACGGCGGTCTTTACAAGCCCATCGGTGTCCCCTACTGACCGTGGGCAGGGCGGGGAGTTTTGCAGAGATAAATATCAACGCTGACCCAGCTGGGACTTGAACCTGGGAACTACAGATTACGAGCCTGGCGCGCTACCGACTGAGCCACCCCCGCCCCATTCCAAATCTACAAACAGGAAGGGAACAGCAATTCCAGATAATGTGAGACAAGCAACATTATTTTATCATTCAGTTTTCCTGTCACATCTAATTACTTGTTCCATAATCTTGCTTGTAACTATGATTATCTCAACACTCCTACAAATGACCGCTTCGAAGTCTTTATAACGACTCCGTTTGTCGTTCAAAGCAAAATTTGCAACTAGATCCCTTCGTTGTTTCTCTCTATAAATATCTCAACATCAATCTAGTTAGATTTTCTTAATTTCCAGAACATTTCGTCACTCTGTAAATCTTCGTCAACTAATGAGTCACGGATGTAAACGCATGACAGAAGTGTCAAGTTCTGGCTCTTTGATAAGAACGCGTAAGCTTAATTGCTGTTTACAGTAAAAGTTTGAACGAAGCCAAAGCCTAAGTCACTCATCCGACAGTCTATTGACCATTTACGGCGAGAGTATTTAAGCATTCTGTATCCCCTACCAGAAAATAGCAAGGAAAGCGCATTAAAATCGCACGACCGCACCAAAATAAATCCCAGAAGACGCGTGGATGAACGTGGGTAAATTTCTTTAAGTCATTTCATCTGCGCAGACACCAGAATTTGCAAATTAAAACCTCACAGCACCAGAAATGCAACTGAGAGAGGTTTGTAAAGGAATGAATGAATTGTTAGTTGCACTTAAAGGGTATGTTTAATGTTACCGACTTCTAGGCTGTTGTGCGTCTCGAATGGTGTCGTCACATCAAACAACTGCAAGAGGAGTAATGGAAAAGTGATTTGATTTGTCCTCTCTCACAGTTTGGGCAAAGAGACGACTGGGAGCGTGCGAATTAAATTAGAGTGGACGTACGGCGACGATAAGGTGTGTTGCGTGCTCAGGAAGATGAGTCTTGGGACTTAGAAATTCTCGCATTGCTACACCTACAATCTAATTCGTTTGACACCAAAGGCGTAACATTTAACGACACTGCAATGCAATCAGCGAAAGGTTCGTTCTCCTCACTTGCTTCATATGTATCCTATCAATTCCAACTGGTTACCGACGGTGACGGTCAGCAACGCTGGGGATCGCAAGTTTATGCTAAGCGCTGGATCTCATTGTCTGAAGGTTTGTTTTTCAAGTATATGCAGGTAGTTAAAAGCAAACAATTCCCCTGCTAAATTGAAACTGGTAGAGAAACAATAAAATACTAGCTAAGATGTTTTATATTAAATGAATTTTCTTACGAATTTTTTTTAAAGAGTTCATGGGAATTTGCTTCCTATTTCAAACTACGAATACATTAAATGAATAAATTTCCACAAGAGAAAGGGTTTCGATGAGAGTTTGTTTTTTTTCTCTATGAGTGGAACTGTAGTGGATAAAAATAAAAAAATACCCCCTCAAGCAGCTGCTTGCCACAGATGTCTGACAGGAGACTGTCAGTTTATATGCCATAGTAGAAGGTTTGATAGGATGGCAGGACCTCAGCAGATGAAACAACACAAACATCCATGCCTTACCCGGGGCTCGAACCCAGGTCCCTTATATCAGTAGTCAAGCGCGCTAACCACTCGGCTGCAGTAGAATAAATGCCAGGTCACATGGAACCCAGGGCTAAGAGAAGACTGGAGGAAGGATACTCGCTGGACAGCTGTTAGGAGACAGATGAAAGCCTTCAATGCCATTCAGGTGTTCTTCAAAGTGTACAAAGTAATGGCTCTCCTATACGTGGGGCCACGGTTTCATGTTCCTTCCGATGGAGGCGACGTTTTCAAGCCCAGTAGTGTCTCATTTCTTACCGAGAGTTGAACGAGGGCTTGCGGAGATGAATCTCAACGCTGACATGTTGTGATTCGAATCTGGGAACTTCAGATTTCGAGCATGGCACGCTACAGATTGAGCCAATTCGTTATCCTGATGTGAGAATATATCCATATTCTATCAGCTTACAGAAGAAAATTTGGATCTTGGTTTCCCTGAGAGTTGTAAAAGTTTAGAAAACAAATATATAAAGTCTATGAATTCAGATTTCACACAAAATGGATGATAAAACGAGAAAAAACAATTTCAAACATGTTTCCGAATATTTGTATCCACGACTATAGATGGAGTGTCAAAACTGGACACAGTTCCAGGTTATGTCAATAGAGAGGCAGATTAAAAATTCAGCAATTTCTTCAAAATCAAAAAGGCCTTTTGTGCAAAAAATGTGATTGAAAATAAATTGAAAGATCTGAATGAAATCTAAACATCGATTTTCATCAATATTGGTTCAGAATCCAAAGATGATTAAAAGATATAAAAGCTGAGATTGATATCCGTTTGAGATGATTGACCTGAAAGAAAATTAGAGCTGATTAAAATGAAAGCACTAACCATTTCACTTCCAAAAACCTGTGGTTATTAGCTTTGTAGATTTCAAAAAAGGTTTTGTTTCTCTTGATCGTCATAATTTGTGGTTGGTTGATAGTGAAACCCTGTAAATGGCAGCTAGGCATAAACTGGAAGGAGAGCTATATACCAATCCCTAGTGATGATGCACAGAACCGGTCAGGTCTAGCACCTAATGTCCGACCCCGTCTTCTCGTGGTGCAGGCCGTTAGTACCTTTCAAAAGAGATATTCTCTTTTGGAAGGGAACGGAAGGTGAGGGCTACCAGTTCAGTATGGCCTACTGATGTGGTCATCTACGGCCATATTTTTCTTTTTTTTCCAAACCTGCTGAGGAGTGGTCAACTTCACAGGGTCCTGGTGCTGACCATTTATTCCTACTAGACTGGACTTGTTTATGGATTTGAGCTTGATTATGGATCCTGGACTTGCTGCACTGGTGGGTCTCTGTTGAGGGAGAATCTGCCGCAGTGTTTTCTGTTTGCTTCTAAGTTGCCAGCCCTAAGTGAACAGAGGCATGGATGCCTTATATCAGCTGGTGGATAATCCTAATCAGAGGCCATCGCAGGTACCTGAACCTTACTTAGCTAGTTGGGCATCGTCAAGCCTAAACTAGAGTAATGTGTCTCAGGCAGGCCATATGGCTCTTGAAAAATTCCACTTGAAACCAGCATCGGTGACTTCAGCCTTTAGCGGAGGAGGAACAGGTCTTTGCCCCATGTTATTGTTGGCCCTACTATCTAAATAAACCTAGTTTCTTCAAAACCCTACTAATCATTTTCTCTCTGCAGGAACGTGGTTTCAAGTGGAATTTCGTGAGGACATTATACAGAGATTATTCTCTTGATGTCCTCACTCAGGAATTCCAGCGCTATAACCTAGATATTCTAGGCTTGCAAGAGACTAGATGGACAGGTAAAGGTGAGATACTTAAAAATAATCTTAAATTTCTCTTTACAGGGAGGGAGGATGGAAAGCATCACCAAGGTGTGGGTTTGCTGCTCAGCAGACATGCTGGTGATGCTCTTCTAGAATATGAGTGCATTAATGAAAGGTTTTTTACATCAAAATTTCAGACAAGCATTTAAAGACCTGAATGTTATCTGCTGTTATGCCCCCACTGAGGATGCCGATGAGGATGAGAAGGATGGGTTTTACGGACAACTTCAGGATATGTTGAATTCTGTCAAGAAAGGTGATATTACCCTTGTTCTAGGTGACTTCAATGCCAAAGTTGGTACTGACTCTGACCTTTGGGGAGGGGTGATTGGCCCTTTTGGTATTGGTAGCTGCAATGGGCAACGTCTCCTACAGGTAAGTAAACTCAATGGTTTCAGAATAACTAACACTTATTACAAACACCGTGACATACATAAGTACACATGGGTTTCACCTGATGGGCTGCATGAGAATATGATTGATTACATATTAATTAACAGCAAATGAGCTAGTTCTGTTAGGAATACCAGGGCATATAGGGGAGCTGGAATTGGATCTGACCATTACCTTGTTAAATGTGTCTTCCAAATTAAACTTAAAAAGTGTTGTGCTAAAGTTAAAAAATTTACCTTTAATACTGAAGCTCTGAAAGACTCTGTTATACCTAAAGCTTACCATGATAGGTTACTTAGTCAATATGACAGTCATGGTTTACTTACTACTGAAGTTGAGGAAGAATGGGGCCGTTTTAAACAGGCTTTTTTGGAAACTAACAGTACTCTTTTAGGAAAAAAGAAGCAGAGGAGGCAGAATTATTTAAGCGATAAGGCACTTGAGCTTATTTCAGAAAGAAGGAACTACAGCAATGTCCTTAATCAGTACCTAGCAGTCCTAATAGAAAGCATTACAGAGAACTTAATAAACGTGTAAAGGATCAGTTAGCTGCTGATAAGAATCGTTGGCTTGATTGTTTCGCTGACAAAGCCGAGAAAGCAGTTAGACAGCACAACAGCTGAGAGCTGTACCAGATAGTTAATGTTTTGTGTGGTAGAAAACGGACAGGTATACTGGGATAGAAGAATAAATAAGGTAAGGTTATAGAAGGTGAGGATTCTGTCATGGCTAGGTGGGCTGAGCATTTCAGTGATGCTCTAAACAATGTGGTTAGTTCTACTCCCATTTTTGTAATGATGATAGATGCATTGGTGGCTTTAATGTTGACTCTGTAACACAATCTGAAGTTATATTGGCTATTTCTAAACTTAAACCTCATGAATCCCCAGGGGTAGATGAAATTACTACAGAAATGCTCAGAGCTGGGAATGTTTCGGTTACCACTTGGATGACTGAAACTTTGAATAACTTTTATGATAAAGGCATGGTTTCTAAAGATTTTACCAGAGCTATTATTATCCCTGTTTTCAAAAAAGGTGGTCTCAGTTCTTGTGATAACTATAGGGGTATCAGCCTACTCTCTGTGCCAGGTAAAGTTCTTTCCACGATTGTGCTTAATAGAATTAAGAATCTGGTTGACAGTCAATTGCGTAATGAGCAATATGGATTCAGAAGTGGTAGGGGATGTGTGGATCAGATATTTTCACTTAGGCAGATTCTTGAGAAATGTTTAGAGTTTCAGAAACCTTTGGTTGCTAGCTTTGTTGATTTCAAAAAGGCTTTCGACTCTGTTGATCGTCATAATTTGTGGTTGATTGTGAGATCATATGGTATACCTGACAAGTTAGTTAACATAATGAAAGCTCTCTATAATAAAACTGAGTCGTGTGTGAGAGTTGATAAGACTTGTAGCAATTGGTTTAGCATTACTTCTGGTGTTCGACAAGGGTGCATTTTGTCTCCTTTTCTCTTTAGTTTGGATATCGATTATGGTATTCGAAATTCACTTCAAGGGAGAGATTTTGTCCTTAAATAGGCTGGAAATACAAAAATTTCTGATTTAGATTATGCTGGTGACTTAGCCCTTTTGGCAAATGATGTTGATGAGATGAACTCTTTCATTCGAGCTGTTGTTGAGACTGGTAGTAGAGTAAGTTTGGTTATAAACAGAGAGAAAACTAAAGTGCTGAAAATTGGTCAGGCAGTTGTGATTCAGTTCATTTGAATGGTTGCAGTCTTGAGCAGGTGTCACAGTTTAATTACCTTGGGAGCTATGTAACAGATACTGGTGATGTGCGGCATGAGATTAACAGACGATTTATTTAACAAAATATATAACTCTAGTATAATCGTGTATTTCTAGTATAATATAATTCTTGATTTATCATCATGCTAATGTTGATATTATGTTTCATAAACACGAATTGGAAAAAGTTACAGCGTACAGGTCTTTCGTTTAAATGTTAAAGGATTCATATTTACTTATTTTTCTCTATTAAATTATTGGGGCGGAGGTGGCTCAGTCGGTAGCCCGCCAGGCCCGTAATCTGTAGTTCCCAGCTTCGAGTCCCAACTGGGTCAGCGTTGAGATTTATCTCTTAAAAATTCTCCCGCCCTGCCCACAGTCAGTAGGGGACACCGATGGGCTTGGAAAGAGCCGCCGTCCGTCGGATGGAACGTTAAACCGTGGCTTCGTGTGCGAGAGAGCCATACCCTGTGCACGTTAAAGAACACGTTGGATGGCCTTGACAGGAGGCTACCATCTGTCTCCCAACAGCTGTTGCAGTGGGTCTCCTCCCCCAACCTTCTCTGAGCCTTCGGGGGCCATGTGACCTGGCCATTTAGCTCATGGTGTGCAAAAAGTACCACTCGGAGGTAAAACAACCCAACTCTATTAAATTGTTACTTCGAAACACTTAGCCACATTTGGAGGTTAAAACTTCAAAATTTGAATTATTATTATTTATGCAGTGTCATGCATCTACTTCTCAATACTAAAGTTGGTGAAAACAATCGTCTTTTGTCGATATTTATAATAAATAGTTTTAGGTGGAAGAGTTGTATTTTAATTAATGTAACAATGTCACGTTAATATGTTTGATGATAAATCGTTATTTTATGTTTAGCTGGTCAAGCAGTGTTAAATCATTATTATGACTTAAGTACTGTGTCGATCGTAATGTCCAAAAGTTTGGTCCTCCCTGCTTTACTCAGTTTTTTACAACACGAATGATCTGTTGTTTCATCACTTTAATATCCTAGAGAGCTTTGGTGCAAAGAAGGCGGGAAACAGGAATTTGTACTCTTTCTTCAACAAGCATTGGAAGTGAGACAAGAAAAGGCAACAGGATTAAAACGTGTCGTCGCCACCTCGAGTTTGCGGCTTTTAGCAAGAAAAAAACACATCGTTGGGGGGAATGAGGTGCCATGTTGGGCATTGAATGGTCTAAAAACAATAAAGGGCCTCACTGACAAATACTCAGTGGCTGTTGCTGGCGTCAGGAAACAGTTCTTGGGAGAAAGAATTGGTTTCTCTTGTTAATCTTTTTTTCTCAGACTATCCTTATCTTGTTTTTGCTTCGCCATTGTCCCCATTTTTCCACTCTGCTCAACTACCAATAACACTTTTTCTCTTTTTAGTCAAAAGTGTTTTTGTTTTAGATCTTTTTTGGTTTCTGTTTTTCTGCCTGCTACTGGAAAGCGTAATATCGCATTCTGTGTACTTACAAGTCTGATTATTTGAAAGTAATTCGTGCCGAATTCCAAAAATTATTTTCTTAGGATTAAATGGTTCTTCGCGATGGTTTGCTTTTGCGTTCTGAGGTTTGCGCTTAATTTAGATGCATCTTATGTATACGTCCGTTTCCTAGGGGGATAAGTCAGTTGGAGTGAGCAAGGCTCGTAATCTGCAATTCCCCGGGTTCGAGTCCCACCTGGGTCAGCGTTGAGATTTATCTCCTTAAAACTCAGTTATTAGGGGACACCGATGGGCTTGGAAATGCGCCATCTATCGGATGGGAAAAAGCCGTGGCCCCGTGTGCGAATGAGCCATACCCTGTGCATATTCAAGAACACTCTGAATGACCTTGTCGGGAGGCTACCATCTGTCTCCTACAGCTTTCCAGTGGGTCCCCTTCCCCCAATTCTCTGAGCCCTTGGGGTCCTTGTGACCTGACCGTTAAGTGTGAAAAAAGTGCCGTTCAGATGTAAAACAACACAATCATCTTTCCAGGAGTTGTTAAAAAAAGAGTTGTTAGCCAGACTGCTAAATGCTAAACAGTAGGCGTGTATTTGTACATCTAATAAATAAATAAGAATGTTAGCCTTTTTGCTTTTTTTTTTGGCCCTCTTATACCCTCGTCCACCAAACTTTGCATGAACTTTCCCTTATCTAGGGCCAAAGTATAAGGCTATGCGGAAACCCGCTGGGGCCAATCAAAACCGTTTTCAACATGTTTGAATTTCTAGAAATACGAATAGATTTAACATTGACAGTTAAAATCCATTGTCTCTCATAGAATTATCCCTTCTCAAAATAACTATTCCCACCAATAAATTTAAAAGACAGAATGCATCATTTCTACTTTCCCGTGATAAAGTCATATGCAGAACTATATAAAATATAAAAAAATCCCCTCAAGCAGTTGTTTGCCACAGAGGTCTGACAGGAGCCTGTCAGTTTATATGCCATAGTAGAAGGTCTGAGAGGATGGCAAGACCTCAGCAGAAAAACAACACAAACATCCATGCCTTACCTAGGGCTCGAACCCAGGTCACTTATTAGATCAACAGCCAAGCGCGCTAACCACTCGGCATGGGTCAGCTATATAAATTTTTAAATAATTTTTTTCAGGTAAAGTATTACTGGAGATAAAGAAATATTTCGATTTCAAGCAATGCTTGGCGAATATATATGAAGTTATCGAAACTAGAACATGCAACTGCTACTATTGTCAAGGTAAATATTTTTCTTAAAAAACGATGACTCGATATTTATTATTTGTGTGTTAAACTACTTTAGAGATTTCTTTTGACCGCAAGGGCTCAAGCCAGGTTGTTTCATTGTGTTATTATATATTTCTGTTTCCACAATTCTTTGAATATCGAGATTTATATAAATTTGTGTAAGGAAGTTAATTTTTCTCTAGAAAAATCATTCTGTGAGATGTTTAATTTTCGAATTTAAAGAGCTTTCCTCACAATATTCCATTCACATAACAAAGAAGTGTTCAATACTTTCAGTTGGGCAGGGGTTGACTCAATCGGTACTGTGACAGGCTCGTAATCTGCAGTTCTCAGGTTCGAACTCGTTGTGTTGTTTTACCTCTGAGTGGCATTTTATGCATACAATGGTCTAAATGACCAAGTCACAAGGACCACGATGGCTCAGACACTGGACAACTGTTAGGAGACATATGGCAGCCTCCCATCAAGGCCATACTCTTTAACAAGGACAGGATATGGCTCTCCCGCACATGGAACCACGGCTTGATGTCCCATCCATAGGACGGCGGTCTATCCAAGCCCATCGGTCTCCCCTACTGACCGAGAGCAGGGTGAGGGTTTAGAGGCGATAAATTTTAATGCTAGTACAGGTGGGACTCGAATCTGGGGATGGCAGATTAGGAGCCTGGTGCGAGTGTCAACCATACTGGCATCGAGAATTCTCTCCGCTAACCTCTACCCTGCTCATGGTGAGAATGTGGGCACCGTTGGATTTTTAAGAGGCTTTGCTTGGAAAGCCCGCCGTCCCTCGGATGGGACATAAAACCTTGACCCTATTTACAAGAGAGCTTTATCCTGAGCATGTTAAAGTACACGTTAGATGGCTTTAACTGGAGGTTACCATCTTCCTCATCTTCCTTCTAACAGTTGTCCAATGGATTCTCTTCCAAAATCTTCTCTGAATCTTTGGGTTTATTGTAACCAGGAAATTTAGCACACTGGGAGAAAAAGTGCCTCTCGTAGGTAGAAGAACATAGCCCAATGCTTTCGGTAATAGTGTATAAGACTTGAGGAAACATCGTTTTTCTGTCCTTCCTAGCAAATTGTTTTTATCTTCACCGAAAAGATATTTCAGAAGAGATCATCACTGAAGGAAACAAAAAGGCAGCATTGCTGATCAAACAATAAAACATGATCTGCAGAACATCCTGTCATAGACACAATATCTAGGTCACTAGAAGTTTTTTTCCCTTCAAACTCCCTCTCTAGCATTCTAAGAGCGTAGCATTTACACAACACGGAATAAACGACTTGACATAAAAGGAACAAATCGACTACATATTCAGCTGGAAGTTTTTATTGAACGGGGACGTGACTTCTGCCCTCGAAGCGCACAAGTGTATTCAACATCAGCACAATCAGTTGAAACAGACTGCTGCCTCTAAAGATCCGAATGCAGAACACGTGTTTCATCCAATCGTTGGCTTCAGGGAGCCAAAAAGAAGATTTCTCTCAGCTTTGAATGTCTTGTTGCTGAATTCAGCGATAACAAAACAGTTCGCTTGTAAAAAGCCGATTTTAAATATTGGTGGGGGGAAGAAATGGGAGAAAATTGGAAGATTCCTATTCGCTTTCATTTGCTATTTTGGTGATGGCGAAAAACTGAACGTATATCTTAATATTTGGAGATATTTGCATTATCTTCATGGAAAAGTCCAAAACGTCGTCAAGTCGTCAAACGTTTCTAATGAGAGCGTTATTGACATTTTTTCCAGGATTTAAATGCATTGAAAACAGCGGTGGAAATAAGTTTTTTGAACTAGGGGTATGGGAAAATACATTGAGTCTATGACTTCCTCCTCCCCTAAAAAAATCGGTTTATTCGAAGCAATACTAAAAATAGAAGGCTAAAGTGGAAGGTAACGAACGGATAAGTTTTTGATTCTTCATCGTTAATGTTTCAACAGTTAGTTTGTGTTTTTTTCACCTTCGGATGTAGTGGGACGCCATCCTATCGCAACCTACCCCATTCCCATCACTGATTAAAAGTAAAAGTTGACCTTGCACTACTTTCACTATTAGTAATCCCTTAATTAGAAATAGGTACTTATTATGGCAATATGATTGGACTCGGTTGATTTACCTCTGAGCAGCACTTTTATGCACACAAAGGAAACACACACGTGACCTGGACATTCAGATATTCAGGTCACAAGGACTCAGAAAGGAATGGGGTACGCAATGGACAACTGTTAGGTAACATAGGGTAGCGTCCCGTCAAGGCCATCCAGCGTGTTCTTTAAGGTGCTCAGGGTATGGCTCTCTCGCACATGGGGCCACGGCTTTATATCCCATGCAAGGTGCAACTGCCTTTATGTTCCATGCACTGCCTTTAAAACTGCCTTTAAAAGCTCATCGGTGTCCCCTACTAACCGAGGGTAGGGTGGGATTTTAGCGGAGATAAATCTCTATCCTGGCAAAGGACTCGAACCTACTTGGACTCGAACCTGCAAATCGGGAATCAGATTCAGAGCTCAGTAATCGTTTAGATCAGTTTTTCAATGGAAAAATATGACTTAAAAAACATTAAAGATTATTCTATATTATATATAATATAATCAAGGTCTGTAAATGGTATTTAGACATATATATCAAGGTCTGTAAATGGTATTTAGACATATATATCAAGGTCTGTAAATGGTATTTAGACATATATATCAAGGTCTGTAAATGGTATCTAGACATACACTGCAAGGAGAACTGTGCACCAATACCTAATGATAATACACAGAATCAACCAGGCCTAACACCTAATGTTTGACTCCGCCTTCTCGTAATGCAGGCTAGTTAGTACCTTTCGAAAGATATATTCTCTTCTGAAAGGGAAGGGGAGGTCTGCTATATCAGTTTGGCCTACTGATCTGGACATCTATGACCACTTCTTTTTTCTGCTCTTCTGAGGAATAGTCAACTTCACAGGGTCCTGATATTGACCGTTTAAATCCAATGGGCAGGTTTATGACTTTGAACTTGATTACGGATCCTGGACTTGTTCCACTGCAGGTCTATGCTGGGGGAAAGTCTATCGCTGTATTTTCTGTTTTCCTATGGGATGCCAGCCCTGAGTGGTCCAGGCACAGGATATCTTATATAAGCTGGTGGATAATCTTGATCAGAGGTCATCGCAGGTAGCTAAACCTTCACTAGTTGGGCATCGCTAGTCCTACCCTGGAGTAATGTGTATCAGGAAGATGAGCTTCTATATAGATTTTGAAAAGGTCCTCTTGAAAAAGTAATGCCTGAAGTTCCTATCAACAAATGGTGGCTTAAGCCTTTAATGTGGGGGTTCGGGTCTTTGTCCCACGCCTGCGATTAAGCGAGATGTTTGATATTGTTGGGCCCTACACCTGTATCTCAATAACACTAGTTTCTTTAAAAATTCTACTGATCATTTTATGTCCACAGGTACACAGAATATGAGGAACCTTCCTTATAGATTTATTCTCTTGACATCCTCACATAGGAATTTCAACTTTATAAGCTAAATAGTCTGGTTTTGCAAGAGACGATATGGATAGGTAAAAGTGAGATATTTTAAAATAATTTTAAATTGCACTTTTCAGGGAGAGAGGATGGAAAGCATCTCTAAGGTGTAGGTTTATCAACAGATACGCCAATGATGCTTTTCTCGGATATAACTCCATTAATGAAACATTTCTTACAGCTAAATTTAAAGCTAGGATTAAATAATTGAACGTTATCTATTGTTACTCCCACTGAGGACATTGGTGAGGATAAGAATGAGACGTTTTAAAGACAACTTCAGGATATTTGGAATTCTGTCAAGAAAGCAGATATTTCTCTTCTGCTAGGTGAATTCAATTCTAAAGTTCGTACTGACTGTGACCTTTGCTCAGGGGTGTTAAGTCAATGTCGTAACAATTATTATTATTATAATTGTTACGACATTGGTCATTGGTAGTTCCAATGGCAAATGTAGAACGTCTCTTACAGGTCAGTAAACAGTTTCAGAATAACTAACAAGTACTACAAACACCGGGACATTTATAAATACACATGGGTTTTACCTGATGGTTGTACATGAATATGATAGATTATATTTTAATTAACAGCAAATGGACTAGTTCAGTTAAGAATACCAGATCACATAGGGGAGCCGAAATTGGCACTGAGCATTACCTGATGCCTTCAAACGTGTTCAAAATTGTCTTGCAACCGAAGCTTAAGAAATGTTGTGCTAAGAATTAACTTGAACACTGAAAGTTCTGAAAGATCAAGATATAGCCAAAGCATATCATGACCAGCTATTTAGTCATTATGACAGTCGTGGTTTTCTTACTATTGAAGTCGAGAAAGAATGGGATTAATTTAAACATGCTTTTCTTGAAACCAATAGTACTATTTCCGATAAAAAAGGAACAGAGGATACAACATTATTTGAGTGATAAGGCTATTTAGCTTATTTTTGAAAAAAGGAATTGCAAGAATAATTTGAATCAACATTATACTAGTCCTAACAGACAACATCACAAAGAGCTTAATAAGCATGTAAAGAATCAGTTAACAGCTGATAAAAATCTTTGGCTTGATAGCTTGGCGGATAAAACAGAGGAAGCAGTTAGGCAGCACAACAGCAGAGGATTGTACCTGATAGTTAATATTTTGTGTGGGAAGAAACAAACAGGCACACAGGGATTGAGCTATATTCATGGTAAAGCTGTTGAAGGTGAGAATTCTGTCATTGCTAGGTGGGCTGAGCATTTCACAGATGTTCTCTAAACAATGTGGTTAGCTCTACTCCCATTGTTCGTAATGAGGATAGTAGCATTAATAGCTTTAATATTGGCCCTATATCACATTCTGAAGTTACTTTGACTATTTCTCATAAATCCTGAATAGTAGATGAAACTACTACTGAAATGCTTAAGGCTGGGAACCTTTGATTATCACATGGATGACTGAAATTTTGAACATTTTTAATGATAAAGGTGGTGTTTTAAGGATTTTACCACAGCTGTTATCCCTATTTTTTAAAAGGGTGATTGCAGTTCTTGTGATAATTATAGGGGAATCAGTACACATTCTCCTCCAGGTGAAGTTATTTGAATTATTGTGTTTAATAAAATTAAGATTTGGTTCATGGACAACTGTGTGATGGAAAAGTGTGCATTCAGAAGTGGTAGGGGATGCATAGATCAAATATTTTCATTTAGGCAGATTCTTTAGAAATGTTTAGAACTTCAGAAAATTTGGGTTACTAACCTTTTAGATTTCAAAAAGGCTTTTGAATCTTGATTGGCATAATTTGTGGTTGACCGTTAGATCATATAGAATACCTGAGAAGTTAGTTCGCATAATGAAAGCTCTCTGTAATAACACTGAATCGTGTGTGAGAATCGTTAAAGCTTGTAGAGATTGCTTTAGCATTGGTCGTAGAATTAGACAAGGGTACATTTTGTCTCCTTTTCTGTATTGTTTGGTTACTGATTATGTTTTGCGAAATTCTTTGCAAGGGAAAGATTTTGGCGTTAAACGATCTATCGATTTCAAAGTTTCTAATTTAGATTTATGCGGATAATTTGGCCATGTTGACTAATTGTGTTCATAATACTAATTCTTTAATTAGGGCTGTTAATGAGACTGGCAATAGAGTAGATTTAATGATAAGTATAGAAAACTAAAGTAATGAAAACTGGTGAGGCAGGTTGTGGTTCAATTAATCTGAATGTTTGCACGTTAGGCAAGTTAATTCAGTTTAATTATCTTGGGAGCTTTTTAGCAGATACCGGTGATGTGCGACATGAGATAAACAGAAGAATAGGGATTGCTTCTGGTATCTTTAAGAAACTATAGAGAGTGTAGAAAAATAAGCATATAGTCCTAAAGGTTAAAATTAGGCTATATAGTAGTTTGGTTCTTTCTTAGGTTAATTATGGTAGTGAAACTTGAACCCTTTATAAACTAGGTAACAGGAAACACGATGCCTTTGATTCTAGATACTTGCGCAGTCTGGGGCGGTGGTGGCTTAGTCGGTAGCGCGCCAGGCTCGTAATCTGTAGTTCCAGCTTCGAGTCCCAGCTGGATCAGCGTTGAGATTTATCTCCGCAAAATTCCCCGCCCTGCCCACGGTCAGTAGGGGACACCGATGGGTTTGGAAAGGCCGCCGTCCGTCGGATGGGACGTTAAGCCGTGGCCCCGTGTGCGGGAGAGCCATACCTGTGGACGTTAAAAAACACGCTGGATGGCCTTGACGGGAGGCTACCATCTGTCTCCCAACAGCTGTTCCAGTGGGTCCCCTCCCCCAACCTTCTCTGAGCCTTCGGGGTCAATGTGACCTGGCCATTTAGCCCATGGTGTGCAAAAAAGTGCCGCTCAGAGGTAAAACAACCGAACCCAACTTGCGCAGTATCGTAGACATTAGGTGGTTTGACTTTGTAAGAAATGATGACGTTAGGCAAAGGAGTAGGTAACCTCCTTTGAGCAGCTTATTGTGCAAATAGGGACTTCTTTGGTTTCGTCATGTTGCCTGTACGCATAGCTCTGTATATTGGCGAATAAGGTTATGAATAATATGCCTAAAGACCTCAGGAAAAGTGGGATGGGGGACTAGGATGCGATGAACAAACAATGTCACCCGGACCTTGTTGAAAATGGCCCACTGTGGTCAAAATGCAGCATCGGTAACTCAGGACAGATGTGTTTGGGAAACAAAATCCCACAGTCTGGTTGGACCTCCTTACCCCATGGCTGCATAAGAATTTTGTATGTATGCATTTATATCAATAATACTGTTACGACAGATGAACGAGCAACAGTGACATCATGACATAACGTGACTTGAACGCTCATGTGTGCTTCAGCGTGAGATTCATTTTAGCCAACGAATTAGAACTTAAAACAGTTCGAACAAATGAAAATGGGAGAAATGTAATGCAGTAGTGAGGTATTGTGAAAGATGAAGAAGTTCATCTGAGTATATACGCTTTAAGTGTGTTAAAGTTGTCAGATCTGAAAGGACATTCAGATGGTCTGAATCAGTGCAAGATAAGTGAAAATAAGAAGTATATTTATTAGTGTGTGCGCGGGTGTTGTTTTCTGTTGTTAGTAACAAAAGTTTAGTGAACTAGCACAGGACAAGAGATTGTTTACGTCTGAAGGTATTCAAGTGGCATGGCAAACAAAGTGAAGAGGTAGTATTTTAGTAGAACAGACAGAGCTGGTGTTGTATGCTCTGTGGAAAAGATTAATGACTTATGTTTGATAGTAGTCATTTTGTTTATTACTTCATCCATATTTTTGTATTAATTTGCATTGTAATTTGTTTGAAAATATACTATTGATACTCACGCTCAGTGCGTATCCATTTTAAAAATTCACAACAATACAATCAATAATCTAATAATATTCATCAATCAAATCATATATCAATAATATAAATAATATAAATATTATAATATCAACCAAATCTTTCTAAATTCGATTTACGCTAATATTAATGCTGTATTTAAAACATTATGGTATCTGGAAATTTAATACCCGCAATATTGGTTAAAATAATTTCCTGAAAATTTAAACAAGTTAGAATGAAAGCGTTATTTATTTGCGAATGCTTATTTCAAGTTTAGTCAATTTTTCATGTTTTTTTATGAAACTGGGAAGTTTATGTTAAATATTTCAGTTTTCCGCAATCCTTAAAATGCTCAATGGTCAACAAGTCCGGGAAGTATGGCGGCCATGGGAGAATGTCCACACCTTGGAGACTGCCCATCGTTGTACTTGCAATATGTGGGGTGGCACTGTCCTGCTGCAGAATCAGTCCAGGAGGAATGATCTTGCCACAGGATTAACGATGTCATCGATGTATTATTGACGCTGCCGACGCCATGTGGACAAACTGCCGCCTGATAGCAGAAAGTTGATCATTTACATATCTCTGATGGCCAATTGCCTCCTGAGATTTACATATATCTATTTCCATTCCTTCTTAGTGATACGATTTCCAGTTTAATAGCCGAAAAGATTTAAAAAATCACATTAAGCTGAGAAATGAACTAAAAGGTGATAATGTAGTGGTCAGAATACCTGGCAAGTAACTGGTGGTTACGTCCCACTCACAGCAAAACTCATTTATTATTTATACTATCTGATTTACATCCTCTTCTGAACAATGTGTGAATGACTACCCTTCAAGATTTATGGTCACAGTTAGCAAAAAATGAACTAGCCGTTGATAGTTTAGTGGTAAGAATACCTGGCTCTTTACCCCATGGATAAGGAGCCAGCAGCCAGGAAAAACTGGGAGATGTGGTTCGAAACCCGTTCACGGCAAAACTCATTTTTTCAGCAAAGTAGTTTCTTTAATAATTACTATTAAAACATGGTCTGTAAATGGTAGCTAGGTAGTCACTGGAAGGAGAGCTATGCACCAATCCCCTGTGATGATGCATAGAACCGGCCAGGCCTAGCACCTAATGTCCAACCCCGCCTTCTCGTGGTGCGGACCGTTAGTAACTTTCAAAAGAGATACTCTCTTGTGGAAGTGAACGGAAGGGGAGGGCTGCCAGATTAGTGTGGCCTACTGATCTGGACAACTATGGCTACTTTTCTTTTTTTTCTACCCTGCTGAGGAGTGGTCAACCACACAGGGTCCTGGTGCTGACCATATAAACCTACTGGACTGGACAGATATATGGCTCTGAGCTTGATTATGGATCCTGATTTTGCTGCACTGGTGGGCTTCTGTGGAGGGAAAATCTTCCGCTGTGTTTTCTTTTTGTTTGTGGGTTGACAGCCCCAAGTGAATAGATCCACAGGATATGTTTATCAGCTGGTGGATAATCCTGAGCAGAAGTCATCGCAGGCACCTGAACTCTTTGCTTCTATTGGCATCGTCAAATTCTACATTGGAGGAAGTCTTCCAGTGTAGATGGCTTCAGCCTTTAGTAGTGGGGGAACGGGTCTTTGCCCCATGTCTGCGATTAGGGGGCTGTTTGATATTGTCGGCATTCCCTCTCTCAATAAACATAGTTTCTTTAAACATCCCACTAACCATTTTCTCTCCATAGGTAGTTGGAATGTGAGGACTCTGCACAGAGCTTTTTCTCTTGATGTCCTCACACAAGAATTCCACCGTTATAATTTAGATATTCTCGGCTTGCAAGAGACCAGATGGACAGATAAAGGTCAGATTCTTAAAAATAATCTTAAATTTCTCTTTTCAGGGAGGGACGACAAAAAGCATCACCAAGGCGTGGGTCTGCTTCTCAGCAGACACTCTAGTGATGCTCTTCTAGGATATGAGTGAATTAATGAAAGGTTTCTTACAGCAAAATTTCAGACAAGCGTTAAAGACTTGAATGTTATCTGCTGTTATGCCCCCACTGAGGATGTCGATGAGGATGAGAAGGATAGGTTTTATGAACAACTTCAGGATATTTTGAATTCTGTCAAGAAAGGAGATATTACCCTTGTTCTTGGTGACTTCAATGCCAAAGTTGGTACTGACTCTGACCTTTGGGGAGGAGTAATAGGCCCTTTTGGTATTGGTAGCTGCAATAGCAATGGGCAACGTCTCCTACAGGTAAGTAAACTCAATGGATTCAGAATAACTAACACTTATTACAAACACCGCGACATACATAAGTACACATGGGTTTCACCTGATGGGCTGCATAAGAATATGATTGATTACATATTAATTAACAGCAAATGGACTAGTTCTGTTAGGAATACCAGGGCATATAGGGGAGCTGAAATTGGATCTGACCATTACCTTGTTAAAAGTGTGTTGCAACTTAAACTTAAAAAGTGTTGTGCTAGGGTTAAAAAATTTACTTTTAATACTGAAGCTCTGAAAGATCCAGTTATAGCCAAAGCTTACCATGATAGGTTACTTAGTCATTATGACAGTCATGGTTTGCTTACTACTGAGGTTGAGGAAGAATGGGATCATTTTAAACAGGCTTTTTTGGACACTAACAGTACTCTTTTAGGAAAAAAGGAGCAGAAGAGGCAAAATTATCTGAGTGATAAGGCACTTGAGCTTATTTCGGAAAGAAAGAACTGCAGGAATGCCCTTAATCAATACCCTACTAGTCCTAATAGAAAGCATTACAGAGACCTTAATAAACTTGTAAAGGATCAGTTAGCTGCTGATAAAAATTTTTGGCTTGATGGTTTGGCTGACAAAGCCGAGGAAGCAGTTAGACAGCACAACAGCAGAGAGCTGTACCAGATAGTTAATGTTTTGTGTGGTAGAAAACGGACAGGCATACAAGGATTGAAGGATAAACAAGGTAAGGTTATAGAAGGGGAGGATTCTGTCATGGCTAGGTGGGCTGAGCATTTCAGTGATGTTCTAAACAATGTAGTTAGTTCTAACCCCATTGTTTGCAATGATGATAGATGCATTGGTGGCTTTAATGTTGGCCCTATAACACAATCTGAAGTTAGTTTGGCTGTTTCTAAACTTAAACTTCATAAATCCCCAGGGGTAGATGAAATTACTACGGAAATGCTTAGAGCTGGGAATGTTTCGGTTACCACTTGGATGACTGAAATTCTGAATCTCTTTTATGATAAAGGCATGGTTCCTAAGGATTTTACCAGAGCTATTGTTATCCCTATTTTCAAAAAAGGTGATCGCAGTTCTTGTGATAACTATAGGGGTATCAGCCTACTCTCTGTTCCAGGTAAAGTTCTTTCCATGATTGTGCTTAATAGAATTAAGAATCTGGTTGACAGGCAATTGCGTGATGAGCAATGTGGATTCAGAAGTGGTAGGGGATGTGTAGATCAGATATTTTCACTTAGGCAGATTCTTGAGAAATGTTTAGAGTTTCAGAAACCTTTGGTTGCTAGCTTTGTTGATTTCAAAAAGGCTTTCGACTCTGTTGATCGTCATAATTTGTGGTTGATTGTGAGATCATATGGTATACCAGACAAGTTAGTTAACATTATGAAAGCTCTCTATAATAACACTGAGTCGTGTGTGAGAGTTGGTAAGGCTTGTAGCAATTGGTTTAGCATTACTTCTGGTGTTCGACAAGGGTGCATTTTGTCTCCTTTTCTCTTTAGCTTGGTTATTGATTATGTTATGCGAAATTCACTTCAAGGGAAAGATTTTTGCCTTAAATGGGCTGGAGATAGGAAAATTTCTGATTTAGATTATGCTGATGATTTAGCCCTTCTGGCAAATGATGTTGATGAGATGAACTCTTTCATTCGAGCCGTTGATGAGACTGGTAATAGAGTAGGTTTGGTTATAAACAGAGAGAAAACTAAAGTGATGAAAATTGGTCAGGCAGGCTGTGATTCAGTTAATCTGAATGGTTGCAGTCTTGAGCAGGTGTCACAGTTTAATTATCTTGGGAGCTATGTAGCAGATAATGGTGATGTGCGGCATGAGATTAACAGACGGATAGGGATTGCTGCTGGGACTTTTAAGAATCTATGGAGAGTGTGGAGAAATAGGCGTATACACCTAAAGATTAAAATTAGACTGTATAATAGTTTGGTTCTTTCTAGGGTTAGTTATGGTAGTGAAACTTGGACACTTTGTAAACAAGATAACAGGAAACTAGATGCTTTTGATTCCAGATGCTTACGCAGTATCTTGGGCATTAGGTGGTTCAACTTTGTAACTAATGATGAGATTAGGAAAAGGAGTTTGCAACCTCCTTTAAGCAGCATATTGTGCAGAGAGAGACTCCGTTGGTTTGGCCATGTTGCCCGTATGAATAATTATAGATTGGCGAATAGGGTTATGAACAGTGTGCCTAAAGGCCTCAGAAAGAAGGGGAGACCTAGGATGCGGTGGGCAGACAATGTCAAACAGGACCTTGTTAGAATTGGTGTGCAGTGGCCAGATGCAGTAGATGTAGCTCAGGATAGACTTGCTTGGAGAACTAAATTGCACGGTCTGGTTGGACCTCCGTAGCCCATGGCTGCTTGAGGATGATGATGATGATGATGATTAAAACATCAGAAACTTTTCTAATAACCAATAATATTTTAATAAACGTTATTAAAGCTGATTTATATCTTCAAATAATGGTGTTTATTAAAATAATATTGGAGACTTATTCCCCTGTTTATTCTGTCAAGCCTCTGCAATTCACAGGTTTATGTCTCGCTTGTGCCAGCGTTGATATTGATCTCCACAAACACTCCCCACCCAGCCCTTTGTCAATAGGGACACCGATAGGCTTTGAAAGGTCACCATCCGTCGGATGGGACATCAAGCCATGATCAGTGTGGGAGAGCCATACCTTGTGCATGTTAGAAAACACGGTAAATGGCCTTAATGGGAGGCTACCCTCTGTCTCCTGAGAGCTGTCTAGTGCGTCCCCTCACCTCAACCTTCTCTGAGCCATTGCGGTCCTTGTGATCTGGCCATTTGGCTACTTTTGTGCAAAAAAAAGGTGTCGTTCAGAAGTAAAACAACCCAACGAACCTGTCAACCCTTGCCTTTACCGTTACTAAAATGGTAAACAAGGCGATAAAATGGTAAATAGAGCGAATTGTGAAAATTGAGATTTGTTTTAATTTCAGAAAACAAATCTCAATTTTCACAACTCGCCTATATTTTTCCAAGTGGCTTCGAATTTTGCCAACTCCCCTAGATTTTGCCAAGAGTTTTTGGGTTTTCCATCTCTCCTTAATTTCACAAAACCAGTCCCAATTTTTATAACCCACCTGTACTTTACCAAGTGGTTTCCAGTTTTGCCAACTTCCGTAGAATTTGCCAAGTTTTCTCGATTTTGTCAACTCTCCTTAATTTCAGAAAAAAATCCCAATTTTCACAAATCGCCCGTATTTTACCAAGTGGATTCTAATTTTGCCAACTGCCCTGGATTTTGCCAAGTTTCCTCGATTTTGCCATCTCGCCACAATTCTAGAGAAAAAAATCCCAATTTTACATCACACCTGATTCTTGCAAAGACACTCTTAATTTTGCCAACTTCCACAAGATTTGCCAACTCTCCTAGATATTGTGAAGTTGCCTCGATTTTGCCAACATGCCATAATTTTACAGAAAAATTATTGCAATTTTTACATCTCACCTGAATTTTGTCAACTCTCCATGATTTTGCCAAGTCACTCCGAATTTTGCCAACTGCTCTTAGTTTTTCGAACTGCCCCTAAATTTTCAAACTCCCTAAGTTTTGCCAACTCTCCTAGATTTTGCCAACTCGCCATAATTTTACAGAAAAAAAATCCAAATTTTCATATCTCACCTGAATTTTGCCAACTCCCCACGATTTTGCCAAGTCATTCCGAATTTTGCCAACTTTCTCTAGATTTTGCCAACTTTCTCTAGATTTTGCCAACTCCCTACGTTTTGCCAACTCGCCATAATTCTACAGAAAATAAAATCCTAATTTTTACATCTCACCTTAATTTTTGCCAACTCCCCAAGATTTTACCAAGTCACTCCGAATTTTTCCAACTCCCTAAGATTTTGCGAAGTTGTCCCGATTTTGTCAACTCTATCTGTATTTTACTAAGTGGCTTCGAATTTTGCCAACTGCTCTAAATTTTGCTGTCTCTCCATTTTCCAAACTGCCTTAGATTTGTCAAGTTGCCTCGATTTTAACAACTCCGCTTAATTTTCCCAAAAAAATTTACAAATTTTCACAACTCACCTAGATTTTACGAAGTCGCTTCGAATTTTGCCAATTCCGAGTTACTTTGGGGGGAGCCTCCCCCCCATACCCCCATGGCTACGCCCCTGTTGTAGGTATGTCATGGCTCTATAGCTGTAGGCATAGATTTAGGAACAAATCGAGAGGAGGCGTTTTTCGTACCAGAAAAAAATGTAAATGGAGAACAGTTAACATTTTCCCCTCCGTTTTACAGCTCTTTAAGCGAAATTTCTTTAAAAAAAATTAATGAAATAAAAAAAACTTAATTTTTTTTAATTTTCATTACCCTTACTGCCATTCTGAGAGGGGGGCATACTCCCCCATCAGAATGCCGAAGGCTATCCGTAGGTGGATCATTCAATTCATTGACACAACAATTAAGTGCTTTTAGTACCAGTTGGTTTGTTTTACCTCTGAGCGGCACTTTTTATACACAATGAATGGTCAGGTCAAAAGGACCCCGGGGTTCTGAGAAGGTCAAGGACAGCTGATAGGCGACGGAAGCCTCCCGTAAAGGCCATCCAGCGTGTTTTTTAACGTGAACACGCTATGGGTTCTCCGACATTCGGGACAATGTCTTAAAGTCTTATACAAAAAAAAAAGGGGCAACCTTTCTAAACTCTTGGCGTCCCCTATTGACCGAGCGCAAGGTTAATGGTTTGCTGGAGATAAATCTCGACACTGGCCCAGGTGAGACTTGAACCTTGGAGCTGCAGATTCGGTAGCTGCCAGGCACGCCACCGAATGAGCCACCTATTCCCCTTCAAACGAGTTAATACATGATATAGAATCCCATGAATTCCTATCAGGATAAGACAAACTTTATTAAATCTTTATAGCGATGATTGGTGCATTTTTTATAATGAAAATGACGAATATCAACCGGAAATTTTTCGGTAGAAGGACTGTACAAATTTACGATAAACAAGTAATACATATTTCCGATAGACTAATCCAACAACTGGAAAATCATTACTCCCCAAATAGGGTTGCCAAACGGCTGCATTTGATTCAAAATGTGCCCCAGTGTTAGTTTCCGGAGCAACTGTGAATAATTATTCGTCGTTATGATTCCTAAATAATTATTTAAATGTTTTTCTAAAACATAAACCTTTATATACCAACTGTTCACTTTTCTTGTGATTTGTTCTACTATACTCAAAACAATCTATTCCTACCAAAAATCTTATTTCTTCATAAAAAAAAAATCGAATTTACTTCTGTGGTGAATCAAAACTTTTCAGTCTGTTACTAAATTTTTGAAATTCTGGTTCATCAGTATCAATTTCTAATTCGTAATGATTTTCTATAGCACTGCTATAAATTACTTCCAAGGTAAAGTTTTGAAAACTTGTAGGAAATAATGTAAAATTTATAATAATTGACAATTTTAACTAATAGCGCAATTTAACTGTAAATCCTACTTACGCAATATTCTGTATTAGAAATGTAAGCAAATTCAAAAACTTGACGCTTTCGAATAATGATATTCATTTCACGATTATTATTTTACTTATTTGTGAAATATATAAGTACTTTATCCTCGAAAACATTATTTCGCATTAGCATTTGGAAAATAAGGCAACCCTATTCTTAATTCCAGAGATTAAGTAACTAGCACATCAGAGATTGTAGTTAATTGTAGTAGAGTACCGTGTGCATGAAAGGGGAGGCTCAGCTGGTAGCTTTCCAAGCTCCCTAATCTGCAGTTTCCAGGTTCGAGTCCCAGCATTTAGATTTATTTCCGCAAAACTCTCCGTCCTGCCCACGATCCGTATGGACACCGATGGGCTTGGAAAGGCCTCCATCCGTCGGGTTAAGCCCTGTCCCCGTGTGAGCCATATCCTAATTAGGAACACTATATTAATACTCTATATCAGGCGTGTCCAACCCGCGGACCGAATGCGGCCCTGGATAGCTAGTAATGCGACCCACAAAATAGTAAAATTTACGTGTTTACGACCTAGTGGTACTCCAGGATAGTGGTCCTCTCAGGAAAATCTTATGACCGTGGAGGTAGAGATGAAGAAGAAGTATGATCTACTGGAAAAGGAGCTTGGGATTATACATAAGTGTGATGTTACGATTATTCCTTATGTAATCACTTCGGAAGGAATTATGACGAGCTATCACGAAACGTATAGGAGGATGATTGGGGTAGATAAACCGATCGAGGGATACATCCAATCAGTGGTGTTGAAGAAGACTGTGGAAAGCATTTCGATGGACCGGAGACGATCTGAGGAAAATGGTAAGAGCTGCATGTTAGAGTGCGAGAGATATTTTGAGGATGTACGAGAACGTAGAGGCTGCAAGTGCTTTTGTTACTATAGAGTACTAATAACAAAAGTATTGGTGACACAAGCAAATATCCCAATTAAAAACTTTTCTGGCTATTTTATGTGCGGCCCGAAGCAATTCATCTTCACTCAATGTGGCCCAGGGAAGTCAAAAGGTTAGATACCCATGCTCTACATTAATATAATTTTAATTACGATATGAGCCATATCCTAATTAAAAAACACTCTGGTTGGCCTTGACGGGAGGCTTTCATCTATCTCCTAACAGCTGTCCAGTGAATCCCTCCCCAACCTTCTCCGAGCTTTCGGTGTCCTTGTGACCTGGCCATTTAGCTAATTGTATCCAAATAAGTACCGCTCAGAGGTAAAACAATCCAACACGGGTGCATTGCACCTATACCTCTTTCATAAAAAAGGCAATTTGGCACATGAAATGCAAGCATCACTAAATAAATAAATACAAAAATGATATGTCACAAGAAAGTATTTCCATGGAGGGCAAACAACTAACAGTTACGTTTCTACGTCATACTTTACACTCCGACGTCATACGCCACTTGAGTAAGTGCCATCTGTTAGCTGAGGACCATAACCAATACACCGACCAAAATTTTCACTTTCATACTTTGTATAAAAAACAATAAAAAGCAAATAATAGTCAGATACAGAACTGCAAATCAAGATGTTCACACACTTTGAAAGTTAGTGCTGACAGTTGGTTATTTTGTGACCCAACTCATGCGTTAGGTAAAATAGTTGAACTTCCAATTACTAGATATTTGTCATATTTGTCCATCGCTTGTAATAACGATACAGAAAGTTATCTAGAATCCAGCTTATACATTACCACTCAAACCTTAGAAATGTTTTTAACGAACACGAATTACAGATTAATCAGAATACAAAATGATTAAATTATACCAACTCGCAAGACATACTTGCAACTAATTGCATATTACAATAGGACACAGGGGCGGGGATGGCTCAGTCGGTAGCGCGCCAGGCTCGTAATCTGTATTTCCCAGGTTCGAGTCCCAGCTGGGTCAGCGTTGAGATTTATCTCCGCAAAAATTCCCCGCCCTGCCCACGGTCAGTAGGGGACACCGATGGACTTGGAAAGGCCGCCGTCCGTCGGATGGGACGTTAAGCCGTGGTCCCGTGTGCGGGAGAGCCATACCCTGTGCACGTTAAAGAACACGCTGGATGGCCTTGACGGGAGGCTACCATCTGTCTCCCAACAGCTGTTCCAGTGGGTCCCCTCCCCCAACCTTCTCTGAGTCTTCGGGGTCTATGTGACCTGGCCATTTAGCCCATGGTGTGCAAAAAAGTGCCGCTCAGAGGTAAAACAACCCAACCCAACAATAGGACAGGAACTTACTTTCGGTTACAATACGTCTAATATATATATCATCTAGTTTTCTTTCTCCCGTTCTCTCGTTCTGCACAATTCATAACAATGGCGCTCAGCCTTTCGAACGACAGCGCCCCCACACGGTTATGAAGTTTTTTGTTAATTTTACCAGTAATGGTCGCATTGTAACAATACTAAACGAATATTGTTGGAATCAGGATTTAAAGAAATATGATTCAGATCTAATTCACTTTGGTGAATTCACAGATTCGCGGGTTTTTACGCCCGTGCCACTGTATGCCTCAACTTTACTGTGTTGAATGAAGAATAGGAACTGTCCATCAATTAACTGTACGAGAGTAGATAGGGACGACACACTTTATTTATAATATGTACAGCTACGTGCTGGGAATGAGCTCTACTCCGTGGGCCTTTGCTGCTTCACTGCTGCAAACAATAATACTGAGGTGGAGAATCGCACGCTCTGCGAATTCTCGCTTTACAGACCTCAAGAACTCGGCGAAAGGCTAACCAACCTTTGCCTACACCGTGGTTCCTCTTGAACCACGAAAACAGAAAGACAGATTCTCCAAGAATCTAGATTTCCCCTTGGAATCGCACCCTCACTTCAAGAGTTTCTTTCTTTTGAGTATGAGCGGCGTCCTTCCGACGCTTGTTGACACGACCTTTCGTTCAACGTGCTCGCACCAAGACTCCCGCTTTCAAATCTCCCGCCTAGCCTTCTCGCTGCGCTATGCCCTAGGCGGTCATTAACGTCCATCGACAACTGCTGGCATTCGTCCCCTTGCACGGAGCAGTTTCAGACCCGAAAACCACAGCAGTGAGTCATCCCAGCGCAAACATTTCAAAGAACACATAAAAATATATACAACAATGTAATGCAACAAAAATATACAATAAATAAATAACATAAAATTCGAGGGACATGAGTGTCTTGACTTTTTATTTCCTTGTGTTTGTACGTTTCTTCCACTGACGACACTTTGAAGCGTGGTTTCTTGTTTTTGCTAGGCTTATGGACAGTTCTTAACACCTTTTTGCAAACGTTTATATTGACAAAGGTTCCTTCCAAATATTATTTATCAACGCAGAGAGACGGGGATGGTTCATTTGCAAGCGCGCCTTGTAGTCCCGGGGTTCCAGTACCACCTAAACCACCAGTGAGATTTATCTCCGCAAACTTTCCACCACGTTCTCGGTCAGTACACTGATGGGCTTCGAAATGCGCGCCGGCCGTCGGATTCACCTTAAGCCGTTGTTCCGTGTATGGACGCTGGATGGCCTTGACAGTAGGTTACATTCTGTCTCCTAACAGATGACAATGGGTCTCCTTTTCCAAACCTTCTCTGAGCCCTCGGGGTTCTTGTGACCTGGCCATTTGGCGCATTATGTTGAAAAAAAGTGCCGTTTATTGATAAAACAATCCAATCCACTCAGAAGCGTAAATTTCGTGTTTTCGAGACAACGCAAGAGAAATTCAAATTAGATCTCTAGTCTTATGTGAAAGTTTCCTCTATCTTGTCAACACATGCAACGTCAGCTAATTAACTTTTAGCATCCATTTCGAGCATCGCTCTCAAACAATTAAATGTACTCTATTTGCAGAAAGAAAAACGTTTAGGAAACTATGAATGGAAACTCATTTTTTTTTCATAGCTCATTTTGGGATTTCAAGTATGCCCTATTTGAAGTCGTCTGTTTAGAGAAGTAATCTATTTCTTAGAAGCAGAAAAAAATCGATTGTCTAACAAAGGTGAAATAACAATGCATTTTAATTAAATTTCCTTCTTTTGAAGCGAAAAATTAATCTTGCTGATGGAAGAAGGAAAACATTAGTCATCCCTCATCTGAAATAGAAGAAACCAATTTTCAACCGCTGAAAAGAGTTTCTATTTTCGTTTTCCGTATCCCTTTTGCTTGCCTCATTTGTAATTATCTACAGAAATATACTCCTTGCTAAATCCAATTAGTAGCTATTAGGAGTAAGAAGAAGCAGTTTTTTTTTCTATCTTTTTAATTTAAATGCTAATAATCATAATCGACCCAAAGATAGTTACGGAAGTCTTTCATTCGACTTTCATTATGTCCATTAACGTGTGGGTATGTATGAATATATTTATTTGTTTAGATTTAACTGTAGAATGCTATTATCGATCATTTCGATTTATAAAATGAAACAAGATTAACTCTACAAACTCTCCCCGCCATCAAGGTTAGACTAAGTTTTGTTTAGTCGGTAGAGGACCAGACCCTTAACTTTCGTAAACTGATTTTCCCATGTTCAGATACGAACTGAGCCTGCTTGAGATTTTCTCCCTTAATCCTTGTCTTCGATGAAAATTAAGGCACCGACGGACTTTGAAAGACCACCATCCGTCACACGGAATGTTAAACTGTATCCTTTGCTTGGTATACGAGAGTCACCCTGCCCTCCGTGAGAAAGGAGAGAGTTTTGGATTGGAAAGCCCGCCGTCCGTCGGATAAGACATTAAACAGTGGTCCTATGTCCAGGAGAGCCATATACTCTATACGTTAGGGGCGGGGTAGTCAATCGGTAGCGCACCAGGCTTGTAATACGCAGTTCCCAGGTTCCAGTCCTAACTTGGCTAGCATTGAGATTTATCTCCGCAAAACTCCCACTCTGCCCTCGTTCAGTAGGGGACAGAGGGGCTTCGAAAAGCTACTTATGTTGGAAGATATGCTAAGCTCTGGCCCATGTGCGGGAGCTAGTATCCTGTGCACGTTAAAGAACACGCTGGATGGCCTTTACCATATGTCATATTACACTGCACCATTTCCAATGAGTCCCCTTCCCCCCACCTTCTCTGAGCGCACAGAGTCCGTTTGACTTGGATATTTACTCCATTATGTGCAAAAAGGTGCTGCTCAGAAGTGAAACAAACCCAACACAGCATGAAGCCATACCCCGCTCACGTTATGAAGCACAATAACGAGAGGTTACCACGTAGCTCTTGAATAAATAGCATATACACTGTGAAGCTCAGAGGGCTCAAAACTAGATCCTTTCCTGTGTCTAGTTTTGAGCCCTTGAAGGCTTTGTGATCTGGCATAATAAACCATTGTTTGACCAGAAGTCTCGCTGAGACCGATATGCCCTAAATCAGGAGTTCCTGAAATGGGGTACCTGGACCTTTGGTGTCCAGGGAGAAATTTTCAATGTGTAGAGTCCATTTTTCACGATTAAGCCATCATTGTTATCCAACTCTACATTAAACATATGTAAACAAATAGTTATTCAAATTGCTGACGCATTAACCAGACTCACTAATACGTAGATCTTTAACAGTGTAACAAAAAGTTAATTAAACCAGTGTTTCTCAACCACGGGTGATGATCACAACCAGTGCCTAGTGCCAGTGCCTCTTTCTCAAACCACGGGTGATTTAGATCATCACCTGTTGTTTGCCAACCACGGGTGATGATCTAAATTGTCGACAGCGTTTGTGTTGTCTTACAGCTGAGTATACTTTTTATACACAATGGGCTGAACGGCCTGATCACAAGAACCCCGAAGACTAACAGGTGATTGGGAGAAGAGGACCCACTAGACAGCTGTTAGGAGATAGATAGTAGCCTCCCGTCAAGACCATCCAGGGTGTTCTTTAACGTGCACAGGGTATGACTCTCCTGCACATGTACCACGGCTTAACGTCCAATTCGACGGACGGTGGCCTGTCGTAGATCACTGGTGTCCTCTGCTGACCGAGGACAGGGTGGGGAGTTTTGCAGAGAAATATCTCAAGGCTGGCCCAAGAAGGGACTCGAACCTGGGAATGCGAATTACGAGTCTGGCGCGCTGTCCGTCCTGCACAGGAAAAAAAAATCACAGGAAGGGGAATCAGTGAGCCAAGGTGGAAGTGACTCAACTGTCGACTGTGCGATGCGATCGAGACTGGTGTTAATGTTTCTCAGGTAACCTTGGACACACAAACTGAAAGGACGAGTAGCAGTTGGCCGATTCTAACGGCAGTTTTTTACACACAATAGGCTAAATGGATGTGTCACAAGGACTCTAATGGTTTAGAGATGGCTGGGAGAAAGTGACACAATGGACATCTGTTAGGAGATAAATGGTAGTCTTCCTTCAGGGCCATCCAGCTTTCTTTTTAACTTGTACATGGTATGGCTTTCTTGCACACGGATCCGCTGTTGAAGATCCCATCCGAAGAACGGCGGTCTTTTCATGTTCATCGATAACCCCTTTTTCACCGAGAGCAGAATGAGGGTTAGAATTACAATTTGTGATCAGACTATCGAAGATAATATACAAATATATATACAAATTTCAAGATTTAATGAAAGATTGAAGAATAGGCCGTCCCATGGCCGAGTGGTTAGCGCGCTTGGCTATTGATCTAAGGGACCTGGGTTCGAGCCCCGGCCGGGTAAGGTATGGCTGTGTGTGTCGTTTTTCTGCTGAGGTCCTGCCATCTTCTCAGACCTTCTACTATGGCATATAAACTGGCAGGCTCTTGTCAGACCTCTGTGGCAAGCAGCTGCTTGAGGGGGTATTTATTTATTATTTTTTATTGAAGAATAAAGGAAGAAAAAATGACCATGCCAATACCGCGACACGAAACCCGGACCCGAGCAATTGCAGTGATTCCGCGAAACAACGCGATAGCACTGGCCACGAGGTGACAAGTTTAGGCAATTAGCGGAGATAAATCTCGACGAAGGCACAGTTGGGACTCGAACTTGAGAATTGCAGATTATGAGCCAGGACCGCTACCAACTGAGCCTCCACTCGGATATATCGGAGCTATTAACGTTAACAAGCTATAGACAACGGTGAACATTATTTCTTTGTTCTCATTACTAAACAACACAACTCTATTCTTCTAGGAATATAATTATACAATTTTCTGACAGCATCATAATCATCATCCTCAAGCAGCCATGGGGTACAGAAGTCCAACCAGACCGTGCAATTTATTTCTCCAATCATATCTGTCCTAAGCTATATCTGCTGCATCTCGCCACTGCACACTTTCTAAAAAGGCCCTGCTTGACGTTGTCTGCTCACCTCATCCTAAGTCTCCCCCTCTTTCTGAGGGCATTACGCACACTGTTCCTAACCGTATTCTTTAATCTATAATTATTCATACGGGAAACATGGCCAAACCAGCGGATTCTATCTCTGCACAATATACTGCTCAGAGGAGGTTGCCGACTCCTTTACCTAACCACTTCATTATTTACAATGTTGAACCACCTAATACCCAAGGTACTGTATAAGCATCAAGTTTACTGTTGTTTACAAGCGTCTAAGTTTCACTACCATAACTAACCCTAGAGAGAACCAAACTATTATGCAGTCTAATTTTGGTCTTTAGGTATATACGCCTATTTCTCCACACTCTCCATAGATTCCTAAAAGTCCCAGAGGCAATCTCTTTTCTCCTGGTAATCTCATGCCGCACATCACCAGTGTCTGTTACATAGCTCCCAAGATAATTAAACTGAGACACTTGCTCAAATGCATTTACTTATTACAGAAAAATAAACTCACGCTGAAAAGTTTGCAATGACTTAGTTTTCTAGTGTTTGAATCCCTACATCGCAAGTAACTTATTTTTTAATATCGCGAAATTCCTTGGGCTATTTTTAGAAGATAAAAAGGACGCTGCTGAAATATAAGCCAATAGAAATGTTTATAAACATATACTCCCTTTAAAATAATCTTACTATATTCTTCTCTTACTTTACAAAATATAAACTGATTGCAAAAAAAAATCTGATTATTAACTTTTCTCGCAGTATTTTCGTTGGAAACAACTTTTTTCCTTCAAAGTTTGTCATATTCACATTACGTTACCTAATTCTAATCCACTTAAAATACACCTTTTCCTAATGCCCTTCGCATGTGCTTCGTCCTTTAATACCTTCTTGGACAAATAAAGAAGGAAATTTTTACTTTTGCTAAGGAACGTCGTTTTCTTTTAATATTTTTTTTTACAACAACAAAAAAAAATGTTTTGTAACTAATTAGGTTTTAAACGGATTCGACCGCATTATCTCTTAAAAACGAACTTCGTTATTCCCTAGAAAACGGAGCGCAGACTTACCTCTTTGTTAAAATTTAATTAGTGGAGAAAATGTAGGAAAATTCTCTGCTGAGTTGCGATAAACACAGATTCAATGACAATGAATCGACAGGGGAAAAACAATCGATGCATTTACGTAATGAGACGCCGAGTTGGCAATGAAACGCTTTCGTAATTGCACCAAACTTAGCTCTGAGGAAAGGGACGAAAAAACGTTTAATTTTTTTCTCTGTATCGTACAACAATGTTCACAGATGAATAATCGTATATTTACTCGTATTTATTTATCCATTTAGTTAGTTATGTGGCTATTACGCGTTATAGTAGTCACTCCATATATATATACAATATCTGTATATCATTTTCACAGAACTGCGTGCAATAACTCTAGAACACACCATATTTTACTAAAATGTATTAAACACCAAATGTGCAACACGTTTTTGCATACAATAGGCTAAATGGTCAATACACAAAGATCAAGGTCTCAGAGAAGACTGGAATAAGGGATTCAATGGGCAGCTTTTAGAAGACAAATGGAAGCCTCTCGTCAAGGCCATCTAGCATGTTCTTTAACGTGCATATTGTATGGCTCTCTCCTGCACACATATCCACGGCTTAATGTCCCATCCCATGGACGGTGGGTGTAGTTTCCAGGTTCGAGTCGTAATCTGTAGTTTCCAGGTTTGAGTCCAGCTGAGTCAGCGTGGAGAGTTATCTCCACAAAACTTCACGCCCTGCTTACAGTCAATAGGGAACACCAGTCGGCTTGGAAACGCCGCCGTCTGTCGGATGGGACGTTAAACCGTGACCTCGTATGCAGAAGAGCCATACCCTGTGCACGTTAAAGAATAGACTGGATGGCCTTGACGGGAGGCTATCATTTGTCTCTCAACAGCTGTTCCAGTGAATTCCCTGAGCCTTAGGGCCTGGCCATTTAGCCCATTGTGTGCAAAAGAAAGTGCCGCTCAGAGGTTAAACAACCGAAAGCCTTCCCCAACGTTCTATGAGCCTTCAGGGCCCTTGTGACCTGGCCATTTAGCCCATTATGTGCAAAAAAGTGCTCTTCAGAGGTAAAACAACTCAATACTGTGTACGAGAGCAATTTCTTATAAAGTTTCATTGGATGGCCTTGACAATTGTAATAAATTGAATGGCAACACCCGATACTCCACCATTCAAAATAGTAGGAAGCTTCGATCTCTCTGCTAACAGAAGTCCAGTGGTTCACTTTCTCTCGCTATCAGCCTACTGAATTCTTGTAACCTGGACATTTAGCCCTTTAGATGCCAAAAAAGTTCCCTCACAGACAAAATTGCTACACACTCTCTTCACCACCATATACACAAAAAAGTAAAGAGCGAAAAAGAAAAATGTAGAAATCAAGAAAGAGAATAAATTCTTTTCATGTTGAAACTTGCAAAAAAATTTCGACACAATTAAAAAAAATCGTGCATCACAAAAATCGTGTACAAAATACTCACGTTTCTTTATCGATTAAACTTTCAAAGACTGAAAAACTTTTTCAAATGTAAGACAAAAAAAACTCTCTCTCTTTGGGTTTTTATGCTACTTATTGTTCAGATCTTTCCAACGTCTCATTCTCTGCAAAGAAAGAGAGGCAGTATTAGAGTGTAAAGTTATTCTACAGTTATTTCATATTGTATAGAGAGAGTGCAATGTTACAACGTAGAGAAAATTCCTCCTCGATAGATGTATAAAAGAAAACTTCGCACGTTCGTTTTCCTCTGTTATTGCAACACTTCCAAGAACTTATTTTTGGTGTGGGATGAATCGAAGAGGTAATAGGCTATCATCTTCTCAAGGCCAGACAGCAAAGACTACGACGAACAGAAACGTCTTCTTTTCCTGTAGAAAATGGTAAAACGAATTTTCCGAGAAATGTCGAAACACGGAATAAAATTGTCGAGGTATGGATTGGGTGTTAGAAGTGTATTTTTCCAAAATGTATTTCTTCGACAAATAAGTCTTATATACACATTCAGCGACGTAGGGTCAATACAGACGAACTCAATCTCAACACAGGACATGTTATTTTAGTAATTCTAGTGTTTATTTCCATGATAGAAGCCGTTTGGAGTTTCATAAACCAAAAATACGATAATGCTGCGGGGGGGGAATAATACTTGGAGAAAACAAATGTCGAAGTAGCATAAAATACAAACTAATTTTTTTCACTAAACAATCTGTACCAATACCTCAATCTATACTAATATTGTACATATTGTTAATCTCAATAATCGGTATTCTCGGACTTTAATAAACTAAATAGTCGGCTAAATCTCAATAGTCTGTATTCTCGGGTTGGGTTGGGTTGTTTTACCTCTGAGTGGCACTTTTTTGCACACATGGGCTAAATGGCCAGGTCACATGGATCCCGAAGGTTCAGAGAAGGTTGGGGGAGGGGACCCATTGGAACAGCTGTTGGGAGGCAGATGGTAGCGTCCCGTCAAGGCCATCCAGCTTGTTCTTTAACGTGCACAGGGTATGGCTCTCCCGTACACGGGGCCACGGTTTAACGTTCCATCCGACGAACGGTGGCCTTTCCAAGTCCATAGGTGTTCCCTACTGACTGTGGGCTGCGGGGAGTTTTCAGAGATAAGTCTCAATGCTGACCAAAGCTGGGATTCGAACCTGGGAACTGCAAATTACGAGAGCCTGGCGCGCTACCAACTAAGCCACCCCCGCCACCATGTGGAGAACACGATAGTGGAGAACACCAATTTACTCCACTAATTACATCCCTAATTACCGTGCGCTCCCAAATTACTGTGCCAAATCCTGTGCACAAAATTACATTCTAAATTACCGTTCGAAATCCTGTGCACAAAATTACATTCTAAATTACCGTGCCAAATCCTGTGCACGTTAAGAATACCCTGATGGCCTTAACAAGAGACTACTATCTGTCTCTCAAAAGCTGTTCCAGTGGGTCCCTTATCCCCAATCTTCTCTGAGCCCTCGGGATCCTTTTGACCTGGTCATTTAGTCCATTATGTGCAAAATAGTGCCTCTCTGAGATAAATCAACCCAACCTTTACTAGCACTCTTACAAAAAAAATGAGGCTGGACCCTTGCCTCCCAACCCAAATCCGTTCCTGCTACTTTGTAATATAAATTGAAAGTGAGAGAAACGAATTCTCTTTATATTGATTTACAACTTCGATGAACAGCTGCGAACGATTCCCGAATGCGGATTATTAACAAAACAAGCAAACGTCAAGACGACGTTTTTTTACACTACTCATGACATCCATTCATCATGGCTGATATTTCATACAACTGCTTCAGTTTTTTTAATTCATTTTCTAAATAAAAATATATCTTTTTCTACTTGTTATCAGACGTTTCCCCTCATATATTCCCAGCCGTCCGAGTTCCCATGCTGAATTCAACAAACACCAATTTACGCCACCAATTACATCCCAAATTACCGAAGTCTTCTTCTTCACGTTAATCAGAAACCCCGAGAGCAGCATTCACATGCCAAATCCCTCGCCGCATCACTGCCATTTACCTCAGCCTAATTCCTCAGCCTCATCCGTCATAAGAGACAAGCTGCATTAATTACAGCATGCAATGCTTTTAACTGGGAACAGCCGCTGGCAGATTAATCACCGCCATACCCCAGGATAAGATGCGCATTTTTATTTCAAAGGTTAGTTTTAATTTACAGTTAATTACTAATCCGAAGTTAATTCAGACTTACGCTGCGACTCCTTTTTCCTCAACGAAGGTGACTTGTGCAAATCAAAGTGCATGAAATTTGCTGGATGAAATCTGACCTTCTTCATTCTTCTGTTGTCGTTCTTAGTTGGTAGTTTATTTTCTCGATCGGAAATCGTGTTTTCTTTTTAATTGTCAAGCACTTGTAATATACTTTCATAAGGTAGATTGGTACAAGCTGGAGTAATTATTCGAAAAATATTAGATATTAGAAATTTATTGCTTCCTTATAATGATAAATAATAAAAAAATACCCCCTCAAGCAGCTGCTTGCCACAGAGGTCTGACAAGAGCCTGTCAGTTTATATGCCACAGTAGAGATCTGAGAGGATGGCAGGACCTCAGCAGAAAAACGACACATACATCCATGCCTTACCCGGGGCTGATAGACGTTACTAATTGATATTTTAATTTGCTAATATGTATATTTACTAGTGTTTCAGTTTCTTGAAACTTCCACGTACTAGATGTTTTTTTAAATGCTACATCATTTAAGAAGAACATAATAGTTGGTTATTACTGACTGAATGTTGTTTTCTCTCTTTTGAAGATTATCGCAGTCATTTTTATTCCTCTAGATCAGGGGTTCTCGAAGTGGGGTAAGCGGTAAAATTTTTTGGGGTACGCCGTGAGAGCTCAAAGGTCGTTAGATCTAGTAACAAAGTCGCTAAGTTGGCATTATTATACCCTAACTATAGTTTTATCTATCTATATAAGGGGTATGCCAGCTACATACACATTTCCAGGGGTTCATGAAAGGTTGAAAACCACTGGTCTAGATGAGAATAATTCATCTTCAAACACGAGAAATTAGGGAATCTGATAATCCGGCTCCGGATTATCTAGAATTATATAAGATATTTAAACGAGGTTTATATTGCAGTTAATGAAATTTGTATTCGAGGTTATAACGAGTTTATTTTTCTTTAGAAATACAACTAAAACTTGTTTTATAATTTATTGCTACATCGACGTTGTTTCGTTTTTTTTCTTTCAAACAAAGAGTTGTTGGATTGTTTTACTTCTGAAAGGCACCTTTTTATTTCACATAATGAGCTACGTGACCAAGTCACAAGGACCCCAAGGGCTCAGAGAATGTTGGGAGAAGGGGACTCACTGGATTGCTCTTAGGAAACAGATGGAAGCCTCTCGATAATGCCATCCTGTGTGTTCTTTAACGCCCACAGAGTATAGCTCTCCTGCGCTGCCTTTCCAAGCCCATCGATGTTCCCTTTCTGACCTAGGGCAGGGTGTCGATTAGGGAATATAAATCTTAAGCCAGCACAATTGGAACTTAAAACCGAATGCAGATTTGGGGAATGCAGATTGGGAGTTGGGAGGTGGGTGTTTTACTTCTGAGCTGCACTTTTTTTGCACGCAATGGCCTACATGGCCAGGTTACAAGGACCCCGAGGTTTTTTAACGTGCACAAGGGACACGGCTTAACATCCCATCCAACGGATGGCGACCAACTGACCGAGGGGAAGGCTGGGAATTTTGTAGAGATAAATTGTGGAGATAATCTGCAGTTCTCAGACTAACCTGGGAACTGCAGATTACGAGCCTGGTGCTCTATTCACTGAGTTACTCTCACCCCCAGCTTACGAGCTTTGCGTACTACCGCTGAGCCACCACTCCCCCAAAGAAGAATTGCTTTTCCTTTACCTCTTAAAACTAAAACAATGAATACTAGACGGACAAATGGATAAGAAAAAGGATCAGAGTGCTTATGAAAATATAAATAAAAAAAATTATAAAATGCCTATTTATCAATATGGTCCTAAAAAGTAGAAAACAAACCTAAAGCAATCAGTCAATGAGTTCGTATTAACTTCAAAGTAGGACGCCGGCAATCATGTTGTATAAGTAAATCGTCGCCCTACCTTTCTTTGAATTGAATACGAACTCAGTGATCGATTACACCATAGATTTCCTTTAGGTTTATTTTCTACCATTTAGGGCCATATAGAAATATAGGTATTTCTCAAATTTCTAATTTATTTATATTTTTTGTGACTAAAAACACCTGTCTTAAAAAACCTTTCATTTGGTATATGACTCATAAACATCGACCACATTTTTCCTCCCTTTTGGAGTGATGTTTCGGGTAGCCATGACGTTGGGGACGTCATAGCTTTAATTTGAGATATGACTCGTTAAACTCGAACCACACGAAAATCTACCCCTTTTATCAAGGGGGAATAGTGGGGACAAAATTCGAAATAGTTTACGATGGTCATTACATGAGCTATCATTTGACACCTAACTGATAACTATAGGGCCTCGCGTTCGGAAAATATAGTAGAAAAGACTTTCACATTCCCCTTTTTTTAGGGTTTTTTTTAGCCTATGACACTCTCCGCGTCACAAGCTTCCATTTGACACAAAGCTTATTATTTTCCGCACTCGCGTTACGAGATAGAGGGGAAAAATCATTTTCATATATCTGCCCTTTTTAAGGGGGAAGAAAGCATGGGGGTCAATGGTTCGTATTCTATGATATTCCCCGCGTCAGAAGCATTCATTTGACGTATAACGTGTTACTTTCGGGATTCGGTTTTGGATATGTAGCAAAAGAATATTTTTCATATTTCCAATTTTTTTAGAGGGGGAAGAAAGCATATGGAATCAATTTTGTATAGCCTATGGCACCCTCAGAGTCATGAGCTTTCATTTGACACATAGTTTATTACTTTATGAACTTGCATTCAGGAGAAATAGCGGAATAATTGTTTTCATATTTCGGCTTTTTTGCGGGGAGGAAAGCATGTGGGGTCCATTATTTGCAGCCTATGACACTCCCCGCATCAGAAGCTTTCATTTGACATAACTTACATCGTTTAGTTTCTCCATCGCGTTCGAAAGATATGGTGGAGCAAAGCTTTGCCAAATCCAGAAATTGACAAACGGACAAATTGTAACAGAAAATTGTCAAAGCGAAAAGCAATAGGAAGATAGGTAAAAAGCGGAAAACACACCTAGAAAAAAAAAATGTTTTAAATCCCAGTGGAGTCAGAAACCACTTCTCTCTTAGTCAACAAGCTCATTAACAACTTGTTTCTTTTTCAGTGAACTCTGTTCGTTCTCTCTTATTTGCTCTTCATTTCCTCTTTAGCGTTTTGTCTTTGCGCGATAAAGTTTCTGCCTTCCTATGGTTTCACTTTATTTTACGAAATTTTCTTCAAATTTTGCTTTAAATCTTCTTCCTCTGAATTTTCTGATTGTTCCGGGAATTCACTGCTCCGTTTCTGCTAAGTCGTTTATTTTTTTCTGTCTCATTATTCTTAGCTTACTCTCTTATTACTTTGCTCTTTCCAACTTCTTACCTTTTCTTCAGTTCTACGAAAGTTGTTGGTTTGCAGAGGAAAGTCTTTTGTTTTATTGTTTTTGCCGTTTAATTACTTCTTTGTTTTTCCTTCTTTTTTTTCTATCGTCTTTCGGTTTTTATTTCATTTTAATCTTGTTTCGCTTTTTTCTTCACCAGACTTCCTTTCGTCTCTTCTCCATTCAAGGCGCTCAGCTTAAATTCCTCATCGGATTAGCCATCTCTAAATCTGTGTTCCTCAAATTCTGCTGCTCACATCTCTATGGAAGCGTGGCACGCTTTCAGGTATAGATTAATAATTCCTGGGTATCTCTTGTTAGAGAAAATATTGAATTGAAATTCCACACACGAGAAGTTTTTCTCTCTCTCCACGTCACACAACATTGACTTATATTAAGTAGCAACTGGAGGATTTATGGAACTGCGTAATTGACACTAGCCGTCCCGTGGCCGAGTGGTTAGCACGCTTAGCTACTGATCTAAGGGACCTGGGTTCGAGCCACGGATTAGGCATGGATGTGTGTGTCGTTTTTCTGCTGAGGTCCTGCCATCCTCTCAGATCTCCTACTGTGGCATATAAACTGACAGGCTCCTGTCAGACCTCCGTGGCAAGCAGCTGCTTGAGGGGGTATTAATTTTTTTTATTTTATTTAATTGACACTAGAACAGTACTCATATATCACTGGGGACTACAATACATCATAGTTCGTGCTTAAACAGTTCTCATACATCACTGTAGATGATGATACTGCACAGTTCATGCAGCTATGGAGTTTCTCATTCATCAATGGAGACTATGATATTGCACAGTTCGTGCTTCAATAGTTCTCATATGTCACTGGAGACTGTGATAATGCACAGTTCGTGTTTCAATATTCTCATATGTCACTGGAGACTATGATACTGCACAGTTCGTGCTTCAATAGTTCTCACACGTCACTGGAGACTATAATACTGCACAGTTTATGGTTCAACAGTTCTCGTACATCACTGTAGATGATGATACTGCACAGTTCATGCAGCAATGGAGTTTCTCATGCATCAATGGAGACTATGATATTGCACAGTTCGTGCTTCAATAGTTCTCATGCATCAATGGAGACTATGATATTGCACAGTTCGGGCGTCAATAGTTCTCATATGTCACTGGAGACTATGATAATACACAGTTCGGGTTTTAATAGTTCTCACACGTCACTGGAGACTATGATACTGCACAGTTTATGGTTCAACAGTTCTCGTACATCACTGTAGATGATGATACTGCACAGTTCATGCAGCAATGGAGTTTCTCATGCATCAATGGAGACTATGATATTGCACAGTTCGGGCTTCAATAGTTCTCATATGTCACTGAAGACTATGATAATACACAGTTCGGGTTTTAATAGTTCTCACACGTCACTGGAGACTATGATACTGCACAGTTTATGGTTCAACAGTTCTCGTATATCACTGGAGATTATGATATTGCACAGTTGGTGCTTGAACAGTTCAAATACATCACTAGAAACCGATATTGGATAGTTCATGCTTCAACAGATCTCGTATGTCATTGGAGACTATGATTCTGCACAGTTCATGCTACAACAGTTCACATACATCGCTGGAGATTTATCAGCACAGTTAATACATCACTGGAGACTGATCAGCACAGTTAGTACATCACTGGAGACTATGGCACTGCACAGTTCTCATACATCACTGGAGATTATGATATTGCACAGTTCGTGCTTCAACAATTCAAAATTGGACTGGAAACTATGATACTTCATAGTTTACGGTTAAACAGTTCTCGTACATCACTGGAGACTATGATATTGCACAGTTCGTGCTTCAACAATTCAAATACATCACTGGAAACCGATATTGCACTTCATGCTTCAACAGATCTCATACGTAACTGGAGACTATGATCTGCACAGTTATACATCATTGGAGACTAGGACACTGTACAGTTCATGCTTCAACAGTTTTCATATATTATAGGATAGGTTGGATTGTTTTTCCTCTGCGTGGTACTTTTTTTGCATACAATGGTCTAAATGGCCAGGTCACAAGCACCCCAAGGGCTCAGACAAAGTGGGGAGATGGAACCACTGCACAACTGTTAGAACATAGATGGAAGCTTCCCGTCAATGCCATCCCACATGTACTTTAACGAGGATGGTTATGGCTCTCCTACACAAGAGACCAACGGCTTTCATCCCATCCAACAGACCATAGTCTTTCCAAATACATCGGTGTCTTCTTTCTCATCGAGGGCAGGGGGGGGGGGGGTTATTGGAGATAAATATGAATACTGAAACAGTTGAGACTCGAACCTAGGAACTACGATTTCGAGCCTAACACGTTACCGTCTGAGCCCCCCACCACCACAGATTTCGATTAACACGTTACCGTCTGAACCCCCCCCCCCACCATCCAAATATTTGGAAGATGTTTGATGAATCATCTGCCAAAGCATCCGAGGTGTCAACTGCGCAGTCTCGTAATCTTCCTAGTTGATACTCACGCTTCTTCATTTCGGGTTATGTGCAACGTTTAAGTACCAACGCAAATGATACTTGAACAGTTCTGATATATCATAAAACGATTAGCAGGATTCTAAAAAAATCATAGAATAATGATTTATGAGAACTTGTTGAAGTATAAACTGCGCAGTCTCAAAGACTCTCCAGTTACCACTTATTCTACGTCAGTGCCATATACAACAGCTCTTAAGACTGTCCTCCTTCTTACAGAACCCACGAGTATAATGATGGAAGTCAATTCTTGGACCTATCATATTTTTAATATATATTAATGACATAATAAACGTAGTAACAAAGAACGGTATATATCCATATGCTGATAATATCGTTCTTGTAAATAGTAACGGTGATTACAAAATAGCTTTAAATGAATTACAAACTGATTTCAACAATATTATTAGATGGCTTAACTGTAACTCCTTAATACTGAATTCCAATAAAACTAAATTAATGTACAAACAATCTGCAAGAAATCATAATCGAATTCTACCTGAAATCAAAGCGCATACGGTTCAGTAAAGTCAAAACCAAGCAGTATCTGATTTCTCTGGATGTTGTATGTTTCTATTCAAATTTTCAAACAATATAACTATTTAGATTGATAGATAGATAATTTTTATTTCAGATAATGTCTTACAATATACAAAAACTTTTGAAGTCTAACAAGAGTAGGCTCATTCGTGAAATCTCCACAACAGAGACAATTTAAATTCGAAACATCAGTCGTCAAAATGAATAAATACACAAAAAAGAACACAACTGAAAACAAAAAATTTCTAGAAATCCAGAAGTGAGAAAGTCAGAAAGGAAGAAACATTTAATATCTATGTTACATATAAACCGTTCTAGTAGTTTACTGCAAAAAAGTTTCCACATCATCCAGTTTCAAAATGTAGTTCTTGAGAACTTTAGAAAACAAATGATAATTCGTGATATTTTTCATGCTGACCGGGAGAGAGAAAAGGAATTTCGGTGCTAAGTACAAATAATAGTGCCTAAAAATTCCTTATGTAATGCAGTAATTTCATAATTTATGTTTTTATCTCGTCGTAATTGGTATTTATTCGCATCAGTTTAATGCTATCATTTCTAAAGTAAAAGTATTTAATAATTTCGAAAAAATAATCATAGTGTAAAGGCAAAATTCCTGCTTCTCGAAACAAAGGTAATGGAGGTTGCGTTTTTGGGTTTTTAGTTAATAAGCGAATAAATCACTTTTGCAGCATTAAAAGTTGTTTAAAATTATTGGAATACATTCCTCCCCAAGAGTTTATACCACATGTTAATTCAGAATGGATTAATGCATAATATAGTGTGCACATAAATTTAAATGAAACGAAATGTCTTACGAGATATAAGCGGGACAGGTTACGGATGACCTTCCATTTAACCCATGTTACATGCACTTTCCAAGTTAGGCCTGCATCAATCCAAATACCTAAATATTTCACTGACGGCACAAAAGGAATTTGAGGACAGTTACAGTGACTTTTCGATGAACAATTTGCATCATGATATTTCAATTTATTGCGGTGCAAAATATCTGTAGCAGAACTATTTTTCTTTAAGTAGAAATAAACTGCATTTGTCTTTGTCAGATTTATTGTTAAAAAATTTCTTGTGGTCCAGTTTCTAATTAATTCTAGATCACTATTTGATTGTTTAAAAATAACCGAAGAATCAGAACCGGTATATGTCAGGCAAGTGTCGTCAGCAAAAATAGTTAATTTTCCTGTTAGGTTAATGGAATCTAAATCATTAACGTAAATAATAAATAATAAGGGACCCAGGGCTAATCATTGATTAGAATTTCAAATTGACAGCACACATTTCTAAGTTATGTGACGGAATAAAAATTTATTATATAAACAATTTTATATCCCCTCATATTAGCATAATGATATATAAACTGTTTGTGAATCTATCGTATAATAGGGGATTAATGTATATGGCAATACTTTCAAAACACATTTAAGAAAAATCAGCAACAATTCATAATCATAATTCAACGATATGCATAAATATGTTATAATTCTTAAATATTTAAAAAAATAATTGAAAATTAAATTTAGATCACATAATTAACATACAGGTACATAGCAACTATTATTACCAAATACGAAATTTTAGCAATAACTACGGTAAATGCGTCGTAACCATACAGTTATACATATTTTTAACTGTTTGCCTAGAACTCTTACCTTTTCTTATATTATCAAAACTTAAATCTTAGACAAAAAATTTGCTATTAAAAAGTTGAGTATTAAAGTACCTCTTTTCCAAACTTAATGTTAACTATCATTTGCAGTTTAATCTATATATATCAGGACGTCAAATGTATGGATGCCAATATGTAACCGATGCATATAAACTAGTCGTAAATGCATATACAGTACATAATTATTCCTGCAGACAAGCTACACCAATCTTCGCGGGGAATGAACTTTATTTTAAAGTGTTTACTTATTTTCTTTGTTCAGTCTATGTACTGTTTACTCTATTTTATCTATGAACTCTATGTGCTATTTGTAAGGAGTATGTATCACTGTTTTTAAAGTGAAGCTCTGAGAGCTTGCTATGATCAACTCTGTGCATGTAAATGCAAAGGAAATTAAAAATTATAATTATTAAAAAGGTTTAATCATTTTACCACTTTTTTGCTTTAAAATTGGGAAGCTATTTTTGCATATATGAGCAGTTTATAAAATCAGTCTGAAAAGTACCATTAATTTATTATATACAAAGTTACAATTAATAGTCCGAAATCAAATATGTTCATGAAATATAAATTTCCGTGAAGAATATAATACTTCAATGAAAAAGAATTAAATAATAGTAATTTATTCGGTCAGATATTACTGAAAATTACCAGAAAATATACTCAAAAAACATAAGATCAAAATGAAATATTTGAATTGGAAACACACTTCCATGAATCCAACTATCTATACTTCGAGAAATAGAGAAGTTTTTAATACTTAATTGCTTAGATTACATAAGTGGATGGATCATTAGTTCGTAGACTGCCGTAGCCAAAAATTTGTAGCTTGTCGGAAGAATTAGTATATGATATGTGGCAACACAGCTACTCTTCAAGGGTACAGAGCAGTCTGTGCTAGTTGAAACACGTTGCGATACTGTCGCCAGTAACAATAGAACAGTACGCTGTCAGTCTCTGTCGTTTTATGGCTTTGGAAAGGTGTGCGTTGTTGTGGGTGTTTTTTTTAAAGCTATGACTTATATGGAAACTTAGCAGTTAAATGTGATACAATACTGTGTTCAGTAAGGCTTAGCGGGGCAAAGACAGTCGCAGAAATAACTCAAGTGCTCGTTGCCCGGATCTTTGGTCTTCCCACGTAATCGGCTCCCGTCTGTGAAGTGTTTGTACCACTTGAAAAACGCACTTCGTTTCAAGCTCTGTTTACTCATGTGGTAATATACACTACAGGGAAATAAAATGCAACACCTGGAAAGATTAATGCCATTTTATTGAAACGCAGGCAGCTGTTAGCATACACTGAGACGGGCGATTGATTAAATTATAAAAAATAATATGGAAAATTATCGCTTTCCTACCCGGTTGGGTTGGGTTGTTGTTTTACATCTGAGCGGCACTTTTTTGCACATCATGGGCTAAATGGCCAGATCACATGGACCCCAAAGGTTCAGAGAAGGTTGGGGGAGGGAACCCACTAGAACAGCTGTTGGGAGACAGATGGTAGCCTCCTGTCAAAGCCTTCATCCATCCAGCGTGTTCTTTAACGTGCACAGGGTATGGTTCTCCCGCACACTGCGCCCCGGCTTAACGTCCCATCTGACGAACGGCGGCCTTTCCAAGCCCATCGGTGTCCCCTACTGACCGTGGGTGGGGCGGAGAATTTTGCGGAGATAAATCTCAATGCTGACCAACTGGGATTCTTCTACCCGGTAAAGTGATATAATTAGTATGATATTGAACCGCCCCGGCAGCAATGCATTCATGAACATGGCGGGGAAGGCTATGGTACAGCTCTATAATGTTCTCCCGACGGAAAGAACGCCAAATAGAGCGATGTCGTTGTTCCATTTCAGCGACAATGTTTGGCGCACCACTTGAGTGTTGTTGGAGCTGTCGGCCAATCACGTCCCAGACGTGTTCAATAGGTGAAAGGTCCGGCGAGCGTCTAAGCCACTTGGAAATCGCACACGAGCAAAACGTTCAGGTACTACCATGAGTTAGCCATCGTAGTACTGAACGTTTTGCTGGTGTAGATACTGCAGACTAATGCGGGCTGTGTGGGGACGGGCGTTATCTTCCCGGTAAAAGATTCCGTGCAGCTGAACAAATGGGACAGCCACTGGCTGCAAAATGTGGATAACATATCGTTGAGCAGTTAGAGATCTCCTTATGATGAGCAGTTCTGACCGAGATGTCTGACTAATAGCACTCCACATCAAGACACCAGGTGCTGGAGTTGTGTGACGATGTCGCACGCACTGGGTGGTGTTCCTTCCCCCTGGATGTCAGCGAAAACGTTGCGTACGTCGTGCTGACCAAGACAAAAATGAGATTCGACACTAAACACCACAATACTACACTCTTGTTCGTTACAGTTCTATATGAGGTGACGCCACTGAAGACATACTTCATGTGGGCAGATGTGAGGCTGGATGATAGGCTCGCAATGAAAACTGTAAAGCCTGTTATTTACCCTCTGCCGGTAGGTAATCGATGTGTTACCTGTTGCCAGTCCCTTTGCAATTGCGTTGTAGTCGCGAATTTGTCACGCAAAGCCATGCGTCGCAAATGGTGGTCCTGTTGCTCCGTGGTAATGCCTCATCTTCCTGATCCTTATCGGCGTGTGCTGGATCCTCTTTGAACCCACTGGTGCCATATGTATACGATGGTGCTGGGATTACGGCCTAAAAGGTTGGCCATATCTATGTACGACGAACCAGCTTCTCTAAGACCGATGATTCTTCCACTCTTGAAGTCTGTTAACTGTTGGAACGGCTGTCAACGTCTGCTTAAGGGCATCTTTAGCAGTTTAGAACAATATCCACAACGTTTCTGTGTTTGACTGCTCCGCACCTGTCCAATTGTACCGATCATCCAGCAAATCTAATGATTTCCATGCATTTCCATATACTACCGCCTTCCTAAATTTCGTCACATTTGTATAACTTCTTGCAAGTGTTGCATTTTTTATTTCCTTTAGTGTATTTCATCCTGTGAATGAATGTTTACGCTATGAGAAAGCGCTTCCTTTTATTTCTACTCGCGCTCTTTATCATCTCATTTACATCGCATCAAGAATAAAAATGCAAATAAGAATGTGCATTTAGTGTCTTCAGTATTCTGACGCAGTATTCTTGAAATCATCAACTACAGTTGACTAAGGGATTAAATATTTGTTACTTTCTGAAACATGTTTCCAAAGTGGGAGAAAAAGACTCAAAATTTATAAATTTAAAAAGCTTGAACCTTTCATCTGCTAGATTGTTGTGCAGAGAGATATTCAAGGAGAAAACTATCCTTTCATTCAGGGAAATTTCATAACGCCTCTGGCAATATGATATTCATAAAACATTCATATTCATCAAACATTCATTTCGCCTCTGGCGCATGTGGGAATCTCGCTTTCAAAGAGAATGAAAATTTCATTTTACCGTCTTTCGCACTCCTTAAAATTTTTAATTTGAATTAATGGATGATGAATTAAATGCAAAATGTAGTATTTTATTATTATTTACAATACATAAATGCATTTTCCCTTTGTTCTTTGAAATGAAAAAGAAATTTATTTCCTCACATCCTCCAAGAAAAGAAGACATATTGTTGTTGTCAGATGAAAAACTCTTCAAGCTCTAGTAGCATCGTAATTACAAATTTCTACCATAAACAGATCACTTGCAATATTTTTTAAAAGTTTCGCTATTTCAGTATTTGGTACCCTTTACGATGTAAATTGAAACTAACTAAGAATCATAAATGGTAATATTTTAAAAGTACCTATCCAACTGGGGCGGGGATGGCTCAGTCGGTAGCGCACCAGGCTCGTAATCTGCTAGTTCCCAGGTTCGAGTCCCAGTTGGGTCAGCGTTGAGATTTATCTCCGCAAAACTCCTCGCTCTGCCCACGGTCAGTAGGGAACAACGATGGCCTTGGAAAGGTCGCCGTCCGTCGGATGGGACGTTAAGCCGTGCCCCGTGTGCGGGAGAGCCATACCCTGTGCACGTTAAAGAACACACTGAATGGCCTTAACGGGAGGCTACCATCTGTCTCCTAACAGCTGTTCCATTGGGTCTCCTCCCCCAACCTTCTCTGAGCCTTCGGGGTCCTTGTGACCTGACCGTTTAGCCCATGGTGTGCAAAAAAGTGCCGCTCAGAGGTAAAACAACAAACTAAAAAAGAATTTTCCAATTTTCTCTTAAAGTAGAAAAGGTTGCGTTTTCCTACTAACCCTAAGAGTAAGGGGCCAAATTATTGTTGTCAAAGGAAACCCCATAATCTTCACATTCCACCACAAAAATTCCAGATTTCTAGCATAAATACATCGTTTTCAGTAATCGTTAAATAATTGCGAAATTTCCAAATTTTCCACCGGTAGAGGGCACAATTAACATCTTGGGCGATTCAGAGAGTGCAAATCGTAATATTTCTTCAATACCTATTCAACAGAAAAATATTTTTTTTATTTATCTCTAAAGAGGAAAAAGTAGATTTCTATATACCAACAAAGACAGAAAAATGACAAAGTGAAAAAGCATAATCTTGTTTTTTTTTGAAAACGAAATAAAACATAAAAATAAATTACTCCTCAAGCAACTTCTTGACACAGAGGTTTGACAAGGAACTGTTAATATAGTATGCCATAGAGAAGATCTGTGAGGAAGACGAGACCTCAGTGGACAGATAACACAAAAAAGTAGCATCCGTCCCTTATCTTGGGTTCGAACTCGGACACTCTTTTATCTGTAGCCAAGAGTGCCAACAATTCGGAATGACTTAAAACTAAAAGCTTGCTCTTAACAAGAAAATTTAATTTTTTCCACAATCAGAATACTTTCTCTATACACCGTATAAGAAAGAACGGGGGTGGCTCAGTTGGTATTGAGCGAAGCTCATAATCTGTAATTCCCAGATTCAAGTCCCTGTTGGGCCAGCATTGAGATTCGTCTCCACAAAACTCCCTTCCCTGCCTTCTGTCAGTGGGGGACACCGATGGGCTTGGAAAGGCAGCCGTCCGTCGGATGGAATGTTAAGCCGTGGCTCCGTGTTCAAGAGAGTCATACTCTGTGCACGTTAAAGAACACGCTGGATGGTCTTGACGGTAGAGTGTAATCTCTCTCCTAACAGCTAGCAAATGTGTCCCTTCCTCCAACCTTCTCTGAACTATCGGCGTCCTTGTAACTTGTCCATTTAGCCCATGGTGTGCAAAAAAGTGCCGCTTAGAGGTTGGGTTGGTTTGTTTTACCTCTGAGCGGCACTTTTTTGCACACCATGGGCTAAATGGCCAGGTCACATGGACCCCGAAGGCTCAGAGAAGGTTGGGGGAGGGGACCCACTGGAACAGCTGTTGGGAGACAGATGGTAGCATCCCGTCAAGGCCATCCAGCGTGTTCTTTAACGTACACAGGGAATGGCTCTCTCACACACGGGGCCACGGCTTAATGTCCCATCCGACGGACGGTGGCCTTTCTAAGCCCATCGGTGTCCCCTACTGACCGTGGGCAGGGCGGGGAATTTTTGCGGAGATAAATCTCAACGCTGACCCAGCTGGGACTCGAACCTGGGAACTACAGATTAAAAGCCTGGCGCGCTTCCGACTGAGCCCCCCCCCCCCCCGCTTAGAGGTGCTCCCCCCTGCATTTTGGGTGCTCTGGCACAACGGAGAGAAACTATAAAAAGATGACTCAAGAGAAGAAAAAAACGTGGCTCTGTACTGACTGCAAATTAAGCAGGACAAACAACAGGCCCGTTTCAGATAAAGAAAACAGAGATAATACGCCTCTAAAGAATAGCACACGTGTATCACCCTCACCGACATCGAATAACAATAGTAACTATAGCCAGGAGACATCCTTGGGTCACCGCTCCTCTAAGACACCTGGAGAAGGCTGTAACACTAATAGTATACGGCCCCCGTCTTCGGCGCAACAAGAAACTAGAAACTTTCAAACATTACTGAATGAAATAACGCACTTAAGAAACGAAATCAAAGACTTAAGGCATTCAGTAGAATTTTTCTCATCTCAATATGATACACTATTGAATAAATTTCACGAATATGAAGCGACGCAACTAGACACTATGAGTAAACTAGCTACCATTGAAACTACATGTGCAGATCTCACTCAAGAGAATACGGCTCTAAAGTCGCAAATTAATGATCTTGAACAATACGGCAGAAACCGAAATATCGAGATACATGGCATTCCAATGGACGACCAGGATGAGAAAGAAAATCTAAATCAGATAATGATCAACGTTGCAGAAGCGCTAGATATAAATAATTTTAACATTGATCAACTTGAAGCCTTACATAGACTGCCAACAAGGAACAAGAAAAAAACACCTGCGATTATTGCCCAATTTAAATCTAGAAACGAACGTGAACAATGGATGTCAAAAAAGAAATCGAAAATCTTTGCCAGTAACGTTATTGATGACGCTAAAAAAACGCCAGTGTATATAAATGAAAATTTAACTCCAATAAACAGAGAACTTTTCTGGAAAGCGAGGTGCCTGGCCAAATCAAAAAATTTTAAATACGTCTGGTTTCGGAACGGGAAAATCATGATGAGAAAAACTGATGGTGACAGCGTAATTCGAATTGATATGCAAACGAATTTCGACGAATTTTAAACGGGAAATATATTGTTTATTTGCTCCACCTTATTTGTTCTGCCATGGCGACTTTTCATTTTGATGACTTACCAACATTTGATCACAACGAAAATGTCCTGTGCGACTATGAAGAAGTTCAGAAATGGTTCTTGACTAGTAAATTATGTTATGAATCTGATGAACATTTAAGCTTTCTGCATGTGAACATTCGAAGTCTGAAAAAAAACTGGGATACTCTCTGTGTTTATCTTAAAGATATCTTGAATTTCTTAGATATTATTATATTAACAGAAACTAACATCCTCAGCACGGATGCTCCATTGTTCAATCTAGAAAATTTTAATCAACTTTTTACGAGAACTCCTGGTGCGTTTGAACATGGGATTCTACTTTTCTTCCGCGACACATTATTAGTCAAAACGATACCTTCACTTGTAATCCCTGCTGAAACACTGAATATAAATATCTACAAGGGTAATTTAACTTTCAATTTACTTGCTATTTACAGATCACCAAGCTCGAACATTAACACTTTTCTTTCTAATCTCAAAAATTGGTTCGAAACAACTGATAAACATCGCAATCAAATACTAGTTGGAGACTTTAATTTAGATATCAAAAATATCAAAAAACACGGAGTTGCCAAATACGTAGAATTGTTAACCGAGTTTGGTTTCTCACCTATTATTACTGGTATCACCAGGGAAGACATCATTGGTGACTCTCTTTCTCAGACATGCATTGATCACATTAACGTCCGACTTGACATTAAACTCGACACAAATTCAATGATTTTTGGCAGTAGGATCGCAGACCACTACTTAATCGCGGCAATTTGCGGGGGGAAAAAACTAGGGAATTCGTCCAATCACACTAAAAAGCTAGACAGCAATTTTAACACGAAAACTATCTTAGATCATAAAAACATATGCAAAGAAATAAGTCTAACAGACTGGCTGGACAGAGGCACTGGAAACGAAACCCCAAATTCAGAACTAATAGACGTACTTTATGAAACATTCATAAAAAAATATATGGCGATTGTCAACAATAACAAAATTAATAAACTATCGGATGGCTCAAAAATGAAACAACGAAATTGTAGCAAAGACTGGATAAATCAGGAAATAATAAACTTAATACGTAAAAGAGACTCGGCTTGGATTGATTACAAAAATAACAAGAGAAACAGAAATTTTAAATTACTATACACAAACTTAAGAAACACAGTCACGTCCGTTATTAGGCAGGAAAAGAAAAAATATTACTTCAAACAATTTGAGTCATGTAAAAATAAACCAAAACAAAATTGGGAACTCATCAACCAAATTATCAACAATAAACCTAAAACTGCCATTGACGATTTTATCATGAAGAATATGCCACAAGGTATGTCTGAAACTCAAGCAGCAGAGAAATTTAACAACACCTTTGCAGACATTATTGTCAATCTCAGAGACGATAACCGTATACAGAATCTCTCTACAGTTCCTAAACATATCCAACCTTATGTCCCCTCAATTTTTATTCCTCCCATCTCAAAACAAGAAACTTTCAAAATTCTAAGTGACTTAAATGAAAGAAAATCATGTGGATACGATCAGGTACACATAAAGCACATTAAAGCATGCAAAACCTCCTTAGCTGATCTCGTGACAAACTTTATCAATGAAAGCATATCTACAGGAAACATCCCTAATAAACTCAAAATTGCTATTCTAAGACCAATTTACAAAAGTGGAACTAAATCCGATTGCACTAACTATAGGCCCATTGCCATCTTACCCGTCCTTCACAAAATACTAGAAAGATATGTAGCTAACGTTCTAGCCAATTTCTTGAAAAAACATAACATTATTAGTGAAAAGCAATATGGTTTCCAAAAAGGTAAAAATACAATTACACTTTTAACGGAGTTTTCTGACGTCATTAATGGAACTTTAAACAACGGAAAAAAAGCAGCAGCTATCTTTCTGGACTTTCGTAAGGCATTTGATACGTTGGATCACGATATTTTGCTTCAAAAATTGTATATTTATGGTGTCCGAGGTATTACCCTTAAATGGTTTGAAAATTATTTAAAAAATAGAGTGCATGTTACCAAAATTAATGGCGTTTTTAGTGAGAAGAGAACAGTGTACACTGGTGTTCCACAAGGTTCAATTTTAGGTCCGCTTTTATTCATTATTTATATTAATGATCTAGCTAACCTTAAACTGAAGGGCTCTCTTTATATATATGCTGATGACACCGCCTTGGTTAACGTGAATCACAATATAGGAGACGCAGTCCGAGATACACAGGATGATTTTAACAAAATTATTTACTGGTCTAACATTAATCGTATTTACATAAATTCAGAAAAAACCAAATGGATGAGCTTTCATTCACCAGGATACTATGATCTCTCATCTTATGCAATTAAAAACCACGAACCCTTGTGTCCCCACAACATGATAACTCATGACCCTGACTGCTGCGACTGTGATGTTATTGAGCGTGTTGAGAGCCATAAATATCTTGGACTCTACATGGACACAACCTTCCGATGGAATACACATATTCAAAAGTTAGCAGGGAAATTGCGTCTATGTGCATCTAAACTTTATAAACTACAATTTGTTGCAAGCACACATACATGTATTTTGGTTTACAAAGCTATCTGTGAATCTATATTGACCTATGGTTTGACAATATACGGCTCAACTAACCTCACAAATATAAAGAAAATAGAAACTATTCAATCATCCATTGCTAAAAATATAATCCCATACAACTTAAGAAATTCATTTTATCATAGCGAAGAAAGACTAAATTATCTAGGCATACTCTCTTTTCACAACCTTTACAAATACAGCATCACTTTAAAATATTTTTTTGATAATCAATTTAAATATAAAATCTCTCATGGGAAAAACACAAGGTTACAATCCAAAAATTATTTCCAACTTCCAAAAATATTAAACAATTACGGGAAATGTACAAGGGCATACACAATACCTTACGTGTTCAATCAACTGCCAAGGGAAATTATTTTATTAAACAATTTTAAAGAAATCAAAAATAAGACAAAAAATTTTCTTCTAGGCACTAAATTTTAAATAAAAAATTTCAACCACTACAATGGAGCTTCCACTGAAATTCATATAATTTGATGACATTGTTTTAAATTATATCTTATGTATTTTCATGTAACGTTATTATTCTTCTCTCCTGCAGATAAGCAAATGCTTTGCGGGTCATTTGTTTAAAATTTTGTATAACTAACATGAATATGAATAAAGATTATTATTATTATTAAAAAAAAAAAAAAAAAAAAGGTAAAGCAACTTTTATAAGCATATAAAGACACTAGCGCAAAGCTTAAAACCCATATTCAACTATACAGTGCTCTCTATAGAATTAAATTTCCCATGAGAGTACAAATCTGACTGGGAGACGACTAATCCAGCTGTTTAGTTAGTTAACCGAAATAACTAATTAGTTGCTCGAATGTTTACAACATTCGTTACACTGAGAGTATTCGAACTTTATAAACAATCAAATGGGATAATTTTACCTTTAAATTCTCAGGAGTACAACTCTACATTAACAAAGTTACGTCATAGGTGTCGTTTTCGAAATAATTCGTTTATCCTGACTGAATCATCGATGAATAGACTCAATTAGTGCAGATTTGAAGCATGATCAGATAACCGCTGACATGTATTCGGTAACGAGAATATAATACAAAGGGAATGCCTATTCAGTTTGTCAGTCTCTAGTAATAGCGACCTGGTTCCCTCAACGTTTATGATAACAGTTAATTGCTCATTTATAGCTGTCGGATCTCACAGACTCGAAACTATTTGCGTGCCTTTGTGCTTTCCTAGCTTAATGTGTCTGGGATGCAAGATAAGGGCGAATAATGACTGCTACGAGGGGTGTTCAGAAAGTTTTAACATGCATCTGCAGAACAAAAATCATTGCACTTAACTCAACAAAGTCTGCACTGTCCTTTAAAGTATTCCCTTCCAACATCTATGTAAAGTTGCAGACGTCTGCGCCAATTCTGGAATGCTTTTCAGAACTGGAAGATCTACAAAAGACTTTCGACTGAACATAATCTCCAAAGCAGAATATTCTACAAAACATAAGAAATTCATGGTAGCTGTAGTGGTAGATCTGGAAAAGGCCTTCGACTCTGTTTCACACAGCGGCCTATTATCCAAAATTAGACAATTAAAAATATGTGGAAATCTTTGTTACTTCTTATTTCAATTTATCCAAAAAAAAAAAAGAATATCAGGTAAAAAATAGGAGACAAACTCTCAAAAAGGCACAACTTCACAAATGGAGTAATACAAGGTGACAGAGCTCGAAAATCTTTACATCTGACATATCATACGGAACATATACAGATGATCTTATTTCCTGGACAATACATTCGGACTTAGACATAATTAAGAATAGAATACAAAAGACAGTTAACAAATTAGAAAAATATTGCAATAACTGGAAATTGAAAATATCAACTGAAAAAACAGCTATAATCCATTTTCATAGAAAAATAAAATTATCAAATGAATTTGAAATAAAATTAAACAATAAAAATATAAAAATTTTAGACAGTCTAAAACTCCTAGGACTGTATATGGATTCAAAATTATCATGGAATAACTACATAAAAGTGCAAAAGAAAAAGCTAACAAACTATATAATTATTTGAGATACCTAGGTAACCCTAAATGGGGATGTTCCCAAAAAAACTTAATTCTGATATACAATTCAGTCATATTACCAAAATGCACATATGGCATAGAACTACTCAATAACCTATCAAAAACGAAATTAAAAAGCTTAGAAACTATAAAATAAAATAATAAATATATACCCCCTCAAGCAGCTGTACAAACGAAAATACTAAAGTACTGCCTAGGACTTCTACAAAACACAAATAACATGAATATTTATGCAGAAACAGCAATCCCTCCTATAGAAATAAAAAACAATATCTACTATCAAACCTAATATTTCGAATAATACTGGAAAATAAAAGTCATCCAATTAAAGACAAAATAATAAACAACTTCCCAGATATCACATTAAATAACTTCCAGGAGAAATAAAAACTAACAGAAATAATGAACAAAAATACCAGTGGAGACTTTTTAACCAACTTTCCAATATGGATATTAACCCTTCCAATATTATCTAAGAATATTCCAGGAATTCATTCAAAAAATTCCCCAGATAAATCAACCCTTAAAATTCGATCAGAAACCCACATAGAATATAACTACAAAACTACATACAAATTTACTGATGGATCTCAAAATTTTGAAAAAACAATAACATCTGGGGCATTTTACTGTCCAAAAAGCAACTTTGAATATCAATTTAAATTTGCTTATACTACTCCTGTCCTCATTGCTGAATTGACAGATATCATACTAGCAATAAACTGGGCTCTCCAATTCTCCAACAAAAATATTGTAATCTTGACTGAGAGCAAGACCTCTTTAGACATTTTACAAAATAATCCATTTAAAAGTAATTATAATATTTTCATAAATGACACTTATATGTTAATATACAACCATATACAACAACGCAACATATTGCATATACAATGGATACCCTCACACATTAATTTAAAATACAATGACATTGCAAACACTTTAGCAAAAAATTCAAAGAAACTGAACCATTCTATGAATTCCCCATATCATTTTCTTCTACATAAAACCTTAAATAAAAAACACACGAACAGTACACTTCAAAATTGGTATTCCACATATGCAAGTCACACAAACAGATACTTAATTTCACATAAAATTAATAAATTCAACAATTATGGATTACGAAAAAAGGAAATTAGCATAATATTAAGAATCAAAGCCAACCCAGCACTAACAAAAACCATGCTTTTAAAATGAATAAAATAAATTCACCAAATTGTCTAAAATGTAATGAACCACAAACAATAGAACACATAATCAGTCAATGTAAAGAATTTACAGACGAAAGAAATAATACTTCCAAAAACTCAGAAAACATAAAACTAATCAATTTAACTTTCAATCAATCTTTGAACCAAAAGAAAAAGCACTTAAACCCATATAAAATGCTAATTAATTTTCTAAAGAACATAAACTGTTAAAATTCCTTATAAAAATTTAAAAAAAATTAATATAAATATTAATGTAAAAAAAGAAATGAAAACTATCAAAAGTGCCTGAATGAGTCTTCTGGGAAACGACATTTGTCCTTGAAGGAATATTCAATTGTTGATGTGTGATATGTATGTATGTATGTATGTATGTATGTATGTATGTATGTGGCACTTCTGTTGGGAAATACTCCGCAGATCTGAATGGACGCGTTTTGCAAGGTCTTGCAGCTTTGAAAAAGGCTTTCAAAAAAGTTCCTTTGTAATTTTTGGAGACAGCCAGAAATCGTATGGTGCAAGATCCGATGAATATGGAAGATTCGATAGCTTTTTGATTTTTTCCTGCTCCAGACAAGCCGTAACTTATCGGGTTTCTTGAGTACTGGCATTGTCATGAAGAACCCTTAACATTCTTGTTAGACGCTGCTCTTTTATCTCTTTAACCATTTTGGATAAAACAATGTTAGTGTAGTATTGACCATTTATAGTCATTTTTTTAGGTAAGGTATCCCACAGCTATCACTCCTTTGGAATTGAAAATAATTGTGAACACACTCTTCCTTGAGCAAAAGTCTTGTCAGAGGATTTCGGGACTTAGTTCATCTTCCACAATCTAAACATAGTTGTCGATCTTTCTGGGAGTTGTATAGTAATAAACCACCTCTCATCACCTAAGACAATGTCTTAACCGTTTGGGGCACTAATTTCAAACATTGCCAGGATCTCCTTGCACGGAGTCGCCTGTAACCCTTTTTTGCTGTTCTGTCAGTTTGTGGGGTACTCATTTGGCACAGATCATTCAGAAGGTTAAATGTTGACAGATTATTGGTTCCCTACTGTCAACGATACATTGACATCTAAACTTATTACCTGAACGGTGATATGCAGGTTTTTCCTTAACGAGTTCATGAACAGCATCGATGGTTCTCTCATACACAGCCTCCTTCAGTCTACCTGCACGAGGGAGGTATTCCAAGCTCTACCGTCCTTTGCTGAATTTCTGCATCCATCCTGCAAAATTGCTACATAAACAGGTATGATCCCCATATACTTGTCATAAATCGGCATGAATATTTTCGCATCGTTCTCAGAATCTTTCCCCCACCTTTAGTAAGCTCCAGAGCAACAACGCACAGATTTCGCAGACCGAACTTTACGCGCCGCCAGCAAAGAGGAAAATGATGATATGGACTTTGTTTTTAACACGTAATAACAGGTATATACAAGTTTTTTAAATAAGTCGTAGCTCGTTAACTTCGGAGGAAAGAGTGCAAATCTATAGACACGTGTCAAGAACATTTTTAACACCCTCTGTAAAGCTGCAGTTTAATTTTACCTTTTAATTGAAAATCATAGCAAAAACTCACCATTAACTATTTTGTGATACAACGTTTGGAGAGAGTATTTTGAACAAGAGAAAAAAGTCATCTCTAGATTATTGATTTAGGTGTCCTTAAATATGAATCTGAAGGTAAAAAAGTTTATAGGGGGGGGGAGGTTGAAATTTTTGTATCATTGAATTGGAATTTCCAAAAATGTATGTCGACGTTGAACTTGGCGGTTATCCAATGGACTGCCAAACAGAGACTCGCGCCGCTTGAATTAATGCTAAGAATTGCTTTTTTTATAACAGAATTTAAACTCCTAATATAATATTTTCGAATACTTGACTCTCCACTCACAAGTATATCCTGCGTGTTGCACACCCTGGCCACCCATGTTGCGTTTAAAACTGAAATCTGATAGAACCAGAATTTGAGTTTAAAATCTGTTTATCTTTTTTTATTATATTTTTATTAGAAGTATTATTTTTATTATACTTTTATTATATTTTAACCATATACGTTGTTCAACACTCTTATGGGTAACATTATACGGTTTGTTCACCCTCTTACAGGTAACAATATGCGATTATGAAGAACTCTTATAGATAAATATATACAGTTGTTCAGCACTCTTACCGGTAACGATATTCGTTGTTCAGCAGTCTTACTGGCAAAAATATACCGTTTTTCAGTACTGTTATAGGTAAAAATATGCGGTTGTTCAGCACTCTTATAGATAACAATAGAGTTATTTAGAATTCTTATTAGTGTAGAAGCAGCTTAAATTTATAGTATACGTTGTTCGACACTCTTATAGGAAACAATATACGGTTGTTCAGCGCTCTTACAGGTAAAAAATATACCATTGTTCAGCACTCTTACCGGTAACAATATATCATTGTTCAACACTCTACGGGCAATAATACACGTTTTCCCACACTCTTACCGGTAACAATATATCGTTGTTCAACACTCTACGGGCAATAATACACGTTTTCCCACACTCTTACCGGTAACAATATATATTTGTTCAACACTCTACGGGCAATAATACACGTTTTTCCCAGACTCTTATAAGCAACAATATACAGTTGTTCAGCAGGTCTAATGTTAGTATATTGTATATACATATATCTAACTTTAGTCGACCGGAAAGCCCCTTTCTCCTTTCATACCTTTCTCCTATTCTTTTTTCTCTCTTCATAATTTTTTCCTATTCTTTTTTCTCTCTTCATAATTTTTTCCTATTCTTTTTCATTCCATTCACCTACTGCATATCGGAATTTTGTTTTAAACAAGCCTCTGACTATCAATATCCCCACCGCTTTCTTCTAGCGTAAATATTCTTTGAATCCGTCTAGGATAATGAGAGAGTTAACTTATTTTAAACAAAACTAAAATGGATCACTAAACGAGTAATTCGGACTGTAATCCACCGTTAATCTCTCATACAGAGATCAATGTAATTGAATCCAAGTTTCAGCTGGCATTCTCTTAAACAGATGCACCACACTCGGTTGCCGATGAATAGTAGTGATCGAAGTGTCTGGTCTTACTTTTAAAAATTATGTAGTATCTTTATTCTGGCTCAGTTTATTCCTGAGCTGCATTTTTTTTTGCACACAATAGATATATGGTCCAAATGGCCAGGTCACAAAGACCCCAAGGACTCAGAGTTGGGTAGAGGAACTGATTTGCTGTTTGCAGTTTTATGGCGTATGGGAAACTAAGCCCATAACTCGCGAAACAGATAAAAAGAAGCAGCTTAAAGACTGGTTAAGGAAAAGGATCGCTTGAATGCTGTTAAGAAGTAGATGGAGTTTCTAGTCAAGACATTTGCCGTGTTCTTTAACTTGCAAAAGGTATGGGTCTCCAACACACTTTGGGAATTGAAACTGGGAACATCAAATTGAAAGTCTGGTATTCTACTAATAAAGGGGATTGGTAAAATTCAAGTATACGGAAGCTGTCTTCGTTTTCATTTCAGTTTTTAAATATATTTAAGTTCATAAAAAAATCAATGAACTTCTACGTTTCACAACACGAAATATTCCTTTAGAAAAATGTCAAATCTCAAATCTCGTAAATGTCAAATCTCTTTGTTAAAGGAATCACGATAAATATAAAAATTTAAATGTTTAAAATAAACATACAAATATGTTTGGAATAATATAGATATTATTTTTATCTCCAAATGAGCAACAAATATTTAATAACGTATTTATTTGAATTTTTTTTACTCTGAATATTTTTAAAGAAATAAATTGTCGTAAAATTTGTCACATTATAATATATCCATGTATCCGTATAAATGTTTTTATGTTATAATTGTATTTTATATTATATATATATATTATTTTTTACTTATTTTTATTTTGCATTTTTTTAATTATTATTTTATTTTTTTGACAAGTACATCAAAGAACAAATTAAAACTTAACAAGCAGTTTTCAGTAAGAGTAATGAACCGGCTCCAGTTGCAATCTTGCTTCTAGGCATATTCATTACAATTAATAATATTCAAATTAAAGAAAATTGCGTTCTTTTTGAAGTTATCTATTCTTCAGAAGAAAAACTTGCACTGGATCGTTTTACCTCTTAACGACATCGTTTTGCACAAAACTAGGCTAAATGGCCAGGTCACAAGGACCTCAGGGCTCAGAGAATGTTATGGAAGGCGACTCACTGAACAGCTGTTAGGAAACAGATGGCAGCCTCCCATCAAATCCATCCAGCGTGTTCTTTAACGTCTCTTGTACACACGGCCACGGCATCATCGTAATAGTGGTGCCAGCACCCAAATATTACACTTTGTTTATTCGACAAGAAAAATATCTCATTTTTTAGTTCTTAGAAGGAATGAATAAAACTACACTATCCCTCGATTTACACCATTTCGGTTTTACACGGTCGAAAAAATACTCTTACTCGCGTAGTTTATACGCCATAGAGGAGGTCTGTGAGGTGGGCGAGACTCCATCAGAAAGACAGCAGAAAGAAAAGAATATAATTTGAATACTGTTCAGCTACAGTATTCCTATCAAAGGTATTCAATTTTAGGCTAATACCGTATTCGTTTATAAGTAATTATTCTTCAGAGGAGAGAAACCCTAGAAAATGACATTGATAAACTAGTCAGCCTAATTAACGGCATGCATTTTTCGTTATATTTCCTACAGCAGGCTCGTTCCTTACGTCAAGTAGCTAGCACAGATAAACAACTAGCTGATGGTATTTTCCCCAAAAACGCTTAATCTGTAGGAATACTTCTTGGAATTATTCTTGAGAAGTGGTACATATTCAAATTATCAGCATTCATTTTTTTCAAAAGTGCAAAATATTCATTTTAATTAAAGGCATTCATTCTTTAGTTGAGTAAACATTTTCAGAAAACATATTAAAAAACAGTATGCAAAATTTTTAAAAGCGAAAACTTTTCGAAAATCCTATTACTGGCCAAAGAAAGTAAATAAATGAATTTTAAGAAAGGAAAATATTAAACCTTTTGTAATTCCTTACGTCCTGGCGTGGCCATGAGTGAGCTATGATTTGACAGTTATAGTTCCCCCCCTTCCCCTAACACCTTAAATCTATTATACTGTATATTTTACGGTTTTCTTTTGTACATTTATTCGACAATTCCTCCTAGACGGTCAGAGCTAGGACCATCAAATTTCGTCTACAGCTTCATCTCACCGTAACTTAGTGAGATATTAGACCCTAGAAAATTAGGTCCCCTCTCGAAACGTTGGCCCCTAAACATCTGTGTATTGAGAAATCTGGGCTTCGAAAACGTACTACTCCATTCGTAACTTTCAAATTCTCATTCATATGGTATCACCTTCAGCGCCACCACGATTTCGAAGATTTACTGCGGGTTTCGTCGCATACGTAACGTTAGACGTAAGTAGGGACCCCACATAAAATTCCGGAACATATCGGTAGACTACCTTCGAAATAACGGGAGACAAAAACTTCCGAAACTCCCGGATAATTCTGCTAGTGAAAAACAAAAAGTTCCGTTTCTGAAATCAGAGATAAAAAGCCTGTCAACTCCCACCAGCCCAATACCACTACCATTTAGAAATTTTTGGGTACGCTATTGTCTAATGATTCGAAATTAGAATTATATTGCCCTATAAGCTATTTTACATAAAATACCAGAGGATAGCATTGACGGTAAAATAATGTCAATTAAAACTGTCTAATGATTCGAATAAAATGTGAATCATAATATTTCATTAATTTGGTTGTTTGAACTCCGAGCGGCACTTTATTACACACAATAAACGAAATCGCCAAGTCACAAAGACCTCAAGATAGACGGTTTGGAGAAAAAGATCCACTGTATAGATGTAAGGTGACATATGGTACCCTCTCGTCCAAGCTATACAGTGTGTTCTTTAACGTGCAGAGGCTATGGCTCTGCCGCACACGGGGCCATGGCTTAACGTCCCATCCGACGAACAGCGGCCCATCATGGGGAGCAGCCGTAACCATCGAGACTCAAGGCCTTTTCACTGGTGACGTCACACGTTCTGACGTCAGCATTCGTCGATCTAGCATCTTGACACCCCGTAGCTGCTTGTGTGTTTGTTGGCGGGATTATTATCTTTAACTATTATCTGGTGTTCAACAAATGTATTTTTAAACAATTTTTGCAAGATAAAAAATGATTGTTTGTTAGAGAATTTAAGAAATAAGAAAAAATTTCTTATTGCCAAAAAGAGAAAGTTGTCTACACTCAATAAATAGTATCCGCAGACTTAATTGTTGGCTTTGATGTTAATAGTTTTGTGACAGTTTTTCAGTCATGTGGGATTTGAACTATATCTCTCCAGGTACATTCCACAGTGTTCTAAGACCACTAAACTAATAAGTTATATTAGTGGAAAAAAGACAGAGTCTGTTAGTTTAGTGGTTTTACACCATTGGCTTATATCTGGAAAGATGTATGCCTAAATGATTAAATCTTTCTTTACCAGAGTGCATAGAATTATTTTTTTAACAATCGAAGATTGATTAGAGACTATTTTCTTTACATTTGGGAGGTTAGTTGAGCGATTTATTGTCAAATCTTTAATATAGATTTAAAGGTAGCTTTGTAAACCAAAATATATATATGTGTGTGCTTTCAGTAAATTGTAGTTTCTAAAGTTTAGATGCACTTTTCCTGTTAGTTTTTGAATATGTATTCCATCGGAAGGTTGTATCCATGTCCAAATATTATTCAAATTTAATGAGAGTTCAGAAAAAAATGCAGCTCAATATTCCGATAAATTCAGTCTAATCACTATGAAAAAGTATTGAAATTAAAGCGTAACTAACTGAAATTGTTACAGCTAAAGCTATTACAGTATATCATTAATTTTTAGTTCACATTTGCCAATAAAATTGTTCTGAATAATTTTTGGGAGTTATTTTCTCTTTTTAATGAAACACACTAATTTTCCATAACAATTCATATGTCACGATTATATTATTAATGGTACAAAAAACTGGATCAGTTATTGACAGCATTTATCGCGAAAAATATCTGAAGGAAATGATTTTATTTTTGTTAATATATAACCGAGTAATTATTTGCATTTAACTTTATTTTTAAACATATTTTGTCATTGTAATTATACGTACAACCGATTATGACGCTCCTGGTAATTTATACATCGTTCTACATGTTCAGAGAACATTAAATGACGATTACTCTGCATTTTGAGTCATCAATTTAGCACAATTACAAATCAAGATCTATTGTAGTTTCAACGTCTTCCTTATTTTAAGGTTTGCCATAGAAATATTACTCTAATGTACATATATACCATATAATAATAATACCATGTCAATCAGTTTTTGAGCCCAGTACCAAACAAAAATGCCCTCCCGATCTTATGAAAAAAGGTAAATGCTCGATTTGCTACGATAGAACTACGTGCGCAAGATGTAATGTGGATCCACAGGATGTGACGTCAGTTTAGACTGCAGTGGCCTTGTTCTCGAAGGTTACGGAGCAGCATGGGTATTTAATGGAAGCTAAATATCAACGCTGGCCCAGATATGACTCCATGCTGCAGATCAGGAGCCTGATGCACAATCAACTGATCCAACTCCCGCCCCCATTTCACTAGTACCTATCCAACCGAAAAGGAATTTTCCATTACTTCTTAAAAAAACGTCTGTGTTTCCCACCAGCCCTGGGTGTAAGGGAACAACTTCTTGTTGCCAATGATAAACTAATGACCTTCAAATTTCACCACAATCGAATATTTCTAACATAAATATTATGCTTGAAATATTGGTTTAAAAGTTATGAAATTTTCATGAAATCCGTTAAAAATATGCTGGCGTTAAGCGATAAGGGACGCGTGAGAGTTTTAGTTTGGAATATTCACCTGAACTATCACCGATTATTTCCTAGTTATCATTTCCTTTAACAATACATTCATTCATTTGTCTGTTGCAAACAAATGAATGAATGTGTTGTTAAAGGAAATGGCTTGGAAGTAGTCGGCTAAAGTCTTCAGACGCCATGGTCCATGATATTGTTAAGCCACGTAAGGAATGTACATAACTCATCAATTCGCTACAGAACTTTTGTGCTTTGAAAGTGGAAAGGCATTTACCAAACTAGTTATTCTTTGGAATTATTTTATTACCAGAAAATGAAACTGATGATAAAATTAAGATCAAAATTTCGTTTTTAACAATTTTCTCGCCTTATTTAAAGTTAGTCAGTTGGGATCACATTGCACCAAACTTAATTTAAAGAAAAGGATAAAAGACATCGAACTCAGAGAGGGAAGCTGAAAATAAAAAGGAAACAGGAGTAAGAGCAAAAACAACGACAAAAGATGTAGAAAGTATGCAGAAAAGAAAACAATAATCATGTGGAGAAAGGAAACCAACAATATCTATATGTAGGAAAGAAAACAATGATATACATATTTAGAAAACAACAGCAAATATATGTAGAAAAGAAAAAAGCAATAAACGTATGTAGAAAAAGAAAAAAATAAGTGAACATATGTAAAAAACAACAACAACAATAAAACTTAAGTAGGAAACAACAAGTATATTTACAAAATGAAAATAAACATATTTAGAATAGAAAACGACAATAAACACATGTTAAAAAAAACGTGAAGAAAAGAAAAAAATTAACATGTGAAAGCAATAAATATGTGAAAAAGTAAACAATAAACACGTAGGAAAGAAAACTACAATAAACATGTAGAAATGAAAACTACAATGAACTTATGTAGAAAAGAAATCAATAAATATATAGAAAACTACAATAAACGTATTAGGAAAAGAAAACAATAATAAACGTATATAGAAAAGAAAACAATAAACACATGTTATAAAGAGAACAACAATAAATATGTGTGGAAAGGAAAACAATAAACTTACTTAGAAAAGAAAACAACAATAAATATACGTAGAAGAGAAAATAGCAATAAATATGTGGAGAAAATAAAATAGCAATAACCGTATGTAGAAAAGAAAAGAATAAAATTATATAGAAAAGAAAACAATAAACTTATGTAGAAGAGAAAACAGTAATAAATACAGGTAGAAAAGAAACAACAATATACACTGCTGGCCATTATAAGTGCAACACCAGGAAGAACTCATCAGATTGTCCCAAAATAAGCAAGATGGGTAGCCCATGGGAGAACATGTAAATGATTCAAAGCGCAGCACTTGCGCACTTCATATGTGACAGTAACGCCCCCTGGAAGTGGCATAAGAGGATATTACAAAGAGCTGGTGTAAAGCACTGGAATTGTATTTGCTTGAGTTCTTGCGCACTAAAGGATCAAGTATGCCCCGTCGAAGAACACGGCATCCATACGACCAGGTTTCCGACTTTGATCAAAGGAGAATGCCAGATCAAATTTCTAAAAAAAAAACACGTTGCCAGATATTTTTTATGAATTCTGTATTCAACCATAGTTTTCGGATACTTTTTTGAGCGACTGTACTAAATTGGCCCTTGTATATTAAATAACTTGTCCCTGATTGGAGGTTGTGGTAGTGTGCCCATTTTCGGATTAGGCTCTGGTGAAGAGATTATGTTAAGAAACCATGACTTATGCGGAGCCGATCAAGCACAACTTATTCCTTGAGATTCATGTGAAGATATGACTGTTTGACGGCAGGTTTGATCTGAAAGGTTTTATCAATCTGTTGTAATACAGATTCTTGAGACTGTTCCCCGGGGCTCGATGGAATCATTTAAGAGCCGAATTTTTAATCATTTAAGAGTCGAAATATTTAATAGAATCTTTAAGTCATAAATAAACTTAAAAGTAAAACGTAAAAATCACAAAATAAAATATATTTTCTCACCTATTAGTTTTAACGTTATTAACTTTCCACTTAGCATTGAAAACTGCTAACAGGAATCTAATCACAATTGCACTAGATTATAAAATACAATCTGAGCAAATATTTGAGCAGTGAATAAAGGTTGCAAAATAATTAAGCAGTTTTTAATGTTTTGCAAAAAAATATATCTAACAGAATTTTTGGCATATGATGCATAAGCCAAAAATTCTACTTTGTTTTTAGTCTAAGAACGTTTCAGGGAATTAATTGAATATAAGGAAACTCGAATGCTACACGTTTCTTCATGTAATGGATTTCAAAATAATGAAATTGATAAATTTATTTCAATTTATAGATTGCATTCTTTATGTCAATCATGGCTCAAACAATCATTTCAATTTATAGATTGCATTCTTTATGTCAAATCAGCACTCAAACTAAAAATAATGCTTTATGAAAATTGTTACCAAAATAAATTCTACAGTGCCGGGATAGGAGAGAATCTCTCCCTGTTATGACTCTTGATCCAATAAAGCCTTTGAATACTGTTTTAAACGTTATAACCCAACATATAAATTAGATAATCCCCATCAGGTGCGTAGCTATTAGAGGATTGGGGGAGACTCCACCCCCAAAAGTAAATCGGAGTTGACAAAATTCGAAGCAACTTTATAAAATCCAGGTGAGTTGTGAAAATTTTAATTTTTTTTTTGTTTTGTTAAATTAATGGGAATTACGAAAATCCAGAAAATTTGAAAAATCTAGGGCAGTTGGGAAAATTCAAATCGACTTGGTAAAATACAGATAAGTTGCGAAAATTGGAATTGGTAGAAAACGAGGAAACTTAGCCAAAATCTAGGACAGTTGACAAAATGCAGGCGAGTTGTGAAAATCGGATTGGTTTTGTAAAATTGAGGTAACTCGGCAAAATTTAGGGAAGTTGTAAAATTGAAGTAACTTGGTAAATTTAGGGGAGATGTAAATATAGGGATTTTTGTCAAATTAAGGTGAGGTTTCAAAATCTTGCGTAGCTGTCATCCCCCTCCCTCACCCCAAGGAGCGAAATTGTGGAGATTTAATTAAAGTTAAGTAAAATATTTAATTTTCTCTGTTGGCAAAATTTGATTCCCGAGTTCGAAATTCTTTTGTCTCCCTCCAACCATAGTCCCTTTGCTACGCCACTGATCCCTATGTTAATGGAAAGCCAAATAATAAACCACCATACCTTGAACAATAAAGTTGTGTATAGGAATAAGATTGAAGGCAAATTAAAGATCTAATTGATTGTATTTAAATTTTATATTTTAGCAATATTCATTCAGTTTTAAAGTGTTTTTGGAAGCTGAAATATTTAACGAAAAACAATACCAGTCACGACATTTTATCTCAGAGGGTAACCAACACACAAATAATAAACGTTATATCAAATCGTCTACTAAAAAAATTACATATTTAGAAATTCATCTAATTTTGAATTCATCCATATTTAAAATATTATTAAGAGATGGTGATTCTGATGTTAACTATTCCTGCTTAAATCACCATGATATTCAATGAATATCACAGAAATTTCGTATTCAGTGAGACTTAATTTAGAACTTGAATTCTCTCATTCTCAGAGAAATATTTTTCTTAAACGTATTGAATTTCTGATATTTCTTTCCTTTGACGTAACATCGAAATTATTTCATTACTTAAATATAAAAACAGTGTCAGAAAATGTGACTAATCCTATGTGTCAACTCGCATAAAGCAAATTTCTCTTTAATATTTGTTAAGTAGCCGTCTAGGCAAAACTTCACTGTTTACGAGAGTAAATTTGAAGCCTTTCTGATAACGTATTCGATAATAAACAAGAAACTTACAGAGGAAGAAAGAAAATAATTGTAAATCAGACGGCGAAATCCGATTTACATATTTTTTCTTATTATTGAAAGCTGATATCCGAAGCTTCTTCAGCATTTTAGCAGACTTTACAGTTTAAGATCGTCTTAAACTTAATACTAACAAGTCCTGTGTACTTCTAGTGATATTTTTACCAATCTCCTTATTGATTTTTCACTATCAAGTGTCGGTATTGCACCATATCTTTCGAAGCGGAGCCAAACTAAATGTGTTGTTGGTTAAATGAAAGCTTGTGAGATGAGAGTGTCATAGGCTATAAAAGTTTACCTCACATGAGCTCTTCTCATTTTACTCTTTCTAACTTTAACAGTGATCCGACTTTTGGGAGGCTAAACCGATAACCGGATAATAGAAATATTTAGACATGTTTAGCTATAGAGCACTATTAAATCTTTAGGGTAGTTTTAAAATATAGACCTGTATGATTAAATACATGGTTATAAATACCTTTAAAAACTATTTTATAATAATGCCAAAATTCCGTTATTCAGAGCAGAGTTGCTCCCAGATTCTCAGATGTGGAGTGGGAGATTCCTTGTTTCCAGGATTATCAGAGCATATTTTTGTCCTTCACTATTTCGCAGAAAGTATTGTTGTGTAATTGGAGTGAACATATACTATACGTGAATTAAAGAACTAAAAAGTGCTATGATAATTTTGGAAATAAGGAACCTCCAACTCCACATCTGGGAACAACTCTGCTCTGAAGAACTGGATTTAAACATCGTCCAAAGGTATTTATAACCTGTATTTAGCCAATGCAGGTGTTTATCTTTAAACTGCCATACAGCTTTAATAGTGTATTATCGCAAAACGTATCTAACCATTAAAAGTTGTGGATTCATTTTGATTAAACAAATAATTTGTTAAAACAATTATTACCGATAATATTAAACTGGATAATCGACGCTTTATTCTGCATATACTCTTTAACAAAAAAGATGCATTCTTTGCAACAATCTATCATCATCATCATCATCATCATCATCATCATCATCATCATCATCATCATCATCATCATCATCATCATCATCATCATCATCATCATCGTCGTCGTCGTCGTCGTCGTCGTCGTCGTCGTCGTCGTCGTCGTCGTCATCATCATCATCATCATCATCATCATCATCATCATCATCATCATCATCAAGCAGCCATGGGCTACGGAGGTCAAACCAGACCGTGCAATTTAGTTCTCCAAGCAAGTCTATCCTGAGCTACACCTACTGCATCTGGCCACTGCACACCAATTCTAACAAGGTCCTGTTTGACATTGTCTGCCCACCGCATCCTAGGTCTCCCCTTCTTTCTGAGGCCTTTAGGCACACTGTTCATAACCCTATTCGCCAATCTATAATTATACATACGGGCAACATGGCCAAACCAACGGAGTCTCTCTCTGCACAATATGCTGCTTAAAGGAGGTTGCAAACTCCTTTGCCTAATCTCATCATTATTTACAAAGTTGAACCACCTAATGCCCAAGATACTGCGTAAGCATCTGGAATCAAAAGCATCTAGTTTCCTGTTATCTTGTTTACAACGTGTCCACGTTTCACTACCATAACTAACCCTAGAAAGAACCAAACTATTATACAGTCTAATTTTAGTCTTTAGGTGTATACGCCTATTTCTCCACACTCTCCATAGATTCTTAAAAGTCCCGGCAGCAATCCCTATTCGTCTGTTAATCTCATGCCGCACATCACCATTATCTGTTACATAGCTCCCAAGATAATTAAACTGTGACACCTGCTCAAGACTGCAACCATTCAGATTAACTGAATCACAGCCTGCCTGACCAATTTTCATCACTTTAGTTTTCTCTCTGTTTATAACCAAACCTACTCTACTACCAGTCTCATCAACAGCTCTAATGAAAGAGCTCATCTCATCAACATCATTTGCCAAAAGGACTAAATCATTAGCATAATCTAAATCAGAAATTTTCGTATCTCCAGCCCATTTAAGGCCAAAATCTTTCCCTTGAAGTGAATTTCGCATAACATAATCAATAACCAAGCTAAAGAGAAAAGGAGACAAAATGCACCCTTGTCTAACACCAGAAGTAATGTTAAACCAACTGCTTCAAGACTTGCCAACTCTCACACACGACTCAATGTTATTATAGAGAGCTTTCATTATGTTAACTAACTTGTCAGGTATACAATATGATCTCACAATCAACCACAAATTATGACGATCAACAGATTCGAAAGCCTTTTTGAAATCAACAAAGCTAGCAACCAAAGGTTTCTGAAACTCTAAACATTTCTCAAGAATCTGCCTAAGTGAAAATATCTGATCCACACATCCCCTACCACTTCTGAATCCACATTGCTCATTACGCAATTGACTGTCAACCAGATTCTTAATTCTATTAAGCACAATCATGGAAAGAACTTTACCTGGAACAGAGAGTAGGCTGATACCCCTATAGTTATCACAAGAACTGCGATCACCTTTTTTGAAAATAGGGATAACACTAGCTCTGGTAAAATCCTTAGGAACCATGCCTTTATCATAAAAGATATTCAGAATTTCTGTCATCCAAGTGGTAACCGAAACATTCCCAGCTCTAAGCATTTCCGTAGTAATTTCATCTACCCCTGGGGATTTATGAAGTTTAAGTTTAGAAACAGCCAAAATAACTTCAGATTGTGTTATAGGGCCAACATTAAAGCCACCAATGCATCTATCATCATTGCTAATAATGGGAGTAGAACTAACTACATTGTTTAGAACATCACTGAAATGCTCAACCCACGTATCCATGACAGAATCCTCCCCTTCTATAACCTTACCTTGTTTATCCTTCAATCCTTGTATGCCTGTCCGTTTTCTACCACACAAAACATTAACTATCTGGTACAGCTCTCTGCTGTTGTGCTGTCTAACTGCTTCCTCGGCTTTGTCAGCCAAACCATCAAGCCAAAGATTCTTATCAGCAGCTGCTATCTGATCCTTTACAAGTTTATTAAGGTCTCTGTAATGCTTTCTATTAGGACTAGTGGGGTATTGATTAAGGGCATTCCTGCAGTTCTTTCTTTCCGAAATAAGCTCAAGTGCCTTATCACTCAGATAATTTTGCGTCTTCTGCTCCTTTTTTCCTAAAAGAGTACTGATAGTGTCCAAAAAAGCCTGTTTAAAATGATACCATTCTTCCTCAACTTCAGTAGTAAGCAAACCATGACTGTCATAATGACTAAGTAACCTATCATGGTATGCTTTGGCTATAACTGGATCTTTCAGAGCTTCAGTATTAAAAGTAAATTTTTTAACCCTAGCACAACACTTTTTAAGTTTAAGTTGCAACACACTTTTAACAAGGTAGTGGTCCGATCCAATTTCAGCTCCCCTATATGCCCTGGTATTCCTAACAGAACTAGCCCATTTGCTGTTAATTAATATGTAATCAATCATATTCTTATGCAGCCCATCAGGTGAAACCCATGTGTACTTATGTATGTCGCGGTGTTTGTAATAAGTGTTAGTTATTCTGAATCCATTGAGTTTACTTACCTGTAGGAGACGTTGCCCATTGCCATTGCAGTTACCAATATCAAAAGGGTCTATTACTCCTCCCCAAAGGTCAGAGTCAGTACCAACTTTGGCATTGAAGTCACCAAGAACAAGGGTATTATCTCCTTTCTTGACAGAATTCAAAATATCCCGAAGTTGTTCATAAAACCTATCCTTCTCATCCTCATCGGCATCCTCAGTGGGGGCATAACAGCAGATAACATTCAAGTCTTTAAGGCTTGTCTGAAATTTTGCTGTAAGAAACCTTTCATTAATGCACTCATATCCTAGTAGAGCATCATTAGCGTGTCTGTTGAGAAGCAGACCCACGCCTTGGTGATGCTTATCATCTTTCCTCACTGAAAAGATAAATTTAAGATTATATTTAAGAATCTGACCTTTATCTGTCCATCTGGTCTCTTGCAAGCCGAGAATATCTAAATTATAACGGTGGAATTCTTGTGTGAGGACATCAAGAGAAAAAGCTCTGTGTAGAGTCTTCACATTCCAACTACCTATGGAGAGAAAATGGTTAGTGGGATGTTTAAAGAAACTATGTTTATTGAGAGAAGGAATGCGAACAATATCAAACAGCCTCCTAATCGCAGACATGGGGCAAAGACCCGTTCCCCCACTACTAAAGGCTGAAGCCATCTACACTGGAAGACTTCCTCCAATGTAGAATTTGACGATGCCAATAGAAGCAAAGAGTTCAGGTGCCTGCGATGACTTCTGCTCAGGATTATCCACCAGCTGATAAACATATCCCGTGAATCTATTCACTTGGGGCTGTCAACCCACAAACAAACAGAAAACACAGCGGAAGATTTTCCCTCCACAGAAGCCCACCAGTGCAGCAAAATCATGATCCATAATCAAGCTCAGAGCCATATATCTGTCCTGTCCAGTAGAAACCTACTGGACAGGACAGATATATGGCTCTGAGCTTGATGGTCAGCACCAGGACCCTGTGTGGTTGACCACTCCTCAGCAGGGTAGAAAAAAAAAGAAAAGTAGCCATAGTTGTCCAGATCAGTAGGCCACACTAATCTTGCAGCCCTCCCCTTCCGTTCACTTCCACAAGAGAGTATTTCTTTTGAAAGTTACTAACGGTCCGCACCACGAGAAGGCGGGGTCGGACATTAGGTGCTAGGCCTGGCCAGTTCTATGCATCATCACAGGGGATTGGTGCATAGCTCTCCTTCCAGTGACTACCTAGCTACCATTATACCCATCATTTATGAATCAACGAAATAACTGAATGACAAAACAATCACGTATCATCAACATATGATCCACGACTTATGTTCAACTCACGGCTCATTGCAGAGGACTTACAGCTCATAAAACCAATTATCAATATACTGAACCTTTCTCATTTCTTCCTTTTTTTTTACCAAACATTTTTAGATGCATAACTAAGCGATTTTTCCATTTCATAGCACTAATTAAAAATTTTTTTTTTTTTTGTTTTTTAATCATGACATTTTCTTGATCAACGAATTTAGTTTTTTACTAATTCATTGCTAATAAAAATGTAAATTTTCGTTTCGTGAAGAGAATTCTTTTCTGCGGCTTTTCAAGCATGTAGTTCTTTTTCCTTCTGTTGGCTTTTCTTAAAGTTTGGGTAGGAAGGTAGACGGGGGGAGGAGAGAATTTTGTTTCGGACGGGTGTGGCGGATTCGGAGAGTTCAGTTTCGGGGAGGATTTGAGAATTTAGTTTGGTTGGGAGGATGGTGTTCCAAGAATTTAGTTTCTGGGAGGGTTTGAGAATTTAGTTTGGTTGGGAGGGTAGTTTCCGAGAATTAATTTCGGGTAGGGTTTGAGAATTTAGTTTGGTTGGAAGGATGGTGTTCCGAGAATTTATTTTCGGGGAGGATTTGAGAATTTAGTTTGGTCGGGAGGATGGTATTCCGAGAATTTAGTTTCGGTGAGAGTTCGAGAATTTAGTTTGGTTTGGAGGATGGTGTTCCGAGAATTTAGTTTCGGGGAGGGTTTGAGAATTAAGTTTGGGTGGGAGGATGGTGTTCTGAGAATTTAGTTTCGGGGAGGGTTTGAGAATTTAGTTTCGGAGAGGGTATGAGAATTTAGTTTGATTGGGAGGATGGTGTTCCGAGAATTTAGTTTCGGGGAGGGTTTGAGAATTAAGTTTGGTTGGGAGGATGGTGTTCCGAGAATTTAGTTTCGGGGAGGGTTTGAGAATTTAGTTTGATTGGGAGGATGGTGTTCCGAGAATTTAGTTTCGGGGAGGGTTTGAGAATTTAGTTTGGTTGGGAGGATGGTGTTCCCAGAATTTAGTTTGGAGTGTTTGAGAATTTAGTTTGGGTGGGAGGATGGTGTTCCGAGAATTTATTTTCGGGAAGAATTTGAGAATTTAGTTTTGTCGGGAGGATGGTGTTCCGAGAATTTAGTTTCGGGGAGGGTTTGAGAATTTAGTTTGGTTGGGAGGATGGTGTTCCGAGAATTTAGTTTCGGGGAGGGTTTGAGAATTTAGTTTGGTCGGGAGGATGGTGTTCCGGGAATTTAGTTTCGGGGAGGGTTTGAGAATTAAGTTTGGTTGGGAGGATGATGTTCCGAGAATTTAGTTTCGGGGAGGGTTTGAGAATTTAGTTTGTTTGGGAGGATGGTGTTCCGAGAATTTAGTTTCGGGGAGGGTTTCAAAATTTAGTTTGGTTGGGACGATGGTGTTCCGAGAATTTAGTTTCGGGGAGGGTTTGAAAATTTAGTTTGGTTGGGTGGATGATGTTCCGAGAATTAATTTCGGGTGGGTTTGAAAATTTAGTTTGGGCGGGAGGATGGTGTTCCGAGAATTTAGTTTCGGGGATGGTTTGAAAATTTAGTTTGGTTGGGTGGATGGTGTTCCGAGAATTAATTTTCGGGGAGGATTTGAGAATTTAGTTTGGTCGGGAGGATGGAGTTCCGAGAATTTAGTTTCGGTGAGAGTTCGAGATTTTAGTTTGATTGGGAGGATGGTGTTCCGAGAATTTATTTTCGGGGAGGGTTTGAGAATTAAATTTGGTTGGGAGGATGGTGTTCTGAGAATTTAGTTTCGGGGAGGGTTTGAGAATTTAGTTTGATTGGGAGGATGGTGTTCCGAGAATTTAGTTTCGGGGAGGGTTTCAAAATTTAGTTTGGTTGGGAGGATGGTGTTCCAAGAATTTAGTTTCGGGGAGGGTTTGAAAATTTAGTTTGGTTGGGAGGATGGTGTTCTGAGAATTTAGTTTCGCGAAGGGTTTGAGAATTTAGTTTCGCGAAGGGTTTGAGAATTTAGTTTGGTTGGGAGGATGGTGTTCTGAGAATTTAGTTTCGGGGAGGGTTTGAGAATTTAGTTTGGTTGGGAGGATGGTGTTCCGAGAATTTAGTTTCGGGGAGGGTTTCAAAATTTAGTTTGGTTGGGAGGATGGTGTTCCGGGAATTTAGTTTCGGGGAGGGTTTGAGAATTAAGTTTGGTTGGGAGGATGATGTTCCGAGAATTTAGTTTCGGGGAGGGTTTGAGAATTTAATTTGTTTGGGAGGATGGTGTTCCGAGAATTTAGTTTCGGGGAGGGTTTCAAAATTTAGTTTGGTTGGGACGATGGTGTTCCGAGAATTTAGTTTCGGGGAGGGTTTGAAAATTTAGTTTGGTTGGGTGGATGATGTTCCGAGAATTAATTTCGGGCGGGTTTGAAAATTTAGTTTGGGCGGGAGGATGGTGTTCCGAGAATTTAGTTTCGGGGAAGGTTTGAGAATTTAGTTTGGTTGGGAGGATGGTGTTCCGAGAATTTATTTTCGGGGAGTATTTGAGAATTTAGTTTGGTCGGGAGGATGGAGTTCCGAGAATTTAGTTTCGGGGAGGGTTTCAAAATTTAGTTTGGTTGGGAGGATGGTGTTCCAAGAATTTAGTTTCGGGGAGGGTTTGAAAATTTAGTTTGGTTGGGACGATGGTGTTCTGAGAATTTAGTTTCGCGGAGGGTTTGAGAATTTAGTTTGGTTGGGAGGATGGTGTTCCGAGAATTTAGTTTCGGGGAGGGTTTGAGAATTTAGTTTGATTGGGAGGATGGTGTTCCGAGAATTTAGTTTCGGGGAGGGTTTGAGAATTAAGTTTGGTTGGGAGGATGGTATTCTGAGAATTTAGTGTCGGGGAGGGTTTGAGAATTTAGTTTGATTGGGAGGATGGTGTTCCGAGAATTTATTTTCGGGGAGGGTTTCAAAATTTAGTTTGGTTGGGAGGATGGTGTTCCAAGAATTTAGTTTCGGGGAGGGTTTGAAAATTTAGTTTGGTTGTGAGGATGGTGTTCTGAGAATTTAGTTTCGCGGAGGGTTTGAGAATTTAGTTTGGTTGGGAGGATGGTGTTCCGAGAATTTAGTTTCAGGGAGGGTTTGAGAATTTAGTTTGGTTGGGAGGATGGTGTTCCGAGAATTTAGTTTCGGGGAGGGTTTCAAAATTTCGTTTGGTCGGGAGGATGGTGTTCCGGGAATTTAGTTTCGGGGAGGGTTTGAGAATTTAGTTTGTTTGGGAGGATGGTGTTCCGAGAATTTAGTTTCGGGGAGGGTTTCAAAATTTAGTTTGGTTGGGACGATGGTGTTCCGAGAATTTAGTTTCGGGGATGGTTTGAAAATTTAGTTTGGTTGGGTGGATGGTGTTCCGAGAATTAATTTCGGGCGGGTTTGAAAATTTAGTTTGGTCGGGAGGATGGTGTTCCTTGAATTTAGTTTCGGGGAAGGTTTGAGAATTTAGTTTGGTTGGGAGGATGGTGTTCCGAGAATTTAGTTTCGGGGAGGGTTTGAGAATTAAGTTTGGTTGGGAGGATGGTGTTCTGAGAATTTAGTTTCGGGGAGGGTTTGAGAATTTAGTTTGATTGGGAGGATGGTGTTCCGAGAATTTAGTTTCGGGGAGGGTTTCAAAATTTAGTTTGGTTTGGAGGATGGTGTTCCGAGAATTTAGTTTCGGGGAGGGTTTGAAAATTTAGTTTGGTTGGGAGGATGGTGTTCTGAGAATTTAGTTTCGCTGAGGGTTTGAGAATTTAGTTTGGTTGGGAGGATGTTGTTCCGAGAATTTAGTTTCGGGGAGGGTTTGAGAATTTAGTTTGGTTGGGAGGATGGTGTTCCCAGAATTTAGTTTCGGGGAGGGTTTGAGAATTTAATTTTGTTGGGAGGATGGTGTTCCGAGAACGTTGTTGCGGGATGAGGGGCTGTCGGAGAATTCAGTTTCAGGGAGAGTTGGATAATTTAGAATCGTTGGGCATGTAGTCTGAGAATAAGACTTGAGCAGAGTTTCCCATTTACTAAAATATTTCATGAACAGAAAGTCAAAATGGTATTCTATATGGAATGAGATTTTACAGTTTTTTAAATCTATTTTCAGTGTCGGGCATATAATATGTGACTGAAATAAAATTACACGAAGGGCACTGTTTCGTATTTCGAAATAGGTAGACAAGTTTGAGATTTAGAATAAGACGACTCCCCCCCCCCCCGGGGACCTCCTTGCGTCATATCTGCGAGAACTTTTGAAGTATCAACTAAGCAATGGCATAATCTCTAAATGTCTCCACAATTTCCTAGAATTCTCCACTATGATTCAGTTGCAAGTTAAACATGCAGGCATGACGTACTCTGCAATATGCAGAATTGAAGCGTAAATTGATTTCGATAATAAGAAAAGAGTAAGCGAAATAAATGAAACCGTTTTTAACGCTTTTGGTCTCTGGTCACATGCCGTAAAAACAGGCTTAAAAATAATAAAGAGAAAATGCTGACCATTATAAGACAAATCCAATCCAATTTTAGAAATATTTGACTGAAGCCTTACCGTCTGAGGATTAACGTCACTTCCAGGGAGCGAGTGTCCATTTCAGCTTTCAATAGAAGCAAGAAACAAATTTAGAACTGACAGCTGCAATTTGCTTTTCTATGAGCTTACGATCAGATGTGTCATTGCAATTGTGATCTGAAAACCTCTAGAAAAGAAAATGGCAAGAAATAACGACCCTTATATTTTTGATTTGGAAAACTAAATATAAGGATATTATTAAAGAAGATCCATTATTTTAAGTGCTATATTTTATCAAATAATTGAATAAAAAGAGATTCATAAATTTTGCGTACAAACCGATAAGAAACTTTCAGATTTCCCTTCTGTGTTCAACACACTTCAATGTAGATGTCATTGTTGTCATAGTATACAATGCTGAGGTCGGATATAAGTGGAGGGTAAAGTGAGTAGTAGTGAGGGTAATGAAATCAAACAAAAATTTATTAAACATATATATCTCATGCATTTTTCAATAAAATTTTAATGATCTCTAAAGAGGAGGGGAAAATGTTATATTGCAATGAAATTATAGTCTCTTCCCCTGCCTCTCGCTTTTTGGGGTCGGGTAGCTCAGTCGGTAGCGCACTAGACTCGTAGGCTGTACCTCGCAGGTTCGAGTCCCAGCTATGCCAGAATTGAGATTTATCTCTGCAAAACCGTTCTCTAGGGGACACAGACAGACTTGGAAAGATCATCGTCTGGCCGATGGGACGTTAAGCCATGACCCGTATGCCAGAGAGCCATACCCTGTGCACATTAAAAAATACGCTGGATTGCATTGACAGGAGGCTACTATTTGTATCCCAACAGGTGTCCAGTGGATCCCGTCCCCAAACCTTCTCTGAGACTTCGGGGTCCTTGTGACCTGGCAATTTAGTTCATTGTGTTCAAAAAAGTGCAGCTCAGATGAAAAACAACCCAACTTAAAAGAGTTGCGTTTACCCCCTCCCCCCCCTCCCTCAGGTGGTAAGATAAATTCTATGATTTCAGTGCAAAACTCTAGACCTCCACACTCTAGCAGCCAACTCTCAAGCAATGGCAAGCAAAGTTAAAATTTATAGTATAAACAGACTGCTTAGAGGGTTGGGTTGTTTTATTTAAACTCTGGCGGCAATTTTTGCACACAGTGGGCTATATGGTCAAGCCTGAGCTCCCCGAGAAGGTTTGGGAAAGAGAACGCAATGGACAGCCGTTGGGAGACAGATGGTAACCTTCCATCAAGACCATTCAGGGTGTTCTTTAACGTGCACAGAGTATGGCTTTTTCGCACATAGGACCACGGCGTAACATCCCATCTGATGGACAATAGCCTTTCCAAGTCCATCAGTGTCCCTACTGACCAAGGGTAGGGCGGGGAGTTTTGCGGAGATAAATCCCGATGTTGAACCAGGTGGGGATTCAAACATACGAACTGAAGCTTAGGAACCTGGAGCGCTACCAACTGAGCCACCCCTTCCTACTGCTTAAAATATTCATTCCAAACTTGTGACTTTATGTCCTGATAGCAGAGTGATTAGAGCGTTTGACCACTGATCAAAAGGGCCAGGTTTCGAGTCCGGATAAGAGAGGGGTATATTCTTTCTTGTGCTATCCTTCTGCTGAAGTGTTCCTCACAGATCTTCTCTATTGCACTTAATGCAGACAGGCTCTTGTTGTTGAGTAGTCTTATCTCAGACCAACAGTTTTTTTGCATACATTGGCTAAATAATCAGGTCAGAAGGACCCCAAGGGTTCAGAGAATATTGGGGGAAGGAGATTCACCTGACAGTTGTTACGAGACTTAAGCCTTCTGTCAGTCATCCATACTATTCTTTAACATCGTGAGTATGGCTCTCCTGCGTAATGGGGACACGGCTTAACGTCCCATCCGACGGATGCTTGTCTTTCCAAGACCGTGGCAGCCTGTCTGCACCGTGGGCAGGATGAGGGTTAGCAGAGATAATTCTCAATGGCACAGTTGGTACTCGAACCTGAGAACACCAGATGACGAAACTGAGCCAACCCCGCCTCAACAAGATCCTTTCAGATTTCAATGACAAGCAAAGCAACTGTTTGTGGATAAGTTATTATTTATTTTTTATTATTACCTATCATCCTATTGCTTTTCGCTTTGACATTTGTCAGTTGTTCGGTTTGTGGATTTTAACAAAACGTTGTTCCATCGTATCTTTCGAACACTATGGAGGAACTTAAATCATTTATATGTCAAATGAAAGCTTCTGATGTGGGAAGTATCATAGGCTAAAACAAGTTCATCCGAATGCTTTCTTCTCCTCTAAAAAGGGGAAATGTCAAAAAACTGCGGCAAAAAAGCGACGGGGAATGCAGATAAAAACAACAGAAAGAGTGTTGCTAATGAATGGAGAAGTCAAGTTTGTTTAGTGTGTTTCTCGAAAACCACAAGGTGTCCCTGAATTCATGGCCCAAACGTGAGGGGATGGTAGTACACACCGAACCCACCAATATTCGTAAGAGAATATACGGCCGCAAACTCAGTGAGGAGTCGGAAATGAAGGACAGACACAGAGGTTTCAAGAGTGATATTTATTGCAGATCATTAAAACAAATGCTCGAAAGTCCGCCCACCAACGTTGATACAGGCGGCACAATAGTGGACTGGTGATCGGTGTACCTGCTTGTAAACACCGGGTTTGTCGTGCACATCGGTGGCTGCGATGGACAGTCGGGCTACCAGATCCTATGCAGACTGCACGGGTGTCTTGTATATGACCCTCTTCAAATGTCCCCACAGAAAGAAATCGATACAAGAAAGATCGGGCGATCTGGGGAACCATGGGATGGGACCACTCTGCCCAATCCATTGGTTCCCAAATGTGGTATTAAGATTCCGATGCACATCCATGCTGAAATTGGCGGATGCTCCATCGTGCTGGAACCACATACCAACGTGGATTGTGGCTGGAACATCTTGAAGCAATTCCGGCAAAACCTGTTGCAGAAAAATCCCTTTACGTTCGCCCATCGAAGTGGACCAGCAGTAGGTAGAGAGTAGTCATGAATACTGTTTAGGATGCGAGAGGAAAAGTTCCTGCCACCTTCCCCTGCGTGTTCACTAGAAGTTGGAGAGGTCGTGACTAGACTTTTGTTTGGTTCTTTTTTTCTCTGCAGTGTTGTTTACCTTCCCCATTTCTTTCTCACTAAGCATCTAGCATAGAAATAGGTTGAGAGAAGTTTCGCTAAGTTTCTGTTGCTAGGTAGAACTCCAGTGGTGCCCTAACTTTGTTTTCCATTGTCGGTGTAGAATTCGATATCCTAGGATGGGACTACAAATTTTATGGGTTGACCCCCTTTTCCCCCTTCACGAACGGTTCACACAGGTGGTCTCTAAACGCGATAACATCAGTGAAAATGTCAGTATCGAAAGGTAGGCTAATTTATCAGGTTATATCGCTCTCATTGTTTCTTGAGGGTCATTCCTATTCTGGGAGGTTTCCTCATTCAAGAACGAGGTGCTTTGAGAAGCATTGGGAAGGGGTATTGTACTTAGGAAACGTAAAAGCTCCCTACAACAATGCTCTTGAAGGAAGCGTGTCTCTGAATAGTCGCTGTGGACGAATTGCTTCGAGGGCGGCTCTGTTGACAAAATAATTATAGTCAACGCGTTACCTGCTACTTAGACAGGTAAGTCTAATAACAGGGAAGGTGACAAAGTCCTTCGAGGTCCCTGCAGTTAGGATTGTGTTGTTCAAGTCGTAAACGTGAAAATAAGCGCGAATGTAACAGCCCAAGAAGGTGTGTCTCTGAACAGCGCCCATATCTGTCACCAAAGGAGAGGGAGTAAGTGTTCGTTGGAGGTCGAGTGAAGTAGCTAATACAATAAACCAGGGCGCTGAATGACATAATGTGAGAGTGCTAAAGGAGGTGTGTCAGAAAGCCTGTTCTGTTGAGAAATAATTATAGGGAACTGTCGTTAGCCAGGTATGTGCACTGATAACAATGTCCTTTTGGGACGCTTCATAGTCGGGGTCCTTCAAGGGGGCATAATGTCCACTCGGAAGGGCCATTTCTTGTCACCGAATCTTACCCAACGACACGTTCCGTTTAAAGAAGGGACGCTACTGACAATGAATGGGAGTCTTGAGTTGGCGATAAGAAAGCCCCAAGGAAATGTCTTCCCGTCCACGCATTGTTGCATTATAACAGAAGTGGGGGAGGTAACGAAAAACCCTTAACTCACGTCGGGGGAGAATGTGACCCTTCACCTGCCGTAAATACAGGAGTTTTTCGGGAAACAGGATTGCAACGAAGCATGGCAGTAGGTAAGACCCCGGGGCATCGAAATTGAACTGCCTTCACTTAATGCGGACCAAGTCTGACAGACAATCAACAAACTTCAAAATAGATTTAAAACATCAGACAAGGAGATTTTGTATAACTCAAGACGAAGAAAGTTTTTATTAAATTTGAAACAAACATATAGAATAAAAGTGGAATATACTTACGCGTTTACGAAAAATTAATTTGTAATCAGGCTTTTAGAACGATTAACAGGTTCACATAATGCTTCAAAAGAGGTGCAAAGGACAAAAGTCATAACTAAAATGCAAAAGATGGAAACGTTTAACAAATAAGATAAAAAGTCAGGATTCTTTGGGAAAAAAGCATGACCGAATGTAAGGTACGCGAAATAGAAACTCCGTTCAAGATTAAAAACACGTCAATCGAGTAAAATATGTTTAACGGGGTCACACCTATGCACCCTACATAATAAAACTGACTTTTCCGGTGAATTGCATTACTGAAAAGATTTTAATCCCCATTCTCCTCAAATTATTCCTCTGCTTTCTCCCTCATTCTCCTCAAACGATTCCTCTACTTTCCTCTCGTAATCTATTACCCCCTCCCCTCCATCCACCCCTTCCTTTCTCTTCTGTACTCTTCCTCTCCTTTTCTTTCTTCTGCCTTCCTCTTTTTATAGAGCATTAACGATATGGAGGAAAATTCTGTAGTTAAAAATGAAAACATACGTTAATTTAATAGTACCCCCCCCTCCATCCACCCCTTCCTTTCTCTTCTGTACTCTTCCTCTCCTTTTCTTTTTTCTGCCTTCCTCTTTTTATAGAGCATTAACGATATCGAGGAAAATTCTCTAGTTCAAAATTAAAACATACGTTAATTTAATAGTAGAGTAGTACAGGAGATATCCTGTAAACATGGGTCTGGTGAAAAGTTTGCTGAAAAAAGGATAGGAGAGGAAGAGTACAGAAGAGAAAGGGAGGGAGGGTTGGAGGGGGGTAATAGATTACGAGATTAAAGCAGAAGTATAATTTGAGGAGAATGGGGGGGGGGAAATAGAATAGGGACGAAAGAAAGAGGAGAATCTTGCAAAAGCCTTCCATTGGTCGAGATCTAATTCACACTGATTGGGTGAAGGTTTGGATTTAAATCATAAGCACCACTGTATGTCTGTATCATTTGCTGTCAGTAAGCGACTCATTAAACATGGTAGGACGAAAGAGCGATTCTATTTGGAAAGATTTCAAGAAATACCCTAAAGGAAAGGGATTTCGTGCCGTTTGTTTACAGTGTAACAAGGATGTCATCGGGCTTGTAACGCGACTTAAAAGTCATCAATGTGAGGGCAAAATCATAATATCTTCGGAATGGCTAGACCACAAAATCTTATCTGTAATGAACTCGTCAGAACCCGACAAAATCGGACACTATCTCATCATCATGCAAGTTCATCTAAAGGCCTTGAGGGACCAAGCAAAGGTTTCAGCAATGGAAAGTAAATGAATTTAACTGAAAAACTATCCACTAAGACTCTGCACCGTTAAATTAAGAATGTGTCAGGATGCACAAAGAACTGTGTTGGGTGTGAGGTCGATCGGCCAACTCAGCTTCGCTCAGCTTGCGATAACAGTTGAAGACTATTTCACAGAAGACATAAGAAACATTCATTTCACCGATATCGCTAAACGTTTGGTGGAAGAGGGAGAAGTTGAGTTACATCATTTTAGATAATATATCATTCATGTCTGAATGGAACTTTCCTATGTTACTAAAAGAAGTGTACGGCGAGATGATACGCACCACTGAATATGTACTAATGGTGGGATAATGTTACTAAATAAATAGTGTTCTATATCTGATAATCCGTCATTGTGATTTTTTAGCGCAGTTAATATTAAGTTGAAAGTTTTACAACGACCTGAACCCTAAACCATTTAGAAACTAGTGAAACAAAGTAGAATACGACTGACATTCTCTATCACACATTCTGAATTTGAAAAAATAACCGCAAGAAGAAAGTGAGGCTAGTGACACCTAATTTCTCCGACACCGCAATTACCCAGAAATCTGCTTGTAAATAGCCAGAGAAGTTTTAAAAGAACACAAAAATGTGCTACAGTACTGCGAAAGTTTTTCCACGATATGTCTTGGATCTTTTTTTAGAACAAATTAGCTACAAATGTCATTTAGAATAATAATTATGGGTAAACTTCGATTCCAAAACACTGCTACCTTTGTACGTTCCTGCAAGAGAAATAAAATTTCATTGGTTCACAGGAAATAAGAATCTTAAATTTTCTTCCAACATGAACAAAAAAATAAATGCAATACACAAAATATTTCTTACAAGTGAAGAGTGTTATAAATAACCACTAGAGTATGACTCGTTTGCGTTTGTAATTTTCCATACAATATTTCACTCACGATATGAACGAGATTAGTGTTCACAGTAAAATCTTTTAACACAATTTTACCCATAGCGGAATCCATACGGTTTTCAAACACTACATCAGTTAATTCGGGCCAATAGCAATGATTCAGTTATTTAGTATAATAAGTCAGAAAGATAAAGTGGTTAAATTAGAAAACAGTTTCGCCTAATTAGCATTCTTTGAAAAAATGAGATCTCGCAATTTTAAAATGTTGCTCATCATTTTAATAACGTTTTTCAAAATGTTCCAAAATTCGAGACTAGAAGACGCTATTTTCCACCTTGCCTCAAATGTTGCGCATCATGTTAATAAGGTTTTTGAAAATGTTCAAAAATTCGAGACTAGAAAACGCTATTTTCCACCTTGTCTCAAATCTTGACCAATTGTAGGGTATTAATGTGCATACTTTCAGTAATAAGTCCTTGTCGAGAAAATGATCAGCATTTTGTAACTAAGGGGTTCCCAGTGTTGATCGAGTCGTTCCTGTATACCTTCGCAATTGGAGAACATTAGACCGAAAACTTTCTTAGCGCCCCTCTCATTTTACTCGTCAGTGAGGAAATTGAATTTCAAGATTGGCCGGACTCATACAGTGGTGTAACTAAAAGTGTGCTTGACACAACATAACTAAAGAGAGATATGTTTTTTCCGTATTACAATTCGTAAACATGCAAAGGGTTATTTCCCCCCCGTCGCAAGTGAACTAGATAGAAGTGTTACGAATCACTTTTGTACATGCTTTCAGTAAAAAGGCATGAACTTAACTGTTCACCTGGGGGTCTTTACGAGCTAGCTGAGGGTTTCGGGAATGGTCTATGGTACATTGTTTGGATAATACGCATTGTGTTTAGTGAACTAACTGATTGCTACCATTTCAAATTACATATTGTCGGTGGAGACAAATATGAAAGAACAAACCTAACTTTTTCTCTTAAAAGATGTGTAGCATACGATTTACTGTTCTCTATGGTTATGTGAGATTCCCCTGAAGAAGAAATGCTTTTCTAAGGCTAGTGTAGAAAGGATGTTAAGCCGTTTGCAATGTATACGTTTTCCAAATGTATTAAGGAAGAAAGCTTAGCGAACAACAGGATAATTTAAAACGTTTTAAAGTAAAAATTTCCAATAGCACAATCGATTTTTAAACATCTGAATCATTATTTTATAACTGTCAAATGTTACGAATGACAAACTTATATGAAACCAAGTACATATGCCTGCGAAAAACTTACATCACGCTGTCAATTATCAGAATATATTTTGTTTTGTTTTTAAGAATTTGCTACTTGGAAATAAACATTATACCGAAGGCTATCTCTCTCTGGAACAAAATGTGGTTCTACTGTACCACGCGAAAAGTTTTATATGAAATTACACATAATACTACATTCTCTAGGTTGGCAACCGCGGTGTCCCGTAATTCTGTTTATTCTTTCCGCTATCTATCAGGGTGTTTATTTTCTAACCAAGTTTACTTTCATCCCCTGTTGATTCACGCACATATAAGTTTCAAAGAAGTTTTAAATATTCTGAACTTGCACTTTTCTTCTTGGATGTAAACTACTAGCGACAATGAGTATCTTATGTTCTACCAAGTTTTTCCCTGTGCGAGAACCATACTGTAAGATTCGGGTTGGGTTGTTTTACCTCTGAGCGGCACTTTTTTGCACACCATAGGCTAAATGGCCAGGTCACATGGACCTGGAGGCTCAGAGAAGGTTGGGGGAAGGGACCCATTGGAACAGCTGTTGGGAGACAGATGGTAGCGTCCCGTCAAGGCCATGCAGCATGTTCTTTAACGTGCACAGGGTATGGCTCTCCCGCACACGGGACCACGGCTTAACGTCCCATCCGACGGACGGTGGCTTTGCCAAGCCCATCGGTGTCCCCTACTGATCGTGGGCAGGGCGGGGAATTTTTGCGGCATACTGTAAGAAGGGAGAGCGTTTCGCGTCAAACTTCCATTAGGCGTGTCCCCCGTTACCACAAAACTTTTGAAGGCTGTACCTTCCCAAGACCCCCCGCGGCCCTTCGTCAGCGCAAATGCGACACAGTAGCCACCGAACGAGGTACAAGGTCTCGCGTCGAACCGTACGGTGCACGCGACAGCGAAAGAAAATCTACGCAAAACCTTAAATTTTTTCGAGTGTTGAATTTTAATACGTTAAAATAATGAAGGCAGTGACAAAATATCTTTAAACATCAATTAGTAAGTCTGTCAATTATTTCGGTATTCGAAATGAAACCACCTTCTTTGGTAATCAAAAATAGTATGGCCGTTTACCTACGGAGAGAGAAACCAGGTAAAAAAAGACTCCGTGTCCTCCTTTTTGCGTAATATGTTTTAAACTTTGACTATCATTTACCGTGAATGCTAAAATAAATGTTTTGAAAGTTACTATTTTATCTCAATATTAGCACTTTACATGTCTGATTTGAAAATTTTACTTGCACGCATGGATAGCAGTTTTATTTACAGTATAAAGTGCAGTGAAGCAATTACACCTCGGTCAGTGTTTTCTATAACGTAGTTACTATTCTTCGATTGTTTTCCAAAATCGTTAAATCTAATAATTATGTCTTTTTCTGATTGAGCTGTTATTAGGTAAACGTATTTTACACTGTGTTAGTAGAGACCAAACATCTGTCAGTATAGTTATTTCCTTGGTAACGTTTGATTTTAACGATCAGAGAGTGTATTGTCGTCTAAATATTTAACCAGAGAGCCTTCGCTTTTTTCAGTCCAACTTTAGAGGTAATAATATAAACGAATTCGTACAAAGACGTGTGCACTCTATTGGTGCATTTAAATCTATCGATATGGCGATCCGTGAAAAAACATGCTGTGAATGGGTTTGAGAAAGATTCTTCAGCCCATGGGGTGGTGCGTTGCAGAGAAAGCACTCCGTCTTCGATACAGGAACCTACATCAAAATTATACTGTTTGAGAAAGAATTTTTAGACCCTGGGGTGGTGTGCTGCAGGGAAATACCTATTTGTCTCCCCTGCAAAATATGAATCAAAAATTCCCCCTATGCGCTGGTCTCGTGTTTCTGATGGTAAAATTAATTAGTCTTTCAAAATGTAGAGCCCTCTATTACCCAATGTACGTGACAGTGGGGAAAATCTGTTTTATTGACATCATAATCAATACGTTTTGAGATCATTGTCAAACCTCATAACATAATAATGAAAGAAACATAAAAATAAGACAGAAAGAAATCTTTTTTAAAAATTGATTATGAAATGGATACTCGCAGAAAATGTAGAAAATTTGTTATGGTGATAATGTCTTGCATGATTATAGTGTCTAAATATACTTTTTGAGTCATATTGTTAACGGGGTATACTATATGACAGTGTTAAGCTGGACCTGTTGCTTTAAAATAGTTTATGTTTTCTTAATATCTCCACAAATGCGCTTTGACTCCTGAGGAGTTTTGTATTTTAAAAATTGTCTATTTACTTTGGAAAAACATTTATTCCTTTTGTTATTATAAGTTCCGTCATGTTTTCGCTAGGAGGTAGTTCTTTCCGGTCATTCGTTTATTACGTCGGGTCCTAAGTATGACACATTAAACATATTTTTAGTTGAGCATTCTGCTTTTAATCTTGAAAGGAGTTTTTATTTCCGTGCTTTCTTCCCAAAGACTCATTTTTACCTTTTTACTGGATATTTTACCGTTTGATTTCCTGCATTTTTATTATACAGGGTGATTCAGGGTTGGGTTGTTTTACCTCTGAGCGGCACTTTTTTGCACACCATGGGCTAAATGGCCAGGCCTCAAGGACCCGAAGGCTCAGAGAAGGTTGGGGGAGGGGATCCACTGGAACAGCTGTTGGGAGACAGATGGTAGCCTCCCGTCAAGGCCATCCAGCGTGTTCTTTAACGTGCACAGGGTATGGCTCTCCCGCACACGGGACCACGGTTTAACATCCCATCCGACGGACGGCGGCCTTTCCAAGCCCATCGGTGTCCCCTACTGACCGTGGGCAGGGCAGGGAATTTTGCGGAGATAAATCTCAACGCTGACCCAGTTGGGACTCGAACCTGGGAACTACAGATTACGAGCCTGGCACGCTACCGACTGAGCCACCCCCGCTACCAGGGTGATTCAGAATTCATCATCAATATTTAGTGGGGATGAAGGGAATAAGGAAAGAAAGAGATTTCACATAGGAAAGTATGGGAGCAGACGAACGCATGGTGGTGTAGAGGGCGCTGTGTGTACACACCTCTCATACAGAAGCACAGCTGTTTGACGCGTGCAGTCAGTTGTCATTCGACAAGGTGAATTTGCAGAAGAAACATGAACCGGTATACGTGGAATGAATGTGCAGATATGCATGTAACTTACGGAGCGGCAGGAGAAAGATGTCTTCGAGCCAGGCAATTGTATGCAGCGCGCTTCCCAAACCGCCGTTTGCCACAGCATCAAATGTTTTCACGTATTCATCGCCAACTGCGTGAAACAGGATCGTTTGCTGCTAATAATGTTAATCGAGGGAGGCGCAGATCGGCACGGCCAGTAGCAGTAGAGGAAGCTGTCCTACAGGAAATCGAGGAACAACCTGGTGCTAGCACACGAGGTATGGCTAGGCAGTTTGGAATTTCGCAAGCAACAGCGTGGCGGATATTACCCGATGAAGGGTTACATCCGTTTCATCTGCAAAGAGTGCAATTATTGGCAGCAGACGACCATCCCAAGCATGTTATTTTTTGTCAGTGGTTCATGCAGAGAACAGCCGTTGATCCCAATTTCCCAACGTATGTTCTTTTCACCGATGAGTTGTTCACTCGAGAGGGTGTCTTCAACACACACAATTGGCATATGTGGGCTCATCAGAACCCACACGGTACAAGACCTGGAGCTGCGCAACAACGTTTTGCTGTCAATGTGTGGACTGGGATTGTCGGTGACTGTTTGTTGGGCCCGTATTTACTACCATCCCGTTTGGACGGTGCCAAGTACCTAACATTTCTTCAGACTGTGTTACCGGATCTTCTGAATGAGGTTCCTGATGATAGTCTCCGGCGAATGTGGTTCCAGCATGATGGCGCTCCTGCACATTTCGCAAATGCTGTGCGTGCTTACCTACGCAGACAGTTTGGTGGTTAATGGATTGGCCGTGGTGGACCGGTTTCTTGGCCACCACGTTCACCGGATTAATCTCCAATCGATTTCTTTGTATGGGGTGCTATGAAAAACATGGTGTACGAGACCCCTGTTGATAGTGCTATGGATCTTGTAGCACGCATATCAGTTGCTGCCTCAAACATCCGGGAAATGCCAGGCATCTTCCACAGGGTCCGGCTGTCCATGCAACGCCGTTGTGAGTCATGCATTCTAGCACATGGTCGGCAGTTCGAGCACCTCTTGTAAGTCTGTACAACCAATGCAAAGAAATGTTACATGTAAGATAATAAATGTTTTTTCCTTACCACTTCCTTCTTATGTGTTCTTTCCATCATTGAACTGGGGTCATTTTGCCCTACTACATGGCATATACGCCCATGCTTTCCTATGTGAAATCTCCTTCGTTTCTTATTACCTACCTCCCCACCAAATATTCATGATGAATTCTGAATCACCCTGTATATATCCAATATTTTATCTTTTTCGGTTTAATGCTTCCATCATTTGGATTTTAACTAGACTTTTGCTTCGGTACCAGAGTTTTATGTCACCTCTGTATCAAACGTGTTATGGTGAAAAACTATTTGTCTCCCATGCGAAATATGAATTAAATCAAAACTGGAAATTTACCCGTATGCTCTCCCCTGGTGCACTTGGGCTCGTAAGGAATGATTCTGCAGGGTAAAATCAGCCTCTTTTTCAAACCGTAGACCACACTATTTCGGAAGTTGCAGTGGGGGATTAAAAACTTTTCAGTAACGCAATTCACCGAAAGAGTCAGTTTTATTATGTAGGGTGCATAAGTGTGACCCCGTTAAACATATTTTACTCGATTGCCCTGTTTTTAATCTTGAACGGAGTTTCTATTTCGCGTACCTTACATTCGGTCATGCTTTTTTCCCAAAGAATCCTGACTTTTTATCTTATTGGTTAAACGTTTCCATCTTTTGCATTTTAGTTATGACTTTTGTCCTTTGCACCTCTTTTGAAGCATTATGTGAACCTGTTAATCGTTCTAAAAGCCTGATTACAAATTAATTTTTCGTAAAACGCGTAAGTATATTCCACTTTTATTCTATATGTTTGTTTCAAATTTAATAAAAACTTTCTTCGTCTTGAGTTATACAAAATCTCCTTGTCTGATGTTTTAAATCTATTCTGAAGTTTGTTGATGTGTCTGTCAGACTTGGTCCGCGTTAAGTGAAGGCAGTTCCTTTTCGATGCCTCGGTGTCTTACCTACTGCTAATGCTTCGTTGCAATCCCGTTTCCCGAAAAATTGCTGTATTTCCACGCCGTCTTTGTCATTACAAACCGCTTGTTTGCAAGTATACAGCAGGTAGGAGAAGGGTCACATTCTCCCCGACGTGAATTAAGGGTTTTTCGTTAACTCCCCCACTTCTGTTATAATGGAGCAATGCGTGGACGGGAAGACATTCCCTTGGGGATTTCTTATCGCCAACCCAAGACTCCCATTCATTGTCAGTAGCGTCCCTTCTGTTAAATGGAACGTGTCGTTGGGTAAGATTCGGTAACAAATAATGGCCCTTCCGAATGGACGTTACACCTCCTTGAAGGACCCGACTAAGAAGCGTCCCTAAAGGACATTTTTATCAATGCACATACCTGGCTAACGACAGTCCCCTATAATTATTTCTCAACAGAACAGGCTTTCTGGCACACCTCATTTAGCGCTCTCACATTATGTCATTCAGCGCCTTGGTTTATTGTATTAGCTACTGCACCCGACCTCCAACGAACACTTCCTCCCTCTCCTTTGGTGACGTGAGTTAGGGGACTTTTTCGTCAACAATCAGATACTGGGGGACAGGTAAGGGCACTGTTCAAAGACTCACCTCCTTGGGCTGTTACATTCACGCTTATTTTCACGTTTACGACTTGAAAAACGCAACCCTTACTGCAGGGACCTCGGAGAACATTGTCGCCTTCCCTATTATTAGGCTTACCTGTCTAAGTAGCAGGTAACGCGTCGACTATAATTATTTGGTCAACAGAGCTGCCCTCGAAGCAATTCGTCCACAGTGACTATTCAGAGACACGCTTCCTTCAAGAGCATTGTTGTAGGGAGTTGTTACGTTTCCTAAGTAAAATACCCCTTCCCAATGCTTCTCAAAGCACCTCGTTCTTGAAAGAGGGGACCTCCTAAAATAGGAATGACCCTCAAGAAACAATGAGAGCGATAGAACCTGGTCCGTTAGCCTACCTTTCAATACTGACATTTTCACTGATGCTATCGCGCTTAGAGACCACCTGTGTGAGCCGTTCGTGAAGGGGGAAAAGGGGGTCAAGCCATAAAATTCGTAGTCCCATCCTAGGATGTCGAACTCTACACCGACAGTGGAAAACAAAGTTAGGGCACCACTGGAGTTCTACCTAGCAACAGAAACTTAGCGAAACTTCTCTCAACCTATTTCTATGCTCGATGCTTAGGGGCGAAAGAAATGGGGGAAGTAAACAACATTGCAAAGGAAAAAAAAACAAGAAACAAATCTAGTCACGACCTGTCAAACTTCCAGTGAACACGCAGGGGAAGGGGGGAAGGATCTTTTCCTCTCCCCTCCTAAACAGGATTCACGACTACTGTAGGGTCCAATTAAGTAGTCATGCACGATCCACTCCCAGACATTGAGGGCGAACAGTTGCGGGCTCGAATTTGGATGTGTACCATGGGGGTTCTGGGCTCCTCAAATGCGCATTATGGACATTCACTATGCCTTCACGTGAGAATACTGATTCATCCGTAAAGAGGACATGCGCATTGAAATTGGGATGTGCAGCACTTTGCTGCAGGAACCACTGGGCGAAATCCACGTGCAGGGGATAATCAACAGCTGTCAATTCCTGCACTCGCTGCAAGTGATAGGGGTATAGCCCTTCTTCATGCAGTACTCGCCAGACATTGTTCCGATGCACACCCAGGCTCTGGGTGGCGGATTGCATGCTTGTACCTGGGTTATCTGTCACCATACGCAAGATCTCCTCGCTCATAGCTGGCGATCTGGCCATCCATGCTCATCCGGCATCATGTCGACTGATGTGGAAGGTGCCTGCCTCAGACAGCTGGTGGTGCAGTCATGCAAACTTTTTATGATAGGTCACATGACGCATAGGATATCGCTCACAGTAGAGTCTTTGCGCCTATCTACGATTGCCTTCTGGTACACTGTATATAAGGTTCATATCGGCTTTCTCTTCGTTCATAAACTGCTCCATCTCATGTCTGGTCGACGCTGAGAATGCTGGGTTTGGCCAATCCAGCGCTTTTAAGCCATGCCGCCTCATCTACGCTCCCTAATGGCACCGGGCTGCTTTGTGGCTGCATATTCTATGACAAATATTGGTGGGTTCTGTTGGGCCATGAATTTATGGCCTCACGTTTGGGCCATTAATTCAGGGACACCCTGTATATTAAGCGTATTGGAGCCTCCAAGGAACATCAATAAAGCCGTTTCATCCAATGAAATGTTGAGCACAGCTAAGGTCCACAGAATTGAGCACATTTCCATATGTATATATATATGTGTGTGTGAATGTAAATAAATAATATGCGATTCTCTACTTAGTGCATTTAACATTTTTTTATTTCATCGAAGGCACAGCACGTCTGACGTACACCTAATCACGGATGTGAAAACCCATGAATCTGTGATTTCATCTAGAATCGCGAGTGAAGATTAATTAATTGAAGTAATTAAGTCAGTAATTAAAAGGAAGTTTGGAAGTAGAACACCACTCGTCTGTGACATGGTATGCCCCCCTCCCACCCTTTAGCACACAATCAAAACGAAGAATTGCCCGGTGTTGTTCAAACCTTTGCTGTCGTCAGTGCGGTCTCTCATAGCTTGTTGCTTCATTTTTATGCAAATTATCGAGGTTTTTATTTCCGTTTCGACATATTTTGGTACCATGTGGTTCTCGAGGTACTTGATCGAATGGTCCCGAATTTCTTACGTGGGTATGGTAATACCCATGATTCAATAAGGCGAGTGTTGGCAGTCGGTAGTGCACCAGACTCGTGATCTGTAGTTCCCAGATTCGAGTCACTGCTGGGTGAGCATTGAGATTTATCTCTGCAAAACTCAGCCGCCCTGCCCACGGTCATTAGAGTACACCAATGGGCTTGGAAAGGCTGTCGTCCTTCGTATGGGACGTTAAGCCATTGTCTCATGTGTGGGAGAGCCATACCCTCTGCACGTTAAAAACACGCTGGATGGACTTGACGGGAGGCTACCATTTGTCTCCCAACAGCTGTTCTAGTGGGGTCCCTTCCCCAAGGGGTGGGGGTGGCTCAGTCGGTAGCACGCCAGGTCGTAATCTGTAGTTCCCAGGTTCGAGTACCCAGCTGGGTCAGCGTTGAGATTTATCTCCACAAATTCCCTGCCCTGTCCACAGTCAGTAGGGGACACCGATGGGCTTGGAAAGGCCGCCGTCCGTCGGATGGGACGTTAAGACGTGGCCCCGTGTGCGGGAGAGCCATACCCTGTGCACGTTAAAGAACACGCTGGATGGCCTTGACGAGAGACTACCATCTGTCTCCCAACAGCTGTTCCAGTGGGTCCCCTCCCCCAACCTTCTCTGAGCCTTCGGGGTCCATGTTACCTGGCCATTTAGCCCATGGTGTGCAAAAAAGTGCCGCTCAGAGGTAAAACAACCCAACCCTTCCCCAAACTTCTCTGAGCCTTCGAGGTCTTTGTGACCTAGCCATTTAGCCCATTGTGTGCAAAAAAGTGCTCAGAGGTAAAACAACTCAACTCAACGTAATCTGCAGTTCCTGTGTTAGAGTTCCAACTGTGCGAGCATTAAGATTTTAATTCTTTAAGCCTCCACCTTACCCTTGTTCAGAAAGGAACACCGATGGAGAACAAGCAATTCGTCGATGACATGTCTTCTTGACGTCTCATGCCTTCATGACATCACATGTCTTCGTGAGAGTTCGATGGACACAGTGAAAGTTGCCATTCGTCGGATGAGATGCAGAGTCGTGGCCTAGTGTGCAGGAGGGTCATACCCTGTACACGTTAAATAACATGCTTGATGGTCTTGACGAAATGTTTCTATCTCATAATAGCTGTCCAGTGGGCTCCCCATTCTTCAATCTTCTCTGATTCCTTGTGATCTGGTAATTTAGTCAATGTATACAGTAAAGTGCCACTCAGAAGCTGAGTTGTTTTACCTCTGAGGTAGTTTTATGCACAAATTTGATAAATGGTCATGTCACAAGGACCAGAAGGGCTCAGAGAAAATTGGGAAACGGGGATTTACTAGACCTTTGTTAGGAGGCAGATGTTAGCTCCCTGTCAAGGCTATCCAGCGTGTTCATTAACGTATAGAGAGCATGGCATTAGGACCACGGCTGTAACATTCCACGGACGGACGGCAGTCTTTATAAGCCCATCGCTGTCCTTTTGGTGATCGAGGGAAGCGATGAGGTTACCGGATATAAATTTAAACTCTGGAACAGTAGGAACTGTCCCAGCGAAGACTGCCAACGAGCCTGAAGCGCTACTGGCTACGACATCCGCGCCCCCACCGCTCAGATGTAAAACAACGAACCTCGTTACTAAAAGAAATGTTTTTGAAAACATCGAACTCTAATTATGGATTGATATTAAAATCCCCTGGGCTATAAAAAGGCTATTGAAATTGTTCCTGGTTGAAGGAAAAATGATGATAGATTATGGTTGAAAAACAGATAGATAATTAGGCAGACCTTTTTAAACAAGATAAACACTTTACTCAGTATTGTGTTTGATTTATCACTGGCGGGAAATTGTTTCCTTTGACATTTATTGAGGCACGGAGTTTTACGATAGTCGATTCAGTCCTCGCTAGCTGGCGGCAGGGATCAGGAAGAATACACTTCTCTAGCATGTAAAGGGCGTAGAAGCGACGGATATCTTTGCTACTGACAAAGCAGTGAACTTATGCCTTTGGTGGGGCTAGAAGAAAGAAGATAGAGAAGATCCTTTTTTCGGCTTCTTCATGGCGATATTTATGAGCAGAGGTAGACGATGACAACATAAGATGGAACGCCAACATTTTTTTTCTGCAGAAGTGTGAAAAACATGAAGGTTTTTTAATGCTTCGATAAGTTGTTTTAACTTTGTCATTTTTTTTCTTTAAAGATGGGAATGTCAACAGCTGGTAGCTTCGTGAGGAGTGCAGAGCTCTTGGTTCGTTGTTGAAAGTTGATTTTTGTGTTGTCATTGAAAAAAAGTAAATAGTGCCATTAAACTGTAAGAACTGGAATGATGTAAAAGTTAGTTATTGCAACTTCGTAGCTGGTTTTCAATACGATGAGCTAATATAAGCAATAAAAAACCTAAACGTCTCGGTGGCGCACTGGTATTGCTTCGGCTTGCAGTGACATTGAAATTACTGGGGTTCGAGTATCGGGTTTGGCGTGATTGTTTTTTTATGTGCTGTTAACGCTGATCCCCCCCCCCCCGATAGGGGACCACTTTGACGTGGTGGGAGGGCTTCGGGCCCAGCAAACGGTCGAAGGCTTTGCTGACCGGATTGGGTCCCCAGTTGGAGAGAGCCAAGACCAACCGAGGTCGAACACATCGCCGACCGGTTTGACTAGCCAGATTGGACGGTGTCAAGACCTCCATCAAGTGCTCCGTGGAGCAAGTTCAAGGGCACGGCTGAACGTATTTGGTCACCTAGTAGGCAAGAGCCCTTTCAAATCTGGGACTCACTAAGAGTCTCCAGCTCGGGTGCCGAGCGAACTTGGATCTACATATCCCTGTTCATGGCTAACCGGGGAACAGATTAAACTTCAGGTTTCTTCCGGTGGTTAGCTTTCCTTTTATAGCCTCACTAAGAGTCTCTAACTCGGGGTATTATTTATTATTATCTTATTTTTCCTTCTATAGAGACCTCACTAAGAGTCTCCAGCTCGGGTGCCGAGCGAACTTGGATCTACATATCCCTGTTCATGGCTAACCGGGGAACAGATTAAACTTCAGGTTTCTTCCGGTGGTTAGCTTTCCTTTTATAGGACTGCTGCCATGTGAGGTCGGGGATGAGGTGCATCTATATGGTGTATTCTTGCCCCCGACTCTAGATAGTCACGGCTTTCCGTTAACTTGGTAGTGTCGTAAGACGGAACCGGGGATTGCCGTGGTTGCCGAACATCTGGCAACAAATAGTACATTTGTTAACGCTGAGTCATATAGGGCCACGGCTGTAACGTTACACGGACGACCGGCAGTCTTTATAAGTCCATCGTTATTCCTTTTGGTTATCAATGGAAATGATGAGGTATCGGATATAAATCTAAATGCTGTGACTTTTCTCTTGCATGTCACATATCATGTCACATGTCTTGTATATTTGCTCTTGTGTTGTTGGTCAATAGTGACTTTGCTCTTAGTAGCACATATGCCTGTATGAGAAGCCTGTAAGCTAGAAGTAGTTTCTAGGATTCTTCTCAGTCCTACATGCTGTAAAAAAATAAATAAAAATATTCCAATTCGTATTTTCCTAATCTCCCAAAAGTTTTGATTTCCACCATTAGAGGGAGCTAAAGCTCGAAAAAAGGCAAGATTAAAAAAAGGACGATTGTAAATGATCTGCATACTAGAAGTTTGAAACTGGCGTGGTAGAGTATGGAAACCAAGGGATCACTTCTCTTTCCAGGTTCGTGCCCCATCCCGGCGAGTGTTGAGATTCATCTCCGCTAAACTCACTCTCTACCCTCGGTCAGAAAAAAGACCCCGATGATTTGTAAAGCCGCCGTCCTTTGGATAGAAATAAAACCGTGATTCAGTGTGTAGAAAAACATGCGCTGTACCATATACAGTGTGAACAAAGGCTACACCTTGTCTCTTTTCATGTAGTGTCCTTTTCTCCCAACATTTCTGAACCCTTGGGGTCTTTGTGACCTGGCCATCTAGCCCATTGTGTGGAAAAAAGTGAAGCTAAGAGGTAAACAAAAGAAAAGCGCCGCTCATAGGTAACAACACCAAACAAAACACTCTGTAAAAGGTGGGGAAAATGTAAACTTTTTAGGAGATAAATGAAAAATTCTTTTAGGTTTGATATATAGTAATCAAAAATGCTATTCGGCTTTTCACTATTAGATGGTGCAAAATTACGAAATGTAAAGGGAAAAACAAATCTTTGGTGACGAAGATGTGACATATACCGAAGAGCCAAAACATTATGACCATCAGCCTAATATGATGTTGGTCCTCCACGTGCCACAAAAACGGCTTTTACCCCACGAGGCATGGACGCTACAAGATTTCTAAAGGTGTCTTGTGGTACCTGGTACCAACACGTTACCAGCAGATCCTTTAACTCTTGTAAGTTACATAGTTGAGTCGCTACAGATCCGATATGCTGTTCCAACACAAACCACAGATCCTCGATTGGATTGATGTCTGGGGAATTTGGAGGCCAGGGCAATACATGGAAATCTTTCTCATGTTCCGCGAACCATTCTCGAACAATCTGGGCAGTGTGTCATAGCACATTATCCTGCTGAATGAAAGCAATACTAGAGGAATTTACCGTTGTCATGAGAGGATGTACCTGATCTGCAATGATGTTTAGGTAGGTGGTAGATGTCATAGTTTCCTGCACATGAATCACTGAATCCAGAGTTTCACAGCAGAACATTGCCCAAAGCGTTGTACTTCCTCCACTGGCTTGTTTTCGTCCCACGGTGCATTATGGTGCCAACACTTCCCCAGGTAAACGATGCACACGTACCCGACCGCCTACATGGTGCAACAGGAAAGGAGATTCAATACTAGACGACCTTCTTGCAATCTTTCATGGTCCAGTTTTGATGCTCACATGCTCATTGTAGGCGCTTTCGATGGTGAACCGAGGTTAGCTTGGGCACTCGGAGCGGCCTGCGGCTACACAGCCCCATTTTCAGCAGGGTTCGATATACCGTGTGATGTGACACATTACTTCCGTCACCAGCATTCAAATTACAGGCGAGCTGCTCCACTCTTAATTCCGTATGGTACGAGCCACTTCTGTTGGCTCGTACCATACGGAATATCTTCGCTTACCTCTAGCATCGATGAGCGGTGGTCGGCCCACACCTTGCCAGCGGTTCGTGGTTTTTCCTGTTATCAACTGATTCCAATCCATTCATAACTTCAAGAAAATGTTCCGAACAATAAGTCTCATCAGCTCTTTGTATGTCCATGGCGGATCTGATTTTCGTTCCTAAGGGGGGGGGGGGGGGGGAGACCGTGGGAATGCGAAAGATTTCTTTCCCCCGAGAGGAAGCTGGAGATGACCACAGGAATGGTCACCGTCCACCCCGCTCGCCGTTGAGCGCATCACCCGTTTCTGGGGGAGCAATAAAAAAACACTGTAAAACTCTCGGCAGGACCCTGCTTCAACGAAGCCGAAACCGCATCGAGAGATAAGTCACGACACACAAGCCCTCCCTCCTCATAAAATGGTATCTGCAGCATCAACCTCAATTACTGGACAAGAGAGGCGAAATGCAACCGCTGCACTATTTCGTAGAACTGTAAAGGCACAGAAGAATAAAACTTTATAGCTGGAAGCTACAAATATTGTCATCCTAGAAATCCAAGCCCACGTGGGCCTATATAAATTTGTGGGAGCCCTCCATTGGTCTCAATGCACGAAACTACGGACGATGGGGCAAGAGGGGCGAACAATGAGGAAAGTGGAAAAAAAGGAACTAACAAATAATTTCTGCATCGAAAACTTTTTGAGAGCAGGAGATGAAAAAAAAAGCGAATGCTAAGGAATTGTGCGTTGTTCTGCTCCGGAGAGCTCGCGCCTGACTTTCTCCAGAAAAGTTTGTGTTGCTCTGATGTGGGATATGTCGCTCTAAGATGGTGATGGTGATCTATAATCTGATAGACGCTGGAAAGTGACGCTTTGATGATCTGATGTTCGGAGACGCCGACAGACTGCTGCTATGGTGGTCTCCACACTGTTAATTCGTGCCCTCGCTCCCGCTTCAAGCGCCGTCGCGCTGAACTTTGATGGCTTCGCCAACATTGGCAGATACGATTAAGGACAGATGTTCTCCTGCCTTCCGTCCCCTGCTACTGCGATGACCAAGAACCGCAAAGGACACGATGACAATAAAAGGTAGGGAATGATCCCTTGTTTTCCTCTAAATAAGAAAGTTATAAGTGTTAAGATCAGCTCCGCTTGTAAAATTAAGAGACAGCAGCAGCAAACGTAGATAGAACTACAATCAGTCATGGGCAAGAGAGAAGCCCTTGAAAATTTTGATCAATTTTGTAAAAGAGTTATTTAAATTGAAAAAGTCAGTATGAGCTCTAACTCAGAAGAGTTTACCTGTTGTTTCGATGCCCTCTCCTAGATTTGTAGTCATTTTCAATTGTTAAATGATTTTTGTTTATAGTATAAGAAAGGATCAACCTTATTTTGCTAAACTGCAGGAATTACTTCATTTGAATAAAGAGTAAATATCCACGGCCAATAAAATTTAATTAAACAACGCATTATACTATATTAAAATATAATGTTTGGCTAACCAGTTGTACATGTGCAGGAGAGCCATACTGTGCACGTTAAACTACACGCTGGGTGGTCTTGAAGGGAGGTTATAATCTGTCTCTCATCAGTTGTCTAGTGGACCACTTCGCAACCTTCTCTGACCCTTCGGGATCCTTGTGGCCTGGCCATTTAGTCCATTGTGTGCAAAAATCACTGCTTTTGATCAGGTAATATTTATTTTCATGTTAAAATTTTGTTAATAAAAAACGATACATACAGCATCATTTCATTGTACATGTTACAACAACAACGAGGCACAATTCTTACGATAAGTCACATTATAATAGTAACTAGACGTAAAGTTTTCAACACTAAATATTTAATAGCAAATGACTATATACATATATCGAATCCAGTTTGCTTATCCAGAAGAGTAACAATGACTCACATGTGAATGTTTATTAACAAAACTAAATTCATGTACAGTCGCTCAAAGAAATATCCGAGCACTACGGTTGATTACAGAATTCAGAAAAAATATCTGTGATCTGGCAACCAAAAAAATATCTGTGATCTGACAACTGTAAAAATTAATGATCTGGCAAACTTCGTGTCACGTGACACGAAGGTTGCCAGATCACTAATTTCTAAAAAAAATCGTTGCCATATTTTTTTTCTGAATTCTGTAATCAACCGTAGTATTCGGATATTTTTTTTGAGCGACTGTATCCACAACAGGTTCTGCATATGTAAACAAATTCAATTAGAGCTCAGTAAAAGAGTTTGGTGGGGATTTCACTTAAATCAGAAACGTTTGATTAAAAACTTTCAAACGTTAACGTTGCCCAGTTACGTTACAGGAAACGTTATATTTAAAAAAACATCAGCACGTGGAAAAAAGGAAAAAAAAGTTTTTTCCGTTGTTTAATGTTTCGACTGCGCTATTTTTGCACCAATAGTTTTATATTTATCGTTAAACTATTTTCATTTGCGTTTGAGAAATCAGTGTTTCGAAATTATTTGAGGGAGGAGGGTAAAGAGGTATCAGTCGGTAGTACAGTCGCTCAAAAAAATATCCGAACGCTATGATTGATTACAGAATTCAGAAAAAATATCTGGCAACGTTGTTTTTAGAAATTAGTAATCTGGCAACCTTCGTGTCACGTGACACGAAGGTTGTCAGATCACTAATTTCTAAAAAAAAAGTTGCCAGATATTTTTTCTGAATTCTGTAATCAATCATAGTGTTCGGATATTTTTTTGAGCGATTGTACGCCAGGCTCGTAATCTGTAGTTCCTAGGTTCGAGTCCCAGCTGTACCAGCGTTGAGATTTATCTCCGCAAACCTTCCCGCTTTGCCCTCACTCATTAGGGGAAACAGATGGGCTTGGAAAGGCCTCCGTCCTTCAGATGGAATCTAAATCCATGGCCCCATGTGCAGGAGAGCCATACCATGTGCATGTGAAAAAGCATGCTGGATGGCTTTGACGAGAGGATCTGTCTCTCCACAGCTGTTCAGTGGGTCCCCTCCCCGCCAACCTTCTCTGAACCCTCGGGGGCTCTTGTGATCTGGCCATTTAGCCCGTTGTGTGTAAAAAAGTGCCGCTCAGAGGTAGAACAACTCAACTCGAAATTATTAAAAAAAATTTTCATCACTTAAAACAATTCAATTGTTTTTTTATTTTTTTATTGTTTTAAGTGATTTGTATCACTTAAAACAATTCAATTGTATCACTTAAAACAATTCAATTTTTTTCACAAATCTAGGTAATTGTTAGAAAATGCCTTCGATATAAACAAGGACAATAACAACAGCGCCGACGGCGATGATAACAATAATTGAGTGAGTAAACTGATCGGACGAGAACCGGTGTTTCAGCTTGGTACTGCTGCATTTCTTCCTGCTGCATGTAAATACAAAGAAAAGTACAATTGGTTGGGATCTTTATTCGAGTCTTTGACACAAAAAATTGACATTTCAGAACCCTTCGTTAACGTTAGCTGGAATGTTTAATTTTTCTATTACTAAGGACTATTATTAAAGACCAATCGAAGGCATGTATGCATCTGCGGCATAAAATATTCAGAAGCCAAATGTTCGTTTTTAATTACAGATGATATAACTCCCCAATAACCGATGCGGACTAGTCACAAATGAATATGAAAAATAAAGAATGGGACGCTCTAGTCTGTCAGCGACACGTGTCACGGTGCTGGCCTTGAGACCCGTCGCTTAGCAACAGATCACAACACAAACACTTCGTTTGATTGTGAGATGCAAGGGTGATAAAAGCATCCCAGGTATGACGGAGTTGACGGATCGAGCAATCAAATGTCACTGCTCTGTCGGTTTCTTCACCATTGGCGGTGAAGCTTATATTAATGGAAGACAGAACAAATAAATGTTTTTGCAAGTCATCCATCAAACATCAACGGAGAGTTGTGTATTCAATTTAAGACACGGTAAAGTCATATCACACACTGCAGAGAAAATGGTATTCATACCTAGATGAGTTCACTGATAATTCACTGATATTTTCCTATTAGAATTAGGGATATGAGTGGCTCGGTCGGTAGCGACCAGGTTCGTGGTCTGCAGTTCCCGGGTTCTGAGTCCCCCTTATGACAGCGTTGAGATTTAGCTCCTCTAATCCCCACCCTTCCCTCAGTCAGAAAGAGGACACCGATGGGCTTGGAAAGGTCGCCGTCCGTCGGATGAGACGTAAAGCCGTGGCTCCGTGTGCGGGAGATGGGCTGTTTTACCTCTGAGATGCATGTTTTTGAACATAAATGTCACAAGGACACCGAGAGCTCAGAGAAGGTTGGGGGAAAGCATTGAGAATTATCTCCGCAAAACTCTCCGATACCGATGGGCTTGAAAAACCAACGTCCGTCGGATGGAATGTTAAGCCGTGTGACGTAAAGGATGAGACGTAAAATCATGGCCATGTGTGAGGGAGTTGGGTTTTTTTAACTCTGAACTGCACTTTTTCGAACACACTGGGCTAAATGGCCAGTCACAAGGACACCTAGGGCTCAGAGAAGGTTGTGGAGAGGACCCACTGGAACAGCTGTTGGGAGATAGATGGCAACCTCCCGTCAAGGCCATCGAACCTATTCATTAACGTGCACAAGATATGTCTCTCTCTCTCGTACACAAGATATGACTCTCTTTCGTTCCCGGAGCAGTGACTTAACATTCCATCCGACGGATCTAGGTTTTCCAAGCCCATCGGTGTCCTGTACTGACCAAGGGCAGGCCGGGGAGTTTTGTGGAGATAAATCTCAGTGCTGACTCAGTTGGGACTCGAATCTAGGAATTGCAGATTGCAGGCCTGGCACGCTACCCAGCAGCACCTCCACCCTCCCACGTGTTGTGGAGAACCCTACTCTGTGCACGTTAAAGAACACTCTAGATAGACTTGACGGGTAACTACCATCTGTCTTCTACCATCCGTCCAATGGATTCCCTTCCCACAACAATTTTCTTCCACAGAGATTCCAAGGACTCGAATCCTTGGAATCTCTGTGACCTGGTTATTTTGCACATTGTGCGCAAAAAAGTGCCGCTTAGACATCAACCAACCCAAATTATTTGAATTCTCATTTAATAGTCTGTGGATTTGATCGAATTAACTAAGTCATATAAATGTCAAATTCTGAATTGTTTTATAATGGACAGACTAATGTTTATGACTAGCATTAGGATCTAATATTTTGCCTCTGAGCTGGAAAGGCCGCCGTTCGTCGGATAGGACGTTAAGTCGTTGCCCCCTGTGCGGGACAGCCATACCCTGTGCACGTTAAAGAACACGCTGGATGGCCTTGACGGGAGGCTACCATCTGTCTCCCAACAGCTGTTCCAGTGGGTCCCCTCCCCCAACCTTCTCTGAGCCTTCGGGGTCCATGTGGCCTGGCCATTTTGCTCATGGTGTGCAAAAAAGTGCAGCTCAGAGGTAAAACTATCCAACCCAACCCTCTGAGATGGATATTTTTGCACACACTGAGCTAAATCGCAGGATCACAAAGACTCAGATGAGTAGGGGAAGGAAATCCACTGAATATCCGTTAGGTGATAGATTGGAATAATCCCATCTAGGCCATTCAGCGTGTTCTTTAACGTACATGAAATGTATCTCTCTGAACACGCACACCTCTTAAAGTTTCATCCGAGTGACTGATGACTTTGAACGACCATCTGATATCCCCTTTCTCGTACCGGTCAGAGTAGGAAATTTGAGTTGGGTTGTTTTACCTCTGAGCGGCACTTTTTTGCACACCATGGGCTAAATGGCCAGGTCACATGGACCCCGAAGGCTCAGAGAAGGTTGGGGGAGGGGACCCACTCTAACAGCTGTTGGGAGACAAATGGTAGCCTCCCGTCAAGGCCATCCAGCGTGTTCTTTAACGTGCACAGGGTATGGCTCTCCCGCACACGGGGCCACGGCTGAACGTCCCATCCGACGGACGGCGGCCTTTCCAAGCCCAGCGGTGTCCCCTACTGACCGTGGGCAGGGCGGGGAATTTTGCGGCGATAAATCTCAACGCTGACGCAGCTGGGACTCAAACCTGAGAACTACAGATTACATGACTGGCGCGCTACCGACTGAGCCACCCCCGCCCCAACGTTTTTTCGTTTAACTAATTGATTTAGTAATGATGTTAATTATTAATGAGAAGGTCGAGGGTTACTATGGTGCAAACTTTAAACACCACAATCATACATGGTTGTTTAAACTGTGAGCAGCAGTTGTTTTGTAGACAATGGGCTAAATGGCCAGGTCACAAGGACCTCAAGGGCTCAAAGAAATTTAGGGGAAAAGGGACCCAGTAAAGGATTGCTAGGAAACAAATTGCAACCTACCATCGAGGCCATCCAGCTTGTCTTTAATGTGTACAGTCGCTCAAAAAAGTATCCGAACACTATGGTTAATTACAGAATTCAGAAAAAATATCGGTCAACGATTTTTTTAGAAATTAGTGATCTGGCAACGAATTGTTTTAGAAATTAGAGATCTGTCACGTGACACGAAGGTTGCCAGATCACTAATTTCTAAAAAAACTCGTTGCCAGATATTTTTTCTGAATTCTGTAATTAACCATAGTGTTCGGATACTTTTTTAAGCGACTGTACAGGGTATGGCTCTTCCGCACATGGAGCCACGGCTTAACGTCCCATTCGACAGACGATGATCTTTCGGAAGCACGGCGGTGTCCTTTTTCTGACTAAGGGCAGTGGGTTTAACGGTAACAAATCTCAATGCTGACTCAGGTGGGGCTTGAATCTGGGAACATCAAATTACGAGACTCGCGCTACCAACTGTCCTCCCCCCTCCTCCCACATAATCGTACAAATTTTTGTCCTCCTCCCTAAATATAATTACACTAAAACCAAATGAAAATTGCAAAACCATTTTAAAATGAAACAAGTTGCGAAAAAAAAATCATAACCTTGCGTTACATTTTTGATTAAAGTTTTACCTGTTCGGTATTCATTATGGCAACTGAAACTTACTGGAACTTATTCAGATCTCCGTGATAACTTTCAGAAAACTGTTGTTGTTTTTTTCGCTCACTAAAAAAAGCAAATTTTAAATTTAGCTGCAAGATAGATTAGAAATCAGTCAGTGTTTTCGGTGCCTCCTGATTTCCAGGCCGCTATTCCAAACCATATTTAACCTTGAAAGTGACCTCTGATCTGATATTTTTTAATATTTCTCAGATCTACGACTCAAAATACCTCTAGGTACCAACTATCATCTCTCTAGTAGTAGTATATCGAAATTTAACCTTTGACCTTGAAGGGCCCGCCGGATTCAAAATTTTGTAACATTTCTGAGGTGCACATCCCGAAACAACATCAGATACCAAGTTTCGTGTTTCTAGCTCTTGTAGATAAAGGTTTGTCCCATACGTGACCGCTATTTGACCTTAAAAAACATGTCGGAGGACAAATTCCGGACTTTTCCCGAGATCTACGACCCTGATTGCCTCTCGGGAAAAATATTCTACCTTTTCTGCATCATAGTTAAAATTAGCGTGATCCCCTCTCAATCAGACTTCAGTCAATCACTCTCAATATAGTCTATATAGTATCTATCTTTATCAGAATCATAAGACAACTTCTTTATCAGAAATAAAAAGTAGTTATTATTCAGTTAATAAAATTCACCTCTCCGAATGAAATGAATATATGCGTTATTTTATCTTCATGAATAATTCACTGTTCTATGTCGTAATCTGTATGTCGTAATCTCAGCGTTGAGATTTATCTCCGCAAAATTCCCCGCCCTGCCCACGGTCAGTAGTGGTCACCGATGGGCTTGGAAAGGCCGCCGTCCGTCTGATGGGACGTTAAGCCGTGGCCCCGTGTGCGGGAGAGCCATACCCTGTGCACGTTAAAGAACAGGCTGGATAGTCTTGACGGGTGGCTACCATCTGTCTCCCGACAGATATTCCAGTGGGTCCCCTCCCCCAACTTTCTCTGAGCCTTCGGTGTCCTTGTGACCTGGCCATTTAGCCCATGGTGTGCAAAAAAGTGGGGTAAAACAACCCAACCCAACACTGTTCTATTATTTCATTAAAAGTTATGAAGGACTCAGATATTAAATTAATGTAACGAAACTGAAATTAACGACCAATAAATGAAAACTTAAATGAAGAAAATTTTATTTCGAAGAAACTGCATCATTATTTGCTCTTGTCGCTAAGAACATGCCATTAATAGTATTGCATATTTATTTCCTTCGACCATTATTTATTATCTGATATTCCGTGTTGCTAAAGTGCCCGAAGAATATTGAATTCAGCTTTAGTTTAATCCGTTAAATCTCAATATTTTAATGACAGGGAAAGTTGAACGAATGGAATAATTAATTGGTTTTGGTCCTGGGAGAGAAAGATATCGTTTTCTTCCTTATTACTCTCTTTATATTTATCTTTCTGCATTCTTCTTTAATAAGCACGTGAAGATATTTTAATTTGAAATGTTAGTGGCTCCATTCTTGCACCTGAACAGTCTGATTTAATATTTAGTACCACAAAGAGATTAATGTGCGGTATTTGCGATAGAAATTAATTAAATTCCAATAATGAATCTCGAAAAATCTATCCTTTAAACTCATTTTTAAAGAGTGGTATAATTTAAAAGTAAAATGATTAATCTATCTTGGGAATAATTTAATTGCTCTTTTCAATTCACAAAGACATGCGTTAAATAAAGTTAATTGTTCGGACCAGCATTTTCATCATCACTTTGGGCTGATATCGTTAAAATTTAATATTTGTTTTAAAAGTCATAATTTAATCTGCCAAACGTTGATAAAAGATATAAATGTAATAAATATTCTAAGATATCATGAATTTATTGAAACTCTTCTTTTGGTGAGTGTTATTCAAAAGCTATAAATTAATTTGCAGCTCAATTCTTAAATATGTATTCAAAAAGGCTAAAACTAAATGCAGATTTACAGTTTAAAATAGCTATCGACTGTTTTGAATCTTCATAGTGAAAGCGAAAAAAACTGAAACTTTTGAAATTACTAAAAAATATTTTTCTTTTCTATTTACAGCAACGACATGGAACGTAGAAACATTTTGTTGATTCCAGCTTCTAACGTTTTCTAACATTCCATCCTGAAAATTAATTTGGTTCCAATTAGTACAAAAAAGATTTAAGCTGATAAGAATAGCTAAAGATTTGGTAACTCACGCAATCTTATCATCAGTAAAACATCTTTTCTCTAATGCTTATTACCTTCTGTATTTCCCATGATTTAGAGTTAAGTTGTCGTGGCAATAACATCTTATTTGCGTGTGCTTTTTTCAGTTCACTTTTTGGATAAGTTGTCGTGGAAATAACATCTTATTTGCGTGTGCTTTTTTCAGTTCACTTTTTGGATAAGTTGTCGTGGAAATAACATCTTATTTGCGAGTGCTTTTTTCAGTTCACTTTTTGGATAAGTTGTCGTGGCAATAACATCTTATCTGCGTGTGCTTTTTTCAGTTCACTTTTTGGATAAGTTGTGGCAATAACATCTTATCTGCGTGTGCTTTTTTCAGTTCACTTTTTGGATAAGTTGTGGCAATAACATCTTCTTTGCGTGTGCTTTTTTTCAGTTCACTTTTTGGATAAGTTGGCGTGGCAATAACATCTTATTTGCGTGTGCTTTTTTCAGTTCACTTTTTGGATAAGTTGTCGTGGAAATAACATCTTATTTGCGAGTGCTTTATTCAGTTCACTTTTTGGATAAGTTGTCGTGGCAATAACATCTTATCTGCGTGTGCTTTTTTCAGTTCACTTTTTGGATAAGTTGTCATGGCAATAACATCTTATTTGCGAGTACTTTTTACCTATCTTCCTATTGATTTTGGCTTTGGTATTTGTCTGTTGATCGGTTTGTGGATTTGACAAAATGTTGTTCCATCATATCTTTTCAACGCAATGAAGAAACTTAATCATTTATGTTCGAAATGAAAGATAGTGACGCGGGGAGTGTCATAGGTTAGAAAAAATTGCCCCCGTGCTTTCTTCCCCCCTAAAAAAGGGGAAATTGAAAACTGTTCTGTAGTTATATTTCCAGAACACGAAGGCTGAAGGTAACAAGCTATACGTCAAATGAAAGCTTGTGATACGGGGAGTGTCGTGGCGTCGTAATCTGTAGTTCCCAGATTCGAGTCCCCGCTGGGTCAGTGTTGAGATTTATCTCCGCAAAACTCCCCGCCCTGCCCACGGTCAGTAGGGGACACCGATGGGCTTGGAAAGGCCGTCGTCCGTCGGTTGCGACGTTAAGCCGTGGCCCCGTGTGCGGGAGAGCCATACCCTGTACACGTTAAAGAACACGCTGGATGGCCTTGACGGGAGGCTACCATCTGTCTCTCAACAGCTGTTCCAGTGGGTCCCCTCCCCCAACCTTTTCTGAGCCTTCGGGGTCCATGTGACCTGGCCATTTATCCCATGTTGTGCAAAAAAGTGCCGCTCAGAGGTAAAACAACCCAACCAACCCAACGGGGAGTGTCGTAGGCTATACAAAATTGACTCCCTCATGCTTTCTTTTCCGTAAAAAACGGGAAATCTGAAAGTCGTTCTATTATATCATTGGGACGCGAGGGCCTACAGTTATAGTTTAGGTGTCAAATGAAAGCTCGTACAAAAACAGTCGTAAACAATTTCGAATTTCATCCCCACTGTTCCCTTCTGATTTAACGAGTCTCAGATTAAAGCTTGTCATGTCTCCAATGTCATGATCTACCTCAAACGTGACTCCAAAAGGTGGGATAAATGTGCTCGATGTTTACGAGTCGTATATGAAAACTTTGGAAGGTAGGTGTTTTTACTGACAACAAAAAAATAGGTATTTTTTTTTAATTTATATCATTCTAAAGGGCACTAAAAAGTAGAAAGCTAAAGCATATCGATGGTGTAATCGGTCACTCAGATCGTATTTGCTTCGAAGGAATATAGGACGCCAATTTCCGTACTCGACAAGATTGCTGGTGCCATATCTTCCTATGAGGTGAATACGAACTCAGTGACCGATTTCACCATCGATATGCTTTAGCTTTATTTTCTACTTTTTAGGGCTGTATAGGAAGATACGTTTTTTAAATTTTTTAATTTGTATTTTTTTTTCAATTAACTTTTGGGATGTTTTTTTCCTTTCAATGTGTTATGTCATAAAACTCCTGAAATGAGATATTACATAAGGCAAAAAGAAAAAACCCTTTTTCGTTGTTTAATGTGTTGGTTGCTCCACTTTTGCATTGATCTTCTTACATTTATTGTTATACTATTTTCATTGATGTTTGATAAATTAATGTTTAAATAAAAATAATAAAATAAATACCTCCTCAAGCAGCTGTTTGCCACAGAGATCTGACAGGAGCCTGTCAGCTTAATACGCCATAGTAGAAGGATCTGTGAGGACGGTGGGTCCTCATGTTTAGAAATTATTAATTAATTTTTGTGATGTTCTTGCGACAATCCTATTGGACTGCGCCAGAATGTGATGGACTCTCTTCGCTCTGGATGTGATGAGCTGGGCCAAATGCCGTGGCCGCCGGAGGACGATAAATTTGTTTTTTAATTATCTTCACCCTTACTTAGGTAAAATGACAGGTTCGTGGATTGTTACACCCGTACCGACGTATGGCTCAGACTTGCTGCGTCAAGTGATGTATAAAAATATGTCCAACCATTCACAAAAGAGAGTTGTATAAGGACGACACAGTTTATTTACACTTATGTACAGTCACGTGCTGGGTATGCTCTCAACTCCATAGACTTTGCTGCTGCAAACAATTACGCAATGAGGTGGAGACCCGCACACTTTTCAGATTCTTGCTTTACAGACCTCAAACTCGGCGAAAGGATAATCAACCTTTGCCTGCAATGTGGTTCGCACAGAATCCACAGAACTGTATGAGATTCACCAATAATCTTGATTCTCACTTAGAATCGAAACCTCTCCTTAGGGATTTCGTTCGAGTAAGAGCGGCGTCCTTTTGACGGGTGTTCAAATGTCCTTCCCACTCGAAAGCTACGCTCAAAACTGTTGGTTCATTATTCAAGGCTTCGCCTCCTGCGCTGACACTCGAGCCCCAGGCTCGTTGTAAAAAGGCCATAAAAGGCATCTCGGCCACGTCACCCACGCTGGCAGCCAGCTCAGACCTGAAAACAACATCTTATGAGTCACATCCCTACAATAGCACTTCCAAGAACACACTTAATACATAAAAATATTTACAATAACAAAAATACAATAAAATGCAACAATAAATAAAAATAAATAAATTAGAGGGACATGACAATTTTCGAATCTTTTCAAAGGTTTTTTGTGTAAATAAATAAATAAATACCCCCTCAAGCAGCTGCTTGCCACAGAGGTCTGACAGGAGCCTGTCAGTTTATATGCCATAGTAGAAGGTCTGAGAGGATGGCAGGTCCTCATCAGAGAAACGACACAAACATCCATGCCTTATCCGGGGCTCGAACCCAGTACCCTTAGATCAGTAGCTAAGTAAATCTAGATAATTGTTATAAAATGCCTGCTATTGAAACAAGAACAACGACCACAATAATGATGTTGCTGGCTGTGGTGATGATGATGATGATGAATGTAGCTTCAATAAAGAAAAGGAACAAATATTTTCATAGAAAAAAATCAATGTCTGCGAATGAGAGTACTAATTTGCAATTAGATATATCTGCTACAACATTTCTGGAATATATTTCAATGAGATAATTTCATTTATTGACAATACAAATTTTAGTTCTCAATAAAGTCTTTAGAAATAATATTGCGAGCAACATGAAATAATTTCAAGTGAGTATTAGGCCTCTAGACAACAATTTCCGATAAATATATATTGAGATAGAAGACAGTGTGATATTTTTCGTAAAGAACACCGAAATCAAATTTTGAGTTGTAAATTTTTGTTTAGTTTTTACATTTGTTTATCTACATTATTTACTTACCTCCACGAGCGAGTATTAAGTCCAGCGAAGTCTTAAACTTAACTTCATTTTTTAATAAGTGTGAAATTATTCTCATAAACATTTCAATAATACGTATTAGCGCACAACGCAATTTGTCAATGATTTTAAAATCTGTTTCTTCTTCGCATTGGGATCGAGGATGGCTGTTTCTAAAAATAATAAAAAATAAATAAATACCCCCTCATGCAGCTGCTTTCCACAGAGGTCTGACAGGAACCTGTCAGTTTATATGCCATAGTAGAAGATCTGAGAGGATGGCAGGACCTCAGCAGAAAAACGAGAATAAATATGAAATGTTCCCACAATTCAGCACAATTTCGCAGAAAGGTTACTATTATAGTAAACTCTGTGGAAATTACCATGGTTACTATTATAGTAACCATGGAAAAGGCGAAAATTTTAACGAATGTTGCAAGTAATCTGGTTGTGGTAAAAATTTGAAATTTTTCTGCTAGAGGATCATTATATTCCTCTAACATCAATAATCTCTCCCCTTTTCAGAGGGGTGTGGAAAAGGAATTTCTTAAACTGAAAGATAAAAGGCGAAAATTTTATTTTGCAAAAGTACTAATAAAATACTGCATTTCTCTCCCCCCCCCCCATAATATAGCTTAATTTTTTATATATTGTTTTTCGGATTATTTGACCGCTTAGCGGTATTTTTGTGCACACAACGGGCTAAATGACCACGTCACAATGACCTCAAAGCCTCAGGACCGGGTGGGGGAATGGGACTCACTGGGCAACTATTAGGAGACAGATGGAACTTTCCTATCGAGATCATCAGACTTGTTCTTCAACGTTCACATGGTATGACTCTCTCGCACACAGGATAAAGGTCACGGGCGTAGCGAAGGACTATGGTTGAGGGGGTAGGGAGGAGATATCAAAAATTTTCCAATCTTACCTGTTTTTCTTCGCTTCGTGAGGGGCACTTTTCACAACTCTCCTGCATTTCGCCATTTGACTTTCAATTAATTTTGCCAACTAACCGTAATTTGACATTTAGCTTCTAATTTTGCCAACTAGACATAATTTCGCAGAAGTATTTACAATATTTATACCTCGTCCGAATTGTAGAAAGTCAGTGTGAATTTTCCCTTGATTTTGCCACCTCTCCTTAATTTCACGAAACCAATCCCAGTCTTTACAATTTCCCTAAATTTGCCAAATCAGTTCAACTTTTCATACTTCCTAAGATTTTGCCACGTTTTCTCGATTTTAGTCAACTATCCCGAATTTCACAAACCCAATCCCAATTATCACAACTCGCCCGTATTTTACGAGTGGATTCCAATTTTGCCAACTACCCTACATTTTGTTGTTTCTACAATTTGTTCAACACTCCTTAATTTCACAAAACAAATCTCAATTTTCACAACTCGCCTATATTTTATCAAGTGGATTCGAATTTTGCCAACTACTCTAGATTTTGCCAACTCGCCGTAATTTTACAGAAAAAAAGACTAATTTTTTCATCTTCTCTGAATTTGCCAAGTCACTTCGAATTTTATCAACTCTCCATAATTGCACAAGAAAGGCACAATTTTCACACTCCCCTGTATTTTAACAAGTGACTTCGAATTTTGCCAACTCCCCTAGATTTTGCCAGGAGTTCTTGGTTTTTCTAACTCTTCTTAATTTCACAAAAACAATCCCAATTTTCACAAATCGCCGGTATTTTACCAAGTGGATTCGAATTTTGCCAACTGCCCTAGATTTTGCCAAGTTTCCTTGATTTTGCCATCTCGCCACAATTTTACAGAAAAAAAAATCCAATTTTATATCACACCTGATTTTTGTAAAGTCACTCTGAATTTTGCCAACTCCCCCAAGATTTGCCAACTCTCCTAGATATTGCAAAAATGCCTCGATTTTGCCAACACGCCATAACTTTAGAGAAAAAGATTGCAATTTTTACATCTCACCTGAATTTGTCAACTCTCCACGAATTTGACAAGTCACTCCGAATTTTGCCAACCGTCCCTAGTTTTTGCCAACTGCCATTAGATTTTGCCAACAAACTAAGTTTTGCAAACTCTCCTAGATTTTGCCAACTCCCCATAATTTTAGTGAAAAAAAAGAAGAAAAAAAATGTATTTTATTTAAAAAAAGATGTATTTTATTTAAAAAAAGAAGAAAAAAAATGGGGGTGGCTCAATCGGTAGCTCGCCAGGCTCGTAATCTGTAGTTCCCAGGTTCGAGTCCCAGCTGCGTCAACGTTGAGATTTATCTCCGCAAAATTCCCCGCCCTGCCCACGGTCAGTAGGGGACACCGATGGGCTTGGAAAGGTCGCCGTCTGTCGGATGGGACATCAAGCCGTGTCTCCGTGAGCGGGAGAGCCATACCCTGTGCACGTTAAAGAACACGCTGGATGGCTTTGACGGGAGGCTACCATCTGTCTCCCAACAGCTGTTCCAGTGGGTCCCCTCTCCCAACCTTCTCTGAGCCTTCGGGGTCCTTGTGACCTGGCCATTTAGCCCATGGTGTGCCAAAAAGTGCCGCTCAGAGGTAAAACTACCCAACCCAAAAGAAAAAAATGCAAATTTTTACATCTCACCTGAATTTTGCCAACTCCCCACGAATTTTCCAAGTCATTCCGAATTTTAACAACTGTCCCTAGATTTTGCTAACTCCCTATGTTTTGCCAACTCGCCATAATTTTACAGAAAAAAATTCAAATTTTTACATCTCACCTGAATTTTGCCAACTCCCCAAGATTTTACCAAGTCACTCCGAAGTTTTCCAACTCCCTAAGATTTTGCCAAGTTGTCCCGATTTCGCCAACTCACCTGTATTTTATTAAATGGCTTCGAATTTTGCCAACTGCTCTAAATTTTGCCGTCTCTCCATTTTCCAAACTGCTTTAGATTTGCCACGTTGCCTCGATTTTGACAACTCACCTTACTTTTCCAAAAAAAAAAAATTACAAACTTTCACAACTCACCTAAATTTTACGAAGACGCTTCGAATTTTGACAACTCCGAGTAACTTTGTGGGGGGAGCCTCCCCCCATGGCTATGCCCCTGGTCAAGGTTTAATGTTCCATCCGACGGACAACAGTCTTTTCAAACGTATTCATTGCTCTTTTTCGCCGAAGACAGAACAAAAGTTAACGGAGTAAATTTCAACAAGACTTAGTGGGTTGGGTTGTTTTACCTCTGAGCGGCACTTTTTTGCACACCGTGGGCTAAATGGCCAGGTCACATGGACCCCGAAGGCTCAGAGAAAGTTGGGGGAGGGGACCCACTGGAACAGCTGTTGGGAGACAGATGGTAGCCTCCCGTCAAGGCCATCCAGCGTGTTCTTTAACGTGCACAGGGTATGGCTCTCCCGCACACGGGGCCACGGCTTAACGTCCCATCCGACTGACAGCGGCCTTTCCAAGCCCATCGGTGTCCCCTACTGACTGTGGGCAGGGCGGGGAATTTTGCGGAGATAAATCTCAAGGCTGACGCAGCTGGGACTCGAACCAGGGAACTACAGATTACGAGCCTGGCGCGCTACCTACTGAGCCACCCCCGCCCCCAAGATTTAGTGGGTATTCGAATTTGGAAACTCCACGTTAAGAGTCCACTAAGCCACCAGGGGCGGGGTTGTACAGTCGGTAGCACGCCAGACTAATAATCTGCCGTTCCCAGGTTCGAGTCCCAGATGTCCTGCGTTGGGATTTATCTCCGCAAAACTCTCCGCCTTGCCCACGCTCAGTAGAAGACACCGATGGGCTTGGAAAAGCGGCCGTTCGTCGGATGCGACGTTAAGCTATGGCTCATTGTGCGGGAGAGCCATACCTTATGCATGTTATAGAACACGCTGACTAGTCTTAGCGGGAGGCTACCACCATTTTCCAAAGAGCTCTCCACTGGATCCCCCTCCCCCAACCTTCTCTGAACCTTTGGAGTCCTTTTGAGTTGGACATTTAGCACGATAAGTGCAAAAAAAGGGCCACTCACAGGCAAAACAACCCAATAAATACTGAGCTACCTCCATTATAGTGCAACAGCAATATATTTTGTTGGCAATAAGGTCATACCGCCCCCCAACCTTCAGATGTATAGTAATGTTAACGAAAGCAAAATTATTATTAAACTTGTGCATATTTCTCGCATTTTTTCAAGAAACGTTTGAATATACTCTAAAACTGAGGGGAAAATGTTATACTACAGTGTAAATCTAATCCCCCGCCCACTCACCCTCCTCCTTATTTTTTCCTACATCTGGATTTTGTAGTATTAATTTATATATATGTTGTTTTGCTCTAGGCATTTCAAGGAACCATATAACTGAAAATGAAATAATAAAAATTCATGAGTTCATTTTTAAAACTTGAGGAAATTCACCGACTAAAACTAACATGACCTTTTCTAATACGTATCGTTTAAATCTTTTTATTGAATATTAATTAATACTAGTAACCATTTTTTGAAGAAAAAAGAAGTGGGTCGCAACGTCCCTTTCCCCTAGTAAAGCTTGAAATTGGGTTGTTGGGTTAGTTTTCCTCTTAGCGGTACTTTTTTTGCATGCAATGGGCTAAATGGCCAGGTTACAAGGATCCCGAGGGATCAGAGAAGGTTGGGGGAGGGTACCCATTGAACAACTGTTAGGAGACAGATGGTAGCCTCCCGTCAACGCCATCCAGAGTGTTCTTTAACGTGGACAGGACACGGCGCCATGGCTTAATGTCCCATTCGAAGGACGGCAGCCATTTCAAGTACATCTGATCGAGGGTGGGGAGTTTTACTGAGATAAATATCAAGTTTGTCTCCAGGGGATACTCGAGCCTGGGAACTGCAATTAGGAGCCTGGCTCGCTAATGACTAAGTCATCCCCGCCCCCGGAAGGTAGGAAAGTTTAGTATTGAAATGGTTGACAAATTTTTATAGTTATAAAATCATTTGATAGTACCAATTACTACTTTTCTATTCGAAATTAAAAAAAAAAATGATAAATTTCTCCAAATATGCAAAAGAGTCAAAAAAATTGCAAATATTCTATATTAATTTGTAGGGTTGTTTTACCTCTGAGCGGCACTTTTTTGCACACCATGGGCTAAATGGCCACGTCACATGGACCCCGAAGGCTCAGAGAAGGTTGGGAGAGGGGACCCACTGGAACAGCTGTTGAGAGACAGATGGTAGCCTCCCGTCAAGGCCATCCAGTGTGTTCTTTAACGTGCACAGGGTATGGCTCTCCCGCACACGGGACCACGGCTTAACGTCCCATCCGACGGGCGGCGGCCTTTCCAAGCCCATCGGTGTCCCCTATTGACCGTGGGCAGGGAATTTTGCGGAGATAAATCTCAACGCTGACCCAGCTGGGACTCGAACCTGGGAACTACAGATTACGAGCCTGGCGCGCTACCGACTGAGCCACCCCCGCCCCTATATTAATTTCTAATCTAATTTATTGTTTAAATTGAAAAAATGGTTTCTGACTCTCTAATGGCTTTGAATTGAGATGAATTTTTCCCTATATCATCTTTCAAATATTTTCTTAGAATTCGAGTTACAAGGAAACACTCTAAGGAATTATATTATTTTTGTTACAACCTCAATCAATGAATTCATGAAAAGCCTCCAACCGTTAGTGTGTGCCAGGTCATGCGTAAAAATTTAATTGGATGATAGAAGATGCCAATTCCAAATTCATTTCAAAATGCGTCACAGATGCTGCGAATTTCTAAAGAGCTGCACAATGACAGATACCTCCTAAGTCTCCTATTGCTGGACAGTTTTTCTAACTTTCTGGGGCTATATTTAACGAGCTATTCTAGACGACGCAAAACAATTAAGCAAATAGTTCCATTTTTGTCAACATGTCTTTAATTTCGTGTCGTTGCTTTGAAAATTTGAAACGTTTTCGACTCGTCTCTAATTAAAATCAAACACAAAAAAAATATATTTTTAAAGCATATCTTACGATTCCGTCGATCCTTTGTTTTTCAAGTCTTTTGAGGAAGGAATGCAGACATTTTTTCCAATTGGAAATATAGTCGCCAGTGCAGCAGACTATATTCAGCATTCAAAGAAAAAAACCTTTTTATTTTACTACCAATCAATATGAAAGCTTTGACGACATATCCACGCACAAATAGAGTAGTGATATTTTTCTTGAAATGTTGAGATTTAAAGGACTTCTACAAATTATTCAAACGAAAAAAATACATTTCTTTAGTTTAAATTAATGAACCGTAACTTTCACCTGCTGTTCCTTGGCCGAGTGGTCAGCGCTCTTAGCTACTGATCTAAGGGATCAGGGTTCGAGCCTAAGGCATGGATGTTCGTGTTGTTTTTCTGCTGAGGTCTTGCCATCCTCACAGATCTTCTGCTATGGCGTATAAACTGACACGCTCCTGTCAGACCTCTGAGGCAAGTAGCTGCTTGAGGGGGTATTTATTTTAATATTCACCTTTCGAAAACTTTCACAGAAGAAATACATCAAATAGAAAGGTTTCGTATTTCTTATCAAAATAATAATTATTACATTCAACGTCATATAATAATTATTATATTCAACGCCAAATAATTTTCATGTGAGCTGATTATGTAAAATGTACAATTCTGGTAATTATAATGGATTAATGTTCTTTTGCGTAAATATTATTGAGCAAAACTAAATTTCTTTTCTGTAAAAGAAAAATAAATATTTCCTTAATAAACTGACAGGAACCGTCAGTTTATAGGTAGCTACATTAAATTTGCCTTTGAAACTTTTTTTTCAGAAACATTCGACTGTTATATAAATTCAATTTCGAAATGAAAATAAAAATTCATATCAAAATTTAAATCATTTTCTCTACGTTACCTTGCACAGGTTTAGGAAAGTCAAGCATTTACCTAAAAAGAAAATATCAACATTAAATAACCTCTCGTTTCGTTTCCATATCATTAAACGTGAAAAACATTTAAAAGGTAAAGTTTGAAATGCATACATTTCTTTTCGATGAGTCTATCAAACTTTTAAAAGTCTTCCCTGAACTCTACTTGCCCAATACTATCGCTATCGTTCAATGCTGGCGTATTATAGGCAATGCTTTCTTTAGAAAAAAAAACTCTCTGCCGACCTTTCATGCATTTGCTAGAACATGCTAAAGAAACGGTGCTCTGCAATATATATGCAAAGCAGCATCACTCATACCTCGCGCCAGGTGAGCTGCTTGGGATGCGGCTTGGTTTCTTCTGAGACCAGCCAACAACGCCAAGTTGGTACCCCAGGTGTCAAAAACCGAGTCGTTCTACAGAACTGTGTCCTAACTTGGTCCAGGCATTCATCATTCGTCTCTCATATTGAGCTTCTATAGGACTAATTTATTGCGAACGTCCAACGCAGAAATCCTTTGCTTCAATAATTCCCTCTTGAAAAAGATGCAACTCTATTTCTTTGCATCTTTTTCATCTCTAGAAGAAGATACGTAGAGGAACGCAAACAAATCGAATTTTATATAACCGAAATAGTCCCTTATATAAATATATGTAGTGAGCGATTTAAAATGTCAAAGTAATTTAAAGCTTGTGGATAAAAGAAGAAAATGCGAAAAACAACTTTCTTTAAAGCCAGAAAAAATGTGAAAGGGGGGATGGTTGGGCTTGGATGGGCACTGGATTTTCACAGTATTACATTTTCTCCTACGTTTTAGTTTTCTGTTTTGTTGCAGTAAGCGTGAAATATGAACAAGTTTTAAAAATTTTTGCTTCCATTATCCTTATTCGCATTACCAAAGGTGATGGGGTGAGCCCGTACTCCCCACTACATCAGGCTCTGCTCTTAGTAGTTATATCGCACTATGGAACCCCCCACGCACTGTGCTTTCACCCTTTGACGCCACCGACCACGTCCCCTTCCGACCACGCTCCTTATTAATATGCATAATTAATAATTAATTAATATTTCATAATTTATTAACCACTTTATTAAAAATTCCTCCCCTTTATTAAAAATTACTTCCCCTTTATTAAAAATCCGTGGCACCATCTAGTGTATATTATGAGTACTATATTTAGAAAAGCCTTCTATTTTAACTGAAATTATTTCCAATTTTTACTCCGCCCTCATTAAAAAAACCCTTAGCAAAAGTTCCACCCCCTTTATTAAAAACCCGTGGCAACCTCTACTGTATATTATGAGTAATGTATTTAGAAAAGCCCTGTATTTTCACTGAAATTATTCCGAATTTTTACTACCCCTTCATTAAAATACCCCCTTATCAAAAGTTCCACCCCCTTTATCAAAAAACATACCTTTTTTTAGCCCCCTCTTTAGAGACCTTCTGGTTGACCCACCTGTATTTTTAAGCCCCCCTGAATTTCCTAACACCTGAAAAAGTCTTCGATTTTTGGTGGTGTCATCTAGTGTATACTTTAGTAAGATTTTAACCGAAATTTTTTTAATTTTTTGACTCCCCCTTATCAAAAGTTCCACCCCCTTTATTAAAAACCCTATCAAAACCGCCCCTTGGTTGACATGTATTGTTTACCCCCTTATCAAAAGTTCTGCCCCCTCTATTAAACTCGCCCCTCACCGACCACAAACTCCCGAATAAGTCCCTTGACTTCTACTCTCATCTGAAATCTTCCAAGTCCAACTAAACTTTCGGTGGCAACGATGAGAATGGCTGATGCAATGCTCAAAAATAATTACAAGGTCCCATATTTTGCGAATTCGACCTTCACTAGAATAAGGACTATCCCACAGTAACTGTTTTAAAAGACTGTCGCACAGAAAATGAAATGAAAAAATGCTATTGGGTAAAAAATTAATAAAAGGAAAACAAAAAAATAAATCTTTGTTTTAAAAACAAATTATTTGTAATTATGGAAAATATTCAGGGGTAATATGGTCTGGTGACCTGTATGAGTGACATAAAAGACCCGCTTTAGAACATGCAAAAAAAGGTTCGGTACCTCACTCCTACTATGGACCACATTTTATTGAAGGATGAATCTTGGATCACATCACCATCTACGCTGTCGATACCCCTTTGCTTCCGTATCAGACGTAATGTCTTACAACATGAAAACCCACTTGCAGCCTTGACCACTGTTTTAGGACCCATCTCGAAATTTGTCTAAGTCCAGAGGCTGTTGCCAGCCCTTCTGACTAAACCCAATTTTTACCCCCCAATTCTACCCCCCTTTGTCTCAGGCCATCACATGAGATACGGTATGGAAACAATGTTTTGGAAATATCCTCTTATCGAAACATCGCATTTACCCTTTATGATAGGTCAGCTTTCGTTTCAATATATGTCATCGGAAGAAGACAAGCCATTTTGAAATTATGCACCCCTAAACCTCCAAGTGTTGCGCCTCTCTTATTAAAATTAGCCTCCATCGGGTTGAAGGATGTCGCTGTCAGATATTTGTTTTCACACATATTGTGCACTTCCCGCGTCAGGACTTGTTTTGGACTGATAAAGTGGTTTTACGTTAAATTCTTATCTCTGCCATGTCTCAATTAATTACTCTCCGTAAGTATATCCATTACGCGACATGGTTTAAAACTTTTTATTCCTAATACTTATTACCGCTGCATCCTCAGTACATGATGCAAAATATTACTCGTTCCTAGGAAGTAACGCTTTGCAGTAACAATCGATAACAATTTCTTCCTCCGAAAAAAAATCAGCTAATTGTTTGGAAGTAATCATTTTTAAAAAATCTACAGTTCTAAACGCTCTCACAGTTTTTAAAAAACGGCTTTTCCGCCGTTTATCGGTGAACGTGTGCCTCATCACGCTGATGAAATTTCATTTCGCGTTGCGGCGTCAGTACACGTGTGTTCATTACGCTTTACAAGGTCGGTTGTTTTCATTGGGTAAATTCTGTAAAGAAACGCAGCAGAATGCTATAGAAAGTAAGAATGCTAAAAGTACGTTGCGGCTACCCTTGCGTTTCTGCTTATGGTGCGTAAAAAACTTTAGTTCCAACATGAATGTATGTTAATGGAGTAGGGGATATTAGTTTTAACAAATACACTAAGCTACTATAAAAATAATACATTTAAGTCTCACACGATCGCAACCTCTCAACTTACCTGAGTTAATCCACCGAAATTTTATTTGCAACTGGACTGATAGTCAATATTTGGCAAATACTTCAACGATTATATCAGTATATCTATGGAACAAGCTACATGAGAAAGCTTCTTCGATAACATAAAAGTCCGCCTAACTATGCTCTGACATATATGTTCTGATCGGGCCTCAGTAAAAGAATTCTGCACATATGTCACAAAAAATCAATGTTCTCACATAGAGCGTACAAGAAGCGACGAACAAAAAATAATGTCTTTACAAACTAAGAGTCACTCAGTATAAAACATACGAAATCCAGAAATGCCGTTTCTAAAAAATAGAAAAATTCTCTCCATATTCTTAAAATTCTTAAATAATTCTTAATCCCCACTTCTAACATCGCCTCTGTTACAAGTACTGAAAGCGCCCACTGTTCTTTGCGTTTAATTCGAAGAAATGACTGGGAGACGTGCGCGTGCACAGGCAGCCGGTGGAAAAGGTCACAGGGTCACTTACTAGCTGACCTATGGAACAGTCCTTCGATGCGAAAACAGATATGCTACTGTTTATCTAAATCATTTACTTACAGGAAGAGCGGTCTGATCTGTGAGTTTTTTCTTCCTCAAGAATCTTTTGAACCCTAATGACAGATTGAAATAATTATTCGTTTCATGACGAAATGCAACAATTCGACATGTTTCTTCAAAATATGGAATTCTTCTGCAGATAGGTTATTGACCAGCTTCTCAAGAGATGCACTTAAAAACTGATAAGAATCTATGAAATTCAAAGCTCCAAGGGAAAATGCTGTGTATTTTTCCATATTATTAGGAATGCAATTAATCTTCTTATTTTTTTATCATACCGATTCCTTGCATAATAAGATGGCTGTCATATCCCTTTAGATTATGAAATATAACTGGAATCTTATTTGGGAGCGTAAAATTGAGATTACAGCATTATGAGCGGCTATTCAGAGAAGCGCTAGAGGAAGACTATATACATGCAATGAAAGTATGGAACTCATTCGACATTAAAAACCTAGGCCAATATCACGACCTGAAGACCGACGTGCTCCTGTTTGCTGATGTGTTTGAGAAAACTATGTGTCAGATACTATGAAATTGATCCCTGTCATGTTTACACAGCTCCTGGAGTAACTTGGCAAGCATGTCTGAAGATGACAAATATTAATCTAGAGTTGATAACAGACCCTACAATGTACCTTTTCCTGGAAAAAGTCATACGGGGGGGGGGAATTTCAGTAATATGCAATCGTTTTAGCACTGTAAACAACAAGCATTTAGAATGAAAGACAAACTAATGCAAGTTTGCTTATTAAAGCTTCACTGTCATACAATTTAGAGATAAACTAATTCATTATATAGCTTAATCTTCAGATGCATGTTGCTCCATAGAATCATAAACTCTCAATATCTATTCTTTGCGTTTTCTCATACATCTCGCAAGATAATTAAAGTAACTTGCTCGAAAGAACACAATCACTGATTCATCTTCCATATGTGTATATTTACTTTCTAATAAACCATACTTTAACGACCAAAGTAGGTAAATCGCAAGCATCATCTGAGTCAGATTATTATTTTTTCCATATATCTAGACTTGCTAATTCTTTACGTTGAAAATCTCACAATAGCCTGAAATGGACATTATTCAGTACTTTACCCACGATAGAGCTATAAGTTATGATAACCAACAGATTAAAAGATTTATCTCATAGACAGTAGGTTAGCATGCTCAGCTTCTGATCTAAGAAACCTAGAGATCCATGGTAAGACATGAGTGTTGTTTTTCTACTGGTTACCTTCTACTATGTCGTATGAAACGATTCTGTAACCGTTATGACAAATAGTTGCTTAGAGCCATATTTATTTTTAAAGATACACTGATTTCGAACTCACTAAGATTCTTACATGCAATCAATAGATGCACATATTAGGAACTATACCTTTCATCTCCTAACATATGAAAAGGAAAGTTTGGCTGTTTTAATACAATAGCATGAACAGTCATTATATATTATAGTATGTTGACTGCATTCACTTTAAGTCTGATTCGAGTAAACAGAAGACAAAAGCTGTTATTACTTTTAAGCAGAATAAAAATCATGTTTAATTTTACATAAACCTATGAAAATGTAAAGATTATGTATGTACGAGAATGTTTCTCTGATCTTATGCAAAGTACGGACGTGCTCCTGGCAGCGGTCATGGTCTGTTCTTATCGACAGGGTCAAAGGGTGATTGCAGACAGAACTGCCGATGCACACTAACTGCTAGCAGTATTTACATTTGTTGCTGATAAGATCTGAATTCATGTTTTGATATCTGCAAGCTTTAACCTCGCCAGATCGAGTGACGGTTCTTATCACTACATTGTCTTGGGGGTGACACGAGGGTTCACCGTTTGAACTCTCGATACACACTATCTGCAGCGTAATATTTGCATTTGCTACTGATAAACTATTTCCTTCATTAAAAATAGAAGCTAAGTAAATAATTCGGATACCGCTATACTCCCAATGTTTACTTTGATTGTATCTTACGAGAGAGAGGTTTATCAGATATTGGTAAAGGTTACTGTTTTGGTCGACCATGATCATGTCGAAAGCTGTATCTTGACCACCAAGGGTGTTTATGAGATAACATTTGAGAGTATATAAGCTCGTACGCAACCCACCACGTCATTCCTTGCTGTTACTCCGTGCTGATAGTAAGAATTTTAAAGCTTTTCCATCTTTGCTTGCTGCTAGTCAGAAGTTTGCTATTAGTTTGCCTTTAGAAGTCTGCCGTTGCAAGATGTCTCTTATCCATGAGTACGAAATGCTGCTATGTTGGATGATGAAAGGAAGGAAGTCACTGCGGCCTTTTTTGCACCAAACTTGTGCTCATATTCGTTGTGCGTCTCGTCGAGCAATGACATGACCTATCCCATCAAACCTAACATCTGGTACCACTCTCATGGTGGACTGGGAAGCCATTGGACGTTCAGGTTGTTTTCTTACAGTGTCCAGTTTTAAGTATGTAACTGCAACGGCATGTCTGAAACTCAATAGGTCCAGTGCATTTGGCCCATGTGCTAGCCGATAGAGGAGCCAAGCATTTACAAGAGACATTTCTATCATTCGTGTAAATAAGACCCAGTACCATTTCTTCCCTCTGATATCTGTTGCATATTTTCCTACCAACCAGTCATGGTGGTCATCTCCTCCCATGTTCGCATTATATGACTTGAGAACAGCAGGTTGCGGTACTTGTGTCTTCTGTTTTGCCTGCCTGCTGAACCGAGTAGTCATTCCCAGAGGTTCAAGTTTGTCAAAATTTGTGCCAATAGTGACACCCATCTAACGAACAAAATTTCACCATTCCGGTCAAACTGATAGTAAAAATCCCCACGAGCTTTCTTTTTCAGTTCCTTGCTGCTCCTCAGTGGACAATCACCAACACGGTTCTCTCTGACTGTTCCAGTTGTGCGATAACCCAGGTCTCTAAGGTGAATCAGAAGATTACGACTTGTGAAGAAGTTGTCAAAGTAAACGCAGTGGTTCCTTTGCTCTTGAACACAATCCAGCATGTTTAGCACTACTCTTGATCCCAATAACAAATCATCCCTTTCTGTATCTGTAGAATCTTTTCCACAGTACAAATCAAATTTGAAACAGTATCCGCTTGCTCCACAAAGAGATCATAATTTAAAGCCAAATCTAATCGACTTACCGCGAATAAACTGTTTCAAACCACTCCTGCCATAATATTTCACAATCATTTCATCTATAGACAAGTTTCCTTCAAAAATTCCAAATTTTTGAAAAGCTTCATTTATCGTTTTCAAGAGAGATCTAATTTTGAATCCACGATCATGTTTATTTTCACTTGCTAAGTCGTTATCTTGAAAGTGAATCAAACTCTTCAACTTCTGGACATGGCTTTTTGTACAATTGGTATGCCAACATCTTCATCCTCAGACCAATATCGTCGTTCTGCTGGAAGTGTTTGATATCCAGCAAAGAGGAGAAAGCCAACAAGCACTTTTACTTCATCAACCGTGAGAACAAAATCTTGCTGATTCTTTACACTTACTGCATACCTTACAGTTTTTTTCACAACGAATTCATATATACTTTCATTTATCAGTTCTTCAAACATTTCTTTGGGAGACAGGGAAGAAAGCTGTTTCTCCAATTCCTCTCTCTTTATGTTGATATCATTCCCATTAGGAGACAATTTTGTGTAGATTTGGGTGAGCCTTCACCCAGTTACTCTTATCTTCAGAAAGACGTCTCTTCTTTAGCTTATTTTTGGAAAGTTGAGAAGACGTACTTGGAAGCAAATTATCGTGCTCAGTTTCATTGTTTATTTCTGAAGCTACATAATGTACCTCAACAGACCCTTATCAGGCATATCGCAACTTCAACAGTTCCAACAGCATCATTCGGTCCCTCTGCTTCATCAGTCAAACAGTCTACCTGGATGACATACAGTGACATCAGTATGATTCTGATCATCTGACACGGTTTCATAGAATGAATCATTATTTACGATTTCTTCTATTTCATCTACTGTGAGGTAACGAACACTTCTATAGGTCATGATTGCCTAAATAAAATAAAATAAGTAGCTTGTAGACAAGGGCACCCATTAGAGGGCAAGGCTTTGCAAAATTTACATTTTTAGGTTGATTTATTCACTCGGAATTACCTACAAATGCTCTAAAATTCCAGTCACAAGGTCAAATTACTGAAATTTTCTCCAGGGGTTTCACACGCCTCTGGAAGCTGGGATCCCTATCAGCCCCCCTTAGAAAATCCACATGGAGGCCCTAATTATTTTGTAACCGTAAGTTGCTACCACAACTAATAACAAAATGAATGCTACTTACCTTAGTTCGCAGAGAAATATTTTCAGCACTACTAACACACACAAAATATGTCTTGATTCTCCTAAAACATCACTTCTCAGACTGCTAAATACGACAGAGAAGAAAATACAACTGTATTTTCAGAATGTCACGTTCAAACAGGCATAAACATTAACAGACTTGCACATTGCTGAAATGATAGTAGCAAGTTCAAGTGTCCTATTTTGAGGACACCAATATTCACAACAATGTAAAATAAAGTAGATGATTGACATAGAGCTAACAATGCAGATAGCTGATAGAGGAGATTGTTAACTTCAAATAATGACAGAAACAATTAACGCCACACTCTCAAATATGTATATATTATCACAAATATATTTGTCTGTATTTATTTAAAATGCGACTCTATATTCAATAAGTCACATTATGTAGAATTTATTATTTTTAATTTTGCTTAAGCACAATATTGATTAAAACAGCCTCAATAATTGACATACAACTATCATCATCATAACAAAATAATTCATGATTGACTTATGACAATTTATTTATACTGTCCTCAAAATAGGACACTGGGAATTAATGGGTTAAGAATCTGGTTGACAATCAATTGCGTGATGAGCAATGTGGATTCAGAAGTGATAGGGGATGTGAGGATCAGATATTTTCACTTAGGCAGATTCTTGAGAAATGTTTAGAGTTTCAGAAACCTTTAGTTACTAGCTTTGTTGATTTCAAAAAGGCTTTCGACTCTGTTGATCGTCATAATTTGTGGTTGATTGTGAAATCATATGGTATACCAGACAAGTTAGTTAACATAATGAAAGCTCTCTATAATAACACTGAGTCGTGTGTGAAAGTTGGTAAGGCTTGTAGCAATTGGTTTAGCATTACTTCTGGTGTTCGACAAGGGTGAATTTTGTCTCCTTTTCTCTTTAACTTGGTTATTGACTATGTTATGCGAAATTCACTTCAAGGGAATGATTTTGGCCTTAAATGGGCTGGAGATACGAAAATTTCTGATTTAGATTATGCTAATGATTTAGCCCTTTTGGCAAACGATGTTGATGAGATGAACTCTTTCATTCGAGCTATTGATGAGACTGGTAGTAGAGTAGGTTTGGTTATAAACAGAGAGAAAACTAAAGTGGTGAAAGTTGGTCAGGCAGGCTGTGATTCAGTTAATCTGAATGGTTGCAGTCTTGAGAAGGTGTCAAATTTAATTATCTTGGGAGCTATGTAACAGATAATGGTAATGTGCGGCATGAGATTAACAGACGGATAGGGATTGCTGCCGGGACTTTTAAGAATCTATGGAGAGTGTGGAGAAATAGGCGTATACACCTAAAGACTAAAATTAGATTGTGTAATAGTTTGGTTTTTTCTAGGGTTAGTTATGGTAGTGGTAACTTGGACACTTTATAAACAAGATAACAAGAAACTAGATGCTTTTGATTCTGGATGCTTACGTATTAACTTTGTAACTAATGATGAGGTTAGGCAAGGGAGTCTGCACCTCCTTTAAGCAGCATACTGTGCAGAGAGAGACTCCGTTGGTTTGGCCATGTTGCCCGTATGGATAATTATAGATCGGCGAATAGGGTTATGAACAGTGTGCCTAAAGGCCTCAGAAAGAGGGGGAGACCTAGGATGCGGTGGGCTGACAATGTCAAACAGGACCTTGTTAGAATTGGTGTGCAGTGGCAGGATGCAGCAGATGTAGCTCAAGACAGATATGCTTGGAGAATTAAACTGCACGGTCTGGTTGGACCTCCGTAGCCCATGTCTGCTTGATGATGATGATGATGATGATGAAAAATAAACTAAGAAAAATACTTTGGTACTTTACAACTAGATGAAACGAATTTAAAAAAGACGTAAAACATTAAATCAGTTAAAAAATCGATTATGACACTTTTGAATGAAAGCTTTTAAAAATATCTTTTTACAACGTAATGCTATTCTTGGGGAGGCTGGTGGGGGAAGGAAAAAAATGCGAAAATTGAAAGATGGTATAAGTTTTGTCAGCCATCACTGGCATGAAGCTTTTAGAGGCAGCTTGTCACAAAGCGCTCGGTGTTCATAATTCATGTCATCATGCTAGTTTTCTCCCTGAAGGCAACTGACAGGTAATGGGAGCTCTCGTTTAACACGAGCGAGAGGCCGTGGCTCTATCGTCTCCAAGTTTCTGAAGCCAGGCCCCACCATTCTGCTGCAACAGCTGCCTCAAACCAAAAGGATTCCAGGGAAACATTCCAATTGTTGCATCATCACATTTAGTCTGGAAACAATTAGAGAGAAGCAGATGCCGATTCTCGAAAGCTTTATCAATGAGTCAAGGATTTACACACAAACTGATGGCGTTCATTACACCACCTACAAAGCTGCCATTGAGACATCGCCGAGTAGTTCCTTGTAAACAAGGTTGGTGAAAATGACCTTTAAGTACGAAGATTATTAAATTCTGGAATGCGATCTTAGAGTTGGACGAGTGATACCAGAAGTATAATGTTGAACAATGAACTGGTGATAATCAGTTTGTAAGCGTGACACGTGTAGTCAAGTAATTTGTAAACCATCTAAACAGCGTAGACGAAATTAAAGGCCTTTCGTATTCGTTCGAAAGATTTATCTGCTGATTAAATACCAAACCTAATATGGATGGAAGCACGGAGGATAAGCCTTTCTGATTAGTGCGGAGAACATCTAGGTGTTAATTTAGTTTCATAAGAATTAATATGTCTTTCTACTCCGGTATTGTAATTGTGGGATATTAAAATGTAATTATGATGAATAAATATGATTTAAGATAATAAAACCTTAATAAGCTATTGATGGAAGTGGCAGACAAATATCTCGAAAGTAAATTGAAAATCCTTATATAAGTCTTATGTTTATATTCTTAAAAATCCAAAAATTGTTGTGGCTACCACACAAAATAAAAAATTTAGTTTTTTTAATTCATTAATATGTTTATTGATTTTACTATTAAACTTTTGTAATTTCCGAAAACTTTTTTACAGTTGGAAATCAATGTTTCACTTTATGTATGAGAGTGGTCTTCAACTATTTTTAATTTAGTGTCCGTTTTTACTATATTTTTCCATTTGAAACATGTTCATCACCCACATTTACAATATTTTGCCATTTGAAATATATCAACCTACACTTTTCTATATTTTGCAATTTGAAATATATCAATACCTACTTTTACTATATTTTGTCATTTGAAATATGTTCAACCAACGTTTATATGTCATATAACGTTAGATTAGCATTTGAGATAGCCTAGAGCAGTGGTTCTCAACCTTTCATGCTTCACGTTCCTCCTGGAAATGTGAATGTAACTGGCGTACACTTTGTATAGAGCGTACCCCTTTATAGTATAACAATGTGTATAAAACATATATATATAACCTATATTTAGTGACTTTTGAGCTCACAAGGCCTACCCCAAAATATTTCACCGCGTACCCCACATTGAGAACCTCTAGTCTAGAGCAACTACATTAAAGTCCACTGCTGTACGGCATTGCGAGACAATGCTGCATGCCCCAAATACAATAGCAGTTTAGATACATGAGCTTCTTAAATAATAAAAGATTTCGATAATCCGAAAGTTTCCACCTTTTTATTGGAATTCTATATTTCCATACACACACTTAAAGACGAAAATTTCATTGTTTTAAGAAAATAACTCTTACCTAAGATTGTAAGATTTTATTTCTGCATCTATTTAACAATTGTATTAACGAATATAGAAAAAAATATAATAAAAGTAAATAAACGATAAAAATTTATTCATTGACAAATATATTATTATTCTTATACACATATAATCGAAATATTCGAAACACAGTCAATGACACAAAAAAGAAAAAAAAAATCATTGGCTTATTATTATTATTTGTAATAATAAAGTTTCTAGATATTTTATTATTTCAAATTTATGTTTATTTCAAGAGACATATTAATAAACTAAAATTTCCTTTTCCTCTTAAATTTTACGTTTCCATAAGCATTTGAAAGGTAAATGTGTAAAAATGTTAATATTTTGGGTTGGCCCATACTTATTTCGAAAATCATACCTTTTTTTATTGGTTTTTGGCTTTCAGCATTTTTAGGTACATTTATGATTCAAACAAATCCTAAAGTACAGTAAAATAATTTGCATTATCAGAAACATTTTATTATCATGCAATTATTCAGAAAAAAATTCCAGTTGTTTAATTACAGCTGATATTGATTAAAATCTTTTTTATTAGCCACTATTCTTCATTGCCGTAAGTTTTTTTTTTCAAATACAATAATTTAAATTCAAATTATCAGTTTTCTTTTGATACCTTTCAGTAATGTTATCGTGTCCTAATAATTAAAATAACAACTGACTCAATGACGACATAATCAGAACTAAAATAACGACGACAACAAATTCAGAATAATAATAATAACAACAAAAAAATTCAGAACAACAAGAACAACAACAGACATAGTTGCAAACGGTAAAACCATAACGATCAAAGCAAACACAATCACTGCAATAACAACAGCAACGACAACAACAACATTACTCTCGTAACGACAAAAAGAAACATAATAATCATAATAAAAATTTCGATAACGCACCAACAATTGATAACGCCATAACGACAAAAACAAATATAATAACCATGTTGAGAACATTGACAGGAGCAAATAAACTATATTCGATGCCACCAGAATGCTGATAGGACCCACAAACACAATACCCCACATCACCAAAATAACAGAAACGACAGCAAAAACAAAAAAGTGTTTTACCATAACGACAACAAAAGAGCAGCCCAACAAAATCAAGAGAATCAGTAACAACAACAAATACCACAACAACGTTTCGAACACACAACTGTTACAATAACTGTTGCAATGACAACAATAATTATAATCTCAACAGTCCCACTGATTACAACAAATAGCCAAAGCAGCAGGAGTAATATGAGCAGTAGTAGAAACAAAAATATCGGCAACAATAATGCGATAACGATTACGACAACAAATAATCACTAAAAGAAACAGCAATAAAAATAATTTTAAAAACCACTAGCACTTCAAAACCTACACAAACACAACAGCAACAATCTTAACTACCCTTATTCAGCAATTACATGTATAAATTTTAAAAATTATATATCACAATTTTGTGTACTCTAAATAAGTGGTACTGAAAGTGGATAATATGCTCCTCCCTCTCCCCCCCCCCCCCAGAGAGTCACGCCATACTCCTAGGCCGCCGCATGGAAAGAGCGGATCATTTGGAGGATCACATTAAGTTTCTGAGGGGACCACTCGAACTTAACCGCCAGAATAATATATTACGAATGAGATTTAAAAATCATATCATTTTCATGAGAAACTAATTTTATAACTTTTAACGAGGGTCCCTGGAACACTGCATTCATTTTTCTTTTATTTTTAGTACTCGTAACTATAAATAACGAACAACCTGCCAATTTGCATCAGCACGAGAATCACACTGAATAAAGTGCCAATAATAAGAATATTTTTTCTTAGCAGGTCTTACGCTGCTAGTATATATTTTATGGTCTTTAAGAAGTTTCTTTGCTTCTTAGAAATAAAGTAACGATTGTTAGAATATACAGGGTGAATCTGAAAAAGTGGGCAAAACTTTACGGGGTGGTAGAACGCAGCTATACGAGCAATATTCGTCATAGAATGTATGGTCGGAACGCAAGCGGTGAGAAGTTAAAAGGTAGTTTTCCACTGTCACATTTAAAGAATGAACACAAGAAGGAGAGGAGATACTCTGTGCCTCACTTGCATTCCCGTCCGCCGCACCGTACACAAAGTGCATATCCGCCATTTCGTGGTTAGTATAACCAGCCATCCTCTCGGCAATCCACGGTAGAAATGCCGTTGGGTGCGAGGACCGACCCTTTTACACCATTTCCAACGCCACCTAGCGGCTCGCCGTTTGCGTTCGGCCCATACTTTCTATGACGAATATTGCTCGTATAGCTGCGTTCTACCACCCCGTAAAGTTTTGCCCACTTTTTCAGATTTACCCTGTATATATATATATAGTTTACATTATAAATAAACAGTGCAGATGGTAAAGTACTTTTTCCAACTAACAGTGAATATGAGAACAGAGGTAAATAAAGCTCAGAAGGGGTCCCATGAGCAAAAAAGTTTGAAAATCACTGCTCTAGATTACAATATGCAATTATCATATGGGAAAGAATATTCCATATTTATTTTAAACTATTGATTCAAATGTAAAAATATTTACCAAAATTATGACTAATAAGCACAAATATGATTCTTCAAAGAGCAGCTTTATAGAACTGCAATTAATAAGTACAGTAATTGTGTTACATTTCATCTTCTATTCGGTAATTTATAGTTTCAGAATAAATACATAATTTAAAACTCTATTTATTGTTATATTATTATTATTATTTGTTATAAAATTAGAGAGAAACTAGCTGCAGTTACTACTCTATGTAATACTAGAGCTGAACAAAAAATTATTCCATAACCTAATATACTGTATAAATATTTAAAACCTATTACGGATATTATAAGCTACAATTCCTTTATTCATTGCCATATGAATTTAAGCAGAAAAATAATAATTTGTTCAAAAATGAGGTGATGAAATGGATTGTTTCTCAGAATTCCCTATGAACTTGAAACAGTAACCTTTGATGTGTTTTAATAAATCTTATTTAGTTTTATTCGTATGGTGTACGTTTTGTTTAAAAATGACTACATGAATGTGATGAATGGAGTGAACTTGAATTATGATGAATAACAATTTCATCATTGGAATTCATTGAACTACAATGAATGGAGTGAACTTGAATTATGATTATATATTTCTATTATTTATCATAATTCAAAAAGGAAAATTATGATTATATATTTTCCAGTAGCGAGTTCTTCAGCTCTTATGGACTTCAACAAAGGACACAAATGCATTTAGCTTAATGCGTTTTTCAATTAAAATTTATGCTAACTTCAATGCAGCTGTCAACTGCTTTAAGAATATTAGCAACAAACAATAAAAACTACCTGAACCAATTACAACAGAAGAAAAAATAACGACGACAACAACTATTACTACTTTAGCAAAGTTAATCACCATAATAACAAATTGAACAATAAACAACATCAGTCGCCTTAACCCCCACAACCACAAAAAAACAGAAACTATAAATTACCGTACAACAAAAACGACAACGAAACAAACAAATAAACAAGAAAACGGCAACGAAACAAACAAATAAACAACAAAACGGCAACGAAACAAACAAATAAACAACAAAACGACAACGAAACAAACAAATAAACAACAAAACGACAACGAAACAAACAAATAAACAATAAAACGACAACGAAACAAACAAACAAACAAACAAACAAACGACATCCTTTAATTTGTTCGTTGGATTCACACCTTTCTTCCCTCATTAAAAACATGATAAATGTAACACCGAAGCCACAAATCAGTTTCCACCAAACACTACAGCAGAAGATGAAATGTAACACAATTACTAGAGCCAAATGTTCGCTACGTACTAAAATATCCGGTGGGATATAACTGCTCTCCCGGATCGATATCTTCCTGACTGTGTGAGCTACTACAAGAAGCTGCACTTCATCACTTGCGGATTACATACCTCCTCTGAGATGCGGATTGGGGGGTGTGAGGAGAGAGGCATTCCTTCCCTGTACGGGAAGCGGAGCACGTTCCGTGCTTAACAATACTCAGATGGAAGATTCGCGGCCGCAGATCCGAAAGGAAACTCGTGGAAAGTGAAAGTCTTTTCACGTCCTCGGTCCCCAATACTTGGAACTTGAAACACGAAGAAAAAATAATGTCAATACGACACTTGGAAGCATTTACACTCCTCCATCGTTGCAGTTGGCTTCCGTTTCCAAAATAGTTTGCTCTTTCCAACACTTCACACCCCCCCCCCTCCCCTCCACCATCTCCTCCAATGCCATCATCCCGTCAAAATCAGTGACTCAGATGTATTCTTTGGAAGGTGACAAGTTGCTGATTTTCCCGTCTTGAAAAACCGCAGGTGGAGAAAAAAAGAATGTTTCCTTTAGCTTACATACGCGGCTTGGGCCACTGACAGTTCGTATATAGCCCCCCCCCCCACCGCCATTCGAAGGCTTAAAATCAGATATCGAGGTTAAAAAGAAAAATATAACGAAACGAATTTTTTTCTTCTGTACGTCAGAATAGATTATATGTGGTAGAGATTGATTTCTATGCACATTAATAATATAATAATAACAAATTTATTCAACTAGAATACAGTAAAAAAATTCATCAAAGCAATCACCATTACTAAAGTACAAAAATACACCAAAGCAATTACCCTTACTAAAGTGCAAAAATACACCAAAGCAAACACCATTATTAAAACTGAAGTAGAAAAAAATACTCCAAAGCAATAACCATTATTAAACTAGAATAAAGTGCAAAAAACTACACCAAGGCAAACTCCAAAAGAATTCTAAAATTTTTAAGTTATAAAGAGTTTTAAATAAAGTTTGTCTTTCATTTTCATATTTTTCACAGTTTAACAAAACATGATGACCTGTTTCTCTGGTTTTACACGTGATACAGTATGGCGTATCATTTTTTTTTAGTTTAAATAACATAGGATTTAAGTCAACAGTTGCGCCAGTTCTTAATCTTATAATTTTTGTGAATAATTTTCTAGAGATGGGAAGATTTTTAATGTGTGAATTTTTTGGCTTTAACTGGTATCTAAAATTGACATTTATGAATACATTATTTTGGAAATATTATTAGTTTCATCAAATTCTATTTCTTTTAATTCTTTTGAAAAAAGAATGAAATGAATGAACTTCAGAAATTTCTTTATTATCACTTGACACTTTTGCCAATAGGTCCACTCTTTCATTATCTTGGATCACTGCATGACTAGGGATACACTAAATTTTATTGTTGTTAACTGAATAGTTGAAAGGATTAATTAAGAGTTAAAATTTCGAAAATGTATTCATTATAGTTGGAATAATAATGCAAGACTCCCTTGGAGTCTTTGGAGTCTGAGAAAATAACTATTTTTAAATTTTTTAGATTTAGTTTGATCCATTTAAGACCTATAATTATGAAAATTTCTGCGTTTATAATAGATATTTGTTGGTAATTTAATTTTTTTTTGAAATATTTAATTTGGGAATCCAGAATGCTGCTGATGCTGTTTGATTTTTATGCTGAACTGATCCGGCTGTATAGATTCCAAGATGATTTGCATATTTTTGATTACAAAAAATTGTGAGATTAATTTTAATGTATTGTTTAATTGAAAATTCTCTTTTGTTAGTGATTAATGGTATTTGTTTCTATATGAGGTTTCTCAAAACTACAGTCAGCTATTGAATTAGGAATGTCTCCTTTTAATATTTTTGAGATTTTGAACAAAGTCTTTTAGTTGATTTCTGTATTTATGAAATGATTTAGATTTAAAGAAATTATTAATAAAAGGGTGATCGGGAATTTTCAATTTTAATCTATATAAATATCGTAACATTAAATTTTGAATTCTGATGTGAAAAGTTGGGATTGATGTCTCAGCTATTACTGATAGAGTTGGAGTAGTTTTAATTAGTCCTAATACAGTTTTCAGACATTTATTTTGGATTATGTTTATTTGTTAGATTTGTTATTTGAAGCACCTAGAGTTGTCTATATTTTCTCTAATAATACTTTTGTATAATGTTATTAATTCATATTGTGAAACCCCTCAATTAGAGAGGCAAAATATTTGTAAAAGTTTAGTAATTTATAACCTTTGTCAGTTTATTTTTATACCGGTAATCCAAGTACGTTTTGAGTCAATTATGACCCCTAAAAATGTTGTCTCATTTAATTGTTTAATTTTTGGGGAATTTATATTAAGATTAATTTTGGGATGTTTTCTTTTTATTTACAAAGAGTATATATATATATTGTTTTTCTGGATTAATTTTAAGATGTCATTTATTACAATAGTTTTGAATTTTAGTTAATTGGTTTTGTATTTTTTCCTGTAAATATTCAATTTATAATCAGAGATCCAAACAAAAAGGTCATCTGCGAATTCAACTAAGTTTGCGTCTTTATCAAGAATTTTGGTAATGTCTGAAATGTAAAAATTTATAAGAGTGGAGAAAGGATCGATCCTTGTATCCAATTTTGAAAGGATGAAATTTAGAAAATTTAATATCAACATAAAGGGACACATACTAATCAATTTCTGCAGAAGTCTCAGGATCCTAACCGAGTCGAAAGCTTGGGACAGGTCTAGTGAAATTGTTAATGTTATTTTTTTTTGTAATATTTTATTTAAGTCATATAAAATTTCAGAGATACATTCTTTCGAGGATTTGTTTTTTCTGAAACCACAAAAGTTTTGTGCAATAGGTTTATTGGCTTCCAAAAATCAGTTGAGTCTTTTGAATATAATTTTTTCAAAGAATTTAAATACATTCGATAGTAGAGAGATCGGTCTATATTGATAACAGTTTATATTTGATGGGGATTTGCCTGATTTTAATGAAAAAATAATATGGAAGTGTGACCATGTGATCGGGTAGTTATGTGTTTGCCAAATATAGTTGAAGATTGCTAATAATTTAAGTTTTTATTCGTCTATTAAATTTTTCAATAATTTATTTAGTATGACATCAGGACCTGGGGTAGATTTAAAATTTGATTTTTATTGCATTATTTAATTCGTTTATTATTATGGGTTCATCTATGATAGGTATGTCTGGTTTAATATTCTTTAATTTTTATTTTTGGTTTGTAATATTTTTTCTGATGTGGTTAATTTAACAGGATTGGCTATTTTGAAATTTTTTCCTAATAAATTTGCTGTTTCATTGAAATTTAAGTAATTTCTTATGGTTACTTCTTATAGAGGTGGCTTTTGTATTTCTGTGATATAAATGTTTTTAAAGATTCTCCAGAGATTGCTTGTGTTAAATGATGTTTTCAATGTAACTGTGAAAAGTTTCCAATTTTCTCTGTGTGTTTAATTTTTTTCTAATCATAACTAAATATATAAAAAAGATGATGTTTGACAGTCTTTGATTGAGATTGTGGTAAGTTATTATTCAGAATTTTTTTAATAAAATCCAGTTAGTTTAATTAATTTTTCAGCATAAATTTTGCAGTTGGTTGTAATCATGATTGGATGATGGTCGCTTCCTTTTGTATCAGGTAAAATAGACCAATAAAAATTATTTATTTATTCAGGAGAGATGAATAACAGATCTATTATTGATCTGTGTTTGGAAAAATTTTCATGTGTTGTGGTTTTGTCATTAAGTAGAATCAAGTCATTTTGAGTAAAAAATGCATTTAAATGAATTCCAGCTGTGCTAGTTGTATAGGAGTTTCATGCTCTATGATGGATATTAAAATCTCCAAATATAATTATTGGTCTTCGAATTTGCGCTGTGATGTTTTGATGGATTTTTTTTCGTTAACGTTATATCCAGGATTCCAAAAGTTGGCAATAGAAAATGTAATATTTGAAATAATACTTTGAATAATCAGTACTTCTAAGTCATTGTGATTATAATTGATATTTAATATTTTATGGTTAATATTTTTATTCATGAAAGGCTATTCCTTTGAATTTTCATTTTTTAAATGAGTATAAGTAAGATAATTTTGAATACGAATTTTTTTTTATTTTTGCTGATCTCTAGAAGAGCAAAAATTGAAATAAGTTTGTACTTATATACTAAGATTATCTTTTCCTTTTTTGATTGCAAGCCTCGGCAGTTCCATTGTAAAATTGAGAAGATTTTATGTCTTAAGACCTGACAATATTTCTCCTAATATTGTGTACTTTTGCGTATTAGAACAAATGAATTTGATCAGATGTAAGATTAAATCAATAATCAGATTTTTTGTGATATTTTCTCTATCAATTTCCTTTTCAATAGTTTTGGATGATAGAGGCTTTTTTAAGTCTTTTTGGACGAGAGTTTTTTTTTTTGTCATTTGAGCATATGTAATATATTTTCCCTTTGAAACAGATGATGTAGGATCCTCTAAATTTTCATAATTGGCTTGAAACCCGTGTAATGCGACACCATAATGATTTTTCTATGACGCTTGTAGTAATTAATTCAATATAATCAGTTAATATGCTGTAACGAATTGAAGTGTCTGACTCTTATAGCAAAGGAAGTAAAGCAGAGCAAAAATCTGATAAAATTGCGATTTTTTATTTATTTAAATTATTTTACATGCAAAATTTTAGTGCCAATTTTAAGTTTAAAATTTTAGCATTGTTAAATAAAGCAATCTCAAAAATCATCCGAAGAGAAATCATTTTGCGAAATAAAAAAACCATCGGATTGAATTTCGAATTGCAGTAAATATTTAATAAAAAGATATTTAGTATAATTGTGGGAGAAAAATGTGAGAAATACATATATGTATTAATATTTCTTTATTCCGATTCCGTTTACTGGTATTCTCAAAGGGGGGCGGGGTTTTAAGACCCTTATCCCCCCTTCCTCTTTGAGATAGATCTTACCTGTATATGTAAGAAATATACATCAGTCCCATTTATAAAACGATATTTTCGCTAACGAGCCAAAATACGATCGCCAATGTGGCCCACTGACCAAAACGCTTCGAGACCATGAATACCCAAAATACCGCATAATCATCTGGAATCAGCAGAAAATTTTCCGATTATCTCTCTCTTTACAGTTCTTTCTTCTGTTTCATTGCACGCCTGATTTTATTTAGGCGAAAGTTACGTTACCATAGCCTAACTTACAGAGAAAAATATCGAACATGTATTCGCACCAAATTTTTAACTCGTTAAATATTTCCTTAGAACTTAAAGTTCAAAGAAAACATTTAATGGGTAAGAAGCATTAATTAAACACATAGTGACATAACATAATACACGAATTTCATGAGTCATGACTTTAACAAAAGCAGATTTATCTCAGCTCTGTAAGACAGTTCACGATGTTCAGTGATCTCTACATGTAGCAAAGATGTAATGAAAACGTGTTAAACTTGCATAAATGATTCTTTTACATATCACACCACAGTTCCTCTATTGACACAATCCCCCTCTTTTGTATACTAAATTCCGAATTGTATATGTCAGGCTTATACGATTTCATTTCTCTCTCTATGCAAGCAATAAGCAACGTTAGAATAAAGAATATATAAATCCCCCTTTATGTCAGTTTGGCGCATTGTCTGATATAAAGAGAACAATGGAAGGCAGTGTTTGGGGAAAGTTTTGATTATCATCAATAAGTTCTGAAAATGTGGCTTTATCTTTTGTATACAGTTTCATTATTTGCTACTCTTACAAAGCACGGAATCCATTAAAGCATGTGAATGAAGCTATCTCGAGAAAGCTTACTTTAATGATACAGATGATATTTTCGGATATACAGAGGTTATTAATGAAATTTCAACTTTTCAGGGTTCAGTGACTTTATTGAGCTAATATTCTGAGGTTTTCGTGCAATACTCAGAGAGGAGACAACGTTTCAGTTTCTAATGAATCTCTTGTCAATTCACATTTGTGTTTTTTAGTGCTTTAGCATGAAAGGTAACTGGATAGACTATGAGACTGCGCAGTTGAAGCTAACATCATAAGTGAAGTGACTTATCAACACCAGCCAATCAACTTAGATCTAGAGAATTGTCCAAGTTTCAACTACGTAGTCTCATGGCTTTCTAGTTACTATTCATGCTGTGCAGTTGGTATTATTTTTTAATTATTGTTCAGACCCTCAAAGTTAACAAATTATAGCATATTATGACAAACATAAATGTCCATGCATTCAATCCAGAATTCGAATCCATACTTTGACGGTGCAGTAATTTCCCTGAAACATCATAAAACTTCATATAGCTTCTTATGACCAAAAACAGTCGCATATTAGTTTACACAACGTTATACAACTTCGAACAAATTCATACCAAATCAAGCGGTTTTATACAACTTCTGACTTCACATGATTTCAAAGACCTTTACGGGACTTAAAAAACTTCATACCAATTTAATAAAAAATAAAGGGAAATCAATGAAAGAAATTTGTTAAATTTGTTAAATCTGTGAGAACTATCAAAGCCTCAACTGCGCAGTCTCATACACTCCTAAGCTGTGGTGTGTGGTGTAGTCCCACACCTATGTGAATAGCAGAAAACCCCGTTTCGCTATAGATCTTAAACGCCCCTTACTTTTTGTAGTAGAAATAAATCCAATAAATTGGCAAATAGTTCTCAGATTAGCATAGTTAGGCATGTTTTGTTTCGATGGAAATGCCTTAGAAATAGTACAAAACATACTTAGAATAGTACAAAACATAGTTACAGTTAGAAAGAATACAGAGTTTCGGTTTAGAAATAGCACAAAACATGTTACGGTTAGAAATAATACAAAACGGTAGTTAATGTTGGAAATAATACAAAACGGTAGTTTGTTGGAAATAATACAAAACATTACAGTTAGTAATATTACATAACATAGTTACAGTTAGAAATAGTACAAAACATTGGTAGAAATAGTACAAAACATTGGTAGAAGTAGTAGAATATCAAAATATTCATAAATTTGTATCTACTGTAAATACTATTTCAACTAGTTTAATTTGACAGATTTACATCAACGGCAATCCCACAAATAAGTAACATATCTTACAAAAGTATATTCTATAGCATAAAACAAAATTATCAGGCTTCTCAATCGACTTATTTAAACACTCAAGCAAGTGTTCGTAGTTCTGCGAAACTAATCAACAGCGTTAAAATTTAAGCTTCAGACAACCTTCTTGCGCTGCATTAAGACATCAGAGTTAATTAGATTCTCTAATGGAAGGTGGAAACTCCCGTGGCAGTATTTCGGGTTGAATTATGCTCAGTTCAGAGACGCCTTTTGCTAACAACTCTCAATGGGACGAACTGTGCGATTAAACCGGCCGTTTCCCTTTTGTGTAAATGGAATTCACGTTGTCACGACATTCAAATCAACTCATTAATGGAAATGTTAAATATGATGATATATAGATGTTGGTGATGGCAATTTACGCAATGGCAGGAGATCGGATAAATTCATTTGGTCTAGGATTCAGTCGTGGTCCGATTAACAAATTATACAGCTGATTGAAATCGTACGGAATTGTTAGAAACTTACTGTAGTCATATGAAACTGTTTTATGTCTACGGATTTTTTGGCATTGACTGAACTCATATGAAGCAGACTGAACCCCCTGCCAAGGTTCGGGACCATTAATGTTCGTACTTTGAGATTTATCTCCGCTAATTCCCACTTTGCCCTCGTGAGAAAGGCCACGATGGACTTTGAAATAACCGTCTGTCGAATGGGACGTTAAGCCGTGGCCCCGTCTATAGGAGAGCCATAATTTTAGAATGTTAAGGAACACGCTGCATGGCCTTGACGAGAGGCTTCCCGTCTGTCTCCTAACGGATTTCCAGTGAATCTCTTTCTCCTTCCTTCTCCGAGCATTTCTTTTCCATGTGACCTGGCCATTTAACCAGGAGTGGAAATGAGTTTTCTGAACAAGGTGGACGTTCCCGAATCAGTTGAAAGGAGACCACGTAGTTTACATAGCAACGTTAGCAATACATAAAAAATCTGTTAAAAAGCCCAGGAATTATGGACAAAATTTTATAAAGGAATGAACATACATAGAGTGGATTTATTTCTTTATTGTTTAATATACCGAAAAAACCCAGGTACTAGGGGAGCGCCGTCCACTAGTCTTCCAGCCTTGCATTTTTAGCCTTTGTGTGCAAAATTGTTTCTCTCAGAGGTAAAACAATGGAATACAACTGATCTCCTGTGAAGCTGTCTGATGTTGAATAAAGATGATTGAATTCGTGTGAAGCTTACTGAACTCCTGCGGAGTAATTTGAATTGGTATGAAGCTTATTTATCTCCCGTGAAACTCACTGAAGAACTATGAAGCTTATAGAACTCCTGTGAAAATGATTGAGTTGGTATGAAGCGTATTGAATTCCTGTGTAGCTGACTGAATTTGTATGGATTTTATTGAAATCTCTTAAAGCTGAATGAAGTGGTATGAAGCTTATTGAACTCATGTGAAGATGATTGAATTGGTAGGAAGCTTACTGAACGTTTGTATAGGTGATTGAATTGATATGGAATTTATTGAACTCATGTGAATCTGATTGAATTGGCGTGAAGCTACCTGATATTGTATAAATATGACATAATTAGTATGAGGCTAATTGAATTGGTATGAAGTTTATTGAACTCCTGTGTAGCTGATTAAATTGGTATGAAACTCTCTGATGTTGTATAAAGATGATTGAAATGGTATGAGGTTAATTGAATTGGTATGAAGCTTGCTGACACTTGTGAAGTTGATAGAATTGGTATGAAATTATTATATCATTAATATAGATTTATTGAATATCTGTAAAATCAATATTCAGTTCTTCCACTTTAAGAATCAGCTTTTCGCAGAAAAAATGTCAGTGGAGATAATTTGAAAATCGCAACCAAAAGTCTCTAAATCGTGATTCTCAACAATATTCATTCAGAATTAGAAGAAAATTCGATTGTTAGAATTTTAGGATTAATTGTGGCTCTACGACTAAGGTTAATATTGGGCGAAACAAGATTAAAATAAAAGAAGATAAAAATTGCGACCCAAGTTTAAAAGGTCAAATATTAGAGAGCAAATAAAAGAACAGTAATGCTATAGTATACTCATTTATGTAAAGAACCCTGAGGAAAACATTCAGGAATTACGACTTATTAAACGATGGAACCATATCCCCAAAGCTAAGCGTACCTTAAATTACAATCGTTATATCCAAACGTTCAACAAATTAATTATCGATTTTGAATTTTGCACATTTCATTTTTAAATTATCAGTCGTATGCTCTTTTGAAATGAGAAACATTTAGCGACTCACAATTCCCTGAAACAAGCTCGTCCGACCCGTGACTCATGAGCCACTACGGCTCATAAAACAAATAATCAATATATTAAAAATGGATAATTTCTTCCAATTTTTTGACCTAACATTTTTAAGTGCATAAATAAACAATCTGTCCAATTCATTGTACTCATTAAAATTTATATTTGTGTTTTCTAATCAAGATATTTTCTGAATCCATAAAAAATAGTTGTTTTTTTTTTCAATTTATTACTCCTTAGAAATTTATTATTTTCGTTTTTAAGCAGAGAATTTTCCCTGTGTCTCTTTAAGAGTATTGTTTATTTTCTAGATGCTAGTAACTAAGTTTGGATTTAATGGTTATACCCTAAAAGGAAACAATCTCTTAGTGAAGTCTCTTTCTTTAGATCGTTTGAAAAGTAAACGACCTATTTATTCACTTTGTCATCCATTCGTATGTAAACACTAAAGTTTTTTGCTTTAAGAGATAAAGAAAAAAAGAAATATTTTTCGGAGGGACTCAAATATTAGTATCCGCGTTTTTCGAATCTTCCAAACTTTAGATGTTTTGAGATTTTCCACCTTTACAAGGTGCTAAAGTTTGAAAATTTGGAAAAACATAAATGATTTTTGATATAGATCTATTAATATTAGAAATATAAACTTTGGTGGTAGAGTGTACATTGCCAGCACTGATTTAACCCTTAGGAGGGCTCTCGATGTAAGATCCTGTGAAGGTTCCTGGCTGGGGTACAGGCGCTCAAAAAAGTATCCGAACACTATGGTTGATTACAGAATTCAGTAAAAATATCTGTCAAATATCTTTTTTTTAGACCAATATCTGACCACCTTCGTGTCACTGACACGAAGCTGGCCAGATCACTAATTTCTAAAAAAATTGTTGCCAGATATTTTTCTGAATTTTGAAATCAACCATAGTGTTCGGATACTTTTTTGAGCGACTATACTTCACAGGGTCCTGAATGCTCGCCCGCGTGTTTGGCGTGCGCAGAAACCCGTGTTCCTGGAAACTTGGATTGTTGCCCGAGGGTGCCAATCTTCTACCCTCAGCTCACGACTGGGAGGGTCCCCTTTGGCCATCTTGCCATTTGGGAGACTGTCTATCGCGAATACGTTCCATATACAAATAGATCAGATACCTACCTGCTGTATAGCGGATATCCAAATGTTATGCTGGTAAACACGGTGATCTAATCTAGCTCGATTACCAGCAGATAATCTGTTGGTCTCCATATTCACGTCTGCAGAATGCTTGGGATTTCCGCATGCAACATTGCATGTGTGTACCAGGACTACATCAAAACTGATAAAACCCTGAATTGCTGAGAAAATATGGCCATTAACGTTCGAGATGAGAGCTACCTCTCCCATATTGCAATGTCGGAATGGAAAGCAACAGTGCAGATGATAACATTGGTGTGCAACGATGGAGTACCTATGAAGTTTTGTGCAAAGTTCGTTCAATGTATGTCAGAACACATGTCAGAACTAAGACAGCTGACTTTTATAGATGAGTACCCTTGTTAACAGCACATCACTAAACTATGAGGCTCCAGTGGGTGAAGAAACATCGCCAATGTACCATAGGATATTGCAAATGGGTAGCTTGGTCCTAGGAATCGAAGTTCCATCTACAACAAGCAGACAGGAAGTTGTGTATGTGATGTAGACAAAATGAGACGATGGACCCCCACTGTCAAGTCGGTATGTCACAGACCAGTGGAGGTGGTGTAATGTTTTGGGAGTGTTTATGTGGCCACCTTGGGGGTCCCTTGTACCTATTGAGACCATTATCACTGCACAAGGCTAATTTTGGCGTACAACACTAATTCATGACTCTCTATTTCCCTCAACAGTGTTAACTTCTTTCAATAAGACAACGGCCCGTCTCATCACTCCCGTTTGGCGAAGGACTGGTTGGCGGAGCATTCCAGTGAATTCAGAGCCCTCTAATGGCACTCTCATAACTAAATATTACGTCAGTGGACACAGATTTAATAGTTAGTATTTTAACCTTATTGAGAATCTGTAAAACTAAGTGGAGTGAAGAATTCGAGCACGAAACCTCCCCCTCCCCACACACACACACCATCACCACCGGCAACTTTATGGACGCCTGACTTGGAAATCCCACAGTATCACACGATCGTTTCCAACACCTGGTAGAGTTCATGCTACGATGTAGTATAGTAGAGTAGATACGTATGGTATAGTCCATGTCCTGCTGTGAGGACAAAAGGTGGACTCTCACGTTATTAGGTGAGTATGTAAAACAAATTATCCTTTCATTGATTTTTAAAATGCTCAAGAAGAAACTCTTGCGGTGCTCACGAGACCTTAGGTACGTTTAGTCCACATTTTAAAAATCAGTTACATTTAGTTTTATTAGTAAGATACAACCGTAGATATGTTTCTGAAAGCTACTGTGAAAGGTACAATTGAGAATAACAGCTCATTAGCGAAATTCGTGTTGTGAACATCTTTCGCGACCGTTTAAAATATATATATATACTACATCAATTTGATTTTTTTTAATATATACTATTTTAACTGTTATTGTTGCACTATAAACTTCTTTTTAAACACTAAAAGCGAATTGTTGAAAGTGAAAATCTAGGGACATTTAAGAAAATTTTAAACTTATTTCCAGTAATATTTTTACCATAAATATTTTTTTCTAATATCAGTGTCTTTTCATTCTTATAATATAAGCATCAAGAAGTATTCCCTTCTTTTAGAGGTTAACTAATACTTTGTTAAATCCGAAGAAATAGATCTATAAATGCTTTCGGTATAAGGTAATGTTTCGTCATTATATTCTTACGAAACTAAACGTTGTTTGTTCATCACATGCTCATTGTTTCATCCCCTTCAAACCTGTTATTATTTAGCATATTGTTGTTCAGTTGCAACCGGGACTGTTGAGTAATGCTATATATCTTCCCATCATAGTGTTATTCATTAGGTATATCGTTGTTCGTAAGGAATAATACGAATTGTTAAAATTATGAATAATTAATTACAGACACTGTCAAGTACACTATTGAGCAAGAATAATTGGCAACGTTGAGCAATCGTATGTATCCTTTCAAGTACTGTTAGAGAGAAATGGAAGGATTCCGTTAAGTGTTACTTGACATGTGCAGAATAAAGTTCTCCTGCACCAAATGGAAAGTAAGTGAATTCACTGAAATATCATTGGTTGGGTTTTTATGGCGCATGAGCTACTAAGACCATAATGCGCCAAACGAGGTAAAAAGAATAAAGTAAAAAAAGAAGTAAAAGAGTAATAACCTTTAACCAAAGACAAATAACCCTTAACCAAAGTTAAAACCAAATGCTTCAAAAGGCAAAAGACAAAACCAACAAGATATACAGGGTGTCACAAAAATATAGGTACAAACATTTAGGGGAGGTAGATAATATCTAAAGGAATGAGAATTGCTTAGGAACCCATAACCGGAAACGTCACCGTAAGTCAATAGGTGGCGCTGTTCATCAGTGCGCTAGAGGGGAAATTTGGGATTTCCTCATTTGAGCGGTAGTCGGCTTACGAAGAGCATGCAAAAGTATTCGAACAGGGAGCTGGCAGACATGTACTTAGTGTATGGAATAGCTGAGGGCAACAGACGAGCCGCTCAATGAAGCTATCAAGAAAGCTTCCCACACAGACATATACAGGACCACTGTTTGTTTGCACTTGCACATCAAAATTTGTGCAATTATGAGTGATTAAGAGGTAGCAGAAGTGAGGGCAGGCCACGATCGATGTGTACTCCCACCATGGAAGAAAGTGTGTTGGATGCCGTGGAGACTAATCCTAGTACCAGCACACGTGCTGTTGCCTCTGCCTTAGGAGTGTCTCGTTGCAGTGTACAGCGTGTTTTGCACAGCGAGTCCTTACACCCCTTTCATCTCCAAAGGGTTTAGTTACTTTTCCCTGCAGATCATCCTGCATGTGTGCATTTTGCACAGTGGTATCTCCAAGAAAATGCCCAAGATGTGAATTTCCCAGCTTATGTTTTGTTTACTGATGAGACCAGTTTCACTCGGGATGGTGTATTCAATCAGCACAATGTGCATTTGTGGGCTCATGAGAACCCCCACGGTGTGCGCAACCATGCGGCACAACATCGTTTCGCAGTAAATGTGTGGGCAGGTTTGGTCGGCGACTGCTTAGTAGGGTCATACCTTTCACCATTCTGCATGACCTCCGTGAAGTATCTGATCTTTCTGGAACAGATTCTACCAGGCTTACTTTCCCATGTTCCAGCAAATGTGAGACGCAACATGTGGTTTCAACATGATGGGGCGCCTCCCCATTATGGAAGGAGTTTTTGTGCGCATTTGAACATGTCTTTTGGGATATGATGGATTGGGAGTGCTGGACCAGTTGCCTGGACCCCACGCTCACCTGAGTTAACGAGCGTTGATTTCTTTCTGTTGGGGGCCCTCAAAGCTACCGTGTATGAATCGCCTGTGGAGTCAGACATGGATCTCGTGGCAACGCTCGTCTGCGCTGCTGCTACTATCAAAGAAACTCCAGGTGTGTTCGACCATGTCCGGCAATCAATGCTCCGTTGGTGTCATGCATGCATCGCGTCTCATGGTGGAAACTTCGAGCATCTGCTGTAACATTATGAAATGTATCATCTAGTACGCCATTTGTAATAATTATGTCCAATAAATGTTTTCCCATTAATCACTGTCTTGTGTCTTTTCAGATCTTGTACCTCTGCTACCACTTTCCCATGACGTTTCCGGTTATGGGTTCCTATGCAATTCTCATTCCTTTAGATGTTATCTACCTCCCGTAAAAGTTTATACCTATATTTTTGAGACACCCTGTATATAATAGAAACAACAATAAAAGGGTAAAACTATAAATATATATAATATAAATATATATATATACAGAATATCCAATGCATAAAACTAACCCAGCTGTAAAAGACCTTGGTCAGACGGCGAATAAATAACAAATCCATAAAATCATAACCTAATAAAATAACAAATCCATAATTTCATAACCTGGTAAAATAACCAGTGTACTGTAAAAAAGCAAAAAGTGAATGTAAAAAAAGTATTCTCAGATAAAAGATGTCCAAGTGTAAGTGGCACAGACGTAAAATCATGAAAAGTGAAATACATACGACGTTCGAGGTTAAAACAAGGCAATGAATTAAAATATGTTTGACAGTTAAAACGGTGTCACAAAACTCGCACCTATGTTCTTTGGCCGTCCAAAAAAGAAACAAGTGTATAATAAATGAATGACCTTAATGGAGTAGGGCAAGTACAACTTCCTCCTTGCGATTCCTGCGGTAACATGACTACCATGGTTTGATGATAGGTTTGATCTCAAAGAGACTGTTGGTAAGCTGTTCTGACCAAGATCTCTGCCACGCTGTCCGGAGCTCGTCGGTAAAACGCTGCCGGAAATCCAGATATAGAACCAGCAACGGAGCGCCAATAGGGATGTGGCTGAAATGGCAGCATCATCTGCCAAGTCATTGCCCCTGATACCGACGTGACCCAACAGAAAAGAATTCTAATTGTGGCTGCCAGACGATGGAGCTGCTTGCGGATTTTAGAAAGAACTGGGTGACGCCAATTACTCACTGAGATCAAAGCCTGTAGCGAGCTAAGTGAGTCAGTGTAATGCACACATCGAATATGATGCTCAGCTGCCACCTTGTCCAAGGTGAGACTGATAGCATGCAATTCTGCAGTGTAGAGGGAACACTGCAGTGGGATCTGGTCTGCCATGATTACATCACAGCAGACCATGGCATATCCCACTGATGTGCCGGAATTCGAGCCATCTGTGAAGACAGGCAAGAAGTCCGAGTACCCAGCACGATGGCAGGCACACACCGTCAGGTTTAAAGGCCTTCCCTGTCCTGCAAAGGGAAAAATCACAGGACGTGGAAACAGCGAGCAGCTGTGAGAGTAACTCAACTGTCGATTGTGCAATGCTATCGAGACTGGTTTTGATGTCTCTGAGGTAGCCTTGGACTCGCAAATCAAAAGGACGAATGGCCATCAGCCGATTAATGTAAAGCATTTCCCACTTTGGACTGAAAACGCAGTCCCAAGTGGGATGGCCAGGCAGGGATCGCATTTTAGATGTGTATTGTAGGGACAACTGCTGACGGCGAAGTGATAAAGATGGTTCGTCGGTCTCAACGTAAAGACTCTGGATCGGTGAGGTGCGGAAGGCACTTAAACGTCATTAAATGAATAAAATCAATTTTACTTTTGTTTTCAAATATATTTGTAATAAGAAAACACTATTTTTATTTTTTCCCTTATTAAAAAGCATTTTTTTTAACAATGCAAACTTTATTCATACCATTCATTTTCACAGTTTTTTTTAATTAATCGATATATAGTACCATTTCGATTGTCTGAATTTCCTATTTATGCATAGGGATATTATTCTTTCTTATTGTCTTACATATCTTGGCCGAGTGGTTAGCGCGCTTGGCTACTAATCTAAGGGACCTGGGTTCGAGCCCCGGGTAAGGCATGGATGTATGTGTCGTTTTTCTGCTGAGGTCCTGCCATTCTCTCAGACATTCTACTATGGCATATAAACTGACAGGCTCCTGTCAGACCTCTGTGGCAAGCAACTGCTTGAGAGGGTATTTATTTATTATTATTTATTATGCAATGTGACCATCGCTCATAATTTTTAATCTAACACATTTCTGTTTTTTATTTAAAAAAATAAATATTCCCTTAAGCAGCTGCTTGCCACAGAATCTAACAGGAGCCTGTAATTTTAATATGCCACAGTAGAAGGTCTGTGAGGATGGCGGGGCTTTAGTCAGCAGAAATACAACACAAACATACATGCCTTAACCTGGGGTTCGAACCCAGAACAAAATTATAATGTTTCTACATTATATTACGCAGCGCACATACAATATGTGCTGTATTTCAAATGTACTTAGTGTAATCCATAAGAAAACAAGGCCTTATTATTTAACTTCATAGTTCTGCCAATTTTGCTAAATTGAAGATAATACTGTATTTTTACTCTTCCGCATATTTTCAGATTTTTTTGTAATACTAGGTAATCTGGAACATTCAAATTTTAGTGATCTGAAATAATCCAGAATAGCGAGATTTCGATAATCTGAAAGAGTCGAATAATATAGAAAGTTTAGTAATCGAAACAATTCAGAAAACCCACAATTAGAAATCCGGAAAAATCCGTAATGTTGAGATTTTAATAATCAGAAACAAATCAGGACTGTTGTGGGATTATCGAGTTTTAATAAACGCAAACAATCAAGAACATTAGGTTTTTTGTAACTCAAACAATCAAAAATATCGAAATTTTATCAATCGCAGACAATCAAAAATATAGATCTTATAATAATCCCAAATGATGCAAAATAATAAAATTTTGGCTATCCCCAAATAATCAAGAATATCGAAAATTTAACAGTTCCAAACTATCAAGAATATCCGGATTTTTGCAATCCTAAACAATCAATAGCATCGAGAGTTTGTTAATACAGAACAATCAAGAATATCGAGTTTTCAATAAAACCAAAAAATCATGACTATCAATACTCTAGCGATCCCAAAGAGTCAACGACATCGAAATTTTGGTAATCACAATCGGATAAAAAATATCGAGTTTTTAGTAATCCCAAACAATCAGAGACTCTCGAGGTTTTAGCTTGGGTTGGGTTGTTTTACCTCTGAGCGGCCAGGTCACATGGACCTCCCTCCCGTCAAGGCCAACCAGCGTGTCCTTTAACGTGCATAGGATGTGACTCTCCCGCACACAGGCCTTTCCAAGCCCATCAGTGTCCCCTACTGACCGTGGGCAGGGCGGTGAATTTTGCGGAGATAAATCTCAACGCTAAACCAGCTGGGACTCGAACCTGGGAACTACAGATTACGAGGCTGGCGCGCAACCGACTGAGCTACCCCCGCCCCTATCATATAGATACACTTTACATAAACAGGAAAATTACAAATTAGCTTTGGAAATATAAAGATTATAAAATACTGTCGCACAAAAGGTAAAGAAAGCAGTCTATATTTAAGCAATTCGAAATAAATCGAAATTTTAATAATCCAGAAAAAGTTCGTAGAGAGATATTTCAGCGATTCGAAATACATCGAGATTTTAATAATCCAGAAAAAGTTAAAAGATCGATATTTAAGCAATTCGAAATATATCGAGTTTTTAATAATCCGGAAAAAGTTAGTAGATAGATATTTCAGCTATTCGAAATACGTCGAGATTTTAATAATCCGGAAAAATTTAGAAGATCGATATTTCAGCAATTCGAAATACATCAAGATTTTAATAATCCAGAAATAGTCAGAAGATCGATATTTAAGCAATTCGAAATATAACAAGATTTTAATAATCCGGAAAAAGTTAGTAGATAAATATTTCAGTAATTCGAAATACATCGAGATTCTAATAACCCGAGAAAAGTAGAAGATAGATATTTTAGCAAATAAAAATACATCGAGATTTTAATAATCCAGAAAAAGTTACAAGATCGATATTTAAGCAATTCGAAATATATCAAGATTTCAATAATCCGGAAAAAATTAGTAGATAGATATTTCAGAACATCGAAATACATCGAGATTTTAATAATTCGGATAAAGTTAGAAGATCGATATTTCAGCAATTCAAAATACATCGAGATTTTAATAATCCGGAAAAAGTTGGAAGATCGATATTTAAGCAATTCGAAATATATCGAGATTATAATAATCCGAGAAAAGTAGAAGATAGATATTTCAGCAATTAGAAATATATCGAGATTTTAATAATCCAGAAAAAGTTGAAAGATCGATATTTAAGCATTTCAAAATATATCGAGATTTTCATAATCCGGAAGATGTTAGTAGATAGATATTTCAGCAATTAGAAATACATCGAGATTCTAATAATCAGAGAAAAGTAGAAGATAGATATTTCAGCAATCAGAAATATATCGATATTTTAATAATCCAGAAAAAGTTTCAAGATCGATATTTAAGAAATTCGAAATATATCGAGATTTTAATAATTCGGAAAAAGTTAGTAGATAGATATTTCAGCAATTCGAAATACATCAAGATTTTAATATTCCGGAAAAAGTTAGAAGATCGATATTTCAGCAATTCGAAATACATCGAGATTTTAATAATCCGGAAAAAGTTAGAAGATCGATATTTAAGCAATTCGAAATATATCGAGATTATAATAATCCGAGAAAAGTAGAAGATAGATATTTCAGCAATTAGAAATATATCGAGATTTTAATAATCCAGAAAAAGTTGAAAGATCGATATTTAAGCATTTCAAAATATATCGAGATTTTAATAATCCGGAAGATGTTAGTAGATAGATATTTCAGCAATTAGAAATACATCGAGATTCTAATAATCCGAGAAAAGTAGAAGATATATATTTCAGCAATTAGAAATATATCGAGATTTTAATAATCCAGAAAAAGTTGAAAGATCGATATTTCAGCAATTCCAAATATATCCTGATTTGGAAAATCCGTAATAATATTGGTTATCTATACCTTACAAACTGAAATTTGGGGATTGGAATTTGTTTCGCCTGGATAATCGATATCCTCCTACTCTAGTTTAAAAGAAAGAGAAGAATGAAAAGAATTAAAAAAAAATCATTTTGTCGATGTGGTTCAAATTCTTTTTTTCATTTTTGGCATTCAGCCTTCTTCGGAATAATGCAAGATACTCTCCAGGCAACCAGGCAAAAGAACTTCGGAAAGAATTCTCCTGTTGCACAACCAAAGCACCTACACTGTTTTGCCTTATTTCGAAATGAGCTCTGGACTTAGTCTCGCACAGAGTGGGTTCTAGCTAAATAAATAATTCATGGACTGCTTGGTGCAGACACCAACGCTGCTAACAATGCGAGCGATGCACTCTGAGAAAACAACGTGCTTTCTGCCAACAAGTCGCCTGCCGAACTTAATGACGAAGTCGCGGTTAGCGGTTTTGGTGGCACTCGCGTGCCGAAGAACAGATGAAGTATATCCATATGAGTAAAAGGGAGGGGGGGAAAGAAGAAAAGTGGAAGCATATTTTTATCTCATCTTTTTCAAATGTTTTTCTTTTGTTCTTCCAGTCAGCGACTTAATATCTTTGGAAGAAAATAATCCGAGAGAAAAATGGAATATTCTTATTTATGATACTATAAAGAATCTTACGGAAGTGGTGAGTTTTTCTGTTATTTTATATGATCCACAAGCAGCTAATAGAATTTCTGCAGATGAGAAAAAAATCAGCAGGTTCATTAATATTCAAACTACGCAGTAAAAAGGAAGTCATTTTTATATCGCGAGTTTTTTTAGGATTATGATCGTGAATCTGATGCAGAAAATAACTTTCTCCCCTCTGTTTTGCGTTGCTGGAATTTAGAGAAGGAATTTCATAGTTTTAACGAAGATAGGCGAACGTTCAAACTGCAAATTTTTACTGAAACTGATTGCTCACATCACAGGTTTAGTCACAGAGATAAATTTTATGAATATATGCAGAGGTTTTGTGCTTTTTGAAGCAAATATCCTACTTCGTCTCTGAGGTATTAATCAATTGGTATATGTGACTATTTATGTATAATTCCATTGATAAAAGCAGAAAGGTATTTTTATGATATCTGCACAAAAATACCAGTATTTTTTTAAATAAAAACAGGAAACGTTTTCTAACAATTCACGAAGCTTAAATCTTTTTATGGAATTATGGTGTGAGAAATGATATGGGATCAGATAATGCCGCCACAAACTGTTTACAATTACACAAAATGCACATTTCGTAGTCGATCATTTTACCATTCAGTTCAGTTGTTTGCAAAGAGTTATTATTCTGAAGAATATAACTTTCAATTCAGATTGATATATATATACTATGCATTTTTTTATTATAAAACGAACACTTTGCCAAGAGCAGAAAGTAGACTAATGCCTTTCTAATTATTACTGTAAATCAATCTATGTCTTCGGCATTTCTTGATTTTTGGACCGTCATTCCGACCCCTAATTGACCTTGAATACGAACACCAGATACGAAACTTCCTCTTATTTATAATTTTTACTCTTTGAAATAGCCCCATTCTTCAATATTTAGCTCTCCAGAGGCACCAATGTTTAGTCTTCTAGCAACGGTAGATCTATATTTGACCTTTGACCTCGAACGACACATCACATCAAAAATGTGCCATAATTTCTGAGATCTACGTCCCAAATACCCCTAGTCGCCAAATTTTAGCATATACCACTGGTATATCTATATCTGACCTCTTAGAACCCTCTAAATGCGAAATTTCGTAACGTCTCCTACATATACCCGAAACAACCCCAGACACCAAATTTCACGAGCCCAGTCTTCGTAGATCAAGGTTTGACCTCTACATAACCTCTCTTTGACATTGAAATGCATGTCGGAGGTCAAATTTCGTTTTTTCCAGAGATCTACGATGTGAATTACCCTTAGGTGCAAATTTTTAGTGTTCTACGATTTCTGCATCATAGTTACAATTAGTGCGATCTCTTATCGTTCAGTCAGTCGATCACTAGTCAGAATCGTCTATGTACACTGCTCGACATCGAAAGTGTCCCACCCAGAAGGACACGTCGTAAAAACATGCAAATAGAAGGGTGGGTATGCGTAGTTGAGATATGCAAATGATGATAAACCGGAGCTAATGACGTGTGTGGCTTAAGAGATAAAAGGTGCAAGAAGGAACAGGGTTCGGTATTGTGTTTATGCAGGTGAAAGTTGTGCGAACAGTTGAGATGAGATGGTTCCCACTTGGAAATTGTTCAGCGAAGGTCGAAAATGACTGGTACACGCTGTCGGCAGGCTTATCGCCATTTGGATGCTTGTGAAAGAGGAAGAATTATAGGCCTATGTGAAAACGGATGGACTACACGTCGTGTCGCTGCCCATGTTCATCGGGATGCACAAACTGTTGGACGCTGTTGGCAACAGTGGCGAAATGAAGGTTCTAGCGTCTGTCGCAGAGGGAGTGGTGACTTCCGACAGAGGTCAGCATAGCTTGATAGGCTCATTGTTCGACATGCACGTTCGTCACCACAGAGCACTGCAGGCAATATTCGACAGGCTCTGTCAGCAGCCATGGACGTACAAATAACAACCGAACGGTGAACCGAAGGTTGCATGAGGCACACCTGCGTTCTAGGCAACCGTAACCTCGACTGCCATTGACTGCAAATCTTCACAGCGCTCGTCTGGCTTGGTGCCGAAATCATGCGAACTGCAGTCACGAGAGAACACTGTTGTGTTTAGTGGTGAATCCCGTTTCTGTCTGGGTGCTGACGATTGATGGTCCGTGTATGGCAACAACCTGGTGAGAGGACGGATCCAGCTTTTGTTCGCGACTGGCACACTGCCGATCAGCCAGGCATAATGGTATGAGGTGCTATTGGATATGACAGCAGGTCGCCTCTTGTCCGCATCACGGGAAAACTGACAGCTGCACGATACGTTAGTGCGGTTCTGCAACCTGTTTTGTTACCGTTCCTGGAAGGCATGCAGCAGTCCATTTTACAGCATGACAACGCCCCGTGTACACACTGCTAGGTCTCCAGACAATGCAACATGTTCAATTATTACCATGACCAGCACGATTTCCAGATTTATACCCAATAGCAAATCTGTGGAACCACATTGGACGACGTGTGCAATCCTCTCAATGGCCGGCACGGAATCTCGATGAATTATGAGAGGAAGTCAACGCTGCTTGGTGTCCAATTCCTCAGGACCATATCCGTCGACTATATGACTCCATGCCATGCCGTTTTGCTTCCTGTATTGCCGTTCACGGCGAGGCAACCACCTATTGAGGCAGTCACATTGTGCTGCATTATCTCATCTTTTAACTGCTGTAAGTGACTGCAAATTAAATCATGGAATGCCAATAAGAATTGCGATGTATGTGCTATATATCACCCCTATCCCTTCACTCCTTCTGGGTGGGGCAATTTCAATGTCGCGCAGTGTATATTAGATATAGAAGCAGTGTCATACCCAGAGGGTTACTATTTGTTGCCAGATGTTCAGCAAACACGGTAATCCCCGGTTCCGTCTCACGACACTACCAAGTTAACGGAAAGCCGTGACTATCTAGAGTCGGGGGCAAGAATACACCATATAGATGCATCTCATCCCCAACCTCACATGGCAGCAGTCCTATAGAAGGAAACCTAACCACCGGTAGAAATCTTAACTTTAACTGTTCCCCGGTTAGCCATGAACAAGGATATGTAAATCCAAGTTCGCTCGGCACCCGGGATGGTGACCTCTTAGTGGGACCCAGACTTTGAAAAGGGCTTGTGCCTACTAGGGGACCAAATCCGTTCAGCCATGCCCTTGAACTGCTCCACGGAGCACCTGATGTTGAGGTTTTGACACCGTCCAACCGGGCCACTAAACTGGTCAGCGATGTCTTCGACCTCGGTTGGTCTTGGCTCTGTCCAACCGGGGACCCAATCCGGTCAGCAAAGTCCTCGACCGGTTGCTGAGCCCGAAGCCCCCCACCATGACAAGGTGGTCCCCTATAGGGGGGGGGGAGAACAAGAGGGTTAATAAAAAGTTTCCTTTGATAACTTCAGTAGTATGTATATATTCTAAGGAAGTTTCCAAAAACCAGCTACCGAAGCACGTCCACTGCCAGTACTTCCTCCAATTGCAAGTTTCTATGAACAGCGTATTCAATAACAAAATGTGCTGTTCATCTGACTTGAGCACAAGATTCAGTAAAAAAACGATCTCAAAGTTTTCATTTTATGTAGCAGGTCACTAATAGCCTATGTGAAGATTAAAAAACGCAATTTCGTAAGTTTCCTATATCTACAATCCGAAACAACAATTTTCACATGTCCAATCCCGTCGTTCAAAGTTTGACCTCTATGTAATTTTATTTGACCTTGAAAGACACGCCGGATTTAAAATTTAGATTTTTATTGAGATCTACGACCGGATTACCCCATAGTGCAAATTTTCAGAGTTCTACCATTTCTTCATCGAAATTAGCATTAGTATGATATTCTCTGTCAGCCAGCATTGGATAAGAATTAAAATCCACTTTCTCGAAAATAGAAAGAATTATGCCTCTAGTAAAATCTTTAAGGAATGACATGCATATCATAAGAAATGGAAAATGTTTAATCAGGCATGTGAAAGAATTATTCTCTACCTTTCAGCATTATATCAGTAAATTTCATCTATGTCTGGTGGCTTGTGATTTTGATTTTCAGATAACTAAAGTAACTTCAGATCATGAAATATAAACAACATTAAAAGCAGTAATTCGTCCATTTTCATTGCAATGAAAGCAAAAGTAGCCCCATTCTTCAGAGCATCCTTGAAATGCTCGGCCGACTTCGGCATCAGAGAATCTTTATCTTCCGCAAATATGCAGTCTTTATCTCTTCCAATGATTCCTTCTATTACTTCATTATGTTAGAATTAGAGGCTTTCTTTCAGAGATAAGTTCCATTATTATATTGCTCAAATAACCTGATCTGCCACGCCTCTTTTTACCTAGAATATCGCTGTGATGTTCAAGAACAGATATTTCAAAATGGTACCATTCCTTCGCAACCTCATTTGTAAGCGAACCACAATTTTCGTGATTACTAAATTACCTATCTTACAAGGCATTATCTATGTCTAATCTTTCCATAGTATTAAAAAATGGTCAGACTCAGTTTAACTCCTCTGATGACCTGTATTCCTGGCATATATGGCCTAAAATACAAAATAAATAAAAGTCTCAAACAGCTGCTTGACATAAAGATTAAATAGGTCTCAAACACAAGATACCGTCATGTATAATATCGTGTTCCGGTCATAAGATTAATAAAGTCTCAAACAGCTGCTTGACATAAAGAGCCTGTTAGTTTAGGTTGGGTTGTTTTACCTCTGAGCGGCACTTTTTTGCACACCATGGACTTAATGGCCAGGTCACAAGGACCCCGAAGGCTTATAAAAGGTTGGTGGAGGGGACCCACTGGAACAGCTATTGGGAGGCAAATGGTAGCCACCCGTCAAGGCCATCCAGCGTATTCTTTAACGTGCACAGGGTATGGCTCTCCCGCACACGGGGCCAAGGTTTAACGTCCCATTCGACGGATAGCGGTCTTTCCAAGCCCGTCGGTTTCCCCTACTGACCGCGGGCAGGGCGGGGAATTTTGCGGAGATAAATCTCAACGCTGACCAGCTGGGACTCGAACCTGGGAACTACAGATTACGAGTCGCGCGGTACCGACTGAACCACCCCCGCCCCTCATGAAGTAACAAAAAGAATCATTTGAAGAGATAAAGATATCATAGTTGCTGAAGGTGAAGATTCTCTCATGCTGAAATGGGCTGAGCATTTCAAGGATGCTCTGAATAATTTGGCAATTTTTGCTTCCATTGCAATAAAGGTGAATGAGTTATTGGTTTTAATTTTGCTCATATTTCACGATCTGAAGAGATGATTTCTTATGATATACATGTTGTTCATTACACATTTTACTAGAAGCATAATGTTCTCTATTGCTGTAAGAAATCTTTATTAATTGAATCATATCTATAAATAGAATCGTTGTATTTTCACTAAATAATAATCCTATTTATTGTCTATGCTTCCTTTTGTCAGAGCCTCAAAACCGAAATTTAAGATTAAAGCCTAGAAAACCTACGTTATATTGAAGAAGATTGGTCGGACTTGAAAGGAAATCAAAGACTATTGTGCAATTTACCATATATTTGATGAAATAGGCAAATAATCGCAATAATAAATTTAATCGTTTCATTCCTAATTTACATATCGTTAAATTTTCATTATTATAACAAATATTTATTGCTGTAATTACTATTACTCTGTAACTAAAATCACCTTTCATTATTATGTTTATATTAATTTTTGTTATATATTTATATAACATTAAATTTTTTACTTTTGTATTCATTTTTATAGATATCTGCAATCTGGTAAAAACGGATATGAGGCACAATTATTTTTATATGAGAGTTGGTTAGCATTTTTTGCAACATAATGCATTAATGTTAGTAATAGGTGCTAGTTTCTATATTATAATTGTTAATATTAGTGTTAGTTACAGAGTCTTTAATCTGGATATATGTTTTAGTTTTAGTCTACGATTATATTGTGAATTAGATTTTATACGTTTAAAATGAATCAACTGTCTCGAGGATATAGCCAGTTGTTAATCTTTCGGAGGGCTATACAGATAGTGGTTAATCATATGGCTGGCTACATAGGGAGTTGTTAATCTATCGGTAGGCTACTTAGAGAGTTGTTAATCTTTCGGAGGGTTACAGTAGTGGTTAATCTTACTGCGGACTACATAGTGAGTTGTTAATCTATCGGTAGGCTACTTAGGGAGTTATTAACCTTTCGGCGGGGCTATGTAGTGAATTGTTAATATTTCAATGGGTTACATAAGATACTGTTAATATTTTGACAAACTACGTTAGATTCACAGGGAATTGTTAATCTTTCGGCAGGCTACATAAAGTATTGTTAATCTTTTGACAGGCTACATAAAGTATTGTTAATCTTTTGACAGGCTACATAAAGTATTGTTAATCTTTCGGCAGGCTACATAAAGTACTGTTAATGTTTTGGTGGACTACATGGGTAGTTGTTAACCTTTCAGCTGCTATGTAAAGCGTTGTTAATCTTTCGGTGGGCTACATACGGAGTTGTTAATCTTTTGATGAACTACCTAAGGTATTGTTAATTCAGCGGAATCCATTGAGAATTGTTAATGTTTTGGTGGGTCATGTAGGGAATTGTTAATCCTTCGGGCGGCTAAATAGGGAGTTGTTAATCTTTCGGCAGTCCACTAGAAATAAAATTCATTACGGTTGCGTATTGATTTAATTAACGCCTTTGTAGACTAACACGGTCACTTTAAGCCTTTTTTTTTTATCTGTATTCTCGTTTTTGAATAATGCTTTTTACACTGAGAGCCAAACAGTTGGTGCCCGTTGACAGCATAATTGAATGCTGTCGGCGAGGTACGAACTTTGCCAGAAGGAGAGCATCTGCAGAAGGAGAGCACATGCAGGTTTCGAATTAGCGACATCACGAGAAAAATCACACCTCTCAAACACCCTCAGAGCAACAGCAAAAATCACATGCTGCCAGCAATGACAAATATCACACTTCCATAAGAGGAGACATAGTCTTACCGTCGTTCTGTGCAGAATAACTGTGCAATCGGCACTAGACGCGTTTACAACAATTGATGGGCGATTTATTGCCTTTTCCTCCTACTGCGAATTTTCCATCATGCAATGCGTTATACCTATGACTACGTTCTACATCTGACTTAGTCCCATTGGGTTAAAAGTTTCTGTGGAGTACACTTCCGAGCAGAATTATCGCAGTTCAGAAAACTGAAATCCGAGCAAGTACCAAACTGTCCGGGTTCTCGATTTCTGAAACCGGGGCATTTATTTATTGTACAGTTTCTTCCAATCGCTTCTTAGTTATATGCTTTCTCGCAATGGTTGAGTTGTTCGGATGTTTTTCCTCTGAGCGTATTTTATCGCACACAATGGGCAACATCGCCAGGCCGCTTTGATTTCAAGGGCTCAGAGAAGGTTGGGGAAAGAGGACCCACTGGCAGTTGCTAGGAGACAGATGCTAGTCTCATATCAAGGCCATCCAGCGTGTTTTTTAACCTGTGCAAGATATGGCTTTCCCACATACGGGCTATAGCTTTACGTCCAATCTCATGATATCCCTACTCTTACCGAGGGCAGGGTGCGGATTTAGCGGAGATAAATCGCAAACTTTCGTACAGGTGGAACTAGGCGCTACCTACCGATCCCCCCCCCCCACAAAGGAACGAAACTTCTCAACGGTGCATTAAGTCTCTTGACAAGACAGCTTGACTGCGATTGGCGAGCTAGATTTTCTGCGAAAAGTCCATTATTTCAGGAATTATCAGGTTCTTGCTTTTTCTTTTCCCTTCTTCTTGTCTACAGTAGATTAAATGATAAAAAAAAGAACACTAAAAGCTGGAAAGACTCCAGTGCCGCAAAACGTAAACATGTTTAAAAGAAATATTTCGCTAGACGTTCTTCAGACCGTCAACTAAATCCCATTTGCGGCAGATTCTTCACAAGGTGCTGCTGCTCTACAAAACAAAAGAGAAAATATCATCGGTGAACACGCAATCAAAGAAGAACAAACCACCGGAGAGTTAATGGTGTATGAAGAAGAGAAAAAGCCGACTCGAACGGTAAATTTTCTTTCTAACTTGCTGAACAACAAATGACAGAATTAATGCACATAGAGCGAGCTTTGCAGAGAAGCGGCTTTGATACTCGAAATGCGATAAAGAAAACTACCCCCTCAAGCAGCTGCTTGTCACTGAGGTCTGACAGGAGCCTGTCAGTTTATATGCCATAGTAGAAGGTCTGAGAGGATTGCAGGACCACAGCAGAAAAACTACACATAGATCCATACTTTACCCGGAGCTCGAACCCAGGTCCCTTTGATCAGTAGCCAAGCGCGCTAACCACTTGACCACGGGATGAGTAATCGTAACGTTTTCCGTCGGAAATGCTGAGTGATTTCAACGTGGCATCTAAACTATCATAGGGAAATTAATGTAGTACATGCACGCATCACTGAATCCTTTAACAGATGCACATTTCAGAAACAGTGATAAATTCGGAATTTACTCTCTGTGCTTCAGAAGATTCTGATGAGCCATCTGTAAGACCTGTCTTAGGGCTGAATAATCTCTCTTGCACACGAAACCCATGCTAATGTAATTTGAGAATTCTGTGCTTAAACAGTTAAAGGAGTTGATTCTGGTCGTTTAGGTGGAACAGAGTTTTTTGGGCCATTTTTTTTTTTATCTTAGACGGCGCACACAACCGTAATATCCAGAATATATCCATAAGGTATCTAAAGATGGCAAATGGACAATCATTTACAATCTTAAATATCTTATGGATATTTTATGGTTTTATTTAATAGTATATACCCCCCCCCACACACACACACCACAAAAACCATAAAATATCCCTAAGATATTTAAGTGTGTGGGGGGGAGGGGGGGGAGTTATATACTATTAAATAAATCATTTAGATTTGTTGTTGGGTTGTATCACCTCTGAGCGGCACTTTTTTGCACATCATGGGCTAAATTGCCAGGTCACATGGACCCCGAAGACCTGAGAGAAGGTTGGGGGAGGGGACCCACTGGAACAGCTGTTGGGAGACAGATGGTAGCCTCCTGTCAAGGCCATCCGGCGTGTTCTTTAACGTGCACAGAGTATGGCTCTCCCGCACACGGGGCCACGGCTTAACGACCCATCCGACGGACGGCGGACTTCCGAAGCCCATCGGTGTCCCCTACTGACCGTGGGCAGGGCGGGGAATTTTGCGGAGATAAATCTCAACGCTGAACCAGTTGGGACTCGAACATGGGAACTATAGATTACGAGCCTGGCGCGCTACCGACTGAGCCACCCCCGCACCAATCATTTAGATACACTTTACATATACAGGAAAATTACAAAGCAGCTTTGGAAACATAAAGATTATAAAATACTGTCGCACATAAGGTAAAGAAAGCAGTTGACAAATGAAGAGAAATACGTCACGTTTTTGTTGCTATCAATTGGCCATTGTTTATTTTCTACTGTAATCGCTGGTGTAGAAAAACCAGAAGTACATAAATATACAAATTCCCCAAGCAGTCGTGAGATACCAAGTCTAACCAGACTATGAAATTTACCCTGGTGTCCAGAAGTTAAGCATAGTTGATAAAATTGTGTATATTGATCTCGATGGAAACAACAACAAAAAGGTACATGCAGATAAGAGCGGGCGCATGCAAATGTAGAAGTAAAGATGCAATAGCACGTGACCAATATTTATTTGCATAAGAGATAGAACTGGAAACTTTTAATGGCATAAAAAACGGGATAGGTGTGGAAAATCTGATTACTTGACGTCAGCGCAATTCTGTTTGTGTTCGAACAGATTTATTCGACAGACAGCAGATAAATGCCCTTACACGTGGTCGAGCAATCGGGATGTTGGAATCAGGCCGAGCACAGAGTGATGTTCTCATGGCAATAGGTGGGCATCAATCCGTGGTGTCAGGCTGTGCAGAGGATAACAAGAGACAGGAAACTTTAGTGGGGCAGGGACGACCGCTACTTACAACGGCTCAGAATGCTCGCTAAATGGCACTGACAGCGACACGTAACAGACACATATCAGTGAGAAATCGCTCGCTGCAGAGCTGTCTGTGTCTCTCGTGACGAAACAGTTTCGAGGCAAACGAAATACAGAAGGCTTCATGAACAGACTTTACGCGAGACGACGTACAGTTTGCATTCCACTCACTCCGTCAGGGACAAGAGCTGTCGTGGGTCGGAAAACAATGGGCCAATGTTCTCTTCTGTGACGAATAATAGATTCAGTTTACAGATGGATAGTCGTCGTGTTGTCAGCTGGGGAGACCTGGAACCCGTTATCACATCTCAAATATCAGAGAGATGCACCATTACAGAAGTGGTGGTTTACTGGTCTTGGATGGCATTGAGTAATGTCACCCAAGACCGGTAAACCACCACTTTCAAACGCCGCTCAATGGCTTTTTAGGAGGAACTTTGAGAGGTTGGGTTGTTTTACCTGTGAGCGGCACTTTTTTGCACACCATGGGCTAAATGCCCAGGTCACATGGACCCCGAAGGCTCAGAGAAGGTTGGGGGAGGGGACCCACTGGAACAGCTGTTGGGAGACAGATGGTAGCCTCCCGTCAAGGCCATCCAGCGTGTTCTTTAACGTGCACAGGGTATGTCTCTCTCGCACACCGGGCCACGGCTTAATGTCCCATCCGACGGACGGCGGCCTTTCCAAGCCCATCGGTGTCCCCTACTGACCGTGGGCAGGGCGGCGAATTTTGCGGAGATAAATCTCAACGCTGACCCATCTGGGACTCGAACCTGGGAACTACAGATTACGAGCCTGGCGCGCTACCGACTGAGCCACCCCCGCCCCAACTTTGACAGGCCTCAGATATGGAGATGAAATCCCCTAACCCTACATGAGGCTTTTTCAGAGTGTTGTTGGCTACAATTCCTGCTATGGACGATAACATGCACCCACATAAGGGCTGATTTTTAGTGAATATGATGCTTTAGTGGATGATGAAATGCAACTACTTTTTCGATCTTAATAACCATTTTAGTTCATTTATTGAACATCATATTGTTAGAAAAATATATATTATTTAAAATGGATAATTTATTACATTTTTGTAAACCAGAATATTTCAAAATATATTTTGAAAATTTCTTTATTTGATTTCGGCAACGTCAGATATTTTAATTCAGTTTTGTATTGTATTATACACATTTATTACCTGTCAAAAGAATTAAGATTTTTACGAATGAATATGAAATATTTTTTTTTTATATATTTTGGTTAAATTCGGAATTTGTATCATATTCACCAAAAGAAATTCTCAGTTATACACGATTTTAGCATTTTGAATTTTTGATTTATAGGTATAAATTTAGTGTTGTCTCTTATTAACTCTTTGAATTTATTAAGAAATTGTCCAATTTTTAGATATATATATATATCTAAAAAATAGAGAATTATAACCTAAAAATACTAAAAATAAAACTAAAAATATGAAGATAGTCATTACCCATTAGCCTAAAAGTTTTATCGTCTATGCACGAATATTTTGAATTTATGCAGGGAGTTTAATAAAATATGTAAAACCAAGTAAAAATAGTATGTTCGAATATTCTTGGGGTAATACTATTTTAATCGAGAATGTCAAATCACTAACAATAAAATTATTTTATTATTATATTCTAATAATAAGTATTGTTTTTAATAAACCGTACACCTTTTTTAATCTAAACTAGGTGATATAATCTAGTTTAGATTAATAAACTAAGATTAAACAACTAGGTAAATTGATATTAAGATATACTCAATACTAAGAAGGTCACTGAGATAATAATGGCCCCATAGCCTTGTTACTTTTAAAGTCTGTAAATCGATCGTCGTGACAAAATCCTACTATAAATAAACTGTTTTGCCTCTCTTCCTCTACTGTGAGGATAGTTGCAAAGGTTGCCGTGTTTGCGGTTTGCAGATGTTTGCTTGGTCGCTTGGGCCACCGACCAACTGTGTACAGTCAACAGAACTGACCCTATACATATTCTGGAGTCTCTCGTAGATGTTTCCAATAGTCTCGTTCTCACACACCAAGAAATCATTAACATCGTATTATTTTGATCGATGTCCATGAAGGTTTAATTAATGCTACAACGTACTTATGAAGATGTTACAGCGTACTTATGAAAAAAAGACGGCGTACATATGAAAAAAAAAGCTGGGGAATGATGCACCCTTGCACTGTACAAATAGCAATGCTGCAGTATAAATACTGTTCTGCAAGATAAAATGGAATATTATTCTCTGAGTACATTTTTTGCACACCATCGTATTTAATTTTAATCTTAATGTGACAATGTTTGTAGTGTTAGTTCAGTTTTGGCTTCTTTTATATTTAAATTATTTTTTAACAAACGCGATATGACTGCTGATCCCTCTATCAAAATTAAAATTATCACATTTATAAAAAGCATCATAACCTTGTAACCGATGCAATTGGGTTGTATTTCTTTAGCCCAGATTCCTGATAATAAAATAACTCATTAATAATGCCATTAATAATAATAAAACTATAAAATAATCAATAACTTTTTATTAATAATGTGATAAGGCTTATCCAAAAGCGATCAAAACTATAATTATGAACATATATACTTAATACTACAATTTCTGTAGGTTATTCATAGAGATCATATTTAGTACGATAATTTTCATCTCCTCTCAGCGGGGGGGTGGCTCAGTGGTAGTGCGCCAGGCTCGTAATCTGCAATTACCAGGTTCGAATCCCACCTGGACCAGAGTTGAGTTTTATTTCCTCAAAACTCCCCTGCATACTCTCGGTCAGTAAGGGACACCAATGGGCTTGGAAAGGCCGCCGTCAGTCCGATAGGACGTTAAGCCATGATCTTACGTGCGGGAGAGCCATACCCTATGCAAATTAAAGAACACGATAGATGGCTTTGACGGGAGGCTACTATACGTAAAAAAGTACCTGATAATAGCTTAAACATCTCAACCCTTCTCTCAAATAAATTCTCTCAATAAATTTATAGTTCTTTTTCTTTTCCATAAAAAAGAGCTTTTAATTCCGAAATTAGGTGTTCTCCTCTACAAAGAGGTTCAAGTTCCAGCTGGGTCAGCGTTGAGATTATCTCCGCAAAAGTCCCAGCCCACGTTCAGTAAGGGACACCAATGGGCTTGGAAAAGCTGCCGTCAGTCGGATAGGACGTTAAGCCGTGGCCCATGTATGGAAAGCCATACCCTCTGCACTTTAAAGAACACGCCGAACGGTGCTGACGGGAGGCTACCATATGTCTCCCAACAGCTGACCCAGGGGGTCCCCTCCCCCAACCTTCTTTGAGCCTTCGGAGTCCTTGTGACCTTGCCATTTAGCCATTGGTGTGCAAAAAAGTGCCGCTCAGAGGTAAAACAACCCAACCTCTACAAATAAATTCTTCATTTATAAATTCCAAGGTACTTTGTAAGTTGTCTCAGTATGTAGAAACTTGAAACACAAAAAGAAATTAAAATGAAAAACTGAAGAATAAAGAGTTCGGTAGCAAAAGCAAAACAATCGATAAAGAAATCTAACTTGGTTATGACTGCTAGTAGCATGTAAATATTGCTCAGAGAGATCCAACGATGGGTATTTAGACTTGCAAATAGGATACAAGTATATCTAGCGTTGGTGATATATCACCATTTCTACACGGGGGAGATCCATAAGTCTACAGAGTTCTCAGGAAAAGGGTAAAAGCTCTGTGAGACGTTAGACTTGCAAATCAGCTAGAGTTTCATAAATCAAGTGATATAAATTTTAACTGTCGACCACGAATATTTCCCCAAGTTATCAAAGGAACAGGAAGTTTTAGTTCTAGTTCAGTGAGGTATGAATCAAGATCATCCAGGTAATGCAGGATGCATGAATTAAGTTTAAAATAAATTGTTTAAGGAGAGATGAGATTTAGTTCACTTCATATTTGAACAATTTTTCAAATGATACACGGTTATTGCCATTTTTCAAATATGTATGCTTCGTGTGTAGCTGAGTTTTATCAGTTATTTACAATTGAGTTGTTTTGGCCTTTATAACTCACCACCATCGCTATGACCAATTCACTTGTTGTTTTACGTATTAACCAGTATGTACTGTTTCACAAAGCGATATATTTGTTATTTTAACACCATATTTCTTGCACTGATTTTTTTTCTTCAACAGACTCAGTGACTCGTTCTTTATGCATTGAGGAATGGGGGAGGGGTTGTTTTTTTTTAATCTGTGAGCGGCACGTTTTGGCACACAATGGGCTACATGGCCAGGTCACAAGGACCCCGAGGGCTCAGAGAAGGTTGGGGTAAGGAACCATTGCACAGCTGTTAGGAGACAAATACTAGCCTACCGTCAAAGCCATCCAGCGTATTCTTTAACGTGCACAGGGTATGACTCTCCCGCACAATGGACTACGGCTTAACATCCCATCCGACGGAAGGCGGCCTTTCGAAACCCATCGCTGTGCCCTACTGACAGAGTACAGAGTGGGAAATCTTGCTGAGATAAATCTCAAGGCTGGTCCAGGCGGGACTCGAATCTGGGAACTGCAGATTAAGAGCCTTGAGCACTACCAACTAACTAACAAAACTCCAATCTTCGCTCGGAGTTTTGTTACAACAGTTATGAAGGCAAAATTGTCAAGGAAATTCAGATACAACTGTCATTGACATCGATGAGAATAAACTCAGAAAGAACTTAAATAATAAAATATAAGAAAAATTTAGAAAGAAGTTAAATTTTTAAATTTATAACCATAGAAAGAAGTTGAAGTATCCACAATGTTTATAATATTAATAAATGGTATTATGCAATTATATATGTATTTCACCTTTCTGATTAATGGAAATTAATTGTAATGAAGTTCTGTACATGTAAGTGATGTTTCGTTAGCGTATGTTCGTAAGTCTAATTACTTAACGATATAGTATAATATTGAGATGAAAGTTATATATTTTTGCAATTTTAGTGTGATACATTAGGAATATAGTTATCTGTAATTGGTATCCTTTAGAATAACCTACATTGAATGTGATTTCTACGTAATATTGGATTCCATGCTCTCTATCATAGCTCTGTTTTGCATGTAAACTCTAGAATACACGCTGATTGGGCCTTCGTGCTTCGTACATTTTTGGAAAGATTTATTGCATTAATAAAAGATAACTACTGACTAGAATAATTGTAATTTAATATACCTTAACGATAGTGTCATTTAAGAGACACGTGCGTTACGCTGCTAAAATTATTTCCTTGATCATTTTTATTTATGTGTATTTTTTCTTGGTAATCGAATTAGATTAATTTTAATGTATTGAGCTAATTGAATGGAATAGATTTAAATTGCATTTGTTTACACAAACGATTGATTTGTATTTGCCCAATTCCTTTGCTATTATTTTGCTTCACATTCAGCCATTGCTTACCAGCAGTGAAACAACGGGGAGACAGTGAGACAGCGCAGTGGAAACTTAGAAGAAATAGGCTTCATTGTGATCTTCAAATTATCTGCAGTCACACGTTTCCATACAAAGCTCATTTAAGAAGTTACTGAGCTATGTTGTCGCACGCCCACATTTAACGTCCGACGCTAAAAACAGATTAAAAATAAGCAACTATAAAATCTCATTTCATATAGAATATCATTTTAACCTTTCGTGTTCGATGGAACATTTTGATAATTTGGAAACCCTACTCACTCACGTCTTATTGTCAGAACTCCAGCCCTCCCCAAAAAGATAGATTCTCAGAGTCTCCTCGAAACTTAATTCTAAACAAAATTCTTAAACAAAATTCTCGGTACCCTCCTGGGGCGGGGGTGGCTCAGTCGGTAGCGCGCCAGGCTCGTAATCTGTAGTTCCCAGGTTCGAGTCCCAGCTGGGTCAGCGTCGAGATTTATCTCCGCAAAATTCCCCCGCCCACCGTCAGTAGGGGACACCGATGGGCTTGGAAAGGCCGCCGTCCGTCGGATGGGACGTTAAGCCGTGGCCCGTGTATGGGAGAGCCATACCCTGTGCACGTTAAAGAACACGCTGGATGGCCTTAACGGGAGGCTACACTCTGTTTCCTAACAGCTGTTCCAGTGGGTCCCCTCCCCCAACCTTCTCTGAGCCTTCGTGGTCCATGTGACCTGGCCATTTAGCCCATGGTGTGCAAAAAAGTGCCGCTCAGAGGTAAAACAACCCAACCCAACTCGGTACCCTCCCCCTTCTCCCTCAGACACCGAAACTAAATCCTTGGTGTGTGCCTGTACCTGGGCACCAATGATAACGTTTAAAATACACTTTACTGAACAAACTTTTATCCTAAATATAAGTTGACAAGTGCTCGAATATTGCTTTAATTATGAGATAGCAGAGAGAACTATTTGACTCTCTCGCATAAAATAAGGACATCTCAATAAACCTCATTTTCTCTCATGACTCACCTCTTGTCATCAAAATACACAGAGCTTTGAGGTCTCACGGGAGTAAGAGACAGTGCTTCGGCAATCTAATTTGCTTTCCCACGCTTCTTTTGGATAGCGGGTCACTTTGCTCGGCAAGACTCATTTCATCGGAAAAAGAAATGCACTCCGAAAAGATGATCTAAGTCTGGCTAGTAAGGTTTTAAAAAATAATAAGAAGGAATTTATTTAACTTTTAAGTAACAGCTGTCATCCTACAGACTAGGGGTTCTCAACGTGGGGTACGAGGTAAAATTTTTTGGGGTACGCCGTGAGAGCTCAAAAGTCGTTAGATCTAGTAACAAAGTCGCTAAGTAGGCATTATTATACTATAACTGTAGTTTTATCTATCTATATAAGGGGTACGTCAGTTACATACACATTTCCAGAGGGTACGTGAAGCATAAAAGGTTGAGAACTGCTATAGTACGATTATCGTGGTAACCAATACAGTGAGAAAAAGGACATAAAACATACATTCCTAACCTAAAAAATGGGGCGACTCAGTCGGTAGTGCGCCAGGCTCGTAATCTTTATTTCCCAGGTTCCAGTCTCAGTTGGGACAGCGTTGAGATTTATCTCCGCTAAAACTGTCTTCGATAGGTATGGGGGAATCGAGAGGCTTGGAAAGGCCGCCATCAGTCGGATAGAGGTTAAGACGTAGCCCCGTATGCTTGTTAAAGAACACGCTGGATGACCTTGACGGGAGGCTACCATCTGTCTCCCAACAACTGACCAGCGGTTACCCTCACTCAAACATTCTCTGAGCCTTCGGGGTCCCTGTAACCTGGCCATTAGCTCATTGTGTGCAAAAAAAAGTGCCGCTCATAGTTAAAATAAGCCTAACCTAAAATGCACTTAATCTGCTCTTTCTTACCTACTCTAACTTACGCCTACTTTATTTAAAACTAAGGAAAGAAAGGAAATAGAAATAAATGGCGTCTACCTACTATCAACTTCCGTAGGGTGCAAGTCATTACAGAAGACACCTCCAATTCCTGCTCCTGCTGATAGGCGGCGGCTCACAATAATCCACTTGGTAACAATTCTTTATCACTATCCTTTGGAAAATCTAAGGTCGAGCTTGGTACACTGTGACCTTAACGTCGGATTATTCGAGTACTTCATGCTAAGGAGGGAGGGAAAACATGTTAATACCGTTCTTTCGTCGTCTTCACGTTAATCTGTACAAGTTGGGCAATGGCAAAGTGGATGGGGGAGAAGTTGTTGACTCGCCAAAATTAAGGCGCTGCTACGGACTTCTAATCAAGTCTTCTGCGGCTGTGAGAGGTGGAGTTCGCGGCTAGCAATAGTGCGTCTCGGGGAGCAAGAAAACAAGTCCGAGGCAGACTCTCTGGTTTGGCAAATTTCTGCTGTTTCGGGAATTCGCCAAAGAGTCAATAATTGTTACTAAGAGCTTCCACTTTACTTGGGCTGAGGGTGTTTTCTCACGTTCATGGGAAGGGTCTGATCTGACTTAGGAAGGAAATTCTTGCTTCTTCGGTTGACTATAAAGTAAGAGCTCCGCGACGGCTAGAGCATTACCGGTCCCTGCTGAAAATTGCAGATAAATAACAAATTATACGGAAATTATTAATCTCCCCACATCATCCGATTGTTTATCTAACCGCGCGCCAGACTCGTAATCTGCCGTTCCCAGGTTCGAGTCCCGCCTATGCCCAAAGTTGAGATTTATCCCCGCATATCTCCCCCCCCCCCCTGCCGTTGATCAATTGGGGATACCAATGGGCAGGGAAAGGCCGCCGTGCGTCGGATGGGACGTAAAGCCATGGTCACTTGTGTGGGAGAGTCACTCTGTGCACGTTGAAGAACATGCTGGATGGCCTTGACCGGAAGCTACCATCTGTCTCCTAACAGCTGTCCAGTTGTTCCCCCATAACCTTTTCTGAGCCCTCGAGGTCCTTGTGACCTGGCCATTTAGCCCATTGTATGCAAAAACGCGCCGCTCAGAGGCAAAGCATTCCAATAATCTTGTTTTGCTAAGCTCAATTCATATTTGTCGTACTAAAATAAGACTTAAATGTTCGATTTTTTTTGCTATACATAATACCCCCTAATTATGCATTCATTCGAAATCTTAGTGCATTGATTTTTTTGAGGTTACTACACTTCAAGTGAAAGCTAGATTACAGTTTTCTATTGGGATAATTCAAAGCGCACACAAAAAAGGCAATGAAATGCAACAAATAAAGGAAGGGAATGGATTCCGACCATAAATATTGTCACGGTTTCCTCTCTGGACACTCTTACGATGCTACTAATGCACTTTGGTTGCGAGAGTGGAAAGAGTTGAGTTTACTAGAGCGACTGTAAGTCCCAAAGGAATCGCCCGAAGGCCTTTACCAGAAGACTGTAACATTTTCCTTCAATCTGAACACAGTATGAGTACACCTTCTGACCAACTACTACATAATAAATATGGTTGACAATTTAAATAGTGGAAGCACAGACACACAATATATATATATGTATGAAGGGTAGTCGAAAAGTAATGCTGTTTCTTTTATTTACCCTTTGCTCTTTCGTTAAACTGTTATCCATGTTCATTTAAAAAATCCGAAATAGAAAATTAGAAAGTTATTAGAAAGCAAAATGAATAAAAATGTTACATATTTTGAAAAAAAAATGATCTATACGAATATTTAGGAAGAAAAAACCCAAAAAAAGGGCGTTACTTTTGGAACACCCTGTAAAACAAAAATCACATAATTTAAATATTAATATTAAATATTAAAGCAAAATGTATAAGAAAGTTACATAATTTGAAAAAAAAATTACGTATACGCAAATTTAGGGTAGAAAAACCTAAAAAAAGGGCGTTACTTTTGGACCACCCTGTATAACAAAAACCACATAATTTAAATATTACATGTTCGAGAACAAGGGACTAAAAAATCCCCTTACAGATTCCGGTTAACTTAATTCAACATTATTCCAACGTTATTTCAACTTATTCCAACGTTATATTTAAAATTTAAGAGTGAGGGATTGATGAAATAACCTTTGTTTCCTCTTCGTTATTTGTAAACCAAAAGAGTCATTTACCCCTTAAGCAACTGTTTATCATAGAGGTTCTGAGACAAAACAATTGAAAAAGAGAAGTTCTGCGTGGAAGGAGATACCCAAGCAGAAAAAAGGAAATATCCATGCCTAGTGGTTAGCACGCTTGGCTACTGATCTAAGGGACCTGGGTTCGAGCCCCGGATTAGGCATGGATGTGTGTGTCGTTTTTCTGCTGAGGTCCTGCCATCCTCTCAGATCTCCTACTGTGGCATATAAACTGACAGGCTCCTGTCAGACCTCTGTGGCAAGCAGCTGCTTGAGGGGGTACTTACTTATGCGTGACTCGAACCTGGGTACCATGTATCAGTAGCTTACCACGGTAACAGCAGAAAAGATAGTTCCTTGTATGCAGCATATCAAAAAGAAAGATAAGAATGCGAGATTGCAAGAAAAAGGTAACAAACTGTTGTAAGTTAGAATTTTTAAATTTTTTTGTCTTTTTTTTATGTGAAAATTATGCATAATAAACTTAACTACCCCAGCAAAATATTGAAGAATTTCCATGTTACGTAAAAGGAAATCTAACTTCAAAAACCATTTTCGATATCAACAACTTCAAGTATTTATGAGTTGGAAAATATACATTTACTTGGGAAAGTGTGACTGAAGATGAAAAAAAGATTATAATCAAATCTATTTAAATCTCGTTTCCCAACAATATTCGTTCAATATCTCAAGAGTTGTATAAGCTGAAATATTTCACAAGAGTAATGCATCATAGGAATTTACCTCAAATATTAAAGGCTTAACTAATAAGTATTGTTGCAAACTATTAAATAAAATAAATATATATTTTAAAAGTTTCCGCAGTGATTGCTTAAATATTAAATAGTTAACAAGGTTTTTTTTATAAAATTGTTCAATTATTCCAGTTTTTATAACATTTCAATATTTTCCATCATTTTTTTCATTAAATGCATATTCTAGAAGTTACAGATCTTTGAAATTAGGCTCTGATTGAGAATAACATGGAAATTCTCTAATATTTTGTTAGGATAGTGTATCTTTAACATAATTTGTAGCAAAACAATTAGTTTAAATAAAGTGAAACTCTCAACAAATTATAATTATGATTTATTACAACGTATGTTTAGTTTATATCGAAAAAATTTAAACTGCTTCTACTAATGATATAGCCACCTTAACACCCTTCAGGCAATTATCCCTAAATAAATAGGCTTAATAACATCCTTTGTATTTAGCTGTTCCGACAGTAATTTAATAAACTCCTTAAATATTCTTCTGGACATTTAAAGTAACAAAATAAAAATTAATACTTTGAAAAATTTTTTATTTTACTTCTTACTCTAAGATAATTTGAAAAGATCTAATCTCTATCACGATAAAATAAAAACGGAACAAATTTTCCGCTGTTCACCTCTTCTGCGGATGACATTATAAACAAAACACAAGAAGAACCTGAAGAGGCTATTGTTGCTAGTCGAGTGTCTTCAAAGCATTCAGGAATCTGAAAGTTCAGACCACCCACAAAATCCTCCATGGCGTTAATAAGCGCATGTTAGAGTTCGCTACTCTTCCAAGAACATTGAAGCATCAGATTTAAGGTGTTGTTCCTTGAAGTCTAATTTGTTGCTGAGAGGTTTTTCAGCGTGCTGTTACGTTTGGATGAACATGAATTGAGATTAATCATTCTCTTCCCTAGCAAAATCCTTTTCACGATGTTGATGATGGAAGCTGAGGATGCGGAGAGGAGACAACCTCTAGAAAGAAAATTTTCTGAAGCGTTTAGCTGGATTCCGTGTTGTACCCTTAACTTGTTTCTTTTTTCTATGCACGTGTGGGAAGAAATGTTTATTTAATTAATCGCTTCGTGATTTTACTCTATTTTGAAGCCTTTTAAGCGATTTTATTCATCGCTCCGGTTTCCCAAATTTTTTTGTAACTTAATAAACTGAAAGAGTGTTAAGAAACTGGGAACCGTCATTTAGATAGCTTTTCTTTGCAGTTTGTGCGTTGACGATGGTCGAACTGCAAACGAAACGATTACTAATAAATAGAGGCTGGAGTTGTCTCAGTCGGTAGCGCGCCAGGATCGTAATAAGTAGTTCCTAGACTCGTGCTTTACACTCGGCCAGCGTTGAGAGTTATCTCTTCTAAACTGACCCCGAACCAGAACGGCGACACCGATGGGCTTGGAAAAGCCATCCGCCTTCGGATGGACCCGTGGACCCGTATGTAGGAAAGATATACCATGTACACTTTAAAGAACACACTGGATGGCCTGATATGAGGCTTCATCTGTTTTCTGACAGCTGTCTAATGTACCTTCTTTCCTAACTTTCTCTGAGCCATTGGGGTCCTTGTGACGTGGTCATTTTGCCTATTGTGTGCAAAAAGTGTCTCAGAAGTAAAGCAAGTGAACCCGAAGGTATTGTCTAAAAGGGTTTTATAATGAATCTACTTTTATGAATTAGTTTAAACAGAAAAGTTTCTGGAAAATTAACAAGTTTTTTTGGTGCTTTAGAATTGCGGTATGAAAATTACAACTTTTGATAACATTTAACGTTTATAAAAATATCTGTTACGACTTTGTAATGTGTCTATACCTTTGCCCGGTGTCTAATGCCAAAAAAAAGGGCTAAAATAAACGAAAGAACATCTGAGCAATGTATTAAAATAATTCGGCCCTTTTTGGCTGAAGTATCGTAAGTTTGTGAAATAAATATTGATTTTTCTACTTGGAACAGTCAGTTAAATTGATCGTACATTGATTGATGTTTGTAACATTTCTTGAAAAATGTCTACAAGAAACATTTTACATTCGTTATTAAATGTTATGAAAGGTTAAAAATAAAAATATAAATATAACAATTATATTAAAAACAATAATATAAAAAAGTATAAAGTTAAAAAAGTTCAGAGCAGCATTCTGCTCTAAGTGATTTATTTAAAAAAAATATCTAAGAAATTATTTCCTGACATTTTAAAAATGTATATTATATATGAACTGGTTTGAAGTAATATTTCCTATTTCAGTTTCAATTAATTTCCTATGTCTAACAATGCTATTGTTGTAGTTCAAACTTCCATAACTGCTTAAATACTGAAGGAATATTGTTGAAAATGGGTATTTAGATAGAAATGATTTAGAACTTCAATTTATCTTTATCACATTTTCCCATTAAACATTTATTTTAAAAGTTATAGGACTTCGAAATTAGAGTCTCATTGGCATAACATGGGGTGGTCATATTTCAATGATCACTCAGTGTTAGTTGTAGTAGAAAATAAATATCAAATAAAAACAATAAAAATTAAAAATAGGAGAAAAAATGAGACATGAATGTTGTTTACTTCTCAAAAGGCGATATTGGTTCGAAGAAAGTAAAAAAATACAAGGATTCTAAACTCCATTCAGCCTAAAGCCCCAGAAGATACCGTATTCACTATCCTAACAAAGGCCACCAACACCACTCGAACATTCCAAAGAGAGCAGCCATCCATTATAGACTAATCTGTATTATCCACGGGATACAAAGTGCATCAGCCATTGCAACTGAAACCCCTCAAGACATGGACAATAGCCCAAGTCATGTGAAACAAAACAATCAACAGAAAGAATTTTACCCAAAAGGGAAATAAAAACTAGCACGAAAAAATAAAAATAAAAATCAAATAAAAATAAACACTGGAAATAAAAAATATATATATATAACGATAAAGCCCTAGAAAATAAGAAATCAAAAGTAAATTATACTAACAAAAGTAGGAAATTAATCTACAAATGTAAAGACAGATGCAAAAATGAAACAAAAATTACGACGGACAGAAAATTAAACAGAACATATCACGATGATTACCACAAAATCCAATAAAAAATATGAAACATAAGCAACATGAAGAGAAGTAAAATAAAAAAACAAAACAAGAGGCAACAAGAAGAAAACTAACAAAAAACAAAATATGAAGAACTCAGAACAAATAAGCCCTTCCCCTACTTTAAACCTTTCATGAGATTTTCTAACTGTCGGTAAACTAACCATCAATCTCTTAACTTATCAATCCTTTGAATTCTGTACGAGATAGGTCATATCAATCTGTCATCGGAACCGAGTATGTTTACAAAAAAAATAGTATTGTTGAGGCAATATTCCAAAACTCTCTGTACAAATTTCAATGGGAGATAGGGAACACCAAGACAAACCTTTATCGTCTATGAATGTATGACAGCTGACATAACACTTCGGTGCTAGAGGGCGCTGACCGAAATATCGGTGGAGCTGGTATATAAATGAATGGAAACAAGTGTGACATGTTTATTTAAAGAAGGTGCTCAGAGTTGCCACCGACAACAGCATTGAATGCATGATAATGTCGAAGTATTGATTGCCATACATGTTGAAAAATTCCCGTAATTTCGCGAACAGTTGAAGCGCTGCCAAACAGCGTGATATTTGATGATTGATGTTCCCTATCTCCCATTGAAATCTGTACAGAGAGTTTTGAAACACCCTGTATAAAGCTCTGAATATAGCTTATAAGAATAGTGAAAACAAAGAGGAAGTAAAAGGTGTACTGATCATCTATAAAACAAGTGATGCTTTATTTTACCAAATTTCAAACTCAGCCTTCTTCTTCCAATGATTCCCCAGTAACAAACCAGAATCACAGAACCAGATGAGACCTTATCGAGGAGTACCCCCTCTATTTGCCTAAAAATATTTCAAAATTCTGAAACTTTTAATAAAATGTTAGTCGAAAACATTTCCGTTTCCAACACATTTCGGGCAAAGAAAATTCCATTTCAAACAAATTTCTGTTTCGATCAAATTTCTGTTGAACAAAATTCCGGAGAACAAATTACACCAAACCATTAAATTGTATATTTTAAATCAGGGACGAATCTGCGGGGGATGGAAGACAAAGGGTCCATCCCCCCCCCTCCCTCTCTTTCATAATGCAAAAAAGGGTTGGTTGAAGTTTTATGGCGCAAAGGCAACTTTGGCGCAAAGACCATGATGCGCCAAACGAGGTGGAAAGAATAAAAATAAAACTAAAATCAAGTAAACCCAAAGTACAAGATAATGTGATAAACAATAAATGTAAAATATTAATATAATAATAATAATCTTTATTCATATTAAGGTTAGTTTACAAGAGTTTAAACAAATGACCCGCAAAGCTTCTGCTTATCTGCAGGAGAGAAGAATAATAACGTTACATGAAAATACATAAGATATAGTTTAAAACAATGTCATCAAATTATGTAAATTTCAGTGGAAGCTCCATTATGGTGGTTCAAAATTTTATATTGATTTTAATGCCTAGAAGAAAAATTTTAGTCTTATTTTTGATTTATTTAAATTTGTTTAATGAAATTGTCAATAAAAGTAAATTATTATAAAAATGTAAATAAAATGACAAACGACAGTAAACAGCTATGTAAAATATAAAAAATAATAACAAAGATATAAAAATAACAATGGAGCCAAGTAAAAACTACCATGAAAGGTAAAAATCAAAGACAGTTAAAATATCCAGCAAAACGTAAAAAGGCAAAAACAGCGGTTAAAAGAGTCATCAGATTAAAGATTTCCGAGTGTAAGGGGCTCGGATATAAAACCGTGAAAGATAAAAAAAATTACATCTTTCGAAATTAAAACATAGACAATGAATAAAAATATGTTTTACAGTAAAATGGTGTTACAAAACTCGCACTTAGGCTCGTCGTCAGCTTCAAAAAGAAACGAATGTGTAATAAACGAATAGTTGCCACATATTTTTTCTGAATTCTGCAATCAACCGTAGTGTTCGGATGCTTTTTCGGAGCGACTGTACACCTGGTATCCTTTCTACCGGACAAGTAGCTGGCTACCGTTCTATCGGATCAATTTCTACCGGACAAGTACATTGCAGAAGCGGAGCTAATAAGAGAGAGACATAAAATATTAAATTTGCTTATATTTCATACAGTGTTCAAGGATTTTTTTAAAGACCTGTAAAACGGAGAGGAGAAATATTACACTGCATTGGAAACCAAGTCTCTTACCCACTTTTTCTGCCTTTTTCCAGATCAATTGTGTTTCTTGCCCCTTTTTCCTCGATTTTTTTGAGACAGGGGATGCTTTAAATCTATATCACTTTAAATCGATATCTCATAAATCAGTGCGTAAAAATACGGCCAGATCTAGGGGGGAGGGCAAAGGGGTCTTGCAACCCCTTTCACAATACTAGTAAAGGTAACAGGGCCGAATCTAGGAGCTAAGGTGACCATGCTCCCTCCTCCTTCAAAATTTTAGTAAGGGTAACAGAAATTAAAATTTATGAAACTTATTTATATTTAATGGATTTTTCAACGAAGTTTTGAAATAATTGTACAAAAGAGAGTGAAATGTTATACTGCATTGGAAATCCATTCTCTTAGCCTACCTCTCTTTTACATTTTCCCGCCTCGATTGTGTTTTTTGGCCCTCTCCTCGATGTTGTTCTAGATCTGAACTTCTATATATTGTTACGACAGAAGGAATCTGGCATCCGAAAGCAAAAAGTATCAGCCAACGAATAAGAACTTTGGGAGAATTTGAAGAAGAACAGTGGAGCGTGTAACGGTCGAAAGTTCGAAAATGGACGGTTAGCTGTTCTGAGACAGTGCGCGTTAAGTATAAAGAATTATCTATGTGATGTGTACGCGGGAAGTATAAAAATGGTATCTTTTATGTGAGGTGTACGCGGACGGTCGTATGGTTCTGCTAGAGTGAGTTAGCGAACTAGCACAGGACGATTTTGTTTGTGTATGAAGATGTTCAAGCGACATGGTAATCAAGTAAAAAAGGTAATATTTAGTAGAATAGACAGAGCTATTGTTGTGTGCTCTACGCAGGAAGGTTGATGACTTGTGTATGGATAATAGTTGATTGTTTATAAGACACTTCATCCATATTTTCTTTGTAACAATTTACCTTGTATTGAATTTGGTTTTAAAATATAGTTTTTAATACTCACGCTCAGTGGCTATCTATTTTTGTAATCCGCAACAATATTATATAGTACGAGTGTGAAGTCATGAGATATGAAAAACATCAACGCAATACAGAGAGCACCAGTTGTATCGATTTTAATTTACTATTATTATTTTTTAACGTTTCTGAAAAAGAAAAAAAATAATTATTAGGTATATAATTCAAACTGTGGACAAAGGAAATGAAAAAAATATTAGGTATATAATTCAAACTGTGGACCTTTGTCCACAGTTTGAATGAAAAGAAAAAAATATTTTATATATAATTCAAACTGTGGACAAAGGAAAAGAAAAAAAATAAGCAAATTAATTAAAACCAAACTCACTATGTAATCTTTTCCAGGGAATTATGATTTTTGATTCTTAAAAAGATTTTGTGTATTCTGCGCTGTTTCAGAAATCATATTCAGGAAGTTGAGTGTTTCTAACGCTCTGCAAACCGGAAATATAAATTTAAAACGAAAGTTCGCTTCTCTTGACAGCTGCCGCAAGAGAGGCCGGAAGAGGCAAAAAAAAGAAAAGTGTTTTTCTTCGCAAAGCTGCTCGAGATTCATAGTTATTGATCTTAAATTCCAAGACAAACTGAAGATTCAGAGAAAGTCGCGAAAGGACGGGATTTTTCCTTCATACAAATGGAAAGATGAAACTTATTGCAGAGAGATAAAAACTTCTTCTGAAGGATAAATATTCTTATTCCAAAAACTCAGAACAAATCTTTTTTATATAAAGAAAATATTGTGTTACAAAACATAAAAAAATTAGTAATAAAAAGAAACTAATTTAACGCTGAATATGATGCTGGAAGAAGGAAATTTTCAATTTACGATGGTTCTGAAAGAAACAAATTTAAAACTGAAGACATGATGAAAGGTACAAGTTTAAAATTTAAGATGGTGATGAAAGAATAAATTTAAAACTGAAGATGGAGCTGAAAAAAAAAACAAATTTAAAACTGAAAATTGACCAAAAAAAGAAACGAATTTAAAACTGAAGACGTGATGAAAGGTACAAATTTAAAATTGAAGATGATGATGAAAGAACAAATTTAAAACTGAAAATGGACCCGAAAAGAAAAATTTAAAACTGAAGACGTGATGAAAGTTACAAATTTAAATTGAAGATGGTGATGAAAGAGAAAATTTAAAACTGAAGATGGAGCTGAAAGAAACAAATTTAAAACTGAAAATGGACACGAAAAAAAAAATAATAAATAAATAATAATAATAATAATAATAATAATAATAATAATAATAATAATAATAATAATAATAATAATTTGAAACTGAGACGTGATGAAAGGTACAAATTTAAAATTGAAGATGGTGATCAAAGAGAAAATCTAAAACTGAATATGGAGCTCAAAGAAACAAATTTAAAACTAAAAATGGACCCGAAAGGAACTAATTTAAAATTGAAAATGGAGCTGAAAGTTTAAATTTAAAACTGAAGATGGTGATGAAAGGTATAAATTTAAAACTGAAGATGGTGATGAAAGGTATAAATTTAAAACTGAAGATAGTGATAAAAGAGCAGATTTGAAACTGAAGATGGTGTCGAAAGAAACAATTTAAAACTGAAGATGGTCCCGAAGGAAAAAAATTTAAAATGAATATGGTCCCGAAAGAAATGGGGTGGGGGTAGCGCACCAGGCTCGTAATCTGCAGTCCCTGTTCGGGTCCCAGCAGGACCAGCGTTGAGATTTATGTTCGAAAAACTTTCCGCCCTGCCCTCTGTCAGTAGGGGACACCGATGGGCTTGAAATGGTCTCCGTCCGTCAGATGGAACGTTATGCAGTGGGCCCATGGGCAGAAGAGCCATACCCTGTGTACTTTAAAGAACACGCTGGATGGCCTTGACAGGAGTATATAATCTGTCTCCCAACAGCTGTCCAGTAGTTTCTCCGTCTCAAACCTTCTCTGAACCTTCGGGGTCCTTGTGACCTGGCCATTTAGCCCATTGTGGGCAAAAAAGTGACGCTCAGAGGTAAAACATCCCAACTCGAAAAAATTTAAAACTGAAGAACTTTGAATTCTTAACGAAATTCTAGAGAGACACACGTAAAATGAATAACTCTGAAAACATATTTTTTCTTTTTCCTTTGGTCTTTTCTGAAGAAATGTTTTCATTTCTACTTTCCATGGAATTGACTTCACTCTTTCTCCCATGGAAATGATATGTTCCTTCCTTTCTTAAAGTTCGTAAGTTCGTAGAAACAACTCTCTTATAGTATTTTAATATTCCACACAATTATAATTCTTTCATTGAAATTAATAATCACATTTTCTTTCATTAGTTTCGATATCTTTTGATCTGACTATAAGATTTCTTCATTGAAATATTTTTGCAATATATTCTCTTCTCCAATATTTTTAACAATTTCATTAGCTTTATTCGAAATTTGATTGCCTTATTTAATTGAGTTTTTATTCCCCGCTTAGATCCCGTTTCTGCCACACATCCTTTGGATCATCATTTGATTTTTCTTCCAACTTTTTGTCAGATGTTTTTCTCCCATGCTCTCTTTCACATTCTTTTTCTTTAATTTTGCTTTGCCCCTTTAATGAGGTTTTTTTGTTTCCCCCATCCTCTCCTTAATTGAAATTCTATCCGGGTTTTTTTTCTGCTCACTTCTCCCAAAGAATTTCTTTCTCCAGCTCTCTTTTCAGTACGTGTAAGCCCACATAAAGGCTCTAAAATTTGAATTTTGTAACAGAAGCAAGAGCTACAATGAATGAAGACTGAACAGTGGCTTATTTTCTGCGATCGAAAAAAAACGCTATAAATGATCAATGTTCCACGGCACATAGATGTTCCGTGGCAAAAACTTAGGTGTACCGTGAAAATGCTGGGCGGGGTTGACTCAGTTGGTAGTTCTCCAGTCTCGTAATTTGTAGTTCCCAGGCTTGAGTCCATCTAGGCCAATAATAGGTGCTTTAATGCGCACAAAGTATAGCGCTTCCGTACATGGTTCCACTGCTTAACGTCCCTTCCAACGGACGGAGGTCTATATAAGCTCACTGGTTCTTTCTGACCATGGGTAGAGTGTGCGTGTGAGTAACAGACGTAAACGGAAGTCTCAAAGCCGACACAGGTGGGGCTAAAACTTTAGAACTGCAGATTTCGTGCCTGGCACGCTACTATATTTCCCAGACCCCAGCCCACGTAGATCATGAGTTGGAGGGAAAAACATCAACGTAGCAGAGGAGGTATAGAGATGTATTGAATTATTTTTATTACGTTAAGAGGTTTCAGGAAAAAACATAAATAGAACAAAAATATACATTTGAAAAAAATCACACAATAGATTTAAACATTCCTATAATACATATTTATCGCATTACTGCCTCGGCTGTTGCTATTTCAATCGTGAAACAGAATCGGTTTGGCAACATTATTTACCTTTCGACCGGACCTCTCCGAACCCGATCGAAAAATGAAAAAAAAAATCGATTTGGCTGCAGCATTATTTCGCCTGGGAATCAAAGAATTCCGATACGTCATTGTGACGTTTTTTCCCTATTGGTCGACAAAATGTCTCCCAGTCCACTCTCGCTCCAGACACGTGATTGAAAAAATTCTCCCCGGAAATGGAATGGACATTTCAATTTTCTGCATCACAAACAGAGAAAAGTGGAACCAGAAGACAAAAATCACAAGGGTCAAGTTATGCGCATCTCTGGACTTTTATTTCCAGATAGACGACGGTTATTTAGAAGAATACTTTTTTCCTTGTTTCGCTACACAATAAATATATATTGTACGATTCTTGAGGTTATTTAATGTGCAGAGCATGTGCTTCATACATTGCAGTCCAACTCGTTTTGGGCCACTTACAGGTACGTACTCAGGATTTAGTTTTTGGGGTTGAGTTGTGTTGCTTTACCTCTGAGATGCACTTTTTGCACACAAGTGGGTTAAATGGCCAGGTCACAAGGACCCCGAGGGCTCGAGAAGGTTGGGAAAGGGGACCCACTGGAACAGTTGTTGGGAGACAAATGGTGGCCTCCCGTCGAGGTCATCAAGCGTGTTATTTAACGTGCAAAGTGTATGGCTCTCTCGCATACGGAGAGAAGGCTTAGCGTCCCATCCGACGGAAGAAGGCCTTTACAAGCCCATCAGTGATCCCTATTGACCGTGGACAAGGCAGGGAGTTTTGCGGAGGTATAGTTTCGGGAGGAGGGACATTCCAATTTCTAAACTATTCCACCGAACAGAAACGGTAAAAATGATATTCTGCAGGGAATAAAATTTTGTAGTTGTTGTTTTTTAACCTGTTTTTAGTGTTAGACATATAATATGGGGCTCATTTGGTTGGCTCGATGGTTGGTTGGGGTTTTATGGCGCATGGGCAACTTAAGCCATAATGTGCCAAAGTTAAATAAAAAAATAAAAGATAATGAATTTCAAAACCAAAGTTAAAATCAACACACAAAGAGGATGAAAGCAATGAAAAGGAACCCCATAAAAAGGTGTATAACAAAATTGCGTATAAAACTGCGGTAAAAAGTCAACAGTTATATTGGGATGGGGGTGGCTCAGTCGGTAGCGCGCCAGGCTCGTAATCTACAGTTCCCAGGTTTGAGTATCAGCTGGGTCAGCGTTGAGATTTATCTCCGCAAAATTCCCTCCCCTTGCCCACGGTCAGTAGGGGACATCGATGGGCTTGGAAAGGCCGCCGTCACGATAAAGAACACGCTGGATGCACGATAAAGAACACGCTGGATGGCCTTGACGGGAGGCTACCATCTGTCTCCTAAAGCTGTTAAAGTAGGTCTCCTCCCCCAACCTTCTCTGAACCTTCGGGATCCATATGACCTGGTGGTGCAAAACAAGTGCCGCTCAGAGGTAAAACAACCCAACTCAACAGTTATAAAATAAAAATAACAACAATGGATGTATAGGACCCATAAAGAAAAAAACAAGTCGAAATAGCAAGATGTAAGAAAATTAAATGCGATTAAAATAGCCAGTATATCTTAAAAACGGAAAAACAGGTGATAAAAAGCAATGCTCAGATAAAAGATCTCCGAGTGTAAGGGGTTCGGATGTAGAATTGTGATGGATAAAATATAAATGATGTTCACAGTTAAAAGCTGGACATGTGGTTAAAATATTATTATAAATTTCACGCAGAAGTATATGTGAGCGTTCATGTCACGTTTTATCATGAAGTCACGGTAGCGCGTTCATCTGTCATAACACTATGTTTAAAGGTTTAAATGGTGTCACAAAACTTGCACTTAAGTTCGTTTCTCCGCCAGAAGAAGAAATGAATGCGTAATAAACGAATGACCTGAGCGGAGCAGAACAAATACAACTTCCTCTTTGCGATTCCTGCGAAAATATGACTGCCATGGTTTGATAATGGGCTTGATCTCGAAAAGTTTGTTACTGAACTGTTCAGACCAAGATCTCTGCCACTGTGCCAGGAGCTCGGTGGAAAAACATTCGTGTCACGTGTCACGTGACACGAAGGTTGTCAGATAACTAATTTCTAAAAAAATCGTTGCCAGATATTTTTTCTGAATTCTGTAATCAACCATAGTTTTCGGATATTTTTTGAGCGACTGTACCTGGTGTAATGCCCTCTGTAATTTACTAGAGTCAACTGTGATCTCCGATCTCTTAATCTGTTTTAATGATTTAATTAAATTTTGGGATCAATTTTTTGTAGCCTGTTAAATATCCCAGCGTTCATAACTCTGAATATTGAAAAAAAAATGCATATAATCGTGATTTTTTATTTATCTTTAGACATGTGTTTCATTTAAAATCATATTCAAGAAGTTGTTGAGCCTTGAGTGTTATTTTTCATTTTAGATAACATAGAACTGTTTGCATTTCTCTGTCCACTAGTGGCGCAACCAGAGAGGGGGGGGGGGGGGGGGGGGCAAAGGGCCCTGGCACCTCCAAAGGAAAAAAAAAAAACACTAGAAAATTTTCCAAAAATCTTTTCCTAATTAAAATTCATTTTTTTTATTTATGTTGTGTCGTGTCTTCTACTTCTATACTACTTATGAATTAGCGGTCACATAAGGTGGGGAATACCCTATAGCTCTCGGGAATCACGGCCGCTGTGAACATAAGGCGAACGAGTAGTGCTCGGGCGGACCGAGCGCTACTTCTTTTGCCCGAGCAGGGGCAGTGAGCTCCGCGGCTTCCCCCAAGATTAAATCCTGAGTGCGCCACTGCTATCCACTATCTGTAGCTTGCAATTTTTTTTTTATTAGAGCTAGTAGGTAGCTTTGCGGGTTTGATCACCGCATTAACGGAGGAAACGAGAAATACCTGTACTAATGTATTGTTTACTATAAATATAATTTTAGATGTGCTTGTAATAATTACTTCGTTTTACGTTAATTTTCAAAAGTATTTACAATGAGCATAATAGAAGTGACTTGCTGTTGAATTATTCAGATCCAACGACTCTTGAAATATTGTCGAAAACAAGATTCAGGGAGATTTTAATGAGGTCTTCAAATTGTAACTAGAAGTATTATACGATGGAATACTTATTTCTAAAGAAGGGCGCGTTTGATGGATTTTACCATTCAGATAGCATGGAAGAGTGTCATTACATATCGGAGAATAACAGAATTGCGGCTCTAGTTACTTATCTTAGGAAGATACATATTAATTGACTAGTAGTTACGAAACATTTTTATATTAATTCCAGTAGCTTTACCAGAGATTCTCGGATCTCCTGGTAAAGATCATCGCAGGGTTAGACATGTGATGTTATTGACTTTCTGCATCTGTAGGTATACTTACCAAGCCCATCGGTGTCCCCTACTGACCGTGCGCATGGTGGGGAATTTTGCGGCCTTGGGCGGGAGAGACATACTCTCTGCACGTTAAAGAACACGCTGGATGCCCTTGTTGGAAGACTACCCTCTTCCTCCTAACAGCTATCCATTGGGTCCCTTTCCCCCAACCTTCTCTGAGTCTTTGGGTTCCTTGTGACTTTGCCATTTAGCCCATTGTGTGAAAAAATTTCGCTCAGAAGTAAAACAACCCAACCCACAAATTTATCTTCAATCACGGATTTCCCATAAAACCTTATTTAAGAAGTCACTGAGCTCTGAATCTTACTGCCTATCGACTTAGTCTAATAAAGTAAATGCTGAGTGTATAATATAAATCGCATTTATTGAGCGGCGCTTTCTTTTTGCATGCAATGGGCGAAATGATCAGGTCACAAGGACCCCGAGGATTCAGAGGTTGGGGGAAAGGGATTCACTAGATAGCTGTTAGGAGACATATGGTAACCGCAAGGACATCCAGCGTGTTCTTTAACGTACACTGGGTATGGCTCTTCCGAACACGGAGCAATGGCTTAATGTCCCATCCGACGGATGGTTGTATTTTCCAAGGCCCATCGGTGTGCCCTACTGACCGTGACTAGGGCGGGGAGTTTTGGAAGATAAATCTCAACGCTGGGCGAGGTGAGACTCGAACTTCGGAATTGCAGATTATGATCCTGGCACTCTGCCGACTTACCTCCTGGCACTCTGCCCCCTCCCGACCCTTAAATCTATCCCTCTTAAAAAAGGAGTTTCATATTAAGTTCACGATATTTCAGAGAAATGCCATCGGCTGACTGTCGCCCACCCATCGACCATCTGTCGTCTGAGGGTCGAATTATTATCACATGGCAGTCCAATGACACAAAGAGTCCTGTTGCTTGTTTCCCAATAAAATGGGGTCAACAGCAACTTATGTTTTGGCAATCGTGACTGTCCGCCTTAGTAAATTATGTGCATATTGTTTTTGCTACTTTATTTAATTATTCATGCTTATCCTTTAGTATTTCTCATGCGACGTTATTATGTCTGAACAATGTGATGAGAAAATAAATTCTGCGTTTTAATAAAGATTTTCTCTGTTTGGCTTGTTTTATTTCTGAGCGGCATTTCTTCTGTCCACAATGGATTAAATGTCAAGTCATAAGGACTCAAGGGCTCAGAAAATGTGGGAGGTAGGGATACCACTGAACAGTTGTTAGGAGACACATGAAAGACTCCGATCTATGCCATCCAGCGTGATCTTTAACGTGCACAGTGTATGACGCTCAGAATCTTAACGTCCCATCCGATGGACAGAGTCCTTTCCAAGCCCACCGAAGACCTCTTTTTTTAACCGATAGGTGAAATTGTGAAATAAATTGAAAATTTGGGATATTAGTTAAAAAAAATTAACGAAGCGGGTAAAAAAAAAGTTCCTATGGTTTGGTTAAGAGCCCGTCCATGAGTATTTCTGCATTTCTATTATCTTGGATTGATCTAAAGGATGCAGGGATAAGGCGATTTTTGATTAAGAAGTAATTATCGATATTTTGGTAAATAATTGTTTTACATTTATATTTCAAGGCGCAATTAAAACAATCTCTAAATTCAGACGGGAATGACTTTACGGAATATACTTATATTTTGACTTTATAATTTATACAAAATATTTAAAAATGACCTTTGACCAATCACAAAATGTTATTTCATAATTTTAATGATAACCATTGGATGATAAATCTATTGAGCCACATTAGAAGATCAATCGCTTGAGATTTTGAATCTTTGTACAACCCTAAAAAAAGAAGTTTCAGAACGGTGAAATTTAATGTTGATCATGCAAACAGTTTATTTGCAATCAATTTTCAATTTTCTAGCTCAGTGGTTCTCAACCTTTCATGTTTCACGTACCCCCTGGAAATGAAATTATGCTTCACGTACCCCCTGGAAATGTGTATGTAACTGGCGTACCCCTTGTACGTACAGATAAAATTATAGTTATAGTAAAACAATGGGAATAAAATGAAACATATACTACATAACATATATCTAACGATTTTTGAGCTCTCACGGCGTACCCCAAAAAATGTTATCGCTTACCCCACATTGAGAACCCCTATTCTAGCTGATAAGACTACCAGCTGTAATTTGTTGTTGATGAAATAGGCTATATAGTACTACTACAGGGGGCGGGAGTGGCTCAGTCGGTAGTTTCCAGGTTCGAGTCCCAGCTGGGTCAGCGTTGAGATTTATCTCCGCAAAATTTCCCCGCCCTGCCCACGATCAGTAGGGGATACCGATGGGCTTGGAAAGGCCGCCGTCCGTCGGATGGGACGTTAATCCGCCGTCCAATGTGCGGGATGCCATACAATGTGCACGTTAAAGAACACGCTGGATGGCCTTGACGGGAGGTTACCATCTGTTTCTTAACAGCTGTTCCAGTGGGTCCCCTCCCCCAACCTTCTCTGAGCCTTCGGGTCCATGTGACCTGGCCATTTAGCCCATGGTGTGCAAAAAAGTACCGCTCAGAGGTAAAACAATCCAATCCAATTACTACAGCTACGGGATTTGGTACTTGGGTAGCTCAGTATTAGACCCAATAAATCCTCGTCCTGCATCCGGTGAGAAGAGACACCGATGGGCTCGGAAAGGCGACCATTCTTCGGATGGGACGTTAAGCCATCGCCCAGTGTGCACGTTAAAGAATACGTTGGATGGCCTTGGCAGGAGACAACACAGATTCGATTAATTGAAATCAAGATCAGCAATGGGGATTGACTAATTAATAAAATTTAATTTCAGAGAAATTAATGTCACGTTAATTTCAACATAAGCAATCGAGATATCGTTGATTGAATTCGAGATAATGTAGGTTCAGCTTTTTGAATTCCAGATAATCGAGATTCGGTTAATTGGACATCGGATAATATTTTGTTATCCGATGCACCGAATATTATTTTATACTACATTGGCGGAAATTGAAAAAAGAACACCCAGAAGGAATTCCTTTAGGAACGTCATATTTTAATATGTTCATTGTTAAGGGCAGCAGAATCCTTGATCCAAGATTGATTGTCATTGGATGAAATAATGACGTCACTGAGGACGACAATATGCAAATGTACGCAGCGCGTATTTAAGGTTGGTTGCTTGGTTGGTTGTTTTGGGTTTAATGGCGCATTAGCAACTCAGGCTATAATGCGCCAAACGAATGTCTAAATAAAAGCTAAAAGTCATCACACCCACAACCAAATTTAAAAATTTACTATATATATAGAGAGAAAACAATGTAAAACAATAAAAGGAAACATAGTTAACAAGAAACAAAGGTATAAATGTATAATAAATATAAAAAGCACCCAGGTGTAAGCGACCTGGGTTATACATTCGAATAAAACTATAGACGAGTAAAATATCCAGTATATTTTAAAAATTGGAAAGCAGCATTAAAACAACAATGATCGGATAAAAGATGTCCGAGTGTAAGGGGCTCGGACGTAAAATCGTGAAAGTTAAAATAGAGTCGACGTTCAAAGTTAAAAGCAGGACATGAAAGTAAAATATGTTTGATCGTTAAAACGGTGTCACAAAACTCGCACTTAGGTACTGCGTCCGCCTTAAGAAGAAAAGAGTGTGTTAAAAACGAGTGACCTAAGCGGAGCCGAGCAAGGACAACTTCCTCCTTACGATTCTTGCGAAAACAAGACTGCCACGGTTTGACAATGGGCTTGATCTCGAAGAGCTTGTTAGCAACCTGTTCAGACCAAGATCTCTGCCACCGTGCCCGGAGCTCGATGGTGAAACGCTGCCGGAAATCCACATATGGAACCGGCAACGGAGAGTCGGACAGGGGCGTGGCTGACCTGGCAGCAGAATCTGCCAAATCATTGCCCCTGATGCCGACATGACTGGGCACCCAACAGAAGAGAATCGTGGTGGTGGCTACCAGACGATGGAGCTGCTGGCGGATCTTGGAGAGAACAGGGTGAGGCCGATGCCTCACCGAGATCAAAGCCTGTAGCGAGCTAAGCGAGTCGGTGTAAAGCACACACCGACGATGATGCTTAGCTGCTATATGGTCCAAGGCAATGCTGATAGCATGCAACTCAGCAGTGAAGATGGAACACTGCTGTGGAATCTGGTCTGCAATGATTACATCACAGCAGACCATGGCTGATCCCACAGAAGTGCCGGACTTCGAGCCATCTGTGAAGACAGGCAAGAAGTCCGCGTGAGCAGCACGATGGCTGGCAAAGAGTTGCCGGTACACACAGTCGGGTGTAAAGGCCTTCCCCGCCCTGCACAGGGAAAAATCGCAGGAAGGGGAACCAGCGAGCCAAGGTGGAAGTGGCTCAGCTGTCGACTGTGCGATGCTATCGAGACTGGTATTGATGTCTCGCAGGTAACCTCGGACACGCAAACCGAAAGGACGAATGGCAGTCGGCCGATTCTGGTATAACATTTCCCACCTGGGACTCAAAACGCAGTCCCAAATGGGATGGCCTGGCAGGGATCGCAATTTTGATGCATACTGCAGGGACAACTGCTGACGGTGAATAAATAAAGATGGTTCATCCGTCTCAATGTAGAGACTCTGGACCGGTGAAGTGCGGAAGGCCCCCGTGCACACACGGAGGGCCTGATGATGGAGTGGGTCCAGCACCTTCACCACCGAATCCTGGGCGGAGTCATACACCTGGGATCCGTAGTCCAGTTTCGACCGGACAAGTGCACGGTAAAGGCAGAGCAAAGAACATCGGTCCGCCCCCCAAGAGAGGGAGGAGAGGACCTTGATTATGTTCAATACCTGCGTGAACTTGGACCTGAGATGTCGAATATGTGGTAAAACGGTCAATTTCCGGTCGAAGATGAGACCGAGAAACTTGGTCTCCACCACAACTGGAATGATGTTACCCCCGAGCCGCAGCTCGGGGTCCAGATGAAGATGACGCTTGCGGCAAAAGTGCACACAAGCGGTCTTCTGTGGGGAGAACCAGAACCCGTTGGCCGTCGCCCAAACCGAGAGATTGTTCAGGGCAGTTTGCAGTTGTCAGTCAATGACCCTCATGATGGACGATGAGCAAAAGATGCTAAAGTCATCAACATAGAGGGCATTGCCTACAGTCGAAGGAAGTTGCCGTGTAATGGAATTGATCTTGACAGCGAAAAGCGTAACACTCAGGACGCAGCCTTGAGGCACCCCCTGTTCTTGGGGGAAAGGCCGCGATAGAGTGTTGCCGACACGAACTCGCAAAATACGAGAAGATAAGTTTGCAATGAAGATCGGCATGTGACCTCGCAAGCCGAAGCTGTGAAGGTCACGAAGAATGCCGAATCTCCATGCCGTGTCGTACGCTTTTTCGATGTTGAAGAAAACTGACACCAGGTGCTCTCGTCGTAAAAAAGAATTCCTGATCGCTGATTCGAGGCGGATCAGGTGGTCTAAAGTAGACCGGTGCCTGTGAAAGCCACACTGGGTGTTGGAAAGAAGGCCGTGATGTTCCAAATACCAGGCCAGCCTGGTATTTACCATCCTTTCCAACACCTTGCAGACGCAGCTCATCAACGCAATTGGACGATAATTGGAAGGAATCTTGGGATCTTTGCCTGGCTTAGGGAAGGCCAAGACGATGGCCTCCCGCCAGGAGTCCGGAAACTGCTCCTCGATGAAAATACGGTTGAAGAGTCGGAGCAGTCGATCCTTACTTGATGGTAAGAGATGTTGGAGCATGGCAAAATGGACATTGCCTGGCCCCACAGCAGATGCACGAGAAGTGTGGAGAGCAAGGCAAAGCTCCTCCGTTGTGAATGGCCTGTTGTAAGACTCCAGGCCATTCGAATGGAAGGACAGCGGAGAGCGTTCAGCCCTGCTCTTCTGGGCCAGAAACACGGGGGAGTAGGAGGACAGAGAAGAGATGGTGGAGAATGACTCCCCCAGAATGTCGGCAATTGCTCGAGGCTCAGCAATTGCCTGTCCATTGTGCTCCAGGATCGATAATGAGTGGGAAGTGTATTTCCCACCCATCTTCCGGACCTTATCCCACACGACCTTAGAACTGGTCGTGCAGGTGATAGAAGATGTATATTTCATCCAAGATTCCCTCTGGCTCTGGCGCCGGATGAAATGGGCTTTCGCCCGGGTGCGTTTGAATGCTTCGAGGTTGGGGGACGTCGGATACCTCCGAAACACCCCCCAAGCCTTGTTCTGAGCCTTACGAGCTGCGGTGCAGTCAGGATTCCACCACGGTTTTGGGAACCGTGGAAACCGAGTCGAGGTCTGAGGAATACTAGAGGCAGCTGCATGGACGATGCAATCCGTCAACTCCGCTACTGCAACATTGATGGGCTCCTGGCTGACAGAGTGCTCATCGAGCTCAGACAAGAGCTCGAAGCCACTCCAATCAGCCCGATCAAGCCTCCACCGGGAGACACGCGAAGGGCTGCAAGGCCCCCCACGAGAGATGGTACACACCACAGGGAGGTGATCGCTTCCATAGGGATTGTCCTCGACCTCCCATGTAAAGAGTGGAAGGATCGAGGAGGAGCAGATGGTGAGGTCAATGGCAGTGAATGTGCGGGTTGGGGTGTGAAAGTAGGTACTGACCCCGGTGTTCAACAGGGAGAGCGATGGATCCAGGAGACACTGCTCCAAGACCCGGCCCCTCCCGTTGGTGTCAGCACTGCCCCAGAGCGGACTGTGGCCGTTGAAGTCCCCCATGATGAGGAAGGGGGACGGCAGCTGCGAGACGAGGTCATCAAGATCATCCTGGAAAACGATACTTCAGGGTGGGAGATAGACAGAACAGACAGTCAACGAAAATCCCACAAAGAGGCGGATGGCAACCGCCTCTAAATGTGTGGTGAGGGGAATGACCTGGAATGGAGAATGGTTGCTCACGAGGATGGCAACACCCCCGTGAGCTGGACCATCTCCATCCCAGTCCCGGTGAATGAGAGGAAAGTGCCGGATAGTGGGATTGTTGGCTGTCTGCAAGAATGTCTCCTGAAGGCACACGCAAAGGGGTTGGTGTGCCCTCAGGAGGACCTTGATGTCGTCAATATTCCTCTGGAATCCACGACAGTTCCATTGAAGGAGTGTGGCCATCTCAGGTCTTAGAAGAAGTGGCGGACGACTTGCGATTTATTTTAACCGTCGCCAGCGACGGTTTTGGAAAATTAGGGCGGTCGGTGTCCATGTCCTCGGAGTCGTCCGAGCACCATGGATCAGAGACCGCCGAACGAGGAGGTAAAATTTTCTTTTTGGGCCCCGGCGGGGGCCCCTTGGGTTTCGTAGGTCTCGCTGTCTGTGGGCGGGGTGGAGGGGGCCTTCCAGAGGTGGATATGGAAGGCACAGACACAGGAATAGAAACCGGTGTCGATGTCGAGATGGACACTGACGTCGGCTTCGCCTGCATAAAGAGGTACTTGGCAGCAGGCGAGAAAGATTCAGCAGGTGGAACGCTGATGTCTGTCTGCACCGCCATGGAAGCCATCTTAACGATGGGCTTTCCGACAATCGCACCGGCATAGGAGACCTTGCCAGGTGGGGCAGGCGGTGCAGCGAGCTTTCTCGCCTCTGGATAGCTGATGTTGTGGAGGGTCTTCAGGCGCTGTACCTCTTTCTCCTCCAGCCATTTTGGACAGCCGCGGGAGTACGACGGATGTTCACCACGGCAGTTTACACAGCATGCCTTTTCTGCTGTGCAGTCAGGTTCAAGGTGATCCTGACTGCCACAACGAGCACAGGTGGGCTTGCCCCGGCATGCAGTGCGGGCATAGCCAAACCTCTGGCATTGAAAGCAACGCGGAGGATTGGGGATAAATGGCGCACCTCGCAGTGTAAGTATCCTGCATTGATGGAAGTAGGCAGGCGTGGTGTGTTGAAAGTTATAATAAGTACCCAGCTGGGCTCTAACTTCCCATTACAGCGTGAAGAAACACGGTGGACTGCGATCACTCCCTGGGCCGAAAGCTCCGAGAGGATTTCCTCCTCAGAAACCTTGAGGAGGACCCACTCAGAGATCACACCCCGGGGGTAATTGAGCGTCTTGTGCGGAGTGACTTCGACAGTCACTCCACCAATCTCTGTAACCTTTAATAGAAGCTCCGAATGCTTGGAGCACGCAATTTCCACCTGCAAGTCACCAGATCTTAGGCACTTGACAGATTTCGTCTCTCCCGCAAGACCTTGTAAACCCTTGTTTATAAAAAAGGGGGACATGTCCCCAAGAACCTGGTCACCTGTAGAGTGGATGATCAGGAACTTCGGAGACAGAGACACACACGAAGACGAAGGCAAAGACAAAGAAGTTGGGGGTTCATGGCGAGCCCTCTTCGCGGCATTGTTCGAAGAATTATGAGTAGTTGTACTCATGGTTGTTTTAGAGGGATTCAGTTCCCGTTGTCCCCACCCACCATGGATTCCAACAAGGGGACGCCCAGTTGGGCGCCAGGGCTGCCCGGGCACCATACCCACACAGCCAGTGAGCCAAGCCCTCACTACAAAACAAAAAGGAAAAGGAAAAGCGAAATGGTGGAAAACTCGTCGGAGTTCCCACAAAAGAAAAGAAGCAACAAAGCAATATAGTGTGAGGCAAGAGCTGGCCTCGCAAAAGAAAGAAAACTACAAAATTAGTAAATGTGTGCGGAAACTCACAAACCGTTGTCCGGACGGTGGACAAGGTTACTCACCGATCTGCATAGTTGACCCTAGCAGGACCAGCCCACCAGCCGATTGATCCTGAGGGGGCCGCCCCAGGACCTCCCGTTTACCTGAAGCAGAGGCCAAAGCAGTGTATAGCAGCGGCCCCGGAAGTCGCTGCCCAGCCCCGCGACAGACAGTTTCCCCAATGGCAAAACGGCCAAAGCGGTCCCCACCAGTCATGAGCTGGAGAGAGAAGACGGGGACCCCTGAGCAACTGCCAGGATCCTCCTTTCCATGGACACGGGTCTCCGCGCACGGCAAACACGCGGGCGAGCATTTAGGACCCTGTGAAGGTAACCGAGCCAGCGGAACCTTCACAGGGTGGTCCCCTCACCACGGACAGGCTCTCACATCGAGGGGCGTATTTAAGGACTAGGGCGTGAAGAAAGAAGTTATTCGTCTTGTATCGTGTTGTTCAATGCTCTTTGAAGAAACTACCATTCCTGGAAGATGCAGACGTGCAACATTTGCTCAGTTGTGGGTCTTCGTGAAGCAGGTTGGTCTTTCGTCAAATTGCACACCGCTTTGTTGGACGAGAGGTATTGGCAGTAGTACGATGGTGTTGTCCTTGGTCAGAAGAGCATTCGCACACTCGCAGATGTGGTTCCTGCCAACACAGAGATACGGGCGCACGAGAGGATTGGCGTATCAGGAGAGCAGTGGTGGCAGAGCGGATGGCTATGGCATCACAAATTCGATCTTCTGTCGTACCAAGGGTATCTACAACAATGATATGCAGTTGTCTTTTGGAGCAGGACTATGGGCACGCGTGCCACTAGCACAGTTACCACTGTCACCTCGTCACTGTCGAACATCTTTGCAGTGGTGTCAAGAACATGTTCATTGGAGGGAAGAATGACAGTCTGTGGTCTTCAGTGATGAAAGCCGATTCTACTTAGGAACATCTGATGATCGTTTACGCATGCGAAGGCGACAAGGTGAGCGACTTCTTCCATCGTGCATCCGCCAGCGACACACAGGGCCCACGCCAGGCATCATGGTGTGGGGAGCGATTAGCTATCACTCTTGTACATGTCTGGTGTTTGTACAGGGTACACTGAATAGCGATATGTACGTCAACGACATCGTATAGCCGGTCGTCCTGCCATATTTGAGTGTAATCCCAAATGCGGTATTCCAGCAGGATAATGCCCGCCCACATTCCACCCTGACAACTCAGCATGCTCTTCAGGCAGTGCACTAACTCCCTTGGCCACCACGCTCTCCGGACTTGTTTCCAATCGATCATGTGTGGGACTGGATCGGATAAAGACTCTTCCGCGAACTGCAGCAGGCAATGACCATCGCTGAATTACGCATCCAAGTTGAAAGCGCATGGAAAGGTATCTCCCAGCGTGATATCTAGCATTTCTACGACAGATTGCATGCCAAATTGGAAGCTTGTATTGCTGCTCTAGGAGGTTCAACACCTTATTAAAATGTGCCATCTTGTAAAATGTAATATTCATTAAAAGGTAAAATAAACATTGAATCACTTCACACGGTGATCTCTGTCCTTTCTCAACAAGCTGTTTCTACTGAATAAATATCATAGATTACGTTTCAATTGTTAATGGTGTTCTTTTTACAATTTCCGCCAGCGTATTTAACATCGAACTACTGGCTATGTTTTCTTACTCTTGTTTGGAAGGTCTCTTGGTCAAAATCTCCCCTATCAATAAAACAAAACCCTACTCTTATTATCAGCACACATTACCATCCTCCGAACAGGATTATTGAAGATTTTATTAATTCATTGTACTCAGTCCTTGAAAGTTTCCCTTGTAACATTACTTCCATTCTTACGGCAGATTTCAATATCGATGATCTAAAACTTAATTCTACGTATTCCAAGCTTGATATCTGCCTAAAATCATTCAGACATTACGTTTAAACAAACTGCTTTTGTTTGATCTTGCTTGTTTTACCTCTGAGTGGCACTTTTCTGCACACAATGAGCTAAATGGGCAGGTCACAAGGACTCCAAAAGCTCAAAGAAGGTTGTGGGAGGGGACCCACTGGAACAGCTGTTGGGAGACAGATGGTAGCCTCCCGTCAAAGCTATCCAGTGTGTTCTTCAACGTTCACATGGTATGACTCTCCTGCACATGGGGCCACGGCTTAACCTCCCATCAAACGGACAGCAGCCTTTACGAGCTCATCGATGTCCCTTACTGACCGTGGGCAGAGCAGGGAATTTTGCGGAGAAAAATCTCCACCCTGACCAGCTGGGACTCGACCCTTGGAACTGCAGGTTACGATCCCGGCGATTAAACAAGCTGCCCACTCACTTACTGATTACAGGGAGTCTTTCAATGACAAGATTTTCTCCTTGAGACCTTCATTCCATAGGCATACACTTACTCTCTTCGAAGACAGTAATCATTTTACTATAAACACATCTTCAATGCATTATACACCTCGTGCACCTAAAGTTTTAATTTGAAAAAGGTCTTTTAAAAGTTCAACAGTAATGAGTGTTTTGAGTTTACAAAATATCTCCCTTTGCACAAGAGTATGTATTTCCGAATGCAGAACTCCTACCTCAAAAGCACATCTCTCCCGTTTATTCAATTTTGCACTTGACACGTATGCTTCTTATAAAACTTTCAGAGTTGGCCCTTCTCGAAAACGTTGGATTACAAAAGAGCTTCTGAAAAGAATATCATTAAAAAATATACATTTACTAATCTACATGTTATCCCTAATCATCCATACACTTGGGATAACTATAAAACTTTCTATAATCTGGGGCGGGGGTAGCTCAGTCGGTAGCGCGCCAGGCTCGTAATCTGTAGTTCCCAGGTTCGAGTCCCAGCTGGGTCAGCGTTGAGATTTATCTCCTCAAATTTCCCCGCCTTGCCCACGGTCAGTAGGGGACACCGATGGGCTTGGAAAGGCTGCCGTCCGTCGGATGGGACCTTAAGCCGTGGTCCCGTGTGCGGGAGAGCCATACCCTGTGCACGTTAAAGAACACGCTGGATGGCCTTGACGGGAGACTACCATCTGTCTCCCAAGAGCTGTTCCAGTGGGTCTCCAACCTTCTCTGAGCCTTCGGGGTCCATGGTGTGCAAAAAAGTGCCGCTCAGAGGTAAAACAACCCAACCCAAAATTCTATAATCTTGCTAAAAGAAGAATTAAATATTCCAAGTGCTTATAATTATTCTTTTAATCTGTTTTCCTCTTTTAATCCAAATGGTAAGGAAATATATTTCGAATTCTTGATTCCACTACTGTTGCCTAAAGGAACCATATTCTAAAGTAAAAAAAATCATTTCTAATGATAATTCCTTCTGTGATTCTAAAAGTATTTCTAATGTTTTGAACACTTTATTCTGTAAATCCTGCACTACTACACAAAATCTTCTCGACCCAAATGATTCATTGTCCTAATTTAATAAATCGTTTAATAATCTAGAAACCTTTAAGCCCAAAAATGTTACTGAAATCTAAGTATATAAACTTAATTAATTCGCTTTAAAACACTCGCAGTGTCGGAGCAGATGGGATCCCTATCTTTATTCTCAAAATCCTTTCTCGACTGATCTTTTCTCTCCTTTATGATCTAATTAATTGCTCACTTAATTCTGATGAATTCCCAGCTCCATGGAAAGAAGTCATTATCTAACCTATACTAAACTCTCAAATCTTTGTAATCCTCTTGGCTTTCGCCCATTTTCTGTTACGTGTACTATAAGCAATTTTTGAAAAAGTACTCGAGGCTCAATTGTCGACTTTTGTTGAGAAATTTAATTTGTTTTCTTTCAGACAGTTCGGATTTAGGGAAAATCGGTCAACTGAAACTTTCATGGCACTTCTTGTTAACCAATGGAGAGTGGTTTTAGACACCAGAGTAAGAACGGCTTTCGGAGAGTTTCATTTGACATCCAAAAGCATTTGATTCAATTGAATATAACTTTATCTTGCAAAAAGTCAGCTATAAGTTTAATATCTCTCCCTCAGCTCTTTGGGGCGGGGGTGGCTCAGTCGGTAGCGCGCCAGGCTCATAATCTGTAGTTCCCAGGTTCGAGTCCCAGCTGTGTCAGAGTTGAGATTTATCTCCGCAAAATTCCCCGCCCTGCCCACGGTCAGTAGGGGACATCGATGGGCTTGGAAAGACCGCCGTCCGTCGGATGGGACGTTAAGCCGTGGCCCCGTGTGCGGGAGAGCCATACCCTGTGCACGTTAAAGAACACGCTGGATGGCCTTGACGGGGGGCTACCATCTGTCCACCAACAGCTATTCCAGTGGGTCCCCTCCCCCCAACCTTCTCTGAGCCTTCGGGGTCCATGTGACCTGGCCATTTAGCCCATGGTGTGCAAAAAAGTGCCGCTCAGAGGTAAAACAACACAACCCAACCTCAGCTCTTTATTGGTTTAAAAATTAACTGAACGACTGTGTTATCAGAGATAAATTCAGCGCTAATGAGATCTCTATACTTCTTAAAATTAACCGGTTTGAGGGGAGGAAATCCAAAGGAACCATTCTTAGTCCACTTCTCTTTAACCATTTTCTTAATGATCTTTCGAAATCCTCCACTAACTGCGATATTTTTATGTAGACAATTGTCTTCTTTCTTTTACTCCCAATTTTTTGACCACTCTAAAACACTAAATAGAAAATAATATTTATGATAGGCTTTGGTGAATGAATGTTTTTGAACAGAGGAAACAAAACACTTGGAGAGCTGAAATTTTATATCTATTGAAGTTTTATCACTTCACACCTCGATTATCTGTCCCACGTTTATCCGGATTGTTCTCCCCTCTCTGACATACTATACTCTAAGAACCCACATGAAATGGGTAGTCGGTAGCTCGCCAGGCTCATAATCTGCAGTTACCAGCACACATCCGCAAAACTACCCACCATTCCCTCGGTGTGCAGGAGACACCGATGGTCTGGAAAAGGCCGCCATCGATCGGATGGGACGTTAAACCGTGGCCAGTGTGCTAGAGAGCCATACCCTGTGCACGTTAAACACGCTGGATGGCCTTCACCGTAGACTGTTATCTGTCTCCTAACAGCTGTCCAGTGGGTTCCATCCTCCCAACTTTCTCTAAATCCTCGGGGTCCTTTTAACCTGGCCATTTAGCTCATTGTGTGCAAAAAAAGTATCGCTCAGAAGTAAAGCTACTCAATCCTATGTCAAATGTGACTGTCTTCAGATCTTTGTGATAAAAAAAAGTTGTTTTTTTTTCACTTCTCGAATAATGTAATGTTGGGAGAGTGATTAGTGTGCTTGACTACTGATCAAAGGAGAGTGAGTTCGAGCCCCGGGTAAGGCATGGCCTTTCTCACAGACCTTCTATTATGACATATCAAACTGGCGGGCTCATGTGAGACCTTTATGGCAAACAACTTCTTGAGGGGGAAGGGATTTTTTATTTTATATAACCTCTTGGCAGATAGATTTTTTGAACTGAAACAAAATCGTAACTAACTTTTTTTAAAGGTTGAGGAATTCGAAAAATATATGTAACTTGTTTGATTGGTGTTAAATTTTTCGCTTCGATATAAAGAAAAATTTGACTTTTTCTTATGGGTTGCATATTATGTTATGCCCCCACTAAGGATGCTGATGAGGATGAGAAGAATAGGTTTTACGGACATCTTCAGGATATTTTGAATTCTGTCGAGAAAGGAGATTAATATCTCCTTTCTCGACCCCTTGTTCTACGTGACTTCAATGCCAAAGTTGTTACTGACTCTGACCTATGGGGAGGAGTAATAAGCCCTTCTGTTATTGATACTGCAATGGCAATGGGCAACGTCTCCTACAGGTAAGTAAACTCAATGGATTCAGAATAACTAACACTTATTACAAACACCGCGACATACATAAGTACACATGGGTTTCACCTGATGGGCTGCATAAGAATATGATTGATTACATATTAATTAACAGCAAATGGGCTAGTTCTGTTAGGAATACCAGGGCATATAGGGGTGCTGAAATTGGATCTGACCATTACCTTGTAAAAAGTATATTGCAACTTAAATTTAAGAAGTGTTGTGCTAAGGTTAAAACGTTTACCTTTAATACTGAAGCTCTGAAAGACCCAGTTATAGCTAAAGCTTACCATGATAGGTTACTTAGTCATTATGACAGTCATGATTTGCTTACTACTGAAGTTGAGGAAGAATGCGCCCATTTTGAACAGGCTTTTTTGGAAACTAATAGTAATCTTTTAGGAAAAAAAGAGCAGAGGAGACAGAATTATTTGAGTGATAAGGTACTTGAGCTTATTTCAGAAAGAAAGAACTGCAGGAATGACCTTAATCAATACCCTACTAGTCCTAATAGAAAGGATTACAGAAAGCTTAATAAACGTGCAAAGGATCAGTTAGCTGCTGATAAGAATCTTTGGCTTGATGGCTTGGCTGACAAACTCGATGAAACAGTTAGACAGCACAATAGCAGAGAGCCGTACCAGATAGTTAATGTTTTGTGTGGTAGAAAACGGACAGGTATACAGGGATTGAAGGATAAACAAGGTAAGGTTATAGAAGGTGAGGATTCTGTCATGGCTAGGTGGGCTGAGCATTTCAGTGATGTCCTAAATAATGTGGTTAGTTCTACTCCCTCTGTTTGTAATGATGATAGAGGTATTGGTGGCTTTAATGTTGGCCCTATAACACAATCTGAAGTTATTTTGGCTGTTTCTAAACTTAAACTACATAAATCCCCAGGGGTAGATGAAATTACTACCGAAATGCTTAGAGCTGGGAATGTTTCGGTTACCACTTGGATGACTGAAAGTTTGAATATCTTTTATGATAAAAGCATGGTTCCTAAGGATTTTACCAGAACTATTATTATCCCTATTTTCAAAAAAGATGATCACAGTTCTTTGTCATAACTATAGGGGTATCAGCCTCCTCTCTGTTCCAGGTAAAGTTCTTTGCATGATTGTGTTTAACAGAATTAAGCATCTGGTTGACAGGCAATTGCGTGATGAACAATATGGATTCAGAAGTGGTAGGGATGTGTGGATCAGATATTTTCACTTAGGCAGATTCTTGAGAAATGTTTAGAGTTTCAGAAACCTTTGGTTGCTAGCTTTGTTTGATTTCAAAAAGGCTTTCGACTCTGTTGATCGTTATAATTTGTGGTTAATTGTGAGATCATATGGTATACCTGACAATTAGTAGCATAATGAAATCTCTATAATAACACTGAGTCGTGTGTGAGAGTTGGTAAGGCTTGTAGCAATTGGTTTAGCATTACTTCTGGTGTTCGACAAGGGTGCATTTTGTCTCCTTTTATCTTTAGTTTGGTTATTGATTATGTTATGCGAAATTCACTGCAAGGGAAAGATTTTGGCCTTACATGGTCTGGAGATACGAAAATGTCTGATTCATCAGATATGACAAAAACCATTCATATCAATTGTAAAATCATTCTGATTAATAAATTCATCGGAATGATTTTCCAATTGACATGAATTATATTTCACCAAAGCCTATCATGATTATTATGATGATGATTTAGCCCTTTTGGCAAATGATGTTGATGAGATGAACTCTTTCATTCGAGCTGTTGATGATACTGGTAGTAGAGTAGGTTTGGTTATAAACAGAGCGAAAAATAAAGTGATGAAAATTGGTCAGGCAGGCTGTGATTCAGCTAAACTGAATGGTTGCAGTCTTGAGCAGGTGTTACAATTTAATTACCTTGAGAGCTTATGTAACAGATACTGGTGATGTGCGGCATGAGAATAACAGACGAATAAAGATTGCTGCCGGGACTTTTAAAATTCTATGGAGATTGTGGAGAAATAGGCGTATACACCTAAAGACTAAAATTAGCTTGTATAATAGGTTGGTTCTTTCTAGGGTTTTTTTTGGTAGTGAAACTTTGGACACTTTGTAAACAAGATAACAGGAAACTAGCTGCTTTTGATTCCAGATGCTTACGCAGTATCTTGGGCATTAGGTGGTTCTAGTTTGTAACTAATGATGAGGTTAAGCAAAGGAGTCGGCAACCTCCTTTAAGTAGCATATTGTGCAGAGAGATACTCCTTTGGTTTGGCCATGTTGCCCGTATGGATAATTATAGATTGACAAATAGTGTTATGAACAGTGTGCCTAAAGGCTTCAGAAAGAGGGGGAGACCTAGGATGCGGTGGGCAGACAATATCAAACAGGACCTTTTTAGAATTGGTATGCAGTGGCCAGATGTAGCAGATGTAGCTCAGGATAGATATGCTTGGAGAATTAAATTGCACAGTGTGGTTGGACCTCCGTAGCCCATGGCTGCTTGAGGATGATGATGATGCATATTTAAGCTGTCCCTGGCCGCGGTGGTTAGCTCGTACTGCTACTGATCAAAGAGAGCAGAGTTCGAGTCCCAGGTAACGCATTCAGATTCAAGTTGATTCTCCAGAGATCTCGCTTTCCTCACAGACCTTCTCTATGGCGTATTAAACTGACAGGCTGAATTCAGACCTCTGTAGCAAGCAGCTGCTTGAGGGGATCTATTTCATCTTCCGATTCGTTCTATATATGAAATGTCTGTTGCAAAAGCAGAAGAACAATGTTCATCCTGTTTTAAAATAAAGAAATATCCAAAATGCCTGATTTCTATAAAAAAAAACTATTCCTTTAAGCAACTGTTTGTCACAAAAGTCTGACCGAAGCTTGTCGATTTATACGCCACAGTAGGAGGTCTGTGAGTATGGCGATATCCTCAGCAGAAAAACAACACAAACATCTATGCCTTACCTGGGACTTGCACCCAGGTCCCTTTGATCAATACTCAAGCGCGCTAAGAAAAATTAACCATCTTCTTCTTTCAAAACTAAAAATTAATCAGATGCTTGTTTCTTGCCTGTTCTGGTTTTATGAAAAGAACCAATCAGCTTATTATTTTAGAGATTAAAATTAACCAACGCATGAATTAGAATCAAACATTACTAGGTTCTCGTTTCAAATCCAAAAAAAAAACTTCAACTACTTTTTTCAAAGACAAATAAAAAATAGCCAAATGCTTACTTGAAAAAAAAATTGATAGAAACTATGCATTCGGCTTAAATTCTCCTAAAAAAGTCCTTTTCCATTTTTTGTAGCTTTCATTTAGTCTCACGTGAAGAAAGGAAAAAAAAACTCGAATTCTCACATTTACATAAAAATGAACTTCACAAAATGTTACCAAAAAAGAGCGTTTTTTTGTTTTAGTTTCGTATCTTACGAGAGGAATAAAAATGACGAAGCAACAAGCAGCCTTCCACATTGTTAAAAGTTTTTCTCTCGCCCTCCACGAAATCTGATTTGAGTTATAGAATAAGACTAGAAAGGCTTCTCGTGTTTTTTTGTCAAACTGCAGTTCTTGCAAGCAGCATTCGTAGGCGACTTAGCCTCGGAGCCGAAAGTCGATTTTTCCGCCTCATATCCTCGTCACTAGCATCCACATCAGATTCCGTTTGCGATGCTTTCCAATAGCAGAAGAGAGTGAAGCGAACGATTTTAAAGGTAAAAAAAGTGGTAAATTGAACCACAGCACTCGCTTTTTTGTCACTTTGATTTATACTCGGTAAACAACGGAATGCTTCCAAATATCGAAACATTTCGTATATCTTCCTCTATAAATAATACCAGCAGATTAATCCGGCATTGATGGAGTTCTTAACTAAACTCTGTAAAACAGTGTCGCTTAAACTTTTCAGGCCACCGATCCCCAAGCAATATATGTATATTTTGATGTGGAACCCATAAGAAACTTTTCTTGAAATAAAAGAGTATACAAAACATGACAACAGACAGCAAAACATTTTAATAATACTTTTACGACAGAAGAACAAGCTATAATGAACTTATGATTTGATATGTCATTTTGATGCTCGCATGTGCTTCCGCGTGCGAATTACGTCACTAACCACTTCGAAAGAACGTAACTTAAAAAAAAAAATGAGGAATAAGGAAATTTTAATTAAGAAGAATTTTTGTGAAGGAAAACGTAGTTTGTTTCAGTCTATGCACTATAGTATAAAGAAGAAATGTTTTTATTTGTTGTGTTCGCGGGACGTTAAATAAGTTTATTAGTGTTGATCCTATTAGTGGAGTAAGAAAACGAAGGATGCTTAGTACATTTAAAGATGTGGCTGAGGAGGTTATATGTTAGTCGAACAATCAAAGCTGATCTCAACTTTTCTGTAGGAAGAGTTATTAGTTAGATGCTTAGTGATATTTAGTTTGTTTAGGAATTGGGAAGGCTATTCTTGATAGATTGCAGGTTTGTTCAGAAATATGATTGTGACACTTATCGACTATTGTGAAAAGTTTATTTTACGCTTTGAGTACAGATAGTAAGAGTTATAGAGGAAACATCTTTCTGTAAGAATAGTAAAAAGGTGCTATGTTCTTCTAAAAGTTAATTTTTATACTGATAAAGATTTTTTGTTGGTTCAATTTAGTTTTTTATAAATGGTTTCATTCATTGTATTAAATTACATTATTTTAAAATAATAATTTTTAAATATTATTTTTGAACTCACGCTCAGTTTCCATCCGTTAAATTCATAACATTTGCGCCAGGATCGGGATTATTTTATTGAATGCCTTTCACTAAAAAAATGGATGAGTTAGTGAAACTGATAACTGATATGAGAGCTGAGATAGTCTCTCGAAACGATAACTTGATAACTGAAAAATCCTCTCAAAAGATGACTTGAAAGCGTAAATGGCTACACAATATAATGAATTGAGAGTTGAAGTGGCTTCTCAAATTCATAAAATTACTGATCAGAATAATTATCTGAGCAACAAAAAAATCAGTGAAAGCACTGATTAGTATAAAAACATTAAGACCGAACTCAACAGACAGTGTGATAGTCTAAATGTTGAAATTGACAGTGTAAAAAATGATATTAATAGTGTAAAGTGTAAAATAAATGAAATTACTTGTGATTTTATCTGTATTAGTGTATTATACAGATATCTGTATAATACACTAATACAGATAATATCTGAAATTACTTGTGATTTTATCTGTATTAGTGTATTATACAGACTATCTGTCTTAGTGTATTACTAATAATATTAAGATGGATTATAAGCATTAAATTGCTAGTATAAAAACTGATTGTGAACGCCAGTTTCAGATTTTAAGAAATGAAATGTTACCTTCTTCTTGTGATAACGATAATTTTAGTGACAACAATGTTTTTGCACATATCGCTAGAAATACAACTAAACCTTCCAAATATGATGGTTAATCATTCTGGACAGTATTTAACACACAATATGAAGTCATCGCTAGAGCTAATGAGTGGAATGTATTTCAAAAGGTCAGTAGTCTTGTAGCTAACTTAACAAATTCTGTTGCGGAAGTTTTATAGTCTGTCCCAGAAGAAAAATGACTTCATTATCAAAATTTGGTATCTGCATTAGAACTCAGATTTGGTGAGAGTTATTTAAAACAATATTATATGACTCAATTTAAACATCGTATGTAGAAGAGTGCTGAAACTTTGCAAGAACTTGCCAGTGATATTGAGCCCCCAACTAGATTTGCTTCTAGTAACAGTCCACCAGATATTCAAGATAACTCAGTTACAATTTATTGATGCTATTACCGACCCTGAGACTCAACAATCCATAAGGATGTTGGAAAGTGAATCCTTAAAGTCATCTGTCGTACATGTTATGAAGTAAGAGTGTTCCAGGATTTTTCTCTGGAGCAAACAAAAGGACAGTGAGATTTGTGAATGCAGAAGAAACTGTGGAAAAGAATAGGGAAAGGCAAGAACTAACCAAAGCCATACTATTCGTTTTGGAAGAGATAAAAGGTTCCTCCTCAAAGACTCCACAAACCTTCAGTGTTGGAATTGTGGCAAGACTGGACACATTCGTGCCAACTGTAATAAGAAACGATTGAGGGGTCCAAGTCCATCTACTAGACAGCAGGATCAGCGAAACAGAAATTAGTCAGTCGTGCGGGGCAAAGGCTGGCTGTTGATTGGTTGGCCCAGGGGAAGTCACCCACGTTTCAGCACTGTATGGTGAAGACAACGGGTTGATAGCTGATGGAAGCATAAATGGAATGCGTTGCCGTATGATAGTAGACACTGGTACAAATGTAACTTTACTCAGAACAGACGTAATTAAGAAGATAATACCTCACCCAAACTGGAATACTAGACAGTCTAATATTATCCTACAAATACTGCTGCGGAAGTTTTATAGTCTGTCCCAGTGGAGTTCGTGCTAAAATCTATGGAAGGATGGAACTCGACATCAGAGTTGGTAGCTATCTGGTACGCCATCCTGTTTACATCTCTGACATCTACGATGAATGCATATTAGGCCTTGATTTCCTATAGAAACATGTATTCGGTATTAGACCCAATGACAGCCTACTCATCTATAAGATAAAAAAAAGATCCCTCTGTTTAACTTAACATCTGATTCTTTACCAAGTGTAAATGACGGACCTTTACCAGTATTAGTGACAGAAGACACAGAAATCCCAGCACAAAGTGTAGTTATGGTCCGTGGATATTGGGCAGAGACTTCTGGGGCCTTCCGATTGGCGGTCACTGATGCCCCTGGTTTGGCAAAGTAGATAAAGAACAGATTCCTGATGAACTGTAGAAAATCCAATAGATTATTGAAAAAGGGTGAAAAATTAGCAGTACGTGAACCTGTTATATGGGAAACAAGTGTAAATATAATGGAAATTACTGACTCGAACCAACACCATATAGACATCCCCTCTCATCTTACTGACTTGTGGAAAGAAACAAGGAAGATATTAACTGAAGACAAACCTGCTAAGGCAGAGAACCTACTTAAAGAGTTTTCTGACATTTTTTCTGCTACATCAAACGATTATGGCCGCATTAATATGACACAACCTAAGCTCAACACTGGTGATTCTCCTTCCGTATATCTACCAGCAAGAAGGCTTCCATTGGCAAAACGGGAGGAGACAGAACAACTCATAAGAGACATGGAAGCTCAAGACATTATAGAACCGTCATCGAGTCTCTGGACATCACCTGTGGTTCTTGTCAAAAAAAAAAGAATGAATATACACTATGTTGTGAGGATTACCGCAGATTGACTGCTTTCCTTTACCCAGGATTGATGACACACTGGACACTCTATCTGGGTCAGAATGGTTCTCGACATTAGATTTGAAGAGCGAATATTGGCAAGTTGGTATATATCCTGAAGACACTGAGCAAATAACTTTCATTATAGAAAATGGACTTTGGCAGTTTAAAGTGATGTCATTTGAACTTTGCAAAGCACCTGCAACTTTTAAACGACTAATAGAGTCAGTACTCAAAGGTTTGTCTTGGGAGGTCTGCCTGGTTTACTTGGACGACATCATCGTTCTTGGAAAGACTTTTGAAAAACATTTGATAAATCGTCAAGTGTATGAAAAACTTAGGGCAGCCAAACTAAAATTGGGATCGACTAAGTGTAAACTGTTACAGCAAGAAGTTCATTACCTTGGTCATGTCATCACTACATAGGGATTAAGACTGATCCTAGTAAGATAGAAGCTGTAAGAGACTGGCCTCCACCACAAGATGTCATCAACTTCGTATTTTATTGGACTTTGCACCTACTATAGAAGATTTGTCAAGGGTTTATCGAACATCGCAAGGCCATTCCATCGTCTGACAGAGGAAGGCCAGCAGTTCATGTGGACCGCCGAATGTGACGTAGCCTTCCAATAGTTGAAGCAAGCTCTTTCCACAGCACCAGTGGTAGCATATCCACAAAATGGAAAACAATTCATAATAGATACTGACGCAAGTAACACAGGAGTTGGTGCTGTACTTTCACAACAACAAGACGGACAAGAAAAATACCGCATACTTTAGCAAAACTCTATCCAAACCAGAACGAAATTATTGTGTCACATGAAAAAACTGTTAGCAATAATAAAGCAACAGAACATTTTCATCATAATCTCTATGGCCAGAAATTTCGTATATGCACTGATCATGCTGCACTCAGGTGTTTACTAAACTTTAAAAATCCTGAAGGACAAATCGCTAGGTGGATACAGAGGTTACAAGAATATAATTTCTCCATCTAGCATCGATGTGGTAAAATGCATACGAATGCAGATGACCTTTTTAGACGTCCATGTGTTGACAACTCATGCTCAACAGCATTGCTATAATGCAGAGTTGAAATTTGGTACTAAAGAGGTAATGTCCATAAGACAAATAACATTGACAAAAGCAAACAGTGATACTCCTAACATTTGGAGTCCAATAGAAATTAGAAAGGCTCAACTAGACGATGAAGATATAAGGCCAATAATGGATTTGATTTAAAAATCTGATGTAAGACCTAATTGGGAGCAAATCTCGAGGCATAGTCCAATACCAATAGTTACTGGGAGCAGTTTGATTCCATAGAAATGATAGATGGTGTATTATACAGTAGGGCCAACCAATCAACTAATATTCCCCTGGGGCCAACCAATCAACAGCCAGAATTTGCCCCGCAAGACTGACTAATTTCTGTTTCCCTGATCCTGTTGTCTAGTAGATGGACTTGGACTCCTCATTCGTTTCTTATTAGTTGGCATTAATGTGTCCGGTCTTGCCACAATTCCAACACTGAAGGTTTGTGGAAGTGTTTGAAGAGTAACCTTTTATCCCTTTCAAAACGAATAGTATGGCTTTGGTTAGTTCTTGCATTTCCCTATTCTTTTCCACAGTTTCTTCTGCATTCACAAAGCTTACTGTCCTGTTGTTTGCTCGGAAGAAAAAGCCTGGAACACTCTTACTTCATGGCATGTACCACAGTTGACTTTAAGGATTCACCTTCCAACATTCTCTGGGATTGTTGAGTTTCAGTGTGCCAATAGTATCAATAAATTGTAATTGAGTTATCTTGAATATCTGGTGGACTGTTACTATAAGCAAATCTAGTTGGGGGCGCAATATCACTGGCAAGTTCTTGCATAGTTTCAGCACTCTTCTTCATACGTTGTTTAAATTGAGTCATATAATATTGTTTTAAATGACTCTCACCAAATCTGAGTTCTAACTGATCTAAGGGACCTGGGTTCGAGCCCCGGGGAAGGCATGGATGTATGTGTCATTTTTCTGCTGAGGTCCTGCCATCCTCTCCGATCTTCTACTGTGGCATATAAACTGACAGGCTCCTGTCAGACCTTTGTGGCAAGCAGTTGCTTGTGGGGTATTTACTTATTTATTTTTTTATTTAATGCAGATAACAAATTTTGATAATCAAGTCATTTTTCTTTTGGAACATACTGTAAAACTTTTGCAGCAGAATTTGTTAAGGAAGCTACAAGAAAACTGACATTTTGAAATTCATTCCACTCATTAGCTCTAGCGACAAAGCACCAATACAGAACCCCATGGAACTCCACATAAGGTTAATTTTTTACTTTGAAAATTGTTAATAATCACAATTTGCTTTCTATTCTCAATAAAACTTTTAATAGAATGCATAAACAGATACTGGTGATGTGCGGCATGAGATTAACAGACAAATAAGGATTGCTACAGGGACTTTTAAGAATTTATAGACAGTGCGGAGAAATAGGCGTATACCCCTAAAGACTAAAATTAGACTGTATAACAGTTTGTTTCTTTCTAGCGTTAGTTATGGTAGCGAAACTTGAACACTTTGCAACAAGATAACAAGAATTGGATGCTTTTGATTCTAGATGCTTATGCAGTATCTTGGGCATTAGGTGGTTCAGCTTTGTGACTACTGATGAGATTAGGCAAAGGAGTCGGCAACCTTCTTTAAGCAGCATATTGTGCAGAGAGAGACTCCGTTGGTTTGGCCATGTTGCCCGTATGTATAATTATGGATAAACTAATAGGGTTATGAACAGTGTCTGAAGGCCTCAGAAAGAGAGGGAGACCAAGGATGCGGTGGGCAGACAATGTCAAACAGGACCTTGTTAGAATTGGTGTGCAATGGCCAGATGCAGCAGATGTAGCTCAGGACAGATATGCCTGGAGAACTAAATTGCACGGTCTGGTTGGACCTCCATAGCACATGGCTGCTTGAAGATGATGATGATGATGACAATACATAATGTTGTAAAATATTATTTAATATTTATTAAATATTTGTTAATTATATTTATGCATGCGCAATGACGGGAATTTATCTAAAAAGACGTATTTTTAGCAATTTAACACTGATTTACTTAGCATATCTGTTATGCTGGAACCAGTTAGAGCGTTAAGTAAGCGATTCCTGTATTAATTCTGCATTATCAATTCGGATCTTTTCTCCCATTTCTTGTTGTATATTATATTGTTCAGTTGTATTCATTCTATGTAAAATAAATAAATAATAATAAACCACAGCCTCTCCTTGTTGGTTCATTTTAAAAAATAAATATAATGAAAAAATCCGATTTCCAAACGTTCCTTTCACACTACCCAGACCCCTTCCAAGAGACCACGGGGGCGGAATCACCCGTGGTTAAAAGACCTTGTGACTTGGCCATTTAGCTTTTGGATTCAAAAGTGCCGCTCTAATGTAAAAATTGGTGGCTGAGAGGGTTTCGGGTTTGTAGATCACGGTAAACGTTACGAAATTTCGAATCCGGGAGGTCCTACGAAGTCAAAAGTCACATTTTGTCAACCTTGTGCTAGAAATTAGTGCTTGGGTGTATTTCAGATGATAAATCGCATCGAAATTTCACAACGTAGCAATTAAAAAATCGGCCACGTTGGGAAATTTCAAATCCCGCATATTAAAATGTTTTATTTCTGATAGGCACTTTTTTGCCCACAATGGGCTAAATGGCCAGGTCACAAGGACCCTGAGGGCTCAGAGAAAATTGGGGAAGGGAACCCACTGCACAACTTTTAGGAGATAGTGGCACCTTCCTTCAAGATCATCCAGCATGTTCTTTAATGTGCACAGGGTGTGGTTCTCCCGCACACGAGACCACTGCCTTACGTCCCATCCGACGGAAGATAATCCTTCCAAGTACAGGGTGGTTATTATTAAGCTGACAGTACACAAAGCGATATAGAGAAGGATCTACTCGACGGATCACAGCGAAAAGTGGTGGATACTTTAATAAGAGTATGAGGTAGAGAATTTGCGAATAAAAAAATTGTTAGTGTTAGTGCCACCAAGTGGCGTAGGTGAGCTAAAATAAAGAAAATACCAAGTTGAACAAACATAATCTTCATTGTTCAAGTTTCTCAATATATGAACCAATCATGCAAAATGTGTTGGAAACGCAATACGGCATGGTCCACCATTGTTCGAAACATGTCTCGGGAAATGGCTGCAACATGCTCTGTTATTTTTGCCTTCAGTTCAGCAAATATATTCCACATTGCCTTGGTAAACTCGGCTTTTCAAATAACTTCATAACCAAAAATCTCATGGGTTAATGTAGGGGGAACGTGGTGGCTAAGCATTGGAAAACGTTCGAGAAATTAATCTGTTCTCACCAAATGTGGTACGCAATAATTGCCTTGCCTTACGTGTAATATTGGGTGGCGCCCCATCCTGCATGAAAGTTAGGGAGTCTAAGCAATTTCTTTCATGCAAACCGGAATAATCTTGCGGTGGAGAAGATCTGTTTAATATGCTCCATTCACCGTTTGATGCGCGGGGCCTTGAAGCATGATCTTCTCAACGAAAAATAGTCCGATTATAAAGTTTGCAGTAAACCTGCACCATACAGTTACATAGTCGGAGTGTAGGGCACATCATGCTCAGCATGCGGATGTGTAGGTCCCCATATTCGGCAGTTGTGCGTATTCACTGCTCCATGTAGGGAAAAATGTACCTCATCGGTCCATAAGACTATCGAAGGTCACATGTCATTGAGCTGCATCCTCGCCAGAAATCGCAAAGCGAAGTCGGTGCGCTGTTCAGAGTAATGTGGTTGCAGTTGCTGCATCCTATGAATTTTATAAGGATACCATTTCAGGATGGACCGTATAATTTTACGGAGAGTTGACCAGGGAAGTTGCAGTTGCTGGGATACCTGTCTTGCACTAACTATGGGTCGCTCTGATTGCGACTGGATTTCTGCAACGGTAAGTGCGACGTCTTCCACATTGCTTGCTGCAACATGCCGCCGGCCTCTATCCGAAGCCACACCCAACTAGCCTGTTTCTTCGAATTTCTGTATCATATTCTTCAGTCCGTTTATCGACAAAGGTCCTTATATCTTTCAGAAGACGATATTTGCGTAATGCAGCGGTGGCATTACTGCCGTTTTGGTAAAAGAGTTTCACTAGCGAAGCTTGGTGCTTCTTGCAGATAGCCATGGTTCTTCTAGTGATTACAGGGAAGACATTACATTTTATAGTGTGCTCATGCGACTCTCACGTGTGACTGACTGCAATGTCACGAGAAATTAGCGTGTTCTATCAGTTTTTAGCACAGCCACGCCACTTGATGGCACTAAGACTGACTATTTTTTATTAGTAAATTCTCTACCCCTTGTTCTTATTAAGGTATCCACCACTTTTCGCTGTGATCCTTCGAAAAGATCCTTCTCTACATCTCTCTGATTACTGTCATTTTAATTATAACCACCCTCTATATCGATGTCCCCTACTGACCGATGGCTTGAGTATTATTAAATGATGCCATCCAACGTTTCACTATATAGGACAGTACTATATCTTGTGGATAGCACCAAAAACCACCTTCGTGTGCTGGTTGAGGCCTACCAGAAAATTGACATTATGGCTGCGAAGCAACGGTGAAAGTACCTTTCGTCTACATTACTATAATATTATCTAAATCTCTCAGTTCATTCATATCTGTAGCGGAGATGAATTTGAACACTGGCGCAGCTGGGACTCGAACCTAGGAACTGCAGATTATACCTTGCGTGCTGCCGACTGAGCCAACAGATCCTTCGAAGTGATAGATTAAGTCTTATCTACTGGTGTTAGAGATTTAAAAATTGATGACTAGGGATATTTCTGGTCTTAGATCTCAAAAATGTGAAAATTGGGCTGCAAAGGAATATTCGAGGTCAAAAGGTAAGATTTAGCCATACCAGTGGTGGAGAGCTAAAAATAGATTCTTTTTGTTGTTGATGTTGTTGTTGTTCTTTTATTTTCTGTTTTTAATTATGTGTTTATTTTCCATTATATATGTCTTATCCTTTAATTAACCTGCCATGTGATTCAAAGGAATCTTGCTGACAAGCCATAAGGCTTTGTGGGGTAATCTATGTATATAACCATACTAAGGCATAAATAAGTTATTATTATTATGAAAGAGGTAATTTGTGTCGTCGATCGCAGAAATATAAAATTTCAAATCCGGTGTTAGGTTCAAGGTCAGAGAGGTCAGAGAGACATTTTTGAAATCAAGAGTCGAGAATTGATATCTAGTTAATATTGTTACAAATTTTTAGTTACAACACCGTACGTGAATTCGAAATAACCAAATAGCAAAACAACTGATTTAATAACTGAAGCAATTAATTTTGATGAATTACGTGAAATTTGAAGAATTAATTACTTCAAATACCAGTAGGCTGACAAACTAATTGCTAGACCTTCATTAAATATCGAATCTAATATATAAAGAATAATGTTGTTTGTTTGTGTGTCGCTTATGCACTTGTCCCCCAGAAGAGCTAGAGACTCCAAACTTTGCGCGAATGTTCCCTTCACCGAGAGGAAGAATATAGGCTGTGTGCGAATTCGATGGGGTCAGCAAAAATTGTGGTGGGCGGGTTTGAATTTCTGTAAATTCTCACAGACTTAACATTAGCGGCTAAACACTAGTGTCTCTCACAGACAGTTGGGAAAAATCACATTGGGAGGGCCAACTGCTATAACTTTAGGGAGTTTCAGACTTTCCCTAGAGAGGAGGAGAAAATTTCTACCGAAGGGGGGTGGGTCTATTGTAATACGTTTTATGCCAAATGGAAGTTTGCGAAGTGGGGCTGCCTTTCACATTATACTTTGAAAAGTTTCAGAACTTCCCTAGAAGAGAGGAGTAAGATTTTTTCTAGGAGGGGGGGGACGAAACATTAGTAATGAATTTTATGCTGAATGAAAGCTTGCGACGTTAAAATACCGTCAACTATATACTTTAGATAGTTTTAAACCTCCCATAAAAGAGGAGGTTAAAATTTTTGCCAATGCAGAAGTACCGGGAGGTGGGAAATGATAATAATGAGTTTTATAATAAAGTGTTTTTATTATAAAAACGTTTCCTTTTTCAATTTGAAAAAAAATTCTAAAGCTGAGTAAAGAGTGAAAAACAAAATGGCATTGTTGCAAATATCAGAAGGGTGAAATTGAACACACAGATGTGAACTACAGATGAATGTGGGAGACAATGAATGTGGAAGACAATGAATGTGGAAGACAAGGAACATAAAGGGAATCTTGAGTTGGATTCAACTGCTGAAGTAATAATAAAAAAAGCTTTGGAGTCATGGTATGAAAACATTAAAACCGAAATAACTACAGTATAAAAAAGGAACTGAGTGAGGTTGTAAAATCATTACAATTTAACTCAGAAAATATTCCAGGCCTTGCGAAACAACTAAAAGGTTTGAAAGCGGAAATTTTGCAGTTAAAATAACAAAATGTTTATTTAATTAAAGAAACAACAAATTTAAAATCTACAGTCAAGACATGCAACACAGGATAAATGAATTCGAAAACTATTCTCGCAAATTGAGCATAGAAATCAGCGGTGTCCTGGAATCTTCAGAAGAAAATTTAAATGAAATTGTAAATAATATTTCAAAAACTTTAAAAGTGGATAATACGGATATTATCACTGCGCATAGTAAGCTGAACTATCACTGGTCTAGTTTTACCTTTCGAAGGTAAAACTAGACCAGTGATAGTTTATTTACAAATAGAGCGAAACGCGATGAATGGATGAAAGCTTTTAAACTGAAAAGTTGTTGCTAATGAAGTAGATAAAAGATTTCGAACCTCCAAAATTTACATAAAGAGCATATTTGTAGATGTTACAAGATATTTTTGAAGCTAAACACATTAAAATAAAAAAGAATTACAAATTTTTATGGCTGAAAATGGTAAGATTTTATTGAGAAAGACCGAAAATTCCACAATACACAATTCGAAAAATAAGTGAGAAAGACCTTGATCTTTTGTAATGGAGGATTATGAAATTGAAGCATCGTTATGTTAAAAGGTTGAATATTTTCAATAATTAATAGGTTTTTACTCAGGTAACTTTATAGACAATAATGATGGATTAAGTAATAATATGAATTTATTTCATGTTAATGTAAAGAAGTATGCGTAAAAATTTTGGTGAGCTTCTTATGTTACTATATAATATAAATTATGCTATTGATGTTCTTGTTTTAAACGAAACACGAATTAATGATTATAAAGTGGATAATTCTAAGATTCTTTGATATAACTGTTTCATTAATGGGAGAGAATATAATAAATCAGGAGTTACCATAATTTACTTTAAAAATAATTTATTAATGGAAGAAACTAAACTTAGTCGAAAATTTAATATTGCTAAGATTTCAGAGGAATACGAAAAATTATATGATTTATGCTTCATTTCCATTTATAGTTCTCATAAATACACTGTAAAAGCTTTTTTAAATGAATTAGAATTTTATTTAGACAAGGTAAAATATAATAATGTATATATATATATATATTGGGGCGGGGGTGGCTCAGTCGGTAGTGCGCCAGGCTCGTAATCTGTAGTTCCCAGGTTCGAGCCCAGCTGGGTCAGCGTTGAGATTTATCTCCGCAAAATTCCCCGCCCTGCCCACGGCCAGTAGGGGACACCGATGGGCTTGGAAAGGCCGCCGTCCGTCGGATGGGACGTTAAGCCGTGGCCCCGTGTACGGGAGAGCTCATACCCTGTGCACGTTAAAAAACGGGAGGCTACCATCTGTCTCCCAACAGCGGTTCCAGTGGGTCCCCTCCCCCAACCTTCTCTGAGCCTTCGGGGTCCTTGTGACCTGGCCATTTAGCCCATGGTGTGCAAAAAAGTGCCGCTCAGAGGTAAAACAACCCAACAACCCAAATGTATATATTATTGGTGATATGTATTAGGATTTGCAAGAATAATGAAGTTTACAGACATTTAAGTATAATGGCCACATACGGGTTTATATCTTAAATTAACGAAATGACTAGAGTCACATCATCAACTACTTGCATTGATCGTTTATTTATCAGAAATGTTGATTACATATTCAAAAATATATGTGCTCTATACATGACTAAAATAACAGATCATTATCCACTTTTAATGATTATAAAATCACAAAAAATAAACAAAACAAATACAAATAATAAAAATTTCCATGGCAATACGATGATGAAATATCTGAAACTGAAATATAAAATAGGAGATTATGAATTTTAAAACGATTCCTTTGTATGCAAAAACGTTAACTTGGTTTATCAGAAATTCATTAATATGGTTTATACGGCGATGCAGAATTGTAGTTATAATATTGATGGTTTGAGAGATAAAAAATAAAGTTAAAGGTACTAATGAAAAATGGATTACATATGAAATTTTAAACAGTATTAATAAAAAAGAAAGCTATATAAAAAGTAAAAAAGTATCCTTTAGTTATTGCTTATATGAGTGAATATAGATATTACAATATAAAACCTTAAAATAACTACAAAAAATGCAAAGAATTTATATAATAGGAATTTATTTGCTACCTGTAACAATGATCAACGAAGACAGTGGAGATTAATATATGATATAACAGGTACATCAACAGCGCATAATATTTTTCCTAATAATAAGGAGACTAATTTTGCAGTGAATGAAATTAATTTTTTTTTTGCAAAATGTTAACAGAATGAAACTTTACCTGTATCTCTGCAATCAGAATCAAATTATATTTTATCTCACCAGCAACCAGTTTTGAGTTCCATCTGAGTTTCATTATGAATATAAATGCAGTCTCGAATTTAATTGCAAATTTAGATACAAATAAAGGTGTAGGATATGATAGCTTAAATGCAAAAATATTAAAAATAGTAGCTGGACACAAATTAGATTTATTAGCTTGTATTATTAATTTATCAATTGAAACAGGAATCTTTGTGGACGATTTGAAATTTTGTATAATTAAATCAATCTCTAAGGGGGAAAAACAGAGATAATTATAATAATTATCGACCTACTGCAACTTTACTAATTTTCGGTAAAGTCATTAAAAATAGTTTAAAAAAAGGAGTTGTTAGTTATTTGGATAGTATTGTTTTTTTTTTGCAAAAATCCAGTTCGGTTTCCATAAAAATTGCCGTAGGTCTAAGACACTGATAAAATTTAATTAATAATAATAAAAAGATTATTGGGGTTTTTTAAACATCTGAAAAAGTTTGACTCTATTAATTATAAAATATTTTTACAGAAGCTGAAATTTTATAGGTTTCGTGGTGTATTCTATGATTGGTTTAAAGTTTAAAAATGAAATGATTGAGCTTTGCACTTTAGCGCTCCTTCTCCCGTTATAGGAAATAATGTAACAATAAAAATCTTTTTTTTCTGAACTCCTTATCACTTTCAAACTTCGTTTCATGTCAGGTCGTTCTCTCGGAAATAAATACACATTTTTTTCTCAAAATGTTCAAAAGCCTCACTGAGTCCTTTTGCCGTCAGCGACTTTATCGGTTCTACATTCTGCAGCATCGAGCTCTTCTCTCTCAGTTGGACGCTCTTGTTCTTCCTTCACTTCCATGATCTCTTCGTTAGAGAGGCCATCCCTGTCTATCAGCTCTTGGACGCCGTCGTGGTCAGTTTCGTTCAGCTCCGCTCCTTTTTCAAGCTGAAAAATCTGGTCTCTGATTTTCTCAACGGGTTGGTCAGATCCTTGAAAATCCTTCACATAATCCTCTGAAACTTTCCTCCACATTCCATTCGTGGTTTTCTGAGTCACTTCTTTCCAGGCCTTTGAAATGTTGTCGATGGCGTTTTTCACGTTATAGAATTTCCAATATTTCCTTAAGCTTTGTGCATTTTCCCCCAATATTTGTGGCTCTTACTACCTGGAGAAGGTTTTCCTCATGTAGTAAGGGGCGGGGGTGGCTCAGTCGGTAGCGCGCCAGGCTCGTAATCTGTAGTTCCCAGGTTCGAGTCCCAGCTGGGTCAGCGTTGAGATTTATCTCCGCAATATTTCCCCGCCCTGCCCACGGTCAGTAGGGGACACCGATGGGCTTAAAAAGGCCGCCGTCCGTCGGATGAGACGTTAAGCCGTGGTCCCGTGTGCGGGAGAGCCATACCCTGTGCACGTTAAAGAACACGCTGGATGGCCTTGACGGGAGGCTACCATCTGTCTCCCAACAGCTGTTGCAGTGGGTCCCCTCCCCCAACCTTCTCTGAGCCTTCGGGGTCCTTGTGGCCTGACCATTAAGCCCATGGTGTGCAAAAAAGTGCCGCTCAGAGGTAAAACAATCCAATCCTCATGTAGTAGGTGTTAAATGTGAATGTTTATGTTTTCCAGGTTCTCTCTGCTTCGGTGTCCTGCTGCCATTGTCCATGATGAGAATGGATTTGTTACCAAGATTATTTGCCACTCAATATTTTTCCACTGCCGGAGAAAAGTATTCAGCGTACCAATGGACAAAAAGGGAACTAGTTACCCAAGCTTTGTTATTAGACTTCCAAATTAGAGGGAGTTTAGATTTCGCAAAGCTTTTAGAAGCCCGTGCATCTTTGGAATGTTAAAACTGAAACATTCTCTGGCAGCGTTAAAAAAAATAAATAAATACCCCCTCAAGCAGCTGCTTGCCACAGAGGTCTGACAGGAGCCTGTCAGTTTATATGCCATAGTAGTAGGTCTGTGAGGCTGGCAGGACCTCAGCAGAAAAACAGCACGAACATCCATGTTTTACCCGGGGCTCGAACCCAGGTCCCTTAGATCGGTAGCCAAGCGCGCTAACCACTCGGCCATGGGACGGCTTTGGCAGCGTTACCACTCAGCAAATAACGTCAAATGATCTTTTGTCACTTTGAAGTCTGACATTTGTTTTTCTTCTTTGGATATGAAAATATTTTTAGGAATCCGTTTCCAAACAGTGTTCCATTTCATCGATATTTTAATCTTTCCAATAATATTTAAAAAGCTATTTTTTAACAATTTTGGTTCTTTTCTGATCTGCACTTGTGGCTTCTCCCTGGACTGACATATTTTGGAGGTTAGAGAGAGTTATAAATCTATCAAACCACCCTTATTAGCAGTAAATGGCTCACGTGTTTTTCAGGATGACCATTTTTTAGATCTTCATATAAGTTAATTGCCTTTTCTTGAATAATAGTTGAACTAAACGGAATTTTACGTTGGTATTATCTTCAAAAAAAATATTTAAATCTCCCCATTTGAATCATAATAACCGAACTATCTCTAGTCAATTTTGTTGCCTGTAGTGAAGCAGTTATCTTTTCCGCTGCTAAAAAAAGATTCTTTATTTTTTTATTGTCTTACTGTTTAACTTGTCAGTCCTAAATTATTTTACACATCGACTTGCCGTTCACCAGACTCAATTATTTTTAAAACGCCTAATTTAATTTCTAAACTCAGACTTTTCCTTTCCTTATTACCGACACTAGATATTGATGCTCTTACACTCTTATCACTCATTGTCCAGCGCCTGACTTCGGCAGCTGCTATTTAAGCTACATTATATTATTACAGCTTATGGCGTTACCATTATGAGGCACCTCAAAAAAATTAAGTTGAAGTTAATTGTGTCATGAAATTTTTTATATTAAAATTAAACTATTATGCAAACACTCCTCATCTCATATTTACGCAGTCATTATTATATACCAATGTTAGTATAATATTTTCTACACATCAATTTCATATTTATTTATTTTTTAACGTTCCTTTCAATCAGAATAATAAATGTATATTTCGTCTTTCGAATTTTTGGAGCTCCTTTAAACTTACTTTTGCTTAGAGCCTCTTAAAACTGTCATAGTTTAGGGCCTCAGAAGGTCAAAGTCCGGCCTTGTCATTGTCAAAACTTACAAAACTTACTAACTACTAATTATGTCCGAAAAAAAAGCGCTAAAAAATGCAACACGTTCCCGTGGCCGAGTGGTTAGCGCGCTTGGCTGCTGATCTAAGGGACCTGGGTTCGAGCCCCGGGTAAGGCATGGATGTATGTGTCGTTTTTCTGCTGAGGTCTTGCCATCCTCTCTGACCTTCTACTGTGGCATATAAACTGGCAGGCTCCTTTCAGACCTTTGTGGCAAGCAGCTGCTTAAGGGGGTATTTTTTTTTTAATTTTTTCATGCGAAGCAATATATGTCAGATACGTTTTTATTAAACCATAATGCTTGAGTTCTGTTTCCAGATCCTTATCTGTTGTTATTTTATTGTAATCCTCAGCTGTTGTTATAATATGTCGCGAGAAAATAAGAACAGTATTATAGTTATTTGCGACAGCGCTGTCGTGAGGTATAGTTATAATACAATGACCGCATTATAGCGATCTAGAGCTCAGAACCGCGTTATAAAAAGGAATTACTGTATAATAAATTTACTAATAATGAGCTGTATACCGAAAACTGGAAGAAATCGCTAAAGAGTTTTTATGCCCATGTAGATTCAATTTAACACTATTATCAAAATATTTCAACGAGCGCAACTAAATTAATTGTGCGAGAATCAGTTAAATATACATTTTTGTTTTAACTGAGGTAAATTTTCATATTAATCTGTATTAACCAAATTTTAAGTTTTCTCAAGAACTGACGATTCCAGAATTGCAAGACCATATCCATTGTAATAGCATTAAATTATCTACTAGCCAATAACTGTAATTCCTTACAGTTAACATTCTAGAAGTCACAATATTGCGTGACAATAATCGATTAGAATATCTTGTATTAATTTCGAATTCCCTAATTTCTTGACCTGACGTTTTTTATGTGTTTGATCGCATGGAAATTATAATATTTAAGCAGCGTAAGGGTTTGCAAACTTTTATAAACTCCACCAACACTATAAAATTTTTGTAATTTCATCATTGTTCTAATAGGATAATTTTAGCTCATATTTCAATAGTTTTGATATGTGACGTACACTGTCTGGCCAAATTCTTATGAGCAATGATTGCATCGTGCACGAAATACTATGAAAGATGCCTATGTTGCAAATTTCTTAGCGACGTAAGTATTATAAATCAGTAATAAATCCTTTTAAAGGCATAAAGGCACGATGGAAATCAAAGTCAGGTGTAACATGGGTAAAAAGGCGGATCTGGCTGACATTGAAAAGGAGCTCATCGTTGGAATGCATCCGTAACGGAGATGAAGGAACTCAGCAGAAAATCACAGGGAACACTTGTTTTCTTTTTTTCTTTTTATTTTTTTATTCGGTTCTCTGAATACCAATATAACTCAGTTCAAAACTTTGAGGTAAGTGACATGGTTTTACATAAAATTCTTTTTTTTTCAAGACTTCACACCAAGCTCATTAACATAAATTATAAAATATATATATGAAAGCAAAATTTTAAAAGTTATATAATAAAGTAAACAATTTGAAAGCAGTAAATAAATAAATAAATGAATACTCTACTAAAATCAATATATGAATACTCCACTAGAGTTAAAGCTCGTATGTAAAGAAGCTGAAGAAGATATATTTGCAAAATTAACTACAATTGTATTACAAATATTTTAAAATTTAAACTACAGCTTTTATTTTATAGATATTTCTCTACGTCATCAGAATCCACTAACCAATCCCATATTAATATTTTTAAAGCGTAAATTTTTCTTTCATTTTTTAATGTTAGCGGGTAGAGAATTAAAAAACTTTTGGTGCCAAATAAAGATAATGCTTTTTAGGATAATTCACAGATGATGATAACGTGTATATTTGGGAAATATCTTAACTTTAGAATCATCTCAATTTTGTTTATTGTTCATCAATAGGTGATAGATATATAATTTCCTACTGTTAATATATTTAATATTTTATAATTGGTTTTTATACTGTTAAATTTCTTCTGTTTTTAGCATACATCTTAATGCATAATTTTGAAAATTTTGACAACAATATTCCAAACGTATGGAGAAGGGCAACGATGTTAAAAAAATGTCCCCCCAATGGTACAAATGCGGGAGAAAAAAGCTCTGACAGACAGGCATTTGTTGGCCTGAACTGTACAGCACAATAGAGCTGCTAGAGTTCATCAGCTGAGAGAGATGACAACAAGCAGTTCCTCAAAACTCATTTCAACGAGAATTATGCACACAAAATTAAAAAATTTAAATTTTGGAACTGATATATACGACGCAGTATTAGGTAGGTGTTCATAATAATCTGACCAGGAAGTGTACAATCACAATCAATGCAAAACGCGGTGCGAAGAAAATTGATGGTGATGCGAACATTCCACACATCGTTGGCAGGGGAGAGGGACTTCAAAATGGTTAAAAACTTCTGATCTAAAATGCCGTTTAATATACATAGGGAAAGCAGTCCTGGACATTGCGCCAAGCCTTAGCGGCCTATCTGACGAATGATGGTCTTTCCAAGCCCAACAGTCTCGCCTTTCTCACCTTAGGTAATACAGGAATTGCTGGAGAAATTCTCCACACAATAACAACAACGGGGAAATTTATGGTGGATGTCTGAAAGAGAATATATAGAACCATTTCCTCAAAGCTTCAGTTCTATTGTGACAATGCATTCCGTCCATGAATTGAGATTTCTTTACGAAATATTCTAAAAGATTTCATGGATTCTCTTTTCTCATATGACTCAGAAACTCCCTTTTTTTTGTTTGTGTTCTTCAGAATTTCCAGCGTCGTCGAAAATTCGAGCATTTGGGAGGAACACTGAATTTAATATCGCGAAAGCTGAATGCGCTTCTGTTGGGAACTGCCTCTCGAAGCTTCTAAATCATGTGAAAATGAGGTTGCCGAGTCCCGAATGCGTAAGTCGCTGGCGAGGAGAGTTTTTTTGTTCATACATTGTAAGAGGAGAAAACAAAATTGCAAATCGTGAAAACTGGCAACATCAACAAAGGTCGAGATAGAAAAAAATTTCTCCAATGCCTGAGAATGATTGGAGGAACCCAAAGGAGTATAACATGTTGCCTAAACTTTCTCGTAAGTCTAAATTCTTTGTCGATACCAAAATGGAATTTCAGAAATTGATTTTTTTCCAGTACTACTTTGTTTTTGGAACGATGCAAGGACTAAAAGAAAGTGCCATCCTGTAACTGAAGTTTGCCAAAAAATTCAAACATCAGTAGAGGTGAAAATAATTTTCGATAGAAATGGAGCACTGATGGCATAAGAAATATCACTCGTCGGATGGGACGTTAAGATCTCGTTAGTAGTTACGTCCCAACTTGGGGACCCCCCACGCACTGTGCTTCCCCCTATGACGTAACCGTCCACGTCCTTACGTAACCGTCCACAACCCCTTCCAGACACGCCCCCCTCATTAATATTCATTAGTAATAATTCATAATTAATAATTAAGAATTATTTAATATTTCATAATTAATACTCTTTATTGAAAAACCCCTTTATTAAAAATTCCTTCCCCTTTATTAAAAACCCATGGCGCCATCTAGTGTATATTATGAGTACTATATTTAGAAAAGCCCTCAATTTTAGTCGTAATTTTTCCAATTTCCAATCGGAACCTCACCCCAGACCAGTTTTGCTGACGGATGGTTTTACAATCTGAAGCGTCCTACAAAAATTTCCAAACGGGGAATCACAAGGGGACCACGTTTTATTGACAGATGAATCTTGGATCACATCACCCCCTGCGCTGTCGATACCCCTTTGCTTCCATATCAGACGTGATGTCTTACAACATGAAATCCTCGTATATCCGTTACGCGACATGGTTTAAAACTTTTTATTACTAATACTTATTACTGCTATATCCTCAGTACATGATGCAAAATATTACTTGTTCCTAGGAAGTAATTGGTTGGTTGGTTGTTTGGGTTTTTTTCGCACATGAGCTACCGAGGCTATAATGTGCCAAATGAGATAAATAGCAGCTAAAAGTCAAGTACCCCTAAACCAAAGGTAAAACCAAGTGCTGTAAAAGGCAAAAGATAAAACCAATAAGACGTATAGATATATAAGAGAAAAACAATAGAAACAAGATGTAAATATATCAAAAACAACAAGATGTATATAGTAAAAAACAACCCAGGTGTAAAGCCTGGGTTAGATATAAAAATACAAGGTATAATCAAAGTCGATTAAAATAGCCACAATGCTTCAAAAAAGTAAAAACTGGCGGTAAAACACAATGATCAGATAAAAGATGTCCGAATGTAAGAGGCTCGGACATAAAATTACGAAAGCTAAAATAACATTGACGTTCGAGATTAAAATACGGACATTCGACTAAAATATGTCTAGTAGTTAAAATGGTGTCACAAAACTCGCACTTAGGTTCGTCGTCCGCCTTGAGAAGAAATGAATGAGTTGTAAACAAATGACCTAAGTGGAGCCGAGCAAGTACAACTTTCTCCTTGCGATTTCTGCAAAAACAAGACACCCACGGTTTGACAATGGGCTTGAACTCGAAAAGCTTGTTAGCAACCTGTTCAAACCAAGATCTCTGCTACAGTGCCTGGAGCTCGGTGGAAAAACGCTGCCTGAAGTCCACATACGGAACCGGCAGCGGAGAATCGGACAAAGACGTGGCTGACTTGGCAGCAGCGTCTGCCAAGTCATTGCCCCTGATTCCTACATGACCGGGCACCCAACAGAAGAGAATCGTGGTGGTGGCTTCCAGACGATGGAGCTGCTGGTGGATCATGTAGAGAACAGGGTGAGGCCGATGCCTCACCGAGATCAAGGCCTGTAGCGAACTAAGCGAGTCGGTGCAAAGCACACATGACAATGATGCTTAGCTGCTATGCAGTCCAAGGCAATGCTGATAGCATGCAACTCTGCAGTAAAGATGGAACACTGCTGTGGGATCTGGTCTGTAATGATGACATCACAGCAGACCATGGCCGATCCTACTGATGTGCCGGAATTCGAGTGTGCAGCATGATGGCTGGGAGAGACTTGCCGGTACACACAGTCGGGTGTGAAGGCCTTCCCCGTCCTGCACAGGGAAAAATCACAGGAAGGGGAAACAGTGATCCAAGGTGGAAGTGGCTCAGCTGTCGACTGTGCGATGCTATCGAGACTGGTGTTGATGTCTTGCAGGTAACCTCGGACACGCAAACCAAAAGGACTAATGGCAGTCGGTCAATTCTAGTATAACATTTCCCACTGGGGACTAAAAACGCAGTCCCAAGTGGGATGACCAGGCAGGGTTCACAATTTTGCTGCATACTGTAGAGACAACTGCTGACAGCAAATAGATAACGATGGTTCATCGGTCTCAACATAGAGATTCTGGACCGGTGAAGTGCAGAAAGTCCTTGTGCAAACACAGAGGGCCTGATGATGGAGGGGGATCCAGCACCTTCGCCACCGAATCTCGGACGGAATCATACACCTGGGATCCGTAGTACAGTTTCGACTGGACAAGTGCATGATAAAGGCGGAACAAAGAACATCGGTCAGCCCCCCAGTAGAGGGAGGAGAGGACCTTGATGATGTTCAATGCCTGCGTGCACTTGGACCTGAGATGGCGAATATGAGGTAAAAAGGTCAATTTCTGGTCGAAGATGAGACCTAGAGACTTGGTCTTCACCACAACTGGAATGATGTTACCCATGAGCCACAGCTCGGGGTCCAGATGAAGATTATGCTTGCAGCAAAAGTGCATGCAAGCGGTCTTCTGTGGGGAGAACCAGAACTCATTGGCAGTCGCCCAAACTAAAAGATTGTTCAGGGCAGTTTGCAGTTGTCGTTCAATGACCCTCATGCTGGACATGCTGGATGAGCAAAAGATGCTAAAGTCATCAACATAGAGGGCAATGCCTAAAGTTGGAGGAAGTTGCCATGTAATGGAATTTATCTCGACAGCGAAAAGTGTAACACTCAGGGCACAGCCTTGTGGCACCCCCTGGTCTTGGGGGAAAGGCTGCAATAGAGTGTTGCCGACACGAACTCGAAAAGTACAAGAAGACAAAAAGTTTGTGATGAAGGTCGGTATGTGACCTTGCAAGCCGAAGCTGTGAAGTTCACGAAGAATGCTGAATCTCCATGCCATGTCGTACGCTTTTTCGATGTCGAAGAAAATTGACACCAGGTGCTGTCGACGTAAAAACGCATTCCTGATCGCCGATTCCAGACGGATCAGGTGGTCTAAGGTAGACCGGTGCCTGCGAAAGCCACACTGGGTGTTGGAAAGAAGGCCATGATGTTCCAAATATCAGGCCAGCCTGGTATTTACCATCTTTCCAACACCTTGCAGATGTAGCTCTTCAACGCAATTGGACGATAATTGGAAGGAATCCTGGTATTTACCACCTTTCCAACACCTTGCAGATGTAGCTCTTCAACGCAATTGGACGATAATTGGAAGGAATTTTGAGATCTTTGCCTGGCTTGGGGAAGGCCAAGATGATGGCCTCCCGCCAGGAGTCCGGAAACTGCTCCTCGATGAAAATACGGTTGAAGAGTCGGAGCAGTCTATCCTACTCGATGGTGAGAGATATTGGAGCATGGCATAATGGACATTGTCTGGCCTGACAGCAGATGCACGAGAAGTGTGCAGAGCAAGGCGAAACTCCACCGCTGTGAATGGCCTGTTGTAAGACTCCAGGCCATTCGAATGGAAGGACAGTGGAGAGCGTTCGGCCCTGCTCTTCTGGGCCAGAAACCTGGGGGAGTAGGAGGACGAGAAGAGATGGTGGAGAATGACTTCCCCAGAGTGACGGCAATTGCTTGTCCATTATGCTCCAGGATCGATAATGAGTGGGACGTGTACTTCCCACCCATCTTCCGGACCTTATCCCACATGACCTTAGAACTGGTCATGTGAGTGACAGAAGACGTATATGTGATCCAAGATTCCTTCTGGCTCTGGTGCTAGACGAAACCTGCTTTCGCCCTGGCGCGTTTGAATGCTTCTAGGTTGGAGGACGTCGGATATCTCTGAAACACCCCCCAAGCCTTGTTCTGAGCCTTACAAGCTGTGGTGCAGTCGGATATATGGAAAATATAATAATTTGACTCAGATGATGCTTGCGATTTTCCTACTTTGGTCGTTAAAGTATGGTTTATTAGAAAGTAAATATACACATAGGGAAGATGAATCAGTTATTGTGTTCTTTTGAGCAAGTTACTTTAATTATCTTGCGAGATGTATGAAAAAACGCAAAGAATATATATTGAGAGTTTACGATTCTGTGGAGAAACATGTTGGTTGGTTGGTTGTTTGGGATTTATTGGCGCAACAGCAACTAAGGCTATATTGCGCCAAACAAACGATAAAAAGGGATAAAAGTCTCATAACCCACAACCAAAGTTAAAATGAACACAAACAAAACAGCACAAAACGACAAGTGAAAAGACTAAAAAGTAACAACAAATGTAGAAGTTAACAATAAAAATGGGTGTATAGGACCTGTTTAAAACACAAACAAGAGTAAAAACTAGGAAATAGGGTAAAAATCAAATACGTGTAAAATAACCAGTAAAACGTAAAAAGTCGAAAACAGGAGTTAAAAACGATTCATCAGATAAAAGATGGCTGAGTGTAAGAGGCTCAGCCATAAAATTGTGGAAGCTAAAATACATTTTTCGTTCAAGGTTAAAAGCCGGACACTGAATTAAAATATGTTTAACAGTTAAAATGGTGTCACAAAACTCGCACTTAGGTACTGCGTCCGCCTTAAGTAGAAAAGAGTGGGTTAAAAATGAGTGACCTAAGCGGAGCCGAGCAAGGACAACTTCCTCCTTACGATTCCTGCGGTAACAAGACTGCCACGGTTTGACGATAGGTTTGATCTCAAAGAGCTTGTTGGTAAGCTGTTCCGACCAAGATCTCTGCCACTGTGCCCGGAGCTCGATGGTGAAATGCTGCCGGAAATCCACATATGGAACCGGCAACGGAGAGTCGGACAGGAGCGTGGCTGACTTGGCAGCAGCATCTGCCAAGTCGTTGCCCCTGATCCCGACATGACCGGGCACCCAACAGAAGAGAATCGTGGTGGTGGCTGCCAGACGATGGAGCTGCTGGCGGATCTTGGAGAGAACAGGGTGAGGCCGATGCCTCACCGAGATCAAAGCCTGTAGCGAGCTAAGCGAGTCGGTGTAAATCACACACCGACGATGATGCTTAGCTGCTATGTGGTCCAAGGCAATGCTGATAGCATGCAACTCAGCAGTGAAGATGGAACACTGCTGTGGGATCTGGTCTGCAATGATTACATCACAGCAGACCATGGCTGATCCCACCGAAGTGTCGGACTTCGAGCCATCTGTGAAGACAGGCAAGAAGTCCGGGTGCTCAGCACGATGGCTGGCAAAGAGTTGCCGGTACACACAGTCGGGTGTAAAGGCCTTCCCCGTCCTGCACAGGGAAAAATCGCAGGAAGGGGAAACAGCGAGCCAAGGTGGAAGTGGCTCAGCTGTCGACTGTGCGATGCTATCGAGACTGGTGTTGATGTCTCGCAGGTAACCTCGGACACGCAAACCGAAAGGACGAATGGCAGTCGGCCGATTCTGGTATAACATTTCCCACCTGGGACTGAAAACGCAGTCCCAAGTGGGATGGCCTGGCAGGGATCGCAATTTAGATGCATACTGCAGGGACAACTGCTGACGGCGAATAGATAAGGATGGTTCATCGGTCTCAACGTAGAGACTCTGGACCGGTGAAGTGCGGAAGGCCCCCGTGCACACACGGAGGGCCTGATGATGGAGTGGGTCCAGCACTTTCACCACCGAATCCCGGGCGGAGTCATACACCTGGGATCCGTAGTCCAGTTTCGACCGGACAAGTGCACGGTAAAGGCGGAGCAAAGAACATCGGTCCGCCCCCCAAGAGAGGGAGGAGAGGACCTTGATGATGTTCAATGCCCGCGTGCACTTGGACCTGAGATGTCGAATATGTGGTAAAAAGGTCAATTTCCGGTCGAAGATGAGACCGAGAAACTTGGTCTCCGCCACAACTGGAATGATGTTACCCCCGAGCCGCAGCTCGGGGTCCAGATGAAGATTACGCTTGCGGCAAAAGTGCACACAAGCGGTCTTCTGTGGGGAGAACCGGAACCCATTCGCCGTCGCCCAAACCGAGAGATTGTTCAGGGCAGTTTGCAGTTGTCGTTCAATGACCCTCATGCTGGACGATGAGCAAAAGATGCTAAAGTCATCAACATAAAGGGCATTGCCTACAGTCGGAGGAAGTTGCCGTGTAATGGAATTTATCTTGACAGCGAAAAGCGTAACACTCAGGACGCAGCCTTGTGGCACCCCCTGTTCTTGGGGGAAAGGCCGCGATAGAGTGTTGCCGACACGAACTCGAAAAATACGAGAAGATAAAAAGTTTGCAATGAAGATCGGCATGTGACCTCGCAAGCCGAAGCTGTGAAGGTCACGAAGAACGCCGAATCTCCATGCCGTGTCGTACGCTTTTTCGATGTCGAAGAAAACTGACACCAGGTGCTCTCGACGTAAAAAAGAATTCCTGATCGCCGATTCGAGGCGGATCAGGTGGTCTAAAGTAGACCGGTGCCTGCGAAAGCCACACTGGGTGTTGGAAAGAAGGCCGTGATGTTCCAAATACCAGGCCAGCCTGGTATTTACCATCCTTTCCAACACCTTGCAGACGCAGCTCGTCAACGCAATTGGACGATAATTCGAAGGAATCTTGGGATCTTTTCCTGGCTTAGGGAAGGCCAAGACGATGGCCTCCCGCCAGGAGTCCGGAAACTGCTCCTCGATGAAAATACGGTTGAAGAGTCGGAGCAGTCGATCCTTACTCGATGGTGAGAGATGTTGGAGCATGGCATAATGGACATTGTCTGGCCCCACAGCAGATGCACGAGAAGTGTGCAGAGCAAGGCGAAGCTCCTCCGCTGTGAATGGCCTGTTGTAAGACTCCAGGCCATTCGAATGGAAGGACAGCGGAGAGCGTTCGGCCCAGCTCTTCTGGGCCAGAAACTCGGGGGAGTAGGAGGACAGAGAAGAGATGGTGGAGAATGACTCCCCCAGTATGTCGGCAATTGCTCGAGGCGCAGCAATTGCCTGTCCATTGTGCTCCAGGATCGATAATGAGTGGGACGTGTACTTCCCACCCATCTTCCGGACCTTATCCCACACGACCTTAGAACTGGTCGTGCGGGTGATGGAAGATGTATATTTCATCCAAGATTCCTTCTGGCTCTGGCGCCGGACGAAACGGGCTTTCGCCCTGGCGCGTTTGAATGCTTCGAGGTTGGGGGACGTCGGATATCTCCGAAACACCCCCCAAGCCTTGTTCTGAGCCTTACGAGCTGCGGTGCAGTCGGGATTCCACCACGGTTTTGGGAACCGTGGAAACCGAGTCGAGGTCTGAGGAATAGTAGAGGCAGCTGCATGGACGATACAGTCCGTCAACTCCGCCACTGCGACATTGATGGGCTCCTGGCTGACAGAGTGCTCATCGAGCTCAGACAAGAGCTCGAAGCCACTCCAATCAGCCCGATCAAGCCTCCACCGGGAGACACGCGAAGGGCTGCAAGGCCCCCCACGAGAGATGGTACACACCACGGGGAGGTGATCGCTTCCATATGGATTGTCCTCGACCTCCCATGTAAAGAGTGGAAGGATCGAGGAGGAGCAGATGGTGAGGTCAATGGCAGTGAATGTGCGGGTTGGGGTATGAAAGTAGGTACTGACACCGGTGTTCAACAGGGAGAGCGATGGATCCAGGAGCCACTGCTCCAAGACCCGCCCCTCCCGTTGGTGTCAGCACTGCCCCAGAGCGGACTGTGGCCGTTGAAGTCCCCCATGATGAGGAAGGGGGACGGCAGCTGCGAGACGAGGTCATCAAGGTCATCCCGGAAAATGACGCTTCCGGGCGGGAGATAGACAGAACAGACAGTCAACGAAAATCCCACAAAGAGGCGGATGGCGACCGCCTCTAAGTCGGTGGTGAGGGGAATGACCTGAAATGGAGAATGGTTGCTCACGAGGATGGCAACACCCCCGTGAGCTGGACCATCTCCATCCCGGTCCCGGCGAACCAGAGAAAAGTGCCGGATAGTGGGATTGTTGGCTGTCTGCAAGAATGTCTCCTGAAGGCACACGCAAAGGGGTTGGTGTGCCCTCAGGAGGACCTTGATGTCGTCAATATTCCTCTGGAATCCACGACAGTTCCATTGAAGGAGTGTGGCCATCTCAGGTCTTGGAAGAATTGGCGGACGTCTTTCGATTTATTTTAACCGTCGCCAGCGACGGTTTAGGAAAATTAGGGCGGTCGGTGTCCATGTCCTCGGAGTCGTCCGAGCAACATGGATCCGAGACCGCCGAACGAGGAGGTAAAATCTTCTTTTTGGGCCCCGGCGGGGGCCCCTTAGGTTTTGTAGGTCTTGCTGTCTGTGGGCGGGGAGGAGGGGGCCTTCCAGAGGTGGAAGGCACAGACACAGGAATAGAAACCGGTGTCGATGTCGAGATGGACACCGACGTCGGCTTCGCCTGCGTCAAGAGGTACTTAGCAGCAGGCGAGAAAGATTCAGCTGGTGGAACGCTGATGTCGGTCTGCACCGCCACGGAAGCCATCTTAACGACGGGCTTTCCGACCACCGCACTGGCATAGGAGACCTTGCCAGGTGGGGCAGGCGGTGCAGCGAGCTTTCTCGCCTCTGGATAGCTGATGTTGTGGAGGGTCTTCAGGCGCTGTACCTCTTTCTCCTCCAGCCACTTCGGACAGTCGCGGGAGTACGCCGGATGCTCACCACGGCAGTTGACACAGCATGCCTTATCTGCTGTGCAGTCAGGTTCAAGATGATCCTGACTGCCACAACGAGCACAGGTGGGCTTGCCCCGGCATGCGGTGCGGGCATGGCCAAACCTCTGGCATTGGAAACAACGCAGAGGGTTTGGTATAAATGGCCGCACCTCGCACTTTAAGTATCCTGCCTTGATAGAAGTAGGCAGGTGTGGTGAGTTGAAAGTTAGAATGAGTACCCGGCTGGGCTCTAACTTTCCATTACGGCGTGACGAAACCCGGTGGACTGCTATCACTCCCTGGGCTGAAAGCTCCGAGAGGATTTCCTCCTCAGAAACCTTGAGGAGGCCCCACTCGGAGATCACGCCCCGGGAGGAATTGAGCGTCTTGTGTGGAGTGACTTCGACTGCCACTCCACCAATCGCTGTAACCTTTAACAGAAGCTCCGAATGTTTGGAGCATGCAGTCTCCACCTGCAAGTCACCGGATCTTAGGCGCTTGACAGATTTCGGCTCTCCCGCAAGACCTTGTAAACCCTTATTTATAAAAAAGGGGGACATGTCCCCAAGTACCTGATCACCCGTAGAGTGGATGATCAGGAACTTCGGAGACGGAGACACACACGAAGACGAAGGCAAAGACAGAGAAGTTGGGGGTTCATGGCGAGCCCTCTTTGCGGCATTGCTCGAATTTTTAGGAGTTGGAGAACTCATGGTTGTTTTTAAAAATTTCAGTGCCCGTTGTCCCCACCCACCATGGAGTCCAACAAGGGGACGCCCAGTTGGGCGCCAGGGCTGCCCGGGCACCATACCCACACAGCCAGTGAGCCAAGCCCTCACTACAAAACAAAAGGAAAAGGAAAAGAGAAACGGTGGGAAACTCGTCGGAGTTCCCACAAAAGAAAAGAAGCAACAAAACAATAAAGTGCGAGGCAAGAGCTGGCCTCACAAAAGAAAGAAAACTACAAAATTAGTAAATGTGTGGGGAAACTCGCAAACCGTTGTCCGGACGGTGGACAAGGTTACTCACTGATCAGCATAGTTGACCCTAGCAGGACCAGCCCACCAGCCGATTGATCCTGAGGGGGCCGCCCCAGGACCTCCCGTTTACCTGAAGCAGAGGCCAAAGCAGTGTATAGCAGCGGCCCCGGAAGTCGCTGCCCAGCCCCGCGACAGACAGGCTCCCCAATGGCAAAACGGCCAAAGGGGACCCCACCAGTCATGAGCTGGGGAGAGAAGACGGGGACCCCTGAGCAACTGCCAGGATCCTCCTTTCCAGGGACACGGGTCTCCGCGCACGGCAAACACGCGGGCGAGCGTTTAGGACCCTGTGAAGGTAACCGAGCCAGCGGAACCTTCACAGGGTGGTCCCCTCACCACGGACAGGCTCTCGCATCGAGGGGGGAGAAACATGCATCTGAAGATAAGCTATATAATGAGTTTATCTCTAAGATTGTATGACTGTGAAGTGAAGCAAACTTGCAATCAGTTTGTCTTGCATATCACTGAAATTCCCTCTCGTATGCCTTTTTCCATAATAAGGTACATTGTAGGGTCTGTTATCAACTCTAGATTAATATTTGTCATCTTCAGGCATGCTTGCCAAGTTACTCCAGGAGCTGTGTAAACATGACAGGGATCAATTTTATAGTATCTGACACATAGTTTTCTCAAACACATCAGCTAAGAGTATCCCATCGGTGTACAAGTCATGACATTGGTCTAGGTTTTTTATGTCAAATGAGTTCGATACTTTCATTGCATGGATATAGTCTTCTTCCCCTAGCGCTTCTCTGAGGAGCTGCTCATAATATGTGTATCTCAATTTTAAGCTCCCAAATAAGATTACAGTTATATTTCATAACCTAAAGGACAGCCATCTTATTATGCAAGGAATCGGTATGATCAAAAATGAGAAGATTAATTGCATTCCCAATAATATGGAAAAATACACAGCATTCTCCCTCGGAACTTTGAATTTCATAGATTCTTATAAATTTTTAAGTGCAGCTCTTGAGAAGCTAATCTGTTGGCAGAAGAATTTCTTATTTTGAATTGCTGCATTTCGTCATGAAACGAGTAATTATTTAACTTTCTCATTAGGGTTCAAAAGATCATTGAGGAAAATAAAAGCATGAACGGGCAGTCTGCTCACAAGTAAAGGAATTAGATATACTTCAGTTTATCTGTTTTCACATCGACTGATCTGCTTTTCCATAGATCAGTGAGTGAGTGACCCCCTGACGTTTACCAGTGGGTGCTTCTGTGCGTGCAGGTCTCCCAGTCATTTCTTCGTATTAAACGCCAAGAATAGTGGAAGCTTACAGTACTTGTAATAGAGGCTATGTTAGAAGTGGGGATTAAGAATTATTTAAGAATTTTAAGAATATGGAGTGAATTTTTCTATTCTTTAGAAAGTGCATTTCTGGATTTCGGATGTTTTACACAGAGTGACTCTTAGTTTGTAAAGACATTATTTTTGTTTGTCGCTTCTTGTACGCTCTACGTGAGAACATCGATTTTCGTGACATATGTGCAGAATTCTTTTACTGAGGCCCGATCAGAACATATATGTCAGAGCATAGTTAGGCGGATTTTTATGTTATCGATGAAGCTTTCTCATGTAGTTTGTTCCATAGATGTACTGATATAATCGTTGAAGTATTTGTTAAATTTTGACTATCAGTCCAGCTGCAAATAATATTTCGGTGGCTTAGCTCAGGTAAATTGAGAGGGTGCGATCGAGTGAGACTTAAGTGTATTATTTTTTTATAGTAGGTTAGTATATTTGTTAAAATTAATTCCCCTACTCCATTAACATATATTCATGCTGGAACTAAAGTTTTTTTACGCACCGTAAACGGAAACGCAAGGGTACCTGCAACGTACTTTTAGCATGGCTTACTTTCTATAGCATTCTGCTGCGTACAAAAAAAATTCTTTACAGAATTTACCCTATGAAAACAACTGACCTTGTAAAGCATAACGACCAAGCGTTTTTTAAAAAATTATATCTTACTTAAAAATAATTAGCTGATTTTTTTTCGGAGGGAGAAAATGTTATCTTACTGCGTAGCGTTACCTCCTAGGAACAAATAATGTTTCTCATCATAGACTGAGGATACAACGGTAATAAGTATTAGGAATAAAAATTTTAAACCATGTCATGTAACGGATATATGGGGATTAAAAAAGTTAGTTTTATTAGTCATACTTTTGCAATCGCGATGTGTTGTGCCGAATATGTCTGAACACAAATATCTGATGGCATCAACCTTCAATCCGACAACCGTCTCTGGACTTGGAAAAATTTCGAGTCCGAAAACTATGATCAAGAGTGCCAGTGGGTTTTCATGTTGTAAGACATCGTGTCTGATATGGAAGCAAAGGGGTATCGACAGCGCAGGGGGTGATGTGATCCAAGATTCATCTGTCAATAAAACGTGGTCCCCTTGTGATTCCCCATTTGGAAATTTTTGTAGGACGCTTCAGATTGGAAAACCATCTGTCAGCAAAACGTAGTCCGGGGTGAGGTTCCGAACGCTTGCTGCGTGTTTCAAAGTGAGTCTTTTATGTCGCCCATACAAGTCACCAGACCATATTACCCCTCAATATTTTTCATAATAACGAATAATTTGTTTTTAAAACAAAGATTTTTTTTTGTTTTCCCTTTATTAAATTTTTTACCCAATAGCATTTTTTCATTTCATTTTCTGCGGGACAGTCTTTTAAAACAGTTACTGCGGGATAGTCCTTGAAAGGGGGGCGTAACGTTTGATAGGGGAGTAAAAAAATTGGAAAATTTTCGATTAAAATCTTACTAAAATATACAGTAGATGTCACCACCAAATATCGAAGACTTTTTTAAGTGTTAGGAAATTTAGGGGGGGGGGGCTTAAAAATAGTGATGGGTCAACCAGGGGTTCTTTAAAGAGGGGTACTTAAAAATACAGGTAAGGTTTTTAATAAAGGGGGTGGAACTTTTGATAAGGGGGTTTTTTAATGAGGGGGAGTCAAAAATTGGAAAAATTGCGACTAAAATTGAGGGCTTTTCTAAATATAGTACTCATAATATACAGTAGATGGCGCCACGGGTTTTTAATAAAGGGGAAGGAATTTTTAATAAGGGGTTTTTAATGAAGGGGATTAATTATGAAATATTAATTAATTATTAATTAATTATTAATTATTAATTATGAATATTAATAAGTGAGCATGTCTGGAAGGAGACATGGTCGGTTACGTCATAGGAGAATGCACAGTGCATGGGGGGTCCCCAATTTGGGACGTAACTACTCCCATTCTTCGTCAACGAGAAAGGATATAATGATGGTATTAGAAAAGCCACTCGTTGGATAGGATGTTAAGTTCCCACTTTGCCGTCGACGAGAAAGTGATCACCCATGATATAAGACAATGTTTCCCAAAGTGAGCAATATAGCCCCTTGGGGGGGGGCGCTGAAGCAATCCAGGTGGTCGGTAGTAGCCTCGGGTGCAATTGAGGGCGGTGGAAGCATAAAGGGAAGACAAAAACCGTTCGTACATGTTTCATCTGTTGTGGAACATAGAGTTAAAGTCATAGTGATTACTTTATTCTCCAAATAAAAACATAAAATTATCCTTCTTATCTTAATTTTCTGTGTGTAATGCGAATGTTACTATGGTTGATTTTAATACATAATTTCAAGCTTCAAGGTGTCTTATTTACAACAACATCTTTCTTTACTAAGTTATAAGACGTAGGTAGAAATATAGATACGTAAAATAACGCAAATTTGTCACTGCATCTTTCTGTTTGTTTGCTTAAAGAAGGTAGATTTTCAGGGGGGCGCTGAGTATTTTTTTTTCTGCAAAGGGGGCGGTAGGACCAATAAGTTTGGGAACCTCTGGTATAAGAGAAGCCACCCTTCAGGTAAGACGTTAGACTCCCTTTCTGCCATCGAAGAGAAAGGAACACCAATGACAGAAGGAAAGTAGCTCATTGGATAAGGTTTTTAGATCCTGTTGTGATGTTGATGAGAAATGGGACACTGATGGGTTTGGAAAGGGACATTTGCTACGCTAATCCGTATCCCCTTGCAGAGAAGAGCCATACCCTCTACACATTAAAGAACACGCTAAATGACCTTGACGAGAAGGGTTATGTCTCAAGTGGATCAGTTACCTTACTGAGATCTCTTCCCATGGAGTCTTTGTGACCTGTCCACATATCCCTACATGTTTCGCCCAACTCCGGTTTACTGGAGAGGAAGGAGGGAAAAATGGTATTTTGTTAATCTCTAGGACCGCACTCAGCATTCTGCTGAAAGTAGGTCTGTGGCCGCAACAACTTTCTTTTTCGATGTGAGGCAGACCGTTTAAGTTCAGGACTTTTTTGCCCGCTTTCCTCAGGACTAAAGCAAGAGAACACACAGAAAACGTCGCATGACCAAGTTTCCCAGTTAAACATATTTATTACTTCAGTTTCCTTTTAACTCTGCAACAGGCACAAGGACCTCAGCGAAAATCAACACAAGAGGTTTCGGGCAGTGAGACTTACGCGAAATTGGGATAAGACATCAGATCAGTCACCTTCAAGCTACTGCAGGATAAAGGGGACCAAAGCCTGAAAAATGTCGGTTCCTTTTCTCCTCGACATAAGGGTGGCGTCAAGTCCTAGTACGAGTCGTACAGTTCACTCTCTGCACCTCCAGAGGTCCAATAGGTTAGTTCCACGTATCGGCTCTCCTCCTCCTCAGTTGTTAAGGTCAGCGTATCAAAGGCTAAGCATTCTCATCTCGGCAGGTGTGTCATCTTTTTCCGTAGACCATGCGATATTTCACCCGAGCAGCGGAAACGATTTTTACACCTGGCGCACACAAGAATCAGAATAAAAAGAGAGAATCTCACTTCCTCTTTCGGGCTCCTTGCCCAGGTACAGGGGATAGGGACAGAGCCATCTGGAAGTATGCAGGAGTTAACTCCTGCATACTTCCAGATGGTCTGTCCCTATCCCCTGTACCTGGTCATGCGATGTACCTATCCCCTGTCTTGGTCATGCGATGTTTTCTTATTCATTGGACAGCACTGATGCTTCGGCATCTGGACAACAGTTGTCAGAACGGGATGAGTCACTTACTTGTTTGTTTTTTTCCCCTCTCGGACAGAATGGGTTTCTTGTGACCACATCAAGAATCCGAGTCCTGGAGCTTTGTCCTCATAGGAATGAATATTGAAGAGCAAAAAATTGTAGAATCGGCAAGGTCAGGGCGTGGACTGACAAAAACAACAAAATGACGGAAGAGTCGAATCTGAAATGATACGTCGAGTCCGCATTCCGCCAAATGTGGGCAGACACATGTTCAAAGAAGCAGCTCATCAATAATCCAATTTCACGCAGATGAATGCAAAACTTAATCAGAATGATTAAAACTATACTACAGGAAAAAAACCTGCAACACCTAGAAGGAGTGATACCATTTTATTGAAATGCAGACAGCTGTTAGCATACACTGAGATGTGCAATTGATTACATTATTATAAAAAATATGGAAAATCACCACTTTACCTACCCAGTAAAGTGGTATAATTAACATGATGTTGAATGCCCCGCACAGCAATGGATTCATGAACACGGCGGGGAAGGCTATCGTACAGCTCTGTAATCTGTTCGATTTCAGAGCTGTACGATAAAAAAAGGAATTTTCGAAAAAAAAAGAAACTGGTTTGTCGAACAGAGAAGTTTAACCTTAAAGAAACTGGTTTGTCGAACAGAGATGCGGCCAACATGTTTGGCCACATCTCTGTTCGACAAACCAGTTTCTTTAAGGCCGATGATTCTTTCACGCTCAATGTCTGTTAACTGTTGGAACGGCTGTCGACGTCTGCGAAAGGGTATCTTTAGCGGTTTAGAAAAATTCCCACAACATTTTCTCAACCAGGGAGCTTTGCAGCCTTTATCTGTGTTTTCCTTGCCTTTTTCTGTGCTTTTCTGGCCTTTATCTGTTTTTTGGTTGCCTTATCTGTGCCTGTTTGCCTCGAACCTGTGACGTAAGCTCGCGCCTTCCAATTGAATTTTTTTCCTCGAACCTGTGACGTAAGCTCGCGCTGTCCAATTGTTTCAATCACCACAAACCTACTTATTTCCATGCATTTCCATATACTACCGCCTCCCTAAATTTCGTCATTTTATATCTGTTTAAATTTTTATTTCCTATAGTGTACTTCATAAAACATAAATAAATTAAAAAAAACATTCGAAGACCATAAAAGCATTATTTTTTTAATTGTTACCTATTTTTTTTTCAAAACTCCTGACCGACAATACATTATTTGTCACTTTATTGAGCAATTTATTATATTTTTGAACTAATGAGGGATTTTGGCTCCCTCTGTTCGAATGGAATTTTTTTTTACATTTCATAACTTTAAAGGTATTACACGTTTTTTGCTTCCTGCACCTACCATACTTTACGTCAAATGGATAGAAATGCTACAATTCACTGCACTTTACATAAATCGTAACGAACTGTAGTAGAACTTAGAATAAATCTTTGAAATCTTCAAATGTTGTTTCCCATTACATGAAAAAAAGCCTCCGAATACACGTTGGAAAGTAGAGTATGTACTCAACTAAAAACTGGAAATATTTTTAAGAAAATGCACCAAAACTAAAAAAAATATACATGATATGATTATTATAAAAGTATTTTTATAAAAAATGGAAATAATGCTAAAAAAATTGGGAACTATCAATGAAATGTGTGACGGAAGAAAAGTAAAGGGCAATTCTCCTCAAATTATCACGGATAGAAATCATTTACTTCGGTTTGATGAAAAGCCGCAGGAATTTGTTAATAAATTTAACAATTATTTTACTGAGGCAATTTCTTCATTATGTAAACAAAATCTACATAATGAAACCAATTTACATTCAATTCTACATAATGTTTCCAAAATGTCCAATCATACTTTGGGAATGTGTTCTACTGCGCACAGTTATGAAACATTTTCCTATGAACATTGGGTCCTAAAAGCTTCCCTTCCGAGTTATAGCACATTTTGAGAGTGCAAGTATAAAAGCCTTGAAGTTAATTAGTTTTTATTCAAGTTATTACAGCACAATCTAAGTGATTGCTGAGAAAAATTATGTAAGTCTGCATCAGAGCAATCAGGACATTATTTCCAGAGCAAGTGTTCGAAGTGGCCTCCCTCAGCAGCAATACACGTCTCACAGCGTCTTCCCATCGACTGTCGAACACGTTCGAAATATTCCAGACTGTCTGAAGTCTTTGACAACTATGCACGATCCTTTCGTGGAGAGCTTGTATATTAGGAAATGGTGTAGCGTAATGTCAGCCTTAACGTGTCTCCATAAAGAAAAATCTAATGGATTCAAATCGAGGGAGTCTGCAGGCCATGTAGTTGGTCCTCCTCTATCAATCCAAGGGAAGGAAACGTACGATTCAGATCGCTCAGGAGTGGTGAGACTTTATCCAATATTGCATACATACACTATGATGTCAGAGATACAAATTTACCTAGCACAGTACCTTTGACAGGCCTCTTTACTTGCACTCTCAAAATGTGCTATAATTCAGAAAGGGAGCGTTTCCGGTCCAATGTTCAGAGAAATATTTTTCATCACTATTTGGAAGTAGAACAGGTCTCCAAAGTACGACTAGATCTTTTGGGGACACCCTGTATATGCATGATGGTCTTTTACAAATTGAAAGTCCAAACTAGAGTACTACAAGCAGTGGCGCACTCAGGTTTAATCTTGGAGGGGGCCGAGGGGCCCGCTAGCCCGGCTAGGGCAAACGAATTAGCCCGATTCGTTCGCCTTGTGTTCACAGCGGCCTTGATTCCGGAGAGCTATAGGGTATTCCCACCAAATGTGATCGCTAATTCATAAGTAGTACAGAAATAGAAGACACAACACAACATAAATATAAAAAATGAATTTTAATTATGAAAAAAATTTCGAAAATTTTCTAGTGTTTTTTTCCCCTTTTTTGGGGGGAGGGTGTGCCAGGGCCCCTTGGCTCCCCCTCTAAGTGCGCCACTGACTACAAGTGTCCTCGCGAAATCGTGTCTGTTTACAATTTTGGTATTTCAATCGGAGTAAAAGTATCCATTTAGAGAAACGAACTCGAAACTTCAATAGAAGCTCTTTGAATATATCATCTTGTAGGAGAGACGAAATTGGTTACCCTCTGTCAAAAAGTTTCGTATCAAGAGCAGGATTATTCGAAAAGCGTAAAATTGAAGCGCGTTGTACATTTGCTATTGAAAAATCCAACGTCGAGATATATCCACTTTTCTCTTAACTTACGCAGAAAATCCTCTGCATCGAAGAGTTTGGAGCTATCCTTTTCATGCAGAGATCCTCTTCTTTATGATATATTGCCTCAGTGCGAAACCAGTAAGAGCGTCAACAACTCTCTGCTTTTTTTCAATATTCGCATCAGTGATCGAAAGCTAGGATTATTGCAGAAAGATATTCAGAGCTTATCCTTCAGTGCATTTTTCCCTGGCGAATAAAAGAAGATAGGAGAATGGAGGAGTGGAAGGGGAGTGAATATTTCCGCTTGCTTCACACTCCGAGCGACACATATTGTGAAGTGTGTCAGAATCGTAGAAAGAAATTTCTGATTTCGACGACTAACAAGTTCTGAGCGTGGGTGCCAGCCGTCGAGGGAGTGGAAGATTAATGCCTAAATGTGCTGTAGACTGGGATGCTAAAATTCACTGTGTGCCATTTATTGGTAGCAGTAAAAATGAGTGTAGAATTTGAATTTGGCTCATGATTTTAAAATGCAAAACATATTTTAATACCTGTTTCGATATACACTATTTTTTAACCGAATTCCTAAACTTAGAAAATTTATTATACTGTAAGTTGGGTTGTTTTACCACTGAGCGGGGAGGCGGGGGCTCAGTTGGTAGAGCACCAGGCTCGAAATCTGAAGTTTCTAGGTTCGAGTGTCACCTATGTCAGTGTTGAGATTTATCTGTATTAAACCGCCACACTGCCTCGATCAGTAGGGGACACCGATTGGCTTGGGAAGGTAGCCGTCCGTCGGATGGGACGTTAAGAAGAGGCACCGCTTGTGTGTGTGTGTGTGTGTGCCATACCCTATGCTCATTAAAGACGATGGTGAACCTTCCATCATCTCAAAATTCGTTCGATCAGATGGCCTTGACGGGAAGCCTCCATCTGTCTCCTAACAGCTGTCTTGTAAGTTCCCTTCCCTCAACCTTCTCTGAGACCTCGGGGTTATATGACCTAGCCATTTAGCCCACTATGTGCAAAAAAGTAGAGCTCGGAGGACAAAATAGCAACCCATTTTTTACAGAATAGTAGTCAGATTTGAATTTTATGTTTGCTACGTTTCAGATAGAAAATAATGACACATTTTTCCCTGAACCGAAGAATTCAGAAACGACATTTTACACAAAAACGACAAAAAACGACATTTGATGGTTTACAACGAAAATACGAAACACGAATTTCTATTTTTTTTTGCAGTCTTAGGTACAAATATATCGGTGATTTTATTTTAATGTTACTGAGAATATGAGTTAATTTTGATGATTTTTCCTTTTAACATTACTTCTCCCCAAAACACTCTAAAGATTCGGGGAACTTTGATATATTGCTCCTTACACGGTTACAGATTAAGTGTTCTCGTCACCTGAATCTAAAATAAATTAATCACTCCTACCCTCTCTTCACCTTTCCAATGACTAAAATATTGGTTACCAGGTTCGACTGCCAACTGCGCCTGCATTGAAATTTTTCTCCACTGTGACTATCCTTGCCTCGGTAAGAAAGGGGTGCTCGAGGCACTAAAAGGAACTAAACGTCAAAATTAACTCATAATCTTAGTGACATTAAAATACAATCATCAATATATTTGTACCTAAACCTGCAAAAAAGAAATAGAAGAAATACATGTTTCCTCTACTCCTTGGAAAAGATAAAATGCCGCTTTTTGCTGTCCTTTGGATTCAGGAAATAATGTGTAATCCTTTCCTATCTATAACACTAGAAGCATAAAATGCTATTCTAACTCCTGTAAAAATGGGTTGTTGTGTTGATTTACCTCTAAGTGGTACTTTTTTTGCACAGAGTCCGCTAATTGGCCAGGTCAAAAGAACCCCGATTACCCAGAGAAAGATGGCGGGGAGGGGACCCGCTGGACAGCTATTAGTAGACAGCCTCCCGTTAAGGTAGCCTCCCGTTAAGGATATCCAACTTGTTCTTTAACGTGCACAGGGTATGGCTCTCCGGCACACTGGGCCACTGCTTAACGACCTATCGGGCGGACGTGGGCCTTCTAAGTCCATCGGTGTCTCCTACTGATCGAGGACAAGGCGCGGAGTTTTGCGGAGAAAAATCTCAATGCTGGTGTAAAAATGGGGTTTTTCAATTGTTCTTCATTTGAAATGTAAACTGACGTTTTGTTTTTACCCTGGAAGAACTCATAAAGTGACTTTTGCCCCTCTCTTAAGAATTGAAAATGACTACTTTAATCCCCCCAACCTCATATCCCTCCCCCATTCAAAATTCCTAAAATTATTCTGGCCTGGATATGTTTTTTTGCCACCCATGGTGAGGAGGATCCTCTCTATTATTTTCTTGTCCAAGACTTAGTTGGAGAACGGACTTAGAGGTAAAGAGACCATCATCTGGCGTAACTGAAAAAGAGACATCAGCGAGCATGGTTGGGAAAGGGACATCAGTGAGTTTTTTATTTCTTGGTGTATAAAGAGTCATGACTAGAAGTGACTGGAAATTGAACATCAGTGAGCTTTATGTATAAAGAATCATAACTAAAAGTGATGAGAAATTTGGACATCAGTGAGCTTGATGTATAAAGAATCATAACTGAAAGTGAGAAGAAATTGGACATCAATGAGCATGATGTATAAAGGATCATAATTAGAAGTGATGAGAAATTGGACATCAATGAGCTTGTTGTGTAAAGGAACATCGCAATTATGGTGTAAGAAGAGGCATCAATGAGCTCGTTAGGAGAAGGGACAAGAGTGAGTAATGTTGGGAAAGGGTCATCAGAGTCCTTGCTGGAAAAGTAACATCAATGAATACCAGTATGAATGGTACATAACGACACATAAGCGGGAATGTTTGAAAAGAGACATCAAAAGGAATAACTAGAAAACAAACATTTGTGGGTATAAATAAACAATAAATATACACAATTACCAGTTGACATAGAATACAAAAAATACTTTTGAGGAAAAAATTAGCTTCACCAAAGAGTGCTACTTATTGTGGAACCTCAATTTTTTCGTCAAAGTATTTCTTGTATTCTATGTCAACAAGTAAATCTGTGTATTTACTATTGATCGATTCTTGAATTGATAACCCTTTAGCGTGTGTGACAACACTATTAACACTTATCATGAGCAATATTGGAAAGTTGCCATTCCTGATAACAGATGGCGCCTAGTCTGGAAAACCGGGAAGATTTAAATCCATAGGTAGCGGATAAAGAAATAACTGGTGATAGTTTAGTGGTGTAGAACATCTAGCATATAACTAACTGGAAGACGTGGGCTCGGGTCCCACTCAATGGTGAAAATGATTTTTCCATGAAAGTGTTTATGGACATGGGTGGCAAAGGGACCCAGAGGGCTTGGTATATAGGGAGATATCTATGGGTATGGTTGGAAAAGAGACGTCAAGGGAAAAGGAGATTGACTGGAATAGTTTGTTTTACAAAAGGGACATCATTTGACTTGGTGAGAAAAGGATACCAGTACAAGTGATAGAAATAGTGGCATCAGTAGACTTGTTGAAAAGAGAGATACCAGTAGGAATCGTAGGAATAGTGGTATCAGTGGGCTTGGTGAGAAGAAGGATACCAGTAGGAATGGTAGGAATAGGGACGCCAGTAGGCTTGGTGAGAAGAGGGATACCAATAGGAATGGTAGAAATAGTGACATCAGTGTGCTTGGTGAGAAGAGGGATACCAGTAAGAATGGTACGGATAGTGACATTAGTAGGCTTGGTGAGAAGAGGGATACCAGTATGAATAGTGATATCATTGGACTTGGTGAGAAAAGGGATACCAGTAGAAATGGTAGGAATAATGTCATCTAGGCTTGGTGAGAAAATTAACATCAAGTCTGTCATGAATTAGTAGGAATATGAAACAACAATGAACTGTGAAAAACAGGAATTGCTGAAACCATGATTTCATTGATGTGACTTTTAACCCTAGTTCCAACTAAAGATCGTTTACTGAAAACGTAATAAACTGTTAAATAGTTTTAAAATATAGTCTTTTTTTCGTTTGAATATTTAACTCGCTTTGCTATGTAATATCAAGAACCAAAAACGGAAGTAAACGTAGGACTGCATTTTTTTTACCAGACTTACACCTAGTTTCAAAACGTGTTGAGCATTCACGAAATGTAACAAGCTATTTGTCTAAATTACATAACAAAAGCGCTGAAAAGTTTGCAATGTAATAAATAAATAACAAAAAATGTATTTCCTGGTGTGTGTCAAATAAATTTAAATCCGTCTAAAAACTTGAAAAACTTCGTTTATATAACATAAAGTAGCATTGTTATATGGCCGAAAAGGTCAGAACTTTCTCTCTATTTTCATTTCAACTTGATATAACTGGCGAAAATATAAAAGAAATCGTGATTCTATATGCAGATATTTCGCTACAAAATTCTTTAAACAGAGATATATTTGTAATCTGACCTTCGTAGAACTAGTGCTAAAATAACTCACTGTGTTACTTTTTTTCTTTGCCTTAATACGATCTTGTTGTTTCAATTGGTTGCATCACCATAACAGTTGATTTCAAAGAAGAAGAACCCAGAAAGTTAGAATAAAGGTGAAACAAAATGTAAACAGTTTACTTTTTCTACATATTTCCAATCAAAAAAACATGAGGTCATGCCAATGGGGAGTTAAAACATTAGGTATAAAAAGTGCGTTTACATTGGATAGAAGGTTGAAAAAAATAGCGCTTTAGAAAGTTTTTTACACTGTGTGTTTTTATGAGTTTTTTTTCATTAAATTAGTTTCCAAAGAAGAATAAAAAGGTTTCTTTCATTAAATCTTTTCAACCTTACAGAATTGATATCTCCGAATTTAATTTCATCCGTTTTTGCACTTTCTGTTGGAATCCCATGCGGTTGTTTTCAGGGTCCAGAAACAACGTAAGCTCTAGGGTTTATATTCAATTTCCTATGTCAAAATATTCAGTTTCGCAACTTCGGTTTTTGCAGCTTTATTGCGTTTTGGAACACAACTAAAACCTTGCTTGTAGGGTTGATGTAAATTATTCTTGCAACACGAAACAACAGGAATTTCGAAATCTGCAAACAATGAACTCCATGTTAGATTAATATATTTTGTAAATAGATTCATTCACATTTTTTTCCGATTTCAGGAAGTGACAATCAAAGTCAGAGACATTTGAATGAATTTTTCGAAATTGCTTTCCCGAATGGTTCTTTCCTTCATTTTTTTTCAATAAACACCCTATTTATAATAGATAAGAGTGTATCTCAAGCTATATGAGTAACAATATGTAAAACGATCATATCTACTGCAATAACTGTGATTAAATCAGTTAAAGGAACTGCAAATTAAAATCAATACGACATTAACAAAAATATTAACAAGTACCGTAAAATAAAAATAATATTTTGTGTATTGAGAATTATATTTTAATTTTGGCCAAAGACAACGATCAGTAACTACGATTATTAGTAGCACAGCGACGTATTGGACATAGAAACATTCAGTTACTCTCAAACAGAAGATAGAGAATTTCACAAAACAGCAATCAAGAACTCTCAGAAGCAAAAAAAGTCATTTTAGAAGAAAAAATTCAACTATAGAGATAATTCAAGAAAGAGGGGAGTGTTGTTGAGCTGTTTTACCTCTGAGTGATATTGTTTTTGCTTTGTTGTTTCCACACTATATGATAAATGAACAGGTCACAAGAACCCCAAGGACTTAGAGGAGAATGGGGGAAAGAATGACCCACTGGACAGTTATTAGAAGACAGATGGTAGCCTTCGGTCAAGGCCATTCATCGTGTTCTAAAAAGAGTACAGGGTATGGCTCTCCTGAAAAAGTGGGGTGGGGGGTAAGGCTTAATGCCCCATCGTACAGATGTCGGCTTTTCGAAGCCTAATGGTGTTCCCTTACTCACCGAGGGCAGGGTGGGGTTTAGCGGAGAGAAAAATGGGGTATTCCACAAGAACATAATCAACAATTATCAAAAGTAAGGTAGCGTATTCCACAATAAAATAATCAACAGAGCGGCCTTACCCATTTCAATAACCGGAGCGAAATTCGATTTGGAGTCCACTCCCTCAACCCCGCCCTTCTTCTTGCTAGGTGCTCTCCATCTTTTCACGTCATCGTTGTTTTTAACGGACGCGTAATTTCTCAATAAACAGATATATACATAAAAATACAGAAAAAAAAATATATTAACTTGAATAGAAAAAGGTATAAACTATGGAAAGATAGGTACTCGCCAAAATATTTTAATAACTGAATATCGGGAGAAGATCAAAGATCACGATGCAGTTTGTGAAATCATGCGTCTTTGTGATTGAGTCTTATTGTTATCACAAAGGTCAAGGATTGTCACAAGCAAGATGGGCAAAACCCCATGTTGTGTGTGATAATCGCTGAATCTTTTCTTATAAAATGCCATTCTCTAATATTGATGATTACATTCTTGTTGAATACTGCACCTCAATGAAAATAATTTATTGTTATCTTATGTAGTATCTCTTCTTCCTTGTAATATATGTCACTTATTTCTTGTGGAATTCCCATCGTACATGTGATGGCTTTTGATTGCTCTCGTAATAAGAGACCCACCTTACTTCCGAGAGCAGTTTATTATTAGTGGTATTTTCCATAAGAAAACTATTAATAAATATCAGTAGTGGAATATGCAAAATAGAAAGATAAGCCATTTGTAAAGGTATGGTGGTGTATTTCACAAGATAACAACCAGCAGTTGTCATTAGCATCCTGAGATGTTTCATAAGCAAACAATCAGCAGTTGCCGCATGCATGATGAGATATTTCGGTAGCAAACAATTAGCAGTTATCACATGCATGATGAAGTATTTCAGAAGCAAACAATCAGCATGCATGATGTAATATTTCCGAGGCAAACAACCATTAGAAGCATGGTGAAATAATCCACAAAACATCTCCACAACTCTCAACAGCAAGGTAGAATATTTCACAATTTAACATTAGAAAAAGTTTATCTTCCTCGGAACATAACTACATTTATCTTGAAAATTTTGAGTCCTAAGCTCTAACGCATAAATGTATCCCTACAATTAAATATTCATATTTTAGTGCCAACGATTCCTTCCGTGTTCTTCTGATAACCTATACATTTTTAAAGCTTCAGATGCATAGGACCTCACCCCACCATAAAGGCAATTTCAAAGAAGTTCAGTGTCTATTTTTTTAATTCAGAGAGAGATACGTCAAAAGATGGCTGTAACAACTGCCTCATGTGGAGTCATCTCGGGCTTCTTTTATCCTCCATCCATCGATCTTTCTTGTTGATGCATTAACGGATCAGAGAGGGAAGCATCCGAGGGGAAGCTCGTTCCTGAAAGAGTCACACTGGCGATGATTAAAAACGACAGCGTTAGAGTGAATCAGAGAAATATGGGTGGTGTAATTCGGGCCATTACAGTCAAAAGAAATTGAAACCCCGAAAACATTGCAATGGGGATAATGAACGTGTTACTGGTTTTAATTAAGGTAACTGATGTGTTGCAAGAAAGTGTGTTTCGATGCACTACTCTACATAATATGCCTTTAATGCGTTTTTCTGTGTAATGTCGCTGAAAAGGCTTAAAAACGTTCTCTTTAAGTGTTTTCTCCATATTTCTAAACAATGAAATGTAAATGAAGTGCTCTATTTTATAAGAGTCGAGAGATTAGGCCGTTAATTGTTTACTCGATTTAAATATGTGTAGTTCAGTTACGTTATTACGTTTCATTATTTTGCATCTGATTTGTAATATTTTTTTGTTATGCATACTGGAGAAATTTACAGGTCACAAGGACCTTGAAGTTAAGGTCAGTGTTAGTAACCACCCCACCTTTAGAATTAGGTGCTTTTGGCCTCGTTAGTTTTATGCAGGATGATCTGAGAGGGGGGGGGGGGCAAGGGGGAGTCATGTCCTTCCCCTTGAGGGTGACGTAGAGAAAAGTATTTTTGACTTGTGTGTATTTGACGTATTGAAAAGAAAGGAAAACCCCTGAAAAGGCGGGAAAACGTTATACTGCAATGGAAATCGATATTTTGCCTCCCCCCTCTGAATGTTGTAAGGGCAACGGAAACAAAAGGTATTTAAATTTTAAGCATTTCAGGCAATTAAAAAAAAATAAGACCTCTAAAACGTAGAGAAAAACGTTATACTGCAGTGATTTTCAGCTTTTCACTCTCTCTTTTTTTCACCCTTTTCCAGCTCGATTGCGTCATTTGGCTCCTGCCTTTATTTATTTTTTATTATAGATCCCGGCTTGGTTTTATGTACGGTGAATCCTAGAGATACATAAAAGTCTAAGGAGTTTAAGAATTCTAAATCTGCAACTGTACACAGATTGAAAATCGATAACTCCTCATATAAACTTGAGAAAAACACACATTTCTAATCTGAACAGTCTGAAAACAGATATCTGTAGCTGTACGAGTTCTGAAAATTGATATATGTAACTGTCAAGTTTCAAAGATGTGTTACTATAGATTTTTTCTTTAAGAAAAAAAAATTCTCTAAATGTAAGCTGTTTGAAAAGCAATAGACATGCAACTGCAAACTGTGTGAAAACAGATATCTAAATATAAACTGTCGAAAAGAAACTATTCGGAATCTAAATGGTTTGGAAACAGATATTCGCAGCTCTACACTGTCTGAAAATAGATCTGTGTAACTGTCAAAACTCTGGAAATTTATATAATAAAAGGAGGCGTCTGTTTGTCTGTCTGTGGCAGGCATAACTCATCGGGAATTCAACGTACACACTCCAAATTTTCAGAGAACGTTTCTGGTTGTGGTCCGGATTGCAGTGACAAATTTCAGGTCGAAAGTCAAAAAGAGAGGGGGGGGGGTTGCTAGAAAGAAAAATATTTACCATGCTATTCCTACGGGAAACGAGAATTTCTGTCAAATTTACTGTTGCCATTTTCTGCTCCCTAATTGTGAAAGTAAAGAGTTAAAATAGCATTTAAATCTGCTGCAAATCTGATGCCGTTGCGAGATTCCCCACATTTCCAAAAGCATTATTTAGGCGTTCCATTGCAGCTAGGGACTTGATTTTCTAACCAACATGGGGTCAGGCATGGGGAATTCGCCTACGAAATTCGGGACCTTTCGGTGAAGTACATCGGGAATTACAGAATGCCAAAATCTGATGAAATAAATATTTCGATCGTTTGCAACGGGTTCTGAGAGAGCGCACCGAATCTCTGCAGCAGTGACCTTTGAAACACCGAGAAATTCTTAGTGTTTAAACTGTGATAAAATGTCGGGGTGAGGGGATACTCACGAACCTTTAGTGCAGGAAATAATAGAATATGCAGATTAAAAGTGATACATGAGCTGTCACAATTTGTGTAGAAACGAAGCCACGGGCCAAGTGGGAATCTGAATTTTAAACCAATCACCATGGCACACGGGGGACGCTGTGCAGGAAATTCGGACCGTGCGGAAGAATATCATGGGAGCCATAGGGCAGCAAAATCTGTGTAACGGAAATGAAAATCTCGAAAGCTTATGCAGAAACTAAGCCACGGACTATGAGAGAGCTCGCTGACGTCAAAAACGATCCAAGCCAACACGAGCAAATTTCTTCCTGTTGAAAATCTGTGCTAAAATGTCGGGGGGGGGGGGGGGGGACTTGCAAAATTTACCTTTAGTGCAGTGAAAATAAGAATATACAGGTTAAAAGTTACACTCGGGCAACGCCGGATACGTTCAGCTAGTAAAAAATAAAATATAAAATATAAATAAGTTATCACTCAAGCACTGCTTGCCACGGAGGATTCACACATACCTATCAGTTTAATTCTCCATAGAGAAAATCTATGAGGAAGGTGAGCTCTCAGCAGAAAGTCTCTCCATCGAAAGCAAATATTTATAAATATAAACCGCTTAAAACGTTATCTGTAATGGTCCGAAATAATAAATTGTCTAAAATCAGTTAACTGCAACTGAAACATTTTTAAAATGATTATCTGTAACTGTAAATTCTTTGAAAATAGATATCTGTAAGTGTAAACGTTTTTCAAAATCAAATATCTCCGATTGTAAACTGTCTAAATATGTACTATATAAAACTGAAAACAGCTGGAATAAGATATTTGTAATTATAAACTCTATGAAAAACAGATATTTGTATGTGTAAGTAAGTTCTCTAAGAAATAGATAGTTATGAGTGTAAACTGTCGGAGAAATAATTATATCTGAGTGTGAATTGTCTGAGAAATAAATATTAGTAACGTAAACTGTTTGGTAAATAAATAGTTGTAAATATAAATTGTTTCAAAAACAAAAAGTTATTAGTGTAAACTATTTGTTAAATATTTGTAACTATGAACGCTCTGAGAAACAGATAATTTTAAGTGCAAATGTAAACTGTCTGAGAAATATTCGTATTAAATGTACACTGTTTGAGAAATATACGTTTTAAATGTAAACGGTCTAAAATCAGAAATCGGCTACTGTAAACTGTCGGGAAAAAACAATATGTGTAAGTGGCATCTGTGGGCTTTTATGATTTCAACATCTAGCAACTTCTGTAAGTAATAATCCTAAATCAAATACGTTTGTTAGAAAATATTCGTATGAAACATTTCAGTATATTTATTTATTATATTATATCAATTCATATTCGTATCTTTTATATATTCATGATCCATATATTTATTATTTCAATACATTCAATAGAAAACGTTTCAATATATTCAATTTGTAGTGTATCACTATGTACATATTTCGAAACGTTAAATGGCCATTTCCTTAGGAACGCACCCATATCAGTAGAGAAGTAATGTTCAGAGCTGCCTAACTTCTCAATTAAGCTTTACATGAAAACATATGAATGAAGATAAGTTAAAATTCTCGATCAAATAAATCTAGATTTAAAAAAAATTATTTCGGTATTTAAAGAGTTATGAAAACTGAAACATTTAACAGTAGCTCTTCAAAAATCGTTTAAAAATAGCAAAAATTGAATTAATTATAGCGTTTATTTCTCCAAAAAATTTTCTTATCCACGGAATGAAATTAAATATAGAAACTATGTTTTCGTTTTAAATTTAACTTTCCCACCCTATTATTTTAAACAGTACCGATGCTGTTAAATGTTCTAGCTTCCATCACGTGTAAATGCCGAACGAAAAATTATTTCAAAAAGAGACTCAGATTATACTGAAATGTCTATCGAAAGTCAGATTTCTCAATAAAAGGTTTATTTGAAAATTACCTCTTCTGAACCTGACTGTCAATTAATGCAACATGGAACTATTCCTACTAAAATGTTGACTGAATATACATGGAAATAAACATTATTTCGCATTCTACTGTGACGACATCCATATTGGTATCCATATGGCTACTGTGACGACATCCATATTGGTATCCATATGGCTACTGTGACGACATCCATATTGGTAAATAGGCAATCACTAGAAACACTCAATTATTCCAGCGATGTTAACACTATGGCTTATTTGGACTGTTTGCCTGCAGAAACGGAAACACATCATGTTGAACTTGAAAAGAGCACTTGAGAGCTTTCCAACTGTAGGAAACAATTGAGAGTCCTGGAACAGGAGCTTTTAATTTTAATGGGCTGTTAGGATTAAAAATGGATGAAATACAGAGCATCACAGAGATAATGATAAAAGAATAAAATAATAACTTAAGTGGTTGTATAATTTTTAATTACAATTTTTCTTTAACTGACAAGAACACTTTAAATGTTAAATGGAAACTTTCACATTTTTCATAAAAAGTTAATTTAAAAGGTACTTGTTTTGAGTCAGGTTGCTGGGTTGTTTTACCTCTGAGCAGCACTTTTTTGCACTCCATGGGCTAAATGGCCAGGTCACAAGGACCCCAAAGGCTCAGAGAAGGTTGCGGGAGGGGACCCACTGAAACAGCTGTTGGGAGACAGATAGTAGCCTCCCGTCAAGACCATCCAGCGTGTTCTTTAACGTGCACAGGGTATGGCTCTCTCGCACATGGGACCAAGGCTTAATGTCCCATCCGAAGGACGGCGGCCTTTCCAAGCCCATCGGTGTCCCCTATTCACCGTGGGCAAGGCGGGGAATTTTGCCGAGATAAATCTCAAAGCTGACACAGCTGGGAATCTACTTGTTCTGAACTTGACTGCCAATTAATAAAACGCGGAATTATTCCTACTGAAATGTTCACTGAATGCACATGAAAATAAATATTCATTTACATTTTACTGTAACGACATTCATATTTTAATCCATCGTAGAGCAATGTAGATAGGCAATCGCTAGAAGCACTCAGTTTCCGCTTCTGAAACAGAAACAAATCTTAAAACGCATACTAGATATAAAAAGCAAACAACTGCAGCGATGCCAACACTAAGGCTTATTTGGATGCTAGATTTGGATTATTTATCTGCAGAAAAAGAAACACATCACGTTGAACGACAAAAGAGCACTAGAGAGTTGCCGACGCGCATCAGGTTAAAGAAGCTATGTGCGAAACTTCTTCACTTTCTTCGTCGACACTTTCATTTTATTCCGTTCAGCGCTTTCAACGGAACGAAAGCAAATTAACTTCTTTACTGTAGTGAGACAAACATCGAGCGACGTTTACGATCGTCCAGTAAATCAGGGCCGAAGTCTCGGGACGTGGAGTAACGTGGAGAAGTGCATCGAGGAAGAGATGCGGCGACTCTTTAGAAGCCGCAAAGTTCCACGTTCGCAAACAATAGCTCTTGCTTGCTCGGAGATGCTGCAGGAGGGACTCTTGCTCCGAAGAACTGAGCGCGGTTTGCTTTCTCGTTCAGTGAGAAACTTTTACTGGCTGAGAAAGGATGTAAACAAGAGGTGAATTTGTGATTTTATCTTCCTCTTTCACTAACTGTTTAGCGCCTTCTGATTACGTTGTACTTTGGTGTTGTTTTAGAAGGCCACAGACATGCATGTTTTATTCAAAAAATTAAACTTTAAACCCATGTTATGTCAAAGAGAAAATAAATTCGAATTTCTGTAATTTTTAAACAAAAGTTTTATGGTTATATGTGATTAAAGATAAATTGAACACATCGATCAGTCCTAAATCTCGATTTTGGCAGTCATGGATTTGGGTCGGGTTGTTTCACCTCTGAGCGGCACTTTTTTGCACACCATGGGCTAAATGGCCAGGTCACATAGACCCTGAAGGCTCAGAGAAGGTTTGGGGAGGGGACCCACTGGAACAGCTGTTGAGAGACAAATGGTAGCCTCCCGTCAAGGCCATCCAGCGTGTTCTTTAATGTGCAAGGGTATGGCTTTCCCGCACATGGGGCTACGGCTTAACGTCCCATCCGACGGACGGCGGCCTTTCCAAGCCCATCGGTGTCCCCTGTTGACCGTGGGCAGGGCGGGAAATTTTGCGGAAATATATCTCAACGCTGACCCAGCTGGGACTCAAACCTGGAAACTACAGATTACGTGCCTGGCGCGCTACCGACTGAGCCACCCCACCCCGGCAGGCATTGATGTTTTTGTTATCTTTCTGCCGAGATCACGCTTCTTCGCTGACATTCTCCATGGCGTATAAGCTGACAGGCTCCTGTCAGACCTCTGTGGCAAGAAGCTACTTGAGGGGTAATTTATTTTCATTTTATACTTTGGGTTTCGTTGTCATACCTTTAAGTGGTACTTTTGTGTGCACATTGGCCTTTTTCATTTAGTTTTCAGGCATCTTAGTTGCATTAGGATATGATACATTCGTCTTTGCTGTATTCGCAACTGCAATCATTACCGAACGGCTCCATCTAAATCCACCCATCTCTCGATTTACAAACGTGCAGTTGGGGAATTTAGAAACGTACAAAATGGATTTATAAATGATTTAAATTGTTCCTCTGAAACTGTTCGCAATGCGAAAATTCGTAAATCAAACCGCTATTTCCCATTAATCGCAATGCGAAAAATTACGACTGGGTCTTGGGATCCAGAAATTCACTAAGTTATTCCCCACATACACCGAAGAGACAAAACATTATGACCAGCGCGCCTTTATGCAAATCGAAACAACTGCAGGTAAACGACGGCTCGTGTGAACGTCATGAAACGGTATAAATAACACCTGATACAGAGCTCTGTTAATCACTGTTATTCTTGTTCTTCATACGGGAAAGGCAGTGGACGTATGTGAGTTCGACAGAGGCCGAAATGTAATGACCAGACGACTGGGTCAGAGCATTTCCGAGACGGTAAGGATTGTGGGATGCTCATGGTCAGCCATGATTAGTACCATAAAAAAGTGGTCGAGGAAGGTAAAACCACGAACTGCTGGAAGGTGTGGGTCGACCATGGCTAATCGATGCTAGAGGTGAGCGAAGATTTTCCCGTATCATACGGGCCAACAAAAGGGATACTGTGGTGCAACTCGCCCGTAATTTTAGTGTTGACGAAGGAAGTAATGTGTCACAATACACAGTATATCGAAACCTGCTCAAAATGGAGCTGCCTAACCACAGGTCACGCCGAGTACCCATGCTAACCTCGGTTCACCGTCGAAAGCCCCTACTATGGACAAGTGAACATCAAAACTGGACCTTGAATGATTGTAAGAAGATCATCTGGTTCGATGAATCTCGTTTCCTGTTGCTCCATGTGGACAGTTTGGTTTGGTTATTTCGGGTTTTTTGGCGCAAAACAGCTAAGGCTATATTTGCGCCAAACAAAATGACATAAAGGGATAAAATTCAAGTAACCCACAACCAAAGTTAAAATTGTCAGAAACAAAACGGCACAAAAAGGATGAGTATAAAAAAGAATCAACAAGTGCATAAGTCAACAATAAAAATGGGTGTATAGAACCCATTGAAAATCGCAAGCAAGTGTATAATATAGGAAACATAGAAAAAAAAATCATATACGTATAAAATAACTGGTGAAACGTAAAAATGCATAAAACAGTGGTTAAAACAGAGCCATCAGATAAAAGATGTCCGAGTGTAAGGGGCTTGGATATAAAATGATGAAAGTTTAAAAACATATGTCTTTCAAAGTTAAAAGCGGGACATGAGATTAAAATATCCTTGATTGTTAAAATGATGCTGCAAAACTAACACTTAGTTTCGTCATCCGCCTGAAAAAGAAAATAGTTCGTAATAAACGAATGACCTAAGCAAAGCCGAGCAAGTACAACTTCCTCCTTGCGATTCTTGCAAAAACAAGACTGCCATGGTTTGATAATGGGCTTGATATCCAAAAGCTTGTTGCCAACCTGTTCAGATCAGGTTCTCTGCCACTGTGCCCGGAGCTCGATGCAAAAACGCTGCCAGAAGTCCAAGTATGGTACAGTCGCTCAAAAAAGTATCCGAACACCATGGTTGATTACAGAATTCAGAAAAAAAATATCTGGAAACGATTTTTTAGAAATTAGTGATCTGGCAACCTTCGTGTCACGTGACACGAAGGTTGCCAGATCACTAATTTCTAAAAAAATCGTGCCAGATATTTTTTCTGACTTCTGTAATCAACCATAGTGTTCGGATACTTTTTGAGCGACTGTACCGGCAGCAGAGAATCAGATAGGGGCGTGACTGACCTGCACCAGCATCTGCCAAGTCATTGCCCATGATGCCAATGTGATCGGACACCCAACAGAAGAAAACGGTGGTGGTGTCTGCCAGACAATGGAGTTGCTGGCGGATCTTGGAGAGAACAGGGTGAGGCTGATGCCTCACCAAGATCAAAGACTGTAGCGAGCTAAGCACAGAACCTGTCCAGTGGGTCCCCTACCCCAACCTCCTCTGAACCCTCGGGATCCTTGTGACTTGTCCATTTCGCCCACTGTGCGCAAAAAAGTTTCATGCAGAGGTAAAACAAACCAACCGAGCCTAAAAAAATAATAATACTTGGCTCCGATGGCTGTAAGATCTATAAACAACATTCACATATTTTTTGGTAAGGTAGATTGTGTTTCCTGTAGATAAAGTCTTAATGGGTTTGACCTAGATAAAAGCAAGGCGTCCGGAACAAAATCTACCAATAAATTTCAAAAATGCAATATCGCCTCTGATGAATAGCAGAATCCTGTTTTCAAAGAGAATGAAGTTTTTCGTTTACAGACTATTGCACTCCTTAAAAAAAAGTTAAAAGTTTTATTCGAATTAATGGATGATGGGGAGAAGGCAATAATAGTGTTTTATTAGTACTTAAATGCATGAAAAATATTTATCTTTTATTACTTCAATTTTAAAAGTTTGCTTTTTTTTCACAAAATTCTGAGAAAAAGGGACCGATTGTTGCAGTCAGCGGATATCTCATGACACTCTCACACCGAAATTTCAGATTTATTTCATAGATAAATCACTTGCAATAATTGTTAGTTTCCCCCTTTACATATTTGGTTCCTTCTAAGCGAAGTAAATTAAAACTAGCTAAGGATTTGAACGATGCGAATTATAACATTTCATTAGTACCAATCCAACTGGAAAAGAATTTTCCACTTGTCTCTTGAAAGAGTTGCATTTCCTACCCTTCTGGGTCTAAGGGGACAACTTATTGTTGCAAATGCAAACATCTTGGCCTTCCTGTTCTACCGTGAAAATTTCAAATTACTAAGGAAAGTGCGAGTCATAATATTTCATCAATACCTACCCACTGAAATAGAAGTTTTAATTTATCTTAAAAACCAACAATTATTCCATGAAATAAAACAGTTGCATTTTGACACACACCCCTCTCTCTAGAATAAGGCATCAACTCATTGTTGCCAATGGAAACCTCGCGACTTTTCCATTCCACCATCGGGGCGGGGGTGGCTCAGTCGGTAGCGCGCCAGGCTCGTAATCTGCAGTTCCCAGGTTCGAGTTCCAACTGGGACGTTGAGATTTAGCTTCGCAAATCTCCCCCACCCTGCCCACGATAAGTAAGGGACACCAATATGCTTTGAAATGCCGCCGTTCGTCGGATGGTACGTTAAGCCATTGCCGGTGTATGGGAGAGCCATACCTTGTGCACGTTAAAGAACACACTGCATGACCCTGACGGGAGGCTACAATCTGTCTCCTAACAGCTGTTCCACTGAGTTCCCTCCCCCAAACTTCTCTGAGCATTCGGGGTCCTTGTGACCTGGCCATTTAGCCCATTGTGTGCAAAAAAGTGCCCTCAAAGGTAAAACAATTCAACACAACATTCCACCACCAAGTTATATACATTTTGAAAGTGCAAATAAGTTACAACAGATGAACGCGCTACAATGGCATGTGACAGTTGTAACATGAACGCTCGGCTATGCTTAGCGTGACGATTAACGTTATTAACTGTTTAGAACGAGAATGCTTTGAAAATAGTAAGAAATGTGAAAGAAAGCAAAGAGATAGTGGAGTAGTAAAAGGAAGAAGGAAATAGTGTATAAAAATTAGTATTGTGTAATGCTATGTAAAAGGACTGTTCTTATTTGATTTAAGATGAAAGATAATTCCGGTGGAGAAAAGGAATCAACAGTCAAGTTTGTTATTGGCTCCTCTATCAGGGGAGATCAATGTTAAACGTTTCACATGTATAAGGTGTAAAGTTTATTAAGGTTATTTAATGTCGCAAATGAGATTCAATACAAAGTGGTTTGTCTTTATGTTAAGAGAAATAGAAGTACTTATGTTTAAATAAAAATTGATTAATTTGTAATAATATTGTGTCAATGTAATAAATTACATCATTCATACTTTAGTGGTATACATACGTGCTATTTATGAACCCACGCTAAACTTTCATCTCTTTGAATTTATAACAATATTGATAAATGCATTGCATTGTTGACTTCTAATGCTGTTCACAACCTACGCCGTATTTTGAGAGTGAGGAATAAGACAAAGATTGAACGAGTGAGTTCTTTTTTGTTTACTGTATCAACTCAAGATCTGGAGAGTCAATCATCAAAATTAAAGATCTGGAATGTCAGCTTTTCATCATTATGAATTTTATTCCCGATCACGGAATAGCAAGATGGACTATTTGGATGGAGCTCACAAAACTACCGTCATAATCGGCAGCAAAATTATAAACTTGCGTCACGAATTTTGAGTCTTCCACACACTAGTGTATTTACAGCAGCTATTAAACACCTAATTCGCAAGAAATTTGAAGCTGATCAAAATTTATCAAATAGTTAATTATAATTTAAAAAACCAACAAAAAAATTTAAGACAATGATTCACTTACTTGTAAGTAATTTTCCGAATATTTCGACGTCTGACTGGGTCGTCTTCCGAGGAGGTTGCAGCTTTCTTGGAACATTCTTTCTTTTGCAGTAGGGGCGGGGGTGGCTCAGTCGGTAGCGCGCCAGGCTCCTAATCTGTAGTTCTCAGGTTCGAGTCCCAGCTGGGTCAGCGTTGAGATTTATCTCTGCAAAATTCCCTGCCCACGGTCAGTAGGGGACACCGATGGGCTTGGAAAGGCCGCCATCCGTCGGATGGGACGTTAAGCCGTGGCCCCGTGTGCGGGAGAGCCATACCCTGTGCACGTTAAAGAACACGCTGGATGGCCTTGACGGGAGGCTACCATCTGTCTCCCAACAGCTGTTCCAGTGGGTCCCCTTCCCCAACCTTCTCTGAGCCTTCGGGGTCCATGTGACCTGGCCATTTAGCCCATGGTGTGCAAAAAAGTGCCGCTCAGAGGTAAAACAACCCAACTCTTTTGTAGTAATGTTTGCCATATTAGGTAACCAATAACCATAAATGGGCGCCATCTGTTGATTGTATTACTAATCCTTCTTGTACTTTTCTTATGAATGCATTTTTTTCTTTTTTAATTATTGTTTTTATGTTCCAGTCTATTTTATGATCAGTTTTTTCTATGTCTGTCCAATCCTGTTTTGTTTTGTTTGTTTTTATTGCTGCTTTGTGTTCTTTTATTCTTGTTTCTAGTGTTCTTACAGTTTCTCCAATATATGGTTTTTTACATTCACATGATACTTTATAAATTATTCCATTTTCTCTGTATATATATATATATATTTGTTGCGAATTTAAAAATGGATAGGCACTGAGCGTGAGTACTAATAACTATATTTTCAAACCAATTGCAATACAATGCAAATTATTACAAAAATATGGATGAAGTATTATATAAACAAATTAACTACTATCATACATAAGTCATTAACCTTTTTGTACAGAGCATACAATATCAGTTCTGTCTGTTGTACTAAAATACTACCTCTTCACTTTGTTTACCATGTCACTTGAATACCTTCAGACATAAACAAACTCTCGTCCTGTGCTAGCTCACTAAACTTTTGTTACTAACAACAGAAAACAAACACCCACGCACACACTAATAAATATTAATAAATATATTAATTATTTTCACTTAACGCGCACTGGCTCATACTATCTGAACGTCCTTTCAGATCTCACAACTTTAACACACTTAACGCGTAAATACTCAGATGAACTTCATCTTTCACAATACCAAGCACTACTGCATTTACATTTCTCCCATTTTTATTCTTCCGAACTGTTCTTAGTTCCAATTCGTTGGCGAAATTGAATCTCACGTGGAAGCACACACGACTGTTCAAGTCACGTTAAGTCATGAAGTTACTGTTGCTCGTTCATCTGTCGTATCACTATATATTTTTGTTGTTTGATGTTTGGGATGTATTTTTTTATTTTCTTGTCCAGGTCTGGTGCTATTCTTATACTGAATTTATTCCTTACTCTTTGGCTTTTTTCAAAAAGCCCTTTATGATAAGGCAATTTTTTAGTGAAGTGTGGATTTTCTTTTGCTTCCTTTGTTTTTTATCTTTAGGATGAAATTGGCTGAATAATGGTTTTCTGTAAGATGTTTTTCAAGTTTTTTTAATTTGCGCTATTGCATGTTCTTCCTTTGTGTTTTGTAATTGAATTTTCTTTATTGCTTGGTCGATTTTCTTCTTATATGTTGGGTGGTTAGAGTGAAATTCTAGTATTTTTCCTGTATTGTTTGTTTTTATAATGAGTGATTGAAATGTTTTCATCTGTTACTTTTAGCGTGATATTTGATAAGTTGATGATGTTTACTTTTCCTCTTTCTATTGTAAATTTTAAGTCATTTTCCAATGAGTTAATTTTGTTTAAAAAATATTATGGGGGATTTCTGTCGGTTGTGCTGAAGATGCAGAGGTGGCATCCGTGTGTGTACAATCGCTCAAAAAAGTATTCGAACACTACGGTCGATTACAAAATTCAGAAAAAATATCTGGCAACGATTTTTTCAGAAATTAGATGATCTGGCAACCTTCGTGTCACGTGACACGAAGGTTGCCAGATCATCTAATTTCTGAAAAAATCGTTGCCAGATATTTTTTCTGAATTTTGTAATCGACCGTAGTGTTCGGATACTTTTTTGAGCGACTGTACGTTAGAATATTTTTATCTGGCTGAGAAATGAAATTTTTTCCCAGTGATAGAGGTTAAAATTCGCTAGATACAGAGGTAAATGGTGAACCCATAGCTAGCCTTTTATTTTGTTTGCAGAATTTATCTTGAAATTGGAAAAAAAAATTATCCAGTGAAAATTTCAATAAAACCAAAATTGCCTCTATTTCTAAAATGAAAATTTTTCCATCATTTAATTTTTCTTCTAAATTTTCTTTGAGGACTTATTTTAAAATACCTATATTAATAATGATATTTCTGTTTTAAATTATAATTAACTAACTATTCTAAGACAGCCATGAATAGAATTATTATCAAATAGTGGTTAGAAATACATGTGTTGACCTGTATAAAATTGGCATCATCCAAGGAAGTATCAAAAACATTTTTTTTCAGTCATTCACTCAATCACTAACAATCGTCTCTATGTATTTCTATTGAGATGCAAGTTTATTAGCTACACAATCCCTCGTCACATAATGATCATTTCAACACGTAATAAGTCACGTGACTGTGGCGTGCGGTATAACTCAGGCAGACCAGCTCTTCGAGCATCAATTAGAGTTGGATTGAGAGTCAAAATGAGAGTTGAGAGTTGGATTGAGAGTCAAAATGGGAAAAACGAGTGATCTGTGCGATTTTGATCTTTGCATGATAGTTGGTACTAGGCGTGCCGTTTCTGGCATCTTCCAAATGGCCATCCTCCTGGGCTTTTCACGCACAACCGTTTCAAGGGTTTACCGAGAATAGTGCAAAAGGCAAAATAAAAGAAAAGCAGTGATCAGAGATCCTGTGGATGAAAATGCTTGCGGATCAGAGAGGTCAAAGGAGACTGGCGAAAATCGTGCAAGCGAACATACGAGCCACAACCAAGCAAATCACAGCAGAATTAAACATTGCAGAAGGTCATCTCACAAGGCACCGCGTATCGGACCTTGTCGCGAATAGGCTAAAGGATATAGCCAACAATCTTCCAATAATTTGTTACCGAAGAAGACAGTCTGTCAGTTTTCATTATGGGAGTTGTCAAAATCGCATTAGCATTAACTCATCAGATTAGAGTCGAAAAATGTACTTGACATATTACTTACGACCTTGTAAGATAATGTATATAATAGCTGCCTATCATGTCGAGTACTGATATATCAGAGAAGAGCAGGAAAGTGCGTCTCCAGGGGACACAGGAGCATCAACAATGGACCGTTGAGGACTGAAAAAAGGTAGCCTGGTCGGACGAATCAAGGCTTCTTTTGCATCATGCTGATGGATCAGAATTTGGTCCAAGCAACATGAGGCCGTGGAGCCATTTTGTCTGATGCCAACAATACAGGGCGATGGTGGCACTGTGATGGCGTAGGAAATGTTTACTTGGCACACATTAAGCCTCTTGATACCCATCGAAGGATATCTGAACTATAGTGTATTTTAACATCGTTGCTAAAAAAGTTCATCCCTTTATGGCTACAGTTTATCCTCATCTTGATAGACACGTTCGGCATGATAATACACCTACTCACGAGGTACGAATCATTACCGAATGGTTCCAGGAACATTTCGACGAGATTTCCTTACTTCATTGGCTTGCAAAGTCCCCAGATCTAAATCTTATTGAACACTTTTGGTATGAGATGGTAAGAACTGTTCGCAGAGAGATTGCCAATTTGCAGCATCTGTGCGACACAATCACTTCCACATGGTACAACATTCCTGCACAATGCATCCAGCATTTTGGATATTCTGACATTTGGTTGTTCTGAAGGCCAAAGGAGGCGCAACACGCTACTAGGTAAGTGTACCTAATAAAATGGCATCTCAGTATATGTCAGATAACACTAAGTTAGCGCATCACAATTGCGTTTCATGGCACTCGTCAAGCCATAATTGTGGTCCTCTGACAAAGCCAGTTACTGATTAGAGAAAGAAAGTTATTCTGTCGATCTTAGATAAATTCCGTGTTATCAGAGGGTGTTTGAAGAGAATTTTATTCTTCGGGAAAGCAGGAAAATCTTCGTTTTGATAAATTATCTCGAAAAATCCGTTTAGGGTTAAAAGAATATATACGCATGTAAAAGTATTCTCGCCGGAAAGGACCTAATATCAGTTTAGCATTTAACAAATATTTCGTCTTATACGTTTTCGCGTTAAGTGTTTTCGACTGTATATTGTAACATGTGTATGACTGTGTACTACAGTTCTGTTCTATGAGAGAAAAGTTCTCTCTCACTCGGATACCTTTCCCCAATCTATATCTAAGCTGTTGGGAGCTAGTCCTTTGAGAGCAGAAAAGCGTAGTGAAAGGTTAAAAAAAAATTTCTATCAGGAATATGAATCGGAATATTTTCCCTAAATTTAAAAGAGTTACTATTAGCAACGCAATTTCCAAATCAAAGAAATGCCGTCTATTTCTGATACTTTAATCTTATTCGATTTGACGTAGAAACAGTAAGATCCAGAAAGAATGGAATATTTCTTATTTGGTGTTATATTTCGACGCTATGTAAAAATACTAACTTTCTTCGAGCGTGAAAGGAAAAAAACATGCGATCTGGAAATAAATAAATGAATATTTGAGACACTTATATAAAAAAGTAGTTTCTGAAAAGAATGAAACAAATTTAATATAAATGTATTTCGACGCACACATATATAAATATCAGGAAAGCACTTTATGAGTAACTTGTTTACTATATTCTCTGTTGCCGAATATTTCGTAAGGTAAAAATAAATAAACAACAACAACAACAACAAAAAATGATATTATGCAGCAAAAGGAGTAAAACTCGAAGAAGAAAGTTTTTCGTAAAACCGTTATTAAAACTTCAAAACTTTTTGCCAATTGACACAAACTTTCTAACTGCTGGCGACACCTAGGAATATGTCAAGTACATTTTTCTACTCTAATCTGATGAGTTAATGCTAATGCGATTTTGACATCTCCCATAATGAAATCTGACAGACTGTCTTCTTCGCTAACAAATTGTTGGAAGATCGTTGGCTATATCCTTTTGCAACGACGATATCTGTGACAAAGGATGAAGATGTGAAAGAAATAATAATATGTAAGAATATTTGTAATTTAGGTGAGCAAATATTAGCTGAATTTAATTACAAATTTGCATAAAAGAGGCTTTTTTTTAATCCATAACGTTTCATTAAGTTTTGGGGGTAAAAAAAGTTTAATGCCTCAACTCCGTTTAAAAATTTATCAGGAGATTACTTAGCGAATATTTTTTTAATTAATCTTAGAGATTGCGATGTTTTCATTTCTTACTGTAAAAAACAACTTTTGAAACATTCTTTAGAAGCAAACTATTATTCAACAATTTTTAACGTTCGTATAGAAAAATAACTTCAAGACAGTTTAAACAACTAGGGCTTATAAAGGAGATGTGTGACTAATTAATACCTCCAACAGGAAAAAGTTTCTAAAATTAATGCGCTTATAAAGACTTTTTATATCTGTTTTAAAACTTTTTATTAAAATATATTATTATCTGATTAAATATTAGAGAAAGAGTGTACCCAATCGGTAAGACTCTAAACTCACAACCTCACTATTCCTATATTCGAGGGGAAGCTCAAACAATGGCTCATAGCAGTAGCGCATCAGGCTCGTAGTCTGTAGTTCCTAGGTTCGAATCCCACCTGGACCAGCGTTGAGATTTATTTCCGTTAAATCAGTAGGGGACACCGATGGGCTGCGAAAGGCCGCCGTCCGTGGAATGGGATGTTAAGCTTGGCCCCCTGTGCGGGGAATGGCCTCTGTGAGGAATGGAATGAATGGCCCCTAAGCTTGGCCCCCTATGCGGAATGGAATGAATGGCCCCTAAGCTTGGCCCCCTGTGCGGGAATGGGATGTTAAGCTTGGCCCCCTGTCTTGGCCCCCTGTACGGGAGAGAGCCATACCCTGTGAACGTTAAAGAATGCGCTAGATGGCGTTGACGGAAAGCTACCATCTGTCTCCTAACGGCTGTCCCGTGGATCCCTTCCGCCCAACCTTCTCGGGGCCTTGTGACCAGAACATTTAGCCCATTGTGCGTAAAAAAGTGCCTTTCAGAGGTAAAACAACCCAACCCAGATTCGAGGGGACAGGGATGGTTGCTCAGTGGACAGCGAGCTAGGCTTGTAATATGCAGTTTCAAGGTACTGGTGTCTACTATGCCATCGTCGAGAGTTACCTCCTCTAAAACCATATTCTGCCCTAGGTAAGAAAAGATATACCGATGGGATTGGAGATATGGTCGTCCGTCTGATGGTTTCTTAACCATGGTCTCCTGCATGTGAGAGAGCCATATCTTGTGTGCCAAAGAACCCGCTGAATGGCATGACAGGAACTTAGCCTCTGCCTCTTAACACCTATCCAGTGGGTCCCCTTTCGCCAACCGTGTCCGAGCTTTTGGGGCTCTTATGACCTGGTCATTTAGCCTATTTTGTGCAAAAAGAGATGCTTGAGAGATGATTATATTCAGTCTGTAGCGTACCAGACTGATTGTTCCCATATTCGAGTTTCCAAGTTACCTGTGTTGAAATGGTTGTTTGTTTGTTTGGGGTTTAATGGCGCATTGGCAACTAACGCCATAATGCAACAGACAAGACAAATAGTAGAAAGATAAAAATCATGAAAACCCATAACTAAAGCTAAAAACAAAGTGTAAAGATGATAAAATATAACACAAAAGCCAATACAAATAGAGTAGGTAAAAGGTCAACATATATAAAACCTAGAAAATAACAATGGGTGTAAAAGGCCCATGTAAATAGTAACAATGGTAAAAGGTTATAATTGGTTAAAATAGCCCCAAAAACGTAAAAATTTAAAGAGAGGACTTAAAAATCGATTCATCTGATAAAAGGCGTCCGAGTGTAAGGGCTCGGACGTAAAACTGTGAAAACTAAAAAACATGCGTCGTTCAAAATTAAAACTAGGACATTCGATTAAAATATGTTTAATGCTTAAAATGGTGTCAGAAAACTCGCACTTAGGTTCGCCTGTGTTGAGATTTTCTTCAATAACCTCCGTTCTGCTTCAATCAGAAAAGTGATGCCAATTGGCTTAGAAAAGTCGCCGTGCATCGGATGGATCGTTAGCTAGTGGTCAAGTATGTCGGAAAGCTCTGGCCTTGACGGGAGGCTTCTATCTATCTCCTAGCACATGTGATGTGGGTTCTAAACCTTTGGTATCGTTGTGACCTGGTCATTTTACCTCATTATATGGAAACAAATTTGGGGGGCGGGGGTGACTCAGTCGGTAGCGCGCCAGGCTCGTAATCTGTAGTTTACAGGTTCGAGTCCCAGCTGGGTCAGCGTTGAGATTTATCTCCGCAAAATTTCCCGCCCTGCCCACGGTCAGTAGGGGACACCGATGGGCTTGGAAAGGCCGCCGTCCGTCGGATGGGACGTTAAACCGTGGCCCCGTGTGCGGGAGAGCCATACCCTGTGCACGTTAAAGAACACGCTGGATGGCCTTGACGGGAGACTACCATCTGTCTCCCAACAGCTGTTCCAGTGGGTCCCCTCCACCAACCTTCTCTGAGCCTTCGGGGTCCATGTGACCTGGCCATTTAGTCCACGGTGTGCAAAAAAGTGCCGCTCAGAGGTAAAACAACCCAACCCAAATGCAAACAAATTTTGCTGGGATATGAAACAACTTAAACCATTTAATATTCAAAATTGTTTTTTCTTAGAAAGTAAGCCTATAAAAGCTATTTTGGTTGATCGGTCGTATGGGGTTTAATGGCAGAACGATAATTAAGACCATATGCGCCAAACGCATGGGACACAGCAAACAGATAAATGTCACGGAACCTTAAAGTTAAAAGCCAATGCAGTAAAAGGTAAATAACAAAACCAAGAGATAAAAAGAATACAAAAACAATAAATATGTGGAGAGTAATAAATATAAAGATAAAATCAACCCAGGTTGTACAGTGTATAAGCGACAAAGCCATAAACTACTATCTGTTAAAATAACCAGTATAACGTAAAAATGCAAAGATTGTAGGTAAAAAGGATTTATCAGATAAAAGATGTCCGAGTGTAAGGGGCTCGGATGTAAAATCATGAGAGTTTAAAAAAAATCGGCGTTCAAGTTTAAAAGCTGAACATGAGATTAAAATATGCTTAGCGGTTAAATAATAAAACATAAATACCCCCTCAAGCTGTTGCTTGCCACAAGAGTCTGATAGGAGCCTGTCAGTTTAAATGCCATAGTAGAAAGTCTGAGAGTATGGCAGAACCAAAGCAGAAAAACGACACATACATCCATGCCTTACCCAGTTCCCTTAGATCATTATCCAAGTGCGCTAACCACTTGACCACGTATGGTGTCACAAAAGTCATACTTGGGTTCGTCGTCCGCCCGAAGAAGAAATGAATGTGTGATAAAGGAAATGACCTAAGGGGAGCCGAGCAAGTACAACTTCCTCCTTGCGATTCCTGCGAAAATATGACTGCCACTCTTTGACAATGGGCTTGATCTCGAAAAGCTTGTTTCCGGCCTGTTCAGACAACACCACCTATAACAGGACAGTGGACGAATTTACGAAGTGAGCATAGATAGTACTAACATCCAGATATTTCTTATTTATTTATTTCTATTATTATGAGTGGTGTACCTTTACACTAATCTTTATACTAATATTTATTGATAAATATATTTTATTTAGAAGGAAAATTATTCGTATTTATTTTCAATTATCAAATGTTGATAAAGGCAAATAATTTTCTTTCTAAATAAAGTATATTTATAAATCAACGTTGTTATAAAGAAATATATAAGTAAAGTCTGGATTATAGGACTACATATGATGACTTCACAATCATGTCCATTGACCTTCTGTTATAGGAGGTGTTGGTTCAGACCAAGATTTTTGCCACTGTGCCCCGAGCTCGATGGAAAAAAAAAATATTTTAAATGTAAACTTATCTAATTATTTTTTTCCAGTAAGTAAAAACTGATTGGCTCTAACAGTTTGAATTCAAATTTTGTAGTAATTTACAAAAGAATCTTTATTTGAAACACGGAAGTAAACGTAATACAAAATTCGAAAGTCTATTAAAAAATATGATTTTACCTTTTCCTATATAATATCTTCTCCTTCACAATTCCATTTTACTTCAAGAAATTCCGTTTTCAATTAGTAAAAATATTTTCAAAGGTTCATTTCATGCTTTTGATCAGGCGAAGCTGTGATTGAAAGCAGGATAAACTGAATGTTTCCGGCAAAGTTTGCTCAATAGTAATTAAAATTGAGATGCATCTCCTAGCAGACAAGAAAAGCGAAAAAGAAATTTCAGAAGTTTTATCGTCAAGAAGATTTCTGAAACTTCATACATCCGTCGTTTTACGTTCTAGAATGCGACATTTCTTTCGCTTCTCCCCAAACGTAACTCGATTGTTGATTGGGTTGTGAGACACTCCAAAGAAAAAATTAAATGTCCCCTGCGCGCGAGACGATGTGAGTTTTTGTGATTGAGGGAATTTTTATACTCGATTCATTGCGGAGGAGTTCGACCCGTTTTACAATTGATTCTCGTGGGAAGAATGGTTTAGAATTGTAAAAAACAAGAGTTTAGAATTATAAAAGAAAGTTCCAAGTGAGCACATCACTTGAACTCTTTGTAAAACAGGATTGGATTGCATTATCTCTAAGCGCCAAATTTTTTGCCCACAATGGGCTAAATGTCCAGGTCACAAGGATCCCGAGACCACGGAGAAGGTTGGGGGAAGAGAACCCTCTGGACAGCTGTTAGGAGACAGACAGTAGCTTTCCCTCAAGTCCATTCAGCTTGTTCTTTAATATACAGAAGGTATGATTCTCCGGCACACATTGCGGAGGAGTTCGACCCGTTTACAACTGATTCTCGTGGGAAGAATGGTTTAGAATTGTAAAAAACAAGAGTTTAGAATTATAAAAGAAAGTTCCAAGTGAGCACATCACTTGAACTCTTTGTAAAACAGGATTGGATTGCATTATCTCTAAGCGCCAATTTTTTTGCCCACAATGGGCTAAATGTCCAGGTCACAAGGATCCCGAGACCACGGAGAAGGTTGGGGGAAGAGAACCCTCTGGACAGCTGTTAGGAGACAGACAGTAGCTTTCCCTCAAGTCCATTCAGCTTGTTCTTTAATATACAGAAGGTATGATTCTCCGGCACACAGAAACTCGGCTTTACGTTCCATATGACATTAGTAATACAGGTAAACTGCATTTAACGCGAAAGATGCGTTCTGGGGAGAGACCCATTAGAAGAATTTCCGCTTTAAACTGAGGTATTTTTTATTTGCTTGCTAATTTACATATCTTATTGAACTTTTTGTTATGATACGACACTTACTGTATTACGATAAATATTTTATTCCACCAAAAATTATAACAATAACATAAATGTGTGCACATATGATCAGTTAGTTACTTTTATTATTTATTTCATAATAAGCAAATAATTAACGTGATTTGCTTGTCTCCGTTTTGTGCACAATATTTTTTATTATTCTGTTCTAGAAAAAATGATATTAGTTACTACTAGTGTTGCTAATCATGCAATCAATTAGAATATTTGGTTTTTGGGATTTTTGCATCGAGAAAATGATATTGACCAACGGAATCCTAAGAAACTGGAAGTGCTGCCTCTTCTACAATTTAAGCAGAAATATGACTGTAACTTGTGTAAAGAAAAAAGCAAATTTCTGTATATAATATACACATACAATATTTATTTCCGAATCACAACAACGCGATGGACCGATACACGAAACCTTTTCGGGTATTTATCTACGTACACAGTTTCAAGATTTTTTTGAACCAAGAAAGAAAAAAAATGGTATCGCGTTATAGATCGTTTTAATTCTCGTTAAAAGGAAGGTACCTGTATTGAGTGGTTGTTGGTTGCTTGTTTTACTTCCTAGCTGCGATTTTTGCACAGAGTCGGGAACAAGTCAGAAATGCCCTCACAAGGTTTTCTGAAACCTGTTCAGGGATTGTCCCAGTTGGTCCCCTTTCCCCAACTTTTTCTGAGACCTTAGCGTCCAGTGACCTGGCAATTTAGCATATTGTGCGGAAAAAGAACTACTATCAGAGATGAAACAATCCACCTCTCTATTCGGTGTTCAGGATATACCAGAATCCTTTAATACGTAATAGTTTGCCCAACCGTAGGAATAGCTTGCGGCAAACTATGGAAAACACTGGAACCCAGAAAGGGGCTCAGAAAAGTGGGGGAAAGAGGACCATAGGGACAACCTAACTTTTCTGATAGGAAAGGGGACCCACTGGGAAGCTATTAGGAAACACATGGAAACTTCTAGACAAGGCCATCCACCGTGTTCTTTAATGTACACAGGGTATGGTTCTCTTTCACACGGAACAACGGCTTTTGGATACGAAGACATTTTTATCCCATCGATGTATAAGCCTGAATGCTGACACGGTTGGGATTCGAATCTGGGAACTACACATTACGAGATTGGCGCTCTACCGACTGAGAGACTCCCCGACGTAATATAGTTGATCTGTAGCTTGTGAGGTTCCTGGAGAAAGTGAGAGATCATTTTGAGACTGCGCAGTTGTCGCGAGAAAGTTTCCTTCTCAACCTTCCCCCCCAAAAAAGTAAGATAAATGAATAAATAAATAAATAATAAATAAATAAAGAAAAAGGAATGAGCCATTTGCCGGTAGATATTTAACTTTTCAGATTTGAGAGAAAAAGTTATTTTGATTCAGTTGAAAGTAATTCAATATTGCCAACGACTTTTCCAAATCTGACAAGGGGCGGGGGTGGCTCAGTCGGTAGCGCGCCAGGCTCATAATCTGTACTTCCCAGGTTCGAGTCCCAGCTGGGTCAGCGTTGAGATTTATCTCCGCAAAATTTCCCCGCCCTGCCCACGGTCAGTAGGGGATACCGATGGGCTTGGAAAGGCCGCCGTCCGTCGGATGGGACGTTAAGCCGTGGCCCCGTGTGCGGGAGAGCCATACCCTGTGCACGTTAAAGAACACGCTGGATAGCCTTGACGGGAGACTACCATCTGTCTCCCAACAGCTGTTCCAGTGGGTCCCCTCCCCCAACCTTCTCTGAGCCTTCGGGGTCCTTGTGGCCTGGCCATTTAGCCCATGGTGTGCAAAAAAGTGCCGCTCAGAGGTAAAACAATCCAATCCAATCCAAATCTGACATTACTCTGCATATCTTCTATTATATGGAGATTTGATTGGTTGTTTGGGGTTTTATGGTGCAAGAGCAGTTAGGGCTATATTGCGCCAAACAAAAGTGCATAAATAGATAAAAGACTGAATATCTTCTATTATATGGAGATTTGATTGGTTGGTTGGGGTTTTATGGTGCAAGAGCAGTTAGGGCTATATTGCGCCACACAAAAGTACGTAAATAGATAAAAGACTTTCAACCTGCAACCAAAGTTGAAAGAAACACAAAAGCGGTAAAGAATGACACAGAAACAAAACAGTACAAGAAAGATGAGTATAAAAATGAGGAAAAATACAAGTGTATAAGTCAACAATTACAATGGGTGTATAGGACCGATTTAAAATCACAAACAAGAGTAAAATCTTGTAAACAATGTATAAATATCATAAACCAGGAAAATAACCAGAAAAACGTAAAAAATCAAAGAAGTTAAAAGCCAGGCATCAGATAAAAGATATCAGAGGGTAAAGGGCTCGAATGTAAATCATGATAGTGAAAATAAAAACCGTTTTCAAGGATAAAAGCTGCGGTGTCATAAAACTGACACTGAGGTTCGTCGTCCACCCGTAGAAGAAACGAATGTGTGATGATAAACGAATAAGCTGAGAAGAGCAAGTACAACTTCTTCCTTGTGATTCCTGTGAAAACATGACTGCCACGGTTTGACAATGGGCTTCTTCTCGAAAAGCTTGTTACCAACCTGTTCAGATCAAAATCTCTGCTACCGTGTGCAGAGCTCGATGGAAAAACCCTGCTGGAAGTCCAAGTATGGAACCGGCAGCAGAGGGTCGGATAGGGCGTGGCTGACTGGGCAGCAGCATCTGCCAAGTCATTGCTCCTGATCATGACGTGACTGGGAACCCAACAGAAGAGAATGGTGGTTGTTGCTGCCAGACGATGGAAATGCTGGGGGATCTTGGAAAGAATAGGATGAGGTCAATGCCTCACTGAGATCAAAACTTGGAGCGAACTAAGCGAGTCGGTGTAGAGGACACACTGACGATGAAACTTAGCCTCTATGTGGTTCAAGGCGATGCTAATAGCATTCAACTCTGCAGTGAAGATGGAACACTGCTGTGGGATCTGGTCTGCAATGATTACATCACAGCAGATTATGGCTGATTCCACTGATGTGCCAGACTTCGAGCCATCTGTGAAGACAGGCAAGATGTCCGGTTGCTCAGCACGATGGCTGGCGAAGAGTTGCCGATACACACAGTCGGGTGTAAAGGCTTGTCGCCTAATGCACGGGGAAAAATAGCAGGATGGGTTGGGTTGGGTTGTTTTACCTCTGAGCGGCACTTTTTTGCAGACCATGGGCTAAATGGCCAGGTCACATGGACCCGAAGGCTCAGAGAAGGTTGGGGGAGGGGACCGACTGGAACAGCTGTTGGGAGACAGATGGTAGCCTCACGTCAAGGCCATCCAGAGTGTTCTTTAACGTGCACAGGGTATGGCTCTCCCGCACACGGGACCACGGCTTAACGTCCCATCCGACGGACGGCGGCCTCTCCAAGCCCATCGGTGTCCCCTACTGGCCGTGGGCAGGGTGGAGGAATTTTGAGGAGATAAATCTCAACGCTGACCCAGCTGGGACTCGAACCTGGGAACTACAGATTACGAGCCTGGCGCGCTACCGACTGAGCCACCCCCGCCCCTCGCAGGATGGGATACCGCGAGTCAGAGTGTAAGGGGCTCGGTTGTCGACTGTGAGATGCTTTCAAGACTGGTGTTAATGTCTCGCAGATAACCTTGGACACGCAGACCGAAAGGACGAATGGCAGTCGGCCGATTCTGGTGTAACACTTCCCACCTGGGACTGAAAACGCAGTTCCAAGTGGGATGGCCTGGCAGGGATCGCAATTTCGCTGCATATTGCAGGGACAATTGCTGACGGCGAATAAATAATGAAGTTTCGTCGGTTTCAATATAGAGACTCTGGACTGGTGAAGTGCGGAAAGCCCCCTTGCAAACACGGAGATGGAGAGGGTCCAGCACCTTCACCACCGAATCCTGGGTGGAGTCGTACATCTAGGATCTGTAGTCCAGTTTCGACCGGACAAGTGCACGGTAGAGGCAGAGCAATGATTATCGGTCTGCCCCCCAAGAGAGGGAGTACATGACCTTGAGGTGTTCACTTCCAGCGTGCAGTTGGACCTGAGATGTCGTAAGGTGGGAAAAAAGGTCATTTACAGGTCGAAGATGAGACACCCGTCTTGCAATACGTAATATTTTGCCCAACCGTAGGAATACGCTTGCGGCAAAATATTATATATAGAGAAATATGAAAAACGACAAAACGTAATTTTGTTTGGAAATGAGAATTATGCAACTGACAGAGAGTTGGATTGTGTCATCTCTGACAACACTTCTTTTTTGCATACAATGGACTAAATAGACAGGTCACTGGACGCTAAGGTCTCAGAAAAGGTTGTGGAAAGGGAGACAACTGTTCAGAGACAGAAAATAGCTCCCGTCAAGCCTATCTAGCATGTTCTTTATTGTGAAGATGGTATGGCCACTCATGAACACGGACCACGGCCGAACATCCCATTCGACGCATGGTAGGCTTTCAAGGGTATCCCCATTCTCACCCACGGCAAGATGAGGAATAGCGTAGATGAATTTTAAATCAGGGTCATTTGAAGATTACTGCAAATTACGAGATTGGCCCGTTATCTACTGAGCTAAATTCCTTCTCAGACTGTCAGATCTTATTGTTTGCTATAGACACATACAAATACTGGACAGGAAAATGGAAACATTCCCATGTTAAGTCAATGGAGAGACAAATTCGAACACATTGTTTCAACAATGAGCTTTTTATAGGAAAATAGGTTGGGTTGTTTTACCTCTGAGCGGCACTTTTTTGCACACAATGGGCTAAATGGCCAGGTCACATGGACCCCGTAGGCTCAGAGAAGGTTGGGGGAGGGGACCCACTGGAACAGCTGTTGGGAGACAGATGGTAGCCTCCCGTCAAGGCCATCCAGCGTGTTCTTTAACGTGCACAGGGTATGGCTCTCCCGCACACGGGGCCACGGCTTAACGTCCCATCCGACGGACGGCGGCCTTTCCGAGCCCATCGGTGTCCCCTACTGACCGTGGGCAGGGAATTTTGCGGAGATAAATCTCAACGCTGACCCAGCTGGGACTCGAACCTGGGAACTACAGATTACCAGCCTGGTGCGCTACCGACTGAGCCACCCCCGCCACAGGAAAATAGGACTAGATAAATTTGAATCTCATTGAAATCTATCTAAATATCGATTTTCAACAATATTTGTTGCGTATTTAAAGAGTTATGGAAGCTCGAATGCTTAACAGCAGCACAGTCAGGCCTAAGAAACTGGTACAAAACTGATAATCATTGAAATAACTATTTGCACAAAATTTTAAAACTTGCAATTATTTTATTAAATGGTTTGAAATAATCATTGTTTTAAGTTTTAATTAATTTCTGATTCGAATTCTTTTGATTGACATCTCTATTAATCAATTTCAAATTTTATAACTATTTAAGCACTGAACGGATATTGTTCAAAATCAAAATCTAGACAATTTAGTTGACGTATTATATTTATCCTCAATCATATGATTGAATGATGTAAAAACTGAAGAATAGCAAAAGAATTTTCTATACAAAGTTCTAAAATACAAACTTATTTTATGAAACACTTTGATACAATACGTATTACTAAGTTTTAATAAATTCTGTAGTCAATTTTTGTGACTGGCATTGTTATCGCTAAATATTCAAACTTCCATAACATTAAATACTGAAATAATATTGTTTAAAATCGAGACATTTATTTATTTTTATTGAGATTTTTATCTGCAATCACATTTTTCGAAACAAAAAAATTATTTTGGAAGTTATATAGATTTGACGTTAGCTTCCCAATGACTTAACATAGAGGTTTTCCTTAATTTATGGAAACCAGTGTAACTTCGAAGCTCCATATTGTCTTAAATATGCATTTAATGGAAAAATGGTACTGAAGAAAATTAAACATCATAACCAAATCTATTTAGACCTCGGTTTTCAACAGTATTGTTTCTATTATACAATTTTCAACAGTGTAATAAAAATTAAACATTATAACCAAATCTATTTAGACCTCGATTTTCAACGGTGTTGTTCAGTATTCAAGGAGTAACGGAAACCGGGATATTTAACAATAAGTTATCTTTCATAAAAATCATTCATAATTTTCTATTATTGAAATAATTATTATGCAAAGTTTTAATAAATGTTTGGAAACAATGAATTAAGCATATTTTATTAAATGGTTTGAAACAATGTTTGTCATTTAAGTTTTAATTAATTTCTGAGATAAATCTTTTTGACTTATGTTTAACCTCTCAAAATCAAAATTATTTTCTCTAGAAAGTTCATTTGAGCCCAGATGTTGAAAGTCAATAAAACCATGTCTCTAACACTGCGATGAAGGATGCGATAAATTAACGCTGAATCAGAACTCTCTCAGACCAAGTTGCGACGGTAACCTGGGAACTGCGATTTACGAGCTTGGGGTACTACCGATTGAGTCAACCTTAAACCTCATTGATGGTAGGTTTAAGGGACCTTGTTGCTTTAAAACTCCAAGTCCCTATCTATCTTAGATTCCGATTTCAGAACTTGAAGTAACATTTTTTCGTTAAACAATAAATCGAGCTATTTTTTTCACTGCCGACGGAACCAAACTCTCCTCCTGAATCCCGATGAGAAATCAATAATAAAAATAAATATTCCCTCAAGCAGCTACTTGCCACAGAGGTCTGAGAGGAGCCTGTCAGTTTAATACGCCAGAATAAAAGTTCAGTGAGGATGGCGGAACCTCAGCAGAAAAACAACACAAACATCCATGCTTTACCCGGGGCTAAAACCCAGCTCACTTTAATCAATAGCAAAGCGCGCTAACCACTGGACCACGAAACCCAAAAAATTAAAACAAACATTAATTTTTCCCTGTTGAATTTTGCTTTTTTTTCTTCAGAAAAATGCTTCGATTTAATAAACATTTGCTACAGTTTATTAAATCGAATTCCTACGTAAAGATAGGAAAAAGAATTTCCTGCGAAATTTAGGTGCCTCTTTGTTTACAGTCATTTCAATTGCGAAAACCCAGACGTTCAACAATTCGCTACGTGAACACGAGCCAATTCAAGAGCGAAACAATTGCGGGTAAAAAACCTCACTTTCTGTAGACAACTACAAATGCATATACTTTGTATGACTTGAGAGAAACGTGGGAAATTATCCGCAAAGCTATTCTTCTTTGTTATTAGGGCACGTGCAAGACGGTTGTGAGATTAACCATGCGCTCCAAAACTCACAGACGAGGATGGGCTTTCTGGTACAATTTTATATCGTTGATAAATGAAAGCCAGTCACATAATGAAATTTGTGAGTCCACCAAAGTCATATATATTTATTTACCAACGCCATGAGAGTGTCCATGAAAAGTAAAGAATTTTACTGCCTCCGAACTGATGATTAATAAATGCTAAGCTCTTTTCGCTTTAATGGAACCATATTGCGAGAAAGGTATGACGGATACCGATGCAGCAGTAGAGTGCTCCTTGACGATGAGCAGATGTGCTCATAAAATCGTGCCGCACCTTTTCCTGTACTTTCCATTCTCATAAAGAAGAAATATCGCTTAGATTATTGCTATGTAACGGGTATAGGTGAAAGAAGTAATGTTCGGGAGTTTTTTTTTTTTGATAAAAGTGTAATACAAGATTACTTCTTCTTGGAAATTAAGCATTCTGCATTTGAAAGTGTTTTTTTTTAGCAATGCTTTAAGAGTTTTCTATTTTTCGCAATTAAATTTGCAGGAAAAGCAGCTATGTGGACAATTTTACCTTCAATACTTAAACGAATCCCATGTTTCAATAATCTAATGTTTAATTTCTCAGTTGCATTTCCTTTTCACATTGTCGAAAAGATTATGGAGAAAGTATTGTGGTCGTTAACAAAAAATCGAATCCAACCCTGAATGTTGTTCTTTCCAAATGTCTCCTTATCTGTGTTTTTGTGGTTCCTTCCAAATGTCTCCTTATCTGTGTTTTTGTGGTTCCTCCCATAGGTTTACTTGTCGGATTTTTCAGTCTTTCACTCCATATATTGGGACGGGGATTGTTTGTGTCGATAGAGCGACAGGTTTGTAATCTGTTGTTCTCAGGTTCGAGTCTCAGGTGTCGATGATTTGAGTTTTGTTTTCACTAGCCCCCACCCTGCCTGCTGTCAGAAAGGGGGATACTGATTGGCTTGGAAAGGCTGCCGTCCATTGAATGGGACGTAAAACTGTTGTCTCGTTAATGTTCACGCGTTGAAGAATATGCTGGATAGTCTCCACCTAGAGTTTTCATCTGCCTCGTTGCAGCCAATACGCGTTGAAGAATACGCTGGATAGTCTCCACCTAGAGTTTTCATCTGCCTCATTGCAGCCAATATGCGTTGAAAAATATGCTGGATAGTCTCCATCTAGAGTTTTTATCTGCCTCGTTGCAGCCAATAGATCTCCTCCCCCAACTGAGCCTTTGTAGGCTCAGTTGGGGGAGGAGATCTATTGGCTGCAACTCCGATCCCTATTAGTCCTTCTGACTTATCCATTTTTCCCATTGTGTGTAAAAGTTCTGTCTAGAGGGTTCTGTCTCTGGGTGTCTAGAAAGTTCTGTCTAGAGGTAAAGCAACCCAACTCTCCATATGTCCACTTGCCTGTACAACCTGAGCGTCTGTCTATGTCTCTTCTCGGTGTGCTTCACCATCTGTCTATCTATCATCCCCTCAATCTGAGCATTTGTCTATCTATTGATCTCTCTGCCTATCTTCCTTGCATCTCAACATTTGTCTGCCTATCATTTTGTCCATCTGTTTGTCAGACGATGTTTCTCCTATCCGTTTGATTTCCGCTCTCCTTCTATTTTTCTGGACTCCGATACCTTTGTCCGTCTATCCATTTGTCAGTTTATCACTCTGTTCCTTTCTATACCTCTATATTATAAGATAACCTGTTAGCAGGAAAGATATGTTATTTCCTCCTCCCTGTAAATAAATTTACATATTTTATTCTATCGCACATTGCGTTGTCTTTCTAAGAATCTGTTGGCCGTAGATATTTACTTTCTATGCTAATTAGGGAGATCACATCGACAGACAAAACAAAGTTAACTCTCTCTCAAATCATAAACGAAAACAATTTAATGATGTGAAATTTTTACAGAACCGAAGAGAAGTATTAAGACCATAGATATATTTTTCTGTCCTTAACTGGAGCTCATGTTTGCTCTTACAATTAAATGAATCATTCTTTTATAAAAACTGACCAAAGTCGTTTAGGGCAAAGTTGTTTAGTCGTTTGTCGCTTAGATCCGTGACTTACAGTTACTGTCACTATCTTTTATAAATACTGAATTGATTTAAACTGATGCGCGAACTTTTTGATTCACAAAAGAAAACATGATCGTTTCATAACTCTTATCGTCTCTTCGTCTTCGGCAGCTTTTAAAATCATGAGAACAGGAGACAGAGGGCAGGCAAACTTTTGACTTTATCAGGAACTTTGCTCATGTTGATTGAAACATCGTGGTTCCGTGACACGGTAATCTCAGGGGTAACGTGGAACATCACACGGCAGCAGGAATGAAAGATCACTGTAACGTCGGCAGTGAGATGAACATTTTTGTTGATGAGTAGAGAAAGTTTAAAAACTAAAATGTCGATCACTTAATGTTCAGAATTTTTAGCAGCCGTAATTTCGAAGAGAATTCCAACACACTTTCCCAAAACGAAACATCGACCTTCGCAAGAATCTGAAAATTGTTTCAAAAAAAGAGACAAAGAGGCCTCTTCAATGTCAAATTTTGTTTGATCATTTCCTCCCCCTCTTCCTCATTGGTCGCCCTTGGTCTTGTCGTTGCAAGTTTCTCCCGTTGGGCCCAATGGGGGGCTCCCAAAATTTGCACAACCCACGTGGTCAGCGATTTCGGGGTGGCAACATCCGTAGCTCCTAACCATGAATTTTTGTTTTCCTCTGTGCATATGGTTCTTAGAAATAGTATAGGAGGCTATTAAGGGACCACCTGAACACAAGGCAGCGGTTGGCATTTGCCTCTTCTGTTCACTAATTGGGGATGTTTCGGCGGATGTCGCTCCACAGGGGATTCGTGCGATGTGAACCATACCTTGGAGCCACGCTTCTGCGGCCACGCTTTCTGCTTCCACGCTTCCGCGGCCTCCTCTCCTTAGAAAAAAAAGCGGACCCACCAAGATCACATAACGCGCTGATGAAATCCACTCTTTTTGAAGAAATATGCTTCTCAAGTTATGAACAGATTGTGATAGGTTCATAACAAACCATGTGAAGCTGATCTGTCCGTTTTTTTGCCTTTTCCTCTGTGGTGTAGGTCAGTGGTCGGCTACTTACGACCAACAGGCAACTGTGACCCGTTTTGTTTTTCTAAGTGGTCCACAGATCATTTGGGCTTTATAACATAAATTGTGCCGTGAGCAATATTGGTAATAAATTAATTTTTACTTAACAATGTTAAATACTTTTATTTTCCTACAGTTGAATGTTGTTATGTTTCAAACATGATATAACGATGATATTTTGAAACACTGTGTCGCAGTACGATACGCCGCCGATGTGACTCGTTGGTAATGTGACTGCCTCCGTTCCGCGGAGATTCACTGATTCTGCTCCTGAGCTCGGCAGTATAATTGTTCGATAGCGCTGCTCAGTACTGCCGCCGCTGCATAGTACTACGTAAAGATAGGATTACATCTGTGAACAAACATTTACGCGAATGAATTTTTATCACAAGCAAATTTGGATCACAAGGTACTGCTGGCTTTGAAGTTAATTTCACTAAATTGACAAGAAACATTTTTTAAAGAGAAATCGAGCCTCTCATTAATATTTTTACATAAAATGTCCTTTTTATTCATGTGTACAGTCGCTCCAAAAAGTATCCGAATAATATGGCTGATTACAGAATTCAGAAAAAATATCTGGCAAAGATTTTTTTAGAAATTAGTGATTTGGCAACCTTCGTGTCACGTGGGTTGCTTTACTTCTGAGCGACAATTTTTTGCCCATCATGGGCTAAATGTCCAGGGTCCAGGTCACAAGGATCTCAACGTGGTTCGGGGAAGGAGCCCTACTGGATATCTATTAGGAGATATATGGTAGTCTTCTGTTAAGATCATCCAGAGTGTTCCTTAACGTGCACCGAATATGACTCTCTTGTACAAGGAGCAGCAGCTTAACGTTCCATCCGATGGATGGCAGTCTTTTCATCAATGCAAAGGGTTAAATGGCCAGGTCACAAAGAACCTTGTGGGAAAGAGCTGATATGGAAAGGAGATCCACTGAAGAGTTGTTAGAAAACAATTGGAAGCTCTCGTCCATGACATCTAGCGTCTTCTATGATCTGCGCATCTCTCCTGCACACAGAGTCATGACTAAACTCTTCGGGCTTAACAGAATTCAATGTGCGGAGACTTTTACAAGACCGTCCGGATATCCTTTCTCATCGAAGGCAGAGCAAGTCGAGAAAATCTCAACCAAGAAAGTTGAAAAAATTTGGTTAGGAGCCTTATGCGCCACCGACTGAGCGAACTAGTGCTCTCACGAAGAAACAATGGGTCGAATTATTTTACCTCTGAGCAAAATGAACCATAGGACTTAGGGAATGTCAGGAAAGGGGATAATATTAATGACAGTTGAGTAACTTCCCTTCAAAGCCATACAACGTGTTCTTTATCGTTCTTAACGTTTCTTAACGTTAGGACGAGGAGCGCGGTCTTCCCAAATCTATCGGCGTAAATTTTGTTACATAAGTAGGATGGAGTTTAGGGGAATTAAATCTCTACACTGGGACAATAGGAACTGGAACATGAAAACTGCAAATTACGAGCATGGCGAGACATCGAGCCAATCCTCAGCCACTCAAAGCAGGGGCGTAGCTATGGGAGGATGGAGGGAGGCTCCTCCCTTCGTAGTAAATCGGAGTTGGCAAAATTCGAACTGACTTAGTAAAATTCAGATGAGATGTAAATACTGCGATTTTGTTTTTGTAAATTTTTGACGAGTTGGCAAATTCTAGGGAAGTTGGCAAAGTCGATGCAACTTGCCAAAATCTTGGGGAGATGTAAATTTATAATCTCACCTGAATTTTACCAAATGGCTTTGAATATCATCCTGAGCGTCTGCCTATGTCTGTTGTCGATCTGTTCCCCCCATCTGTCAATCTATTATTCCCTCAATCTGCCAATTTGGCTATTGTCGTGCTCACATTTGTTTTAAAATGTGGACACGACGGTTTCACATGGAAAGCCGCAGCCGCCATTATCACCAGCCACTGATGCCTTTTCATTTCCTTCATTTTTTGTCCAGTTCAGCAACGAGGAAGAACCACGCCATTGGCACAGAGACTCTGCAACATGGTCCAGTGGGCCCCAGATGGCAGGGGGCGTATGTGACCTGTTGTAAACAGCCTGGAGTGGGCTTAGGGCCTCAAGATTATGATGGGACTCAGATAATTAAGTTTGAAGTTTACTGTGACAGGAATTATTTTTTAATATTTAAATTAATATATTGTGCAAACACAGTTCATCTCAGCTGTACACAGTCATCATTGTAAATCGATGCAACAGATGTATTTGGTCTTTATTTTCTGATGTTCGCTTCAGTCAGAAAAATAAATCTATATTTCCACCAGATTAGGCTCTAGGAAAAAGTAGGGGGAAGGAAAAGGAAGAAGTAATGTGATACAATTGAGCTAGAAAAAAGGTATGAAAAGAGACCAAGAGACTAGATTTCCTTTACATTTTCCCTCCCATTTTCCTTCCATTTCCTAAAACTGTTAGTTTTAAAATCTTTAAAAGATTCGTTGAAAATACCGAAATGTGCAGTTTAATAATGCTTTGTCTCCATTACCCTTATTAGCATTCTCAAAGCGGTGGTGTTAGGGGGGATGCTCCCCTCCCCTCCTAGATCCGGCCCTGGTTTTGATTTAGAATTTTTGAGGCCTTTTAAACTTACCATTGCTTATGGTCCCTTAAACTGGTCACAGCTTAGGGACTCAGAAGGTCAAAGTCCGGGTCTGACCAGGTCACAAGGATCCATAGGACTCAGAGAAAGTTGGAAAAGGGGACAACGTTAGGAGACAGAATGATAGTCTCCCATCAAGTACAGTCTGTTCTGACGGCTTAAAATTATGAACAATGCGCGGCAGTCTTTCCAAGCCTGGGGGCTGGGGTGGCTCAGTCGGTAGCGTGCTAGACTCGTAATCTGCAGTTCCCAGGTTCGAGTCCCAGGGTCGAGTATCAGCGTTGAGATTTATCTCCGCAAAATTTCCCTCCCTACCCACGGTCAGTAGGGGACACCGATGGGTTTGGAAATGCCGCCGTCTGTCGGATGGGAAGTTAACCCGTGGTCCCGTGTGCGGGAGAGCCATACCCTGTGCACGCTAAAGAACACGCTGGATGGCCTTGACTGGAGGATACTATCTGTCTCCCAACAGCTGTTCCAGTGGGTCCCCTCCCCCAACCTTCTCTGAGCCTTCGGGGTCCTTATGACCTGGTCATTTAGCCCATAGTGTGCAAAAAATGTGCCGCTCAGAGGTAAAACAACCCATCCCAACCTTTCCAAGCCTATCGGTATAACTGTTCTCACAGAAGCATAGTGGAGTTTAGGGGAATCAAATTTCAACGCTGGGACAGTCGCAACTGGAACCTAAGAAGTGCAGATTACGAACCTGACTACATATCGACTAAGGCAATCATCTCCCACTCAAAATAATTAATATGTATATTTCACTGGGTTTTTTTCTATGTAGAAAATATTTACTGTAAAGTTTTAGTTTCCTAAATATTATAAAAAAACTGTTAGTTTACAAATTCATATTTTTATATTCTAACACCGATACTTCTAAGGGGTGATGATGATTGTGGTGATAGTGTATTCTTTAATGTGCACAGGGTATGGCCGGCTATGTTGTGCTATGTACGTTGGTATCTATGATTGGTTATACCACTTGCATAGATATGGTTGACTATGTCGATAGGGTGCCAGCTGTACCGGGACTTCGCAGTAAGCTAAGAAATGTCATCTTCCATTGGATAGAATATTAAGCCTTGAATCCTTTTGCAGAGAAGTCGTACTCTATTAACGTTAAAGATCACGCTGTATGGCCTTGACAAGCGCCTTTCATCTGTCTCTTAGTCAATGAATTTTCTTTCCCTATCTAATTCTGAGCCCTTGGTGTCATTATGACCAGGAAATTTAGCTTATTCTGTTCACAGAAATGCCGCTCAAAAGTAAAACGACTGGGTTAGTTTCTTTATTAGAAGGTCTTTGATCATTTTAGAAATTATTACGGAAAAATCAGCTAAAATTTTAAATATGTCACAGGTTTAAGATTAAATTCAAAATAATATACTCGATTCAACCCGATAAACACGATTCAAAATAAGACTCATTCAGTACTAGTTTCTTTGTATAGAATTTTTGAAATCTGGAGTTACACCTGAGAAGTCAGTTGGGTTGTTTTACCTCTGAGCGGCACTTTTTTTCACACCATGGGCTAAATGGCCAGGTCACATGGACCCCGAAGGCTCAGAGAAGGTTGGGGGACGGGACCCACTGGAACAGCTGTTGGGAAACAGATGGTAGCCTCCCGTCAAGGCCATCCAGCGTGTTCTTTAACATGCACAGGGTATGGCTCTCCCGCACACGGGGACACGGCTTAGCGTCCCATCCGACGGACGGCGGCCTTTCCAAGCCCATCGGTGTCCCCTACTGACCGTGAGCAGGGCGGGGAATTTTTGCGGAGATAAATCTCAACGCTGACCCAGCTGGGACTCGAACCTGGGAACTACAGATTACGAGCCTGGCGCGCTACCGACTGAGCCACCCCCGCCCCTGAGAAGTTAGTGGAAAGAAACCTATATAGTGAAATATCAGTATAAGGAAATGAAGCGGATGATCAAAATACATTTGTTATACTGAAATGCAATAAAAAGTGGGTTATTAGGGTTTACTTCTTAAGAAAGTTGGTATTTTTTTTAACTCTCTGTTCCAACAAGCACATCTCCGTGAATTCTTAAATGATGTCGCAACTCTGCAGCATATTTTCCGGAATATGTTTCTGTGTCCTTAGAAATTGGTAAACACTTCAAACCATATTGGTTGGTAATAAGTAACCTAATTATATATTATTCATTACACTGAAAATTCACTGCATTAAGAAAGCCTAAACCCAAAAATAACCTTATTGAAAACATTTTTAAAATGGATAAGTTATAATCTGTTAATCAATTTTTAAATCTTTATCTTCCATAAAACTAATTACGTTGAGTCTCGAATAAGGGTTTCCAAAAACTACAGCAGTTATATAATAACTTTGGTACTATATGCGTAGTATTAAGAGAATTTTGAATTCTGCATCCTGTGATACGAATAGTGCATTCGCTAAAGATCTGAATGGGAAAGCTTTCGTCCTTAAGAGAAGAGAATATCAACCAGATCTGATTTCATCTATCTGATTTCATCTCTCGAAACTCATTAGCCTATAGTCTAGCTTCGGAAACTTTGGCATCAGTTTAGGACAAGTTGCGAAACGCCCAATGCATCGAGCTTAGGTATAAAGCGAAACGTCAGTCAATTTCTCGAAGGATGACCTCTAATAATTGTTAGTAGAGGTCATTAATTTGTAAAAGCATGTGATTTCAACACAGATAATTTGAACTGGTCTTATATATATATAATTATTTTCAGAAATACGTGATGCAAGACGAAAAGGAAATACAAAATGAATTGCACAAGCTTTTTTCGTATAAATTGTTAAATCAAAATACAAAGAAGTTTCGTAATTTAAAGTTTTGCCTTCTTCAAATTAAGGTTGGGTTATGGGTTGTTTTATATTTGAAGATCTTGGGTTGTTTTACCTCTGAGCGGCGCTTTTTTTTGCACACCATGGGCTAAATGGCCAGGTCACATGGACCAGAAGGCTCAGAGAAGGTTGGGGGAGGGGACCCACTGGAACAGCCGTTGGGAGACAGATGGTAGCCTCCCGTCAAGGCCATCCAGCGTGTTCTTTAACGTGCACAGAATATGGCTCTCCCGCACACGGGGCCACGGCTTAACGTCCCATCCGACAGACGGCGGTCTTTCCTAGCCCATCGGTGCTCCCTACTGATCGTGGGCAGGGCGGGGAGTTTTGCGGAGATAAATCTCAACGCTGACCCAGCTGGAACACGAAACTGGGAACTACAGATTAGGCGCCTGGCGCGCTACCGACTGAGTCACCCCGTCCCTACCCAGTTCGAATCTGAACTATGCCTGCTTCGAGAATTTTCTTCGCGGATCCTACCGGTGAGAGGCTTGGAGAGTCTACCGTGTGTCGGATGGAACGTTAAGCACCGGCACCATGTGCAGGAGAGCCCATGCTCTGAACAACGTTAAAGAACAGGACGGATGGCATTGATAGGAAGCTTCCATCTGTCTCCTAATAGCTGCTCAGTGGATTTCCTTTCTCAAGCATCTCTGAAAACTATGGAGTCCTTGTTTCCTGGCCATTTAGCCCATTATGTACTAAAAAGTACAGTTCAGAGGCAGAACAACCCAACAACCCAATCCTACACACGGATTAACGTCACCTTTCGACAGCCGGCCTTCCCAAGATCAGTGGCTTTCCCTTTCTCATCAGAAGCAGAAAAGGTATTAAACAAAAATAAATAAATACCCCGTCAAGCAGCTGCTTGCCACAGAGGTCTGACAGGAGACTGTCAGTTTATATGCCCTAGTAGAAGGTCTGAGATGATGGCAGGACCTCAGCAGAAAAACGACACACACATTCATGCCTTACCCGGGGCTCGAACCCAGGTCCCGTAGATCAGTAGCCAAGCGTACTAACCACTCGACCACGGGACGGCTGAAAGGGTATTAGCAGATAAAAACTGTCAGATTAGGGGGCCTGTAATAGCTGAATTTAATATTTGTCACCTAAAGCATTTTCTGCCCTTTTTTTTTTGGCGTCCCTATAAAAATTTAAATAAGAATTTGAAAACATTTTCTGATGTCCACAGATATTGAGATATCCAGATTGATAACATAGATATAAATATGAAACTAAGTTTTGGCTTTCATATATTTTATTTAATTTAGTATATTTTTTTACTTAAAATAATAACATTTAAATTCAACGATGAATTTTAATAGGAGTAAAAAAATCTGACATGGATTTTAATATTCGTAAAACATTTTTTGTTCTTTTCAATCTTCATTTAATAGATTTATTATAATATATTTATGACATGAATGCTTTTCGAAACATAAAAAAGTGCAAAAATTAAAGTTGAAATTTAAAGTCAAAGGTCCAAACTTTAAAAAATACTGCCCTAGAATAATGCATTAGCAGGTAGACAAATTTTATTTCATTTAAACGATTTTTTTATTTGCAGTTTTTACGGTAGTATAGAGCTTTACGTTATAAAAATGCGAAGCAAAATTAAAGGGGAAAAATTAGCATACTGAATAATAAACGTTTAAGAGAAAGGGATGGAAAGTAAATTAAGATCTGTATCAGACTGGTCTCTCTATAGTTTGAAATTCACCAATATTTCTTCAGCATTTAAAAAAATCATCACAACTGGAATTTTCCAATAGCAGTATAACGTTTCTAAGAGCTTCTTAAACTAATAAATGAAAAAAAATGCCCCCTCAAGCAGCTGCTTGCCACAGAGGTCTGAGGAGCCTGTCAGTTTATATGCCACAGTAGGAGATCTGAGAGGATGGCAGGCCCTCAGCAGAAAAAACGACACACACACATCCATGCCTACTCCGGGCTCGAACCCAGGTCCTTTAGATCAGTAGCCAAGCGTGCTAACCACTCGGCCACTTAAACTAAGGTACTGCAAAATTCCCCGCCCTGCAAACGGTCAGTAGGAGACAGCGATGGATTTCAAAAGACCTCCGTCCGTTGCATGGCACGTTAGCCGTGGCACTGTGAGTCATATCCTCTGCACGTTAAAGAACACACGGATGACGTTGACAGGAGCTACCATCTGTCTACCAACAACTATCCAGTGGGTCCCCTCCTCGTCGCTCATCTCTGAGCTTTCGGGGTCCTCATGACCTGGCCATTTACCCATTGTTTGCAAAAAGTGTCGCTGAGAGGCAAAACAACTCAAACCTCAACTAAGGCGACCAGTTTAGTTTGCTAAAAAGAGGTAGATTTCAATAAGTGTTTCGATTTCACTTTATTGAAACTAAGGTGACCATGCGTTGGTTGGTTGTTTAGGGTTTTATGGCGCATTAGCATCTAAGGCTATAATGCGCCAAACGAATGTCCAAAATGTAAAAAGGTAAAAGTCATGAAACCCTCAACCAGTTTTTAAAAATAAATTACAAAGTCAACAACACAAGTGTAGAACAATAAAATGGCAAGCAGTAAATAACAATAAACAAGCGTAGAAATATGTTGTAAAAAAAAATAAAAGGTATCCCAGGTGTAAGCAACCTGGGCTAATCATATATATAATAAACAGTAGAGTAAAATTATAGACGAGTAAAATAACCTGTAAAGTGTAAAAATTGAAACACAGCGTTAAAACAACAATGATCAGATAACAAATGTCGGACGTAAAATCATGAGAGTAAAAAAACATATGGCATTCAAAGTTAAAACAGGGACAAGAAATTGAAATATGTTTGACAGATAAAATGGTGTCACAAAACTCGCACTTGGGTTCGTCGTCCGCCCGTAGAAGATACGAATGAGAAATAAACGAATGACTTAAGCGGAGCCAAGCAAGTTCAACTTCCACCAAGCGATTCCTGCGGTAACAAGACTGCCATGGTTTGATGATAGGTTTGATATCAAAGAGCTTGTTCGTAAGCTGTTCTGACCAAGATCTCTGCCACTGTGCCCGGAGCACGATCGTGAAACGCTGCCGGAAATCTAGATATGGAACCGAAAAGGGAGAGTCAGACAGGGGCGTGGCTGACCTGACAGCAGAATCTGATATGACCGGGTACCCAACAGAAATGGATGGTGGTGGTGGCTGGCAGACGATGTAGCTGCTGGCGGATCTTAGAAAGAACAGGGTGAGGCCGATGCCTCACCGAGATCAAAGCCTGTAGCGAACAAAGCGAGTCGATGTAAAACACACGCCGAAGATGATGCTTAGCCGCCATGTATTGCAAGGCGAAGCTGATAGCGTGCAACTCTGCAGTGAAGATAGAACACTGCAGTGGGATCTTGTCTGCAATGATTACATCACAGCAGACCATGGCCGATCCCACCGATGTGCTGGACTTTGAGCCATCTGTGAAGACAGGCAAGAAGTCCGGATACTCTGCACGATGGCTGGCAAAGAGTTGCCGGTAGACACAGTCGGGTGTAAAGGACTTGCACGTCCTGCACAGGGAAAAATCGCAGGAAATGGAAACAGCGAGCCAAGGTGGTAGTGGCTTGGTTGTCGACAGTGCGATGCTATCGAGACTGGTGTTGATGTCTCTCAGGTAGCCTCGGACTCGCAAACAAAATGGACGAATGTCAGTCGGCCAATTAGTGTAAAGCATTTCCCACTTTGGCTTGAAAACGCAGTCAAAAGTGGGATGACCAGGCAGGGATTGCAATTTAGATGCATATTGTAGGGACAACTGGTGACGGAGAAGAGATAAAGAGGGATCGTCCGTCTCGACGTATAGACTCTGGACCGGTGAGGTGTGGAAGGCTCCCATGCAAACACGGAGAGCCTGGTGATGGAAGGGGACCAGCACCTTCACCACCGAATCCCGGGCAGTCATACACCTGGGATCCATAGTTCAGTTTTGATCGGACAAGTGCACAGTAGAGACAGAGCAAAGAACATCGGTCCATCCCCCAAGAAAGGGAGAAGAGGACCTTGACGATGTTCAATGCCCGTGTGCACTTGGACCTGTGATGAAGTATGTATGGAAAAAAGATCAATTTCCGATCGAATATGAGACCGAGAAACTTGGTCTCCACCACAACTGGAATGATGTTACCCCCGAGCCGGAGCTCGGGATCCAGGTAAAGATTACGCTTGTGGTAAAAGTGCACACAAGTGGTCTTCTTTGGGGAGAACCGAAACCCGTTTGCCATCGCCCAAACCAAAAGATTGCTCAGGGCAATTTGCAGTTGCCTTTCAATGACCCTCATACTGGACGAAGAGCAAAAGATGCTAAAGTCATCAACATAGAAGGCATTGCCTACTGATGGAGGAAGATATCTAGTAATAGAATCAATATTGACAGCAAAAGGTGTAACATTCAGAACGCTGCCTTGTGGCACCCCCTTTTCTTGGGGGGTACCGCCGCGACAGACTGTTGCCAACACGGACACGAAAAGAACGTGCTGATAAGAAGTTGGAGATGAAGGTTGGCACGTGACCTCTCAAGCCGAAACTGTGGAGGTCATGAAGAATGCTGAATCTCAAAGCCGTGTCGCACGCTTTCTTGATGTCGAAGAAAATTGACACCAGGTGCTTTCTTCGTAAAAATGAATTTCTGATAGCTGATTCGAGGCGTATCAGATGGTCAAGAGTTGACCATTGCCTGTGAAAGCCACACTGGGCGTTGGAAAGAAGGCCGTGATGTTCCAAATACCAGGCCATACCTTACCACCCTTTCCAACACCTTGCAGACGTATCTCTTCAACGCAATTGGACGATAATTGGAAGGAATCTTGAGATCTTTGCCTGGCTTGGGGAAGGCCAAGACGATGGCCTCCCGCCAGGAGTCCGGAGTCTACTCCTCAATGAAAATACGGTTGAAGAGTCGGAGCAGTCGATCCTTACTCGATGGTGAGAGATGTTGGAGCATGGCATAATGGACATCATCTGGCCTGACGGCAGATGCACGAGAAGTGTGCAGAGCAAGGCAAAGCTCCTCCACTGTGAATGGCCTGTTGTAAGACTCCAGGCCATTCGAATGGAAGGACAGTGGAGAGTGTTCGGTCCTGCCCTTCTGGGCCAGAAACTCTGGGGAATAGGAGGACAGAGAAGAGATGGTGGAGAATGACTCCCCCAGAGTGTCGGCAATTGCTTTGGGATCAGCAATTGCCTGTCCATTGTGTTCCAGGATCGATAACGAGTGGAACGTGTAGTTCCCACCCATCTTCTGGACTTTGTCCCACACAACCTTAGAACTGGTCGTGCGGGTGATAGAAGACGTATATTTGACCCAAGATTCCTTCTGGCTCTGGCGCCGGAGGAAACGAGCTTTCTCCCTGGCGCATTTGAACGTTTCGAGGTTGGGGGTTGTCGGATGTCTCCGAAACACCCCACAAGCCTTGTTCTCAGCGTTACGAGCTGCGGTTCAATCTGGATTCCACCACGGTTTCGAAAAACGAGGAAACCGTGTCGACGTTTGAGGAATTGTTGATGCAGCTGATCTACGACACAGTCCGTTATCTCTGCTACTGCCACAATGATTGGCTCCTGTCTGACTGAGTGGTCATCGAGCTCAGAGAGCATCTTGAACCCACCCAAGTCACCCCGGTCTTGATCCCACCCAAGTCAGCCTCCACCTTGAGACACGTGAAAGGCTGTAAGCCCCCCCCCCCCCCGAGAGATGGTGCACACCACATGGAGGTGATCACTTCCGTAAGGGTTGTCCTCGACTTCACATGTAAAGAGTGGAAATATTGAGGAGGAGCAAATGGTAAGGTCAATGGCAGTGAAAGTGCGGTTGCGGAGTGAAAGTAAGTACTGACACCAGTGTTCAACAAGGAGAGAGTAGGATCCAGGAGTCACTGTTCCAGGACCCAACCCCTCCCATTGGTGTCATCACTGCCCCAAAATGGACTGTGTCCATCGATGTCCCCCATTATGAGGAAGAGGACAGCAGCTGCGAGACAAGATCATTAAGGTCTTCCTGGAAGACGATGCTCCCAGGTGGAAGATATACAGAGCAGACAGTCAGCGAGAACCCCACGAAGAGGTGAATGGCAAACCGCCTCTAAGTTTGTGGTGAACCTGGAATGGAGAATGGTTGCTCACGAGGATGCCGACAACCCCGCGAGCTGGACCATCTCCATCCCAGTCCCAGTGAACTCGAGAAAAGTGCCGGATCGTGGGGTCTGTGACTGTTTGCAAGTATGTCTCCTGCAGGCACACACAGATGGGCTGATGTGCCTGAAGAAGGGCCTTGATGTCATCAAGATTCCTCTGGAATCCATGACAATTCCATTGTAGGAGTGTGGCCACATCAGGACTTAGAAGAGTGGGCAGACGACGAATTCCTATTTAATTTAACTGCCGCAGAGGACGGTTTAGTGAATAGGGGGCGGTCTGTATCCATGTTCTCTTAATTGTCCAAGGGGCATGGATCAGTGACCGCCCTTTGTGGTACAGTTATTTTCTTTTTTGTCCTCGGTGGGGGCCCCTTAGGTTTGGAAGGTCTTGCTGTCTGAGAACGGGGAGGAGGAGGCCTTCCGGTGGAGGTGGAAGGCTGAGTAGCAGGAATGGAAACCGGGGTTGATGTCAATGTCGACACCACCCTCGGTTTCGCCTGCGTTAGGAGCTATTTTGCTGCAGGTGAGAAAGACTCAGTTGGTGGTACACTGATATCAGTCTGCACCACCACCGGAGTCATTGGAACAATGGGCTTTCCAATGACTGCACTGACATAGGAAACCTTGCCAGGTGGGGTGGGCGGTGCAGCTAGCTTTCTCGCCTCAACATAAGAGATGTTTTTTATGACATTTAGACGCTGAACCTCCTCTTCCTCCTTCCATTTCTGACAGTCACGGGAGTACGCTGGATGTTAGCCACTGCATTTCTCACAGTATGCCTTTTCTGCTGTGTAGTAAGGATCGAGTTGATCCTTACTGCCACCCCAGCATGCTGTGCAGGCATGATCGTATATCTGACAACAACGCAGAGGGTTCGTTATATACGGCCGAACCTCACAATGCAAGTAACCTGCCTTGATGGAAGAAGGCAGGCGTGGTGTATTAAATGTCACAATCAGTACCCGGGAGGGTTGTCCTCGACTTCACATGTAAAGAGTGGAAATATTGAGGAGGAGCAGATGGTAAGGTCAATGGCAGTGACCTATTTCCATCTTGGCGTATTGAAACCCGATGGACTGCTGTTACTCCTTGAGGTGCGAGCTCTGAGAGGATCTCCTCCTCAGTGTGAGGAGGCCCCACTCAGTGATTACACCCCGAGGGGAATTCAGAGTTTTGTGGGGGGTGAGCTCAACAGCCACCCCACCAATCTCTGTAACCTTCAGGAATAGTTCCGAATGTTTTGAACAAGCGGTCTCAACTTGTAAATTGCCAGATCGAAAGCGCTTGACGGATTTTGGCTCTTCCGCAAGACCTTTCAAACCTTTATTCATGAAAAATAGGGACATGTCCCCAAGCACCTGATCACCCGTGGAGTGGATGATCAGGAACTTCGGGAACGGAGTTACTGATAACGGAGACAATGAGGATAACGGACAATGAGACTAAGCAATGAGATAACGGAGACAATGAGGAAGATGGGGGCTCATGGCGAACCCTCTTAGCGGCATTGATCGCATTATTTTCTTCATCTACTTTCATTTTTGTGTTTTGTGTGGTTCAGTACCCGCTGTCCTCACCCTCCACGGAGCCCAACAAGGGGATGCCCAGTCGGGCGCTAAAGCTACGCAGGCACTATACCCACACAGACAGTGAGCCAAACCCTCAGAAATAAATAAAAGGAAAATAAAAAGAGAAATGTGCAGAACAAAATCATTCTACACAAAAGGAACAAACCGTAAAAGAAGAAAATTGTGAAAGACGAAACTGGCCTCACAAAGAAAGTATAACTTCAAAATAAAATAAGTTGTAAGTAAACTTGCGAACCTGTACCCGGACTGTGGTCAAGGTTACTCACCGCTCTGCATAGCTGACCCTATCAGGAGCTGCCCACCAGCCGATTGCTCCTGGGTGGCCACCCCAGGAGCTCCCGTTTACCGGAAGCAGAGGTAAAAGCAGTGTATAGCAGAGGCCCCGGAATCCGCTGCCCAGCCCTGCGACAGACAGGCTCCCCAATGGCAAGGCGGCCAAAGGGGACCCCGCCAGTCATGAGCTGAGGAGAGAAGATGGGGACCTGCGGGCAACTACCAGTATTCTCCTTTCCCGGGACACGGGTCTCCATGCACGGCAAACACGTGGGCGAGCGTTCTGGACCCTGTGAAGGTAACCGAGCCAGTGGAACTTTCACAGGGTGGTCCCCTCACCGCGTACAGGAGCTCGCATCGAGGGGTGACAATGCGTACCGCTTTTAGATTATTTGTACTGGTCAATTTAAATGTAATATTTCCTTGTGTTGTAGTTTTTTGTAATTCTTTCACTAAATAAATCCATTTATTTATTTTTTGCTCTTTCTCGTTGGGAAAAATGTGTTTCCAGCACTAAATGGAATCAATGTAGTAGAAATTTCGACATCCTTTTTTTGCATGCGATTCTAAAAATTTCTTGAGAATGAATAAAGCAAGTGTAAAATATTTATTTTAAAAAATAAATATAAATAAATATCCCCTCAAGCAGCTGCTTGCCACAGAGGTCTGACAGGATTTCAGTTTATATGCCAAAGCTGAAGGTCTGTGAGGATGGCGGGATCTCAGCAGAAAAGTAACACAAAAAGCCATACCTTACCTGGGACTCGAACCTAGGTCCCTTAGATGAGTAGCCAGGCACGATAACCACTTTAGTAAATGACAAGCTGAAAAAAAGCACACAAAATGCGCTAAACAATTCCAGCAAAAGAGCGTCTAAGTACCGCCTTGAGATACTTAGACTACATTGTTTTCGTTTTTCTGTGGGGATGCTGAGCAAATTTTGGAATATCTTATTCCAGAAACGTGAAGGGTGCTCTTTTTGTCTCGCTACCATAGCACAAAACAACAAAAGAAGGGAACACCAGATGATCGTTCTAATAGAGTAAGTATTTTATTCCTTGTAGTACTCAGTTGTGATTTATCAGGAGACGAATTCGACAGACTAATTTGTAGGTGTGTGATGCACCAACAGTTGGTCAGTTCGATCGACAAAAATTTCATTACGATAAATAATAAATCATCCGAGAAAAATTAATTTTTATTCATTACCAACTGACAGAAATATCGGACTATTTTTCTAATGTCGGACAATAAATCTATAAAGTAAGTAAATGTGCTGCTTTCATATATCGGTGTACTGTTTCCATGCATCGGTGTGCTGCTTTCACGCATAAATGCATTGCTTTCATGCATAAATGTATTGCTTTCATGCATAAATGTATTGCTTTCACGCATAAATGCATTGCTTTCATGCATAAATATATTGCTTTCATACATAAATGTATTGCTTTTACGCATAAATGTATTGCTTTCATGCATAAATGTATTGCTTTCATGCATAAATGTATTGCTTTCATGCATTAATGTACTGATTTCATACATCATTGTGCTGCCTTTGCGCATCAGTGTACTGCTTTCATGCATCAATGTACTATTTTTACGCATTGATGTACTGCTTTCATGCATCAATGTATTATTTTTACTCATTGATGTACTGCTTTCATGCATCAATGTACTATTTTTATGCATCAATGTACTGCTTTCATGCATCAATGTACTATTTTTATGCATCAATATACTGCTTTCATGCATCAATGTACTATTTTTATGCATCAATGTACTGCTTTCATGCATCAATGTACTATTTTTTATGCATCAATGTACTATTTTTATGCATCAATGTACTATTTTTACGCATTGATGTACTGCTTTCATGCATCAATGTATTATTTTTACTCATTGATGTACTGCTTTCATGCATCAATGTACTATTTTTATGCATCAATGTACTGCTTTCATGCATCAATGTACTATTTTTATGCATCAATATACTGCTTTCATGCATCAATGTACTATTTTTATGCATCAATGTACTGCTTTCATGCATCAATGTACTATTTTTTATGCATCAATGTACTGCTTTCATGCATCAATGTACTATTTTTATGCATCAATGTACTGCTTTCATGCATCAATGTACTATTTGTATGCATCAATGTACTGCTTTCATGCATCAATGTACTATTTTTATGCATCAATGTACTGCTTTCATGCATCAATGTACTATTTGTATGCATCAATGTACTGCTTTTATGCATCAATGTACTATTTTTATGCATCAATGTACTGCTTTCATGCATCAATGTACTATTTTTATGCATCAATGTACTGCTTTCATGCATCAATGTACTATTTTTATGCATCAATATACTGCTTTCATGCATCATTGTACTGCTCTCGCCTTTCAGAAATCTGGTTACCTTTGTGAAACTGGGATATTTCTACTCGGAATTGTAATCCGACAAAAAATTTAATTAAAACACTGAAATTGCACCAGACATAAGACGTAATACGATTTTTACACAAATCGACAAATGAGCGCAACACGGCGGGATATGCAAATGATTTTATTGACAGAGAAGTCAGACTGAGAGCTTTGGTGTTATAAAGCAAAACCTGTCATCGTTTCAACTAAATGCTTCTCAAGTAATGCTTTACTTAATGCTGCACCTTCTCTGAACTCTCGGAGTCCTAATCTGGCAATTGTCTGAAAAAAATTGACGTTCGGAGGTAAAAAAAACAACGCAACCCTCAGCACAAGCTATTTCCAGTTGATTTAAAGATTAATTTTATATCTTTCATTCTGTTTCAGAACTGTAACGACATAAAAATTCATATTCTTTAATTCCTCTCATGTCTTGGCAAAGAAACTTAAGTTTTGACTTCCACTGTTATGACATTGCTCTCTTTATGACGTCAAGAGAGGATTTCTTGCATTTTCGCTTTCAGTTCCAAATCCAATGCTGTTGTTTTTCTTTTTGTTCTTCAAACGATCGGATATTTCAGGATCAGCCGAAGATTTCGTTGCTGACTGTGGAGAGGGCGAAAGCATGCGATAAAAAAAGAAATCCACCAGTGAACAAATAACATTAATGTAATTCGAGAATAAATCTGTTATTGGGAAAAGAAAGTGCATCATGTTTAAAAGTCTCTTAGTAAAAAAAAAATTGAAATGCAGTGTTGAGATGCAATAACTTTCTATCATTAGCTGGGGCAACTGATCAACTCACATACTCGTATATGAACATAACTACCACAAATAAACTACCAGAATGCTACAGAATATACATGTTATGTCAATGGGAATCTAATTTAGAAGCTCTATCGGGTAAGGCATGGCTGTTTGTGTCGTTTTTCTGCTGAGGTCCTGCCATCCTCTCAGATCTCCTACTGTGGCATATAAACTGACAGGCTCCTGTCAGACCTCTGTGGCAAGCAGCTGCTTGAGGGGGTATTTATAACTTCTAAAATATGCATTTAATGGAAGAGACAAAGGAATCGGCAACCTCCTTTGAGCAGCATTTTATGCAGAGAGAGACTTCGTTGGTTTGGCTATGTTGCCCGTATGCATTACTATAGATTAGCGAATAAGGTTATGAACAGTGTGCCTAAAGACCGCTTAAAGGAAAGGGGGGGGGGGGAGACCTAGGATGCGGTGGGCAGACAATGTCAATCAGGACCTTGTTAGAATTGGGATACAATGACCAGGTGCAGCAGATGTAACTCAGGACAAACAATATTTTGTTTTATAAATCTACAATTTATTGTTTAACAGTCCAGCTTCCATAACCTTTTAATGCTGAACGAATATTATTGAAAATCGAGATTTAAATATATTTGATTATAATCTTTAATTTATCTTCAGTCACATTTTTCCATTAAATATATATTTTAGAAGTTATAGAGACTTTAAGTTAGATTCCCATTGACATAACATGGAAATTCTTTAATATTTTGATAGGACATATTGTGTATATATAATGAAAAACAGAAGTGATACAATTATGACTAAACTAATTAGTTATGCAACATAAAACTTCATTATTAAGTAAACATATTTTAAACAATCATATGAATAACGTATGCATCATAATCATATCAAATGTATTAATATATTATATATTGATGAAGAGATCGTATTATCAGTGACAGATTCTAGGAGGGAGAAAATTTTTAAATATTTAATTAATTTTTTTTGCTCTTGAGAATTTAATAAAAATCTTTCGCTAGGAAGGTTTTGACTTTTTTTTATACAATAAAAGTGATTCATGTCGATTTTGATTCACCAAAATTATATATTATAAATATATTTTAACGAAGTCTTTGAAGAATAATAAAGAAATTATTAAACTTCAAAGTCAAGGCAACACAATAGTCAGGCAAAACTTCGTGTAATGAAATTCTCTTCTTTTCATCCATAATTTTTCCATTTACAATTTTTAGTCGAGGTGATGGAAACGCCATCTACCGTTGCAGATCTCCGAGATTCGGAAAAGCGTTTCAGGTCCTAATTCATCTTTCCAGCTAGGCACCAGATTTTTTAAACCACCACGTAGTCAGAGAGGGGAGTAAATAAAATTAGAAAAATAATAAATACCCCCTCAAGCAGCTGCTTCCCACAGAGGTCTGACAGGATCCTGTCAGTTTATATGCCATAGTAGAAGGTCTGAGAGGATGGCAGGCCCTCAGCAGAATAACGACACAAACAGCCATGCCTTACCGGGGCTCGAACCCAGGTCCCTTAGATCAGTAGCCAAGCGCGCTAACCACTCGGCCATGGGACGGCGGAGAGGAGAATACCGCGTATGAAATTTGGGACTGTTCGATCAAGTATTTGAGGTTCTGGCTACCAAATTCTATCAAAGAAGGGGAATTAAAATAAAATGCATCCCCTGCTTCTTTTGTGTCCATCGAATAAATTTTTAATTCTATTAAGCACAATAATGGAAAGGACTTTACCTAGCATAGAAAGTAGATATAATACCCTCTATCATGGAAGATCATTGATCGACGTTAAATTCAGAGTGATATCTTCGATGATAGTTGAACAAATACGTCGAAATATATTTTAAATTTAAAAGATTACCCTGTAATTATAACAAGAACTTCGGTCACTTTTCTTAAGAATATGGAATAATAGTAGCTCTCGTAAAATCCTTGGGAACGACACCTTTATCATAAAATATTTTCAATATTTAGGCCAGCCATTTGAAAACAGAAATTACCCCTCGGGATTTATGTAATTTAAGTTCAGAAATAGCGAAAACAACTTTGATATAAGGCCAACATTAAAGCCACTAATTGCGTCTCTCCTCATTACAAACAATGGGAGTAAAACTAAACACATTGCTTATAGAACATCACTGAAATATTTAGCCCACCTAGCCATGATAGAATCCTTATCTTCAATAATCTTCCCATGTTTATACCTCAATTCCTGGCATAAGTGCCTGCTAATAATATATATTAAAATTTAAAAAAAATAAAAAAATACCCCCTCAAGCAGCTGCTTGCCACAGAGGTCTGACAGGAGCCTGTCAGTTATATGCCATAGTAGAAGGTCTGAGAGGATGGCAGGACCTCAGCAGAAAAACGACACAAACAGCCATGCCTTACCCGCGGTGCGAACCCAGGTCCCTTAGATCAGTAGACAAGCGCGCTAACCACTCGGCCATGGGACGGCTAGATCCAATAGCGTTAGCTAAAATAAAATTTTAAGTAACTCCAAATTTTAGCACATTGTTTTTAAAGCAGGATGACAACATGCTAATTTTTAAGTTTTGCATGCAGTTTATCAATGAGTACGGGATCAACATTTTCCCCTTGTATCTTCAACATTAATATCCTTATATTCTGTTGCTTTTGAACTGTTTTTCTATGATTTCTAAAAGGTACATAAATAAACATATTTCTTTTCAGAAAACGAAAAAAAAGTATAATTTGGTGAAGAAACTTTAAGTTTTAAAATGTTCTAGGATTAATACACCTATCTCACCATTTATAGGTCAAGAAATTGAAAACAGTTTTGTTTTACACGGTCAAGAAATTGAAACAGTTTCGTTTCACACGGTCAAGAAATTGAAACAGTTTCGTTTTACAAGGTCAAGCAATTGAAACCACTTTCGTTTTACACGGTCAAGAAATTGAAACTGGTTTCGTTTTACATGGCCAAGAAATTGAAACCGGTTTCGCTTTACGTGGTCAAGAAATTGCAACTGGTTTCATTTTACACGGTCAAGAAATTGAAACCGGTTTCGCTTTACGCGGTCAAGAAATTAAAACTGGTTTCGTTTTACGCGGTCAAGAAATTGAAACCTGTTTCTTTTTATACAGTCAAGACTGGTGACATTTACTTTTTCTAATAGAGAAGAGAATGTTATAACAAATATTACGCGTAAAATGGAAATAATCAAAAGAAACCAGGCTAAATTCTTTCATTATCAAGAAGTAAATTTTAAAATTAACTAATCGATTATCATCATCATCCTCAAGCAGCCATGGGCTACGGAGGTCCAACCAGATCATACAGTTTAATTCTCTAAGCATATCTGTCTTGAGGTACATCTGCTGCATCCGGTCACTGCACCCCAATTCTAACAAGGTCCTGTTTAGCATTATTTGTCCACCGCATCCTAGGTCTCTCCCTCTTTCTGAGGCCTATCCGCATACATTTATGTTATTTTTTTAAGTATTTATGTAATAATTTAATAAAAACTTCGAATTTTGATTATTTTTGTAGAAATAAAAGATCCATTATATTACAAAGAAGAAAAAAAATGTCAAAAACATTAATAAACTATGCAAAAAACAAGGAAATAAGAAACTACCTCTGATTTAGGCTCGGGTCTCCCGTATAGATCTTCCTTATTAAATTGGGGTTATCCTTATACACTGTTAAATAAAAAAAAAACATAACCCACAAAAGATAAAATAATTTAAGTAGTAATGAAATTAATAATTATAATAGATTTGGAAAATAGATGTTATCGGTTTAAATTTTTTGTACAATTATGCTATTTTTAGAATGAAATATATGTTATTCTCTTAAGCACCGTCGGTTCATCGAAAGGACTGCAATGGACATCTTGCCCAAGCGTGGTATGCATCTACATTATCGATGAGTATTTTTCGTGATAAACAAGAAATGTATGAGAAATTAATCTAAACTTATCTGAATTAGTGCAAATAAAGTACAAAATATTACTACATTAATATTTATATTACTGCTGAAATGAAATTTAAGATAAATATGTATCAATAGAACTTCAATGTACATTAATTGAAAACAAATTTTTTTCTTCTTTGAATCCTATTCTCTTTTTTCCTATAAGATATTCTTGATTTACACTGTTTCAGCTTAGAAGATGGGGGCGGGGTTGGCTCAGTCGGCAGCGCGCCAGGCTCGTAATCTGTAGTTCCCAGGTTCGAGTCCCAGCTGGGTCAGCGTTGAGATTTATCTCCGCAAAATTCCCCGCCCTGCCCACGGTCAGTAGGGGACACCGATGGGCTTGGAAAGGCCGCCGTCCATCGGATAGGACGTTAAGCCGTTGCCCCCTTGTGCGGGAGAGCCATACCCTGTGCACGTTAAAGAACACGCTGGATGGCCTTGACGGGAGGCTACCATCTGTCTCCCAACAGCTTTCCAGTGGGTCCCCTCCCCCAACCTTCTCTGAGCCTTCGGGGTCCATGTGACCTGGCCATTTAGCCCATGGTGTGCAAAAAAGTGCCGCTCAGAGGTAAAACAACCCAACTTAGAAGATGACTTTCTGGAACCTAGCTACAGTGTACATCAATGCAAAACGGAACAGTTAGAGACAGGATCATATTTAAAGAGGGGAAGGGTATGTCCCCCTCCCCCCTTCATAATGTTAGTAAGCCAAAATTATTAAACTTCTGCCTATTTCACACTTCAATAATTTTTGTAGAAACATCTAAAATGAAGTGGAAAATGTTAGTCCTCTAAAAATGAAGTGAAAAATGTTAACCCTCTAAAATGAAGTGAAAAATGTTAACCTTCTAAAATGAAGTGAAAATATTAACCCTCTAAAATGAAGTGAAAATATTAACCCTCTAAAATGAAGTGAAAATATTAACCCTCTAAAATTAAGTGAAAATATTAACCCTCCAAAATGAAGTGAAAGATGTTAACCCTCTAAAATGAAATGAAAAATATTATACAAATCCCCCCCCCCTCACACAGATACACAAACACACACTTTTTTTCCGGGCCTGGTCAGAGATAATTTTATAGCTGCAATGTATGTTTGTTGCTTGAAAATAAACAACAGATGTCGAATTTGTGTACTATCTTTTGCCTATTTAGATAAAACTCTGCAGTTGCTAAAAGACTAGAGGTTTAGGATTCGAGCAAAAAGCACATTCTCCTTCAATTTTTCCTTCCGTTCCTGTTCCGTAATAGTTCTAACTACTTAAAAACAGGCTGCAAGATGTATCTACGATTGCATCGATAAACTGAATTCGCAAGAGTCAATTAAATACTATAAGCGAACAATGTCTATGTTGAATAAAAACATATGTCCTATCCAATGGTAATGTTTCCCGAATATTTCAATGTTAACGTTGTTTGCATGATCCTGACTGTTTGGTTTTCTGGGACTATATCAAATAATAAAGCTTTCATGTATATATTATCCAGACCTCCACAACAAAGGTGTATTGTGTATGAGGAGGGGAGGTAGAGGTGTTAGAGGAGGAGGAAATACATACTGCTGATCCTGGGAATAATTCGCCAGAGTAGCAGCCAGTCTGTCTCTTTTACATATTCCTGACGTTCTAATGCATCAGCATTTGTCTGAACATTCCTACGAGTTTTTTTTAGAAAAAAAAATTAAATAAAACTGTACTATTTTGGAGTACATTAATGTTTTAGTTCAAAAGTTATGGTTTTTAGTTCAAAAGAGGAAAACTTTTCCTTTGTATTAAATGAGATTTCTGTCTTCTCCAATAACTATTCTGCCTCGATGAAAAACCGAACACCGAAGGTCTTGGATTGGGTTTTTTGCCTCTGAACTGCACTTTTTTTGCATACTGTGGAATAAATGGCCAACTTTCTCTGAGGCTTGGGGATCCTTGTGACCTGGTCATTTAGCCCATTACATGCATAGAAGTGCCTCTCAGATGTAAAACAACCCAATCTTAACAGCTATCCTCTCGTTTAGTGAGCCCATGGGATTGTTTCGACCTTGGACATTTACCACATCGCGCGCAAAAATCCTTTTAGAGGTAAAACAACCAACATTAATGTACTCTTACATTAATGTATGTAAATTTTATCTTTGACATCTTTTTTTTTTTAAATCCGAGTTTTTTAAAAATCCGAGATATTTTTTTTTTGATTATGTCGTTTGTCTGTTCGTGTGCATCATGCAACTGTTTCGTTCTCAGTAGATGTTTTAAAAATAATTTTGGTTTTGGATAGATTTTGAAGAATTATTGTGATTCGTGTTTTTCCAATCTTCCAATAGAGTTAACTGCGCCTTTTTAACCGTGGAAATATTTTTAAAATGTAAATCTTTAAGCAAATGTCTCCAGCGTTCTATCTACGGTAGAAATAAGAAATTTTGATGGGGAATTCACAAACGAAATTGCAAATTTCGATGAACTCCTCACTCTTAAAAAAGACGGTAGGCTACGAATAGCATTATGAGTCAATGCATTGTATTCATCATTGTTATATACGATCAATATAAACGCGAAATTCTGTTAACAGGAAATATTTACACTGATCCTCTGACTTTCGTATTAACAGTTTTACACTGCGTTTTGTTCCAAGTAATAAATTATGTTTCTTTGTTTTATGGATAATAAAATGTAACTATCCACAATTTCCGACTGATGTTTCACTTCGCATTTCTACTGTAAGAGGATGCTAAAGTTGGAAAGTAACGGACTCTTTGACAAAGAGCTTTTTTTGCTCAGGAGTAGTAATTACTTTAAGGTGTAATAAACTTGCTTTTTTCTCTAATTGAAACGTAAGTATGTATAAGGTAATTTTGAAGGTTACGACGATACGTTTAAGCAACTTTAACACATGCTTGCAGAAGTGAATCCTCGCAAATGGTTTTATTTCACCTTCGTCCTTCGTATAACCGAGGGGTTAACGTATGAGTCACCGAAAGAGGTGACGGTGAGATGTAGAAGTAACTAAGCTAGAAAGAAAGTGGCTTAGACGGAGGAGTCACTTTCGTTTAGCACATCAAAATGATATAGCTCTTTCTAAAAAATCATCCTCGAAAGAACAGGGTTCGGTTCTCCGTGAACGAAATTATGTAGTTATATATAAGAAAGAATAGCGCTTTTTTCCAGGTTATATTTGTTAACACATGTACATGTATATAGGTTAGGCATTGAAATGTGCTACTTACATACTTGTAGAAGCTGAACGTTTCGACTGTACTGGGGCGGGGGTGGCTCAGTCGGTAGCGCGCCAGGCTCGTAATCTGTAGTTCCCAGGTTCGAGTCCCAGCTGGGTCAGCGTTGAGATTTATTTCCGCAAAATTCCCCGCCCTTCCCACGGTCAGTAGGGGACACCGATGGGCTTGGAAAGGACGCCGTCCGTCAGATGGGACGTTAAGCCGTGGCCCCGTGTGCGGGAGAGCCATACCCTGTGCACGTTAAAGAACACACTGGATGGCCTTGACGGGAGGCTACCATCTGTCTCCCAACAGTTGTTCCAGTGGGTCCCCTCCTCCAACCTTCTCTGAGCCTTCTGGGTCCATGTGACCTGGCCATTTGGCCCATGGTGTGCAGGGGAGTGCCGCTCAGAGGTAAAACAACCCTACTTTCGACTGTACTCAGCAGTCATCATCAGGGAGATGCACAGTTCCATGGGGAAGCGGTTCGTTGTTGAAACTTTATATTATATGGAAAAGTAATATATTTTAATTTAAAAACATTTAAGCTGGAAAAAAGCCAAGAGATGTGATAGAGAAAAAGTCACTGAAAAGCTGATATGTTCAGGAACACTTTGACACATTTTCGTGTCAGCAGCGAGAAAGCCATTTTCCACACGTGTCGGTCACCACGTTCAAAAGAGCAATAACTGGACAGTTAGGAGTCGAGTTAGGCTTGTGCGACGCGAAGGAGGAGTGCTGCCGTATGGCCGATGGTGGCAGGTGGTGGGGTGGGAACTCACGTAGCAAGATGCACCCGGCAGCAGGAAAAAGAGCTGTGTTAAAGTTGCAGCATCTGTCCCTGAATGCGAAGATTTCGAGGGTTTCTCGGAAAACAACTTGAGTTTAGGAGTTGAATGCAGAATCGAATTGCGGGACTAACTGGCCTTGAAGGATAATTTTAGCAAGGTGGTGCGTGGAGTTTTGTTTTTGTAGTGCAGCAGATGCAGAAAGAGGGGGTATCTGCGAGAGAAATTGGGATAAAATTAAGGGAAGGACGGGAATGTGTTGGGTACTGGGACATAAAGTCAAAGGAAACAGTTTGGCGTGATCGGGGATGCCTTTTAAATTTCGGATCTTCTAGAGAAAGTCGGCAGTTGAGGAGGTGGTTCTGTGATATGGAGGGAAGAAAAGATTGAAATAATTTTAATGAATCTTTTGCGAGATTAAATGCAGGTGCAAGATATTTCGAAAATAAGAGGTCGAAAAGGGTGTGAGAATTTGTGTGTTTTGATTTTAACAAAAATGGATGGAGCCCAGGGATAAAGAAGTGTAAAAGCACATTTTTGAAGATGTCTGGAAGAAAATATTGCTCTGAATGCTTTGACTTTTTGGGGTAGTCCGCAAGTGGGATCTCTTTGAAGTCCTTAATGAGAAACATTTATTTCAGCTAAGGTTGGTTCCATTTTTGCATGAAAGATTCAGGCATCCAAGACAAGTTGTATAGATTTGTCAGCAGATAGTATTCGGATGGAGGGATATTTTTTAATATTATTAAGAATGGGAAGGCATTCCTTGCATTCCTTGAATGCAATTCAAGGCATTCCTTGAATGCCTTATTAATGTCAGTCGACTCGGAGAGTTTCGGTAAAGCTTGTTGGAATAGCTTAAATAGTTGAAATCGTAATTTATCTCTGTCTAGCTCCAGCACCCGATTGACAATGCTTTCAAATTACGTGGTCCATTTCCGTGGGGTAAAACTAAATTTTGTTCATAGTTCTAGGAGGTTGGTTCCTTCAGAAGTAAATCTGTGAGACGAAAGGTTTATTAAGAAAGGCACCGGTAGCTTGGCTAGTGGTTGGGTTGGGTTGTTTTACCTATGAGCGGCACTTTTTTGCACACCATGGGCTAAATGGCCAGGTCATATGGACCCCGAAGTCTCAGAGAAGGTTGGGGGAGGGGACCCACTGGAAAGCTGTTGGGAGACAGATGGTAGCCTCCCGTCAAGGCCATCCAGCGTGTTCTTTAACGTGCACAGGGTATGGCTCTCCCGCACAAGGGGGCAACGGCTTAACGTCCTATCCGATGGACGGCGGCCTTTCCAAGCCCATCGGTGTCCCCTACTGACCGTGGGCAGGGCGGGGAATTTTGCGGAGATAAATCTCAACGCTGACCCAGCTGGGACTCGAACCTGGGAACTACAGATTACGAGCCTGGCACGCTACCGACTGAGCCAACCCTGCCCCTGGCTAGTGGTTTTACAGTATGACTGTATTTAGTTTTATGGTTGTTTAGTTTCTTTTACAATTGTTAGAGCTTCTGCTCTTTCTGTTTTTTGGTGAATCCCCTGAAAGAGTTCGTATAGGGTGATGGCAGGAATGGTTTTTAGCAATCTGTAGGTGCAGTTCGTTACATTTGTTTTTTCTCGGATACAGATACGCAGCAATTTCATTTCAGCAGTGTGAATATAAACTGACAGGCTCCTGTCAGACCTCTGTGGCAAGCAGCTGCTTGAGGAGGGATTTATTATTTTATTTTTAGTGTGAATGATGATCCTTCGTTCCGCGACGGTTTTGTTATTGAACTTGATTCTTAAAACCTTTTTTCCCAATTAATGAACGTAACGGGCAAAAAAGCGTTATTCTTTCTTATACGTTAATAATGATGCCGTGAAATGGTTTCTCAATTTATCAGTTCCTTTTCTACACAGTTATGTCGGCAGGGATTTAGAATATCGTCTCCTCGAGCTTTACCGTCTATAAAGTGATTTCTGTAAGGGAGAGTTGGATTGTTTTACCTCTGAGCGGCACTTTTTGCACACAATGGGTTAAATTGCCAGATAATAAGGATCTCGCTGGCTCAGAGAAGGTTTGAGGAGAGGACTCACTGGAAAGCTATTGGGGGACAGATGGTAGCCTTCCATCAATGCCATCCAGCATGATTTTTTACGTGCACAGGGTATGGTTGTCTCCCGCACACGGCGTCATGGCTTAACGTCTCATCCGACGGACGGCGGCCTTTCCTAGCCCATCGGTGTCCCCTACTGACTGAGGGCAGGGCGGAGAGACTTGCAGAGATAAATCTCAACGCTGCCCCAGGCGGAACTCGAACCTAGCGCGCTACCGATGGATCCACCCCCGTTCCGTATGGGACAGTATAGAACACCACTTCATTACGTGAACGCCTGCAAAAGAAAAAAAACAAACATTCAAACTGTGTTAAGTTGATTTGGGAATATACAAAGCACATCAAATTAAGCCATTTCGCTCAGCAAAACGTTGAGCACAGCTAAGGCCCACGCAATGTTGGTTGGTTGGTTGTTTGGGGTTTTTTTGGCGCAAGAGCAACAGGGCTATATTGCGCCAAACAAAAATATATAAATTGATAAAAGTCATTGAACCCACAACCAAAGTTAAAAACACACAGAAACATAACCAGAACAAGAAAGATAAGTAAAAATGGCAAAAAGTAACAACACGTGTAAAATCGACAATAAAATGGGTGTATAGGACCCAGCAAAAAACAGAAACAAGCGTAAAATCAAAGTAACAAAGTAAAAAGGTTCATAAACGCATAAAATATCCAGTAAAACGTAAAAAGTCAAATACAGGAGTTAAAAACGATTCATCGGATAAAAGATGTCCGAGTGTAAGGGGCTCGGACGTAAAATCATGAGAGTTAAAAAACATTCGTCTTTCACAGTTAAAACATCGACATTCAATTAAAATATGTTTGATAGTTAAAAAGGTGTCACAAAACTCACACTTAGGTTCGTCGTCCGCCCGTAAAAGAAACGAATGAGTAATAAACGAATGACCTAAGCAGAGCCGAGCAAGTACAACTTCCTCCTTGCGATTCCTGCGGTAACAAGACTGCCATGGTTTGATGATAGGTTTGATCTCAAAGAGCTTGTTCGTAAGCTGTTATGACCAAGATCTCTGCCACTGTGCCCGGAGCTCGGTGGAAAAACGCTGCCGGAAATCCAGATAGGGAACCGGCAACGGAGAGTCGGACAGGGGCGTCTCTGACGTGGCAGCAGAATGTGCCAGATCATTACCCCTGATTCCGACGTGACCGGGCACCCAACAGAAATGGATGGTGGTGGTGGCTGCCAGACGATGTAGCTGCTGGCGGATCTTAGTAAGAACAGGGTGAGGCCGATGCCTCACTGAGATCAAAGCCTGTAGCGAGCTAAGCGAGTCAGTGTAAAGCACACACCGACGATGATGCTTAGTCGCCACGTGGTCCAAGGCGAGGCTGATAGCGTGCAACTCTGCAGTGAAGATGGAACACTGCAGTGGGATCTGGTCTGCAATGATTACATCACAGCAGACCATGGCTGATCCCACTGAAGTGCCGGACTTCGAGCCATCTGTAAAGACAGGCAAGAAGTCCGGGTGCTCAGCACGATGGCTGGCAAAGAGTTGCCGGTACACACAGTCGGGTGTAAAGGCCTTCCCCTTCCTGCACAGGGAAAAATCGCAGGAAGGGGAAACAGCGAGCCATGGTTGGTTGGTTGTTTGGGGTTTAATGGCGCATCGGCAACAAGGCCATAATGCGCCAAACAAAAGACAATATAAAAGATAAAAAACATAGATCCCCATAACCAAAAGTTAAAATACATTTTCAACATTGTAAAGTGATAAAATAACAAAAAACAAGTGTATATGAACAGAGTAAAACAACTGTAGAATTATTAAATAAAATATACCCAGGTGTAAGAGACCTGGGGTAAATAATACATAAAGGCAAGGTAAAATCAAATTCGGTTAAAATATCCACAATATTTCAAAAAGGTAAAAACTGAAGATAAAATGCAATGATCAGATAAAAGATGTCCGAGTGTAAGAGGCTCGGACATAAAATTATGGAAATTAAAAATCACACGCCGTTCAAAGTTAAAAGCAGAGCATGAGATTAAAATATGTTCGATTGTTAAAATGGTGTCACAAAACTCGCACTTAGGTACATCGTCCGCCCGTAGAAGAAACGAATGAGTAATATAGGAGTGACCTAAGCGGAGCCGAGCAAGTACAACTTCCTCCTTGCGATTCCTGCGGTAACAAGACTGCCATGGTTTGATGATAGCTTTGATCTCAAAGAGTTTGTTAGTGAGCTGTTCCGACCAAGATCTCTGCCACTGTGCCCGGAGCTCGGTGGTAAAACGCTGCCGGAAATCCAGATATGGAACCGGCAACGGAGAGCGGGATAGGGGCGTGGCTGACTTGGCAGCAGCATCTGCCAAGTCGTTGCCCCTAATCCCGACGTGACCGGGCACCCAACAGAAATGGATGGTGGTGGTGGCTGCCAGACGATATAGTTGCTGGCGGATCTTAGTAAGAACAGGGTGAGGCCGATGCCTCACCGAGATCAAAGCCTGTAGCGAGCTAAGCGAGTCGGTGTAAAGCACACACCGACGGTGATGCCTAGTCGCTACGTGGTCCAAGGCGAGACTGATAGCGTGCAACTCTGCAGTGAAGATGGAACACTGCAGTGGGATCTGGTCTGCAATGATTACATCACAGCAGACCATGGCTGATCCCACTGAAGTGCCGGACTTCGAGCCATCTGTAAAGACAGGCAAGAAGTCCGGGTGCTCAGCACGATGGCTGGCAAAGAGTTGCCGGTACACACAGTCGGGTGTAAAGGCCTTCCCGGTCCTGCACAGGGAAAAATCGCAGGAAGGGGAAACAGCGAGCCAAGGTGGTAGTGGCTCAGCTGTCGACTGTGCAACGCTATCGAGACTGGTGTTGATGTCTCTGAGGTAGCCTCGGACACGCAAACCAAAAGGACGAATGGCAGTCGGCCGATTATTGTAAAGCATTTCCCACTTCGGACTGAAAACGCAGTCCCAAGTGGGATGGCCAGGCAGGGATCGCAATTTAGACGCATATTGTAGGGACAACTGCTGACGGCGAAGAGATAAAGAAGGTTCGTCGGTCTCAACGTAAAGACTCTGGACCGGTGAGGTGCGGAAGGCTCCCGTGCAAACACGGAGAGCCTGATGATGGAGGGGATCCAGCACCTTCACCACCGAATCCCGGGCCGAGTCGTACACCTGGGATCCGTAGTCCAGTTTCGATCGGACAAGTGCACGGTACAGAACGGCGGAGCAAAGTGCACGGCGGACAAGTGCACGGCGGAGCAAAGAACATCGGTCCGCCCCCCAAGAGAGGGAGGAGAGGACCTTGACGATGTTCAATGCCCGCGTGCACTTGGACCTGAGATGACGTATGTGAGATAAAAAGGTCAATTTCCGATCGAATATGAGACCGAGAAACTTGGTCTCCGCCACAACTGGAATGATGTTACCCCCGAGCCGCAGCTCGGGATCCAGATGAAGATTACGCTTGTGGCAAAAGTGCACACAAGCGGTCTTCTGTGGGGAAAACCGAAACCCGTTTGCCGTCGCCCAAACCGAAAGATTGTTCAGGGCAATTTGCAGTTGTCTTTCAATGACCCTCATGCTGGACGAAGAGCAAAAGATGCTAAAGTCATCAACATAGAGGGCATTGCCTACTGATGGAGGAAGTTGTCTAGTTATAGAATTTATCTTGACAGCGAAAAGCGTAACACTCAGAACGCAGCCTTGTGGCACCCCCTGTTCTTGGGGGTACGGCTGCGACAGAGTGTTACCGACACGGACACGAAAAGAGCGTGTCGATAAGAAGTTGGAGATGAAGATCGGCATGTGACCTCTTAAGCCGAAACTGTGGAGGTCACGAAGAATGCCGAATCTCCAAGCCGTGTCGTACGCTTTTTCGATGTCGAAGAAAATGGACACCAGGTGCTCTCTTCTTAAAAATGAATTTCTGATAGCCGATTCGAGGCGTATCAGATGGTCAAGAGTTGACCGTTGCCTGCGAAAGCCACACTGGGTGTTGGAAAGAAGGTTGTGATGTTCTAAATACCAGATGAGTCTGGCATTTACCATTCTTTCCAACACCTTGCACACGCAGCTTGTCAATGCGATGGGACGATAATTGGAAGGAATTTTGGGATCTTTGCCTGGCTTGGGGAAGGCCAAGACGATGGCCTCCCGCCAGGAGTCCGGAAACTGCTCCTCGAGAAAAATGCGATTGAAGAGATGGAGCAGCCGATCCTTACTCGATGGTGAAAGATGTTGGAGCATGGCATAATGGACATTGTCCGGCCCTACAGCAGAGGCACGAGAAGAGTGCAGAGCAAGGCGAAGCTCCTCCGCTGTGAATGGCCTGTTGTAAGGCTCCAGGCCATTCGAGTGGAAAGACAGCGGAGAGCGCTCCGCCCTGCCCTTCTGGGCCAGAAACTCGGGGGAGTAAGAGGAAGACGAAGAGATGGAAGAGAAGGACTCCCCCAGAGTGTCGGCAATTGCTTTGGGATCAGCAATTGCCTGTCCATTGTGCTCCAGGATCGATAACGAGTGGGACGTGTAGTTCCCACTCATCTTCCGGACTTTATCCCACACGACCTTAGAAGGAGTCGTGCGGGTGATAGAAGATGTATACTTGATCCAAGATTCCTTCTGGCTCTGGCGTCGGACGAAACGAGCTTTCGCTCTGGCGCGTTTGAAATTTTCGAGGTTGGGGGTTGTCGGATATCTCCGAAACACCCCCCAAGCCTTGTTCTGAGCCTTACGAGCTGCGGTGCAATCTGGATTCCACCACGGTTTCGGAAAGCGAGGAAACCGTGTAGAAGTTTGAGGAATTGTTGATGCAGCTGCATCTACGATACAGTCCGTTATCTCCGCTACTGCCACATTGATTGGCTCCTGGCTGACAGAGTGGTCATCGAGCTCAGAGAGCAGCTCGAAACCACCCCAGTCAGCACGATCGAGCCTCCACCGCGAGACGCGTGAAGGGCTGCAAGGCCCCCCACGAGAGATGGTGCACACCACGGGGAGGTGATCACTTCCATAAGTGTTGTCCTCGACCTCCCATGTAAAGAGTGGAAGGATCGAGGAGGAGCAGATGGTGAGGTCAATGGCAGTGAAAGAGCGGGTTGGGGAGTGAAAGTAAGTACTGACACCGGTGTTCAACAGGGAGAGAGAAGGATCCAGGAGCCACTGCTCCAGGACCCCGCCCCTCCCGTTGGTGTCAGCACTGCCCCAAAGTGGACTGTGTCCGTTGAGGTCCCCCATAATGAGGAAGGGGGACGGCAGCTGCGAGACGAGATCATCAAGGTCTTCCTGGAAGACGATGCTCCCAGGTGGAAGATATACAGAGCAGACAGTCAGCGAGAACCCCACGAAGAGACGGATGGCTACCGCCTCGAAGTTCGTGGTGAGGGGTACGACCTGGAATGGAGAATGGTTGCTCAAGAGGATGGCGACACCCCCGCGAGCCAGACCATCTCCATCCCGGTCCCGGCGAACTAGTGAAAAGTGCCGGATCGTGGGATCTGTGACTGGCTGCAAGTATGTCTCCTGCAGGCACACACAGATGGGCTGGTGCGCCTGAAGGAGCGCCTTGATGTCGTCAAGATTCCTCTGGAATCCACGACAATTCCATTGTAGGAGTGTGGCCATCTCAGGACTTAGAAGAGTGGGCGGACGACATGTTTCTATTCAACTTAACCGCCGCAGAGGACGGTTTAGTGAATAGGGGGCGGTCGGTATCCATGTCCTCGGAATCGTCCGAGGGGCATGGATCGGTGACCGCCCTTTGTGGAGCTGTTATTTTCTTTTTAGGCCCCGGTGGGGGCCCCTTCGGTTTGGAAGGTCTTGCTGTCTGAGGTCGGGAAGGAGGAGGCCTTCCGGTGGAGGTGGAAGGCTGAACTGCAGGAATGGAAACCGGGGTTGATGTCGAAGTCGACACCACCCTCGGTCTCGCCTGCGTAAGGAGGTACTTCGCAGCTGGCGAGAAAGACTCAGTAGGTGGTACACTGATGTCTGTCTGCACCGCAACCGAAGTCATTGGAACGATGGGCCTTCCAATGACTGCACTGGCATAGGAAACCTTGCCAGGTGGGCGGGCGGTGCAGCAAGCTTTCTCGCCTCAGCATACGAGATGTTATTCACGACTTTGAGGCGTTTTACCTCCTTTTCCTCTTTCCACTTCGGACAGTCGCGGGAGTACGCCGGATGTTCGCCACTACAGTTCACACAGCATGCCTTTTCTGCTGTGCAGTCAGGATCGAGATGATCCTTACTGCCACAGCGAGCACAGGTGGGCTTGCCCCTGCATGCTGTGCGGGCATGACCGTATATCTGACACTGAAAACAGCGCAGAGGGTTCGGTATATACGGCCGTACCTCACAATGTAAGTAACCTGCCTTGATGGAAGAAGGCAGGCGTGGCGTGTTGAATGTCACGATTATCACCCGAGTGGGTGTTAATTTCCCATCACGGCGTGTTGAAACCCGGTGGACCGCTGTTACACCTTGAGGTGTGAGCTCCGAGAGGATCTCCTCCTCAGTGACTTTGAGGAGGCCCCACTCGGTAATCACACCCCGAGAGGAATTCAAAGTTTTATGGGGAGTGACTTCGACAGCCACCCCACCAATTTCCTTGACTTTCAGGAGTAGTTCCGAGTGTTTGGAACAAGCGGTCTCAACTTGTAAGTCGCCAGATCGTAAGCGCTTTACGGATTTCGGTTCTCCCGCAAGACCTTTCAAACCTTTATTAACGAAAAAAGGGGACATGTCCCCAAGCACCTGATCACCCGTGGAGTGGATGATCAGGAACTTTGGGAACGAAGACACAGACACAGAAGACAACGGCAGAGATAACTTTGACAACGAGGAAGATGGGGGCTCATGTCGAGCCCTCTTGTTGGCGGCGATCGCATTATTTTCATCACTCTCTCTCATGGTTTTTTTAGTGTGGTTCAGTGCCCGCTGTCCCCACCCTCCACGGAGCCCAACAAGGGGACGCCCAGTCGGGCGCCAGGGCTACGCAGGCACTATACCCACACAGACAGTGAGCCAAGCCCTCACAAATAAATACAAGGAAAATGAAAAGAGAAATGTGCAGAACAAAAACGTTCTACACAAAAGAAACAAAGCTTAAAATAACAAAATTGTGAATGGCCAACCTGGCATCAAAAAGAAAAGATAACGACAAAAGGAAAATAAGTTGTGAGGAAACTTGTAAACCTGTACCCGGACCGTGGGCAAGGTTACTCACCGCTCTGCACGGTTGACCCTAGCAGGACCTGCCCACCAGCCGATTGCTCCTGGGGGGGCCACCCCAGGAGCTCCCGTTTACCTGAAGCAGAGGCCAAAGCAGTGTATAGCAGCGGCCCCGGAAGTCGCTGCCCAGCCCCGCGACAGACAGGCTCCCCAATGGCAATACGGCCAAAGGGGACCCCACCAGTCATGAGCTGGGGAGAGAAGACGGGGACCCCTGAGCAACTGCCAGGATCCTCCTTTCCAGGGACACGGGTCTCCGCGCACGGCAAACATGCGGGCGAGCGTTTAGGACCCTGTGAAGGTAACCGAGCCAGCGGGAACCTTCACAGGGTGGTCCCCCTCACCACGTACAGGCGCTCACACCGAGGGGGCGAGCCATGGTGGAAGTGGCTCAGCTGTCGACTGTGCAACGCTATCGAGACTGATGTTGATGTCTCTGAGGTAGCCTCGGACACGCAAACCAAAAGGACGAATGGCAGTCGGCCGATTTGTGTAAAGCATCTCCCACTTCGGACTGAAAACGCAGTTACAAATGGGATGGCCAGGCAGGGATCGCAATTTAGAAGCATATTGTAGGGACAACTGCTGACGGCGAAGAGATAAAGATGGTTCGTCGGTCTCAACGTAAAGACTCTGGACCGGTGAAGTGAGGAAGTCTCCCGTGCAAACACGGAGAGCCTGGTGATGGATGGGTTCCAACACTTTCAACACCGAATCCCGTGCCGAGTCGTACACCTGGGATCAGTAGTCCAGTTTCGATCGGACAAGTGCACGGTACAGGCGGAGCAAAGAACATCGGTCTGCCCCCCAAGAAAGGTAGGAGAGGACCTTGACGATGTTCAATGCCCGCGTGCACTTGGACCTGAGATGACGTATGTGTGGTAAAAAGGTCAATTTCCGATCGAATATGAGACCGAGAAACTTGGTCTCCGCCACAACTGGAATGATGTTACCCCCGAGCCGCAGCTCGGGATCCAGATGAAGATTACGCTTGTGGCAAAAGTGCACACAAGCGGTCTTCTGTGGGGAGAACCGAAACCCGTTTGCCGTCGCCCAAACTGATAGATTGTTCAGGGCAATTTGCAGTTGTCTTTCAATGACCCTCATGCTTGACGAAGAGCAAAAGATGCTAAAGTCATCAACATAGAGGGCATTGCCTACTGATGGAGGAAGTTGTCTAGTAATTGAATTAATCTTGACAGCGAAAAGCGCAACACTCAGAACGCAGCCTTATGGCACACCCTGTTCTTGGGGGTACGGCCGCGACAGAGTGTTACCGACACGGACACGAAAAGAGCGTGTCGATAAGAAGTTGGAGATGAAGATCGGCATGTGACCTCTTAAGCCGAAACTGTGGAGGTCACGAAGAATGCCGAATCTCCAAGCCGTGTCGTACGCTTTTTCGATGTCGAAGAAAATTGACACCAGGTGCTCTCTACGTAAAAATGAGTTTCTGATAGCAGATTCGAGGCGTATCAGATGGTCAAGAGTTGACCCCCCCCCCCCCGGAATGTAGCGCAGTTCCATATTACATATACGTATATATGAGTGAATGTAAAAAGTGTAAATAAATGGTGTGCTGTCCTCTACATGGTGCAGTGGACATAGATTTCTTTCTTAAAGAGATATCAAATCCGACGCACATCGAATTACGGGTGTAACAATCCGCGGATCGGTGCATTCATCTAGAATAACTGGTGAAGTTTAATTAAACGAAATAATTTAATTATCTTTCATTAAGCCGAACACGATAGAAGTATTTCAGAATTTAGATGAAGATATAATTTTGTAGAAGATAACAAATATTGGACAAAAAACAAGCTTTATGTTAAAAGAATTATCTGCAGCTTTCCATTCCCCTGCACATGTCACACACTTGATCTAGTGAAAATCAAGTTCAGAATACTGGTTGTTTTGGAGTAGATTGTAAATTTTAATTAGCAATATATTATTCCCCGAAAGTATTAGATTTGATTTCAGTGTTTAAAATGATAAATAGAAATTAAATAGCACAAGATGATGGCTCTTTACAGTTTTGTGATCTTTCTAAAATATAGAAAAAATGCACCGAGGTAATTTTGTGAACGAGCTTTTCATTTAATCTTAAAATATTATTCGTTCAACGTTTCATATTTACAAATATTATTTATTTTAAATTACATAATTAATTATATATTAATAATTAATTAATTAATCCTCTGTTTAACCACTGCTTTCAGGTAAATGAATGTTTCATAATTCACTCAAAACCAGCCACATTTTTTAATGCAGCTTATTTACCAATCAAGACATCTATAAACTCCCCGCCTTGCCCACGGTCAGTAGGGGACACTGATGGGCTTGGAAAATCCGCCGTCCGTCGGATGGGACGTTAAGCCGTGGCTCCTTGTGCGGGTTAGCCATACCCTGTGCACGTTAAAGAACACGCTGGATGGCCTTGACGGGAGGCTACCATCTGTCTCCCAATAGCTGTTTCAATGAGACCCCTCCCCCAACCTTCTCTGAACCTTCGGGGTCCATGTGACCTGGCCATTTAGTCCATGGTGTGTAAAAAAGTGCCGCTCAGAGGTAAAACAACCCAACCCATCTATAAACTGGGAGAATGTTAAAATGAAGACAAAAATGTTGCTTTCTCGAGTGCAGAAGGATACTCTTAAACCTACCGCCTATTTTATTTTAATTAACGAGTGATTTGCTTTGCGAAGATCATTGGTAATAGAATAATTTCTTGACATTAAATTGAAGTTGCCTAGATTTCAAAACGACAAAAAAATATTTTCTCAATTATCCGTGATAACGAAATCAAGGACAGGAAAAGAAGCTCATCTTCCTTTTCTGGTAGCAGATCCCCTTCCAACGCATTAGTAGTTAGCTTCATGCGACGACAAAGAGATTAATAGCACAAACTCAGGAAGTCCATTAATGCATGTGACTAGGTTTGTTGAATTTTTTCTTTCTCAGCTGAAACCATCAGCTTGGAGATCACCAAGTCGTGCGCAAGAGCGCTCTTCAAACAAAGATGGGAAATGTTTGTGCCAAATCAGAGCAAAAAAGAAAAAGGGTAAATAAGAAGTTCCTGTGCGAATGCAAAATTGTTTTTGATTGAGTAAGCGAATTAATTGAAATGAGGCTGAAAAAAAAACTAACCTGGGAAGTTTTACTCTAGGATCATTGTTGTTTTAGGTAAGATATTAGAATTAAAAAATATATCTTACATAGTTGCAGGGGAAATGTTTGTGTTTTTTGAAGTTCGGGAATTAGTTTTAAAACTGTGTTGAATGCATTAAGATACAATGTCGGATGTACTGCAAAAAAATGGAAATATTCTAGTGACTCTTTTTATATTAATTTATTTATTTATTCGTATCCTGCAGTTAAGATTTCCGGCATTTTTTTAACGTTGGGGGAGGAGTCTAAAAATTAGCTCTCCGATTGTTATAATAAATTAAATTAAAAAAATTTAAATGTCCCCAAGAAGGATTACTAAAAAGGACACCAATCAATACTTTCATTTCTGTAAAAATAAGCTACATGTATGAACTATAATAAAATAAATAAAAAATCATACCATTAACCATAGTATAGTCGTAATAATCATATATAAATCCATAATAATACATTGTAATATTAGCTGTATTTAAATTTTTATTCTGATATTTTGATTCTGATAATAAAGGAATAAATTTTAAAATATATCAGTCAAGATTCTGTAATTGATCCCCACCCCCGAGCCTTTGCATTATTTCTTATGAGAAATTCATATCCGAGAAACACAATTTCATCTTACATGAATTTTTGTGAAGAACGCAGCTAGAGTGTTAATCGGGGACTTTTTGTACTAGCAGATTTACCCTGCTTTGATTGGATCCAATGACGGAAACTAGGCCGGGACAGTGCCCAGTGCGAAGGCCCTGATTGTTTTTTTAGAAACAGTTTTCTTAGCGGAAATTAGTTACGGAATATATTAACAGAGGGAATTAGTACTTGTTAGGTTGACTTAGTACTTGGACAGGAAATTGTTAAGACAAAAAAGTTGTAGTACTTGCTCTCCGAGCCCCTTTGTTATGATTTCTCATCGTCATCATCAAGCAGTCATGGGCTACGGAGGTCCAACCAGACTGTGCAGTTTAATTCTCTAAGCATATCTGTCCTGAGCTACATCTGCTGCATCCAGCCACTGCACACCAATTCTAACAAGGTCCTGTTTGACATTGTCTGCCAACAGCATCCTAGGTCTCTCCTTCCTTCTGAGACACTAGGCACACTGTTCATAACCCTATTCGCCAATCTACAATTATCCATAGGGGCAACAAACGGAGCCAAACCAACGGAGTCTCTCTCTGCACAATATGCTGCTTAAAGGAGGTTGCAGACTCCTTTGCCTAACCTCATCATTAGTTACAAAGCTAAACCACCTAATACCTAAGATACTACGGAAGCATCTAGAATCAAAAGCATCTAGTTTCCTCTTATCTTGTTTACACAGCGTCCAAGTTTCACTATCATAACTAACCCTAGAAAGAACCAAACTATTATACAGTCTAATTTTAGTCTATATGTGTATACGCCTATTTCTCCACAATCTCCATAGATTCTTAAAAGTCCCAGCAGCAATCCCTATTCGTCTGTTAATCTTATGCCGCACATCACTATTACATAGCTCCCAATGTAATTAACATGTGTCACCTGCTGAAGACTGCAACCATTCACATTAACTGAATCACAACCTGCCTGACCAATTTTCATCAGTTTAGTTTTCTCTCTGTTTATAACCAAACCTACTCTACTACCAGTCTCATCAATAGCTCGAATGAAAGAGTTCATCTCATCAACATTATTTCCCAAAAGGGCTAAATCATCAGCATAATCTACATCAGAAATTTTAATATCTCCAGACCATTTAAGGCCAAAATCTTTCCCTTGCAATGAATTTCGCATAACATAATCAATAACCAAACTAAAGAGAAAAGGAGACAAAATGCACCCTTTGTCGAACATTAGAAGCAATGATAAACCAATTGCTACAAGCCTTACCAACTCACACACACGACTCAGTGTTATTATAGAGAGCTTTCATTATGTTAACTAACGTGTCTGGTACACCATATTATCTCACAATCAACCACAAATTATGACAATCAACACAGTCGAAAGCCTTTTTGAAATCATCAAAGCTAGCCACCAAAGGTTACTGAAACTCTAAACATTTCTCAAGAATCTGCCTAAGTGAAAATATCTGATCCACACATCCCTTACCACTTCTGAATCCACATTGCTCATCACGCAATTGACTGTCAACCAGATTTTTAATTCTATTAAGCACAATCATGGAAAGAACTTTATCTGGTACAGAGAGTAGTCTGATACCCCTATAGTTATCACAAGAACTGCGATCACCTTTTTTGAAAATAGGGATAATAATAGCTGTGGTAAAATCCTTAAGAACCATGCCGCCTTTATCATAAAAGATATTCAAAATTTCAGTCATCCAAGTGGTAACTGAAACATTCCCAGCTCTAAGCATTTCTGTAGTAATTTCATGTACCCCTGGGGATTTATGAAGTGTAAGTTTAGAAATAGCCAAAATAACTTCAGATTGTGTTATAGGGTCAACATTAAAGCCACCAATGCATCTATCGTCATTACAAACAATGGGAGTAGAACTAACCACATTGTTTAGAACATCACTGAAATGCTCAGCCCACCTAGTCGTGACAGAATCCTCACCTTCTATAACCTTACCTTGTTTATCCTTCAATCCCTGTATGCCTGTCCGTTTTCTACCACATAAAACATTAACTATCTGGTACAGTTCTCTGCTGTTGTGCTGCTTAAATGCTTCTTCGGCTTTGTCAGCCAAGCCATCAAGCCAAAGATTCTTATCAGTAGCTAACTGATCCTCTAAACGTTTATTAAGCTATCTGTAATCCTTTCTATTAGGACTAGTAGGGTACTGATTAAGTACATTCCTGCAGTTCCTTCTTTCTGAAATAAGCTCAAATGCCTTATCACTTAAATAATTCTGTCTCCTCTGCTCCTTTTTTCCTAAAAGAGTACTGTTAGTTTCCAAAAAAGCCTGTTTAAAATGGTCCCATTCTTCCTGAACTTCAGTAGTAAGCAAACCATGACTGTCATAATGACTAAGTAACCAATCACGGTAAGCTTTAGCTCTAACACGGTCTTTCAGAGCTTCAGTATTAAACGTAAAATTTCTAACTTTAGCACAACACTTTTTAAGTTTAAGACCTGTAAATGGTACCTAGGCATAAACTGGAAGGAGAGCTGTATACCAATCAGATGAACAGAACCGGCCAGGTCTAGCACCTAATGCCCGACCCTGCCTTCTCGTGGTGCAGGCCGTTAGTACCTTTCAAACGAGATATTCTCTTTTGGAAGGGAACGGAAGGAGAGGCTGCAAGTTCAGTATGGCCTACTGATTTGGTCATCTATGGCCACTTTTTTCTTTTTTTTCAACCCTGCTGAGGAGTGGTCAACTTCACAGGGTCCTGGTGCTGACCATTTATACCTACTAGACTGGACTTGTTTATGTATTTGAGCTTGATTATTGATCCTGGACTTGCTGCACTGGTGGGCCTCTGTTGAGGAAGAATCTGCCGCTGTGTTTTCTGTTTGCTTCTGGGTTGCCAGCCCTAAGTGAACAGAGGCATGGGATACCTTATATCAGCTGGTGGATAATCCTAATCAGAGGCCATCGCAGGTACCTGAACCTTACTTAGCTAGTTGGGCATCGTCAAATTTAAACTGGAGTAATGTGTCTCAGGCAGGCCATATGGCTCTTGAAAATGTTCACTTGAAAAGGTGGTGCCTGAAGATCCTACCAGCATCGGTGACCAGCTTTTAGGGGAGGAGGAACAGGTCTTTGCCCCATGCCTGCGATCAGGGGGCTGTTTGATATTGTTGGCCCTACCAATCTCAATAAACCTAATTTCTTTAAAATTCTCCTAATTTCTACTAATCATTTTCTCTCTGCAGGAACGTGGAACGTGAGGACATTACATAGAGATTATTCTCTTGATGTCCTCACGCAGGAATTCCAGCGCAATAACCTAGATATTCTAGGCTTGCAAGAGACCAGATGGATAGGTAATGGTGAGATACTTAAAAATAACTTTAAATTTCTCTTTACATGGAAGGAGGATGGGAAGCATCACCAAGGCGTGGGTCTGCTGCTCAGTAGACATGCTAGTGATGCTCTTCTAGGATATGAGTGCATTAATGAAAGGTTTCTTACAGCAAAATTTCAGACAAGCATTAAAGTCTTGAATGTTATCTGCTGTTATGCCCCCACTGAGGATGCCGATGAGGATGAGAAGGATAGGTTTTACAGACAATTTCAGAATTCTGTCAAGAAAGATTTCATAATTATCATAGCTTTTTAATTCAAGATTTCTGTCAAGAAATCTTGAATTCTGTCAAGAAAGGAGATATTACCCTTGTTCTAGGTGACTTCAATACTAAAGTTGGTACCTTTGGGGAGCGGTGATAGACCCTTTTGGTATTGGTAGCTGCAATGGCAATGGACAACGTCTGCTACAGGCAAGTAAACTCAATGGTTTCAGAATAACTAACACATATTACAAACACCACGACATACATAAATACATATGGGTTTCACCTGATGGGCTGCATAGGAATATGATTGATTACATATTAATTAACAGGAAATGGTCTAGTTCTGTTAGGAATACCAGGGCATATAGTGGAGCTGAAATTGGATCTGACCATTACCTTGTTATGATTTCTAATCATTTCTTATTCCTTCTTCTTCTTCTTCTACCCATATTCTTCCTTTTATACATTTAAATAGTGGACAACGTCATTGTTCATTATTTACATTATTTATATGCATTTCTTTTCGATTCTATAAAAGTATTTCCGATTTTTTTTTCGTTTTCAAAGACAAGCCCTCGCACGATAGAGTGTTTAGTGTGCTTGGCTATCTGGGTCCCTTTGATCTGTAGCCAAGCGCCGGGTAAGGAATGGCTATTTGTATTCACTTTCTGCTGAAGTCTCACCTTGCTCCTAGTTCTTCTCTATGGCGAATTAAACTGAAAGACTTCTGTAGCAAGCAGCTGCTAGAGTGGTGATTTATTATTTTCAGAGAAAAAACAAGATAATGTGCTCACTTTGTTGCATTCCTGTCTGTAGGGGCGGGGGTGGCTCAGTCGGTAGCGCGCCAGGCTCGTAATCTGTAGTTCCCAGGTTCGAGTCCCAGCTGGGTCAGCGTTGAGATTTATCTCCGCAAAACTCCCCGCCCTGCCCACGGTCAGTAGGGGACACCGATGGGCTTGGAAAGGCCACCGTCCGTTGGATGGGACGTTAAGCCGTGGTCCCGTGTGCGGGAGAGCCATACTCTCTGTACGTTAAAGAACACGCTGGATGGCCTTGACGGGAGGCTACCATCTGTCTCCCAACAGCTGTTCCAATGGGTCCCCTCCCCCAACCTTCTCTGAGCCTTCGGGGCCCATGTGACCTGGCCATTTAGCCCATGGTGTGCAAAAAAGTGCCGCTCAGAGGTAAAACAACCCAATCCTGTCTGTACATCGAGCTTTTTTGTCTTTGGAGATAAGCAAAAAATTCTCTTTCTGTTGGGTAGGTATCGATGAAATATAACGATTCTCATTTTCCGAATCTCGCAAAAGCTAAAATTGCGCCTTCTAACGGTTGTCAAATTTGAATATTCGGAAAGTTCAAACGAATATTACGAATGATCTGATTATGCTGGAGATTTGAAACTTTGTTGGTGGAATGCGAAGATCAAGAAGTCGTCATTAGAAGTAATTTGGCGTCTTACCCTCAGGATAGGTGGGAAAACGCAACTCTTTTTAAAAAGATAATTATTCGTTTTTAGAGATAAATTAAAAAAAAATTGCGTTTGATCGGTATTGATGAATTACTATGATTCTCACTTTCCGAATTTCATAAAAGCTATGATTGCGCCTTTAACAGTGGAAAATTTGGAAGTAAAAAAATTTAAACGAATATTACAACGATATGTTTATGCTATAAATTTGAAATTTTGGTGGTGAAAGATGAAGGTAACGAAGTTTACATTGCCAGCAATAATTTTATCCCTTAGCCTCAGGGGGGGAGGGGCACAACGATTTTTTTTTTACTTTAAGGGCTAATTGTTTGTTTTCAGAGATAAGGGCGAGGGTGGCTTAGTCGGTAGTGCACTAGGCTCGTAATCTGCAGTTCCCGAGCTCGAGTATCAGCTTGGCCAGCGTTGAGATTTATCTCCTGACAACTCCACACTCTACCCATGATTAGTAGGAGACACCGATGGTCTTGGAAAGGCTGCCGTCCGTCGTTGGGACGTTAAGACGTGACCCCGTGTGGCAGGTCACAAGGACCCTGAAAGCTCAGAGAAGGTTGGGAAGGGAACCCACTGGAACAACTGTTGGAAGACAGATGTTAGCCTCCCGTCGAGGCGATTCAGTGTGTTCTTTAACGTGCACAGGGTATGGCTCTTCCACTCACGGAGCCACGGCTTAACGTCTCATCCGACGGACGGCGGCATTTCCAAGCCCATCGGTGTATCACGCAGAACGGGGAGTTTTGCGGAGATAAATCTCAACGCTGGCCCAGCTGGGACTCGAACCATGGGAACTGCAGATTACCAGCCTGATGCGCTTACCGACTGAGCCACCCCCGCCCCAGGATAAAAGACAAATACTTTTTTTTCTGTTGTATAAGTATTAGTAAAGTACTATTTTTTGCATTTTTCCTCATCATCGATTAGTTCGAATTAAAACTGTTATGGAGTGAAAAAAGAGGGAAAGAAAAAACTTCATTTTCTTTGAAAACTAGATTCCCATATACGCCAGAGTAAATGTGCGTCCTTCATATTAAGATCAAATGTTTTCTAACAGCTGTCTAGTAGGTCCCCTTCCAACAGCCTTTTCTGACCCTTGGGGTCCTTGTGACTTCGCCATTTAGCATATTGTGTGCAAACAAACGCCACTCAGAAGTAAAACAACCCAACTTAATATGTAATGTGCATTCTGTATTTCTTGCAGATTGGCACAAGAACACTGGACGTCGTTAAAATGGATCTAAGTAACGGTGCGTTTCGTATGTCTTGGAAAAATGAGTAAGAGTTGTGAAATGTGTTTAAAAATACGTGGAAACGTTGCCCAAAAGCTAAAAGTTTATTAAGAATTATGTGGAAAGCTTCCTCCTCTATCTGAAACAATAATCGGTATAAACCAGGGGCGGGGGTGCTCAATCGGTATCGCGCTAGGCTCGTAATCTGTAGTTCCCAGGTTCGAGTCCCAGCTGGGTCAACGTTGAGATTTATCTCCGCAAAATTCCCCGCCCTGCCCACGGTCAGTAGGGGACACCGATGGGCTTGGAAAGGCCGCCGTCCGTCGGATGGGACGTTAAGCCGTGGCCCCGTGTGCGGGAGAGACATACCCTGTGCACGTTAAAGAACACGCTGGATGGCCTTGACGGGAGGCTACCATCTGTCTCCCAACAGCTGTTCCAGTGGGTTCCCTCCCCCAACCTTCTCTGAGTCTTCGGGTTCCATGTGACCTGGCCATTTAGCCCATGTTGTGCAAAAAAGTGCCACTCAGAGGTAAAACAACCCAAAAGGTATAAACCAATAGTTTGAAAATAACGGCAGTGTCCATCACCAGTAGGTTACCGGGAGGCCCGGGATAATCACAATACAAGAAAAAACATGCACATGGTGCATAAAAGAGTTGATCAGATAAGTTAAGTTATGAAATGCAAATCAGTAGACCGAGTGGTTAGTGATCATGGCTACTCATTGAAAGGGGCTACTCCTCGTGAGATAAAGCATGGACTATTATGTTGTCTTTCTGCTGAGGTCTCGCTTTTCTCACAGTTCTTCTCTATGGCATAAAAACTGACAGGCTCCTATCAGACCTCTATAGCAAGCAAATGCTTGAGGGAATATCTATTTAATTTTAGAAGAGTGATATTAATCAACCAAAAAAATTGGGCTTTAAGCCATATATATTATATTTGTTGCTATACGGAATGAGGATGATAGATATTCTCAAAACTCAATCATGCTGTATACCATTTCTAGAGTAATAGCACAACGACTTTAGTCTTTGTTGAATCAGTTCTGTGATTTAATGAAGCGAAATTCTACCTTGAATAAAAGACTGAACGTCGCAGTTGCCATCATTGAAATACGGCAAATCCTGTTACCTCTGCATCCAGATTTGACTCAACAGATAGAGTGCAACACTCTTAATCTGCCGTTCGAGTCCCAACTGTACCAGCATTGAGATTTAATTCCTCTAACCACCCCATTCCGGCTAGTTATACTTGGTTCTTTCTAGGGTTAGTAATGGTAGTGAATCTTGGACGCTTTGTAAAAAAAAAGATAACAGGAAACTTGGATCTTTTTGATTCTAGATCTTATGCGGTATCTTGGGCATTAAGTGGTTAAACTTTGTAAGTAATGATACTTTAGGCAAAGGAATCGGCAACCTCCTTTAATCAGTATATTGTGCTGAGAAAGACTCCGTTAGTTTGGCCGTGTTGTCCGTATGGATAATTATAAATTAGCGAATTTTTTTTATGAACAGTGTGCCTAAAAAAGAGGGGAGACCTAGGATGCGGTGGGCTGACAATGTCAAACAGGACCTTGTTAGAATTGGAGTGCAGTGGCCAGATGCAGCAGATGTAGCTCATGATAGATATGCTTGGAGAACTAAATTGCACAATCTGGTTGGACCTCCGTAGTCCATGACTGTTTGAGGATGATGATGATTATGATGATGAAACACCACCTTAACCACGTTGAAAAGGGGATTATGATGGGCTTCGAAAGGCTGCCGTCCTTTAGATGGGATGTTAAGCCATAGATTCGTGTGTAGGAGAGCCACACCCTGTGCGCGTTTAAAAACATTCTGGATTGTTTTAACAGGTGGCAAACTTGGCGTAAATTGGCGCAATGAAAACGTGGACTATAATTCGAAAAAGAAGATAAAAAAAATGTAAAAACTGCACAACTTAAACAGAATTTAAAAACGCAGTAAGGAAAAAAAATGTAATAAAAGAACAATGTTTAAAAACAATAAAGATGTACAATAAGTCCTCCTTGGCTATCTGAGCTGTTTTTTTTTTCCCTCTGAAAGGCACTTTTTTTGCACACAATGGGCTAAACGACCAGGTCACAGGAACCCCAAGGGATCAAACAAGGCGGAAAGGGAGGGTACCCACTGGAATAGCTGTTGGAAGACAGATGGCAGCTTCCCGTCAAGGCCATCCAGTGTGTTCTCTAACGTGCATAGTGTATGGCTCTCTCGCACACAGGGACACGGCATATTTCCCATTCGACGGATGGCGGCCTTTTCAAAACCATTGGTGTCCTCTACTGACCTAGTGGGGAGTTTTGTAGAGATAAATCTCAAAGCTAGTTCAGCTGGGACTCAACCTGGGAACTGAAGATTTGGATCTTGCTGTCTCTTGGTTGTCTGGGCTACGTTCTTCAAAACCTCTACTTACGACGAACAATGGGGCAACGTACCTTGTATGTATTATATAGTAGGGCAGGATCTAGAGGGATGGGGGCAAAGGTGTCTATAGCTCTTTTTTTTTGAGGATCCTAATAATGGTAAAAGGGGCAAAAAATTATAAAACTTATTTATATTTCATGCATTTTTCAAGACATTATGGGCGGGAGCGGCTCAGTCGGTAGCGCGCCAGGCTCGTAGTTTGTAGTTCCCAAGTTCGAGTCCCAGCTGGGTCAGCGTTGAGATTTATCTCCGCAAAATTCCCCGCCCTGCCCACGATCAGTAGGGGACACCGATGGGCTTGGAAATGCCGCCGTCCGTCGGATGGGACGTTAAGCCGTGGCCACCGTGTGCTGGAGAGCTATACCCTGTGCACGTTAAAGAACACGCTGGATGGCCTTAACGGGAGGCTATCATCTGTCTCCCAATAGCTGTTCCAGTGGGTCACCTCCCCCAACTTCTCTGATCCTCCGGGGTCCATGTGACTTGGCCATTTAGCCCATGGTGTGCAAAAAAGTGCCGCTCAGAGGTAAAACAACCCAACAACCCAAGAAATTGTTTTAAAGTCCTGTAAAACGGAGGGAGAATGTTATACTCCAACCGCGAAAGATGGGGAAAGGTCCTTTTGCGGTTTTTTGGCTCGATTGTTTTTTTTAGCTCCCTTGATTTTTTTTCTAAATCCTGGCCTACTATGTAGTATAGGTATATATACCAGTGGCGTAGTCAGGGACGTGAGGTCTGGACGACCTTACCCCTTTTTAAATAAGGTATATATCATTTAGTACTATAAAAATGAAAATGTCATTGTAATATGGTTTCTTTTCCTTCCTTTTTCTAAGCAAATGTCTTTAAAAATAGTTGTTGGACGAGGGTGCGACTAGTTAATGAAATATTAGAAACAAATATTACCCACAAAGTGGAAACAATCGAAGCAGACCATTCTAGAGTATTTCGTTATGAAGAAATAAATTGTAAAGTTAATTGATCGATCCAAATCTGAATTATAATTATTTTCATTGAAATACAACATCGATTATAATGCAAAAGGAAAAATATATCGAAAAGATCAATGTTAAAAAAAAAAAAACAAATAAATGAATACTCTCGTTTAAAGCGGTTCTCCTGTAAAACGACCACCCGCTTTAAACGAGACAATCAAATTATCGATTTCAAATTTCTGACATACTCCATAAATTTCCCCCTCCCCTCCTATAAAAATATCTGCATATGTCACTGGTATTTAGATATACTTACAGGTATATTCATATTGCGTGCGTGACAATTGGGTGAACGACAACTGGGTGGTTGCGATAACTGGGAGGACAACAACTGGGTGAATGACAACTTGGTGGTGTGATAACTGGAAGGATACGACAATTGGCTGGACGACAACTGGGTGGATCCGATAACTAGGAGGATGCGATAATTGGTTGGACGACAATTTGGTGGATGCGATAATTGTTTGGACGACAATTTGATGGATGCGATAATTGGTTGGACGACAATTTGATGGATGCGATAATTGGTTGGACGACAATTTGGTGGATGCGACAACTGGGAGGATACAATAATTGGCTTGACGACATTTAGGTGGATGCGACAATTAGGTTGATACGACAATTGGGAAGACGACAATTGGATGGAAGACAATTGGGAAGACGACAACTGGATGGAAGACAATTGGGAGGGTACGACAATTGGGTTGAAAAAAGGAAATGAGTAACAATTTGGATGACTAAAGACGAATTCTAAAATATCTGTTGTAGACAAGCAAATTCAACACTCTTCGGAAGACCCTTGCACCATGTACTCTGCAAAGAGAATTTCTTTAGATATTAACATAGTTGATATTTCCATCTATTCTCTTTAATCCGACATTGAATACAGCGAATGTTTTAACAAATATATTTCTCCGGACCGAAATAATTCTAAATTAAACGAACGTACTGCAGTATGATGCATTCAGTTTAATCTGCTTTTCAATAAATAATTTGCATCTATTCTCTTTAATCCGACAATACACTAAGGCGGATCTTTTACAAAGTCTGTTCCTTCTAACGCAGTGTGCAGAAAATGAAAGAAACGCACTACTGGAAACCAAGCTATATAGGATTATCTGGTTTTTTCAATGCAACAAAATTTTCAAAACATCAGCTGTTTCGATGCATTGAGCAATCAATAGATTTTTATGACAGGAAATCGAAACAGCCGACATTGATAATTTTCCTGCATAATCCGACTTTCGCTAAAACGGATTCTTATATTTTTATTCCATTCCATTCGTTCTAAGTGAAACAATCTGAAATAGATGGAACTACTGCAGGAAACAAAAATCCTCAGTTGACTGTCGGTATTCTCACTAATCCCTCTCTCAATATAACGAGTATTTTAAAGATCTTTTTATTTTAAAAGCAATAACTGTAAATCAGTCGAATGTATTACAAGAAATCAAAACAGCTGATATTCATAATTTTTCTCTCTAATTAGACTTTCGTTAAATCGGATTTTTATATTTCTACTCCATTCTATTCGTTCTAAGTGAAACGATCTGAAGTAAAACTAACGGACCATAGAACACCAAACCTGTTTAAGACTATCAGTATTCACATTAATCCAAAATCAAATAAAATTATTTTTTCTACAGGTTCTTTTCTTCTGAAAGAAAATTATTTCATCCAGAAGATGTGGACTTATGAATATATAATCAATTTTCATCAATGATGGTTTAGGGAGAATAGAAAAAAAGTTTTGGTAGTTCCTTCCTTTAGTTTCCGTTTGCTTTGCATAAAAAGTACATATAAAAAATAATCTGTTATACTCAAATATCAAATGGGAGAGACTGCATTTAAACGCTTTATTCATAACATACGTAGAGTTGGGTTGTTTTACCTCTTACCGGCACTTTTTTGCACACCATGGGCTAAACGGCCAGGTCACATGGACCCCGAAGGCTCAGAGAAGGTTGACGGAGGGGACCCACTGGAACAGCTCTTGGGAGACAGATAGTAGCCTCCCGTCAAGGCCATCCAGCGTGTTCTTTAACGTGCACAGGGTATGGCTCTCCCGCACACGGGGACACGGCTTAACGTCCCATCCGACGGACGGCGGCCGTTCCAAGCCCATCGGTATCCCCTACTGACCGTGGGCAGGGCGGGGGAATTTTGCGGAGATAAATCTCAACGCTGACCCAGCTGGGACTCGAACCTGGGAACTACAGATTACGAGCCTGGCGCGCTACCGACTGAGCCCCCCCCCCCCCGCCCTTATATGTAGAGAAAAGAGCAATGATGTGGACTCTTTAGTTTGTTTTTTTTCTTTATGCATTCCTTTGATTTCCGATTATTTCATTCGGAACTCACAAAACCTGGTTTCTTTGAAAGTATAGAGCGATTCGTGATAGTCCTGCGAAGTTTGGTTTCCGTATTGGTTTCTTTTTTTACGTAGAATCCTTCTTAAAATTTTTTCGAATGAGTTCTTTGATTTTCGTTTGCTTCATTTGAAAGAGAAAGAATAGAAATACGAAAAAAAAAACCCATTCTAAATTAATTCGGATATAAAAAATAAATGTATATTGGCTGTTTCGATTTCCTGTGTAAGTTCCTTTGATATCCGATTTTCTTCGGATTTTTTTTTTCTGAAGGGTGTTTGGAAAGAATTCAGTGGAAAGAAAAAACTTTCCATTGAATGTCGCTTGAGTGAGCAGGCTGATAGTTTTATGTAGTTTGGTTTTTTTACTGTGTTCTTCGATTTCCGTTTGTTTTATTCAGATGAAGCAGAAACTAACAGAAACATAGAGAACTATTTAACTGAAATCGGATTAGAAAGAATAAAATAAAAATATTGCATTTTACAGTAAAATATAATTTTTTACTCTGATTTTTCGTTTAAGTGAAAAGGACGTTTAAAACTGTTTTTTTTAACTGAATATCGTTTCTTTTATTTTTTTATTACTGCTTTCTTTGGTTTCCGTTTTTTTTTCATTTAGAAGTTGCAGAAAAGAACAGAAATATAAAATTTGTTTAACTGAATGAGATTAGCGATAATAGTTTAAAAAATGTGTTTCGATAATTCTATTTTGTTACACTGATTTCGGATTTTTCGGTTTGGAAGGATAAAACGCTTAAAAAATTCGCTTTATTCAATGTCGGATTAGTGTATACTGATAGTTTTACGCAGTTTGTTTTTTCGTACTGAGTTCTTTGTTTTTCTTTAGCTTCATTTAGAAGATGTAAAAAAGAATATAAAAATCCGTTGTAACCGAAGTCGGATCAGCGAGAACAGATAAAATGTTTCTGCTTTTTCTACTTCGATATGTCTGAGTTCCGATATTTCGTTACTATGATTTCCAATTATTTCGTATAGAAGATAAGAACTCTTGTAGAATTCGTTTTATCGAAAGTCGGACTAATGAAATTATAGATGGTCTTATGCCGTTTGGTTTCCTGTTGTACGTCTCCCTGCCCTGCCCTCGATCAGTAGGGGACGCTGTTAAGCTTGGAAAGGCCCCCGTCCGTCAGATGGGACGTTAAGCCGTGGGTCAGCGTGCGGGAGAGCCATACCTTGTGCAGTTAAATAATACACTTTTCAAAAATAATTGGGAGACAGATGGTAGCCTCCCGTCAATGCCATCCAATATGCTCTTTAACGTGCCCGAGGTATGGCTCTCCCACACACGGGGCAACGGCTTAACGTCCCATCCGACGGACGGTGGCCTTTCCAAGCCCATCGGTGTCACCTACTGACCGTGGACAGGGCGGAGAGTTTTGCGGAGATAAATCTCAACGCTGACCCAGCTGGGACTCGAACCTGGGAACTACAGATTACGAGTCTGGCGCGCTACCGACTAAGCCACCCCCGCCCCTCATTTAGCCCATTGTGTGCAAAAGAGTGCCTTTCAAAGATAAAACAACCTAACCTGTTGTGCCTTCCTTCCTTTCCGTTTGCTTTCATTAGAAAAAATAAGCTTCGAAAAAAATTATTTCTAATGAAATGTTGGATTAGAGAAACTAAACTTGAGCCCTTTATTGAATTGGAATTAGCTAGAATGTATGCAAATACTAAATCTGTTGGTTTCGTGTAGTGTGTTCATATGATTTAGATTTGTTTAAAAATTCATTTCTGTAATGCCGGATTAAAAAGAACAGATTAAATATCGACTATATTTGATATCTAAACAAATTCGTTTTGTAGAGTGCTTGGTTTAAAAGTCTTCCGATAAGTGTTGAATTTGTTTGTTCTATTCCAGATAATTTAGAATTAGACTTAGTAATATCTAATTATCTATATTATATATAAATTTCTATATTATATGTATTTTAAGCGATATCTAATTATTTCACATCACTTCCTTTTTTCCATCCAATTGTCGTGTACACCCAATTGTCGCTTTCCCCCGTTTTTCGTCCACCCAATTTGTCGTATACACACAATTGTCATATACACCCAATTGTCGCTTCCCCCCGTTTTTCGTCCACCTAATTGTCTTCCGCTCAGTTGTCGTCCACCCAATTGTCGTTCACCCAATTGTCGTATACACCCAACTGTCGTATACCCAATTGTCGTATACACCCAATTGTCGTTTCCCCCTGTTTTTCGTTCACCCATTTGTTGTAGATCCATTAATTTGATTTGATTGGATTAATTTATTTATTCATTTATTTCATAATTTAGCTAAATGCACATTTTTAAATGCTAATTTTAAGTGTCATTTATTACAATATAATTTGATTTTTTTCCATTGCAGCTTATAAGTTCTTTTCAGCTTTTGGAAAAGGTCTTGCTTCAAAACAAATCATTAGCATAGATTGAAAATTTTATATTTTAATAATAATTTTTAGTAAATTAAATAAAAATGTATATGTTAGAAAGGTCCTACACCGGCGACGAATTAACGAAACAACGAACAATATATGTGAACTAAAGATTCAACTCAATCGTTAAAGCACAAGAGGTCGGACTGACAGGCAAATTGAAAGATAAATAGATCAACCAATCTGCAGAGAGAAGGACAGAGAGACAGACTGATAGACGGACAAATGAACAGATTGATGGAATGGCACATACTGACACCCGGACAGGTCGGATGGATTGGGTTGGATTGCTTTACTTCTGCGTGGAACTTTTTTCCACACAATGAGTTAAATGGCCAGGCCACAAGGACCCCGAGGGATTAAAGAAGGTTGGGGGAGCGCACCGCCTGGACATCTGTTGGGAAACAGATGGAGACTTCCGTCAAGGTCATCCAGAGTTTTCTTTAAAGTGCACAGGATATGGCTCTCCCGCCACAGATCCACGGGTTAACGTTCCATCCGACGAACGGCGGCTTTTCTAAGCCCATCGGTGTTGCCTACTGGCCGAGAACAGAGTGGGAGGGGGGTTTCGGAGATAAATCTCAACGTTGGCCCAGGTGGGACTCGAACCTGGGAACTGCAGATTACGAATTTGGAGCACTACCGGCTGAGCCACCCCCTCCCCAGACTGGATGGAAGACAAGGAGAGAAAAAAACATTTTCTTGTTCAGTCTCCACGAATACACTCCAAATAAAAACCTTAAATTTTCCCCCTCTTATCAAACTATTACCTACACATTTCCTACGGAAAAAAAATTATTTTCATAAAAATATGATAAAATATGATAAAAATCCTATGGGAAAAATAATAATAATTTTCATAAAAATATGAAACCAATTTTTGATCCTGTCTCTATGGGCTATCTTGCATTGACTTTTAGAAGATTTAATATCATAAGTCTTCTGAAGTTTTATTTACAAGTACTGGAAGCCAACTAACTGCATGAAAAAGCTTTTTCAATAACTCCATAGTCTGAAAGTTGAATTCTCCCTGACTTACGTGCTGACTAAAAGTGGCTTTTAAAAGAAAGCTCTTCTACTCGTGCAATAAAGAAAACGTAAGTTTAAAAGGTATCACGAAATAGAACTCTTACGTCAACAATAGAGCTTTCAGTGAAGTAAATAATGGATATTTCAAGTTTCATATTTCAGAGTTATTTGATTTCAAAGGGCACGATACATCTCTCCCTATGTTTTAATAACGTACAAATGTTTTAATGTATCCTTTAAAATTTGTTTGCACAACATCTTTACACTTCAGTTTCAAATTGATGTGATATTTTAATATACAATATTTATATTTAATAGTAATAATAAATTTATAAAGAAACCACGATGTTCCACATTAAACCATGATGTTTTTTGTCTATTTGATGCTCGCGTGTGCTTCAGCTTGTTAATTACGTCACTAACTGTAATTAGTCAATTAATCACTTGCCGTAATTAGCCGTATTAGTTAAAGTAAAACAAAAATCGAACAATAACGATGTTTAAGAAAATAATGAAAAAGTTGTCGGTTAAATATATCATCACGGAAAATCATGGTTTCTTTATAAATTTATTAATACGGCAGTTGAGAGTGATATGCTAAACCAAACGTACTGTTATACATTTTAATAGGAAATATTGAGCTTGAGTTCAAAGAATGTTCAGCAACAAAAATCCATAAATTAATTAATTTATTACAAAAGTATAAATAAAATAACAAATATGAAATAAATTCAACTGCCACGAATCCTTATCTTCATCAATATGAAACTAAACCATCAAAGGAATATTTCGCATGATCTACCGATACTTCAAATAGTCGTATTTACAGTTCTTACAATCTGCACTCAAAGCATGAAAGAAAACTTGTTACAACATTCAGTAAGTGACACAATCATCTTTGCGAATAAACCTGTAAATTACCAAGATTAACCTTACCAATTCCTTTTACATATTAAGATGAACACGCATCAAATGATTAACTCTTCCACAGAGAAGCTGAGGTTGGGTTGGGTTGTTTTACCTCTGAGCGGCACTTTTTCGCACACCATGGGCTAAATGGCCAGGCCACAAGGACCCCGAAGGCTCAGAGAAGGTTGGGGGAGGGGACCTACTGGAACAGCTGTTGGGAGACAGATGGTAGCCTCCCGTCAAGGCCATCCAGCGTGTTCTTTAACGTGCACAGGGTATGGCTCTCCCACACACGGGGCCACGGCTTAACGTCCCATCCGACGGACGGCGGCCTTTCCAAGCCCATCGGTGTCCCCTACTGACCGTGGGCAGGGAGGGGAATTTTTGCGGAGATAAATCTCAACGCTGACCCAGCTGGGACTCGAACCTGGGAACTACAGATTACGAGCCTGGCGCGCTACCGAATGAGCCACCCCCGCCCCAAAGAGAAGTTGAGGCCAGCTCTACTTGGTCGACTAACATATTGTCTCTTCGGTTTAATCTTAAACAACTTTCTTAAGATTAACTTAATACTTAATTCACTGAGCAAAAAAATAATATACACATTCAACCACTCGTTATTGTTCGATATTTTTTTACTTTAACTAATACGACTAATTATGGCTAGTGACGTAATTAACAAGCTGAAGCACACGCGAGCATTAAATGGATAGAGCACATCATGGTTTCATTGCTGCTTGTTCATCTGTTGTAACAATACTGTAATCCCATTATGCAATAATAGGAACATTCTTCAACGAGAGAAAAAATTTTTTTCTCCCTCCCCAAATTTAGGAAAAAAAATATTTTTGATATGATTTTGTAAAGGAAAACATTCTCCTGCCCATGTTTTCAAAAAGAAAACGTTCCTCCTCACCATTATTTTGTAAATGAAAACATCAATTCTCCTATAATTTTGTAAAAGAAAACATCTTCCACACCATGATTTTTAAAACATTCTCCCTCCTTGTGATTTGGTAAAAATATTCTCCCTAACCATGATTTTACCAAATAAAACATTCTCGCCTCCTGACGATTTTGGAAAAGAAATTTTCATTCTCTCCATGAGTTTGTAAAAGAAAATATTCTTTTTTCCCATGACGAAGAAACACACGAAGACGACAGCGACAATGAAAACGAAGACATAGAAGACGGTGGGGGGGGGGGGGGGGGGGGGCTCATGCCGAGCCCTTTAGCGGCATTCTCAGGTGAATTTTCATTTTCGGGACTCGTGCTTTTTTTTTTGAGATTGAGTTCCATTTGTCCCCACCCACCACGGAGTCCAACAAGGGGAAGCCCAATCGGGCGCCAGGGCTGCTCGGGCACCATACCCACGCAGCCAGTAAGCCCAGCCCTCACAACTAAACGAAAGGAAAATGAAAAGAAAAATGTGAGAATCTCGTCCGAGGTCTCACAAAAGAAAAGAAGAGGAAAAACAAAGAAAAATGAGAAGCAACTCGTTCTCACAAATGAAAGAAAACTGCAAAATTAATAAATCCGGTGGAACTTGTAAACCGTTGCCCAGACATGGACAAGGTTACTCACCGTTCTGCTCGGTTGACAATAGCAGGACCTGCCCACCAGTCTATTGACCCTGAGAGGGCCACCCCAGGACCTCCTGTTTACCTGAATTAGAGACCAAAGCGGCACCCGATGTCACTGCCCAGCCCCGCGACAGTCAGGCTCCTCAATTGCAAAACGGCCATAGAGGATTACCCCCTCAGTCATGATTTGGGGAGAGAAGAGCGAGACCCTCGAGTAACTGCCAGGATCCTCCTCTCCAGCGTCACAGGTCTCTGCACACCGCAAACACGCAGGTGAGTGTTCAAGACCCTGTGAATGTACCCGAGCCAGTGAACTTCACAGGGTGGTCCCCTCACCACGGACAGGAGCTCGCACCGAGGGGTATTAATGAACTCTTTTAATAGATAAAACAATTATTTGTATAAGAAATGTGAGAATTTGAATAATTGGACTAAATATGTTAATTATTGACTAACTTGTAGTAACAAATGCTAATAACAAAGAACATTCGAATACCCTTTATACGACATTCAAATTAACGATTTTTAAGAGTCGAATTAACTTAATTGAGTAGAAATACATTATCAAACAAATCTCTACTAAGCACATCAAATATTCAGCAACAGATTCCATAACTCAGTTATTATCAACAACTACCTCGACTTTGTTTGCAAGAATACAAAGTGCCTTTTTCTTTGTTATAACACGACCTTATGTCTTATTTATACCACCCGTTCATTTCTGTATTAGCACAAATTGTATGAGGGAATACACGGTACTAAAAATGGATTTTCTTCTCTGTAAGGCCGCAAAACCTTTTCTATTCTTGAACATAATCAAATCACTATTTTACACTGACTGGAAATGTTATCTCTGTCAAGACGCACACAACAGTAACTTTAGAATGATATTTAAGCCGACTAATCGCCCACAACACCTAATCAACTTTTTAACCTCTCTTCAATATTCGAACTAACAACAGGATATCCTTTCCAAGTTAAATCAACGTTCAAAGTGGTTAGTGACGTAATTCGCACTCCGAACTATATCTCGAGTGCCTCCTAGTACCAGAGTCACGTCTTCATTGTTGCATGTGCCTCTCCGTTACAATATTTCATGAAACAGTGCAATTACGAATCAGCTCTACTTAGCCTAATGTAATGGACTACACAGTTAAAGCTGCTGCTGAAAAGGAGTTAAAGCAAAATTTTATTGAGGAGGATCCACTCGGAAATCACGCCCTGGGAGGAATTAAGCGTTGTGTGTGGAGTGACGGTGACGGCCACTCCACCAATCGCTGTTACATTCAGCAGAAGCTCCGAATGTTTGGAGCAAGCAGTCTCCACCTGCAAGTCACCAGATCTTAGGCGCTTGACTGATAATGGTTCTCCTGCAAGACCTTTCAAACCCTTGTTTATAAAAAGGGGGACATGTCCCAAGAATCTGATCACCCTTAGAGTGGATGACTGGGAAACAAAGGAAGGCACGAAGATGATGGTGATGACGACAACAAAGACACAGAAGATGGAGGCTCGTGATGAGCTCTTTTTGCGACATTCTCTGGTGAATTTTCTTTTTTAGCACTCATGTGTGGGTATTGAGTTTCAGTGCCTGTTGTCCCTACCCACCGCGGAGTCCAACAAGGGGATGCCCAATTGGGCGCCAGGGCTGCCTGGGCACCATACCCACACAGCCAGTGAGCCAAGCCCTCACAACTAAACAAAAAGAAATTGAAAAGAGAAATGTGAGAATCCCAACCTGGTCTCACAAAGAAAAGAAGCTGAAAAGTAAAGTGAGAAGCAACTTGTTCTCACAAATAAAAGAAAACTAAAATTAATAAATCCTTGGGGAAACTTGTAAACCGTTGCCCGGACGTGTACAAGGTTACTAACCATTCTGCATGGTTGACCCTGGAAAGATCTGCCAATCAGCCAATTGATCCTGAGGGGGCTGCCCCAGGACTTCCTGTTTACCTGGAGCAGAGGCCAAATCAGTGTATAGCAGCAGCCCCTGAATTCACTGCCCAACCCCGTGACAGACAGGCTCCCCAATGGTAAAGTGGCCAAAGGGGACCCCACGAGTCATGAGCTGGGGTGAGAAGATAGGGACCCCAAGCAACCACCACAATCCTTCTTTCCAGGGACACTGGTCTCTTGTGCACAGCAAACATGTGGGTGAGCGTTCAGGATCCTGTGAAGGTAACTGAGCCAGTGGTTGAGGAGGCCGCACTCGGCGATCACGCCCCAGGAGGAATTAAGCGCCTTGTGTGGAGTGACTGTAACTGCTACTCCACCAATCGCTGTAAGATTCACAAGAAGCTCCGAATGTTTTGAGCATGCAGTCTTCATCTGCAATTAATTAACCGAAATATGTCAAGAACCTAAGATCTGGTGAATTGCTTGACAGATTTCAGTTCTTTCACAAGACCTTTCAACGTTCAGGGAGGCTCCACTCGGAAATCACGCCCTGGGAGGAATTAAGCGTTGTGTGTGGAGTGACGGTGACGGCCACTCCACCAATCGCTATTACAATAACCTGATAACCTGGTCCCCAATAACCTCATCACCCATAGAGTGGATGACCAGGAATCTTGGAGATAGCGAAACACACACAGAAGATGATGGAGACGATGACAATGGAGACACAGAAGACGGGCTCATGCGAACTCTTTTAGTTGCATTCGTTGATAAAGTTTCATTTTTGGGACTCATGGTTGGTTTTTGTGGTTCAATTCCCGTTGTCCCCAGCCACTATGAAATCCATGAATGGTACACCCAATCAGGCGCCAGGGCTGCCTGGGCACCATACTCACATAATCAGTGAGTCAGGCCCTCACAAAAAAAGAAAAGGAAAAGTGAAATGAGAGAAACTCATCTGAAGTCTCTCAAAAGAACAGAAGCCCAAAAATAAAGAAATGCGAAAAACAAGCCATCCTCACAAATGAAACAAAACTATAAAATAAGAAAATGTGTGGGGAAACTCGCCACTCCTCGGTTGTGGGCAAGGTTACTCATTGCTCTGCAAATTTGACCCTAGTTGGTTGGTTGTTTGGGGTTTGTTGGTGCATTAGCAACTAAGGCTATAATGCGCCAAACATATGCCCAAAAGGTAAAAGGATAAAAATCATGTTACCCCTTAACCAAAGTTAAAAATAAACTAAAAAGACCAACAAAAAATAGATTTCAGTAAAATAGAACATGTAGAGCAACAGTAAACAAATGTAAAAATATGTAATACCAATAAAAACATAAAAATAACCCGGCTGTGAGTAAACTGGGTTAAAGATATAGAGTAATAAAAAAGGTGTAAAACTACAAGCGATTAAAATATCCAGTATATTATAAAAATTGAAAAACAGCGTTAAACAACAATGATATGATAAAAGATGTCCGAGTGTAAGGGGCTCGGATGTAAAATCGTGAAAGTTAAAAAACATATGCCGTTCAATGTTAAAACATTGACATGATATTAAAATGGGTTTGATAGTTAAAATGGTGTCACAAAACACACAATTAGGTACGTTGTCCGCCCGTAGAAGAAACTAATGAGTAATATACGAATGACTTCAGCAGAGCTGAGAAAGTACAACTTCCTCCTTACGATTCCTGCGGTAACAAGACTGCTATGGTTTGATAATAGGTTTGATCTCAAAGAGCTTGTTCGTAGACTGTTCTGACCAAGATCTCTGCCACTGTGCTCGGAGCTCGATGGTAAAACGCTGTCAGAAATCCAGATAGGGAACTGGCAATGGAGAGTCGGACAGGGACATGACTGACATGGCAGCAGAATTTGCCAAATCATTACCCCTAATTCCAACGTGACCGGGCACCCAACAGAAATGGATGGTGGTTGTGACTGCCAGATGATGTAGCTGCTGGTGGATTTTAGTAAGAACTGGGAGAGGCCGATGCCTCACTGAGATCAAAGCCTGTAGCGAGCTGAGCGAGTCGGTGTAAAGCACACACCGACGATGATGCTTAGTCGCCACATGGTCCAAGGCGAGGCTGATAGCGTGCAACTCTGCAGTGAAGATGGAACACTGCAGTGGGATCTGGTCTGCAATGATTACATTACAGCAGACCATCGCCGATCCCACTGATGTGAAGAATTTCGAGCCATCTGAAAAGACAGGCAAGAAGTCTATGTAAAGAGAGCTGTAAAGGCCTTCCCCGTCACAGGAAGGGGAACCAGTGAGCCACGAGGGAGTGGCTCTACTGTCGACTGTGTGATGCTATCGAGACTGGGGTTGATGTCTCTGAGATAGCCTCGGACTCGCAAACCAAATGGAAGAATGACAGTCGGAAGATTAGTGTAAAGTATTTCCCACTTCGGACTGAAAACGCAGTCCCAAGTGGGATGGCCAGGCAGGGATCGCAATTTAGATGCATATTTTAGGGACAACTGCTGACGGTGAAGAGAAAAAGAAGGTTCGTCGGTCTCAACGTAGAGACTTGGACCGGTGAAATGTGGAAGGCTCCCGTGCAAACACGGAGAGCCTGGTGATGGAGGGGGTCCAGCACCTTCACCACTGAATCCCGGGCGGCGTTGTACACCTGGGATCCACAGTCCAGTTTCGATTGGACAAGTGCACAGTAGAGGTGGAGCAAAAAACATCGGTCCGCTGCCGAAGAAAGGGAGGAGAGGACCTTGATGATGTTCAATGCCCGCGTGCACTTGAACCTGAGATGATGTATGTGTCGAAAAAAGATCAATTTCTGATACGAATATGAGACCGAGAAACTTGGTCTCCGCCACAACTGCAATGATGATACCCCCGAGGCACAGCTCGGGATCAAGATGAAGATTACGCTTGTGGCAAAAGTGCACACAAGCGGTCTTCTGTGGGGAGAACCGAAACCCGTTTGCCGTCGCCCAAACACGAAAGATTGTTCAGGGCAATTTGCAGTTGTCTTTCAATGAACATCATGCTGGATGAAGAGCAAAAGATGCTAAAGTCATCAACATAGAGGGCATTGCCTACTGATGGAGGAAGTTGTCTAGTAATAGAATTATTCTTGACAGAAAAAGTGTAACACTCAGCACACAGCCTTGTGGCACCCCCTGTTCTTGGGGGTATGGCCGCGACAGTGTTACTGACACGGACACGAAAAGAGCGTGTCGATAAGAAGTTGGAGATGAAGATCAGCATGTGACCTCTCAAGCTGAAACTGTGGAGGTCATGAAGAATGCAAATCTCCAAGCCGTGTCGTAAGCTTTTTCGATGTTGAAGAAAATTGACACCAGGTGTTTTCTACGTAAAAATGAGTTTCTGACATCCGATTCGAGGCGTGATTCGATGATGGTCAAGAGTTGACCGTTGCCTGCAAAAGCCACACTGGGTGTTGGAAAGAAGTTTGTGGTGTTCTAAATACCAGATGAGTCTGGCATTTACCATTCTTTCCAACACCTTGCACATGCAGCTCGTCAATGCGATGGGACGATAATTGGAAGGAATCTTGGGATTTTTGCCTGGCTTGGGGAAGACCAAGACGATAGCCTCCCGCCAGGAGTCTGGAAACTGCTCCTCGAGAAAAATGCGATTGAAGAGATGGAGCAAACCGATCCTTACTCGATGGTGAAAGATGTTGGAGCATGGCATAATTGACATTGTCAGGCCCTACAGCAGAGCAACGAGAAGAGTGTAGAGCAAGGCGAAACTCCTCCGCTGTGAATGGCATGTTGTAAGTGAGTGGAAAGACAGCGGAGAGCGTTCCACCCTGTCCTTCTAAGCCAGAAACTCGGGGGAGTAAGAGGAAGAGGAAGAGATGGAGGTGAATGACTCCCACAGAGTGTCGGCAATTGCTTTGGGATCAGCAATTGCCTGTCCATTGTGCTCCAGGATCTATAACGAGTGGGACATGTAGTTCCCACCCATCTTCTGGACTTTATCCCATGCGACCTTAGAACTAGTCGTGCAGGTGATAGAAGACATATACTTGATTCAAGATTCCTTCTGGCTCTGGTGTCAGACGAAAAGAGCTATCACCCTGGTGCGTTGGAACTTTTCGATGTTGGGGGTCGTCGGATATCTCCGAAACCCCCCCCCCCAAACTTTGTTCTGAGCCTTATGAGCTGCGGTGCAATCTGGATTCCACCACGGTTTCGGAAAGCGAGGAAACCGTGTCGAAGTTTGAGGAATTGTTCATGCAGCTGCATCTACAATACAGTTCATTATTTCCGCTACTGCCACATTGATGGGCTCCTGGCTGACAGAGTGGTCATCGAGCTCAGATAGCAGCTCGAAACCACCCCAGTCAGCCCGACTGAGCCTCCACCATGAGATGCGTGAAGGGCTACAAGGCCCCCCACAGGAGATGGTGCACACCGTGGGGAGGTGATCGCTTAGATAGGGGTTGTCCTCGACCTCCCATGTAAAGAGTGGAAGGATCGAGGAGGAGCAGATGGTAAGGTCAATGGCAGTAAAGGAGCAGGTTGGGGAGTGAAAGTAAGTACTGACACCGGTGTTCAACAGGAGATCCAGAAGCCACTGCTCCAGGACCCCGCCCCTCCCGTTGGTGTCAGCACTTCCCAAAAGTGGACACCTGTCCGCTGAGTCCCCCATAATGAGGAAGGGGGACAGCAGCTGCGAGATGAGATCATTAAGTTCTTCCTGGAAGATGATGCTCCCCGGTGGAAGATATACAGAGCAGACAGTCAGCGAGAACCCCACAAAGAGACGGATGGCTACCGCCTCTAAGTTGGTGGTGAGGGGTACGACCTGGAATGGAGAATGGTTGCTCATGAGGATGGCGACACCCCCACGAGCTGAACCATCTCCATCCCAGTCCTGGCGAACTACTGAAAAGTGCCGGATCGTGTGATCTGTGTCCTGCAGGCACACACAGATGGGCTGGTGTTCCTGAAGGACGGCCTTGATGTCGTCAAGATTCCTCTGGAATCCACGACAATTCAATTGTATGAGTGTGGCCATCTCATGACTTAGAAAAGTGGGTGGACGACGAATTCCTATTCAAATTAACCTCCACAGAGGACGGTTTAGTGAATAGGGGGCCATCGGTATCCATGTTCTCAGAATCGTCCGAGGGGCATGGATCGGTGACCGCCCTTTCTGATGCAGTGATTTTCTTTTTTGGCCCCGGTGGGGGCCCCTTAGGTTTTGAAGGTCTTGCTGTCTGAGGACGAGGAGGAAGAGGCCTTCCACTGGAAGTGGGAGGCTGAGCTGCAGGAATGGAAACCGGGGTTGATGTCGAAGTCGACACCACCCTCGGTTTTGCCTGCTTGAGGAGGTACTTCGCTGCTGGCGAGAAAGATTCAGTTGGTGGTACACTGATATCAGTCTGCACCACCAACGAAGTCAGTAGAACGATAGGCTTCCCAATGACTGCATCAGCATAGGAAACCTTGCCAGGTGGGGCGGGCGGTGCAGCAAGCTCTCTCGCTTCAGCCTATGAAATGTTGTTCATTACCTTGAGGCGTTTTACCTCCTTTTCCTCCTTCCACTTCGGGCAGTCGCGGCAGCACGCCTGATGTTCGCCACTGCACTTTAAACAGCATGCCTTTTCTGCTGTGCAGTCGGGATCGAGATGATCCTTACTGCCACAGTGAGCACAGGTGGGCTTGCCCATGCATGCTATGTGGGCATGACCGTATATCTGACACTGAAAACAGCGCAGAGGGTTTGGTATATACGGCCGAACCTCACAATGTAAATAACCTGCCTCGATGGAAGAAGGCAGGGTTGGCGCATCAATCAGCACACGGGTGGGTGCCAATTTCCCATCACAGCGTGTCGAAACCCGGTGGACCACTATTACTCCTTGAGGTGTGAACTCTGAGGGGATTTCGTCGTCATTGACTTTGAGGAGGCCCCACTCGGTGATCACACCCCGAAAGGAATTCAAAGTTTTATGGGGAGTGACTTGAACTGCCACCCCACCAATTTCTTGACTTTCAGGAGTAGTTCCGAGTGTTTGGAACAAGCGGTCTCAACCTGCAAGTCGCCAGATCATAGGCGCTTTACGGATTTCAGCTCTCCCGCAAGACCTTTGAAACCTTTTTTTCACGGAAAATGGAGACATTTCCACAAGTACTTGATCACCCGTGGAGTGGATGATCAAGAACTTCGGGTGCGAAGACTCAGACACAGAAGACGATGGCAGTGGTTGGTTGGTTGGTTGTTTGGGGTTTCTTGGCGCAATAGCAACTGAGGCTATATTGCGCCAAACAAACGATAAAAATGGTAAAAGACATGAAACCCACAACCAAAGTTAAAAAGAAGGCAAGAAGTCCGGGTGCGCAGCACGATGGCTGGCAAAGAATTGCTGGTACACACAGTTGGGTGTAAAGGCCTTCCCCGTCCAGCACAGGGAAAAATCGCAGGAAGGGGAAACAGCGAGCCAAGGTGGAAGTGGCTCAGCTGTCGACTGTGCGATGCTATCGAGACTGGTGTTGATGTCTCGCAGGTAACCTTGGACACGCAAACCGAAAGGATGAGTGGCAGTCGGCCGATTCTGGTATAACGTTTCCCACCTGGGACTGCAAACGCAGTCCCAAGTGGGATGGCCTGGCAGGGATCACAATTTTGCTGCATACTGCAGGGACAACTGCTGACGGCAAATAGATAAAGATGGTTCATTGGTCTCAACATAGAGACTCTGGACCGGTGAAGTGCGGAAGGCCCCCGTGCACACACGGTTTGGTTTGGTTTGGTTGTTTTGGGTTTAATGGCGCATTAGCAACTCAGGCTATAATGCGCCAAACGAATGTCTAAATAAAAGCTAAAAGTCAGAACACCCACAACCAAATTAAAAAATTAACTATATATAGAGAGAAAACAATGTAAAACAATAAAAGGAAACATAGTTAACAAGAAACAAAGGTATAAATGTATAATAAATATAAAAAGCACCCAGATGTAAGCGACCTGGGTTATACAGTCGAATAAAACTATAGACGAGTAAAATATCCAGTATATTTTAAAAAGTGGAAAACAGCGTTAAAACAACAATGATCTGATAAAAGATGTCTGAGTGTAAGGGGTTGGTTGGTTGGTTGTTTAGGGTTTAATGGAGCATTAGCAACTAGGGCTATAATGCGCCAAACGAATGTCCAAGATGTAAAAAGATAAAAGTCATGGAACCCTCAACCAATTTTTAAAAATAAACTAGGAATTTAACGAGATAAATGTAGAATAATAAAATAACAAGCAGTGAATAACAATAAACAAATGTAGAAATATTTTGTAAAAATAAAAGTAACCAGGTGTAAACAATCAGTAGAGTAAAATTATAGACGAGTAAAATAACCTGTAAATTGTAAAAATTGAAAGACAGCGTTAAAACAACAATGATCAGCTAACAAATGTCCGAGTGTAAGAGGCTCGGACGTAAAATCATGAAAATTAAAAAACAAACGCCTTTCAAAGGTAAAACATGGACACGATATTAAAATGTGTTTGATGGTTAAAATGGTGTCACAAAACTCACACTTAGGTACGTCGTCCGCCCGTAAGAGAAACGAATGTGTAATAAACGAATGACCTAAGCGGAGCCGAGCAAGTACAACTTCCTCTTTGCGATTCCTGCGGTAACAAGACTGCCATGGTTTGATGATAGGTTTGATCTCAAAGAGCTTGTTCGTAAGCTGTTCTGACCAAGATCCCTGCCACCGTGCCCGGAGCTCGATGGTAAAACGCTGCCAGAAATCCAGATATGGAACCAGCAACGGAGAGTCGGACAAGGGCGTGGCTGACTTGGCAGCAGCAACTGCCAAGTCATTGCCCCGGATACCGACGTGACCAGGCACCCAAAAGAAATGGATGGTGGTGGTGGCATCAGACGATGTAGCTGCTGGCGGATCTTAGTAAGAACAGGGTGAGGCCGATGCCTCACCGAGATCAAACCCTATAGCGAGCTAAGCGAGTCGGTGTAAAGCACACACCGATGATGATGCTTAGTCGCCACGTGGTCCAAGGCGAGGCTGATAGCGTGCAACTCTGCGGTGATGATGGAACACTGCAGTGGGATCTGGTCTGCAATGATTACATCACAGCAGACCATGGCTGATCCCACCGAAGTGCCGGACTTCGCGCCATCTGTAAAGACAGGCAAGAAGTCCAGGTGCTCAGCACGATGGCTGGCAAAGAGTTGCCGGTACACACAGTCGGGTGTAAAGGCCTTCCCCGTCCTGCACAGGGAAAAATCGCAGGAAGGGGAAACAGCGAGCCAAGGTGGAAGTGGCTCAGCTGTCAACTGTGCAACGCTATCGAGACTGGTGTTGATGTCTCTGAGGTAGCCTCGGACACGCAAACCAAAAGGACGAATGGCAGTCGGCCGATTAGTGTAAAGCATTTCCCACTTCGGACTGAAAACGCAGTCCCAAGTGGGATGGCCAGGCAGGGATCGCAATTTAGACGCATATTGTAGGGACAACTGCTGACGGCGAAGAGATAAAGAAGGTTCGTCGGTCTCAACGTAAAGACTCTGGACCGGTGAGGTGCGGAAGGCTCCCGTGCAAACACGGAGGGCCTGATGATGGAGGGGGTCCAGCACCTTCACCACCGAATCCCGGGTCGAGTCGTACACCTGGGATCCGTAGTCCAGTTTCGATCGGACAAGTGCACGGTACAGGCGAAGCAAAGAACATCGGTCTGCCCCCCAAGAAAGGGAGGAGAGGACCTTGACGATGTTCAATGCCTGCGTGCACTTGAACCTGAGATGACGTATGTGTGGTAAAAAGGTCAATTTCCGATCGAATATGAGACCGAGAAACTTGGTCTCCGCCACAACTGGAATGATGTTACCCCCGAGCCGCAGCTCGGGATCCAGATGAAGATTACGCTTGTGGCAAAAGTGCACACAACCAGTCTTCTGTGGGGAGAACCGAAACCCGTTTGCCGTCGCCCAAACCGAAAGATTGTTCAGGGCAATTTGCAGTTGTCTTTCAATGACCCTCATGCTGGACGAAGAGCAAAAGATGCTAAAGTCATCAACATAGAGGGCATTGCCTACTGATGGAGGAAGTTGTCTAGTTATAGAATTAATCTTGACAGCGAAAAGCGTAACACTCAGAACGCAGCCTTGTGGCACCCCTGTTCTTGGGGGTATGGCTGCGACAGAGTGTTACCGACACGAACACGAAAAGAGCGTGTCGATAAGAAGTTGGAGATGAAGATCGGCATGTGACCTCTTAAGCTGAAACTGTGGAGGTCACGAAGAATGCCAAATCTCCAAGCCATGTCGTACGCTTTTTCGATGTCGAAGAAAATGGACACCAGGTGCTCTCTACGTAAAAAGGAATTCCTGATCGCCGATTCGAGGCGGATCAGGTGGTCTAAAGTAGACCAGTGCCTGCGAAAGCCACACTGGGTGTTGGAAAGAAGGTTGTGATGTTCTAAATACCAGATGAGTCTGGCATTTACCATTCTTTCCAACACCTTGCACACGCAGCTCGTCAATGCGATGGGACGATAATTGGAAGGAATCTTGGGATCGTTGCCTGGCTTGGGGAAGGCCAAGATGATGTCCTCCCGCCAGGAGTCCGGAAACTGCTCCTCGAGAAAAATGCGATTGAAGAGATGGAGCAGCCGATCCTTACTCGATGGTGAAAGATGTTGGAGCATGGCATAATGGACATTGTCCGGCCCTACAGCAGAGGCACGAGAAGAGTGCAGAGCAAGGGGAAGCTCCTCCGCTGTGAATGGCCTGTTGTAAGGCTCCAGGCCATTCGAGTGGAAAGACAGCGGAGAGCGCTCCGCCCTGCCCTTATGGGCCAGAAACTCGGGGGAGTAAGTGGAAGACGAAGAGATGGAAGAGAATGACTCCCCCAGAGTGTCGGCAATTGCTTTGGGATCAGCAATTGCATGTCCATTGTGCTCCAGGATCGATAACGAGTGTGACGTGTAGTTCCCACTCATCTTCCGGACTTTATCCCACACGAACTTAGAAGTAGTCGTGCGGGTGATAGAAGATGTATACTGGATCCAAGATTCCTTCTGGCTCTGGCGTTGGACGAAACGAGCTTTCGCCCTGGTGCGTTTGAAATTTTCGAGGTTGGGGGTCGTCGGATATCTCCGAAACATCCCCAAAGCCTTGTTCTGAGCCTTTCGAGCTGCGGTGCAATCTGGATTCCACCACGGTTTCGGAAAGCGAGGAAACCATGTAGAAGTTTGAGGAATTGTTGATGCAGCTGATTCTACGATACAGTCCGTTATCTCCGCCACTGCCACATTGATTGGCTCCTGGCTGACAGAGTGGTCATCGAGCTCAGAGAGCAGCTCGAAACCACCATAGTCAGCCCGATCCAGCCTCCACCGTGAGACGTGTGAAGGGCTGCAAGGCCCCCCACGGGAGATGGTGCACACCACGGGGAGGTGATCGCTTCTGTACGGGTTGTCCTCGACCTCCCATGTAAAAAGTGGAAGGATCGAGGAGGAGCAGATGGAAAGGTCAATGGCAGTGAAAGTGCTGGTTGGGGAGTGTAAGTAAGTACTGACACCGGTGTTCAACAGGGAGAGAGAAGGATCCAGGAGCCACTGCTCTAGGACCCTGCTGCTCCCGTTGGTGTCAGCACTGCCCCAAAGTGGACTGTGTCCGTTGAGGTCCCCCATAATGAGGAAGGGGGACGGCAGCTGCGAGACGAGATCATCAAGGTCATCCTGGAAGATGATGCTCCCAGGTGGAAGATATACAGAGCAGACAGTCAGTGAGAACCCCACGAAGAGACGGATGGCTACCGCCTCCAAGTTGGTGGTGAGGGGTACGACCTGGAATGGAGATTGGTTGCTCACGAGAATGGCGACACCCCCGCAAGCTGGACCATCTCCATCCCGGTCCCGGTGAACTAATGAAAAGTGCCGGATCGTGGGATCTGTGACTGGCTGCAAGTATGTCTCCTGTAGGCACACACAGATGGGCTGGTGTGCCTGAAGGAGGGCCTTGATGTCGTCAAGATTCCTCTTTAATCCACGAGAATTCCATTGTAGGAGTGTGGCCATCTCAGGACTTAGAAGAGTGGGCGTACGACAAATTCCTATTCAACTTAACCGCCACGGAGGACGGTTTAGTGAATAGGGGGCGGTCGGTATCCATGTCCTCGGAATCGTCCGAGGGGCATGGATCGGTGACCGCCTTTTGAGGTGCAGTGATTAATTTCTTTTTTGGCCCCGGTGGGGGCCCCTTTGGTTTGGAAGGTCTTGCTGTGTCTGAGGTCGGGAAGGAGGAGGCCTTCCGGTGGAGGTGGAAGGCTGAGCTGCAGGAATGGAAACCGGGGTTGATGTCGAAGTCGACAGCACCCTCGGTCTCGCCTGCGTGAGGAGGTACTTCGCAGCTGGCGAGAAAGACTCAGTAGGTGGTACACTGATATCAGTCTGCACCGCAACCGAAGTCATTGGAATGATGGGCTTTCCAATGACTGCACTGGCATAGGAAACCTTGCCAGGCGGGGCGGGTGGTGCAGCAAGCTTTCTCGCTTCAGCATACGAGATGTTGTTCATTACTTTGAGGCGTTGTACCTCCATTTTGTCTTTCCACTTCGAACAGTCGCGGGAGTACGCCGGATGTTCGCCACTGCAGTTCACACAGCATGCCTTTTCTGCTGTGCAGTCAGGATCGAGATGATCCTTACTGCCACAGCGAGCACAGGTGGGCTTGCTCCTGCATGCTGTGCGGGCATGACCGTATAACTGACACTGAAAACAGCGCAGAGGTTTCGGTATATACGGCCGTACCTCACAATGTAAATAACCTGCCTTGATGGAAGAAGTTAGGCGTGGCGTGTTGAATGTAACAATTAACATCCGTGTGGGTGTTAATTTCCCATCACGACGTGTTGAAACCCGATGGTCCGCTGTTACTCCTTGAGATGTGAGCTCCGAGAGGATTTCCTCCTCAGTGACTTTGAGGAGGCCCCACTCGGTGATCACATCCCGAGAGGAATTCAAAGTTTTATGGGGAGTGACTTCGACAGCCACCCAACCAATTTCTTTAACTTTCAGGAGCAGTTCTGAGTGTTTGGAACAAGCAGTCTCAACTTGTAAGTCACCAGATCGTAGGCGCTTGACGGATTTCGGTTCTCCCGCAAGACCTTTCAAACCTTTATTAACGAAGAAAGGGGACCTGTCCCCAAGTACCAGATCACCCGTGGAGTGGATGATCAGGAACTTTGGGAACGAAGACACAGACACAGAAGACGACGGCAGAGATAACGCAGACAACGAGGAAGATGGGGGCTCATGTCGAGCCCTCTTGTTGGCGACAATCACATTATTTTCTTCACTCTCTCTCATGGTTTGTTTTGTGTGGTTCAGTGCCCGCTGTATCCCACCCTCCACGGAGCCCAACAAGGGGACGCCCAGCCGGGCGCCAGGGCTACGCAGGCAGTATACCCACACAGACAGTGAGCCAAGCCCTCACAAAGAAATATAAGGAAAATAAAAAGAGAAATGTGCAGAACAAAACATTCTACACAAATCAAACAAAGCGTAAAATAATAAAAATTATGACTGGCCTCACAAAGAAAGGATAACTACAAAAGGAAAATAATTTGTGAGGAAACTTGTAAACCTGTACCCGGACCGTGGGCAAGGTTACTCACCGCTCTGCACGGTTGACCCTAGCAGGACCTGCCCACCAGCCGATTGCTCCTGGGGGGGGGCCACCCCAGGAGCTCCCGTTTACCGGAAGCAGAGGCCAAAGCAGTGTATAGCAGAGGCCCCGGAATCCGCTGCCCAGCCCCGCGACGGACAGGCTCCCCAATGCAAAACGGCCAAAGAAGACCCCACCAGTCATGAGCTGAGGAGAGAAGACAGGGACCCCCGAGCAACTACCAGGATCCTCCTTTCCCGGGACACGGGTCTCCGCGCACGGCAAACAGGCGGGCGAGCATTTAGGACCCTGCGAAGGTAACCGAAGCAGCAGAACCTTCACAAGGTGGTCCCCCTCACCGCGTACAGGCGCTCACACCGAGGGGGGGTGTAAGGGGCTCGGACGTAAAATCGTGAAAGTTAAAATGGAGTCGACGTTCAAATTTAAAAGCAGGACAGGAAAGTAAAATATGTTTGATCGTTAAAACGGTGTCACAAAATTCGCACTTAGGTACTGCGTCTGCCTTAAGAAGAAAAGAGTGGGTTAAAAACGAGTGACCTAAGTGGTGCCGAGCAAGGACAACTTCCTCCTTACGATTCCTGTGAAAACAAGACTGCCACGGTTTGACAATGGGCTTGATCTCGAAGAGCTTGTTAGCAACCGGTTCAGACCAAGATCTCTGCCACTGTGCCCGGAGCTCGATGGTGAAACGCTGCGGGAAATCCACATATGGAACCGGCAACGGAGAGTCGGACAGGGGCGTGGCTGACCTAGCAGCAGAATCTGCCAAATCGTTGCCCCTGATTCCGACATGACCGGGCACCCAACAGAAGAGAATCGTGGTGGTGGCTGCCAGACGATGGAGCTGCTGGCGGATCTTGGAGAGAACAGGGTGAGGCCGATGCCTCACCAAGATCAAAGCCTGTAGTGAGCTAAGCGAGTCGGTGTAAAGCACACACCGACGATGATGCTTAGCTGCTATATGGTCCAAGGCAATGCTGATAGCATGCAACTCAGCAGTGAAGATGGAACACTGCTGTGATCTGCAATGATTACATCACAGCAGACCATGGCTGATCCCACAGAAGTGCCGGAATTCGAGCCATCTGTGAAGACAGGCAAGAAGTCCTGGTGCGCAGCACGATGGCTGGCAAAGAGTTGCCGGTATAAACAGTCGGGTGTAAAGGCCTTCCCCGTCCTGCACAGGGAAAAATCGCAGGAAAGGGAAACAGCGAGCCAAGGTGGAAGTGGCTCAGCTGTCGACTGTGCAATGCTATCGAGACTGGTGTTGATGTCTCGCAGGTAACCTCGGACACGCAAACCGAAAGGACGAATGGCAGTCGGCCGATTCTGGTATAACATTTCTCACCTGGGACTGAAAACGCAGTGCCAAGCGCGATGGCCTGGCAGGGATCGCAATTTTGATGCATATGTAGGGACAACTGCTGATGGCGAATAGGTAAAGATGGTTCGTCGGTCTCAACATAGAGACTCTGGACCGGTGAAGTGCGGAAGGCCCCCGTGCACACACGGAGGGCCTGATGATGGAGGGGGTCCAGCACCTTCACCACTGAATCCCGGGCGGAGTCATACACCTGGGATCCGTAGTCCAGTTTCGACCGGACAAGTGCATGGTACAGGCGGAGCAAAAAACATCGGTCCGCCCCCCAAGAGAGGGAGGAGAGGACCTTGATGATGTTCAATGCCCGCGTGCACTTGGACCTGAGATGTCGAATATGAGGTAAAAATGTCAATTTCCGGTCGAAGATGAGACCGAGAAACTTAGTCTCTGCCACAACTGGAATGATGTTACCCCCGAGCCGCAGCTCAGGGTCCAGATCAAGATTACGCTTGTGGCAAAAGTGCACACAAGCGGTCTTCTGTGGGGAGAACCGGAACCCATTGGCCGTCGCCCAAACCGAGAGATTGTTCAGGGCAGTTTGCAGTTGTCGTTCAATGACCCTCATGCTGGACGATGAGCAAAAGATGCTAAAGTCATCAACATAGAGGGCATTGATTACAGTCGGAGGAAGTTGCCGTGTAATGGAATTTATCTTGACAGCAAAAAGCGTAACACTCAGGACGCAGCCTTGAGGCACCCCCTGTTCTTGGGGGAAAGGCCGTGACAGAGTGTTGCCGACACGAACTCAAAAAATACGAGAAGATAAAAAGTTTGCAATGAAGATCGGCATGTGACCTCGCAAGTCGAAGCTGTGAAGGTCACGAAGAATGCCGAATCTCCATGCCGTGTCGTACGCTTTTTCGATGTCGAAGAAAATGGACACCAGGTGCTCTCGACCTAAAAAAGATTGCCTGATCGCCGATTCGAGGCGGATCAGGTGGTCTACAGTAGACCGATGCCTGCGAAAGCCACACTGGGTGTTGGAAAGAAGGCCGTGATGTTCCAAATACCAGGCCAGCCTGGTATTAAACCGTCCTTTCCAACACCTTGCAGACGCAGCTCGTCAACGCAATTGGACGATAATTCGAAGGAATCTTGGGATCTTTTCCTGGCTTAGGGAAGGCCAAGACGATGGCCTCCCGCCAGGAGTCCGGAAACTGCTCCTCGATGAAAATACGGTTGAAGATTCGGAGCAGTCGATCCTTACTCGATGGTGAAAGATGTTGGAGCATGGCATAATGGACATTGTCTGGCCCCACAGCAGATGCACAAGAAGTGTGCAGAGCAAGGCGAAGCTCCTTCGCTGTGAATGGCCTGTTGTAAGACTCCAGGCCATTCGAATGGGAGGACAGTGGAGAGCGTTCAGCCCTGCTCTTCTGGGCCAAAAACTCGGGGGAGTACGAGGAAGATGAGGAGATGGAGGAGAATGACTCCCCCAGAGTGTCGGCAATTGCACAAGGAGCAGCAATTGCCTGTCCATTGTGCTCCAGAATCGATAATGAGTGGGACGTGTACTTCCCACCCATCTTCCGGACCTTATCCCACACAACCTTAGAACTGGTCGTGCGGGTAATAGAAGATGTATATTTCAACCAAGATTCCTTCTGGCTCTGGCGCCGGACGAAACGTGCTTTCGCCCTGGCGCGTTTGAATGCTTCGAGGTTGGTGGATGTCGGATATCTCCGAAACACTCCCCAAGCCTTTTTCTGAGCCTTACGAGCTGCAGTGCAGTCGGGATTCCACCACGGTTTTGGGAACCGTGGAAACCGAGTCGAGGTCTGAGGAATAGTAGAGGCAGCTGCATGTACGATGCAGTCCGTCAACTCTGCCACTGCGACATTGATGGGCTCCTGGCTGACAGAGTGTTCATCAAGCTCAGACAAGTGCTCGAAGCCACTCCAGTCAGCCCGATCAAGCCTCCACCGGGAGACACGCGAAGGGCTGCAAGGCCCCCCACGAGAGATGGTACACACCACGGGGAGGTGATCACTTCCGTAGGGATTGTCCTCGACCTCCCATGTAAGGAGTGGAAGGATCGAGGAGGAGCAGATGGTGAGGTCAATGGCAGTGAAAGAGCGGGTTGGGGAATGAAAGTAAGTACTGACACCGGTGTTCAACAGGGAGAGAGAAGGATCCAGGAGCCACTGCTCCAGGACCCGGCCTCTCCCGTTGGTGTCAGCACTGCCCCAAAGTGGACTGTGTCCGTTGAAGTCCCCCATGATGAGGAAGGGGGACGGCAGCTGCGAGAGGAGGTCATCATGATCGTCCCGGAAAACGATGCTTCCGGGTGGGAGGTAGACAGAACAGACAGTCAACGAAAATCCCACAAAGAGGCGGATGGCTACCGCCTCTAAGTTCGTGGTAAGGGGAATGACCTGGAATGGAGAATGGTTGCTCACGAGGATGGCAACACCTCCGTGGGATGGACCATCTCCATCCCAGACCCGGCGAATGAGAGAAAAGTGCCGGATAGTGGAATTGTTGGCTGTCTGTAAGAATGTCTCCTGAAGGCACAGGCAGAGGGGTTCGTGTGCCCTCAGGAGGACCTTGATGTCGTCAATATTCCTCTGGAATCCACGACAGTTCTATTGAAGGAGTGTGGCCATCTCAGGTCTTTGAAGAATTGGTGGACGATTTTCGATTTATGTTAACCGTCGCCAGCAACGGTTTTGAAAAAATGGGGCGGTCGGTGTCCATGTCCTCAGAGTCGTCTGAGCAACATGGATCAGAGACCGCCGAACGAGGAGGTAAAATTTTCTTTTTCGGCCCCGGCGGGGGCCCCTTGGGTTTTGTAGGTCTTGCTGTCTTTGGATGGGGAGGAGGGGGCCTTCCAGAGGTGGAAGTGGAAGGCACAGACACAGGAATAGAAACCGGTGTCGATGTCGAGATTGACACCGACGTAGGCTTCACCTGTGTCAAGAGGTACTTAGCAGCAGGCGAGAAAGATTCAGCTGGTGGAACGCTCATATCGGACTGCACCGCCACGGAAGCCATCTTAACGATGAGCTTTCCGACCACCACACACTGGCATAGGAGACCTTAACAGGTTGGGCAGGTGGTGCAGCGAACTTTCTCGTCTCTGGATAGCTGATGTTGTGGAGGGTCTTCAGGCGCTGTACCTCTTTCTCCTCCAGCCACTTCGGACAGTCGCGGGAGTACGCCGGATGTTCACCACGGCATGTTTACACAGCATGTCTTTTCTGCTGTGCAGTCAGGTTCAAGGTGATCCTGACTGCCACAATGAGCACAGGTGGGCTTGCCCCGGCATGCGGTGCGGGCATGGCCAAATCTCTGGCATTTAAAGCAACGCAGAGGTTTGGGGATAAATGGCTGCACCTCGCAGTGTAAATATCCTGCCTTGACGGAAGTAGGCAGGTGTGGTGTGTTGAAAGTTAGAATAAGTACCCTGGTGGGCTCTAACTTTCCATTACGGCATGACGAAACCCGGTGGACTGCTATCACTCCCTGGGCTGAAAGCTCCGAGAGGATTTCCTCCTCAGAAACCTTGAGGAGTCCCCACTCGGAGATCACGCCCCGGGAGGAATTGTGCGTCTTGTGTGGAGTGACTACGACTACCACTCCACCAATCCTGTAACCTTTAATAGAAGCTCCGAATGCTTGGAGCACGCAGTCTCCACCTGGAAGTCACCAGATCTTAGGCGCTTGACAGATTTCAGCTCTCCCGCAAGACCTTGAATACCCTTGTGTATAAAAAACGGGGACATGTCCCCAAGAACCTGATCACCCGTAGAGTGGATGATCAGGAACTTCGGAGACGGAGACACACATGAAGACGAAGGCAAAGACAGAGATGTTGGGGGTTCATGGTGAGCCCTCTTGGCGGCATTGATCGGATTTTTAGGAGTTGGAGAACTCATGTTTGTTTTTAAAAAATTCAGTGCCCGTTGTCCCCACCCACCATGGAGTCCAACAAGGGGACGCCCAGTTGGGCGCCAGTGCTGCCCGGGCACCATACCCACACAGCCAGTGAGCCAAGCCCTCACTACAAAACAAAAAGTAAAAGTAAAAGAGAAATGGTGGGAAACTCGTCGGAGTTCCCACAAAAGAAAAGAAGCAACAAAGCAATAAAGTGTGAGGCAAGAGCTGGCCTCACAAAAGAAAGAAAACTACAAAATTAGTAAATGTGTGGGGAAACTCGCAAACCGTTGTCCGGACGGTGGACAAGGTTACTCACTGATCAGCACAGTTGACCCTAGCAGGACCAGCCCACCAGCCGATTGATCCTGAGGGGGCCGCCCCAGGACCTCCCGTTTACCTGAAGCAGAGGCCAAAGCAGTGTATAGCAGCAGCCCCGGAAGTCGCTGCCCAGTCCCGCGACAGACAGGCTCCCCAATGGCAAAACGGCCAAAGGGGACCCCACCAGTCATGAGCTGTGGAGAGAAGACGGGGACCCCTGAGCAACTGCCAGGATCCTCCTTTCCAGGGACACGGGTCTCCGCGCACGGCAAACACGCGGGCGAGTGTTTAGGACCCTGCGAAGGTAACCGAGCCAGCGGAACCTTCACAGGGTGGTCCCCCTCACCGCGTACAGGCGCTCACACCAAGGGGGCCGATGGCAGTGATAACATAGACTAGGAATACGGGGGCTCATGTCGAGCCCTCTTAGCTGCACTGATCGCATTATTTTCATCATTTTCTTTCATTTTTGTTTTTTGTGTGGTTCAGTGCCCGCTGTCCCCACCCTCCACGGAGCAAAACAAGGGGACGCCCAGTTGGGCGCCAGGGCTACGCAGGCACCATACCTACACAGACAGTGAGCTAAGCCCTCAGAAATAAATAAAAGGAAAATAAAAAGAGAAATCTGCTAACGAAAGAAACAAAGCGTAAAAAAAGAAAATTTTGAATATCCAAACTGGCCTCACAAAGAAAGGATAACGACAAAAGAGAAACAATCTGTGAGGAAACTTGAAAACTTGTTCCCTGACCGTCTGAAAAGTTCCTCACCACTCTACACGGTTGACGTAGCAGGACCTGCCCACCAGCCGATTGCTCCTGGTGGGTCACCCCAGGAGCTCCCGTTTACCAGAAGCAGATGCCAATGCAGTGTATAGCAGAGGCCCCGGAATTTGCTGTCCAGGCCCGCGACAGGCAGGCTTCCCAATGGCAATGTGGCCAAAGGGGATCCCGCCAGTCATGAGCTGAGGACAGAAGCCTTGGACCCCCTTGCAACTTCCAGGATACTCCTTTCCCAGGACATGGGTCTCCATGCACGGCAAACATGCGGGTGAGCGTTTAGGACCCTGTGAAGGTACCCGAGCGAGCGGAAGCTTCACAGGGTGGTCCCCCTCACCATGTAGCTGAGCTCACACCGAGGGGGAGAGTCATGGGAATACGCTGGATGTTTGCCACTGCAGTTCACACAGCATGTCTTTTCTGGTGTGCAATCAGGATCCAGATGATTCTTACTGCCACAGCGAGCACAGGTGGATTTGCCCGGTATGCTGTGTGAGCATGACCGTATATCTGCCAACAAAAGTAGCACAGAGGGTTCGGTATATATGGCCGTACCTCACAAAGTAAATAACCTGCTTTGATGGAAGAAGGCAGGCATGGCTAGTTGAATGTCAAAATCAGTACCTAGGAGGGTACCAATTTCCCACCATGGCATGTCGAAAACCGGTAGACCGTTGTCACTCCTTGAGGTGTTATCTCTGAGAGGATTTCCTCCTCGGTGACTTTGAGGAGGCCCCACTCGGTTGGTTGGTTGTTTGGAGTTTTATGGCGCATGAGCTGCTGAGGCTATAATGCGCCAAACAAGGTAAAAATATGCTAAAAGACAAACACCTGTGAACCAAAATTAAAAAACAAATGCTGGAAAAGGTAAAAAATAAAACTAAAAAGATATATATATATATATAACAGAAACAAAAATAAAGGTGTAAAACAACAAAAGTGTATATAAATAAATTGAGTAGAGACAAAGGATAAAACTAGCCCAGGTGAAAATGACCTAAGTCAGACAGTAAATAAATTACAAATGAATAATATTATAATATGGTAAAATATCCTGTATACTGTAAAAAGGCAAAAATTGGAGATAAAAAGGTAGTATCAGATAAAAAATATCCGAGTGTAAGTGGCTCAGACGAAAAATTGTGAAAAGTAAAATACAAACGATGTTCTAGGTTAAAACATGGACATTGAATTAAAATATGTTTGATTGTTAAAATGGTGTCATAAAACTCGCACTTAGGTACGTCGTCTGCCTGTAGAAGAAACGAATGAGTAATAAACGAGTGACCTAAGCGGAGCCGAGCAAGTACAACTTCCTCCTTGTGATTCATGCGGTAACAAGACTGCCATGGTTTGATGATAGGTTTGATCTCAAAGAGCTTGATCGTAAGCTGTTCTGACTAAGATCTTTGCCACCGAGCCAGGAGCTCGGTGGTAAAACGCTGCCGGAAATCCAGATAGGGAACCGGCAACAGAGAATCGGACAGGGGTGTGGCTGACCTGGCAGCAGAATCTGCCAAATCATTGCCCCTGATTCTGACATGACCAGGCACCCAACTGAAGAGAATCCTGGTGGTGGCAACCAGACGATGGAGCTGCTGGCGGATCTTGGAGAGAACAGGGTGAGGCCGATGCCTCACCGAGATAAAAGCCTGTAGCGAGCTAAGCGAGCCGGTGTAAAGCACACACCGACGATGACGCTTAGCTGCTATATGGTCCAAGGCAATGCTGATAGCATGCAACTCAGCAGTGAAGATGGAACATTGCAGTGGGATCTGGTCTGCAATGATTACATCACAGCAGACATGGCCGATCCCACTGATGTGCCGGACTTCAAGCCATCTGTAAAGACAGGCAAGAAGTTTGGGTGCTCAGTACGATGGCCTACAAAGAGTTGCCGGTACACACAGTCAGGTGTAAAGGCCTTCCCTCTCCTGCACCGGGGAAAAATCGCAGGAAGGGGAAGCAGTGAGCCATGGTGGAAGTGGCTCAGCTGTCGACCATGCAATGCTATCGAGACTGGTGTTGATGTCACTGAGGTAGTCTCAGACTCACAAACCAAATGGACGAAAGGCAGTCGGCCGATTAGTTTAAAGTGTTTCCCACTTCAGACTGAAAACGCAGTTCCAAATGGGATGGCCAGGCAGGGATCGCAATTTAGAGCATATTGTAGGACAACTGCTGATGGCCAAGAGATAAAGAAGGTTCGTCGGTTTCAAAGTAAAGACCCTGGACCGGTGAGGTGCAGAAGGCTCCTGTGCAAACACGGAGAGCTTGATGATGGAGTGGGTCCAGCACCTTCACCACCGAATCCCGTGCCGAGTCATACACCTGGGATCCGTAGTTCAGTTTTGATCGGACAAGTGCATGGTACAGGCGAAGTAAAGAACATCGCTCCGCCACCCAAGAAAGGGACGAGAGGACCTTGACGATGTTCAATGCCCACGTGCACTTGGACCTGAGATGACGTATGTGTGGTAAAAAGGTCAATTTCCGATCGAATATGAGACCGAGTAACTTGGTCTCCGCCACAACTGGAATGATGTTACCCCCGAGTCGCAGCTCGGGATCCAGATGAAGATTACGCTTGTGGCAAAAGTGCACACAAGCGGTCTTCTGTGGGGAGAACCGAAACCCGTTTGCCGTCGCCCAAACCGAAAGATTGTTCAGGGCAATTTGCAGTTGTCTTTCAATGACCCTCATGCTGGACGAAGAGGAAAAGATGCTAAAGTCATCAACATAGAGGGCATTGCTTACTGATGGAGGAAGTTGTCTAGTAATTGAATTAATCTTGACAGTGAAAAGCGTAACACTCAGAATGCAGCCTTGTGGCACCCCCTGTTCTTGGGGGTACGGCCGCGATAGAGTGTTAGTGACACGGAGACGAAAAGAGGTGTCAATAAGAAGTTGGAGATGAAGATCGGCATGTGACCTCTCAAGCCGAAGCTGTGAAGGTCACGAAGAATGCTGAATCTCCAAGCCGTCTTGTACGCCTTTTCGATGTCGAAGAAAATTGACGCCAGGTGCTCTCTTTGTAAAAATGAATTTCTGATAGCCGATTCAAGGCGTATCAGATGGTCAAGAGTTGACCGTTGCCTGTGAAAGCCACCCAGGGTGTTGGAAAGAATGTTGTAGTGTTCTAAATACCAGATGAGTCTGGCATTTACCATTCTTTCCAATACATTGCACACGCAGCTCGTCAACGTGATGGGACGATAATTGGAAGGAATCTTGGGATCTTTGCCTGGCTTGGGGAAGGCCAAGATGATGGCCTCCCGCCAGGAGTCCGGAAACTGCTCCTCGATGAAAATATGGTTGAAGAGTCGAAGCAGTCGATCCTTACTCGATGGTGAGAGATGTTGGAGCATGACATAATGGGCATTGATAGGTTGGGTTGTTGGGTTGTTTTACCTCTGAGTGGCAATTTTTTTGCACACCATGGACTAAATGACCAGGTCACATGGACCCTGAAGGCTCAGAGAAGGTTGTGGGGAGGGGACCCACTGTAACAGCTATTGGCAGACAGATGGTAGCCTCCCGTCAAGGCCATCCAACGTATTTTTTAACGTGCACATTGTATGGCTCTCCCACACACGATGCCATGGCTTAACGTCCCATCCAACGGACTTGTTTCCAAGCCCACCGGTGTCCCCTACTGACCATGTGACAGTTTTGCAGAGATAAATCTCAACGCTGACCCAGCTGGACATTGCCCAGGGGTATAGCAGAGGCACGAGAAGAGTGCAGAGAAAGGCGAAGCTCCTCTGCTCTGAATGGCCTGTTGTAAGGCTCCAGGCCATTCGAGTGGAAAGACAATGGAGTGTGTTCCGCCCTGCCCTTCTAGGCCAGAAATTCAGGGGAGTTGGTTGGTTGTTTGGAGTTTTATGGCGCATGAGCTACTCAGGCTATAATGCGCCAAACAAGGTAAAAATATGCTAAAAAACAAATACTCCTCAACCAAAATTAAAAAACAAATGCTGGAAAAGGTAAAATTAAAACAAACAAGATATATACATATAACAGAAATAAAAAGTAAGGTGTATAACAACAAATGTGTAGATAAATAAATACAGTAGAGACAAAGGATAAAACTAGCCCAGGTGTAAAAGACCTAGGCAGAAGGTGAAAAATTTACAAATGATTAAAATTATAATCTGGTAAAATATCCTGTATACTGTAAAAAGGCAAAAATTGGAGATAAAATGGTATTATCAGATAAAAGATGTCCGAGTGTAAGTGGCTCGGACGTAAAATTGTGAAAATTAAAATACAAACGACGTTCTAGGTTAAAACATGGACATTCAATTAAAATATGTTTGATTGTTAAAATGGTGTCACAAAACTCGCACTTAGGTACGTCGTCCGCCCGAAGAAGAAACGAATGAGTAATATACGAGTGACCTAAGCGGAGCCGAGCAAGTACAACTTCCTCCTTGCGATTCCTGCGGTAACAAGACTGCCATGGTTTGATGATAGGTTTGATCTCAAAGAGCTAGTTTGTAAGCTGTTCCGACCAAGATCTCTGCCACTGTGCCCGTAGCTCGGTGGTAAAACGTTGCCGGAAATCCAAATAGGGAACCGGCAACGGAGAGTCAGACAGGGGCGTGGCTGACCTGGCAGCAGAATCTGCCAAATCATTACCCCTGATTCCGACGTGACCGGGCACAAAACAGAAATGGATGGTGGTGGTGGCTGCCAGACGATGTATCTGTTGGCGGATCTTAGTAAGAACAGGGTGAGGCCGATGCCTCACCGAGATCAAAGCCTGTAGCGAGCTAAGCGAGTCGGTGTAAAGCACACACCGACGATGATGCTTAGTCGCCACATGGTCCAAGGCGAGGCTGATAGCGTGCAACTCTGCAGTGAAGATGGAACACTGCAGTGGGATCTGGTCTGCAATGATTACATCACAGCAGACCATGGCCGATCCCACCGATGTGCCGGACTTCGAGCCATCTGTGAAGACAGGCAAGAAGTCTGGGTACTCAGCACGATGGCTGGCAAAGAGTTGCCGGTACACACAGTCGGGTGTAAAGGCCTTCCCCGTCCTGCACAGGGAAAAATCGCAGGAAGGGGAAACAGCGAGCCATGGTGGAAGTGGCTCAGCTGTCGACTGTGCAACGCTATCGAGACTGGTGTTGATGTCTCTGAGGTAGCCTCGGACACGCAAACCGAAAGGACGAATGGCAGTCGGCCGATTTGTGTAAAGCATTTCCCACTTCGGACAGAAAACGCAGTCCCAAGTGGGATGGCCAGGCAGGGATCGCAATTTAGACGCATATTGTAGGGACAACTGCTGACGGCGAAGAGATAAAGAAGGTTCGTCGGTCTCAACGTAAAGACTCTGGACCGGTGAGGTGCGGAAGGCTCCCGTGCAGACACGGAGGGCCTGATGATGGAGCGGGTCCAGCACCTTCACCACCGAATCCCGGGCCGAGTCGTACACCTGGGATCCGTAGTCCAGTTTCGATCGGACAAGCGCACGGTACAGGCGGAGCAAGGAACATCGGTCCGCCCCCCAAGAGAGGGAGGAGAGGACCTTGACGATGTTCAATGCCCACGTGCACTTGGACCTGAGATGACGTATGTGAGGTAAAAAGGTCAATTTCCGATCGAATATGAGACCGAGAAACTTGGTCTCCGCCACAACTGGAATGATGTTACCCCCGAGCCGCAGCTCGGGATCCAGATGAAGATTACGCTTGTGGCAAAAGTGCACACAAGCGGTCTTCTGTGGGGAGAACCGAAACCCGTTTGCCGTCGCCCAAACCGAAAGATTGTTCAGGGCAATTTGCAGTTGTCTTTCAATGACCCTCATGCTGGACGATGAGCAAAAGATGCTAAAGTCATCAACATAGAGGGCATTGCCTACTGATGGAGGAAGTTGTCTAAAATTCAGGGGAGTAAGAGGAAGAGGAAGAGATGGAGGAGAATGACTCCCCCAGAGTGTCGGCAATTGCTTTGAGATCAGCAATTGCCTGTCCATTGTGCTCCAGGATCGATGATGAGTGGGACGTGTAGTTCCAACCCATCTTCCGGACTTTATCCCACACGACCTTAGAACTAGTCGTGCGTGTGATAGAAGATGTATACTTGATCCAAGATTCCTTCTGGCTCTATTGTCGGACGAAACGAGCTTTCGCAATGGTGCGTTTGAACTTTTCGATGTTGGTGGTCGTCGGATATCTCCGAACAACCCCCCAAGCCTTGTTCTGAGCCTTACAAGCTGCGGTGCAATCTGGATTCCACCACGGTTTCAGAAAGCGAGGAAACCGTGTCGAAGTTTGAGGAATTTTTCATGCAGCTGCATCTACAACACATTTCGTTTTTTCCGCTACTGCCACATTGATGGGCTCCTGGCTGACAGAGTGATCATCGAACTCAGATAGCAGCTCGAAACCACCCCAGTCAGCCTGACCGAGCCTTCACTGTGAGATGCGTGAAGGGCTACAAGGCAACCCATGGGAGATAGTGGACACTGCGGGGAGGTGATCCCTTCCATAGGGGTTGTCCTTGACCTCCCATGTAAAGAGTGGAAGGATCGAGGAGGAGCAGATGGTAAGGTCAATTGCAGTGAAAGAGCAGGTTGGAGAGTGAAATTAAGTACTGACACCGGTGTTCAACAGGGAGAGAGAAGGATCCAGAAGCCACAGCTCCAGGACCCCACCACTCCGGTTGGTGTCAGCACTTCCCCAAAGTGGACTGTGTCCGTTGAGTCCCCTCCCCATAATGAGGAAGGGGGACGGCAGCTGCGAGACGAGATCATTAAGTTTTTCCTGGAAGACGATGCTCCCAGGTGGAAGATATACAGAGCAGACAGTCAGCGAGAACCCCACAAAGAGACGGATGGCTACCACCTCTAAGTTGGTGGTGAGGGGTACGACCTGGAATGGAGAATGGTTGCTCATGAGGATGGCGACACCCCCACGAGCTGAACCATCTCCATCCCAGTCCTGGGGAACTAGTGAAAAGTGCCGGATCGTGTGATCTGTGTCCTGCAGGAACACACAGATGGGCTGGTGTTCCTGAAGGACGGCCTTGATGTCGTCAAGATTCCTCTGGAATCCACGACAATTCCATTGTATGAGTGTGGCCATCTCATGACTTAGAAGAGTGGGCGGACGACGAATTCCTATTCAAATTAACCGTTGTAGAGGACAGTTTAGTGAATAGGGCGCCGTCAGTATCCATGTCCTCAGAATCGCCCGAGGGGCATGGATCGGTAACCACCCTTTGTGGTGCAGTGATTTTCTTTTTTGGCCCCGGTGGGGGCCCCTTAGGTGTTGAAGGTCTTGTTGTCTGAGAACCAGGAGGAAGAGGCCTTCCACTGGAAGTGGAAGGCTGAGCTGCAGGAATGGAAACCGGGGTTGATGTCGAAGTCGACAGCACCCTCGGTTTTGCCTGCGTGAGGAGGTACTTCGCTGCTGGCGAGAAAGATTCAGTTGGTGGTACACTGATATCAGTCTGCACCACCACCGAAGTCAGTGGAACGATAGGCTTCCCAATGACTGCATCAGCATAGGAAACCTTGCCAGGTGGGGCGGGCGGTGCAGCAAGCTTTCTCGCTTCAGCCTATGAAATGTTGTTCATTACCTTGAGGCATTGTACCTCCTTTTCCTCCTTCCACTTCGGGCAGTCGCGGCAGCACGCCTGATGTTCGCCACTGCAGTTTAAACAGCATGCCTTTTCTGCTGTGCAATCGGGATCGAGATGATCCTTACTGCCACATCGAGCACAGGTGGGCTTGCCCCTGCATGCTATGTGGGCATGACCGTATATCTGACACTGAAAACAGCGCAGAGGGTTTTTGGGATATACGGCCAAACCTCACAGTGTAAATAACCTGCCTTGATGGAAGAAGGCAGGGTTGGCATGTTAAATGTCACAATTAGCACACGGGTGGGTGCCAATTTCTCATCACAGCGTGTCGAAACCCGGTGGACCGCTATTACTCCTTGAGGTGTGAACTCTTAGGGGATTTCGTCGTCATTGACTTTGAGGAGGCCCCACTTGGTGATCACACCCCGAAAGGAATTCAAAGTTTTATGGGGAGTGACTTGAACTGCCACCCCACCAATTTCTTGACTTTCAGGAGTAGTTCCGAGTGTTTGGAACAAGCGGTCTCAACCTGCAAATCGGCCAGATCGTAGGCGCTTTACGGATTTCGGCTCTCCCGCAAGACCTTTGAAACCTTTTTTTCACGGAAAATGGGGACATTTCCCCAAATACTTGATCACCCGTGGAGTGGATGATCAAGAACTTCAAGAGTGAAGACTCAGATAGAGAAGATGATGGCAGTGATAACATAGACTAGGAAGACGGGGACTCATGTCAAGCCCTCTTAGCTGCACTGATCACATTGTTTTCATCATTTTCTTTCATTTTTGTTTTTTATGTGGTTCATTGCCCGCTGTCCCCACCCTCCACGGAGCCCAACAAGGGGATGCCCAGTCAGGAGCCAGGGCTACGCAGGCACTATACCCATGCAGACAGTGAGGCAACCCCTCACAAAAAAATAAAAGGAAAATAAAAAGAGAAATTTGCTAACGAAAGAAACAAAGCGTAAAATAAGAAAATTGTGAATGGCCAAACTCGCCTTACAAAGAAAGGATAACGACAAAAGGAATATAATCTGTGAGGAAACTTTCAAACCTGTACCCGGACCGTGGGCAAGGTTACTCACAGCTCTGCACGGTTGACCCTAGCAGCACCTGCCCACCAGCCGATTGTTCCTGGAGGAGCCACCCCAGGAGCTCCCGTTTACCAGAAGCAGATGCCCCGGAATCCGCTGCACAGCCCCGTGACAGACAGGCTCCTCAATGGCAGGAAGGCCAATGAGGACCACGCCAGTCATGAGCTGAAGAGAGAAGACAGGGACCCCCGAGCAACTACCAGGATCCTCCTTTCCCCGGACATGGGTCTCCGCGCACGGGAAACACGCTTGCGAGCGTTTAGGACCCTGTGAAGGTAACCAAGCCAGCGGAACCTTCACAGGGTACTCCCCCTCACTGCGTACAGGCGCTCACACCGAGGGGCCCCCCTCACTCAGTGATCACACCACGAGAGGAATTAAAATTTTTGTTGGGAGTGACTTCAACAGCCACCCCACCAATTTCTTTGACATTCAGGAGCAGTTCCGAGTGTTTCGAACAAGCGGTATGAACCTACAAAACGCCAGATCATAAGCGCTTGACGGATTTCAGCTCTCCCACAAGACCTTTCGAACTTTTGTTTACGAAAAACGGGGACATTTCCCCAAGTACCTGATCATCCGTGGAGTGAATAATCAGGAATGTGGGGAACGATACAGACAAAGAAGACGAGAGCATTGATAACAGAGACAAGGAAGATGGGGACTCATGTCGAGCCCTCTTTGCGGCATTGGTCGCATTATTTTCATCATGAACACGCATGGTTTTATTTGTGTGGTTCAGTGCCCACTGTCTCCACCCTCCATAGAGCCGAACAAGGGGACGCCCGGTCTGGCGCCAGGGCTACGCAGGCACTATAAGCACACAGACAGTGAGCCAAGCCCTCACAAATAAATAAAAGGAAAATAAAAAGAGAATGTGTAGAACAAAAACATTCTACACAAAAGGAAGAAAGCATAAAATAACAATATTATGAAAGACCAAACTGGCCTCACAAAGAAAGTATTATTTCAAAAGGAAAATATGTTGTCAGAAAACTTGCAAACCTGTACGCAGACCGTGGGCAAGGTTACTCACCACTCTGCATAGTTGACCCTAGCAGGACCTGCCCACCAGCCGATTGCTCCTGAGGGGAGGCACTCCAGCAGCTCCCGTTTACCGGAAACAGAGGTAAAGGAGTGTATAGCAGCAGCCCCAGAATTCGCTGCCCAGCCCTGCATCGAATGGGATCCCCATTGGCAGGACAGCCAAAGGGGGCCCCACCAGCATGAGCTGAGGATAGAAGAAGGAGACACCCGAGCAACTGACAGGATCCTCCTTTCCATGGACATGGGTTTCCACACACGCAGGCGAGCATTCAGGATCCTGTGAAGGTACCCAAACCAGAAGAAACTTACAGGGTGGTACCCTCACCACGAACAGAAGATCGCATCAAGAGGAAGACCGCCATCCGTCGTATGGTGCGTTAAACCATGGCTCAGTGTGCGGGAGAGCCATATCTTATACACTTTAAAGAACATGCTGTATTGCCTTGAAGGGAGTATACCGTCTGTCTCCTATTAAGAGTCTAGTGGGTCCTTTCCCCCCAGCCTTATCTGAGTCTTTGGGGTCCTTGTGACTAGGCCATTTAGCCCGTTGTGTGCAGAATAAGTGCCGCTCAGAGGTGAAACAATCCAATCCACTGTGTACACAAACGTGTCGCTCAGAAATAAAACAGCTCAATCCATGTTTATAACCGAAAACGAATTCAAATGAGAAAAAAAATAACATTGTATCGAAATTTATTCCTTTTCCCTACAGCAAATGAAATTGCTGTTGAAGCAGCATACCGAGAAGCTTTAATTCAATATGTTAGGCCCCTGAGTATTATAATGAAAAGGTGAATAAAGATAACAAACTCACCACGAAGCTTTCATTGTAATTCTCTGTTGACATAACGTTGGAGGGGTCCTGGGAAATCGGCCACTGAGTGCATTAACATTTGAAAAAATAACGCCTTTTTCTGCGTTTTAGATCTGGTGTTAGTAATGTTTGAAAGTGTATCTAAACATGTCACATTTGTTTTCAAATTAATTCGCAAATTTCTTGCTAAGAATAAACAAATTTCTGTTTGCAGAATTTTACTTTCACCACGATTAATAAATTAAAATAAACGGATAGCTGTTAAACGCCATCTCTAACTGGAAATGCATTTTCGAAAAATGCATTTCCTGTTAGAGATGGCGTTCTGTTTTTGCTTGTTATAAAAGTTGATGTTCTGTTTTTGCTTGTTTATAAAGATTCAAACATCAACTGTCTTGTTCACAGTGTTCTGTAAAAAGTCATCGGTGACATTTAATATAAAAAAGTAGGAAACATAATTCATAAAGTTCCCAGAAAACTAAATGAAAGATCAGATAAATGTTATTCTAAATTCTCTAGATAATTTAACGAAAAAAAATTCTAAAAACAAACTAAATTAAAACGTCAACATTTTTTTTTTAATATCCTGAGTGTAATTTAGCCAAGAAGTAATTTACGCATTTAATTTCCGCCTTAATATTGCGAACAGAAATTTTTTACCTTGTTTTGTTCTTTCTCCAACTCGGTCTAAAAATAAGAATTATAATGAAACAAGTGATAATCTTTTTGTTTGTTTTGAAAACAATAATTAACTCGCTGTTCTCTTCGGAACTCCCTTTTTATTTTTGTTGACAGATATTGTTGCGACTGAAATCCCATATTTCAATTTAGGCAGCACGTTGAGTCAGCAGAAATTCCAGAAAGAGGATACAGTGCATCTGAAAGCTTGTATTATCTCCGGGGAAATTGAAACAATCTGCGGTGCCTTAGGATATATTGATAAGTTTTGTTTCTTTCACAGATTAAATGGGGTTTCGAAGAGAATGGAGTTGCTGCTCGTTTGATGTAAGTTGCTCTAGTAGACTATATTCCCCCATGTGTCGTAAACAGGCTTCATTTTTTAACATTAATGGAATAAAAAACAAATTAAAATGATGCTATCTTGGAATATCTGGTTTCAAAAATTGAATAATATGCGACAAAGATAGTAAGAATACTAGAGATGATTTCGGGCTCAATTTCACGAGCCCAAGGCCCACCAGAGCCCGGAGTTATTGAACCTAGTCTGCCCCAGCCAGACTTGGGGGGGGGGGGGGATTCAGTCGTTAGCGCACCAGGCTCGTAATCTGCAGTTCCTATGTTCGAGTACCGGCTGGGCCAGAGTTGAGATTTATCTCCACAAAATTACCCGCCCTATCCTCTGTCAATAGGAGACACTGATGGGCTTGGAAAAGCCTTGGCCCGTGTTTGGGAGAACCATGCCCTGTTCACGTTAAAGAACACATTGAATGGCTTTGACGGGAGGCTACCATCTGTCTTTTAACAACTGTCCAGTGACTTCCCACACCCTTCCATAAACCCTTGTGGCCTGACCAGTGAGCCGATTGTGTGCAAAATTGTGATCTTCAGAGGTAAAATTACCTAACCGGACTTGAGAGAAAAATTTCTCTGACACATGTAAGACATCGTTTGAAAGTTTAAAGAAATGTATGTCGCTTATCGTTCATTTAATTATCATATTATTAATTATAACCATTTTCCAAAAGAATTAAAATTTTAATGCTATTTGGAATGAAAAATATTAGTATTATTATAAATTTTTTGGGATTAAAATATATATTTGGTTAGCATATTAATCTTGACTGTAGTATTAATAAATTTATAAATTACATCAATATGAAACTGGAATGTAAAGATCTTTTGTAATTGCAGTCTAGTAGATACTGAAAGTTCGTGACTACGATTAGTATAAACTCAAAGGGTCATTCATTTTTAAAAATATAGAATACGTAAAAATATTTAAAAACAGCGTGATGACTAAAGAATGGTGAAAATGTTGAAATTGTAATGAAAAAGAATTTATTTTTTGACTTTTATTATTGTTACAAAACGTATTGAAATTTTCTGAGACAGAGCCCTCCCAGGTGGAACTCGAACCTGGGAACTGCAGATTACGCGCCTGATTCCCTACCAACTGCGCCACCTCCGCCCCTAGGCACTCGACCTAGCACAACTCGACAGGACGACTCGAACCTGGGAACTGCAGATTAAGCGCCTGGTGCGCTATCGACTGAGCCAATCCTGGACCTGCATCTTTCAAACTTCAGTTTTATGGAGTTTTGGATATCTGTTAAACGGAATAAAATAGGGTACTAAATCTATCAAAATAAGAGATGTTCACTCTTAAGAAACCATTGGTAAACAAGTACGTTATTTAAATTCAAAAGTGTAGAGCTAAAACTTTCCTGACCTTATAAAATACGAAGCTTGCTGAAAATATACCAGTTAATCCACTGCCAGATATTGACTCCCTAGCAACGTTGCGCAAATTGGGTTTCAAAGTACTTGACGGAAGATTTGGGTTGGGTTGTTTTACCTCTGAGCGGCACTTTTTTCCACATGGACCCCGAAGGCTCAGAGAAGGTTGGGGGAGGGGACCCACTTGAACAGCTGTTGGGAGACAGATGGTAGCCCCCCGTCAAGGCCATCCAGCGTGTTCTTTAACGTGCACAGGGTATGTCTCTCCCTCACACGGGGCCACAGCTTAACGTCCCATCCGACGGACGGCGGTCTTTCAAAGTCCATCGGTGTCCCCTGCTGACCGTGGGCAGGGCTGCCCACCGTCAGCAGGGGACACCGATGGGCTTGAAACGGTCAGCAGGGGACACCGATGGGAATCGGAACTTTGCGGAGATAAATCTCAACGCTGAACTTGACGGAAGAAAGATTAATGTTAACGGAGATAGCGGATAAAACTACTGAAAAGAAAATGATGTTAAAGACGATAGCGAATAAAATTTAACATTTGATACATAACTTGAGATAAAGGAAACCAGATTTTAAAATTCATTGATGATATTCTGTTTAAACAGGGAAAAATGCATTGGGATAAAGGCAATAAATAATTAACTAAAAGAACTCATATCGCCTCTGGCGCATATCGTTTTCATAGGAAATGAAATTTTTCCTTTTCCTACTTTTTCACTCCTTGGAAATTTAAATTTTTTTTAACGGATGATAGAGAAAAAATGCAAACTGTATTTTATTAGCAATTATACAACATCAAAAGTATTTGTCTTTTATTTTTTAACCTTAAGAAGTTGCATTTCCGACACCATTCTAATCATATACCAACGAAATTTCATATTTCTATCATATACAAATCATTTGCAAAATTCTTTAAAAATTTATCGTTTTTATATTTGGTGATCGCCAACAATATAAATTAAAACTTCCTAAGTATTTAAAAAATGCTAATTATAATATTTCATTAGTACCAATGGAACTAAAAATGGGTTGCCCAATTATCACTTTTAAAAAAAAGTGTTGGAAAACACAACACTTTTTTTGCAGTGTCTCTTTGGCAGTGTCTCGCAAACTGTGTGCCGCGAGAGATTTTCAAATTGACACGAGATATTCCAAAGATTTCATTTTGACTTGACTTGTGTTATCGACGTGCTTTAATATCGAAGTGCTATCGACGTGCTTTAATAAAAATCTTTCAGATTTTATCAACTGGAATCTTGTAAGTATTTATCAAGCTTTTTCCAAAAGTTTGGTATTAATTTTTGATTATTTCAAGCCATAGAATGGACAAATATTTAAAACAAACACCGAGTTATGAATTAAAGAACGAGAGCAAATCTTCAAGTAAAACCAGGCTGATGACTTCAACAAAGCGCAAATATAATGACGATTATGTAAAGTTTGCTTTTATTGTTCTTTAGGTGTGCCGCGGAAAAAAATTAGATTGAGTGTGCCGCGGAAAAAAAATTAGATTCGGTGTGCTGCAGAGTAAAAAAGTTTGGGAGACACTGCTCTTTGGGATAAGAGGTCAAGTCATTGTTGTCAATGGAACTTGGTAAATTTCTCATTCCACCACTAAAATGTCAAATTTCTAATATAAATACATCGTTTTTAATATTCGTTTTAAATTTTGGAATTTTTAATAATTTTCACATTTAGGGGGCGAAATTATTGCTTTTGAAGAATATTCGGAAAGGGTAAATATGAAGAAGAAAATGCAAAGGGTAATAATTCAACCCAAAAAGAATTTTTAATTTATCTCTTTAAACAAAAAAGTTCGATGTCTATAGACAGACAGACAGACGACAAAGAGAAACTGTTACCTCTTTATTTTGAAAAGTAGATCCAGATATTAAAAAACGCACAACGATAAAACCGCAAATTAAGAAAAACATCCTATGTGAAAGAAATTATCTCTTTGTTGGTAAAGCAGAATATAACAATTCCATAAATAACTGCAGTGTTAATAGAACACTAAAATGAAATATGTGAATATTTCATTTTAGTGTTCTATTAACACTTCTATTAACTATTAACACTTCTATATCTACTGCATCTGGCCACTGCACACCAATTTTAACAAGGTCCTGTTTGACATTGTCTGCCCACCGCATCCTAAGTCTCCCCCTCCTTCTGAGGCCTCTAGGCACACTGTTCATAACCCTATTCGCCAATCTATAATTATCCATACGGGCAATATGGCCAAACCAAAGGAGTCTCTCTCTGCACAATATGCTGCTTAAAGGAGGTTGCAGACTCCTTTGCCTAACCTCATCATTAGTTACAAAGTTAAACCACCTAAAACTCAAGATACTACGTAAGCATCTAGAATCAAAAGCATCTAGTTTCCTGTTATCATGTTTACACAGCGTCCACGTTTCGCTACCATAACTAACCCTAGAAAGAACCAAACTATTATAAGTCTAATTTTAGTCTTTAGGTGTATACGCTTATTTCTCCACAATCTCCATAGATTCTTAAAAGTCCCGGCAGCAATCCCTATCCGTCTATTAATCTCATGCCGCATATCACCAGCATCTATTACATAGCTCCCAAAAAAATTAAACTGTGACACCTGTACAGATTGCAACTATTCAGATTAACTGAATCACAGCCTGCCTGACCAATTTTCATCACTTTAGTTTTCTCTCTGTTTATAACCAAACCTACTCTACTACCAGTTTCATCAACAGCTCGAATGAAAGAGTTCATCTCATCAACATCATTTGCCAAAAGGGCTAAATCATCAGCATAATCTAAATCAGAAATTTTAGTATCTCCAGCCCATTTAAGGCCAAAATCTTTCCCTTGAAGTGAATTTCGCATAACATAATCAATAACCAAGCTAAAGAGTTGGTTGGTTGTTTGGGGGTTTTTGGCGCAATAGCAACTAAGGTTATATTGCGACAAAAAAACGATAAAAAGGGTAAAAGACATGGAACCCACAACCAAATTTAAAACAGACAGAAACAACACAGCATAAAAACGAGGAGTATAAAAAAGAATAAAAGAAAGCAAAAGGTGTAAACTCAACAATAACAATGGGTGTATAGGACTCATGTAAAAAAACAACAGGGAAAACACAGGTAAAAGACCAGGAAAAGGTGAAAATTCATGAACGTATAAAATAACCGGTAAAGCGTAAAAATTCAAAAACAGGAGTTAAAAGTGAATCATCAGATAAAAGATGTCCGAGTGTAAGGGGCTCGGACGTAAAATCGTGAAAGGTAAAAAACAAACGTCGGTCAAGGTTAAAAGCTGGGCAGTTGAGTAAAATATGTTTAACAGTTAAAATGGTGTCACAAAAATCGCACTTAGGTTCAGCGTCCGCCTTAAGAAGAAAAGAGTGTGTTAAAAACGAGTGACCTAAGTGGAGCCGAGCAAGGACAACTTCCTCCTTGCGATTCCTGCGAAAACAAGACTGCCACGGTTTGACAATGGGCTTGATCTCGAAAAACTTGTTAGCAACCTGTTCAGACCAAGATCTCTTCCACCATGCCCGGAGCTCGATGGAGAAACACCGCCAGAAGTCCAAGTATGGATACGGCAGTGGAGAGTCGGATAGGGGCGTCGCGAACTTGACAGCAGTATCTGCCAAGTCATTGCCCCTGATTCCGACATGACTGGGCACCCAACAGAAGAGAATCGTGGTGGTGGCTGCCAGGCAATGGAGCTGCTGGCGGATCTTGGAGAAAACAGGGTGAGGCCGATGCCTCACCCAGATCAAAACCTGTAGCGAGCTAAGCGAGTCGGTGTAAAGCACACACCGACGATGATGCTTAGCTGCTATGTGGTCCAAGGCAATGCTGATAGCATGCAACTCTGCAGTGAAGATGGAACACTGCTGTGGGATCTGGTCTGCAATGAATATATCACAGCAGACCATGGCTGATCCCACTGAAGTGCCGGAATTCGAGCCATCTGTGAAGACAGGCAAGAAATCCGGGTGCGCAGCACGATGGCTGGCAAAGAGTTGCTGATACACACAGTCGGGTGTAAAGGCCTTCCCCGTCCTGCACAAGGAAAAATCGCAGGAAGGGGAAACAGCGAGCCATGGTGGAAGTGGCTCAGCTGTCGACTGTGCGATGCTATCGAGACTGATGCTAATGTCTCACAGGTAACATCGGACACGCAAACCGAAAGGACGAATGGCAGTCGGCCGATTCTGGTATAACGTTTCCCACCTGGGACTGAAAACGCAGTCCCAAGTGGGATGGCCTGGCAGGGATCGCAATTTTGCTGCATAATACAGGGACAACTGCTGACGGCGAATAGATAATGAAGGTTCGTCAGTCTCAACGTAGAGCCTCTAGACCGGTGAAGTGCAGAAGGCCCCCATGCACACACGGAGGGCCTGATAATGGAGTGGGTCCAGCACCTTCACCACCGAATCCCGGGCGGAGTCGTACACCTGTGATCCGTAGTCCAGTTTCGATCGGACAAGTGAACGGCACAGGCGGAGCAAAGAACATCGGTCCGCCCCCCAAGAGAGGGAGAAGAGGACCTTGATGATGTTCAATGCCCACGTGCACTTGGACCTGAGATGTCGAATATGAGGTGAAAAGGTCAATTTCCGGTGGAAGATGAGACCGAGAAACTTGGTCTCCGCCAGAACTGGAATGATGCTACCCCTGAGCCGCAGCTCGGGGTCCAGATGAAGCTAAAGAGAAAAGGAGACAAAATGCACCCTTGTCGAACACCAGAAGTAATGTTAAACCAACTGCTACAAGACTTACCAACTCTCACACACGACTCAGTGTTATTATAGAGAGCTTTCATTATGTTAACTAACTTGTCAGGTATACCATATGATCTCACAATCAACCACAAATTATGATGATCAACAGAGTCGAAAGCCTTTTTGAAATTAACAAAGCTAACAACCAAAGGTTTCTGAAACTCTAAACATTTCTCAAGAATCTGCCTAAGTGAAAATATATGATCCACACATCCCCTACCACTTCTGAATCCACATTGCTCATCACGCAATTGCCTGTCAACCAGATTCTTAATTCTATTAAGCACAATCATGGAAAGAACTTTACCTGGAACAGAGAGTAGGCTGATACCCCTATAGTTATCACAAGAACTGCGATCACCTTTTTTGAAAATAGGGATAACAATAGCTCTGGTAAATTCCTTAGGAACCATGCCTTTATCATAAAAGATATTCAGAATTTCAGTCATCCAAGTGGTAACCGAAACATTCCCAGCTCTAAGCATTTCCGTAGTAATTTCATCTACCCCTGGAGATTTTTGTAGTTTAAGTTCAGAAACAGACAAAATAACTTCAGATTGTGTTATAGGGCCAACATTAAAGCCACTAATGCATCTACCATCATTGCAAACAATCGGAATAGAACTAACCACATTGTTTAGAATATCACTGAAATGCTCAGCCCACCTAGCCATGACAGAATCCTCACCTTCTATAACCTTACCTTGTTTATCCTTCAATCCCTGTGTACCTGTCCGTTTTCTACCACACAAAACATTTACTATCTGGTACAGCTCTCTGCTGTTTTGATGTCTAACTGCTTCCTCGGCTTTGTCAGCCAAGCCATCAAGCCACTGGGTAATAAAAAGTAATGTCTTTCCGTAATCGTTGATAACTGCACTTATAAGAACAAATTTAACTCAGAAGCATTTGCATAATTACATTTAAATAATGTTTTGTTGTTGGCATATTTTTCCGATCTACAGACTTATTTCTTTATCAGTATATTTTTTCAGTTAAATATCAGTCAATAATAAACGATTAGAGTGATTTCTTTTACTCATAAACATACATTAGACCGCGGCATTTTAAAAATCTCAGCGGTTGTTAAATAGCCAATATACGAGGAAGTTGGTAAAGTTTTGGTAGTTGCGGATAAAACCTACAGGATGCCGTTGCAGATAAGACTTTTAGGATGCAGTTAAGGATAAAACTTTTAGGTCCTGTTGCGGATAAGACCTTTAGGATGAGGTTGAGGATAAAACCTGAGCATGTGTGTGCGGATGTGGATGGAATTTTTGTTATCCGCGCAGGGCTCTCTGACTGACAGCTTTAGGTTAGTATCCTGCCCGTGTGAGAAACATTTTCCCCACACACTTCAAAGATTTCGATATCGAGATTTGAAAATGATTGAAAAATATTACATCACCTAAATTGGGTTTGGTATTACTCATTCTTTAATATTTCATCAAGGAATACTATTATATCATCTTTTTAGTTCAGGTCCGATTTTACTGCGGAAGATGATTATGTATACATATGTATGTGTGCTCAGACGAAGTCGCCATTAAGCCTACGGAAATGCACGCTATTCATTTTATCTCTGAAACTTTGAGCTCCTCTTTTAAAAGAATTTCATTCAAATTCAAACTTTGTTTCTCCGTATAGCTTTATGATAAATGGATTGAAGATAAAAGAAAAGTAGTAATTGTGCCTTAAGGTATTTCTTTCCGAAAGTGCTGCGCCAGTAAAAAGTAGTTCAAAATTCCAAATCGGCAAAATAAAATTTTATGAATGGTATAGAACCATTTCTGAATACCTCAGCAGCATTTCAGAAATCAAGTGATATTATTGCCTTCGGGTTTGGAGAAGCATGAATTTATAACTTCGTAAGAAAGTAGAATATTTTAGATTGCAAATAAAAGTTTTTTCGTTTTCCTTTATCTTACCTTTTTTGAATCTTTTGTCTGCTGTTTCAAGCAAGAAGACACATCACAGGTAAATGCATCTGATATCAAGAGATTTTCAACAAACAACTCTCCGTTCTGTTAGTATTATCACTTTTAACACTGATTTATGGAATTTTCCATCTAGCATTTCAAAAGAAGCGATATGTTCAAGAAACTCTTTCTGTTAAGCATCGCTCTAAACGGCAATTTATGGGCTCTTTAACTTGAAATAGAGGGCTATAACAAGTATTCAATACCTTGAAGGGGAAAATAGTTTTTTTCAGTATGAGCTCACAGTAGGTAAAACACACACGGTAAAAACATCGACAAAAAAGCGAGTTGTGTATTATTGAGCTGCTAAGATAAAAGTGCATGTCATAAATTTAATTTACGAAAAGAGTTAAAAAAATTATTTAATGAAAATTGCAAAGTGATCCTTCGAATGAGGGCATATTTAAATTTGAAATAATGCGTTTGTATTATTGAAAACAAAGATATCGTAGTCATCGATTCAATCAGCAGTAGGAAGGAATAGAAAGCACCTTTTTTAGTTCTTTAATTGCTAAAATATGTAAAAAAGCATAGCCGTTTCCTCCTAGCATTTATTTAAATGACTCATTTGTAAAATGAGACATAAAAGCTGTAGCAACAACATATTTTTTGCTCGTTAGTTGTGCCTCTAGTGTAAAATGCAAATTCTATTCATGCATGAAGAAATACAGCAAAAAATGATTTATTTGCAAAAATTGTTATGAAAATCGTGGTTCCTCTTTCGTTTTACAGGAGTTTGTTTTCCAAAAAATGTTTTAATAGAATTTCTACTGAATTGTATTCAATGAAACTAAAAGCTTTATACTAAAATTATGATAAAAGCTGTTCAGAAAAGTCAGTTTATGAAGAGTGTAATCTAATATATAAAGAAGAAAGTTTGTTTGCCTGTTTGTGTGTTTTTTTTTGTGTGATTCTGTCGGCTTATGCACTTCACTCCGAGAAGAGCTAGAGGCACCAAACCTTGCATCAACGTTCCCTTCACCAGAGGAAGAATTTAGGATATGTGGGAATCCACTGTGGTCAACAAAAAACCGGTTGTGGACAGGTCTCAATTTTTCGAAATCCCCCACAATATTCACGGTTAAAAGTTGTTCAAAATAACTGTTGCCATCAATAAATTTAAAGAAATAATGCGTCAATTAAATTAATTTTTTAAATTAATTAATATTAATAATTAATATTAATACAAATTATTAAATTAAATTAATAATTAGAGAAAGATGTATTAAATACATATATAAGATATAAAAGTTTTGATATAAAAGTAAAAGTATTTTCGTAATTTTATATGGTCAGTCTTACATAAATTTTACACATACTTAATATTTTTTAAATTTCCTGGTATATTATACTGTATTGCAAAAGAGCAGCGCCAGTTTTTAACCATTCATTATTCATTATTACTTCATTGGTCATCATATTGGTTAGCGCAAGTCTCATTTTCCATATTCAACAAGCAGAAATTTCTCTCCTGGAAACTGCACAAAATAAAGTTTAAAAAAAAAATTCTGCTATCTACGTTTTTCTGGTGGAAATTGCACTCTAAGCGGAGAAGCAATTCGGAGAAAGCTCTATTCGGAGAAAATTGCACTCTAAACAATGAGATACAAACAAGAGCAAAAACATTTGTACTAGGTTTAGGCAATATACCTGTTCTGAAAAGATTTCGCTTTGATCATTATTCCATCTTTTTTATCGTATTTACTTTTTAAAACATGCTTCAATTTTAGTAAAATAGAGAACAGTCATCAGCCCAAAAAACGGGCGGGGCGCGTCAGCACTTAGTCAGTAGCGCGCCAGGATCGTAAATATGCAATTCCCAGGTTCGAATCGCAGCTGGGTCAGTTTTGAGTCTTATCTCCGCAAAAGTTATAGTCGGTTGGGGGAGAATAATGGGCTTGGAAAGGCAGCCGTCGGTCGGATGAAACGTTAACCAGTGTCTCTATGTACAATCGCTCAAAAAAAGTATCCGAACAACATGGTTGATTATGTAATTAAGAAAAAATATCTGGCAACGATTTTTTTAGAAATTTGTGATCTGGCAACCTTCGTGTCACGTGACACGAAGGTTGGCAGATTACTAACTTCTAAAAATATCGTTGCCAGATTTTTTTCCTTAATTCTGTAATCAACCATAATGTTCGGATACTTTTTTGAGCGACTGTACGGGGGATTCATAGCTTCTGCACATTAAAAAACACGCTGGATGGCCTTAACAGGAGGCTACCACCTGTCTTCCAAAAGCTTTTTAATGAGTGTTACATTTTACGAAAGACACATTTTAATAAGGTGTTGAACCTCCTCGAACAGTAATACAAGCTTCCAATCTGGCATGCAATCGGTCGTAGAAATGCTGTATATCACGCTGGGGGATACCTTTCTATACACTTTCAACTTGGATGCATAATTCAGCGATGGTAGTTGCCTGCTGCAGTTCGCGGAAGAGTCTTTATCCGATCCAGTCCCAGACATGCTCGATTGGAGACAAGTCCGGAGAGCGTGGTGGCCAAAGGAGTTAGTACACTGCCTGAAGAGCATGCTGAGTTGTCAGGGTGGATTGTGGGCGGGCATTATCCTGCTGGAATACCGCATTGGGGATTACACTCAAATATGGCAGGATGACCAGCTGTACGATGTCACTAACATACGTATTGCTATTACAGTGTACCCTGTACAAACACCAGACACGTACGAGAGTGATAGTTATCGCTTCCCACACTATGATGTCCAGCGTGGGCCCTGTGTGTCTTTGGTGGATGCGTGGGCCCTGTGTGTCTTTGGTGGATGCGTGGGCCCTGTGTGTCTTTGATGGAATAAGTTGTTCACCTTGTCGCCTTCGAACACCTAAAGATCATCAGACGCTCCTAAACAAAGTCAGCTTTCATCACTGAAGACCACAGAATGTCATTCTTCCCTACAAAGAAATCGTTCTTGACATCACTACGAACGTGTGCACGTTTAAAATGTGCACGTTAAAGAACGCACTGGATTGCATACCAAGTCGAATGTTCGTCAAATCGACGAAATTTAAACGATTAGTGTTCAAAGTAATCTTATATTGCCATTTCTATTCCGTAATATTCTGCTGTGGGCTTCTTGTGTAGTCTCATTTCATGTCAAGTATTTCGCGAATGATATTTGTGTCTTTTGTGTATGCTTTTGAGAAATTGCGAAAATTTAAATTATACTTTCTTTCTATGATTTTTATATATTGCGACGCTCTGAATTCTTTGTTTTTGGGTCGATATCAAAATTACTAATAATTCGGAACATTAAAAAAAATAATAATATAAAAATAGGGAAAAAAAATCTAGGGACTTGTCGATTTAGTGTATGAAAAACGGATGTGAAATGGAAAAAAGGAATCACAAACTGGGGGTTATGGGGAGAGGCTTCCCCCCAAAGTAAATCGGAGTTTGGCAAAATTCGAAGCGTCTTTGTAAAATCCAGGTGATTTGTAAAAGTTGGATTCTTTTTGTAAAATTAAGGGCAGTTATAGCAAAATCTAGACAATTTGGAAAAATCTAGGGTAGTTGTCAAAATTTAGAGAACTTGGAAAAATCTAGGAGAGTTGGGAAAATCGAGATGGCAAAGTCTAGAGCAGTTGGAAAAATTCGAAGACACTTAATAAAATACAGGTCAGTTGGCAAAATAGGGACAACTTGACGAAATCTTGAGGAGTTGACAAAATTCGGAGTGACTTGGCAAAATTCAGGTGATATGTAAAAATTGGGAATTTTTTTCTGTAAAATTATGGCGAGTTAGCAAAATGGAGTCAAGGGGTATGGCTATCCTACACACGGAGGCTAAACGTTACATACGACGGACGGTGGCATTTCCAAGCCAATCGGTGTTCACTGCTGATCGAGGGAAGAATGGGAGTTTAGCGGAGAAAATTCTCATTGCTGGCCCAGGCGGTACTCGAACCTAGAAACTACTACCCACCGACCCCAGGAATCCAGGGTAAAATACGGATAAGATTATATTGCTGAAAATAGAGCTTTAAGAAGTTCACGATTCTGAATCTCATTACCTTTTGATAAATTCTTGAGTCCGTTTCCAAGATTGCGGGGATTGATCAAGGCTAGCTCGATATGTAACTTAACTTTTACACTTGAGTGTATGCCCACCAGTTTTAAAATAATTTTCCTTATGAATGCTTTATAAAAATTTAAGGATCTAATAAAATTTTACTTTTTTTCTTAATTTGCATTCATTGAAAAATATTTCATGTGATTCATGGGTAAGACAATAAAGTTCTTTTAATTTCTCAGGTAAAACTGTTTTTTCTGAACAGGTTAGGTTTCTCAACTAACCAATTCATTAGCGTTCAGCAGCATATAATACTAGCAACTGTTCTTATATAAGCAGGATTTAATTTATAAATTTGTGAATTTGCGTAGTGGGCTAGACTTTCAGTCTTCAGTTCTCAGATTCCAGTCTTAACTGTGAAAGCATTCAGATTTATGTCCATTAAACCCTACCCTACTTTCGATGAGAAAGGGGATCCCGATAGGCTTCAGAGGACGCCGTCCGTCGGATGGGATGCAAAACCATGATGCATGTGCATGAGAACAGTGCACCGAGCGCGTTAAAGAACATACTGGATCACCTCGATGGATGCTTTCATCTGTTTCCTTAGCAACTGTCTAATGAATGTCCTTCCCCAACCTTCACTGAGTCTTTGAGAGCTACCTTTGTGTGCGAAAAAGTGCCGATCAGAAGTAAAACAATCCGATTGTTTTCTAGTAATGTTCACCATGTGAAAGAAAATTTAAACTGTATCAGAATGTTAATAATAAAAAATAAGTAACTAATCATTTTTCCTCACGTTTAACACTGTTATTATAAAAACACCTCCAGAACTTGATAAGATCAGCAAAGATAAAATAAGGAAGAGTTTAGGCAGAGAACATTTTTTTATTGAAAAAGAATTAAAACTAAAAGCGTTGACACCCATCCACACTACTCAAAGAATTTAGGCAGAGAACATTTTTTTATTGAAAAAGAGTTAAAGCGTTGACACTCATCCACACTACTCGTAGATTCAGGCAGAAAGGATACTTTGTGAAAAGATAGGAAGTTTTATGAAGTATAAGACCTGGTTTGGAAAGGTTCACATTCTACTGTGTCGTACAGGTGAACAGAAAAATAAGAATATATTCTGGAAATAAGAAAGATTTTTCTCGCTGAAAATAAAATCACCGTCTCTACCACAAGAAACGGCTCTCTTTATCTCCTATAAAATATGAGACATTTTTTTTTACATTTTACGTTTTAGCTGTACTTCTCAATCAATGAGTGCGGCATTCCTCGAGAAAGATCAACGCTTTCCATTTAACGTTGAACTAGCAAAACAGCAATCCGTTTCTCTTAAAATTTTAACATTTAGAAAAGTTTATTTTTAAACTTACTGAAAGGAGTTAAAATATGTTTGATATCTTTAATGCAATAACTAAGGATACGTTTTATTTCTTCCGTTTTACCGATAAAAGCAAAATGTTCAAAAAGGTATTATTTATCAATTTCTTGCCATCCAAAGTGAATTTTAAATTGCGATAAAATGCGAAATCTACAGATATTTACAAAAAACCGCATTTTTGGGACAAAGAGCGATTTAGGCGACATTCTCGCAAAAAAAAAACAAATGTTTTATGGTGTGAGATTGTTTCGTAATCTTATCCATATGGAGCAATGCATTGTCATATCATTTGCCTGAACGTGAGAGTGTTCAAGGCTACTGTTAGATTCTGCACTTCCTCCCCCCAAATAATTTGGAATTGATGGTGCATCAGTGAAATCTTTGTAAGCACACATCATGGAGGTTAAATGTCACTTTGTGGTACTGATCCAAAATGATGTAATTGCTCTCAGTAACAACAGAAGAAGGACGGATTTAGAGTGGGTAGGTTGTCGAGTGGCCGAGGTCATGTCGACAAAACGACAATGTCGACAAATGGCCGAGGTCATGTCGACAAATCGACAATGTCGGCAAATGGCCGAGGTCATGTCACAAAGGTCATGTTTAGTGGCCGAGGAAATGCTGAGCCATTGATAAGCACTGACGTTCTCGGTGAACCATCTATTCTGTAATTCATTTCAATGCCAATTTGTGAATGGAAACTAAGTTCCCCAAAGTTTCCTCACCCCACGGTAGACCATTCACACCAAACTCCCCTGAGGCACGTACTAAACGTTATAGAGTGGGATGATGGTTTTGTAGGAATCACTAACATAGTTAATGCGCAAGATGGTATTAGCTTAATGAGTGCGGCAGTCTTGTGTGGCACGGATTAAATATTCAGAGAGAATGGAGAATTCGGCAGACCCGCACAAAACCGGGTATCATGTTTCCTCTGTCCGTGCTTTTGAAATTATCACACTAGAGTGGTGACAGTAAGTCTTCCACAAAATTCTTGATGAAGACATAAAAGTCATTTTAGAAAAATATGAAAATGTGACAAAGCTAGAAAAAGAGAAACGCACTGAGGAGGGCTTCGAGTATTCATTCCCCAATGTGCGCTTCTTCACCCTCAGCATGAATGACGGAGTGACAAAGGAAGACCTCACTCATATGTGGAACTTTCTATCATTCACAGATCTCATAATTGTGAAAAATAGAGTACCAATATGCCTCAGCTGCAAGGAGACGGGGCATATTAAAAGGAACTGTACTACGCTGTACTGTAAAACGTGTTGTACATCCCAGTACAACACAAAGGATTGTAAGGGCCCCACGTAACCTTCACGTGCGGCCAAGAGACCGAGAAACAAAGAACGGAGAATTTGCAGCATCCCCAGAATGGAGATGTTCCCCTTTCTACTTTCGAGAAAATGGAAACAGAAATGGAAGTCGACGAGAAAGGCCACAGTAACCGAAAAGAACAAGTGGAAGGAGCCTTCACCTGAAGAATCATCGAACAAAGTGAAAGAAGGAGATGGGATAGCGACCAGTAACGGCTTCTCCCCCTCTCTACGACCTTAACGAGGAGACAAAGGACGGCCCTGCTCCCAGTGCTGAGCCTGAAGAAGAGACCACTTCCGCAGGGAAGGAAGAAGACGCCGAAGTAAAAAATTTGTAATCTATGTCTGTGGAAGAGCAGCTTCCAACCAATGACAATGCAGATAAGCGGAAAGACAAACAACGGGACCGCAGCGAAAGTCGCAATAGGGAAAGGGACAAAAATTAAAGTCAGTGCCTTCCTCCCTAATTGCTATGGCGGTCCGCATTGCATCCATCAACATTAACGGGTTGAGGAAACGGAATGTGAGGATTTTCGATTGGTGGCTGTTACAAAATAATTATGACGCTATCTGTATTCAACAGATACATTTCTGGGATAATAAATACTGCGCTGAAACCGAACACAATCTTAGGTATGAATTCCATTATGTTTGGTCCCATGGTGCTAAGGGGAGGTAGAGGTATGGGATTAATTATTAATAAGAAACATGGAATTTTAGTCCCCAAAATTGATGCGGAAGGGAGAATTATTGGCAGCAGTATCAAAATTAATAACAAAATGTTCCGTTTCATATTTGTTTATGCTCCAGTGGATCCACACGAGAGGATAGTTTTTCAGATCAGTTGATCAACATGTGTCTGGTAATTGCCCTAATTACATAGTGGCTGGTGACTGGAACTGTATAACAAATATTCAGCTAGATAAAAAAGAGGGGAGTCGCAAAAAAGTGACAGGGGCACGGATAATCCAAACATTTCATGAATGATAATGACCTAGTAGGTAGAAATGTGGCGGACTAACCATCCCCAGGCTAAGAAGCTAACTTTCACCAGTTGCCAATGTCAAACGTGGATTGACCGAATATTACTCAGCAAACATCTGACTAACGCAGTTCAACAATCAGATATCGAACCTTATTCTGTTTCAGACCATAATATGGTTACTGTACATTTTAAAAGTGACATCCTATTCGGTTGGGTTCAGGGCTATTGGAAGTGCAACTCTTTCATCCTTTACACGATACTTTTAAATCAAGAATATACCGACTTCTGCGCGATTTTGTTTTCCTAACACTCCCACACAGACATTAGCGAACTGTTGGAGGGTTGATTTGGATTGTTTTACTTCTGAGCGGCACTTTTTTTGCACACCATGGGCTAAATGACTAGGTCACATGGAACCCCGAAGGCTCAGAGAAGGTTGGGGGAGGGGACCCACTGGAACAGCTGTTGGGAGACAGATGGTAGCCTTCCGTCAAGACCATCCAGTGTGTTCTTTAACGTGCACATGGTATGGCTCTCCCTCACATGGGGCCACGGCTTAACGTCTCATCCGACGGACGGCGACATTTTTCAAGCCCATCGGTGTCCCCTACTGACAGTGAGCGGGGCGGGGAAGAACTGTTGGAGGAATTTAAGATGACCACTAAAACGTTTATTATTCAATATTGTACCCAACATAAATGCCAAAAACATCAGATCAGACATCTCAAAAGCAAACTACACGAACTCACAGTGACACAGACTAACATAATACGAGACACACAAACAATTGCCAACCTCAAAGACAGTATTAACACCCTGGAAAAACAGTTGGCCTATGGCACAATCACCCGCTCTCGAGCGCAATTAATGCTTGATCACGAGAAATCCACGAAATACTTCTATGGCCTCGAGAGACAGCATGCACAAAACAATACAATTAAACAGCTGAGCCACTGGAGTTATTGCAGACAGGGAATGCAAAATGAAAACTTGTCAAGGCTTTTTCGCTGCACTGTATGCAGACACAAGAACTGACAGTAGTCTTATAAATTATTTTAACAATGATCTACCCCAACTGATTACAGTGAACTGTGACCTTATTGATAACGATATAAAGGAAAATGATTGCAAAATTGCCATTAATAGCATGAAAAACGGGAAAGCACCTGGCAGTGACGGCTTACTCAAAAAATTCTATACAAAATACTTTTATCTTTTCTCAAATATCTTTGTTAATAAATGTATTACCGAAGGCCTTCCTCATTCCATGAGATTAGGGGTTATCAGACTCATTCCGAAGAAGAATGCCTCTGAAAGCATCAACGACTTCAGGCCTATCTCTCTCCTGAACACCGACTACAAGGTTATCACCAAGATCATTACCAGTGTCTGAACAAGACAGTCAGTAAATTAGTATCTGAAGAATAGTCATGTGCGATACAAGTACGGAACATCAATGATAATGTTTGTATCACCTACGTAATGTATGTGATTACATTAACATGAAGAAATCGCCCTGGTACCTCATCTCTGTTAATCTCAATCACGCTTTCGACCATGTTAGTCTCTACATACAGGTTTGAAGTTCTATAAGCTTACGGCTTTAGCATAGTAAGCTTTTAGAACTAACTTTTTTACGATATGTGTATAATCAAAATGAATGTGTTTTATAGAATGAACATTTTAAGCTAATTATTATGATAAAATGTTCTTTATAAAAATAATGAAATCACTATAATTGTAAAAAGTTTCTTCACCGACTCTTTCTCTATACAGAGATCAGCATGACAGCGATGCCCTCTTATTCATGACCCTTTTTACCCTATTTTTTGAACCACTTCTCCGCCGTATTAAAAACGACAAATACATTTGCGGACTTTCTATCCCACTCTACTAAGTAGGGTTGGGTTGTTTTACCATTGAGCGGCACTTTTTTGCACACCATGGGCTAAATGGCCAGGTCACATGGACCCCGAAGGCTCAGAGAAGGTTGGGGGAGGGGACCCACTGGAACAGCTGTTGGGAGACAGATGGTAGCCTCCCGTCAAGGCCATCCAGCGTGTTCTTTAACGTGCACAGTGTATGGCTCTCCCGCACACGGGGCCACGGCTTAACGTCCCATCCGACGGACGGCGGACTTTGCAAGCTCATCGGTGTCCCCTACTGACCGTGGGCAAGGCGGGGAATTTTGCGGAGATAAATCTTAACGCTGACCCAGCTGGGACTCGAACCTGTGAACTACAGATTACGAGCCTGGCGCGTTACCGACTGAGCCACCCCCGCCCATCTCTACTAAGTAGAGAGCATGATCTTTGCATGTGTAAATGATCTGATAGTCATCTGTACTGGAGCAAAAGCGATAAAAAAAACTCGTTATTATTCTACAGCTGTTCGAGTTGGCCTCAGGTCTTAAAATCAACACCAAAAAAAAACTGCAGCCCTGAAACTTGAAAAAATACACCATTTCATTCGCTCCGATACATCGATAGTTTTGGATACGGCACAGAACACAGTAACAACCCACGTTTAACATATACAGAACATATTAACTAAATGGACCAGAAGGGACCTCAGAATATACGGGAAAGCACTCATATACAACACACTAATATGTATTAAAATCCAATACCTTTCTAGTTCATAATCTCACACAAGAAAACTATCTAAGAAAAATTTGGATTAAATTTCTCTGGAATAATAAACCAGAAAAACTGAAGAGGGAGATTATGTATAACTGAACATGGGAGCGGGGGGGGGGGGGGGGTCAGCGCATTCATTCAAAGGTGGACGCGCTGACCCTCTATCTCCTAGAAGATATTATCACAGCAAAAGAGAAAATTTGGTTTCCCATTGTGCGATATTGCCTGGGATTCCAACTAAGACACCAGAACCCACAGTTAGATAAAAACAGTATATCATGAGATTGAGCCAAGACTCTCCTCTCTACTATAAACATCTGATGAAGTTGCATATGATGTTCCATTTTAAACATTCTACATCAACTGGACTAATGCCAGAGTCAGAGACGTTTAAAGAGCTTGGTTTGAAAATATTACTTTGCCACCAAATGTCATTGCAAAACATCCAACTGATATTTATAGAAGGAGATGGGCCTTAATAACTAAGGTGCCAATTGATCCAAGGAATATTGGTTGGTTGGTTGGTTGTGTTTGGTTTAATGGCGCATTGACCTCTGAGGCCATAATGCGCAAAACAAGACGAATAAAAGGGTAAAAGAAGCAGAACCCACAAAGTAAAAAACAAATAAATAGATGTAAAGCAATAAATATAATTTTATAAAAGGAAAATCAACCCAGGTGTCAAAGACTAAGGTTGTATAGGGTATAAAACACAGTCATAAAATTACAATCTGTTGAAATAACAAGTAAAACGTAAAAAAACAAAGACAGTAGATAAAAAGGAGTCATGAGATAAAAGATGTCCGAGTGTAGGGGGCTCGGACGTAAACTCATGAAAGGTAAAAAAAAATCGACGTTCGATGTTAAAAGCTGGACAAGAGATTAAAATATGCTTAACGGTTAAAATGGTGTCACGAAACTCACACTTAGGTTCGTCGTCCAGCCGAAGAAGAAAGGAACGAGTGAGAAACGAATGACCTAAGCGGATCCGAGCAAGTACAACTTCCTCCTTGCGATTCCTGTAAAAACAAGACTGCCACGGTTTGACAATGGGCTTGATCCCAAAAAGCTTGTTACCAACCTATTCAGAACAAGATCTCTGCCACTGTACCCAGAACTCAATGGTAAAACGCTGCCGGAAGTCCAAGTATAGAACTGGCAGCGGAGAAGCCAATAAAGCCAGGGTAGTGAGGATGCCATTAGTAAAGTGCAAGAATTGTCCACGCAATATTCAATCATCAGGTTATTAACTAGCAAGAAATACTGTTTGAGAAACAAAATTTAATATTCTATGTTATTACCATATAGGAATTTTGTTTAGGAGTCTGTAACTTCAAATTAAATAAAGTAATGTGGAAAAAGAGTTGGATAGGGACGTGGCTAACCTGGTCGCAGCATCAGCCAAGTCATTGCCCCTAATCCCGAAGTGACCGGGCACCCAACAGAAGAAAACGGTGGTGGTGGCTGCCAGACGATGGAGCTGCTGGCGGATCTTCGAGAGAACAGGGAGAGGCCGATGCCTCACCGAGATCAAAGCTTGTAGCGAGGTAAGGGAGTCAGTGTAGAAGACACACCGACGATGATGCTTAGTCGCCATGTGGCCCAAGGTAAGACTGATAGCATGCAACTCTGCAGTGAAAATGGAACATTGCTGTGGGTTCTGGTCTGCAATGATTACATCACAGCAGACCATGGCTGATCCTACCCATGTGCCGGACTTCGAGCCATCTGTGAAGACAGCCAAGTGGTACGGGTGTGAGCACAATGGCTGGCAAAGACTTGCTGATACAATCGAGGTAGTAATACTAGAGAGAGGACTCCGATTCCCGTAGCATTGACCCGCCATGATCACAGACGGATGTATCTGCGGACTGCTTTAAGGAGACAAGAATACCCATGATGTCTTCTGAACTGGCTGCGAACAACGATGGATGCTATTTAAAAATGCGTAACAAATGATTTAAGTGAGGCAGAAGAGATTTTTTTACTTTTTTTAATTACGTTACACAGATTAGGGGTTCCATTGTAGTAATTAAAACATAAAAATAGAAAAAAAATATTGCACACTTACCGATTTCCGAGGAAAAGCAAAGATGCCGGAAACTGCTTCTTTTATATTAATTTTTTTTAATCGAAATCTCAGAAAAAATTCAATATTCTCTTAATAAGTGCTAATGCTCAATTAAATTCCTTGTAAACCTAGCAGATTTTACTTTGAATCAGTTTAAAGTATTGAAAATGGTAAGTATATTTTAAAACTTAACACATCACCAAAGCTAGCTTAGGCAAAAGTCTGCTAAATTTCTTGGTCATATATATGCAAAAACTGGGTTTCATTTATATATATTATATAAATATTATAATATATCTTATATCTTTTGACAACATTGTATGAGCAAGACGCAATATGCTTTAAATTATTGTAACAAAACCTAAAATACACGTATTTCTACCAATGTTCAATAAATTTGTTCCACTGATATTGGACAAGTTAATAAATATTTTAATTGCCTTTTTCAGGTGTCCCAGATGGATTTGTTTTCCAATTTAAGGGGTCTTTTGAAGTCTCTACCAAATGGATTTCTTGAATTTAAAATGTCAAACAACTTGTCAACCATAAAAATCAAATTAGCTGTAGATTCACATTGATGAAAACCATAAACTTTAATTCACTTCATTAACAACATAGCATTTGCGACAGCTACTTAACTTTTGTGCAGCAAGTTTGACTTTCATCTTTTGTCTTTGCCATTCTATGCGGTCACGCTTCAATTTATTTTCTGCATTAAGTTGCTGTTCACATTGAACTCTGTATAGCATTTTTATATAATACTAGGATATATGATTATTGTTATTGCCTAAAATGACCTCTAAATCTCCTAGAACATTTCTGAGTACTTTTAGCGTATGACAAACATCAAAAATTATCATAACTTGTTGGGTTTTACCTGATGGATGAATAAAACTATTACACATATCTCTTTGAATATCTGCACGTAAGCATTTAAACATGGTAAAATGTGATCGCAATCCATCACAAACAATAGCTATTACATTTACACCAATAGTATGTAGTTTCTTCAAGGCTATTTCAAAAAAATTGTTTTTTTTTGCACCTGACAAACCAGCTGTTAAAAAATAGCCAATGGGAATTTTCCAACTATTTGTTATTGAAACAACCATAAACACTAGAGCTTCAGAAGCTATATCTGAATTTTCATCATTTTCATTAGTATCATAATCCACATATCCACAATAGCGTTCACCATTGAAGAGTACCTGCTTTCTAATTGACATTTCATCAAATAATAAAATGCATAACATATGCTTCTGCTTCTTATCAGTAAAAAATTTCAGTGCAGAAAAAACTTCGTCAGTAAATCCTGGGAGGCCATCTACAGATCTGCACCGAGTTACAAAACTCATTAAAAAAAACATTTAAACAACATCATTTTAATATTTTTATCATGTTTTCAAACTAAGTAAGAAAATGAGGAGAGATAACACAAAACAAAACAAAAATAACACAAAAAAAAACACCCCATATAAAACAAGTATATCTTTACCGATATATAATGATAACATTCACCTAGCGCAATCACCTATACAGGCAGCATCAAAATTACAACTAACTGACAAGAACCCAGAATGTCCTTGAATGAGTTTGCGTCTCCATCGGCACAGGGATATTCAACTCAGTGATATGAAAAGAAGAAGAAGGTAGGTGGGAGATAGGGGAGGGAGGGAATGCGGGCCTGCTAGGAGCGTAAACTTTGGGTAAAGGAGATGGTCGAGGAAGGAGAAAAAACAGAAAAAAGAATTGAACAGTTACAAACATTTAGCTATTTAAGAAATATATCACTACAAAACATACACTGCTTTTAATTTTTTTTAACATTAAAGAACATACAATATGATAGGCTAGACTGTTAATAAAAAGACTTGTTAATAAAAATTAAATGACATACACTGTTTTTGTAATTTTAGCTATTACATATTTTTATTTATGTATTGTTTCGTTTCATACACTTAGACATTAAACATTAAAAGAATTAGTAGGACAACACAGATTTAATTGTTATTTTATTAGTAATTAAAGCACAATAAAACATTCTTTTATGTTCTTTCTCTGTTTTTCTTTTTGGTTTATAAGCCATCCTTCTTTCTGTTTGTTGAGCCGGGAACACTCCTATGGTGTCTTGACCAGGCTTGAAGCTACTTACCTGAATGCCACGAGCTGCCCTACTACCTAGAATATCCTGAGTGCCTGTCTGCTACACAATCGCACTGGATTTATTTCATGCTGTGATATGTTAGTCTTTGTGTTGTGTAGAGTAAAAGTTATAGTTTATAATGAGGGTCTTCATTGCATTGGATATTATGTTGAGATTTTCTTGATCTCTGCAATTGCTGTTGGCTATCTGCAAACTTGTATACTGCAGGCACATGCAGATGGGTTCGTGTGCTCTTAGGAGGACTTTGATGTCATCAATATTCCTCTGGAATCTACGACAGTTCCATTGTAGGAGTGTGGTCATCTCAGGTCTTGGAAGAATTGGCGGATGAATTACGGTTTATTTTAACCGTTACCAGTGATGGTTTTGGGAAAATAGGGCAGTCTGTGTTCATGTCCTCGGAGTCATCTGAGTGACATGGATCAGAGACCACTGAGTGAGGAGGTGTTAAAATTTTCTTCTTTGGCCCCAGTTGTGGCCCCTTGGGCTTGGAAGGTCTTGTTGTCTGTGGGCAGCAAGGAGGTGGCCTTCCAGAGGTGGAAGGCACAGATGCAGGAATAGAAACCGGAGTTGATGTCGAGATCGAAACCGACATCTGTTTCGTTTGGGTCAAGAGGTACTTGGCAGTAGGCAAGAAAGATCCAGTTGTTGGGATGATGATGTCGGTCTGCATTGCTACAGAAGCCATCTTAACGGTAGACTTTCCGACGACTGCAGCGGCATATGAAATCTTGCGAGGTGGAAATATTGTTGAGTGATGCCATCCGATGCTCCACTATACAGGATAGTACTACATCTAATGGAAAGCATCACATGTCACTCTCGTGTGCTGATCGACACAAAAGGAAAACTGACATTAAAGCTGTGAAGAAGCGGAGAAGGAACCTATCAAAAAATCTGCATTACACAATAATTTTCTAATTCTATCTGTTTATTCAATTCAAGAACAAGGAACCTTTTTGAATTTTGAGCTGTGCCAAGGAATTATTGCCAATAGGATTTGGTAGCAATGAATTCGCAATATATACTGTAACTCTGTAATTGAATAGTGCCCAGAGTCGATCGTTTTCAAAAGGGGAGTTTCGAGCTTTGTTTTTCATTATTATTAGAAAAAATGTTATCGCTACCATGAGATGAAATAGTTGGGACAAATGTCCATGTTCCAAGATCTCGTGGGTGCAGGGATGGTTGTGAAAGGGGACCCACTGGACAGCTGTTGGGAGAAGGGTGTCGGCCTCCCGTCAAGGCCATCCAGCGTGTTTTTTAACGTGCGTGGGGTGTTGTGGCTCTCCCACATACGGGACCAAGGCTTAACGTCCCATCCGCGACGGATGGCGGCCTTTTCAAGCCCAACAGTGACCGCTCTTCACTGTGGGCAGGGCAGGGAGTTGGCAGAGAAAAAACTCTACACTTGCACAGCTGGAACCCGAATCAGAGAATTGCAGGTTACGAGCCTGGCGCGCTACCAACTGTACCTCCCCTACCCCGTAATAATAATAATAATAATAAAAAAACAGTTAAAAACTAAAAGAAGTTAAAGAATAAAAAAAGAGTAAGAGAAGAATGTAATAAAAAATGGGTAAAGATGAAGGTAAAGAGACAGAACAGAACAATAAAATAATAAAAAAGGAAAAAAATGTTTCGGGGTTTAAAATACCGTAAGAGAAGTTCACAAAGTAATTAACATGTACAAAATGAAGGAGTAAGAAGATTGATAAAATGAGAATGGAAAAGAAAAAGATTTGAAAGAAATTTAAAATGCTTAATCAGAAGTACATATATAGTAATTTAATATGGTATTGCATATATCAATTTAAATTTTAAATTTAATTGGCATGTACAGAATAATAGAGTAGGATAATATGTTGAATGAGAAAAGAAGAGAAAAGCAGAAGTGAACAAAAATTAAAAAAAGAAAGAAGAATCTAATGCAAAAGTACACATAGTGATTGGCTTGTGCAGAATAAAAGAGTAAGATATAAATAAGAGGAGAAAAGAAAGGGAAAGAAGGGAGCAGAAATTTAAAACATTTAAACAGAAGCACATATGGCAGTTGACAGGTACAGAATAAAAGAATGAGATAATAAATTAAGGCGGAAAGGTTAAAAAAAGAAACACGGAAGGGAACAGAAATTAAAACATTTCAACAAAAGTGCATATAGTATTTGACATGTACAGATTAAACGAATAAGAGAGTAATTACAAGGAGAAAAAAAAGGGAAAAAACGGAAGTGAACAGAAATTTAAAGTGTTTAAACAAAAGTACACTTAGTAATTAGCACGTACCGAATAAGAATAAACACCCCACAAGCAGCTGCTTGCCACAGAGGTCTGACAGGAGCCTGTCAGTTTATATGTCATAGTAGAAGGTCTGAGAGGATGGCAGGCCCTCAGCAGAAAAACGACACGAACATCCATGTCTTACCCGGGTCTCGAACCCAGGTCCCTTAGATCAGTAGCCAAGCGCGCTAACCACTCGGCATAAGATAGATAATAAATAGCAAGAAGAAAAGTGAGATGCATAATGATTAATGTGTAATAAAATGAAATATGACCTGTGAATTTAAACTGTGCTTAAACAGGGAGGTCAGGAGAGATATATTCTGGCTACGAATTAGGCTCGCCTATGTAAAAAGGGAATTTTATACAGCGAAGAGCTGAATGTCCTTCGATTCACCTCTGCCTGAAGCGAGGACTTTTGACATTCCTCAGTGCCGTTCCTGCCTGGAAAGCAGCGAAAGTACAAGGCAGAGACTTAAAGGTGAAGTTCAGAGTCAGAGACAAACGTAGGTCGTTGGGATCGGCTAACGGGCGCTGGCCAAAGCCGTCTGAAGGGATTTGCGCTGCCAAGCTAGCAGGGAGTGTGGCGGGAGGGAGGGATGGAGGGTAGCAGGGAGTGTGGCGGGAAGGAGGGAGGGTAGCAGAAAGACAAGGAGTCAATAGGACGAGCACCAAGGAGAGGAGAGAAAATGGGCGAAAGCGTACGACGGGACCTGTTAACGGAATGAAGGTCGGGATTCGAATCTGTTAAGGAAAGATGGGAACGTACATAATGAAATAACACTGACTATACAGACCTAGGTTCGAGCTCCGGGTAAGGCATGGTTGTGTGTATTGTTTCTCTGCTGAGGGCCTGCCATCCTCACAGACCTTCTACTATGGCATATAAACTGACAGGCTCCTGTCAGACCTCTGTGGCAAGCAACTGCTCGAGGGGGTATTTATTTTTATTTTTTTTATACAGTTAAAAAAAAGCACATTATTATGTACTTAAAGGAAAGAATTATTTTAGGCAAACAGACACCAAGAGAGATTTTTGTAATTTTAGTAAACTTTTTATTTATTTTTATTTTTTTTTCTAATTAAACATGCACAAAACACCAAGACATATTTTTGTTATTTTAATGAACTAATTTATTTTTTTTTTGTTTTATTTTTTTTATAATGGACAACACAAACTTAAAAAAAACACAAACAAAGATTAACACATGCATAGAAACATGCTATATTTTTGAAATAATTTATATATATATATATTTGGCTATTATACATAGAGAGATATATGAAGAGAGTTCGGGAAAGTGAGTGGTCTGAGACCTCGACCTACCTTCGAAATGCGTTACTTTATGTCCAGAGACATGCTCCACTGTGAGTGAAATAGTGAAGTCTTCGTAATGCTCTAAAATTGTCTTCATGGCGTTGGAGATGATTGTTAAATTTTCTTGGCTTGTCATGCTTGAGTAATCTTGAATATCTTGATTGATGTTCTTCAGTTTACACTTCAGATTCAATAAGTTGCATTCGAAGAGATAACGTTTGTTGTCACCCTCCTTCCCGCTTCGACAGAGGGAATTCTCTGCTCGTCCTATTCTAACGAAATACTTGGGGAATTTCTCATGTCCTGTCATAAATTTAGTGGCGTAAAAATTATAATAATTATTGGATTCCTTCACATCTTTAACGAACTCGTAGAGTGCTCTTCCCTTGTCACTGGTGTTCCGTGTATTCTGCCATTCTTCCATCACTTTCTTCCTAAATTTATTTTTCGCGTAGCTGAGCGGAACTGAGTTCGTTCGTTACGTTTTCTAACTTGCTAGCTATCTTCGCATTCCTGTCTGCTAGTTCGTTGCCGTCCTCCAGCCAATGTGAGCCCTGATCCAGTGTAGTTTGATATTTCTTGAGTTCTTGATCCTTTGGTATTTACTTTTGATTTCGTTTAATGTCTTGTCTCTGCTGTCGCTACTCTCTAAGGTCTGAAGGGCTGAGAGGAAGTCACTGTATAGATTAATATTTCCTGCTTCTCTCATCTATAAGGCATAATCAAGGGCTCTCAAAATGGCAAAAGTCTCCGCTTGATAATTAGAGGCATTATCTCTGAGTCGAAATTGTTCCGAATGAATGTGCAATCTTGAGTACATGACGACGTACGCTGCTCGTATTTTTTCTTCTTCTTTTGACCCATCTGTGTATATTTTTAGTCCTATTCCTATCGGCAACTCTTTGTCATGGGGGAACTATTATTTTGTACTCAGGGTGTACCAGCTACTGTTCTTCTAACTGAGCTATTTCCTGGGCATTCACCCACTCGATGTGAGCGCCTGTACGCGGTGAGGGGGACCACCCTGTGAAGGTTCCGCTGCCTCGGTTACCTTCGCAGGGTCCTAAATGCTCGCCCTCGTGTTTTCCGTGCGCGGAGACCCGTGTCCCGGGAAAGGAGGATCCTGGTAGTTGCTCGGGGGTCCCCATCTTCTCTCCTCAGCTCATGACTGGCGTGGTCCCCATTGGCCGTCTTGCCATTAGGAGCCTGTCTGTCGTGGGGCTGGGCAGAGAATTCCGGGGTCTCTGCTATACACTGCTTTGGCCTCTGCTTCCGGTAAACGGGAGCTCCTGGGGTGACCCCCCCCCCCCCAGGAGCAATCGGCTGGTGGGCAGGTCCTGCTAGGGTCAACCGTGCAGAGCGGTGAGTAACCTTGACCATGGTCCGGGTACAGGTTTACAAGTTTCCTCACAACTTATTTTCCTTTTGTAGTTATCCTTTCTTTGTGCGGCCAGTTTGGCCATTCACAATTTTTCTTATGTTACACTTTGTTTGATTTGTGTACAATGTTTTGTTCTGCACATTTCGCTTTTGATTTTCCTTCTATTTATTTCTGAGGGCTTGGCTCACTGTCTGTGTGGGTATAGTGCCTGTGTAGCCATGGCGCCCGACCGGGCGTCCCCTTGTTCGGCTCCGTGGAGGGTGAGGACAGCGGGTACTGAACCACACAAAACACAAAAATGAAAGTAGATGAAGAAAATAATGCGATCAATGCCGCTAAGTGGGCTCGCCATGAGCCCCCATCTTCCTCGTTGTCTAAGTTATCTCTGCCGTCGTCTTCTGTGTCTGTGTCTTCGTTCCCGAAGTTCCTGATCATCCACTCCATGGGTGATCAGGTGCTTGGGGACATGTCCCCTTTTTTGTGAATAAAGGTTTGAAAGGTCTTGCGGGAGAACCGAAATCCGTAAAGCGCTTACGATCTGGCGACTTACAAGTTGAGACCGCTTGTTCCAAACACTCGGAACTGCTCCTGAAAGTTAAAGAAATTGGAGGGGTGGCTGTCGAAGTCACTCCACATAAAACTTTGAATTCCTCTCGGGGTGTGATCACCGAGTGGGGCCTCCTCAAAGTCACTGAGGACGAAATTCTCTCGGAGCTCACACCTCAAGGAGTAACAGTGGTCCACCGGGTTTCGACACGTCATGATGGGAAATTGACACCCACCCGGGTGTTCATTGTGACATTTAACACGCCACGCCTGCCTTCTCCCATCAAGTCATGTTACTTACATTGTGAGGTTCGGCCGTATATCCCAAACTCTCTGCGCTGTTTTCAGTGTCAGATATACGGTCATGCCCGCACAGCATGCAGGGGCAAGCCCACCTGTGCTCGCTGTGGCAGTAAGGATCATCTTGATCCTGACTGCACAGCAGAAAAGGCATGCTGTGTGAACTGCAGTGGCGAACATCCGGCGTACTCCCGCGACTGTCGGAAGTGGAAAGAGGAAAAGGAGGTACAACGCCTCAAAGTTATAAATAACATCTCGTATGCTGAGGCGAGAAAGCTTGCTGCACTGCCCGCCCCACCTGGCAAGGTTTCCTATGCCAGTGCACTCATTGGAAAGCCCATCGTTCAAATGACTTCGGTGGCAGTGCAGACTGATATCAGTGTACCACCAACTGAATCTTTCTCGCTAGCAGCGAAGTACCTCCTCATGCAGGGAAACCGAGGGTGGTGTCGACTTCGACATCAACCCCGGTTTCCATTCCTGCAACACAGCCTTCCACCTCCACCGGAAGGCCTCCTCCTCCCCGTCCTCAGACAGCAAGACCTTCCAAACCTAAGGGGGCCCCGCCGGGTCCAAAAAAGAAAATCACCGCACCTCAAAGGGCGGTCACAGATCCATGTCCCTCGGACGATTCCGAGGACATGGATACCGACCGCCCCCTATTCAGTAAACCGTCCTCCACGGTGGTTAAGCTGAATAGGAATTTGTCGTCCGCCCACTCTTCTAAGTCCTGAGATGGCCACACTTCTACAATGGAATTGTCGTGGATTCCAGAGGAATCTTGACGACATCAAGGCCCTCCTTCAGGCACACCAGCCCATCTGTGTGTGCTTGCAGGAGACATACTTGCGGCCAGTCACAGATCCCACGATCCGGCACTTTTCACTGGTTCTCCGGGACCAGGATGGAGATGGTCCAGCTCGCGGGGTGTCGCCATCCTCGTGAGCAACCATTCTCCATTCCAGGTCGTACCCCTCACCACCAACTTGGAGGCGGTAGCCATCCGTCTCTTTGTGGGGTTCTAGCTGACTGTCCGCTCTGTATTTCTTCCACCTGGGAGCAACGTCTTCCAGGAAGAACTTGATGATCTCGTCTCGCAGCCTGCCATCCCCCTTCCCCATTATGGGAGACCTCAACGGACACAGTCCACTTTGGGGCAGTGCTGACATCAACGGGCAGGACGGGGTAATGGAGCAGTGGCTCCTGAATCCTTCTCTCTCCCTGTTGAACACCGGTGTCAGTATTTACTTTCACTCCCCAACCTGCACTTTCACTGCCATTGACATCACCATCTGCTCCTCCTCGATCCTTCCACTCTTTACATGGGAGGTCGAGAACAACCCGTATGGAAGCGATCACCTCCCCGTGGTGTGCACCATCTCCCGTGGGGGGCCTTGCAGCCCTTCACGCGTTTCGCGGTGGAGGCTCGATCGGGCTGACTGGGGTGGTTTCGAGCTGCTCTCTGAGCTCGATGACCACTCTGTCAGCCAGGAGCCCATCAATGTGGCAGTAGCGGAGATAACGAACTGTATCGTAGATGCAGCTGCATCAACAATTCCTCAAACTTCGACACGGTTTCCTCATTTTCCGAAACCGTGGTGGAATCCAGAATACACCGCAGCTCGTAAGGCTCAGAACAAGGCTTGGGGGGTGTTTCGGAGATATCCGACAACCCCCAACCTTGAAATGTTCAAACGCGCCAGGGCGAAAGCTCGTTTCATCCGACGCCAGAGTCAGAAGGAATCTTGGATCAAGTATACATCTTCTATCACCGGCATGTCTAGTTCTAGGGTCGTGTGGGATAAAGTCCGGAAGATGGGTGGGAACTACACGTCCCACTCGTTATCGATCCTGGAGCACAATGGACAGGCAATTGCTGATCCCAAAGCAATTGCTGGCACTCTGGGGGAGTCGTTCTCCTCCATCTCTTCGTCTTCCTCTTACTTCCCCGAGTTTCTGGCCCAGAAGGGCAGGGTGGAACGCTCTCCGCTGTCTTTCTTCTCGAATGGCCTGGAGCCTTACAACAGGCCATTCACAGCGGAGGAGCTTCGCCTTGCTCTGCACTCTTCTCGTGCCTCTGCTGTCGGGCCGGACAATGTCCATTATGCCATGCTCCAACATCTGTCACTATCGAGTAAGGATCGGCTGCTCCATCTCTTCAATCGCATTTTTCTCGAGGAGCAGTTTCCGGACTCCTGACGGGAGGCCATCGTCTTGGCCTTCCCCAAGTCAGGCAAAGATCCCAAGATTCCTTCCAATTATCGTCCCATCGCGTTGCCAAGCTGCGTGTGCAAGGTGTTGGAAAGAATGGTAAATGCCAGACTCATCTGCTATTTACAACACCACAACCCTCTTTCCAACACCCAGTGTGGCTTTCGCAGGCAACGGTCAACTCTTGACCATCTGATACGCCTCGAATCGGCTATCAGAAATTATTTTTTACGTAGAGAGCACCTGGTGTCCATTTTCTTCGACATCGAAAAAGCGTACGACACAGCTTGGAGATTCGGCATTCTTCGTGACCTCCACAGCTTCGGCTTGAGAGGTCACATGCCGATCTTCATCTCCAACTTCTTATCGACACGCTATTTTCGTGTCTGTGTCGGTAACACTCTGTCGCGGCCGTACCCCCAAGAACAGGGGGTGCCACAAGGCTGCGTTCTGAGTTTTATGCTTTTCGCTGTCAAGATTAATTCTATAACTAGACAAATTCCTCCATCAGTAGGCAATGCCCTCTATGTTGATGACTTTAGCATCTTTTGCTCTTCGTCAAGCATGAGGGTCATTGAAAGACAACTGCAAATTGCCCTGAACAATCTTTCGGTTTGGGCGATGGCAAACGGGTTTCGGTTCTCCCCACAGAAGACCGCTTGTGTGCACTTTTGCCACAAGTGTAATCTTCATCTGGATCCCGAGCTGCGGCTAGGGGGTAACATCATTCCAGTTGTGGCGGAGACCAGGTTCCTCGGTCTCGTATTCGATCGGAAATTGACCTTTTTACCACACATACGTTGTCTCAGGTCCAAGTGTACGTGGGCATTGAACATCGTCAAGGTCCTCTCCTCCCTTTCTTGGGGGGCAGACCGATGTTCTTTGCTCCGCCTGTACCGTGCACTTGTCCGATTGAAACTGGACTACGGATCCCAGGTGTACGTCTCGGCCCGGGATTCGGTGGTGAAGGTTCTGGACCCCCTCCATCACCAGGCCCTCCGTGTTTGCACGGGAGCCTTTCACACCTCACCGATCCAGAGTCTTTACGTTGAGACCGACGAACCATCGTTATCTCTTCGCCGTCAGCAGTTGTCCCTAGAATACGCATGTAAATTGCGATCCCTTCCTGGCCATCCCACTTGGGACTGCGTTTTCTGTCCGAAGTGGGAAATGCTTTACACAAATAGGCCGACTGCCATTCGTCCTTTTGGTTTGCGTGTCCGAGGCTACCTCAGAGACATCAACACCAGTCTCGATAGCGTTGCACAGTCGACAGCTGAGCCACTTCCACCATGGCTAGCTGTTTTCTTTTCTTGCGATTTTTCCCTGTGCAGGACGGGGAAGGCCTTTACACCCGACTGTGTGTACCGGCAACTCTTTGCCAGCCATCGTGCTGAGCACCCGGACTTCTTGCCTATCTTTACAGATGGCTCGAAGTCCAGCACTTCAGTGGGATCAGCCATTTTCTGATGTGATGTAATCATTGCAGACCAGATCCCACTTCAGTGTTCCATCTTCACTGCAGAGTTGCATGCTATCAGCCTCGCCTTGGACCATGTGGCGACTAAGCACTATTGTCGGTGTGTGCTTTACACCGACTCACTTAGCTCGCTACAGGCTTTGATCTCGGTGAGGCATCAGCCTCACCCTGTTCTTACTAAGATCCGCCAGCAGCTACACCGTCTGGCAGCCACACCACCATCCATTTCTGTTGGGTGCTCGGTCACGTCGGAATCAGGGGCAATTATTTGGCAGATTCTGCTGCCAGGTCAGCTACGCCCCTGTTCGACTCTCCGTTGCCGGTTCCCTATCTGGATTTCCGGCAGCGTTTTACCACCGAGCTCCGGGAACAGTGGCAGAGATCTTGGTCGGAACAGCTTGCGAACAAGCTCTTTGAGATCAAGCCTATCATCAAACCATGGCAGTCTTGTTACCGCAGGAATCGCAAGGAGGAAGTTGTACTTGCTCGGCTCCGCTTAGGTCACTCGTATATTACTCATTCGTTTCTTCTACGGGCGGACGATGTACCTAAGTGCGAGTTTTGTGACACCATTTAAACAATCAAACATATTTTAATTGAATGTCCATGTTTTAACCTAGAACGCCGTTTGTATTTTAATTTTCACAATTTTACATCCGAGCCACTTACACTCGGACATCTTTTATCTGATAGTACCATTTTATCTCCAATTTTTGCCTTTTTACAGTATACAGGATATTTTACCAGATTATAATTTTAATCATTTGTAATTTATTCACCGTCTGCCTAGATCATTTACACCTGGGCTAGATTTATCTTTTGTGTCTACTGTATTTATTTATCTACACATTTGTTGTTTTACACCTTATTTTTTATTTCTATTATATATATATATATCTTGGTTTTAATTTTTACCTTTTCCAGCATTTGTTTTTTAATTTTGGTTGAGGAGTATTTGTTTTTTAGCATATTTTTACCTTGTTTGGCGCATTATAGCCTTAGTAGCTCATGCGCCATAAAACTCCAAACAACCAACCAACCAACATCCTGGGCATTCACGTGTTTGTTTAGGAGTGTTATGTTGCTCTTTAGTGCTGTAAACTTCAAAAAATTAAATTCTTCCAACGCCATCCAATGGGCTGGAATTAATCCTCCCAGAACTAAAGCTGCTTCTGTTGAAGCTGTTCTAAACGATCTCGTTATGAGCAACGCAGATCGGCGCTGAACACTAAGCATACATTCGCGTAATCTTTTATCTTGGTCAATTTTATTTCCCCATATTCCGTGTCCATAAACAATTATTCGCTCTAAGTTTCTTTTGCAAATCTGTATTAATAGACATATTTTTTGCATATAATTCTCTTCCGACTCCTATTAGTTTGTACATTACGTAGGATATTCTATCTGTTAAGGCCTAAAAAATGCCTGTAAAAATATAAATGATTGTTTACTAGGCAGCCTATAATTTTTAATTCCGTAACATGTTTTATCAGATCGTTTCCTATCTTTAATGTGGGCTGTCGGGCCATTCGCCCCCATCCGAGTTATCACCATGACTTGACTTTTTCCTTTATTAATTCCAGTTTATTTGATATAATCCATTCTGTTAACTTGTCCAAAGCTTGTTTTCCTAATTCTTCTATTTTCGCGTTTTGTGTTTCCGCTTACGATGACTAGCAGATCGTCTGCGTATGCTTGTACAGTCGCTCAAAAAGGTATCCGAACACTATGGTTGATTACCGAATTCAGAAAAAATATTTGGCAACGATTTTTTTAGAAATTAGTTTTTTTATTAGCCTTACTTTTTTTCATTAACTAAATTAGTGATCTGGCAACATTCGTTGCCAGATCACTAATTTCTAAATCGAGCGACCTGTAATTCGAGCGACTGCACCTTGTCTTGTTCTGGATATGTCAATGACAAAGCTTGATCCAATATTAAATTCCAGTATAATGGACCGGAACAGGAGCCTTGTGGGCATCCTCTTGAAATCTTTTGCGTGTGCTCAAATGTGTTTGTTTGGAATATTTTTCTCTGAAAAATAGCTCTATATCAGTCTGTATATATTTTTCGGACAATTTTTATTTCTTAATTCCTGTAGGATTGCTTGTCACCAAACTTTATTAAAAGCGCCGCTAATATCCAATGAGATGATAGCTGTATGTAATTTGTTGGATTTATTTTCTTCTATTTTCATGTATAATTTGTATAGTGCCAAATTGCACGATTTGTCTGTTTTGAACCCATATTGCTCCGCATTTAAGTTATTTGTTTTATGAAGATGATAATAATTCTCCATGTGATCAGTTTATCTCATTCTTTACTTAAAGATGTAAGTAAGCGTATTGGCCTGAATGGTTTTGTTTTGCTTGGTTCTTTACCAGGTTTATTAAAAAATAATTACTCGTGCTGTTTTCTATGCTGATGGAAAGAAACCCTAGTCTGAGACATAAATTATATATTTCCAAAATTACGTCTAGCATCACAGAATTTATTGCTGCGATAATTTCTGTATTCATCCTATCTGGTCCTCGGGCCTTGTTTTTCGGCATGGATTTGATCACTTCTAAGACTTCCTGTTTATCAAAGTTTTCATCTTTAAAACTTGTATAAATATTGTTTATCTGTGCTCGTATTTTTTATGTTCCTGTAAATCTTCGTTAGGGTTATCGTCTATGAATAATTCTTTTAAGATTCTTGTAATGAAATTTTCGTATTCCTCAATTCTTGTATTATCTTCTGTGACTAAAATGGTGATTTGTAATGGATTTCCTATATTTTGTTTAGCTATCTTGTAAGGGAGACAAAAACGGGTTTTCTTTTGATATTTTTTTGCAAAAAGTATCCCAAAGAGTTTTTCTACTGAAATTTGTTAATATTCCGTAAAGCACCGCTTGTTTCTTGTAATCTGTTTTTTTTTTATTTTATTTTTTTATCCTCTTCCTCTGTTGCTTTTTGGAATCGCTTGTTCTTGATATTGTTTCAACGAATGAGTTAACCAATTCATCTAATTGACTTTCTGTGTTAATATTTCTTAATTTATCTTTTACTGATGATTCCTCTTTCTTTATATCTCGCGCTATTTTAAATAATCCTCGGTGGGTTAACTTGTACCTCTGAACAGTGGGTGTTGTTTGTTTTTCTCCTATTTATCCGTTATGATGTATTTGTGGTCGCTGAGAGAATCCTCTTCTAATACTTCCCACTTGGAGATTTCATCTTCCAAATTTTCACTTGTTATTGTCAGGTCAATCCAACTTTTCCCATCCACTCTTTCAAATGTAGGGGGTGAGTGTTGATCATTTATTAATCTTAAACTGTTTCTCAGGATAAAGTCGAGTATTTCGTATCCTTTTACGTCCGTTGCAGGGTTTCCCCACATAGTGTGTTTTCCATTGAAATCTCCATTTATTAAGATTTTACTATTTCTATATCTTCTGATTAGATTTTCCAGTTCTTCTAAATGTTCTTCTAAGTCTTCCGAAGGTGGGAAATTAATTTATTTGGGCAGGCGGTGCAGCGAGCTTCCTCGCCTCTGGATAACTGATGTTATGGAGGGTCTTTAGTTTCTGTACCTCTTTCTCCTCCAGCCACTTTGGACAGTCACGGGAATACACCGGATGGTCGCCATGGCATTTTATGCAGCATGCCGTCTCTGCTGTGCAGTCAGGTTCAAGATGATCCTGACTGCCACAACGAGCACGGGTAGGCATGCTGTGAGGGCATGGCCGAACCTCTGGTATTGAAAACAATGCAGAGGGTTAGGAATATATGACCATACCTTGCAGTGTAAGTACCCTGCCTTGATGGAAGTAGACAGTGTGGCGTGTTAAAAGTAATGATTAGTACCCGAATGGGTACTAACTTTCCATCATGAAGTTGCAAAACCCCAGTGGACTGTTGTCACTCTCTGGGATGAAAGCTCCGAGAAAATTTCCTCCTCAAGAAACTTTGAGGAGGCCCCATTCAGAGATCACGCCCCATGAGGAATTGAGTGTCTTGTGTGGAGTGACTTCGACTGCCACTCCAGCAATCGCTCTGACATTTAAAACTAGCTCCGAATGTTTGGAGCAGGCAGTCTTCATCTGCAAGAAACCAGATCTTAGGCGCTTGACAGATTTTGGTTCTCCCCCAATACCTTTCAAACACTTGTTGATAAAAAAGGAGGACATGTCCCCAAGAACCTAATCACCCGTAGAGTGGATGACCAGAAATCTTATAGACGGAGAAACACAAGAAACCGATGGTGACGATAAGGAAGACACAGAAGATGGGGGCTTGTGCCGAAATCTTTTAGCGGCATTCTCAGGTAAATTTTCTTTTTTGGTACTCATTTTTTTGGGGGGGAATTCAGTGCTAGTTGTCCCCACCTACCACGGAATCCAACAAGGAGATACCCAATCGGGACCAGGGCAGCCGCGCACCATACCCACACAGCAGTGAGCCAAGCCCTCACAACAAAGCAAAAGGAAAAGTAAAAGAGAAATGTGAGAATCTCACCTGAGGACTAACGAAAGAAAAAAGCATAAAAATAAGGAAAAGTGCGAAACAACTCGTTCTCACAAATGAAAGAAAACTGCAAAATTAATAAATGTGTGGGGAAAATGTAATCCTTTTCCCACACGTGGACAAGGTTACTCACCGTTCTGCACAGTTGTCCCTAGCAGGACCTGCCCACCAGTTCATTGATCCTGAGCTGGCCAACCCAGGACCTCCCATTTACTTGAAGCAGAGGCCAAAACAGTGTATAGCAGCGACCCCCGAATTCCAGTCTGTCGTGGGCTATCCAGCCCCACGACAGACAGGCTCCCCAATGGCAAAACGACCAAAGGGGACCCCTCCAGTCATGAGCTGGGGAAAGAAGATGGGGACCACCGAGCAACTGCCAGGATACTCCTTTCCAGGGACACGGGTCTCTGCGCATGGTAAACATGGGAGCGAGCGTTCAGGACCTTGTGAAGGTAACCGATCCAGCAGAACTTTCACAGGGTTGTCCCCTCACCACGGACAGGAGCTCGCATCAAGGGGGCAACCATGCAGTAGCCAACTTGGACCTGTGAGATGGACAGTTATCTTGGCTGGTAGATGTCATCTCCATTGGGATGCATGATGGCCATAAATGGGTGTAAATTGTCAGCCATAAGTTCTATGTACCAGGATGCATTGAAAGTCGTCCGTACACTTACCAATGGTCCCACAGACATCCAACTCAAGACACCCCAGGCCATCACTGAGCCACCACCAACTTGTACTGTTCCAACCTGACATGCAGGATCCATGGCTTCATGGGGTTGGTACCATATCTTCAATCTCCCATCGGCGAGTTACCATCGGCAAGTTTAAATTGGTATTCATCACTCCAGGCTATCCGTTGCCATTTTTTGATGGTCCAGTTTCGATGTTCTTTAGCCCAGGCAAGGCATTGAGTCCAGTGGCGTGCCATTAGAAGTGAGACTCTCGTAGGTCGGTGGCTCTCGAAGTCTAGGTGATGAAGTGAACATTGCACGGTCTGCACACAGACTTCTTGGCTGGAACCCACATTCAGATGAGAGGTTATTCAGATAATGTCTGGCCCCTATTGGTCCATATGATGTGCATCAGCCAGCGAAGCCCACATTCATTCAATATGAGTTATCCTTTGCAGTTTGTCCGAGTGCTTGTTTTTTTGCCGGAATTTACATACTCCTGGAATACTCTAGAAACTGTCGTACGAGAAAATTAAGTTCGTTGACAATTTGAGATCGAATGTCCCATTCATCGAGAACCTGCAATCTGTCCTCTGTCAAATGCATCTAAATCCTGCGCATTTCCCATTACACTTCTCACGACGAGTTCTTGGGGAAGCCAAAGCTGACAGCTATATATGATCAGAATTTCAGCCACGCATGCGCGCAAATACCGGACTTGCGGTATTGAATTTGGATAAAGGTCTATCACTAATTCAATTGCACTTCAGTGTAGAAACAGGAATTTTTTTGAGGTGCACTAACACGTATTATCGATTCGTTTTGAACCATGGAATCTAAGTTGCATTAAAACAAGTGCGATAAAAAGTAGAGTCATCGGAAAAAGAACTTAAAAAAAAAAGACTGAAAAGGGGGAGAGGTGCAACAAACCTAATGACGTCACATTTTACCATTAAAATTTCCATCTTAAAAAAATTCATTGATTCGGAAAGTGCGAATTGTAATATTATATTAATACCTATCTAACGCAAAGATTTTAATTTACCTCTATTAACAAAAAATCTGAATCTATAGACGAATGGATAGACAGACAAACAGAGAGACTAATAACACAACATTAGTTCTTTTCGTCTGAAAACGCGATAAGGAACAATGAACCTCTTTCGTTTCTCAGCCTCAACACGTATTTTATAAATAATAAATAAAAATAAATACCCCCTCAAGCAGCTGCTTGCCACAGAGGTCTGACAGTAGCCTGTCAGTTTATATGCCATAGTAAAAGGTCTGATAGGATGGCGGCCCTCAGCAGAAAAAACGACACAAACAGCCATGCCTTACCCGTGGCTCGAACCCAGGTCCCTTAGATCAGTAGCCTATACCCGAATGCAAAATAGAGGATGGGCTAAATAAACAACAGCAATGATTCCTTTATTTGCGCATATACTTTTGGCCTGAGGATAAATATTTGGTTAATTCTGTTTACTTTATTAATTTTTTTTACTCTGTTTGAGAATATTTAACTTTCAAACATTAGGGAATTCATTAAGAAACTGCAACAACAAATTGTAGTTATTAACATTATTCATATCAGTCGTATCTTATTCTCTTAAGTACATCTGGAAAACTGCAATTGGAATCCCTCATGGTAGTTGGAGTTTTATGGCGCAAAGTCAACTAAGGCCATGATGCATCAAACAAAGTGTAAAAGATAAAGAGAAAAACTTGAAAAGTCAAGCAAACCCACAATCAAAATTAAAATCAAAACGCTGAACAAAAGCAAATGCATGGTGTAAAATATCCAAGAGCAAAAGGCATAAAAACCTGTGTAAAACAATAACAAAAGTAAAATACAAAAATAAAAGGGTGTAAAGGACCATTAGTAAACAGCAACAAGTCTAAAGAGCGAAACGTAAACGCTCATATACGGCTAAAACATCCGGTAAAGGGTAAAAAACTAGAAAACAGGTGTTAAAAGAGAGTCATCGGATAAAAGATAGCTGGGTGTAAGGGGATCAGACGTAAAATTGTGGGAGTTAAAAGAGAAACGACGTTCAAGGGTAAAAGCAGGACAAGCGATTAAAATACACAGTCTTATCAGAATAATATGACCACCTACCATACATACAGTATGGTAGGTGGTCATATTATTCTGATACGAGTGGTCTGGACAACGACATAAGGCTGTACACGGACAGCCAGGTAGCTCTGCATGCACTTGAAGATGCAACCAACAGGCATCAGATAGTGAATGAGATCAGGTGCATCCTGGGCAATCAGAGCATGCCCAGGGTATCCTTCTCCTGGATCAGGCACATGTAGGGCATGAAGGAAATGAGCGGGCCGACCAATTGGCCCGTTCCGCAGGTAATAACACTCAACCTGTGATAGCGGTAAAGACTTCAAAAACTACCCTGAAGTCTATAATTGGCCAAGGTACCATTCAGGAGTGGCAGAGGCTCTGGGATACGACTGAGAATGGTCTTCAAACAAAGACATTCTTGAAAAGGGTCAGTCTATCCCTGAGGTCCTCTGACCACTATTTGACGCAGGTCCTAACAGGACATGGGAGTTTCCCCAAATACCTGGAGCGTTTCAAAATCTCTGCCCACAGTTACTGCGGCTGTGGGATCCAGATGCAGATGTCGGGCACTATATCCTCAGATGTCCGATCACTGAAGGGTTCGCTAACGAACTCAGGGACTCCCAAGCGATCAATGAGGTAGCAGGCGAACTGGTCTCAGTGTCCATTGAGAGTGCCCGAGTCAGGGCACACTTGAGGGACATAGGCTGGCTTGTCTGCCGGCTTCGGGACTCTCTCCTTTGAGGTCCGTGGCTGCTGTCTCTCTTGGACTTATTTTCCAACCTTCTTCCCGGGCTGCACTCAGCACCCCCTTTAACACCACCCATACTCCATGTCCCGACTGGTCTCCTCTGAGACAAACTTCATCTTCTATTTCCAAGCCTCTAGTTGCTATGCACGTGTAGTGTCGTGAGACGGAGCACGTGCTTTCCCCATGGGGAGTGCATGTGTACGGGGTGGTATAGTCTTAGTTAATAGTTAATACGGGGTGGGGAGTGGGTCCTTCGGGACCCACTCCCCACCCCGTATTAACCAGAGGTGTGGTTAACCGCCCCCCCCCCCCCAAATAGGGGACCACCTTGTCGTGGTGGGGGGGCCTAGGGCCCAGCAACCTGGTCGAAGGCTGTGCTGACCGGACTGGTGCCCCGGTTGGACATAGCCAAGGCCAACCGAGGCCGACGATGCCACTGACTGGTCGGAAGGCCGGTTGGATGGTGACGGTGTCCGAGGCCTCAACCTCAGGTGCTCTGGGTGAGCAGTTCAAGGGCTCTGCCGAACGGTTTGAGCCCGCCTAGTAGGCACGAGCCCTCAAAAAAGTCTGGGTCTTACTAAGAGTCTCCACCTCGGGTGCCGATCGAACTTGGATCTATAATTTGAAATAATAATTATATATAACTTGAAACTATAATTACCGGGGAATAGATTAAAGTTAGGTTTCTTCCGGTGGTCAGCTTTCCTTCTATAGTACTGCTGCAATGTGAGGCTGGGGTTGAGGTGCACCTATTGGGCGTATTCCTTGCCTCCTGCTCTAGATAGCACGGCTTTTCATAACTGGTAGTGTCGTATAGGCGGAATCGGGAATTGCCGTGGTTGCTTAAGATCGCAACAGACCCGGTTGAGTAAGCTAAGACCTCCATCTCAGGAGAGTAGTTCGGGGCCCTGCTGACTGATTTGGTCCATCATGTTCGACAGGACCCTAAAATTTGGCCCCGACTAAGAGTTCCCACCACAGGAGCAGAGGCAACTTGGATCTATATATCCTTGTTTGTGGCTAACCGGGGCGCAGAATTAATTTAGGTTTTGACCGATGGATGAGCTTTCCTTCTATAGGATTGTTCGCCATAGGATTGTCGGGGATGAGATATATCTATATGGTATAGTCTTGCCCCTGACTGTAGATAGTGGTAACATGGCAATTCCCTATACTGGTAGTGCCTCAGGCAGAACTAGTGGGTTTTGTATCATAAATATTCTTACCTCTGGCTAACTGGGGTGCAGATTGAATTTAGGTTTTGACCGATGGATGAGCTTTACTCCTATAGTACTGCTCGCACTTAGGTAGTCGAGGATGAGCTGTATCTATATGGTACTGTCTTGCCCCTTACCGTAGTTAGTGGTGAATATGGCATTTCCCCATACTGGTAGTGCTTTAGGCAGAACTAGTAGAATTTATTTCATAAGTATAATTACCTGTGTATGTTTAATGGTTAAAATGGTGTCACAAAACTCGCACTTAGGTTCGTTGTCCACCCAAAGAAGAAATGAATGAGTGATTAACGTATGACCTAAGTGGAGCTGAGAAAGTACAACTTCCTCCTTGCGATTCCTGTAAACAAGACTGCCATGGTTTGACAATGGGCTAGATCTCGAAAAGCTTAGTACCAATATGATCAGGGCATGATCCCAACATACTCGGGCACCCAAGAGAACAGTGGTGGTGGCTGCCTGACGATGGAGCTGCTGGCAGATCTTGGAAAGAATAGGGTGAGGATGATGCCTCACATAGATCAAAGACTGTAGCGAGCTAAGTGAGTCGGTGTAGAGGCGTCACCGACGATGATGCTTACCTGTTATGTGGTTGAAGATAAGGCTGATAGCATGCAACTCTGAAATGAAGATGGAACACTGCAGTGGGATCTGGTCTGCAGTGATTACACCACAGCAGACCATGGCTGATCCCACCGATGTGCCTGTTGGTTAGTTGGTTGTTTGGGATATTTTGACCGAAAAGCAACTAAAGCTATATTGTGCCAAACAAAGACATAAAGGGATAAAAGTCAAGTTCTCGGGGATGAAGGAAGACACGAAGACAATGGCAATGATGACAAAGTAGACACTGAAGACGGGTGCTCATGCCGAGCTCTTTTGGCTGCATTCGTCTCTAAATTTTCATTTTTTGGGACTCGTGTTTGGGTAATGAGATTCAGTGCCCATTGTTCCCACCTACCATGGAGTCCAAGAAGGGGATGGCCAATTGGTAGCCGGGGTTGCCCTGACACCATACCCGCACAGCCAGTGAGTAAAATCTCACAATAAAATAAAAGGTAAATGAAGAGAGAAATGTGAGAAACTCACTTGAGACTTCAGAAACTATAATAAGCGAAAAAATAATAAAATATGTTTAAAGGACTGGCGTCACAAAAGAAAGAAAACTAGAAAAGTAGTGAACGTCTAAGGAAACTCGTAAACCGTTGCCTGAATGTGGATAAGATAACCATTCTGCACGGTTGACCCTAGCAGGACCTGCCCACCAGCCAATTGATCCTGAGGGAAGCCGTCCCAGGATCTCCCATTTACCTGAAGCAAAGGCCAAAGCAGTGTATAGCAGCGGCCGCGATTCACTGCCTAGCCCGCAACAGACTGGCTCCCAAATGGCAAAACGGCCAATGTGGACCCCACAGTCATGAGCTGGGGAGAGAAGGCAGGAACCCTTGAGCAATTGCCAAGATCCTCCAGGGACACGGGTCTCCGTGCACGGTAAATATATGTGGGCAAGCATTCAGGACTCTGTCAAGGTTCCCGAGTCAGCGAAACCTTCACAGGGTGGTCCCGTAACCATGGACGAGAGCTCACACCGAGGGGAATCCCTCACGATAAAAATGATGAAGAATGATGAAGAAAAGGTTTTATATGAGGCAAATCTGAAACCATTACAAGGTTCTCAAAATTACATAATAAGATGTATGCTAAAGAAAAAAAATTTGATAGTATAAAAAATATTATAAAAACTTAAATATCTTACCAGTTAGAAAATTATATATTTATCGCCTATTAGATACAATATTCAAAATTTGGATGAGTCTAATGTTAAGATTTTTCCCAAATATACACGTTTATCTTCTACTATGCATTTATCCATATCGTTTCCTAAAAAAACTGTCATCCAAAAACAATACGTTTATCTGGCACCAAAACTTTTAAATGCTCTGCCGGCTAACATTAGAAATGAAAGAAACATTTTTGCTTTTAAAAGATTAATATGGGATTGGTTAGTGGATTGTGATGATGTAGAGAAATATCTAGAGATAAAATTTTAGCTTCAATATTTAATTTTTATAACACTGTTGCAACTAATTCTGTAAACGTGAACTTCACACACGAGATCGTACTCAAGTGGAGTACTCTTATTTGTTTACTTCTTTCATATTGTTCAGTTTGTTTGCTTAAAAAAACTAGCTATAAAATAGATTATAACTTATACTTTACAATATAATTTGTGTTAATCAGTTTCATGTGTGTGAACTTTTGAACTTGAAAAATTTAAATAAAAGTACGTTTTTTGTTGCGGATTTTGTATTGAACTGTACTGGTGTTGAGAGTAGTGAATAAAAAATTTACCTATCTATCTGTAATGCAATGGCTTAAAATTATAAATTCCCAATACTGACATACATTCCAGACAATGACGATAAATTATTAATAATGACGAATATTATCTATATTCATGATACAGATACAATACATATAAGAATGAATGAGATAAATTATCCTAAACGATATTTCATCAAATTATTGGTGAATCGTTCAAAACTGATCCTTAGGTAAATGGACAACAAGGTCGAGATGTAAAAAAATTAGGAAGAAGGGGGGGAGGGGGGTGTTGGGGGGGGCGAATAACCCAATCGTGACGTAAAAAGTAAAAAAAGTACGCCAGAAATCTGAATTTCCATTGCGCTAGCGCAGTAATACCTCCGTTTCTGAGGTATTTAAACTTTTCCTTCTAAATTGAGTGAAATACGCTGAAGTATAATATTTTTTTGCCTCCACTGCCGTTACTAGTATTCTCAAACTAAGGGAGGGGCCCCTAATTTGAAAAGACAAACCCTTTGCCCCCCCCCCCCTCCCTCTAGATTCGGCACTTGGTATATAAAAAGGTGAAACTAAGTCTCAAACACCCTCCGAATGGTTTTATAAAGCATGGGTGGTTGTTTAGGGTTTTATGGTGCATTAGCATCTGAAGTTATAATGCGCCAAACACATGTCCAAATAAAAGATAAAAGTCATAGAACCCTCAACCAAGTATTAAAAATAAAACACAAATAAATACACATATTGTAAAACAATAAAAGGATATACATTCAACAACAAAGAACAAATGTATAACTATCATATAAAGATAAACATAAAATTACCAAGGTGTAAGCGACCTGGGTTATACATATAACGTACAAGATGGTAAAATCAAAGTCGCGTAAAATATCCAGTATATCGTAAAAATTCAAATATAGAGTTAAAACAACAATTTTCTGATAACAGATGTCCGAGTGTAAGGGGCTTGGACGTAAAATTATAAAAATTTAAAAACATATGTCTTTCAAAGTTAAAACATGTACATTCAATTAAAATATGCTTAATACTTAAATCGGTGTCACAAAACTCGCACTTAGGTACGTCGTCCGCCCAAAGAAGAAACGAATGCTTCAGAAATGTATGACCTAAGTGGAGCCGAGCAAGTACAACTTCCTCCTTGTGATTCCTGCGGTAACAAGAATGCCATGGTTTGATAATAGATTTGATCTCAAAGAGCTTGTTCGTAAGCTGTTCTGACCAAGATCTCTGCCACTGTGCCCGGAGCTCGATGGTAAAACGTTGCCGGAAATCCAGGTATGGAACTGACATCAGAGAGTCGGACAGGAGCGTGGCAGACCTGGTTGCAGAATCTGCCAAATCATTGCCCTTGATTTCGATGTGACAGAGCATCCAACATAAATGATTTCGGTGAGGCATCAGCCTCACCGAGATCAAAGCCTGTAGCGAGCTAATGGAGTCGGTGTAAAGCACACAACGACGATGATGCTTAGTCTCCACGTGGTCCAAGGCGAGGCTGATAGCGTGCAACTCTGCAGTGAAGATGGAACATTGCAGCGGGATCTGGTCTGCAATGATTACATCACAGCAGACCATGGCCGATCCCACCGATGTGCCGGACTTCGAGCCATCTGTAAAGACAGGCAAGAAGTCCGGGTGCTCAGCACGATGGCTGGCAAAGAGTTGCCGGTACACACAGTCGGGTGTAAAGCCTTTCCCCGTCCTGCACAAGGAAAAATCACAGGAAGGAGAAACAGCGAGCCATGGTGGAAGTGGCTCAGCTGTCGACTCTGCAACGCTATCGAGACTGGTGCTGATGTCTCTGAGGTAGCCTCGGACTTGCAAACCAAATGGACGAATGACAGTCGGCCGATTAGTGTTAAGTATTTTCCACTTCGGACTGAAAACGCAGTCCCAAGTGGGATGGCCAGGCAGGGATCGCAATTTACATGCGTATTCTAGGGACAACTGCTGACGGCGAAGAGATAACGATGGTTCATCGGTCTCAATGTAAAGGTGCGGAAGGCTCCCGTGCAAACACAGAGGGCCTGGTGATGGAGGGGGTCCAGCACCTTCACCACCGAATCCTGGGCAGAGTCGTACACCTGGGATCCGTAGTTCAGTTTCGATCGGACAAGTGTACAGTACAGGCAGAGCAAAGAATATCGGTCCGCCCCCCAAGAAAAGGAGGAGAGGACCTTGACAATTTTCAATGCCCGCGTGCACTTGGACCTGAGATGACGTATGTGTGGTAAAAAGGTCAATTTCCGATCGAAGATGAGACCGAGAAACTTGGTCTCTGCCACAACTGGAATGATGTTACCCCCGAGCCGCAGCTCGGGATCCAGATGAAGATTACGCTTGTGGCAAAAGTGCACACAAGCGGTCTTCTGTGGGAAGAACCGAAACCCGTTTGCCTTCGCCCAAACCGAAAGATTGTTCAGCGCAATTTGCTAAAGTCATCAACATAGAGGGCATTGCCTACTGATGGAGGAAGTTATCTAGTTATAGAATTAATCTTGACAGCCAAAAGCATAACACTCAGAACGCAACCTTGTGGCACCCCCTGTTCTTGGGGGTACGGCCGCGACAGAGAGTAACCGGTTGGATCAATCGTGCCATTATATGAATGGGTATTGAACTAATCGTAATTGGACCAATCGTCGGTGGACGAAATGCCCAGACCGTTTCCCGCACACAAATTTGCAATATTTTATATAGTTCTAATTTTATGTAAAGGTAATTGTAAATTTAATGTAGAGAGTGTCTATTTGAACATAGGATATTACTCTTAAAACTACTATTTTGTCTTACAGCTCAATAATATCCTTGGGGAAGGATGCCTCTATTGCATCTTGATAAATGACAGTATAGAGGCTCTTTTTCTATTTCATTTTTATTAACCGTAAAACTTCACACCAGAGTCGAATTTCAATAAACACTGTAATGAAATTAATTCTGATAAAACTATGTCAACTAGGAAATGCAAATAAACTCTGGTCAATATGAAACGCTCAATTTGAAAAAGGAAAGGTTTTGTCATTATTTTACAAAATTCTCTTTCTCTATTGGTGCAAATTGAAACTAACGGAATATTTATAAAGTGCAAATAGTCATATTTTATTGCTGACTATAAAACTCAGTATTTACTATTTATCTCCCAACACAAGGAAGATGCATTTTTCTCACTTCCCTAGTGTATGAGAGAAATTTGCTGTTATCAGGGCCGAATTTACGGGGAGAGGCATGCCCGCCCTCTTTGGAGAATGCTTGTAAGTGTAACGGAGGCCAAAACTGATTCAACTACTGCATATTTCACGCAATTTTCATGAACTTTTTGAAAAACCTCTAAAACGAAAGTAAAAATGTTTTACTGCAATGAAATCCAGTCCCTTGCACCAGTTCCCCTTTCACCTTTTTCCGGCTCAGTTGCGTCGCTTGCCCCTCTCTTCCATTTATTTTTTTCGAAATCGGGACCTGACTTTTACTAATGCAAACTTGAAGCCAAATTTAAAATTTCTAAACATGAATTTCCAGCGTAAATTATCAAAATTAATTTAAAACTTTGCTAGTTTTCAAATTTGTTAGCGTATAAAGCATGGGCGTCCGCAGAAAATTTTCCAGGGGGGGGGGGGGGCAAAGCTTGGAGACAAATAATTACATCAATTAATTATTTAATTTTTAGGATTTTTTTCACAAGTAGATTATAGAACAGTAATGTATCAATACAAAAGCACATACATAATATATATATATATAAATTAATCACGTTTAAATTGGTACGATTAAAATTTGTGAAATATTTTACTCGTTCCCAGGGGGGGAAGTGCCCCGTTTGCCCCCCTTTGCTGACGCCCATGGTATAAAGTGAAACTCTTGATTTTTGGGAAATTCGGAAAACGAAAGTTGATATCTTATTAATACTTATCCGAGAAAGAAAATGTGTTATTCTTTATCTCTTAAAAATAACAAATTAAAGTTTAATATCCACAAAAGGACAGATTACAAGCTGAAAATGACAGCCTTTCCCTTGGAAAAAGTCAAAAATGCTATCATTTTAAAGCTACATTTTAATAATTTTAAAAATTTTTAAATAGCAAAAAAAGAAATAAAGCGGTAAAAAAAAGTATCGGTACATTGTCAGTATTATTTTCATTCGATTATTTGATTAATTTTGCATTTTATTCCTTACCCTTTCCTTTTTTGAACGATGGAAAATGTAATCCGATGATTTCACTGTAATATACGCAAGAAGAAAGGTTCAATTTAATCTCTTCTTCTATCTTCCGATCTTCACATTAAAGATGAAGAATTTATGAAAAATATATTTTTAACGCTGGCGAAATAGGTATTATTAATACAAGTGTTCGTCACAAAGGCCTTTAATGGCGTGTTAAAAATCATCTGCCATGTTTCCGCTAGCAATTATGTATTGCACGGAAACGAATTTCGGAGGAACTGTGGATCGTTCGCATTCATTGCAAAAAGAAAGTTCTGACAAAAAAGTTGCTACAACAATTCATTCTAAAAAAGCTTTTGTGACAAGGATTTCAGCATCAGCGACGTCAAAGTCATAAAAAAAGCTATTATTAAAGCAATAAAACTTTTAGAAAGACTTGAAGAATGTCTTTAGAAACGGAAATCATGTTCCGGAAGTCAAAGAGCACCGCATTCTCGTAGGGGAAAGGACGGGTTGGCTGGCAAGACTCTAGGTTGGTTGACACATCTTTGAAATGTTCTCTACATCTGCGTTGATAAAAAAAAAAACTACATTTCAGATCGTTGTAGCTTTCCCAGTACAGAATTGAATTTGAGAAACTGGTTTAGTGACGTGCGGAACAAATAAAAAAAGTTATACGATAGCTTTTTACTTTTTGTCGAAATATGCCAATGACGAATTTTGAATCTTTTAAGTGTCAGCATTATTCCACGATAGATAATTCTGGTATTGATAGTGTCGTGATCACAATTTGACAACTGAAAGAGTTGATGCATTTTAAAATTCATATGCTTCCTGATAGAGCTGTCTGCAGCGTCGTAAACATTTGGTTCTGATTTTAGTGGATGGAGCAACTCCCGAAGATTACTTCCGGGAGGGTTCGAGAATTTATTTTCTAAAGGGTATATTATCTTATCTGAGAATAAGACTTCAGTAGGTTTCTCAATTTTTAAAATATCTCACCGGTCAGGAAACGTTAAATTGATATTCTATATGGAATTCAATTTTATAATAGGATATAAAAAGGAACGCCTGGGCCAGCGTTCAGATTTATCTCCGCAAATCCATACCCTGACCTCGGTCAGTATGGGACACCAATCGGCTTGCAAAGGCCACCGTCCGTCTGATGGGACGTTAAGATGTGATCAGTGTGGGAAAGCCATACCATGTGCACGTTGAAGAACACGGGGATAGCTTAGATGGGAGGTCACCATCTTTCACCCAACAACTGTCCAGTGGATCCCCTCCCCCAACCCTCACTGAGCCCCTGGGAGTCCTTGTTACCTGGCAATTTAGCCCATTGTTCCAAAAAGGTGCCGCTCAGAGGTAAACTAATTTTATGGTTGTTTTTTATCTCGCTTTCAAAAAGAAATAACGAGATAATAGTGTCATGAGAGGAAAACGAACAACAATAAAACCGGAATAGGTGCCATTTGACGCTCGTGTTATGCCTCAGCGTGAGAATTTCATCACTAATCTGTTGTAACAGAGAGAGACTTTGAATTAAAACTAGTTGAAAAACGTTGGAAGTTTTCCGTAATGTAAAGAGTTGACTCGCTGTTTTAGTGGTGTTTTGTATTAACACTAAACCTACCGACATTCCGTGACCGGTCAAATGACCGGTCCTTAAAAAAGTTATATTTTTTACACTTGAACGCAGATAATAATCAATTTGGTACTGAATTAAATAATAAATGAAACCCCTTTCACAAAATGAAAAAACATTTTTTTTTTTCATTTCAGTTGTAAACATGAAAATAAAATTGAAAATGAACAGTAGTTCTATAGTTTCTTGCATTTATAAATAAATAATGCATATCTTAATCATTTTCAATGCATTTTTTATAAATTATTGAGTTCTCAAATGTACATTTGCCGCACATATATTTTTTGCATTTCAAACAGATTTTCGTAGTTTTGTCGTCTTTGCAATATCTTACTTGGCAAGTTTTTCCTACATTTGAAACTGAACTTATATTTGTTGATTTTTTCGGTACATTTCCTTTTTCTTTTTCCTTCTTGATATTCGGCAAGTTCTTCAGCTAACTGGAATAAAAATTCTTGCCTTGGAATTATTTCCCCTGTTGTTTCTTTATATAAAACCCATGAATTTATTCCAGCTAGGTCAAGAATAATAAAAAATATTTGCTGGGCCATCTCCAAGATTTCGATTTCACGCTGTATTTTCTTGCCATTTGATCCGTCACATCTACACAGAATTTTGTGCTATTATAAAATCTAATCGTTTCCGGTATACGCTTATCACTTTTTTCGGTTTCTATTGAGTTATTCATTGAACTTAGTACAACCATTTTTTTTATTTAGTTTACTTTTATAAATTCTTAGAGTAATATTACCTGATTTATATAGTTTTCTTGTAAAGCGTGCCATATTATCTGCCACTTCTTTGGCAAGTTTTGGTAATTCTCGCTTGTTTCCACGGATGGTTTCAACAGTAGTGGTTTTTTTTGCTAGCAGTTTTGTGGCTAATGATATGCTCATAAAAAAATTATCCGTGGTTACGTTCCTTCCACACCCTGTGAATGGTTCTATTAGCTTGAATACAATGAACTCCCCAAGTGGAACTGAAGATTCTCTTTTCTCAACCTTTCCTGGGGCGGGGGTGGCTCAGTCGGTAGCGCGCCAGGCTCGTAATCTGTAGTTCCCAGGTTCGAGTCCCAGCTGGGTCAGCGTTGAGATTTATCTCCGCAAAATTCCCCGCCCTGCCCACGGTCAGTAGGGGACACCGATGGGCTTAGAAAGGACGTCGTCCGTCGAATGGAACGTTAAGCCGTTGTTCCGTGTGCGGGAGAGAGCTGTTACAGAACACGCTGGATGGCCTTGACGGGAGGCTACCATCTGTCTCCCAACATCTGTTCCAGTGAATCCCCTCCCCCAACCATCTCTGAGCCTTCGGGGTCCACGTGACCTGGCCATTTAGCCTATGGTGTGCAAAAAAGTGCCGCTCAGAGGTAAAACAACCCAACTCAACCTTTCCTAAATATGGAAATCCATTTATTACATACTTGCTATTGACGTCAGATGCTAACCAAAATTTGATTCCAAACTTATCTGGTTTGTTCAGCATATATTGTGCAAATCTACACTTAGCCTTGGGTGGAAACAATTGCTCATCAAAAGATATTCATCTGGTTTGTAACAATTTTGGCTATTCTCAATGAATCGGTCCCATATTTCAGATATCAAAGCAAATTTATTGGTTTGTAAACACTGGCTTCGTTCGATTTTCTTATCAAATCGTATAAACCTCATAATTTCAGACTTTGGTCATGTATCATTGTTATCAACGTATGCACGTGCGTAGCAATTCCTTGATCGCGGCTCCGTCAGATCATGTATCCAAGGCTCATTCCGCTTTCAGTTGAAGTCATGCCACATTTTGGTAGACTTTCATTTATATCGACTAGTTTTAGAATTGAGTTTCCAGGCTAAATAACAGAAATCTTTCAACCTGTCAAATTGACAGGTCGCGGTAGGTAGGACAGGCTACATATATTTCTCGGAAAAAAGACAATAAGAGGAGATGTAAATACTGAAAAAATCATTGTATGTATATTATAAGAAAAGTCGTAAAGTTAAATAGCGATGTGATAACGTTGTATGTGGGAAATTGTACGCAAAATTTTGAAAAAGGTCAATTTGACCGTCGTGGTAGGTTTAGTGTTAAATATTCTAAATACGAAGTTAGCATTATGAAATTTAATATTGGTGGCAGTAATGTCTCGAAGAAGTCTGCTAGCGGAAAAGCAAAGTGGATTTCGTGCCGGCGAGATATTTAAGGTGAAATATAGAATTAGAAAGGAAACCTTGCTAACTTATAGTTATATCCACAAAGATAATTGTATGACGTATTGAATGTTGTAATAAGATTCCCTTTATGCTTTGAGTAGAGTCTGTAAGAATTGTAAATACAGCTATTTAAAATAGAGTTAAGAATTGCTAACATTCTTTTGATGGTTTAACTTCATACTGATGGTAGGCAAATTTCTGTTAGTTGAAATTGTTTTATATATGATCTAATTATCTTTGAAATGAAATTAGTTCATTTATCATTTGGTTGGTAATCATGTTTTTTTTAACTCACTTTTCTATTTAGCAATTTGTCACATAGCTTCTTCACTTTGTCGCCTATCTGCAGTCTGTATAAGAACTTTTTTTGTTTATAAATATAAGTTTTAAATTTTTTAGTGTTGGACAGGTATTGATGAAATGATATGATTTGCACTTTCGCAATCTGCTTATAACTTTTAAAATGCCCTCTAATTAGGTAGAAAAGTTTGAAATTCCAAGATTTTAAAAAGAATATTACAAACGATGCAGTTACGCTAGAAATTTGAAATTTTGCTGGAGGAATGTGAACGTCATGAAGTTTCCATTTGCAACAATGAATAGACTCCTTAGACCCAGGGTGGGTGGGTGGGTGGGAAAACGCGATTATTTCACTTTTAATAGTTTTTTTTTTTTTTTTTTTTTTTGAGATCAATTGAAAATTCTTTTTGGGTTGGATAAGTATTAGTGAAATATTACGATATGAACTTTTCGAACATCGCAAAATCTATAACTGCGCCCTCTAAAGGTAGAAAAATGTAAAAATCCAAAATTTTAAAGGACTATAGCAAATGATATATTTATGCTGAAAATTTGATATTTTGGTAGCGGAAAATGAAGGGTTACAAAGTATTCATTGACACTAATGACTTCACCACTTATCAGATGGGAGTGGAAAACGGTATTTTAAAATTTCTTTGCTAGCTTTTTAAGAGATTTTCCACTAACAGCAATAGGGTTGGTTTGGGTTGTTTTACCTCTGAGCGGCACTTTTTTGCACAGCATGGGCTAAATGGCCAGGTCACATGGACCCCAAAGGCTCAGAAAAGGTTGGGGGAGGGGACCCACTTGAACAGCTGTTGGGAGACAGATGGTAGCCTCCCGTCAAGGCCATCCAGCGTGTTCTTTAACGTGCACAGGGTATGGCTCTCCCGCACACGGGGCCACGGCTTAACGTCCCATCCGACGGACGGTGGCCTTTCCAAGCCCATCGGTGTCCCCTACTGACCGTGGGCAGGGCGGGGAATTTTTGCGGAGATAAATCTCAACGCTGACCCAGCTGGGACTCGAACCTGGGAACTACAGATTACGAGCCTGGCGCGCTACCGACTGAGCCACCCCCGCCCCTAACAGCAATAATCTACCCACTTTTCTCAGAGAGGTATGGAAAGGCAACTTTTTAAATTCAAGAAATAAAAAGGCAACCACTTTTTATGTTGTGTAATTACTAATAAAATACTTTTTGCATTTACCCCATCATCGGTTTGCTCAAATTAAAATTTGTAAGGAGCGAAAAAGTAGGTAAAGAAAAAACTTCATTCTCTTGAAAACGAAATTCCCATATGCGCCAAAGGCTACATGCTTTCTTCTAGTTTAAATCTATTTTTAGCGTTGGACATATACTGTGGGGCTAAAATGAAATTAAACAAAGACAACTACTTTGGATTTCAAAGCAGGTAGATAAGTTTGTGATTTTATATAACATGACGAGATTTTCGGGGGTTTTTTTTTTGGGGGGGGCAACGTAATAGTGCGTGACAATCCCGGTGTACCGCAATACTGAGACTGCATATCACCATAAAGGAGTTGCCACTGAAACCACTATCGACTATTTGTAATTGCTCTATGAGGAATTTGGGCTCTTTTCTCACGTGGTGTGGTGTAAAGGCGCCAAATGCTTGCCTTTTACTGAGATGAAGTTAGACGAAACAGACAGATATCGATTTCCTTGCAGGCAATTTTCAGCAGCAGCGTCATTTCTTGTCTGACGTCTTTTGTCGATTTCTTATCGTTACCTCAAATGTCACATGATCTCAGCTTAGGGCATTTTGAGATCCTTTTTTTCCCTTTGAGCTTTTGCTATTGGCAAAGGGGTTCTACAAATTGAGGACAAGTCGATAAGTTGAGAGACTTGTCACTTGAAGTTGATGAATTTGATATCTGATAATGTGAACAATGAGATTATTCTCCAGTATTATTTGTCTACTGGCTTTAGTAGAAAAGACTTGGTGTGATGAAAAAGTTCGGGGACTAACTCTGTATTTTGAAAATGCGGCGTCAGTGAGATTTGGACTTGTCGCAACATTTTTAGTGACTCGACTGGACATTAAGTCGTGAATCAACCTTTTTTCTGCAGTCAGTCAATTAATGCGTGTTGAATATAAGGAATTTTGTGTTTCTTCACATTTTAAAACGAAGGATTTTACTGAGCAGCGAATTTGCGTCAAAATCTTGTTTCAGCTTAGGCAGAAGCGCAAGAAAAACCCACAAAATGTTAAAAAACACTTTTCGAAAAAGATTTTCTATGGTTCAAAGTTTAAAGAGAGTGCCGCATGTCCGTCGAAGATGATTCACGTTCTGGCCGTCCTTCAACTTCAAAAGCCAATGATTCAATCGCTGGCGTTTGAGATTTGATCAGGAGTGATCGACTCTTCGTAAAGTTTCGTTTAATTAACGAAGTTCGACTGTTCGTGAAGTTTTTAGTGAATCTTCCTCGAATCCTCATTGATGATTAAAGACAGCGGAGAGTTCCCTCTTGTCATCACGATAAATTCCCTGCACATTCAACGCTTTCTATTCAACAATTTCTGTGATCCCTGTGATCCCTCCCCCATTGGCCGTAATCACCAGATTTAGCTCCCTGTGATTCGTTTCTGTTACCTGAGCTTTAAACCCCTTTTAACGGCCATTATTCAGGAATGCGACACAGGACCTACACTGGAGTCGCATCATAAGCGCATTTAACTTATGCGAATTTATTTACTACAGCGCTCGGCATAGAAAAATAACAATTCAGTGCGAGCGATTCCGTCTACCATTCCACTCAATCAGCGGCCCCGAAGTGGGCATAAGGTGAGAGATGTGAATCTACAGTTCCCTCAGTCAGTCTCAGTTACCGCGTGCTTCTCTTTGTGTAAACATCTCGCCGAATTGAGTGTAATTTTGGTATTAAAAAATACTCATTTTCGTACAACGGCTCCTAAAATTCAAACCAACTACTTCACCTGGTGCTCAACCGAAGAAATAGAATCTGTTCTAACTGTGGAGAAAAAACTGTGATGGATTTATTGAGAGAAGTATGTCTGGCTCCAACATGGAATGTAGATATCATCATCATCATCCTCAAACAGTCATGGGCTACGGAGGTCCAACCAGACCGTACAGTTAAATTCTCCAAGCATATCTGTCCTGAGCTACATCTGCTGCATCCGACCACTGCACACCAATTCTGACAAGGTCCTGTTGGACATTGTCTGTCCGCCGCATCCTAGGTCTCCCCCCTTTCTGAAGCCTTTAGGCACACTGTTCATAACCCTATTCGCCAATCTATAATTATCCATAAGGGCAACATGGCCAAACCAACGGAGTCTCTCGCTGCACAATATGCTGCTTAAAGGAGGCTGCCGATTCCTTTGCCTAACCTCATCATTAGTTACAAAGTTGAACCACCTATTGTCCAAGATACTGCGTAAGCATCTAGAATCAAAAGCATCTAGTTTCCTGTTATCTTGTTTACACAGCGTCCACGTTTCACTACCATAACTAACCCTAGAAAGAACCAACTATTATACAGTCTAATTTCAGTCTTTAGGTGTATACGCCTATTTCTCCACAATCTCTATAAATTCGTAAAAGTCCCGGCAGCAATCCCTATTCGTCTGCTAATCTCATGCCGCACATCACCAGTATCTGTTACATAGCTTCCAAGATAATTAAACTGTGACACCTGCTCAAGACTGCAGCCATTTAGATTAACTGAATCACAGCCTACCTGGCCAATTTTCATCACTTTAGTTTTCTCTCTGTTTATAACCAAACCTACTCTACTACCAGTTTAATCAACAGATCGAATGAAAGAGTTCATTTCATGAACATCATTTGCCAAAACGGCTAAATCATAAGAATAATCTAAATCAGACATTTTCGTATCTCCAGACCATTTAAAGCTAAAATATTTCCCTTGCAGGGAATTTCGCATAACATAATCAATAACCAATCTAAAGAGAAAAAGAGACAAAATGCACCCTTGTCGAACACCAGAAGTAATGCTAAACCAATTGCTACAAGCCTTACCAACTCTCACACACGACTCAGTGTTATTATAGAGAGCTTTCATTATGTTAACTAACTTGTCTGGTATGCCATATGATTTCACAATCAACCACAAATTATGACGAGCAACAGAGCATAGAAAGCCATTTTGAAATCGACAAAGCTACCAACCAAAGGTTTCTGAAATTCTAAACATTTCTCAACAATCTGCCTAAGTGAAAATATCTGATCCACACATCCCCTACCACTTCTGAATCCACATTGCTCATCACGAAATTGCCTTTCAACCAGATTCTTAATTCTATTAAGCACAATCATGGAAAGAACGTTACCTGGAACAGAGAGTAGGCTGATATCCCTATAGTTATCACAAAAGAACTGCGATCACCTTTTTTGAAAATAGAGATAATAATAGCTGTGGTAAAATCCTTAGGAACCATGCCTTCATAAAAGATATTCAAAATTTCAGTCATTCAAGTGATAACCGAAACATTCCCAGCTCTAAGCATTTCTGTAGTAATTTCATCTACCCCTGGGGATTTATGAAGTCTAAGTTTAGAAATAGCCAATAAACTTCAGATTGTGTTACAGGGCCAACATTAAAGCCACCAATGCATCTATCATCATTACAAAAATGGGAGTAGAACTAACCACATTGTTTGGAACATCACTGAAATGCTTAGCCCACACAGCCATGACAAAATCCTCATCTTCTACCTTATATAACCTTACCTTGTTTATTCTTCAATCCCTGTATACCTGTCAGTTTTCTACCACACAAAACATTAACTATCTGGTACAGTTCTCGGCCAATGCATGTTTTGGTGATGCTTTCCATCCTTGCTCCCTGAAAAGAGAAATTTAAAGTTATTTTTAAGTATCTCACCATTACCTATCCATCTGGTCTCTTGCAAGCCTAGAATATCTATAGAATAGCGCTTGTATTCCTGCGTGAGGACATCAAGAGAATTATCTCTATGTAATGTCCTCATGTTCCACGTTCCTGCAGAGAGAAAATTATTAGTAGGATTTTTAAAGAAACTAGGTTTATTGAGATAGGTAGGGCCAACAATATCAAACAGCCCCCTGATTGTAGGCATGTATCAAAGACTTGTTTCTTCTCCGCTAAAGGCTGAAGTCATCGATGCTAGTAGGAACTTCAGGCACCACCTTTTCAAGTGGACTTTTTTGAGAGCCATATGGTCTGCCTGAGACATATTACTCCAGTTTAGGATTGACGATGCCCATCTGGCTAAGTTAGGTTCAGGTACCTGCGATGGCCTCTGATCAGTATTATCCACCAGCCTCTGTTCACTGAGGGCTGGAAACCCAGAAGCAAACAGAAAGCACAGCGGCAGATTCTCATTTAACAGAGGCATCCAATGCAACAAGTCAAGGATCCATAATCAAGCTCAAATCCTTAAACAAGTACAGTGTAGTAGGTATAAATGGTCAGCGGTACCGTAAATATGGGCCAACGAATCTAGCATCTGAGCCATTAAGAATCGAGAGAAAGAAATTCGCCAAATTGTGTCATCAAGTGCTCCAATAATTGCTAACGTTGCTTCTATGCACTGTTCAAACCTTACCTCCAAGGTTCAATTCTTTCGATGAAGAGGGACAGCCTGATGATGAGGAGGAAATCAAAGTTTAGCAGTTTTGGGAACTGCTTCAAACTCAAAAGCATTCTTATTTATTCTTCCATTCATTGGTCTCCCTCTCTCTTATATATACATATCATTATGTAAAAATACAGTGAAATTATATTTGGCATATATACTCTTTATTATATACTGTCCATTACTGTATACATTTACAGCTATATATTTTACTGTAGAGGATTGTAAACACAAAACTACGTATTGTATTTTATGAGCGATTCAAGAGATTTTGAAGGATAATTTTGACTATACGCGATATTACCCTAACACCCGCGTAAGATGCAATTCTACTCTATTAGCAATTAAAGTACAAAGCCTATCCAGAACGTTCCAGAATTTGCCGAAGCATTGGAATCGGTGCAAACAGCATTAAGCAAATTACAGTAAATCCTCGACTTACGCGGTTAATTCATTCCGAAGGTTTCTGTGCAAGTTGAAAAACCGCATAAGTTGAATGGCGCTAAAATGCGATGTATTTTTGACATATGTGTTCATTTCAAAGGATAATTAAAGCTAAACAGATTCTGTTTACGAAAAGAAAACTTTGAGAAAATGCAACCTTATTCTCATCTGCTTTATGTATATGCTTATACTGCATTCTCATCACTTTTACATTTTCCAGACATATTTAGGGTTTATATTGTGTTTACAATAACTACATACTACGTAGATTGAAGGCATAACTTTCGCTCAAGGTAGAAACAAATAAAATGGTGATGACACTATCAGCTGTCGGTTAGCTTACTAGGGACGCAATCTATTATGTTCAAAGTTACATTTGATAGATGGCGTTGCTAGTCATAACTCGAAGTACCTCAACCGTGTACATACGAATCCGTGTAAGTCGAGGCTTACTGCACTCTGAAAGCGATCCATCCGAATAAACGGTAAGCTTCGTCATTTCCCAAATATTCGCTCAGTCCCTGAATTTTTTTATCACGCCTCGTAGATAATATTTGTTTAAAAGAGTCGTGGCCCCACAACAGAAGACCATAATTAAGTGTTAAAAAATTCAGTGGTTGAAAATTTTGTAAGTAAATGTGGCAATGTAACATCTCATTACAGGATTTGACGTTTTCATAGATCCCCTGTTGATAGATATCAGTCCCTTTCCAATCAATCAGTGATCTCGTAGACCATTTACAAATGGTCATCGCTGGATTATTATATCACTGGTTGGTTGATCAATGGTTTGTCAATCAACTATTGATCTCGTAGATGATTGGTGGATGATCACTGGATTATTATATAACTCACTGGTTGAGCTATAAATGATTTGTCAATCAACCAATAATCTATGAAATATTGTTTAACAAGTAATTGATAGCTCAATTAATCGATTTATGAGATTTAACTGCTCAGTGTCAGTCATTACCGAAGTTGTTACACATGATGGATCATTGATAAAATTTCTTCCAAACTTGAGTCTTTGTGACTAGAATACATCGTCCATTCTTCAGCAAGAAATACCAATCAAGTGTGCGCAACAAAATCTGTGAGAAATTTCACTACTATATGCATTAAACGTAAATGTCCTACACTTTAGATAAAAGGTAGAAGAAGGGTATACTTTAGCTTGAAAGCTGAATTTTAGTAAGAATGCGACTTAAGGATTATAAAGATGAGGCTAGAGATTATCTGGGCCCTCCACTTCAATTACTAAATGTAATTTTAATATGTAAAAAACTATATTTTCCCACATGAAAACTTCACTATTCACATAATATTCTCTTAGTTTCGTTTGTGTTAAATTTGTTTTGCTATTACGTATTCAAGGTTTTAAAAAACAATGTATTTGTTTAAGGTCAAATAAGAGTGTATGAACTGAAAAATAAAAATAATAATGTGTTTATTCATGGTCTAAACTAATAGTGCATGTATTCAAGGTTAAAAATAACTGGAAGTATTCATTCAATTTAAAACATTACAGTATATGATGGTCGAGAGTTTGTTTTTCTTGATGAAAATGGAAGACTGACCTCCAGTCCCAGTCGTAGCTTCTCTTACTACGACACTCTACCAATGGAAAGGACCTCTTTTTAACTCGCCCTACCAACGATTGTTTTTTTTTGTTTGGGATATTATGTCATATTAGCAACTAAGGCTATAATGCGCCATATAAGATTAAAAAATGCAGTTAAAAGACATGGAGACAGCAATCCAAGTTGAAAGCAAACGATAAAAGTATAAAAAGAAAACAATAGCAGCAAAATAAAAATGGATGTAAAAAAAACTTGTGTAAAAGAAATGAATAAGAAAATGAAAAATTTAAAAGACAAACTACGGATGAACATGAGTGGCAAAGAAACAAAAGGTAAGAAATCTAAATTGCAAAAGAAAAGTAAATATTTGGTTTCAATAAAAATAAAAACGAGTATGACGTAAAACGTCACAATCAGATTGTAAAAAGGATTGAGCCAGACTTCCTCTGTCGAAATTCCATCCTTATCTGAAACTGAAACAGAGAACCCTTTGATAACTAGCCAAAATGCACTAACCACTCGGCCCCTACAAATTACCTACAAGAAATCGATATCTGTCTCAAACAAGAAGTTGACGTCTTCACATTCCGTGACGTGATCAAAGCGCAATTCCTCACTGACCAATTACAAAAAGAGCTCCGAATCGACAACTCCCACCACTAAAATCAGGACCAAACGTTTACGACGCCAGGAGCAATATTTGATAGATGTTAAGATAGCTCCACAGAGTTCGATCAGGAAGGATGGTGATTCCCTAATGCAAAAAGCTTTTTAGCTGTCTTTTTTGATCACGCCACTGTCGATGCGAGAGCTATTTATAGCAGAGCAATGTCGGCATTTGAAAGATTCAGATTTTGAGTTTGATGTCGTCATCAGCTGGTTTCGTCACACACACGCAAAAAAAACCGATTTTTAAAAAATCTTTTTGTACCTCGCTCAAGCGGTTTCTCAAATTCGATTCTGTATAGTAAAAGTTATAGAGATTGGAAATGTAGATTTTTATGAAAGCAGAGAGTATTTCCATGGTGTGACAACCGTCGTAGAATCTTACAAGGCAGCTCATCTTTCTCCTCTGGAGATGCGGTACTTCTGAACTTTTTAAAAGTGATTTCAGTTTCTAAGAACATTCTTCCATTTTTTTTCAGTGTGCTTTATTCTCTTTAGAATATCCTTTTTTTCTGCCTTCTCCGTTGCTAACGTTGAATTCCTTATCACAAAGGCTTTTTTCAAAATGAATAGATGTAGCTCCTTTATTGTGAGAAATTTCTTGACACAATGACTGCATCACGATTCTCATATCCTTTGAAATTCTGATCCATAGAGTGCATAATTGCTGACAGAATCGTTGGAGTGGATTTCTAACACGTCGTTAAAGATTTTTTCTACGAAACTTCGCATCAATAATTCTTCTGTCAGCAGCCGTTTTGACGATATTAATACTTAACGAGGAAGTGGAAGGAAAAAGATTCATCCGGGCACTGCTAGTCGAATAATTCCGTTTAAGGGGGCATTATTTTTTTTCGTGTATTAAAAGTAGGAGACGCGTGAAAACATTGCAGTAAAAAATTCACTGATACGTATTCAAATGTTTTCCTGTTTTTCTTTCCTTCATCCTTTTTTTGTTTCTTTTGTTTTGTTATTTAAATATATTTAAAACCCTAAAATCACCCTTGTCACCTTTTACTCTAAGAGTTGTTTTCTATTACTTGACTACTGAAACTGGGTTGGGATTTTTATCTCTGAGCTGCACAGTTTTAATATTTTACCGGAGGGTAATAATGCTACTACAGTATATTCATCATCTACTAATTTTAAATCCTCCCCACACAAACCGGTATTTGTTCTAGCCGTGATCGTATAGTTAATTTTAAATCTTATCACATATCTTAAAGCCATTCGTCGTTCCCATATTAAAACATTTTAGATAATTAATGGCCCAGTAGGCTACTGGGGTACAGAGTCATCCTCCCATACAAAAGGAATAACTAAAGGCAGGTATGGCTTTCTAACAAATACTAAAAAAAAACAACATTTATTTAATACACTATAACATTTTCCATCTTATTCTTACATTTCCTACGGCACTTACGTCGATCTGTAGTCTGGTGACATGCTAAATGCTGAGTTGACTACATAATACTCTGACAGAGAGTCAGGACTTAACTGTTCATATCGAGAGACAATTTTCCACTACTGTCTCGTTCCAGTCTCTGGAACCAAGTGACGAAAAATGTCTCTTTCTCTCTTGGACACATAATATCATAAAAAGACATACCAAGCGTCTGATTGGCTCTCTCTCTCAACTCTCTGCTAGGGGGGCGGGGGACAGGGTGTCGGACGAAAAATGGAGTTTTCTAGATTCGGGGTCCTTAGCCTGCAATCAGGTGACTGTCCTCCACGAGGACCGTTGTGCAGTGACCTACTGGAAGTCCTTCCAGGGCATCGGAGTTGCCAAGTTTAGTCGAAGACACAGCGCCACGCTCCACTCTCTCAATGGCTTTTCCACGGAAGAGAGGGTGCCTCCCTTTGTAGTGCTAGTCTGGATTAAGCTGACCGACGACAGGTAAGTGGTTCAGGCTCTGCTGAAGCGGCACCTCAAACGGTCCTGTCTGCCTGAGACGCTGATTTAGCTGGCTTGTCTTCTAAGATAATTTCCACATGGCGCTGCTCGGACAGAAAGGAAGCTGAATTCTGGAGTTTGAAATCCATTCTAAGTGAATTCTGCAAATTTACTCAGAACATCTGAATACTGAAACTGGGTTGGGATTTTTATCTCTGAGCTGCACAGTTTTAGCACACAAATAGACAAAATGACCAAGTTAAAAGGACCTCTCAGAGAATATTAGGGGAAGGTGCCCCACTGAATAGCTTTTAGGTTACAGATGGTATCCTCTCTTCAAGACCATTCAGTGGTTGGTTGGTTGTTTAGGGTTTTATGGCGCATTAGCATCTAAGGCTATAATGTGCCAAACAAAGGTCCAAAAAGTAAAAAGATAAAAGTCATGAAACTCTGAACCAATTTTTAAAAAATAAACTACAAATTTAACAAGAAAAATGTAAAATAATAAAATACCACGTTGGGAATAACACTAAACAAATGTAGAAATATGTTGTAAAAAGAGATAAAAGTAACCCAGGTGAAAATATATATATAATAAAAGCAACCTGGGTTAAAAACATATATATAAAAACCTGTAGAAAAATATATATATAAAAACCTGTATAGCTGTTGAAAAAAAATATATATATAAACCTGTATAGTGAAAGCAGCCTATGTTAAAAACATATATATAAAAAGCTGAAGAGTAAAAACTATATGCGAGTAAACCATCCAGTATATTTAAAAAATCTAAATACAGAGGTAAAAGAACAGTTATCAGATAACAAATGTCTGAGTGTAAGGGGCTTGGACGTAAAATCGTGATGGTTAAATAACATATGTCGTTCAAAGGTAAAACATGGACATGAGATTAAAATATGTTTGATAGTTAAAATGGTGTCACAAAACTCACATTTAGGTATGTTGTCTGCCCGAAGAAAAAATGAATGAGAAATAAACGAATGACCTAAGTGGAGCCCAGCAAGTACAACTTCCTCCTTGCGATTCCTGTGATGACAAGACTGCCATGGTTTGATGATAGGTTTGATCTCAAAGAGCTTGTTCGTAAGCTGTTCTGACCAAGATCTCTGCCACTGTGCCCAGAGCTCGATGGTAAAACGCTGCCAGAAATCCAGATAGGTAACCGGCAATGGTGTGCCGGACAGGGGCATGGCTGATTTGGCAGCAGCATCTGCCAAGTCATTGCCCCTGATACCGACGTGACCGGGCACCAAACAGAAGAGAGCATTGGTTGTGGCTGTCAGACGATGTAGCTGCTGGCGGATCTTAGGAAGAACAGGGTGAGGCCGATACCTCACTAAGATCAAAGCCTGTAGCGAGCTAAGCAAGTCAGTGTAAAACACACACCGATGGTGATACTTAGCTGCAACGTGGTCCAATGCGAGACTGATAGCGTGCAACTTTGCAGTGAAGATGGAACACTGCAGTGGGATCTGGTCTGCAATGATTACATCACAGCAGACCATGGCCGATCTCACTGATGTGCCGGACTTCGAGCCATCTGTAAAGACAGGCAAGAAGTCCTGATGTGCAGCACAATGGTGGCAAAGAGTTGCCAGTATGCACAGTCAGGTGTAAAGGCCTTCCCCATCCTGCACAGAGAAAAATCACAAGAAGGGGAAACAGCGAGCTATGGTGGAAGTGGCTCAGCTGTCGACTGTGCGACGCTATCAAGACTGGTGTTGATGTCTCTTAAGTAGCCTCGGACTCACAAACCGAAAGGACGAATGGCAGTCGGCCGATTTATGTAAAGCATTTCCCACTTTTGATTGAAAACGCAGTCCCAAGTGGGATGGTCAGGCAGGGATCGCAATTTAGATGCATATTGTAGGGACAACTGCTGACAGCGAAGAGATAAAGAAGGTTCGTTGGTCTCGACATAAAGACGCTGGACCGGTGAGTTGCAGAAGGCTCTCGTGCACACTCGAAGGGCCTGGTGATGGAGGGGGTCCAGCACCTTCACCATCGAATCCAGGGCAGAGTCGTACACCTGGGATCCGTAGTCCAGTTTCGATCAGACAAGTGCAAGGTAGAGGCGGAACAAAGAACATCAGTCCGCCCTCCAAAAAGGGAGGAGAGGATCTTAACGATGTTCAATACCCGTGTGCACTTGGACCTCAGATGACGGATGTGTGATGAAAAGGTCAATTTCCGATCGAATATGAGACTGAGGAACTTGGTCTCTGCCATAACTGGAATGATGTTACCCCCGAGTCAATGCTCGGGATCGAGGTGAAGATTACACTTGTGGCAAAAGTGCACACAAGCGGTCTTCTGCTGAGAGAACCGAAATCCGTTTGTCATCGCCCAAACAGAAAGATTGTTCAGGGCAATTTGCAGTTGTCTTTCAATGACCCTCATGCTGGACAAAGAGCAAAAGATGCTAAAGTCATCTACATAGAAGGCATTGCCTACTGATGGAGGAAGTTGTCTAGTTATAGAATTAATCTTGACAGCGAAAAGCGTAACACTCAGAACGCAGCCTTGAGGCACCTGCTTTTCTTGGTTGGTTGTTTGGTTGTTTGGGGTTTAATGGCGCATCGGCAACAAGGCCATAATGCGCCAAACAAAAGACAATATAAAAGATAAAAGACATAGAAACCCGCAACCAAAATGAAAAATATATTTTCAACATTATAAATGGGTAAAATAACAAAAAAACAGGTGCATAGAAACAGAGTAAAACAACTGTAGAAATACTAAATAAAATAATCCCAGGTGTAAGAGACCTGGGGTAAATAATGCGATTAAAATATCCAGTATAATTAGTATATCAAATTCGATTAAAATATCCAGTAAATTGTAAAAATTGAAAAACAGCGTTAAAATGACAATGATCTGATAAAAGATGTCCGAGTGTAAGGGGCTCGGAGGTAAAATCGCGGAAGTTAAAAAACATAGTCGTTCAAGGTTAAAACAATGACATTCAATTAAAATATGTTTAACGGTTAAAACGGTGTCACAAAACTCGCACTTAGGTACTGCGTCCGCCTTAAGAAGAAAAGAGTGGGTTAAAAACGAGTGACCTAAGCGGAGCCGAGCAAGGACAACTTCCTCCTTACGATTCCTGCGAAAACAAGACTGCCACGGTTTGACAATGGGCTTGATCTCGAAGAGCTTGTTAGCAACCTGTTCAGACCAAGATCTCTGCCACTGTGCCCGGAGCTCGATGGTGAAACGCTGCCGGAAATCCACATATGGAACCGGCAACGGAGAGTCGGACAGGGGCGTGGCTGACCTGGCAGCAGAATCTGCCAAATCGTTGCCCCTGATTCCGACATGACCGGGCACCCAACAGAAGAGAATCGCGGTGGTGGCTGCCACATGATGGAGCTGCTGGCGGATCTAGGAGAGAACAGGGTGAGGCCGATGCCTCACCGAGATCAAAGCCTGTAGCGAGCTAAGCGAGTCAGTGTAAAGCACACACCGACGATGATGCTTAGCTGCTATATGGTCCAAGGCAATGCTGATAGCATGCAACTCAGCAGTGAAGATGGAACACTGCTGTGGGATGTGGTCTGCAATGATTACATCACAGCAGACCATGGCTGATTCTACAGAAGTGCCGGACTTCGAGCCATCTGTGAAGACAGGCAAGAAGTCCGGGTGCGCAGCACGATGGCTGGCAAAGAGTTGCCGGTACACACAGTCGGGTGTAAAGGCCTTCCCCGTCCTGCACAGGGAAAAATCGCAGGAAGGGGAAACAACGAGCCAAGGTGGAAGTGGCTCAGCTGTCGACTGTGCGATGCTATCGAGACTGGTATTGATGTCTCGCAGGTAACCTCGGACACGCAAACCGAAAGGATGAATGGCAGTTGGCCGATTGTGGTATAACATTTCCCACCTGGGACTGAAAACGCAGTCCCAAGTGGGATGGCCTGGCAGGGATCGCAATTTTGATGCATACTGCAGGGACAACTGCTGACGGCGAATAGATAAAGATGGTTCATCGGTCTCAACGTAGAGACTCTGGACCGGTGAAGTGCGGAAGGCCCCCGTGCACACACGGAGGGCCTGATGATGGAGTGGGTCCAGCACCTTTACCACCGAATCCCGGGCGGAGTCATACACCTGGGATCCGTAGTCCAGTTTCGACCGGACAAGTGCACAGTAAAGGCGGAGCAAAGAACATTGGTCCGCCCCCCAAGAGAGGGAGGAGAGGACCTTGATGATGTTCAATGCCCGCGTGCACTTGGACCTGAGATGTCGAATATGTGGAAAAAAGGTCAATTTCCGGTCGAAGATGAGACCGAGAAACTTGGTCTCCTCCACAACTGGAATGATGCTACCCCCGAGCAGCAGCTCGGGGTCCAGATGAAGATTACGCTTGCAGAAAAAGTGCACACAAGCGGTCTTCTGTGGGGAGAACCGGAACCCATTGGCCGTCGCCCAAAACGAGAGATTGTTCAGGGCAGTTTGCAGTTGTCGTTCAATGACCCTCATGCTGGACGATGAGCAAAAGATGCTAAAGTCATCAACATAGAGGGCATTGCCTACAGTCGGAGGAAGTTGCCGTGTAATGGAATTGATCTTGACAGCGAAAAGCGTAACACTCAGGATGCAGCCTTGTGTCACCCTCTGTTCTTGGAGGAAATGCCGCGACAGAGTGTTGCCGACACGAACTCGAAAAATACGAGAAGATAAAAAGTTTGCAATGAAGATCAGCATGTGACCTCGCAAGCCGAAGCTGTGAAGGTCACGAAGAATGCCGAATCTCCATGCCGTGTCGTACGCTTTTTCGATGTCGAAGAAAACTGACACCAGGTGCTCTCGTCGTAAAAAAGAATTCCTGATCGCCGATTCGAGGCAGATCAGGTGGTCTAAAGTAGACCGGTGCCTGCGAAAGCCACACTGGGTGGTGGAGAGAAGGCCGTGATGTTCCAAATACCAGGCCAGCCTGGTATTTACCATCCTTTCCAACACCTTGCAGACGCAGCTCGTCAACGCAATTGGACGATAATTCGAATGAATCTTGGGATCTTTGCCTGGCTTAGAGAAGGCCAAGATGATGGCCTCCCGCCAGGAGTCCGGAAACTGCTCCTCGATGAAAATACGGTTGAAGAGTCGGAGCAGTCGATCCTTACTCGATGGTGAGAGATGTTGGAGCATGGCATAATGGACATTGTCTGGCCCCACAGCAGATGCACGAGAAGTGTGCAGAGCACGGCGAAGCTCCTCCACTGTGAATGCCTGTTGTAAGACTCCAGGCCATTCGAATGGAAGGACAGCGGAGAGCGCTCGGCCCTGCTCTTCTGGGCCAGAAACTCGGGGAAGTAGGAGGACAGAGAAGAGATGGTGGAGAATGACTCCCCCAGAATGTCGGCAATTGCTCGAGGCTCAGCAATTGCCTGTCCATTTTGCTCCAGGATCGATAATGAGTGGGACGTGTATTTCCCACTCATCTTCCGGACCTTATCCCACACGACCTGAGAACTGGTCGTGCGGATGACAGAAGATGTATATTTCATCCAAGATTCCTTCTGGCTCTGGCGCCGGACGAAACGGGCTTTCGCCCTGGCACGTTTGAATGCTTCGAGGTTGGGGGACGTTGGATATCTCCGAAACACCCCCCAAGCCTTGTTCTGAGCCTTACGAGCTGCGGTGCAGTCGGGATTCCACCACGGTTTTGGGAACCGTGGAAACCGAGTCGAGGTCTGAGGAATAGTAGAGGCAGCTGCATGGACGATGCACTCCGTCAACTCCGCCACTGCAACATTGATGGGCTCCTGGCTGACAGAGTGCTCATCGAGGTCAGACAAGAGCTCGAAGCCACTCCAATCAGCTCGATCAAGCCTCCACCGGGATATACGCCAAGGGCTGCAAGGCCCCCCACGAGAGATGGTACACACCACGGGGAGGTGATCACTTCCGTAGGGATTGTCCTCGACCTCCCATGTAAAGAGTGGAAGGATCGAGGAAGAGCAGATGGTGAGGTCAATGGCAGTGAATGTGCGGGTTGGGGTGTGAAAGTAGGTACTGACACCGGTGTTCAACAGGGAGAGCGATGGATGCAGGAGACACTGCTCCAAGACCCAGCCCCTCCCGTTGGTGTCAGCACTGCCCCAGAGCGGACTGTGGCCGTTGAAGTCCCCCATGATGAGGAAGGGGGACGGCAGCTGCGAGACGAGGTCATCAAGGTCATCCCGGAAAACGATGCTTCCGGGTGGGAGATAGACAGAACAGACAGTCAACGAAAATCCCACAAAGAGGCGGATGGTAACCGCCTCTAAATGTGTGGTGAGGGGAATGACCTGGAATGGAGAATGGTTGCTCACGAGGATGGCAACACCCCCGTGAGCTGGACCATCTCCATCCCGGTCCCGGCGAACGAGAGAAAAGTGCCGGATAGTGGGATTGTTGGCTGTCTGCAAGAATGTCTCCTGAAGGCACACGCAAAGGGGTTGGTGTGCCCTCAGGAGGACCTTGATGTCGTCAATATTCCTCTGGAATCCACGACAGTTCCATTGAAGGAGTGTGGCCATCTCAGGTCTTAGAAGAAGTGGCGGACGACTTGCGATTTATTTTAACCGTCGCCAGCGACGGTTTCGGAAAATTAGGGCGGTCGGTGTCCATGTCCTCGGAGTTGTCCGAGCAACATGGATCAGAGACCGCCGAACGAGGAGGTAAAATTTTCTTTTTGGGCCCCGGCGGGGGCCCCTTGGGTTTCGTAGGTCTTGCTGTCTGTGGGCGGGGTGGAGGGGGCCTTCCGGAGGTGGATGTGAAAGGCACAGACACAGGAATAGAAACCGGTGTCGATGTCGAGATGGACACCGACGTCGGCTTCGCCTGCGTCAAGAGGTAGTTGGCAGCAGGCGAGAAAGATTCAGCAGGTGGAACGTGATGTCTCTCTGCACTGCCACGGAAGCCATATTAACGATGGGATTTCCGACAACCGCACCGGCATAGGAGACCTTGCTAGGTGGGGCAGGCGGTGCAGCAAGCTTTCTCGCCTCTGGATAGCTGATGTTGTGGAGGGTCTTCAGGCACTGTACCTCTTTCTCCTCCAGCCACTTCGGACAGTCCCGGGAGTACGCCGGATGTTCACCATGGCAGTTTACACAGCATGCCTTTTCTGCTGTGCAGTCAGGTTCAAGGTGATCCTGACTGCCACAACGAGCACAGGTGGGCTTGCCCCGGCATGCGGTGCGGGCATGGCCAAACCTCTGGCATTGAAAGCAACGCAGAGGATTGGGGGTAAATGGCCGCACCTTGCAGTGTAAATATCCTGCCTTGATGGAAGTAGGCAGGCGTGGTGTGTTGAAAGTTAGAATAAGTACCCGGCTGGGCTCTAACTTTCCATTATGGCGTGAAGAAACCCGGTGGACTGCGATCACTCCCTGGGCCGAAAGCTCCGAGACGATTTCCTCCTCAGAAAACTTGAGGAGGCCCCACTCAGAGATCACACCCCGGGAGGAATTGAGCGTCTTGTGTGGAGTGACTTTGACAGCCACTCCACCAATCGCTGTAACCTTTAATAGAAGCTCCGAATGCTTGGAGCACGCAGTCTCCACCTGCAAGTCACCAGATCTTAGGCCCTTGACAGATTTTGGCTCTCCCGCAAGACCTAGAATACCCTTATTTATAAAAAAAGGGGACATGTCTCCAAGAACCTGATCACCCATAGAGTGGATGATCAGGAACTTCGGAGATGGAGATACACACGAAGACGAAGGCAAAGACAGAGAAGTTGGGGGTTCATGGCGAGCCCTCTTGGCAGCATTGATCGAATTTTTATGAGTTGGAGAACTCATGGTTGTTTTTAAAAAATTCAGTGTCCGTTGTCCCCACCCACCATGGAGTCCAACAAGGGGACGCCCAGTTGGGCGCCAGGGCTGCCCGGGCTGCCCGGGCACCATACCCAAACAGCCATTGAGCCAAGCCCTCACTACAAAACAAAAAGGAAAAGGAAAAGAGAAATGGTGGGAAATTCGTCGGAGTTACCACAAAAGAAAAGAAGCAACAAAGCAATAAACTGTGAGGCAAGAGCTGGCCTCACAAAACAAAGAAAACTACAAAATTAGTAAATGTGTGTGGAAACTCGCAAACCATTGTCCGGACGGTGGACAAGGTTACTCACTGATCAGCATAGCTGACCCTAGCAGGACCAGCCCACCAGCCGATTGATCCTGAGGGGGCCGCCCCAGGACCTCCCGTTTACCTGAAGCAGAGGCCAAAGCAGTGTATAGCAGTGGCCCCGGAAGTCGCTGCCCAGCCCCGCGACAGACAGGCTCCCCAATGGCAAAACGGCCAAAGCGGACCCCACCAGTCATGAGCTGGGGAGAGAAGACAGGGACCCCTGAGCAACTGCCAGGATCCTCCTTTTCAGGGACACGGGTCTCTGCGCACGGCATACACGCGGGCGAGCGTTTAGGACCCTGTGAAGGTAACCGAGCCAGCGGAACCTTCACAGGGTGGTCCCCTCACCACGGACAGGCTCTCGCATCGAGGAGCCCGCTTTTTTGGGGGTAAGGCCGAGATAGAGTGTTACCGACACAGACATGAAAAGAACGTGTCGATAAGAAGTTGGAGTTGAAGATCGGCATGTGACCTCTGAAGTAGAAGCTCTGAAGGTCACGTAGAATGCCGAATCTCCAAGCCGTGTCATATGCTTTCTCGATGTTGAAGAAAATTGACACCAGGTGCTCTCTTCGTAAAAATGAATTTCTGATAGTTGATTCAAGGCGTATCAGATGGTTAAAAGAGTTGACCGTTGCATGCGAAAGCCACACTGGGTGTTGGAAAGAAGATTGTTATGTTCTAAATACCAGATGAGTCTGGCATTTACCATTCTTTCCAACACCTTGCACACGCAGCTCATCAACGCAATGGGACAATAATTCGAAGGAATTTTGGAATCCATTCCTGGCTTCATTAAGGCCAACACGATTGCCTCCTACCAGGAGTCCAGAAACTGCTCCTCGAGAAAAATGCGATTGAAAAGATGGAGCAGCCGATCCTTACTCGATGGTGAGAGATGTTGGAGCATGGCATAATGGACATTTTCCGGCCCTACAGCAGAGGCACGAGAAGAGTGCAGAGCAAGGCGAAGTTCCTCCACTGTGAATGGCCTGTTGTAAGGCTCCAGGCCATTCGAGTGGAAAGACAGTGGAGAGCATTCTGCCCTACCCTTCTGGGCCAGAAACTCGGGGGAGGGATCACTGATCAGTAAGAGAAGATGAAGAGATGGAGGAGAATGACTCCCCCAGAGTGTCGGCAATTGCTTTGAGATCAGCAATTGCCTGTCCATTGTGCTCCAGGATCGATAACGAGTGGGATGTGTAGTTCCCAGCCATCTTCCGGACTTTATCCCACATGACCTTAGAACTAGTCGTGCGGGTGATAGAACACGTATACTTGATCCAATATTCCTTCTGGCTCTGGCGTCGGAAGAAACGAGCTTTCGCCCTGGCGCGTTTGAACTTTTCAAGGTTGGGGATCGTCAGATATCTCCGAAACACCCCTCAAGCCTTGTTCTGAGCCTTACGAACTGCAGGACAATCTGATTCCAACACGGTTTCGGAAAACGAGGAAACCGTGTCGAAGTTTGAGGAATTGTTGATGTAGCTGCATCTGCGATACAGTCCGTTATCTCTGCTACTGCCTCATTGATTTGCTCCTGGCTGACTGAGTGGTCATCGAGCTCAGAGAGCAGCTCGAACCCATCCCAGTCAGCCCGAATGAGGCACCACCGCGAGACATGTGAAGGGCTGCAATGCCCCCAATGGAGATGGTGCACACCACGGGGAAGTGATCGTTTCCGTATGGGTTGTCCTCGACCCCCCATGTAAGCAGTGGAAGGATCGAGGAGGAGCAGATGGTAAGGTCAATGACAGTGAAAGTGCGGGTTGGGGAATGAAAGTAAGTACTGATGCCGGTGTTCAACAGGGAGAGGGAAGGATCCAGGAGCCACTGCTCCAGGACCCCGCCCCTCCCATTGGTGTCAGCACTGCCCCAAAGTGGACTGTGTCCATTGAGATCCTCCATAATGAGGAAGGGGGACAGCAGCTGCGAGACGAGATCATCAAGATCTTCCTGGAAGATGATGCTCCCAGGTGAAAGATATACAGAGCAGACAGTCAGTGAGAACCCTGCAAAAAGGCGGATGGCTACCGCTTCTAAGTTGGTGGTGAGTGGTACGACCTGGAATGGAGAATGGTTGCTCATGAGGATGGTGACACCCCCACGAGCTGAACCATCTCCATCCCGGTCCTGGCGAACTATGGAAAAGTGCCGGATCGTGAGATCTGTGACTGTCTGCAAGTAAGTCTCCTGCAAGCACACACAGATGGGCTGATGTGCCTCAAGGAAGGCCTTGATGTCGTAAAGATTCTTCTGGAATCCACGACAATTCCATTGTAGTAGCGTGGCCATCTCAGGACTTAGAGGAAAGGGCGGACGACGAATTTCTATTCAACTTAACTGCCACAGAGGACGGTTTAGTGAATAGAGGGCGGTCGGTATCCAGGTCCTCAGAATCGTTCAAGGGGCATGGATTGGTGACCGCCCTTTGTGGAGGAGAGATTAATTTCTTTTTGGGCCACGGAGGGGGATCCTTAGGTTTGGAAGGTCTTGCTGTCTGAGGACAGGGAGGAGGAGGCATTCCGGTGGAGGTTGGGTTGTTTTACCTCTGAGCGGCACTTTTTTGCACACCATGGGCTAAATGGCCAGGTCACAAGGACCCCGAAGGCTCAGAGAAGGTTGGGAGAGGGGACCCACTGGAATAGCTGTTGGGAGACAGATGGTAGCCCCCCCGTCAAGGCCATCCAGCATGTTCTTTAACGTGCACAGGGTATGGCTCTCCCGCACATGGGGCCACGGCTTAACGTCCCATCCAACGTCCGGTGGAGGTGGAAGGCTGAGTTGCAGGAATGGAAACCGGGGTTTATGTCGAAGTCGACACCACCCTCGGTTTCGCCTGCATGAGGAGGTACTTGGCTGTGGGCGAGAAAGACTCAGTTGGTGGTACACTGATGTCGGTCTGCACTGCCACGAAAGTCATTGGAACGATGGGCTTCCCAATGACTGCACTGGCATAGGGTACCTTGCCAGGTGGTGCGGGTAGTGCAGCAAGCTTTCTCGGTATAGTGTATGTGATGTTATTCATAACTTTCAACCGTTGTACCTCCTTTACCTCCTTCCACTTCGGACAGTTGCGGGAGTACGCCGGATGTTCGCTTTTGCAGTTCACACAACATGCCTTCTCTGCTGTGCAGTCAGGATCGAGTTGATCCTTACTGCCACAGCGAGCACAAGTGGGCTTGCCTTGGCAAGCTGTGTGGGCATGAACGTATATCGGACACTGAAACAGCACAGAGGGTTCGGTATATACGGTCGCACCTCACAATGCAAATAGCCTGCCTTGATGGAAGAAGGCAGGCGTGGCGTGTTGAATGTCACAATCAGCAGCCGGGTGGGTGCCAAATTCCCATCACGGTGTGTGGAAACCTGGTGGACCGCTGTTACTCCTTGAGGAGTGATCTCTGAGAGCATTTCCTCCTCAGTGACTTTGAGGAGGCCCCACTCAGTGATCACACCCCAAGAGGAATTCAAAGTTTTATGGGAAATGACTTCGACAGCCACCCCACCAATGTCCTTGACTTCCAGGAGCAGTTCCGAGTGTTTGGAACAAGCAGTCTCAACCTGCAAGTAGCCAGATCGTAGGCACTTCACAGATTTCGGCTCTTCCGCAAGACCCTTCAAACCTTTATTCACGAAAAATGGGGACATTTCCCCAAGTACCTGATCACCTATGGAGTGGATGATCAGGAATCTGGGGAACGAAGAGACAAAGAAGACGACGGTGTTGATAACAAAGATGAGGATGATGGGGGCTCGTATTGAGCCCTCTTTGCGGCATTGATCGCATTATTTTCATCATTCTCTTTCATTTTTTTTGTGTGGTTCAGTGCCCGCTGTCCCCACCCTCCACAGAGCCCAACAAGGGGACGCCCAGTCAGGCACCAGGGCTACGCAGGCACTATACCCACACAGACAGTGAGCCAAGACCTTACAAATAAATAAAAGGAAAACAAAAAGAGAAATGTGAAGAACAAAAACATTCTACACAAAAGGAACAAAGCGTAAAATAACAAAAGTGTGAACGGCCAAACTGGCCTCACAAAGAAAGGATAACGACAAAAGGAAAATAATCTGTGAGGAAACTTGCAAACCTGTACCCGGACCGTGGGCAAGGTTACTCACTGCTCTGCACGGTTGACTGTAGCAGGACCTGCACACCAGCCGATTGCTCCTGGGGGGACAACCCCAGGAGCTCCCGTTTATCTGAAGCAGAGGCCAAAGCAGTGTATAGCAGAAGCCCTGGAATCCGCTGCCCAGCCCCGTGACAGACAGGCTCCCCAATGGCAAGGCATCAAATGGGGACCCCGCCAGTCATGAGCTGAGGAGAAAAGACAGAGACCCCAGAACAACTACCGGGATTCTCCTTTCCCGGGACATGGGTCTCCGCGCACGGCAAACATGCGGGCGAGCGCTTAGGACCCTGTGAAGGTAACCGAGCCAACATAACCTTCACAGGGTGGTCCTCCTCACTGCGTACAGGCGCTCGCACCGAGGGGGTGGTGTTTAGGAATCATATTGTTACGACAGATGAACGAGCAACAGTGACTTCATGACTTAACGTGACTTGAACACTCGTGTGTGCTTCTACGTGAGATTCAATTTAGCCAACGAATTGGAACTTTGAACGATTCGGAAGAAAAAAAAAGATAGCAATGCATTGTGTTAAAATTGTGAGATCTGAAAGGACGTTCAGATGGTCTGATTCAGTGCGCGTTAGTGAAAATAATTAGTATATTTATTAGTGTGTGCGCGGGTGTTTGTTTTCTGTTGTTAGTAATAAAAGTTTAGTGAACTAGCACAGGACGAGAGTTTGTTTACGTCTGAAGGTTTTCAAGTGACATGGTAAACAAAGTGAAGAGGTAGTATTTTAGTAAAACAGACAGAGCTGATATTGTATGCTCTGTACAAAAAGGTTAATGACTTATGTATGATAGTAGTTAATTTGTTTATAAAATACTTCATCCATATTTTTGTAACAATTTTTCATTGTATTGTAATTTGTTTTAAAATATAGTACTCACGCTCAGTGCCTATCCATTTTAAAATTCGCAACAATGTATTAAATGAAAGTTTCTGAAGGTAGGTATTTTAAGTGAGAAAGAAAAAATATAAAAAGATTAAAAAAATTAAAAAAAATACGTCTCTTTTTCTATGCGCCCTAAAAGTAGAAAATAAACCTTATGCATATCGATGGTGCAATCAGTCAATGAGTTCGTATTCATTTCAAAGGAAGATAGGGCGCCGATTTGCCTACTCACCAAGATTGCGGCGCCCTATTTTGCTTTGAAGTGAATACGAACTCAGTGACTGATTGCACCATCGATATGTTTTAGGTTTATTTTCTACTTTTAGGGCGCACAAAGGAAGAATATAGGTATTTTCAAAATTTTTAAATTTATTAAAAAAAAGTTATCGCAAGTCTTCTGATAACTGCAGGGATATCAGATTACTTTCTGCTCCAGGTAGAATTCTTTGCATGACTGTGCTTAATAGAATTAAGAATCTGGTTGGCGGATAATTGTGTGATGAGCAATGTGGATTCAGAAGTGGCAGGGATCTGTAGATCTGATTTTTTGACTGAGGCAGATTTTTGAGAAATGTTTAGAGTTTCAGAAACCTATGGTTAGTAGCTTTGTAGATTTCAAAAAGACTTTTGACTCTGTTGACCGTCATAATATGTGGGTGATCGTGAGATTTTGTGGCATACCATACAAGTTGGTTGGATTTTATGGCACATGGGCGACTAGGCCATAATACGCCAAGCTAAAGACAATATCAAAGATTAAAAAATGTACATACCCGCAACCGAATTTAAAATAAAAACGCTACATTGTAAAATGATAAAACAACAAAGAACAAGTGTATAAATACAACTAAAACAACAGGAGAAACACAAAATAAAATAATCCCAGGTTTACCCTTGGGACCTCCTTTAAGCAACATAGTGTGCATAGAGAGACTCCGTTGGTCTGGCCATGTTGCCGGAATGATGCATAACTATAGATTAGCAAATAGGGTTATGCACAATGTGCCTAAAAGCCACAGAAAGAAGGGGAGACCTAGGATGCGGTAGGTAGACAATGTCAAACAGGACTTTGTTAGATCTAATCATGTTGAATGACTAAATGATTCGAAAAAACCTTCGGAACCACTTCACTGAAAGCTGCCATCGAAAGTGTTATAAACTTTGGCGGTCGAATGGCGCTGACTACCACTAACATTGAATAAATAATAGCCATTTTAAATAACTGGTTGTCCTGAGTGCGATTCGAACCAACGTCTCCCCCCTCAAAAAAAAAAAAAAATATCATGTGCGTCATAACCGCTACTCTACCAGAAGCTGGCCATATATCAAAATAAAGTGACATATAAGCATTCCACCAATTTTTGTTGATTTGCCAGTTGATACCATGTGTTATCTGCAATCGGGCAGCCAGGCGCTACACCTGATAGTATGTGTCATTCATGCTCACAGTGTTATACTTAATAAATCCAGGTAAATAATTCACTAATAGAGTAGCATAGGAAAACTTCCTGTAGACAAGAAAAACTTGAAATAATGTAGGTGAAAAGAGGGGCAATTTCTGATAATAGATGGCGCCACTGGCGAATCAAAAATTGCAGGAATGCTTATATATCACTTTCTTGAAACACATGAGTAGCTTCAGGTTTTCAAGCCGTTATAACGCCTGGCATATATTATTTTAGTTGGCGGCGGGGGCGGGCATTGATTCGAATCTCACTCAGGACAACTATATTTTTTCAACTATTTATTTCGAGTGCTTCTTTCCTAACAGAACGTTTTCCTGAAATACTTTATTACTAAATAATAACCATATCTACGTTAAAATATTAAATATCATTCGTTATTTCTCTTTTGTCTCTCAGTCCATGAGCAGACTTTAAATGTTTCAGTTTTAAGCACGCTTACGAATAAATAAAACTTTTTTGTTACATATGTGGTAACAGAATATATCTGTAGGCATTTTCTGAATCTTCGACAGTTTCGAATTTCCACCATCTAAAGACGCTCAAGTTCGATTACGTTAAAAATTTTAATTGATGCTTTAAACAATTTTTTTAAAAGGTCGGTTGCTTTACGGCCATTGATGGTCTTTACGGATTTAGGCTTTACTTCTGAGTGATATTTTCTGTGCACGATGACCCTAATAGCTCAGAGTCGCGAAGGGAATGGGATCTAGTATAGAATAGGAGGCTGATAGAAGCCTCCAGTCAGTGCTCCATTATATTCTTTGACGAGCACAGGGTATGGTACAGTCACTCAAAAAAGTATCCGAACACTATGGTTGATTACAGAATTCAGAAAAAATATCTGGCAACGATTTTTTTAGAAATTAGTGATCTGGCAACCTTCGTGTCACGTGACACTGGCGTAGCTGGTATTTGAACCTGGGAATATCTCAGTACGAGCCTGGATCACCCACGATGGAGGGTGCGGATAAAACTCCCCGTCCTGCCCATATTCAGTAGGGGACACCGATGAGCTTGGAAAAGCGGCCGTCCGTCGGATAGGACGTTAAGCCGTGAACCCATGTGCGGGAGAGCCATACCCTGTGCACGTTAAAGAACACACCAGATGGATCTGACGGGAGGCTACCATCTGTCTCTCAACAGGTATTAAGTGAGTCCCCTCCCCCAACCTTCTCTGAGCCCTCGGGGTCCTTGTAAACTGTCCATTTAGCCCGTTATGTGCAAAAAAAAATGTCGCTCAGAAGCAAAACAACCCACCACCGATGAGCCAACTTGTACGCCATTGAGGTTAAAATTTTAAGATTTACTTGCTAGAGTGTGGTGGTCGACGGCTTTTCGCTTGGCAGAAGCAAATTACCTCCTGATCCCTAATTTTGAGAGAAATTTATTTTGTTTGTTTCTTATAAAAGAGACTTCGACAGAAGTGATTGAATTTGAAGTTTGAATTTTTGCACTTTAAAATGTCATGGAAATCCTCACTATGTTGAATAGAAAGAGAGAGACGTACTGATGAAATGACTTTATGAAAACATGTCTAGCACCTGGCAGATCATTAAGACATTTAAGAACATCTGTTCCTTTAATTGTTTTCATGTTATCTGAAGTAAAAATTACACAAAGAGTAATTTAATATGCATCAAATTTTATAGAAAACTAAATTCAGACTGAAACTAATAAATATTGCCACTGGAAAAAAGGAACACAACCAATAATTTCTGTCTAGACCAGTGGTTTCCAAACTTACTATGCCCATGGACCCCTTCTTATAGCAAAAACCAGACCATGAACCCCCAAGTGAAATAACTCTACATAACTGCATAATAGAAAAACTACAAATTTAATTTTAATGTCTTGAATTGGTGAAATTGAAATGGTGACGTAAAATAAAATATAAATAAAACATTTTGATATTTAAAGTAGTATTTATTGAAATGATAACTTTTGTTTTAAAATACAAAAACACATTATTTTTTTTTCGATGGGATGGGTGCACCTGATGGGATGATATGAGATTATTTATGTTCGGTTCTATGTTTGTGAGTAACATTCGTAAGTCTCCACGAGCACTAATTTATAGTCGGTTTCTATTTTCGTGATGAGGCTCATAACTGCACTAAATCCACATTCTACTAAATAGGAAGACGGGAAAGCAATCAACAGCTTCTGTACAGTGACCCATAATGCAGGATATAAAATTCGTATCTGTTTTTGTAACCAGAATTTGTGGTATCCTTGTTCAAACATTGGTTTCAGCTCCTCATTTGTGGATAATTCAATAAATTGCTCCTGTATTAGTATGGATTCATCTGAGTTTGTGGGTCTACTTGCAAAAGTGTCCAACACCCAATCGGAGATAACCAAATGAAGAATGTCTTCAAAACTTTGGTTGAGGTCAGAATGAAGAGCCGTTAAGTGTTGACAATAAGCAAGCAAATCTTCATCTCGTTTTTGCAATTTTGAAAGATTTGGAAACTGAGAGCATTCTCCTCTCCCCAAGTTTTGTTTGTATAGAAAAAGTTTTGCAACAAACGCAGATATTATACTTTTAGTTTTGATTAAATTTAATTGATCACCTTGTAGCTTCAAATTGGTTGCGTTAAATTTGGCAAATAAGTCAGTCATATAAGCTATGTCATTTTTTGAATTAATTAAATTCAGCCGCAAATCATTGTTTATACTTACCAGGAATTCCAACACTGAATCAAAGAGTGCATAAAATCGATCCAAACATGCACTTTTAGATAACCAACGAACTTCCTTGTTAAGTAATAAACGATTATAATCTTCATCATTTTCCAAACAAAGTTGAGCAAATAATCTCTCATTTAAGGCATTCCTTTTGATTTTATTAACTGCTCTAATGGCATAATCTAGTGAGACATTTTGGCGACTAAATGTTGTCGATGAATGACACAATGTACAGATAATACATTCGGTATAGCTTGTTTTAAGTATGCCAGAAAGCCTCGGTGTCGTCCTACCATTGCCGGAGCTCCGTCAGTAGCAACGGAGAGGACCCAAGGGTATAGCTTTTACATCGAAAAATCTTTTTAATTCATTAAATATTGTTTCACCTTTCGTATCAGTTTCCAAACATTTGGCAAATAACAATTCTTGGGAAATTTTTTCTTCTTTTACAAATCTCACATAAGCTACAAGTAAAGCTTCGTTTACTGGCAAAGTTGACTCATCAAGCTGTATAGAGAATTCAGATGTTTTTAAGTATTCACATAAAGAATTTTCTACGCACTGAGCCATTTCGTCAATCCTTCTTTGTACTGTATTATTACTCAGCGGAATTCTTCTTATAATATCGGAAGCTGGTTTATGCAGCACGGTGCGTATTACCTCACTTACAGCTGGTAGAATAAGTTCTTCACCAATGGTGTGCGGCTTTCCGGACTTTGCAATCAGTAAAGAAATGTTATAAGAAGCACGCAGCCCATCGTCATCTCGCTCAGATGTTGTCGCTAAGAGTTGTCGCAATGACGGTGTTTTTAAATATTGTTCTTTGACTGTTTTAAAAAAAGTTAAATCTTTATCTTTTTTGTCGCTATGGACTTTTGTCAAATGTTCCTTAAGCTTAGAAGGTTTCATTGAATCGTTTGACAAAGTTTTATTGCATAGAAGGGACATAGGTAAAGTACTATTTCCTGGTAACGGAATAAAGCCATATTTTAAATATTCAACACTATATTGTCTGCATTTTTTCTTCGGCTCATTCATACTGTTATCTGTAAAAAAAGGCCACTAATTTAAGATATAAGAAAACAAAACAAATTTTTTCTTTGCAAAAAAACACTATTAATTAATATTTTGTTTTATTTTGAAAATGGAATGCCACAAAGTAATGCTTGCATCAATTAATTATTTAAGATATAAGGATAAAAATTTTAAGTGTCACATATTGTATAGATACCCATTTTTTACTAATTTAATTATTTATTTTTCTTGAAAAATAAATAATTCAATTATTATCAAATAAATTAATAAATAACAAAATATAGTATTGTTGCGGATTACAAAAATGGATAGCCACTGAGCGTGAGTATTAAAAGCTATATTTCAAAACCAAATTCAATACAAGGTAAATTGTTACAAAGGAAATATGGATGAAGTATCTTATTAACAAATCAACTATTAACATGCACAAATCACCAATCTTCCTGCGTAGAGCACACAACATCAGCTCTGTGTATTTTACTAAATACTACCTTTTACTTGATTTACCAGGTCACCCGAAGATCTTCACTCGTAAACCAATTCTCGTCCTGTGCTAATAACTTTTCACACACTAGCCGAACAAAAAGACAGTCCGTGTAGACATTCGAAGTTAGCCATAAAAGTTCCCACTTTTATACTTCCGCGTATACACAACACATCAAGTTACTTCTTGATACTTAACGATAAAAGATCCCACTTTTATCCTTCCGCGTATACACAACACATCAAGTTACTTCTTGATACTTACGCGCACTGTCTCAGAACAGCTCACCGTCCATTTTCGAACTCACCGACCGTTACAATACAACGACCGTTACAATACAACGACCGTTAACGCTCCACTCTTCTTCTCCAAATTCTCCCAACGTTCTTATTCGTTGGCTGAAACTTTGCTTTCGGTTGCCAGATTCTTCTGTCGTAACACTGCCCCCTTCCTAGGTCTTGTTCGTCCCGAACAATTCTGGATTCCAAAGTTTCTTCAGTTCTTCGATGAAACGGAGCCAAACGATCCACGTGAACCACCTTGCACTTCGTAGCTGGACGTCGACGAATGCGATATACCACGTCTGTGTCAAAATGAAAGCGAATCTCATTATGACGTAGATTTCTTTTCTGACTGAAGCCTCGTCCACAAACATAATACGTGTAAGGCCTATAGCCCTTGTGAACACGTTTATGTCTCTGCAGGGAGAAGAATCGACTAAGAGTTTTCGTGCAAAACCTGTAAAAAGTTTTCTTCTTTGTCGAAAGTTTTCTTCTTTGGATTTTTACTTTCTTGGAGCTCTCATTGATTGCCAAATTGTTCATTCTGGAGATCAGCGACGAGTTTTGTAACATGATATTGTCCACTTTAGAGCTCTTGTAGTCGTGATAAAACTTTTCTATATCCTTATAATCTAAATGGTTATAATGTCCAAATCTGCACATTGACTGTTCAGAAAAGAAATTCAGCGTGGCTACGTTGAAATTATCTGAGGGATTCACTTCTCTCTGATCGTAACTCTGAGGCTTAGTTTCATCCAGAAAGTTAGTCTTTGAAGTACTGTCTCTGCCTGAAGCTCCTTTACTAGCATCACCTGTTACGCTTCTAAGCCATTCTTCGGAATTCTTCTTTCTTAAATCCCCACTTTCTATAAACGATTCGAGTGTGGCTATATGTTTCGGAAAAATCTCTCCGACTTCCCCAGTAACGTCGAATGGCACTTTGTATCTATGATGAATGGACGCCTCTTCTTTACTCGGACCACTCTGCGAAACGTAAACTCTGTTTCGTTCCCCCTCATTACCACTCGTTACTCTGCCTTTGCGATAATTGTCCATGTCGCATTTTGCTGACGGCGAGGAATAGAATACCTTTCGTGTGGATCTCTCTTCAGATCGTGCCAGACTTGTATACCTAGGTATTTTGAAGTGCAAAGCGTACTGTATAGTCTCACAGCTCTCTGATCTGTGTGATTGTTCTTCACAGTTCCTAGACATGTCACCAGCGACATAGACACTCTGCCATGCATTACCAGTAGTTGCGTGGTCAAAGGCATTATCTGCGCTATCTCTACGATTCTTGATTTCCAGTAGCAGATCCACATTTTTATATGCGTTGCCTTTCTCTTTTTCTTTTCCATGTTTACAATCTAACTTAACACTATCAAGATCATCTTTTTCACTGACAAATTCAACATTTAAACTATTGCATTGTCTATTGAGTTCGGTTTTATGATCCTTGAAGTGATCAATAATCTTACCAACTTGAGAAGCCACTTCAGCTCTCATCTCAGTATTTTGTGCGGCCATTTCGGCTTTCAAATAATCTATTTTATCGCTTTGGGCAGCTATATCACCTTTAATCTCAGTTTTTTGTGCGGCCAGGTCACCTATTTTGTTAGCCATATCTGCTTTCAAGTCAGTCATCAGCGTAGTCATATCGGCTTTGAAGCTATTTATCAACTTTACTAATTCATCCATACTTCTAGTTAAAGGCATTCAATTAAATAATTATAATCCCACTTCTGACACCAAATGTTGCGGATTACAAAAATGGATAGCCACTGAGCGTGAGTATTAAAAGCTATATTTCAAAACCAAATTCAATACAAGGTAAATTGTTACAAAGGAAATATGGATGAAGTATCTTATTAACAAATCAACTATTAACATGCACAAATCACCAATCTTCCTGCGTAGAGCACACAACATCAGCTCTGTGTATTTTACTAAATACTACCTTTTACTTGATTTACCAGGTCACCCGAAGATCTTCACTCGTAAACCAATTCTCGTCCTGTGCTAATAACTTTTCACACACTAGCCGAACAAAAAGACAGTCCGTGTAGACATTCGAAGTTAGCCATAAAAGTTCCCACTTTTATACTTCCGCGTATACACAACACATCAAGTTACTTCTTGATACTTAACGATAAAAGATCCCACTTTTATCCTTCCGCGTATACACAACACATCAAGTTACTTCTTGATACTTACGCGCACTGTCTCAGAACAGCTCACCGTCCATTTTCGAACTCACCGACCGTTACAATACAACGACCGTTACAATACAACGACCGTTAACGCTCCACTCTTCTTCTCCAAATTCTCCCAACGTTCTTATTCGTTGGCTGAAACTTTGCTTTCGGTTGCCAGATTCTTCTGTCGTAACAGTATTGATAAATATTATATAATAAAACTATTTTATAAATTAACTTTAACAAAAGTATAACTTTGTTTGAATAAATTTAATTTACAAGAAGATATCAATTGCATTAAAAAATACTTACGTAACGTACGCTATCTTCGTAACAATACAAAAAATGATACTGCTTTTTGTTCAAAACTAGGAAAATTTGTTTCATGCACTTAACATCACGCACAAGACAGAACTAAATTGTTGATTAGATGCACGACTCTTTTATACTGCCATATTTTAGACATGTTATTGCATGTAGCGGCGAGATACCGTTCCTGTTTAAACCTGCATAGATATATAGATAGACGGCCGCAGTCGGCCCTACTCCCACCGTGCGATGCTTGTCATTACTTGTATTTTATGTACCTATCTATACTTATATTTTACTCAGGACGTAAAACTCGATACCAATTTATTTATTGCTATTTATTTTAACTTTCATAATAATGAAAATGGGTCACAATTATTTTACTTTATATTAAACCTTTCGCGGACCCCCGACGTTGTCCACGCACCCCCAAATTAATTTTAATTTGCCACGAGACCCCCTCAGCGGTGACAAGGACCCCTAGGGTTCCGTAGGAACCACTTTGGGAACCACTGGTCTAGACAAAACTAATATTTTCATCTAAAATTTAATAATCGCACTTTTACTATTTTATGGCATAAAATATTTTTCTGAAGGATTTAAACTGATTTTTCTCATGCCCTAATGAATGAAACAATAATTTCGCTAATTTTAAAATTATTATCAGTTGTTTCAAAAATTTCGTTAGCACCTGATGTAACATGCAGCAAATTAAATCAGTCGTAAAAAGAGGGAGAGCCTTCTTTATTAAATTTACTCTACTGCGAAAAAGAAGACGCAATTTCTTAATTTGATTTACTTAGATTTGTATGCCTATGGAGGATTTTGTGTTGCTAAAGCATTCCACACAACGTATCTCAGTAAAACAAGAAACCGAGTTTAAAGTTCCAAAAGTGAATTCTTGTTGACTCCTCTAAACCAACGAATCGCAAAAAAACAAAGAGTAAAAAAAGAATTTTTGCAGAAACTTCTACTCCGCACTTTCCGATGTTTCAGTTTTTTTTTTATGAAGCTAAGGATCCATTGAAGTTTCCAGTGACTTAATAGTGTATACGTTCATCCACCCGTGGTTTCGTGATTGCATTCCGAGTTTGAAGATATCATACAAAAGTCATGAAAATCGTAATTTGACATTCTGCTTCGTTAACTCCTTTAAAGCACTTTCAAACTCCTTCCGAATTTCGATTTTAATTGTTTTCTTTTCAGAGATGGAAGTTTACGACAAAAATACTAAATGGCCAACAATCTTTGGGGGAATTGTTTTTCCCTAACAGCTCTCTTATTCCTTAAAGACTTTTTTCTTTTCCTTTCCTCTTTTAATGACGTGAAATATATTACTATGAAACATACGACGATTTAGATAAATTTGATTTTCCTGAAAATATTTTGAATATCATTTTTTTGAAAAACTTTATTTGCTCTTAAAAAGGAGGAATAAATTTAGTTTTAGTGACAGGCAGTTGGGTTGTTTTAACTCTGAGCAGCACTCTTTTTGCACACAATGAGTTAAATGGTCAGGTCACAAGGACCCCGAATACTCAGAGAATGTTAAGAGAAGGGGACTCACTGCACAGCTGTTGGAAGACAGTGTAGTCTCCCGTCAAGGTTATCCAGCGTATTCTTTAACGTGCACAGGGTATGGCTCTCCCGCACACGGGGATATGGATTGAAGTCCTATCCAACGGACGGTGGCCTTTCCAAGCTCGTGATGTCCCCTACTCACCAGAGGCAGGGCGGGGAGTTTTGCGGAGATAAATCTCTAAGCTGCCAAGATGGGACTCGAACTTGGCAACTGCAGATTACGAATCTGGCACGCTAAAGATTGATTGACTCCTTCCCCATAGGGAGTAGTAACAGCCAAAGAGACCTCAGCCAATACTGACTATCTGACTTTTCAATTTACGAGTGCATAGCAAGGTGTTCCAAAAATTTGAAAATCAAAGAAAGAATATTCTGCAACTTACAATACAATTCTCAGTGGTCATTTTGTTACGAACACATTCGATATACGTCAATACGAAGTCACTTTAGAGTTCAACAATTTGTTAAACATAAAATCTTTTATGGAAATTATGTGATTGAAAATGAATTAAATATCTGAATCAAATCTATCTCAACGTCGATTATCAACAATATTCGCTCTGTATTTAAATAATACGAAATCTAAGTGTTTAATTCAAAATTTGAATTTCTAAAGTTGTGTTGGTTTTGGTTGTTTTAACCTCTGAGCAGCACGTTTTCTGCAAAAAATGACTCAACAACCAGATTACAAGGGTCCTAAATGCTCACAGAAAGTTGGTGGAGGATAACCACTGGACAGCTCTTATGAGATAGTGACAGCCTCCAGTCAAAGACAATCCAGCGTGTTCTTTAACGTGCACGGAATATGACTCTCATGCACAAAATAATAAGTAAATAAATACCCCCTCAAGCAGCTGCTTGCCACAGAGTTATGACAGGAGCCTGTCAGTTTATACGTCTGTGAGAATGACAGGACCTCAGCAGAAAAACAACACAAAAATCTATGCTTTACCCGGTGTTCGAACCTACGTCCGTTTGATCAGTAGCCAAGTGCTCTAACCAGAGACCATTAATAATGACCATTGTTATAAGATTAGGGAACAATATTTTAAAGTTTATATATTAGCAATCTCTCATTAAGAAATGACACTTCCTAATACACTATCAACAGGAAGTAATATTCACAAAAGTGAGGCATATACCTTTACGGTTTGCTGATAAAGAACAGATATGCAAAAATTCGGCTTAGTCTGTACATAAAAGAAGAAGATTTTGCAAGAATTACTTATACCGTACATATAAAAGCAGATTTGTTGATATCTCACTTATACCGTACGTTTAACAAGGAAATATGTAAAATATTCGCTTACCTGTACGTTTAACAAAAGCAGATTTGTTAGTGATTGATTTACACTATATATGCAAAAATCATATTTACTGAGAACCGCTTATAATAAATATAATAACAAGCAGATATCAGTATACATTGCATATGCTAAAGTTTTTCGTATATTCTACATGTTACAAAGGAATATGATAAAGATCCGCCTATGTTTTATGCATTGCAAGCACACCTGCTAAAAATTCGCTTAAATTGTACATTAAACAAGCAGATTTGCTGCAATATGATTAAAATATAAATAAATGTCCTCTCAAGCAGTTGCTTGCCACAGAGGTCTGACAGGAGCTTGTCAGTTTATATGCCACAGTAGAAGGTCCGTGAGGATGGCGAGAACTCAGCAGAAAAACGACACACCATGCCTTACCCGAGACTCGAACCCAGGTCCCTTAGATCAGTAAATATGATTACACTGAACATACTAAAAGGAGGTATGTAATATGTTCGTTTATACTGTACTTATAGTTTGTTAAGTAGATTTTCTTTAGATCAACTTATATTCTGCGTACCACAGGCCAATCTACCAGAGATGAAATCGTACTCGGGCTTAGACTAGCACAGATGGTTCCGAACTCTGGCTTAGACTAGCACATATAGTTCCGGACTCTGGCTTAGACTAGCACAGATGGTTCCGGACTCTGGCTTAGACTAGCACATATAGTTCCGGACTCTGGCTTAGACTAGCACATATAGTTCCGGACTCTGGCTTAGACTAGCACAGATGGTTCCGGACTCTGGCTTAGACTAGCACATATAGTTCCGGACTCTGGCTTAGACTAGCACAGATGGTTCCGGACTCTGGCTTAGACTAGCACAGATGATTCCGGACTCGGGGGGGGGGGGGAGTTGCTCGAGCTCAGAATAATTTCAATTAAATATATTTCCTGTAACTGTGTAAAAAAAATAAGCAAAAGTTTAAAATATTTTTTGATTATAATTTCAACATCTTTCAATTGGTCTTTAGTAATTAAAAATAAGCACCATGCAGATTTTGAGTATTTTTATGCATTCTCTATCTTTAATAAACGAATGGCTCTTTGTGTTTATTATTATCATAACAACTAACTTTCAGTTTCTACTAGCATTTCTAATATTTTTCGTTCCAAAGAGCATTTAAATACCCCCTCAAGCAGCTGCTTTCCACAGAGGTCTAACAGAAGCCTGTCAGTTTATATGCCAAAGTAGAAGGTCTGAGAGGATGGCAGGACCTCAGTTGAAAAACGACACAAACAGCCATGCCTTACCCGGGGCTCGAACCAAGGTTTTTCCAGAAAAATGATTATAATTAATAATATAAGAATAAAATGATTGATTGGCGACACGCATTTCTGCACATATGGTTCATGACATGTCAGAGCAAGTTTTCTGCAAATCAGGCTAGGTCGAGCTTGAACAGGCAAAGGCTTAATAATTTCGGGCTACGACGGGTGGAAAAATTGAGCCCTGACTCCTCTCTATACTTACATAAGAAAGAATATTAAATTTTCACTTATGCTGTGCATATAATAAACAGATTTGCTAAAGATCCATTTATACTGCACATACAACAAGATTTGCCAAAATATCTCTTATACTGCGCAGTAACAAGGATTGGGTTGTTTTACCTCTGAGCGGCACTTTTTTGCACACCGTGGGCTAAATGGCCAGGTCATATGGACTCCGAAGGTTTAAAGAAGGTTGAGGGAGGGGACCCACTGGAACGGCTGTTGAGAGACAGATGGTAGCCTCCTGTCAAAGCCATCCAGTGTTTTCTTTAACGTGCACATGGTATGGCTCTCCGGCACACGAAGCAACGGCTTAACGTCCCTTACAACGGACGGCGGCCTTTCCAAACCCATCGGTGTCCCCTACTGACAGTGGGCAGGGCGGGAATTTTGCGGAAATAAATCTCAGCGCTGACCCAGCTGGGACTCGAACTGGGAACTACAGATTACGAGCGTGGCGCGCTACCGACTGAGCCACCCCCGCCCCACGGTAACAAGTAACTGTGTAAAGATCCCCTTGTACTTTACGTATAACAAACAGATGTGTGAAATATCAGTTTATACTGCGGTATAATAATATAATAAGCAGGTGTGTGAGAGATCTTCTATTGCTTTGAGCAAAAGAAGTAGATGGGTAAAGGTACTTTTGCTGTAGAAGCAGATGTGCGAAAGATCCATAACAGCTTCCATTAAAAATTTTAAAATTCTGCAAAGCATACGAGAATGTCTGGAATGGGAATCTCTACGTTGAGTCTCTTCTTCGAATTTCTAAGTAAACCGATATGCCGTGAACTCAAGCCTGATTAGATATCTGGTGATCTTAAAACAATGCAAATCTACTCCGAATATATGGGCTTATTATGCAGAAGACATGTCCGAAGTGAAGCAGTAAATTTGGAAATTATACTAAACTGTAGAAGAGTATTTGGAGTAGATCTCAAAACAGATGAGCTTTTTCTTTATTCTTCTTGCCGAATTCGGATCCAGCTATAGATAAAAGAATGGGTGTATCGTAATGCGAAAAATCAGTTTTTGGAGTCCGTACAAAGAGTGCAACAGTAGAACACCAAAAGTCATCATGATGAACTTACTTAATTCATAACAAGGCTGAGTTCGATATATCTTATTGCCAACCTGCTTTAATAGTTGCAATCTTCACGATTTCAAAATTTCTGGTTCAGGTGTATTGCATGTTCCAGAAATATCTCATTTCAGTTTTCAAACCCCACAAATTACTACTTTCATTTTCATTCTTCGGGACTGGTAGTTTATAGTTTGTTTCTGTTTCCACATCTCTTGAAACATCTGGCTCAAAACTTCATTTCTTGAAGTGTCTAGTTCAAAGAGTTCCTAATCCTAAAATATTTAGCTCCAGCCTTTACGATCCCTTAAATATTTAGCTCCAGTTTTCACTAATCATAAAATATATTTCAGCCTTCACAATCCCTTTATTTATTCTTGGAACTATTTAAAAATTTTAATTCCAATCTTTAAAAATATTCTAATTTCCAGTCATCACGATTTCCAAAACATCTAGTTCCAATCTTCAAGATTTCCAAAATATCTAGCTCCAGTCTCCATCACCTTCTGTAAAAATTTTAATTCCAATCTTCATGACACCTGAGATTTCAGCTCTAGCCTTCACAATTCCTAAAATATCTAGTTACAGCCTCAAGTCTCCCAAATTTCAAGCTGTAGTCTCCACGATATCACTGCTTCCTAGTTTCAGTTGGGTTGAAATGCTTTATTTTTGAGAGGCACTTTCTGTCACAATGAGCTATATAGGCAGGTCACAAGGCTCCTAAGAGCTTAAAGAAGTTTAAGGAAGGGGATCCGTTTTATAGCTGTTGGAATACAGATGGAAACCTCCGATCAAAGTTATCCAGCGTGTTCTTTAATGTGCACACTGGGTGAAAACTTAACATCTCGTCCGACAGATGGCAGCCTTTCCATGACCAACGATAGGGTTCAGGCGAGATAACTCTCAAAGCTGAAACAACTGGGACTCGAACCTGTCGCTATCAACTAATCCAAACACCAATCCTCCTAGCTTCAGTCTTCAAAACTACTAAAAACACTACTCCTGTCTTTCACGATTAGTCAAATTTGTTTTCACAACTTGTATGACTACTAAAAAATCTAATCCCAGTCTTCCCGAATCTTCAGGTTTGTATTTCAATTCCTCACGGCCCCTCAAATTTCATATTTAACTTCTAACAGCACCAAAATCATTAATCCCATTCTCCACAATCCTGAGGATCAGAGGTCATAAAGTTTTAATTTTATCCTTCAAAGGAAGGCGAAAATCTAAACGTTGGGTTGTTTTAGCTCTGAGCGGCACTTTTTTGCACACCATGGGCTAAATGGCCAGGTCACAAGAACCCCGAAGGCTCAGAGAAGGTTTGGGGAGGGGATCCACTGGAACAGTTGTTGGGAGACAGATGGTATCCTCCCGTCAAGGCCATCAGCGTGTTCTTTACCGCACACAGGGTTTGGCCCTCCCGCACAAGGGGCCACGGCTTAACGTCCCATCCGACGGACGGTGGCCTTTCCAAGCCCATCGGTGTCCCCTTCTGACTGTGGGCGGGGAGTTTTGTGGAGATAAATCTCAACGCTGACCCAGCTGGGACTCGAACCTGGAAACTGCAGATTATGAGCGTGGCGTGCTGCCGACTGAGCCACCCCCACCCTAACTATAAACGAGTTGGGAATTTGAGAACATAATGTCTCTATGCCTGTACATTATTAAATAAACCTCCACTGAATCCTAAAGATCATGATAAATCCTGACTAGTTTTATTCCCTGACGTATCTTCGGATAATAGAGTAAGTACTGTCAATAGCACCTTAGCGAGAGAAAGCTGCTTGGAGTTGTGATACGGATAACATTTCATCTGAGATGTCTGCGTTTTAGAGCACCGGAATGAGAGACGACAAATGGAGTATTGATCACCTAAGTGTCAAGCCAATTCCTACTGCAGGAGCCAATTAACGCTTCCTAAAATGTAAGCTGTCGCGAAGACGCTATCCGGTGTCGCTCTTGACACCATTTCGAGAATATGTCAATAGAATGTCTGTGAATAGCAATTTGAAATATTACGTGTCTCTCTGACATAGACAATTTGTCACTGGCAGCAAGCGTAGAAAATCTATCATTCAAATATAAGGTTTAAGTTACGCGAAAAATTCCTCGAATTAAAATTGCGGAATTTGTCAAATGATATTAAGAGATTTCTGATTAAAGGTAATTTTGTCAACATTTTTGACCGTTTTCGTTTGCCCTGTAAATTTGTGTTGTATTTATGAAATTGCATTTCATAAATACAACACAAATTTCCATTAGAGTAGTAAGAGAACTTTCAGTTTTACGAATTGTGCGAAGTGGTGATAATGCATCCGATAGCATACCAGGCTCTTAATCAGCAGTTTCCAGATTCTATTCTCAATTGTACAAGCATTGGAAATTATATTCGCTAACCCCCCACATTGCCCTCAGTCAGAAAGTGTGGTGTCACTGATAACCTTCGAAAGCCCGCTTTCCATGGCATGGGATGTTAAGCTGTGTAATCGTGTGCAGGAGAGTCATACCCTGTGCACGTTAACGAATGCAAATGGATGACCCTGATGGAAGGTTTCCATCTGTCTCGTAAAAACTGTCCAGTGTGTTCCCTTTCCCACGGGGGTGGATGGCTCAGGCTCGGTAGCGAACCAGGCTCGTAATCGGCAATTCCCAAAGTTTAGTCTCAGTTGAAGCAGGGTTGATATTTATCCCTGCAAAATTCCCAGCCCTGTCCATGGTCTGTAGAGCACACCGATGGACTTGGAAAGGCCGTCGTCCGTCGGATGGGACATTACACCGTGAACCATGTGCAGGAGAGCCATACCCTGTGCATGCTAGTGAACAAAACTAGATGGCCTTGATGGGAGGTTGGATCTCTTCCCCGAAACTTCTCTGAGCCCTTTGGGTCCTTGTGACCTGGACATTTAGCCTACTGTGTACAAAAAATGTGCCTCTAAGAGCTAAAACAACCCAAACAACGAGATGAACATTTCGCAGATTAGGAAATATTCATCGGTAATATTTCTGATAAATAAATTTCTATAAAGCAAAATTAATCTCAATATTACGTAGTTAGGCACAACGGTATTCAGTGAGCATTTTATTACGAACAGTTTTCATGTGAATGAAGGTTAAAATAAAAGTGGAGTAACTTCTTCCATAAAATTTTAATGTCAAAACGCTACAAAATATGTGAAGCGAAGATTACGATATCAGTCCTTTTTTTTTCCAAATATGAGTTTTGGACAATAATCGTTACGTATTTAAGAAGTTATGAAAGTCGGAATAATTAAACATATCAATGACACTTAATCAAATTTGGTAAACATTCGTTCTGACTTCCTGAACAACATAGAGAGGGTATAGACACATATATATTAATATATACACATGTGTTAATAAATCTAAATCGGCATAAAAAGCGTTATTCGTTTTTTCTTATACGTTAAAAATGCTCAGTTGAAAGATTCATTCGGGATGGCGCGGACAACATTGATTCTCCCGCCATACTTTAGATGTCATGTCGAACTCACTAAATATTTCCACCTGATAACTTTCCCGTGATGTATGGTTAGCGTGCTTGGCTACGATCGAAGGAACCTGGATTCGAGCACTGATAATGTGTGGACTCTATTGTGTTGCTAAGGTCTAGCCTTCCTCACAGATGTCTTCTGTGACGTGTTAAATTGAAAGGCTCCTCTTAGATCCATGGAGCGTATTAAACAGAAAAGCTCCTGTTAGATTTCTGTGGCGTATTAAACTGAAAGTCTCTTGTTAGATCTATCTGATGTATTAAACTGAAAGGCTCCTGTCAGATCTCTCTGGTGCATTAAACTGAAAGGCTCCTGTTAGATCCCTGTAGCGTATTAAACTGAAAGGTTCCTGCTAGATTTCTGTAGCGTATTAAACTGAAAGGCTCCTGTTAGATCTCTGTGGTGTATTAAACTGAAAGGCTCCTGTTAGATCTCTGTGGTGTATTAAACTGAAAGGTTCATGTTAGATCTCTGTGGTATATTAAACTGAAAGGTTCATGTCAAATCTTTGTGGTGCATTAAACTGAAAGACTTCTTTCAGATCTGTGTTGCGTATTAAACTGAAAGGCTCCTGTTAGATCTCTGTGGTGTATTAAACTGAAAGGTTCATGTTAGATCTCTGTGGTGTATTAAACTGAAAGGTTCATGTCAAATGTCTGTGCTGCATTAAACTGAAAGACTCCTGTCAGATCTCTGTAGCGTACTAAACTGAAAGGCTTTTGTCAAATCTATGTGGAGTATTAAACTGAAAGTCTCCAGTCAGATCTCTAGGGCAATCAAGTAGTTGAGGTGTATTATGGCAGTACAGAGGGCGTACGTAAATCGATGGTTAGTGACCTGCACGGTACGCATGAAAATGCCTTTCTCCTCTTCCTCTTTCTTTGCTGACACGAAAATTCATCCAAGTGCTCCTAACAAAGCATTGAAGATCTCAGCTACTCAGCGACATTTGCTCCAGTACAAGAATCCTGAAACGTACTTCTGTTACAAGACTTCTTTCAGTTGAAAATATCTTCACGAAAAAGGTATTACTATCCGAAAATATCTTCACGAAAAAGGTCTATTTCAGGTTTCGCCATCGATTCGCCTCACCTTGGAACTTTGAGCTGCTCTGATTACGACTGCTGAGTACAATAGAATATGCTGGGCTTCTACAATCATGTAACTAGCACATTTCAGTGTCTAACCTATATTAAAAACATAACATGTGTTAAAAAATCTAACTTGCAAAAAAAGAATCATTGATTCTTATAGGTTAATAATAATGCCGTGAAATAGTTTCTCGATTTTTCACTTCCTTCTCCACAGATGGGGATTTTGGAAACAGTGCATAACCGTACAGTGCTTCTGTATATTATGGAGAACATTTTTGATTCCTGTCTTACGTTTGTCTAATATCTATTGTTCATGAAATCCACCTCACCGTAATTTGCAAATTCTGTTCTGAAATTGCTAGATTTGGATTTTTTTACCTCTGAGCGGCACTTTTTTGCACACCATGGGCTAAATGGCCAGGCCACAAGGACCCCGAAGGCTCAGAGAAGGTTGGGGGAGGGGACCCACTGGAACAGCTGTTGGGAGACAGATGTTAGCCTCCCGTCAAGACCATCCAGCGTGTTCTTTAACGTGCACAGGGTATGGCTCTCCCGCACACGAGGCCACGGCTTAACGTCCCATCCGACGGACGGCGGTCTTTTCAAGCCCATGGTGTCCCCTATTGACCGTGGGCAGGGCGGGGAAATTTTGCGGAGATAAATCTCAACGCTGACCCAGCTGGGACTCGAACCTGAGAACTACAGATTACGAGCCTGGCGCGCTACCGACTGAGCCAATCCCGCCCCGAAATTGCTAGAAAAGTCGACTCTGGTGGTTAAGAAAAATAGAGTTTTGGAACTTTTTCTACTCTTAGAAGAAAACGTACACTTCTAAATATTCGTATGTACTTCTATTTGCGTAACATGATATTACAAAGTAGACGTTCAACTTAAAATTAAAGAAGGAAAACTTAAATTTAACTGGAAAGGCAAACAAACGACACGACAATGATGGAAAATACAGAAAGTTTGTTTTCATCGATCTGCAGTGTTGCCATTTCCACGAGAAATCCTACTATCGGAAAACCAGAAATGTTTTGTAGGTTGAGGTTTAATGGTGCAAACGTAAGTACAGCAATTTTCCGCCAAACCGGATATAAAAGAAACAGATAAAAAACATCAAACCCATAAATCGAAGTTAAAAAAAGAAGCAAGAGTAAAAGCAACAACAATAAATGTATCAAAGATAACAAGAATAGGTATATTGTGAAAACAACTAGAAAAACACGTATTTCCTCTGGCGCATATGAGAATCTTGCTTTCAAAGCTAATGAAGATTCAGTTTACCTATTTTGTGTCGTCTTAAAAGTTTTCATTCGAACAAATCGATGACGGAAAAATGCAAATAGTAGTATTTATTAGAAATTATGCGACAAAAAAGTATTTGTGTTTTATTCCTGAAATTTTTAAAGTGAGAGAGACAGTTTGAGAATAGGGGACAGATTGTTGCTGTCAGTGGATATCCCTTGACACTTTACCATCGTAATTAAAAAAATTTACCATAAAAGAAATTCACTTGCAAAGTTCGTAAAAGTTTCACCTTTTCCATATTTAGTAACGTTTAACAATGTAAAATTAAACCACCTGAAGATGGACAAATTCGAATATAATAAGTATTTCATCAGTACCAATCCAACTAAAAAATAGTTTTCAATTATCTCTTAAAATAAAACAGTTGCGATTCACACCCACCCACACCTCGGTATAGGTACACATTGTTGAAGGTACAAATTCCGTAGCCTTCACATTCTACAATCCAAATTTCAAATTCATAGCATAAATACCTCATTTACAATATTCGTTTAAAATTTTGCAGTTTTCAAACTTTTTCATCGTTACAGGGGACAATTTAAACTTAAGGAAGTTTCGGAAAGTGCGAATCGTAATAATTCATTAATCATATAAAATAAGAAAACAATTTTTAATTTATCTCTAAAAACGTAAAACTTAGCTTAGAAAACAAAAAGAGGTATTTTCTCACCCTCCTGGGTTCAACTCATTGTCACCAATTGAAACTTCTTGACCTTAACATTTTACCATCAAATGGCAAATTTATAGCATAAATACAACATCGTTTGCAATATTTGTTTAAGATTTTACAATTTTGTGTTTTTCCACCGTTAGAGAGCGCAATAACAGGCTTTGGTAGATTAAGAAATTTCGAATCGTAATATTTAATCAATACCAATTTAACATAAAAAGGAACTTTTAATTTATCTCTGTAAACAGAAACTGTTCATTGTCTACAGAACAACAGACAGACGACAATGTGAAACATTTATCTCGTTTGCTTAATTTTCTCTTGAAAATGAGATAAATACATAACAATAAATCTAAAAATTCAAAAGAAGGTAGAAATAAACTTCTATAAAAATGTTAGGTAAAATCCGAAAATTCAAAACAGGTGGTAGAAATTAATGATAAGATAAAAGACAGCAGTCAGTTCGTAAATGGGTCGCAGGAAAAAAGAGTGCCAAAAACTTCTGAAGGTCTGAGTTAAAATAATGATTTTCAATAAAATATATTTGATGGTTAAAATGGCATCACAAAACAGAAAACTTTCGCACAGATTGGTAGACTATAGCTGAAAGGTTTTTTGTCATACGAATTATATATTTATAATAAAACGAATATTCCCTCAAGCAGTTGCTTGTCACAGATGTCTGACAGGAGACTGTCAGTTTAATACGTCATAGTAGAAGGACTGTGAGGATGCGATGTTTCAATTTTCATAACCATTTAAATATAAACCGAATATTTTTGAAATATCGAGATTTTGACATATTTTACTGAGATATGTATTTAACTTTTTTTTTTATTTGGGACATATAGGACAGAGAAGAATCCTAGCTTTTACAGGCCTTCTCATACAAGGACATGCCCTACTAAGACCGAAGTCACTGCTAACCACTGCCTTAGTTAGAGCTAACACAACACACAAAGTTTGCCTTGCTGGAACAGTCACTAGCTGCCTAACCACTATGCCAGTTAAGGCTTCAATCACATTTTACCGTAAAGAGCTTATTTACCGAAATATTGAGGTTTGAATTTCACATCGTATTGATATAGAGTCTATTATTTAATGACTTCGTCATTGGGTGAAGAAAATTGGAAAAAAATATATCAGATTAACATAGAGTAAGTGGCATAAATAGGTTTTTGATAAAATTGTCTAGTTGAATTGGTAAAATGTGTTAATCGAAATATCCAATGGCATTAAACAAAAGAAGAGTTATTTTCATTTAAGAGTAGAAACTGAAAATTGTTGTAATTGGAATGAAATAAAATTGAACATAAACAATTAATTTCCTGATTGCTACATTTTTGAAAAATGTATCTAGAGAGATAATGAAAATATCCTCCTTAACTTGAAAAACAAATTTTTTAAAATATTTAATATATATTTTGACTTTTTAAGGATAATGAAAAATTAATTATGGTTATCGTAATGCTTTTCTTTATGATTAAATACGGCGAACTAAAAAGCTAGTAGCTGAAATATTTGTCGTATATGAAGTTTTTTATGACAAATATTGCTTTTTCTAATTTCACATATTTACTTTTTTAGATAACTTTTTATTGTAGAGATTATTTCAAGGAAAAATATTGGCGATGTAATCCAAAGATAAAGCAGCAAAATTCAGCAACGAAAGGAGGGAAGATGTAGATACTATAAGAAAAAAAAATCAGGAAAATATTTTGAAGCAATCTCTGAACGCTAAGTAATTTCTTTCTTTAATTTCTTTCAATTTAATTCATTAAAAATGATGTTTCTGATCAGACGCTTATACAGGGCTTTTTGGGAGGGCGGAATAAACAGTTTTTTTTTTTAATAGCGTCGGAAAAAACCTGATACGGCTTATAGAGTGAACAAGTCAAGACATTTGTGTTCGAGGGGAGGGGACTCGTTTAGGTATATATATATGTGCATTCAAAGAAGGCTCGAATCCCAGCTGCGTTAGCGTTGAGATTTATCTCCGCAAAACTCCCCGCCCTTCCCACGGTCAGTAGGGGACACTCATGGGCTTGGAAAGGCCTCCTCCCATCGGATGGGACGTTAAGCCGTGGCTCCGTGTGCGGGAGAGCCATACCCTCTGCACGTTAAAGAACATGCTAGATGGCCTTGACAGGAGGCTACATCTGTCTCCCAACAGCTGTTCCAGTGGGTCCCCTCCTTCAATCTTCTCTGAGCCTTCGGGGTCCTTGTGACCTGGCCATTTAGACCATTGTGTGCAAAAAAAGTGCCGCTCAGAGGTGAAACAACCAACCAAATATGCATTCAGAGTAGTTTATGTAAAAGAAACTTTTCTCTTCGGTTAACCTCAGAAGGTGGTTTGCTTGTTGGAAGCAAAGCTATTTCTGTTTGTGGCTCAGAAAGTCAAAAGTTCACAGATTCGTCGATAATTTAATCACTTGCTTATTAATAAAATGTTTCATGGTTATTTTTTCATGGATGTAGATTAAAAATAAGCGGGACATGCCCATTTCATACAGTGAAATGTCAGCATAGTGAAATTGAACGGGTGGCTAAATTAAAATAATTATACGGAAATTCATGAAAAAAAGTATTATGATGGTTACATACTGCAAAACAAATATTATTAAACAAATTTCCCATATGTTACAGTTTACTTCTTAAAAAAAAGTCGGTAATTTTTTAACTGTGTGTTCCAACAAGCATCTGTTCCTGAACTCTAATATAATGTGGCAACTCTCCAAACAACGTCGGGAAAGATTCTGTGACATTCGAAACGAAAGAGAATTTGCGCCATATTGGCTGCTAATAACAAAAAATAAAAAATAAAAAAACCCTCAAGCAGCTGCTTGCCACAAAGGTCTAACAGGAGCCTGTCAGTTTAATACGCCATAGTAGGTCTGTGAGGATGGCGGGACCTCAGTAGAAAAACGACACATACATCCATGCCTTCCCCGGGGTTCGAATCCAGGTCCCTTAGATCAGTAGCCAAGCGCGCTAACTACTCGGCCAAGGGACGGCTCTAATAACGAAACTAAACTAATTATCCACCATCACTAAACAATAATAATAATAACTTCAATTTAAGGAATGATAAAATGTAGCACACGGATTTGAATTGCTTTGAAAGAAATCAGAATCGAGTAGAACTCGAAATTTGAAAAACTCATTTTATTCTACAAAAATGTGGCAACGTCGTTTTAAACCATTTCTCAGGCACATGTAGAGAGTTTTGTACTGAATCATACACTAGGTATCTCATTACCACCACTTTCTGCTATAACCGTGAGACCAGTTCGCCACCAAAATGGTGGTCTGTCGGTGACAATTAATCTTAGGGAGAAATACTTAATAAAAATATTAGCTTATGGTGAATTATTATAAACCTGAACTTCATTATTTAGTTCTTATATACTACAAGATTTATTACATTATTATTCTAAAGTAAGTGTAAGCACCTTATTTTTTGAAATTAAGTTTCTTGCCATTCGCTTAAACAGTTGTCTTCTGCCGTTAAATATTGCTCAGCTCATTCATAACGGAACTTAAGTAAGATTCGTAAAGTAACGTAAGTACAAAAGAGCAGTATGTCAGCGCCGGCTATTTGCTGAGGACCGGAAAACGCCCCTGAAAATACGTTTATTGTTTACGTTAAGCAGGAAATTTGGGACGGTGGGATTTGTAATTTGCACGTCTGTTCTGGGGACATTTTCTATAATGATACCTGCGGAGAATTGTTTACGATATTCTTGTTTTCTACATTTGTTGTCCCTGATGGGATTATTTGGTTCTGGAATATTTTTATAACGCGAAACGGCGCTAAATTGTTTACCATTTTCTTGCTTTTTACTTTTGTTGTTCCTGATGGGATTAATTAGTTCTGGGGGCTTTTCTATTTTCGAATTTGTAGAGAATTGTTTACGATTTTCTTTGTTTTTTACTCTTGTAGTTCCTGATGGGATTACTTAATTCTGGAGACTTTTTTATAATGCGAATAGGCGGTATATTGTTTACGCTATTCATGTATTTTAGGCTTGATGTGTCTGGCGGAATTATTTAAATTTTTGCGATTTTCTCTTTTTTAGGTTGTCAGTTATTTGCTTTCTGGATTCTCTATAACTGCAGATCGACGATATATTACTCAATGCTTTGCTTGTTTTTCAGACTTGAATACGATTATTTTGTTCCACTGTTAAAAAAAATACAGCGAATCTGCAGTGAATTGTTTACAATATATTAGACTTGTTTTCCGAGACTGTTTTGAATCCAAGGTTTTCTGAAAGTGCGGAAGGTCATTTGGTTGTTTAACAATCTGCTCGGATTAATATGATTGAATAATTTCACAGTTTTATTAAAATTTTATTGGTAAAATTATTTTACAGTTTTTTTTAATTATGGAACAGCAAAATATTTTATTTGGAACACAATAACAACAAAATATTGTATTGATATAAAATTCAGCAGTTCCATAATTTTATCCTCATGCGCTTTTAAAAATAGCTATTCCCGAAAATATTATTAATTATTCGAAAATTTTCAAAAGTGCCAAACGAACATTTGTTTGGTATTTCAAATGTTATAACACCCTTTTGAAATAAATAGCCTCGTTTCGCATTGATCGACATTCACTGTATTGCGATATACGCAGTTACGAAAAATTGCCTTAGGAGCTATTACTTTGGCTATTTTTATTTGCAGAATCAAAATTTTACATTTAAAAATAAATGCTTATGATTAAATGTTTTATTCGACGGGTTCTCATTTTTTAAAGTCTTCACTGCTAGTAATATAATTTTTTTAGGCATTGACAAAACATTTTTTGGAAGTTGACTGTTCTTTCTATTGTGAAAATTCAACTGTTTTTCATTAGTTCAAATCCGCATTTAGTGCTTTTTTTTAAAGAAAGTAACTTGAATCAGCAATTATTTTACAATTCTTTCAGAAAAAAAAATTGTTGTACATTCACGGTCCTCGGCCAACAGATGGCACTGCTTAGGAAATAGCAATTAGTATGCGCAACGTATCATTAGGTTGCATCAAAACAATAAGGCGGATGAGCGGTCAAAACTTCAGGTCTGCCATTATGGTTATTATGACTTGAATCGTCGGTCTAGCTTTCATTTGATGAACAACTTGTTAACAATGCAAGCTTCCAGCTTTGAGGATCTTTTTATTAATGAATCAAAAGTTTTTTTTTTTGCCAGAAACATGAAAAGGTGTTACGACATAATCCTGTCTGCAACTGCCATAGTTTAAATACACACACCGGTCTCTGAATTAGAAACCTTTATTCAATACAGAGTTGTACCTCCTTTATCTAGAATTACATCACGTATGTGGTTTGGCATTGATTCCACAAAGTGTGGGAGTGCCTTTACATCTACAGCATAGCAGACGTTCACAAAACAGTCCTTTAACTGCCTCAGATTTGACAGAAGAGAACTTTTCCCTCGGATCTGTTTTACTAACATGTCCCATACATTCTCAATGGGGTTCAAATTCGGGTTTTGTGGTGGCCAGGAAAGATGGTGGAAGTCGTTGGCATGCTCGCTGAACTACTGCTGAACACATCTTGCGTGGTGAACAGTAGCATTGTCGTCCATGAAACAGCCGTCACCTGCTGGATAAAAAGTCAACATTGCAGGATAGCAATCGGCAACAATGTTCAAATAATCCTTGGAGGACACCCGACCTCCCAGCAACATCAGGGGACCCGTTCCGTATCAACAGAATGTGCCCCACAACATGACACCGCCTCTAGAACCTTGAGTTGTGTTTACAAAGCAAACTGGGTCCATTGCTTCATGAGGCTGCCGCCAAACTCTGTCTACCGTCGGTACAGAACAAGGTGTACCACGATTCGTCGGACCACATGACTTTTTTCTAGTCTTCCGGTGTCAGTCACGGTGTTTAAGAAGCACTGTAGACGAACTTTCCAGCTCTTCGCAGAAATCAGTGGTTTTCGTATAGGCATGCGATTGATAATACCGATCCTTTTCAATTCTCTGCGCATAGTTCGCTGAGATACGGGTCGGAAACAGTCTACATTGAACGCTTCGGTGAACTGCTACAAACAGAAAGTCCCGTTTCTCCTTACAAGCTTTCTCAGACGACGGCGATTTCGTTCCTGAGAGATTGTCGTCGCGCCACACTTACCCCTCTTTGACAAGCATTGTGCGTTATTTTTCCACTGATTTAAGATCTGAGATATATCATCTTTTGAGAATCCAGTCGCTCTACTGTTTTTAAAAGCGTCGCTCTAGCCAGATGAGCACCCACAATAAGCCCTTTATCGAACCCCGAAAGATCCTTTGTTTTTCCCATTGTGATCAACACTACTGACGATTATTGACAAGCAGCAGTCTTAAATAGTTGCCTAGATCACGTGGTGATGCATCTTAAGCAAAAATTTCATAATTTTTTAACAAGTTAAATACAATAAAAACACAATTAAATAATTTAAAAAAACTTTCAAATGGCCGTCCCATGGCCGAGTGGTTAGCGCGCTTGGCTACTGCTCTAAGGGACCTGGGTTCGAGCCCCAGATAAGGCATGGTTGTATGTATTGTTTTTCTGCTGAGGTCCTGCCATCCTCTCAGATCTTCTACTTTGTCATATAAACTGACAGGCTCCTGTCAGACCTCTATGGCAAGCAGCTGCTTGAGGAGGTATTTATTTTTTTAATTTATTTCAATACAATGAGAATTATCTGCAGTAGCGTGATTTTTGCCACCAAAATGGCGGTCTCCAGCAAGGGAGGTTTGGGTTACGGTTTTGTTGCCAATGCACTGTCTATTTCTCCATTACTCTATCTTGTACTGAATGCAGTGAGATCGGCAAAAATGTCAGCTGGGCGCTCTCGTTATTCATAGCGCTGTGATTGGTTAGATATTTATTTCACATCATTTAGGTTTGGTTTGGTTGTTTGGGGTTTATTGGCGCAATAGCAACTAAGGCTATATTGCGCCAAACAAACGATATAAAGGGTAAAAGACATGAAACCCACAACCAAAGTTAAAAAGAACACAAACGAAACGACAAAAAAACGATCAGTAAAAAGTGTAAAAAGAAACAACAAGAGTAGAAGTCAACAATAAAAATGGGTGTATAGGACCTATGTAAAATTGCAAACAAGAGTAAAACTAGAAAATACAGTAAAAATCAGAGACGTGTAAAATAACCAGTAAAACGTAAAAAGTCAAAAACAGGAGATAAAAACGATTCATCTGATAAAAGATGGCCGAGTGTAAGAGGCTCAGCCATAAAATTGTGGAAAGTAAAATACAATTTACGTTCAAGGTTAAAAGCTGGACACTGAATTAAAATATGTTTCACAGTTAAAACGGTGTCACAAAACTCGCACTTAGGTACTGCGTCCGCCTTAAGTAGAAAAGAGTGGGTTAAAAACGAGTGACCTAAGCGGAGCCGAGCAAGGACAACTTCCTCCTTACGATTCCTGCGGTAACAAGACTGCCACGGTTTGACGATAGGTTTGATCTCAAAGAGCTTGTTGGTAAGCTATTCCGATCAAGATCTCTGCCACTGTGCCCGGAGCTCGATGGCGAAACGCTGCCGGAAATCCACATATGGAACCGGCAACGGAGAGTCGGACAGGGGCGTGGCTGACCTGGCAGCAGAATCTGCCAAATCATTGCCCCTGATTCCGACATGACCGGGCACCCAACAGAAGAGAATCGTGGTGGTGGCTGCCAGACAATGGAGCTGCTGGTGGATCTTGAAGAGAACAGGGTGAGGCCGATGCCTCACTGAGATCAAAGCCTGTAGCGAGCTAAGCGAGTCGGTGTAAAGCACACACCGACGATGATGCTTAGCTGCTATATGGTCCAAGGCAATGCTGATAGCATGCAACTCAGCAGTGAAGATGGAACACTGCTGTGGGATCTGGTCTGCAATGATTACATCACAGCAGACCATGGCTGATCCCACAGAAGTGCCGGACTTCGAGCCATCTGTGAAGACAGGCAAGAAGTCCGGGTGCGCAGCACGATGGCTGGCAAAGAGTTGCCGGTACACACAGTCGGGTGTAAAGGCCTTCCCCGTCCTGCACAGGGAAAAATCGCAGGAAGGGGTAACAGTGAGCCAAGGTGGAAGTGGCTCAGCTGTCGACTGTGCGATGCTATCGAGACTGGTGTTGATGTCTCTGAGGTAGCCTCGGACACGCAAACCGAAAGGACGAATGGCAGTCGGCCGATTCTGGTATAACATTTCCCACCTGGGACTGAAAACGCAGTCCCAAGTGGGATGGCCTGGCAGGGATCCTTCAGGGACTTCAGGGACAACTTCATACTTCAGGGACAACTGCTGACGGCGAATAGATAACGATGGTTCATTGGTCTCAACGTAGAGACTCTGGACCGGCGAAGTGCGGAAGGCCCCCGTGCACACACGGAGGGCCTGATGATGGAGTGGGTCCAGCACCTTCACCACCGAATCCCGGGCAGAGTCATACACCTGGGAACCGTAGTCCAGTTTCGACCGGACAAGTGCACGGTAAAGGCGGAGCAAAGAACATCGGTCCGCCCCCCAAGAGAGGGAGGAGAGGACCTTGATGATGTTCATTGCCGGCGTGCACTTGGACCTGAGATGTCGAATATGTGGTAAAAAGGTCAATTTCCGGTCGAAGATGAGACTGAGAAACTTGGTCTCCGCCACAAGTGGAATGATGTTACCCCCGAGCCGCATCTCGGGGTCCAGATGAAGATTACGCCTGCGGCAAAAGTGCACACAAGCGGTCTTCTGTGGGGAGAACCGGAACCCATTGGCCGTCGCCCAAATGGAGAGAATGTTCAGGGCAGTTTGCAGTTGTTGTTCAATGACCCTCATGCTGGACGATGAGCAAAAGATGCTAAAGTCGTCAACACAGAGGGCATTGCCTACAGTCGGAGGAAGTTGCCGTGTAATGGAATTGATCTTGACAGCCAAAAGCGTAACACTCAGGACGCAGCCTTGAGGCACCCCCTGTTCTTGGGGAAAAGGCTGCGATAGAGTGTTGCCGACACGGACTCGAAAAACACGAGAAGATAAAAAGTTCTCGATGAAGATCGGCATGTGACCTCGCAAGCCGAAGCTGTGAAGGTCACGAAGAATGCCGAATCTCCATGCCGTGTCGTATGCTTTTTTGATGTCGAAGAAAACTGACACCAGGTGCTCTCGTCGTAAAAAAGAATTCCTGATCGCCGATTCGAGGCGGATCAGGTGGTCTAAAGTAGACCGGTGCCTGCGAAAGCCACACTGGGTGTTGGAAAGAAGGCCGTGATGTTCCAAATACCAGGCCAGCCTGGTATTTACCATCCTTTCCAACACCTTGCAGACGCAGCTCGTCAACGCAATTGGACGATAATTGGAAGGAATCTTTGGATCTTTGCCTGGCTTAGGGAAGGCCAAGACGATGGCCTCCCGCCAGGAGTCCGGAAACTGCTCCTCGATGAAAATACGGTTGAAGAGTCGGAGCAGTCGATCCTTACTCGATGGTGAGAGATGTTGGAGCATGGCATAATGGACATTGTCTGGCCCCACAGCAGATGCACGAGAAGTGTGCAGAGCACGGCAAAGCTCCTCCGCTGTGAATGGCCTGTTGTAAGACTCCAGGCCATTCGAATGGAAGGATAGCGGAGAGCGTTTGGCCCTGCTCTTCTGGGCCAGAAACTCGGGGGAGTAAGAGGAGAGAGAAGAGATAGTGGAGAATGACTCCCCCAGAATGTCGGCAATTCCTTGAGGCTCAGCAATTGCCTGTCCATTGTGCTCCAGGATCGATAATGAGTGGGACGTGTATTTCCCACCCATCTTCCGGACCTTATCCCACACGACCTTAGAACTGGTCGTGCGGGTGATAGAAGATGTATATTTTATCCAAGATTCCTTCTGGCTCTGGCGCCGGACGAAACGGGCTTTCGCCCTGGCGCGTTTGAATGCTTCATGGCTGGGGGACGTCGGATATCTCCGAAACACCCCCCAAGCCTTGTTCTGAGCCTTACGAGCTGCGGTGCAGTCGGGATTCCACCACGGTTTTGGGAACCGTGGAAACCGAGTCAAGGTCTGAGGAATAGTACAGGCAGCTGCATGGACGATGCAGTCCGTCAACTCCGCCACTGCAACATTGATGGGCTCCTGGCTGACAGAGTGCTCATCGAGCTCAGACAAGAGCTCGAAGCCACTCCAATCAGCCCGATCAAGCCTCCATTGGGAGACACTCCATTGGGAGAACTGTGGCCGTTGAAGTCCCCCATGATCAGGAAGGGGGACGGCAGCTGCGAGATGAGGTCATCAAGGTCATCCCGGAAATGATGCTTCCGGGTGCGAGATAGACAGAACAGACAGTCAACGAAAATCCCACAAAGAGGCGGATGGCTACCGCCTCTAAATGTGTGGTGAGGGTAATGACCTGGAATGGAGAATGGTTGCTCACGAGGATGGCAACACCCCTGTGAGCTGGACCATCTCCATCCCGGTCCCGACGAACGAGAGAAAAGTGCCGGATAGTGGGATTGTTGGCTGTCTGCAAGAATGTCTCCTGAAGGCACACGCAGAGGGGTTGGTGTGCCCTCAGGAGGACCTTGATGTCGTCAATATTCCTCTGGAATCCACGACAGTTCCATTGAAGGAGTGTGGCCATCTCAGGTCTTAGAAGAAGTGGCGGACGACTTGCGATTTATTTTAACCGTCGCCAGCGACGGTTTTGGAAAATTAGGGCGGTCAGTGTCCATGTTCTCGGAGTCGTCCGAGCAACATGGATCAGAGACCGCCGAACGCGAAGGAGGTAAAATTTTCTTTTTGTGCCCCGGTGGGGGCCCCTTGGGTTTTGTAGGTCTTGCTGTCTGTGGGCAGGGTGGAGGGGGCCTTCCGGAGGTGGAAGTAGAAGGCACAGACACAGGAATAGAAACCGGTGTCGATGTCGAGATTGACACCGACGTCGGCTTCGCCTGCGTCAAGAGGTACCTAGCAGCAGGCGAGAAAGATTCAGCTGGTGGAACGCTGATGTCGGTCTGCACCGCCACGGAAGCCGTCGTGACGACGGGGTTTCCGACGACCGCACCGGCATAGGAAACCTTGCCAGGTGGGGCAGGCGGTGCAGCGAGCTTTCTCGCCTCTGGATAGCTGATGTTGTGGAGGGTCTTCAGGCGCTGTACCTCTTTCTCCTCCAGCCACTTCGGACAGTCGCGGGAGTACGCCGGATGCTCACCACGGCAGTTTACACAGCATGCCTTTTCTGCTGTGCAGTCAGGTTCAAGATGATCCTGACTGCCACAACGAGCACAGGTGGGCTTGCCCTGGCATGCGGTGCGGGCATGGCCAAACCTCTGGCATTGGAAACAATGCAGAGGGTTGGGTATAAATGGCCGCACCTCGCACTTTAAGTATCCTGCCTTGATAGAAGTAGGCAGGTGTGGTGAGTTGAAAGTTAGAATGAGTACCCGGCTGGGCTCTAACTTTCCATTACGGCGTGACGAAACCCGGTGGACTGCTATCACTCCCTGGGCTGAAAGTTCCGAGAGGATTTCCTCCTCAGAAACCTTGAGGAGGCCCCACTCGGAGATCACGCCCCAGGAGGAATTGAGCGTCTTGTGTGGAGTGACTTCGACTGCCACTCCACCAATCGCTGTAACCTTTAATAGAAGCTCCGAATGTTTGGAGCATGCAGTCTCTACCTGCAAGTCACCGGATCTTAGGCGCTTGACAGATTTCGGTTCTCCCGCAAGACCTTGAATACCCTAGTGTATAAAAAAGGGGGACATGTCCCTAAGTACCTGATCACCCGTAGAGTGGATGATCAGGAACTTCGGAGACGGAGACACACACGAAGACGAAGGCAAAGACAGAGAAGTTGGGGGTTCATGGCGAGCCCTCTTCGCAGCATTGATCGAATTTTTATGAGTTGGAGAACTCATGTTTGTGTTTAAAAAATTCAGTGCCCGTTGTCCCCACCCACCATGGAGTCCAACAAGGGGACGCCCAGTTGGGTGCCAGGGCTGCCCGGGCACCATACCCACACAGCCAGTGAGCCAAGCCCTCACTACAAAACAAAAAGGAAAAGTAAAAGAGAAATGATGGGAAACTCATCGGAGTTCCCAGAAAAGAAAAGAAGCAACAAAGCAATAAAGTGTGAGGCAAGAGCTGGCCTCACAAAAGAAAGAAAACTACAAAATTAGTAAATGTGTGGGGAAACTCGCAAACCGTTGTCCGGACGGTGGACAAGGTTACTCACTGATCAGCATAGTTGACCCTAGCAGGACCAGCCCACCAGCCAATTGATAATGAGGGGGCTGCCCCAGGACCTCCCGTTTACCTGAAGCAGAGGCCAATGCAGTGTATAGCAGCGGCCCCGGAAGTCGCTGCCCAGCCCCGCGACAGACAGGCTCCCCAATGGCAAAACGGCCAAAGGGGACCCCACCAGTCATGAGCTGGGGAGAGAAGACAGGGACCCCTGAGCAACTGCCAGGATCCTCCTTTCCAGGGACACGGGTCTCCGCGCGCGGCAAACACGCGGGCGAGCGTTTAGGACCCTGTGAAGGTAACCGAGCCAGCGCAACCTTCACAGGGTGGTCCCCTCACCTCGGACAGGCTCTCGCATCGAGGGGCATCATTTAAATCAGTGGTTTAAATCATTGCAGCATTGCCAGATGCTAAAAGCCAAAATACGCAAAGGGGAAAAATTATAGGTTTTACCAGTGGTTCTCAACCTTTTATTGTTCACGTAACCCTTGGAAATGTGTATGTAACTGGCATACCCCTTGTGTAGATAGATAAAACTATAGTTATAGTATAACAATGGGAATAAAATAAAACACACACACACATATATATAACATATATTTAGCGAATTTTGAGCTCTCATGGCGTACCCAAAAAATTTTACTCGCAAACCCCATGTAGAGAACCCCTACGTTATACATATGGTTAAAGATTTTTTTGGGGGTATTTATTTATTTTTTTTATGCTGAGAGTATATTTTTATATCGGGATTAATTTTTATTTCGTTAAACTGATATTTTCGTCACACTGGTAATCGTTTAAATAAAACATTTTTACACGAGATGCATATTAAATTAGCAGGGGTTGGAGACATTTATTTGAATATTTAATTAGTTTTATACTGAATATTTAGTTATTCTGGAGTTCTTTATAAAGAATATTTAGTTATTCTGTTCTTCGTTCTACCGACATTTTATTGTATTCTCTGAGAAGCTGTAAGTGCTTTAGTATATTTTACTCATTTTCAGTTAACACGGCGATTTTTCAAATCCTTAAATTGTGACTGTAATTAGTTTATTAACAAATACGAAACATATATATATATATTTCCTTTTTAAGTATTAGTATCTTAAACTCACTGCTTTCCAGTTTCCAACGTTAGAAAATGTTACCGTAGAATACCCAATATTGGCAATTACTGGATCATAAATTTCACATGTAAGGTTTATCAAATAAAGGTTATACTAAAAAAAAACGGCAATTTCGCAGATGCAAATTTAAAATAAAGCTTTGAGTTCATAATTTTCCATCGTAACTGCATAACCAGATTTAAATTACAAACCTTTAATCGAATTGACCCACTAGAAGGTTATTAATCACTCCACATAATAATATTTTTCTCATACACATCATTGCATACACTTATTTTTTTTCTCAGGTTTAAACCTGCTCGTGGAGTTAATCGAGTTTTACAATATCCCTGAGGAGAATTTTTTTTCTTTATTGCAAAGCTCTCATTCATACTAATTTTTCACCGTATGAAGCGAACTCAAATGTTCATTATCAAAGATGCTTCCTTAACTCACTATTATTCCATTTCAGTTGATTTTGAAATTGCTTGTTATTTTCTTCACAACGCTTACACTATTTCTACTTTTTGTAATCTCATAATGCATGTTTCCCAAAGGCTATTTAAATAATTCATTAATTTCTTTTTGTGATAATATAATTAGAGATAGGAGAGGTTTGGAAGTTTTTGTTTTTTTTTTTTTCACTTCGAAATACTTACTTTCCCTCATGATTAATTAATTAGATTCAATGCTATTCTCTGTTGCAAATTCTCCGTCATTGAGATCTACGGGGATTTAATCAGTTCAAACACAAAATTCTATTTGCATCAGTGATTTCGCGTGCAGTTAAATAAATCAAAAATTTCAACTACAGATTTTTTTTGACTTTACTTTAAATCTAATAAGAATTTTCTTCTTCTCCTGCGTGCTTAACGTTTGGATTTGTCTGTCAAAAACTTATAAATGCATTAATTATCGAAACAAAATCACGAGACTTTGATGTCCTTAATAGAGTTAAAACCTGTTTAAGAAATGATATAGAATTTCTGATTCTTGACGTAAATAGCTAAATAAATCAATTTGCACGCGAATAAAAATGCTTGTTTGTTTGTTTGTTTGTTGTTTGAGGTTTATTGGCGCATCGGCAACTAAGGCCATAATGCGCCAGACAAAGACAAATAGAAAAATAAGAGATAAAAATCGTGGAAACCTACAACCAATGTTAAAAGCAACATATAAAGATGATAAAATACACTACAAAAATTGCAACAAGTGTAAAACAAGTAAAGACAAAACCAACAAATATATATAACGAAAAAACCATGATAGAATTTTGTGTAAAAGAACAAATATTTATATATTTATACAGTATATACAATGGATAAAACTAACCTAGGTGTAAATGACCTAGGTCAGATGCTGAATAAATAACAAAGCCGTAAAATCATAACCTGTTAAAATAACCTGTAAACTTCAAAAATGCAAAAAGTGGAGGTAAAAAGCAATGATCAGTTAAAAGATGTCCGAGTGTAAGGTGTTCGGACGTAAAATCATGAAATCTAAAAAACAAACGTCGTTCAAAATTAAAACATGGGCAAAGAATTAAAATATGTTTGATAGTTAAAATGGTGTCACAAAACTCACACTTAGGTACGTCGTCCGCCCGAAGAAGAAACGAATGAGTAATAAACGAGTGACCTAAGCGGAGCCGAGCAAGTACAACTTCCTCCTTGCGATTCCTGCGGTAACAAGACTGCCATGGTTTGATGATAGGTTTGATCTCAAAGAGCTTGTTTGTGAGCTGTTCCGACCAAGATCTCTGCCACTGTGCCCGTAGCTCGGTGGTAAAACGTTGCCGGAAATCCAGATAGGGAACCGGCAACGGAGAGTCGGACAGGGGCGTGGCTGACCTGGCAGCAGAATCTACCAAATCATTAACCCTGATTCCGACGTGACCGGGCACCCAACAGAAATGGATGGTGGTGGTGGCTGCCAGACGATGTAGCTGCTGGCGAATCTTAGTAAGAACAGGGTGAGGCCGATGCCTCACCGAGATCAAAGCCTGTAGCGAGCTAAGCGAGTCAGTGTAAAGCACACAAATAAAAATGCACACACATTTGAAATTTGCAATGTTTTTACTTAAAACAGAAGAGAAGAAGTTGTAATATAAACGTCTAAATCGTTCTAACGAGGTAACCAGATATTATTTTATTTTTTTGTCAGACAAAAGATTTAGAAGGGTTTAAATAATGGAGTTGGTTGGTTGTTTTGGGTTTTATGGCGCATGGCCGACTAGGTGTCCGAGTGGTCGGTTGGTTGGTTTTTTGGGGTTTTTTGGGGCAAGAGCAAGAGGGCTATATTGCGCCAAACAAAACGACATAAACTGATAAAAGTCATGTAACCCACAACCTAAATATAAAAGACACAGAAACAAAACCAGCAGAAGAAAGAAAAGTAAAAAGGGCGAATAAAAAGCATCAATAAGTGTTAAAATCGACAATAAAAATGGGTGTATAGGACCCCTGAAAAATCAGAAACAAGTGTAAAAACATATTAGCAAAGTAGAAAGGTTCATAAACGTGTAAAATACCCAGTAAAACGAAAAAAATCAAAGACAGGTGTTAAAAGTGAGTCATCGGTAAAAGTTGTCTGATTAAGTGGCTCGGACGTAAAAGCATGCTGGACGAAGAGCAAAAGATGATAAAGTCATCAACATAGAGGGCATTGCCTACTGAAGGAGGGAGTTGTCTAGTAATTGAATTAATCTTGACAGCGAAAAGCGTAACACTCAGAACGCAGCCTTGAGGCACCCCCTGTTCTTGGGGGTATAGCCGCGACAGAGTGTTGCTGACACGGACACGAAAAGAACATGCCAATAAGAAGTTGGAGATAAAGATCGGCATGTGACCTCTGAAGCCAAAACTGCAGATGTCACGAAGAATGGCGAATTTCTAAACAATGTACGCTTTTTCGATGTCGAAGAAAATTGACACCAGGTGCTTTCTACGTAAAAATGAGTTTCTGATAGTCGATTCGAGGCGTATCAGATGGTCAAGAGTTCACCGTTGCCTGCGAAAGCCACACTGGGTGTTGCAAAGAAGGTTGTGGTGTTCTAAACACCAGATGAGTCTGGCATTTACCATTCTTTCCAACACCTTGCACACGCAGCTCGTCAACGCAATGGGACGATAATTGGAAGGAATCTTGGAATCCTTTCCCAGCTTCGGGAAGGCCAAGAAGATGGCCTCCCGTCAGGAGTCGGAAACTGCTCCTCGAGGAAAATGCGATTGAAGAGATGGAGCAGCCGATCCTTACTCGAAGGTGAAAGATGTTGGAGCATGGCATAATGGACATTGTCCGGCCCTACAGCAGAGGCACGAGAAGAGTGCAGAGCAAGACGAATCTCCTCCGCTGTGAATGGCCTGATGTAAGGCTACAGGCCATTCGAGTGGAAAGACAGAGGAGAGCGTTCCGCCCCGCCCTTCTGGGTCAGAAACTCGGGGAGGTAAGAGGAAGTTGAAGAGATGGAGGAGAATGATTCCCCCAGAGTGTCGGCAATTGCTTTGGGATCAGAAATTGCCTGTCCATTGTGCTCCAGGATCGATATCGAGCGGGACGTATAGTTTCCACCCATCTTCCGGACTTTGTCCCACATGACCTTAGAACTAGTTGTGCGGGTGATAGAAGACGTATACTTGATCCAAGATTCCTTCTGGCTCTGGTGTCGGACGAAACGAGCTTTCTCCCTGGCGCGTTTGAACTTTTCGAGGTTGGGGGTCGTCGGATATCTCTGAAACACACCCCAAGCATTGTTCTGAGCCTTACGAGCTGCGGTGCAATCTGGATTCCACCACGCTTGTGGAGAGCTTGTTGTGAGCCGAGCCCTCACAAATAAATAGAAGGAAAATAAAAAGAGAAATGTGCAGAACAAAAACGTTCTACACAAATGAAACAAAGTGTAAAATAACAAAATTGTGAATGGCCAAAATGGTCTCACAAAGAAAGGATAACGACAAAAGGAAAATAATCTGTGAGGAAACTTGCACACCTGTACCCGGAACGTGGGCAAGGTTACTCACCGCTCTGCTCTGCACGGTTGACCCTAGAAGGACTTGCCCACCAGCCGATTGCTCCTGGGTGGGGGGCCACCCCAGGAGCTCCCGTTTACCGGAAGCAGAGGCCAAATCAGTGTATAGCAGAGGCCTCGGAATCTGCTGCCCAGCCCCGTGACAGACAGGCTCCCCAATGGCAAGGCGGCCAATGGGGTCCCTGCCAGTCATGAGCTGAGGAGAGAAAACGGGGAGCCCGAGCAACTACCAGGATCCTCCTTTCCCGGGACACGGGTCTCCGCACACAGCAAACATGCGGGCGAGTGTTTAGGACCCTGTGAAGGCAACCGAGCCAGCAGAACCACAGGATGGTCTCCCTTACTGTGTACAGGCGCTCGCACCGAGGGGTCGGATAACAGAGTGGCCGACTTGGCAGCAGCATCTGCGAAGTCATTGCCACTGATGGCGACATGACTGGGCACCCAACAGAAGAGAATCTTGGTGGTGACTGCCAGACGATGGAGCTGCTGGCGGATCTTGGAGAGAACAGGGTGAGGCCGATGCCTCACCGAGATCAAAGCCTGAAGCAAGCTAAGCGAGTCAGTGTAGAGAACACACCGACGATGATGCTTAGCTGCGATGTGGTCCAAGGCAATGCTGATAGCATGCAACTCTGCAGTGAAGATGGAGCACTGCTGTGGGTTTGGTTTGGTTGTTTGGGGTTTATTGGCGCAATAGCAACTAAGGCTATATTGCGCCAAACAAACGATAAAAAGGGTAAAAGACATGAAACCCACAACCAAAGTTAAAAAGAACACAAACGAAACGGCACAAAATCGATAAGTAAAAAGTGTAAAAAGAAACAACAAGAGTAGAAGTTAACAATAAAAATGGGTGTATAGGACCTATGTAAAATTGCAAACAAGAGTAAAACTAGAAAATACAGTAAAAATCAGAGACGTGTAAAATAACCAGTAAAACGTAAAAAGTCAAAAACAGGAGTTAAAAACGATTCATCTGATAAAAGAAGGACGAGTGTAAGAGGCTCAGCGATAAAATTGTGGAAAGTAAAATACAATTTACGTTCAAGGTTAAAAGCTCGACACTAAATTAAAATATGTTTCACAGTTAAAACGGTGTCACAAAACTCGCACTTAGGTAATGCGTCCGCCTTAAGTAGAAAAGAGTGGGTTAAAAACGAGTGACCTAAGCGGAGCCGAGCAAGGACAACTTCCTCGTTACGATTCCTGCGGTAACAAGACTGTAACGGTTTGACGATAGGTTTGATCTCAAAGAGCTTGTTGGTAAGCTGTTCCGACCAAGATCTCTGCCACTGTGCCCGGAGCTCGATGGTGAAACGCTGCCGGAAATCCACATATGGAACCAGCAACGGAGAGTCGGACAGGGGCGTGGCTGACCTGGCAGCAGAATCTGTCAAATCATTGCCCCTGATTCCGACATGACTGGGCACCCAACGGAAGAGAATCGTGGTGGTGGCTGCCAGACAATGGAGCTGCTGGCGGATCTTGGAGAGAACAGGGTGAGGCCGATGCCTCACTGAGATCAAAGCCTGTAGCGAGCTAAGCGAGTCGGTGTAAAGCACACACCGACGATGATGCTTAGCTGCTATATGGTTCAAGGCAATGCTGATAGCATGCAACTCAGCAGTGAAGATGGAACACTGCTGTGGGATCTGGTCTGCAATGAGTACATCACAGCAGACCATGGCTGATCCCACATAAGTGCCAGACTTCGAGCCATCTGTGAAGACGGGCAAGAAGTCCGGGTGCGCGGCACGATGGCTGGCAAAGAGTTGCCGGTACACACAGTCGGGTGTAAAGGCCTTCCCCATCCTGCACAGGGAAAAATCGCAGGAAGGGGAAACAGCGAGCCAAGGTGGAAGTGGCTCAGCTGTCGACTGTGCGATGCTATCGAGACTGGTGTTGATGTCCCTGAGGTAGCCTCGGACACGCAAACCGAAAGGACGAATGGCTGTCGGCCGATTGTGGTATAACATTTCCCACCTGGGACTGAAAACGCAGTCCCAAGAGGGATGGCCTGGCAGGGATCGCAATTTTGATGTATACTGCAGGGACAACTGCTGACGGATAATTAAAACAGTGTCACAAAACTCGCACTTAGGTTCGTCATCCGACCGTAGAAGAAACGAATGAGTAAGAAAAGAAAGACCTAAACGGAGCCAAGCAAATACAACTTCACCTTTGCAATTCTCGCAGTAACAAGACTCCCATTGTTTCATGATACATTTGATCTCAAAGAGCTTGTTCATAAGCTGCTCTTACCAACATCTCTGCCACTGTGCCCGGAGCTCGATGTAAAAAGGCTGCCGTAAAAACAGATATGGAATCGGCAATGGAGAGATGGACAGGGGCATGGCTGACCTGGCAGCAGCATCTGCCAAGTCATTACCCCTGATACCTACATTTGTTGGCGATATTTCCTAACCCATCAGTGTCCCCTTTCTTACTGAGGACACGGTGGGGTTTAGCGAACATAAATCTGAGTCATCGCCATTTTATTTGTTTCTACCTTGAGCACAAGTTGTTTATTGATGGTTAACCTACGTAGTATTTATTGTAAACAAAATATAAACCTTAATATGTCTGAAAAACGTTAAAGTGATGAGAATACAGTATAAGCATATACATAAAACAGATGAGAATAAAGTTTCATTTTCTGAAAGCTTTCTTTTCGTAATCAGAACCTGTTTAACTTTAATTATCCTTTGAAACGAACGTATACGTCAAAAAATACATCGTATTTAAACGCCTTTCGACTTGCGCGAAAGGGGCGGGGATGGCTCAGTCGGTAGCGCGCCAGGCTCGTAATCTGTAGTTCCCAGGTTCGAGTCCCAGGTGGGTCAGCGTTGAGATTTATCTCCGCAAAATTCCCCGCCCTGCCCACAGTCAGTAGGGGACACCGATGGGCTTGGAAAGGCCGCCGTCCGTCGGATGGGACGTTAAGCCGTGGCCCCGTGTGCGGGAGAGCCATACCCTGTGCACGTTAAAGAACACGCTGGATGGCCTTGACGGGAGGCTACCATCTGTCTCCCAACAGCTGTTCCAGTGGGTCCCCTCCCCCAACCTTCTCTGAGCCTTCGGGGTCCATGTGACCTGGCCATTTAGCCCATGGTGTGCAAAAAAGTGCCGCTCAGAGGTAAAACAACCCAACCCAACTTGCGCGAAAACTTTCGGAAAGAATTAACTGCGTAAGTCGAGGACTTACTGTACTGGCATTTCAGTGTAGTATAAATTAGGTGTAGAGAGTCTCATGGAGTGGTAGTAGTAGTTTAATTATGTATAGAGTCTCACATAGTGGTGATGGTGTCAGAATATGTATAGCTGTGATATGGAATTTAAAAATTACTTAAAAACAACGTTGTTTCAGTTATATTTAGATCATGTAAATTAAAAAGAAACATTCTACATTTTCTTTGACACGTTCCGAGATCGAAATCTATGCTATTTCTCTCGAGCCTATGCTCTTTGACTGCAAATAGTAGGAAACAAGTACCGGAGATACTCGAACTGACAAAATACACTTTCAGATTTGAAGTTCAAAACCATTTATTTCGATTTCCAATTCCTCTGCTAAGGAAACGTCCTCATTCCGACATCGGACCTCGATCTTTCACCCATAGTGTTCGTCAATTTGCTTTCAGAATTCTCTCTTTCAAAGACTGAAACCTTTATCAATAAATTGATCCGCTTTGGAAAACTGATATCTGCTTTAGGAATGTAATATGAGACATCTACATTATGCAGCTCATCTCTCGCAATCTCTAGCTGTGTAACAACATCCGAAGAATCTCGCATAATCCATCACAACAACGTAAGGAAGATCGTCTGTATTCTGCCTTTCTTAAGATCAATATTTGCTCAACATTTTATCATTTCTTTACGCGTTTAACTGGGTTGGGTTGTTTACCTCTAAGAGGCGCTTTTATCCCCATACAATCGGCTAAATGGATAGTTTATTAGGATTCCAGTGGCTCAGAGAAGATTGTAGAAGAGGATCCCTCTGGACAGCTGTTAGAAGATAGATAAGAACTTCCCTCCATCGTGCTCTCATCCAGCGTGTTCTGAACATCACAACGTCACAGAATATGGCTTCTTGCACACGGAGCCAGGGCTTAATGTTCCATTTGGCTGAAAGTATACTTTGCACCACCTCCCCCTCCGATAGGAGACCACCTTGTCGTGGTGGTGGGGGTGGGCTTCGGGCCCAGTAACCGGTCGAGGACTTTGCTGACCGGATGACCGGATTGGGTCCCTGGTTGGACAGAGCCAAGATCAACCAAGGTTGAAGACATCGCTGACCGGTTTAGTGGCCCAGTTGGACGGTGTCAAGAGCTCAACATCAGCTGCTCTGTGGAGCAGTTCAAGGGCACGGCTGAACGGATTTGGTCCTCTAGTAGGCACGAGCCCTTTCCAAAGCCTGGGCCCCACTAAGAGTCTCCACCCCGGGTGCCGAGCGAACTTGGATCTACATATTCTTGTTCATGGCTAACTGCGGAACAGATTAAATTTCAGGTTTCTATCAGTGGTTCGGTTCCCTTCTATAGGACTGCTGCCATGTGAGGCTGGGGATGAAATGCATCTATATGGTGTAATATTGCCCCCGACTCTAGATAGTCACGGTTTTCTTTTCGTTAACTTGACAGTGTCGTGAGACGGAACCGGGGATTGCCGTGGTTGCTGAACATCTGGAAACAAATAGTACAATTTGCACATTTTATCAGAATATACCGACTGAGCTGACCTGCTATCCAGCAGTAGCAGCAGCAGAGTGAATATAGATACAAGAGAATCGTACACTGAATATATCCTCCGTATTTGCCCAAAACTTTAATAAAAATATGAACTTCTAATAATATTAGAGGGAACTTCATCATCTATCTGAGAAGGAAAACCAACATACCTTTAAATCCATTTATATATTACATTGCTTTTATTTTACATTCACTCTCCTAACTAAGAGCATTTTGCTTGCAGGTTTGAAAAAGAGGGAGTGATAAAAGCAGGAAACTCCGTCTACATGTGTCTCTGCGAGACATTAAGGTCTGTCCATACTCTCAAGAAAACTTTGCGGTAGAACGATTACAAGGACACCTGAGACTCTCTCTGGAAGATAAAATCTTGCTGCTGGAGAAAAGGTTGGAGATGATTGACTGAATATTGACTGAATTTGGAGATGATTGACTGATATCTGTTAAAATTAACTTTCCGTGACAGGAATACTTTCGTACTTTACGGATCAATATAATCTATTTTCGGAAAAAAATAAGAAGAAAATTCGAGATAGGAAAAAGATTTGCCGTTTTTCAGGAAAAGAAAAATAAACAAGAATACTAGAGAGGGAAAGAAAATCTGGTCTAGCATGCTTCTCAGTGGTGTTCTTACATTTCGGCAAAGAATATTGTGACAAATTTAGAATCAGAATTTTTTTAAGTTTTCGCATCTGATTTTTGGGGTTTTTTTTGGTCTTTCTCTATTTGTGATGTTAGTGCTACCGCTGGGAACTAGTGAACACTAGTACGAAACGTCATCAGTTTTTCCTTCAAGTATTGAATTCCTTGGATTTCTCATTCTAATTTTCTGAAAACAGAATTTCTTGCAGGAAAAAATAAATAGGCTCAGGCGGTAGCGCGCCAGGCTCGTAAAATGCAGCTCCCAGGTTCAAGTCCAACCTGGGCCAACGGGTAAATTTAACTCCACAAAATTCCTCGCTCTGCCTTCGGTCACTAGTTGGTTGGTTGGTTGATTGTGGTTTTTTTGGCGCAAGAGCAACTAAGGCTATATTGCGCCAAACGACAAAAAAATGGGTAAAAGTCATGGAACCCACAACCCAAGTTAAAATGGACATAACAAAACTGCGCAAAAACGATGAGTATAAAAGAATAATACTAATCAACAAGTGTATAAGTCAACAATAACAATGGGTGTATAGGACTCATGTAAAAACAAACACAGGTAAAAAAATCTAGAAAAAAATGTTAAAATTCATAAACGAGTAAAATATTCGGTAAAGCGTAAAAATTCGAAAACAGGAGTTAAAAGAGAGTCATCAGATAAAATATGGCTGGTAAAAGGGACTCAGACGTAAAATTGTGGGAGTGCTTTCGGTCACTAGGGGAAACGGATGGCGCAGAAAGAATACCCTCTGTCAGATAGTCTGTAGTTTTGTTGTGGATGGCCCAGAAAGAATACCCTCCGTCAGATGATCCGTGGTTTTGTTGTGAATGGCCCAGAAAGAATACCGTCCTTGGTTTTGTTGTGGATGGCCTTGATGGGAGGATTCCATCCGTCTTCTAACAGCAAAGTCCAGTTGATCTCGTTCTCTGAGCACTCGGGGTCCTTGTGACCTGGCTATTTAACCGTTTGTGTGAAAAAAAGGGCCGCTCAGAGGCAAAACACTATTTGTATCCTTATATCCAAGGGTGGTGGAAGAATGCGACTGCTTTTTTTTTTAAAAAAAGAAGAATGCGACTGCTTTTTTTTAAAGAGATAAGCAAACATTTCTACTTGTGTTTTATAGATACTAACAGGGCCATCTTTTGGCATAGGCAAAGTAGGAAAATGCTGTCTTCTCGTGTTTTGGGGTCAATTTTCATTACCACATATCGTGACGAGAGGAAACATTCCTGACTATATTGAGATATTTTGCTCTTACCTAGGGTCCCAGGTAAGGCTTAAAATGGCCTTGGGTAGTAATTAAAAACTAGAACGATAACATATCGCCTCTGGTGAATATGGGATGCTCGTTTTCAGAGAAAATGAAATTTTTCATTTTTCGAATTTTGTCTCTTTAATAATAAATAATTCGTATTAATGTGTGATTGGAAAATGTAAATTACATTATTGTTATAAATTTTTAATAGGAAATCTTGAGCGTGAGTTCAAAAGAATGTTTAGCAGCAGAAATTATAAATGAATTAATTTAATTACTTAGGCAACCAGATCACAAACGAACAACAATATAATATGTAAACAATTTTGTCTACTCTCAGCCTTTCAAGTCAAATCATCAAAAGAAAACTTCACAATTCTTGACTACATTTAAAATAGTTGTATTACAATTCTTACAAACTCTAAGCAAAGCATAAAGACAATCTTTATACAATATTTATCAAGTAACAAAATTACATTTGTGAATAAATTTACAAGTTACGAAGTTTCATCTTTCCAATTCTTTTAACCCTTTGATCACCACACGTTACACGATGACTCTTCTATGTAGAACTGTCAGTTCAACCAGTCACTTACTCGACTAACATATTGTTTCTGCGGTTTAATCGCGAAGTTTTTTGAGTAACCTTTACTCAAGAAAATTTTATTAGCACAAAATATATACTTTTACCAACAACCGAGAACTTTTCAATTCTCTCTTTTAAACATCGTTCAATATTCAGTCTGTTCCAATCAACTACTGACGTAATTCGCATGCTCAAACACACGCGAGCGTCAATGACACATCAGTCATGGTTTATATTGTAGCACGTTCACCTAATATATTGTCACGCATCATAACAATATATTATTTGTTCCTATAAAATCCAAAAAGCAATGTCATTTTTTCCTTTAAAATGAAAGACTTGGATTTTCTTATCTCCTAGAGCTAAGCTCTAGGAGATTGAAGAGCCCATGCAAATCATCCAATGTATATAAAAAAAAGTTATTTATTTATTATTATTATATTTAAATTTTATTGAAGATTTTAATATGAAATGCTAAATTTATTAAATATAAAGTACACCCGGTCGAATATTAAGTAATGCTATTTAAAACAAATCATTGAATTCTTCATCAACACATTCTATCAGCAGAATACTTTATGTCTAGCATAAATATGCCGTTTACAATATTACTCCATGTTTTACATTTTTACCAGAATTTCTCATTTCTAGCATAAAATTATCATTGTAGATATTACTCTATGTTTTACATTTTCTACATTTAGCGCACTCTAACAACGGCAAATTAAGGCCATTTGGAGGAGATGAAAACTACGAATCATCGTATTTCGTTAGAACGTATTAAACTCAAAAACATTTTTCATTAATCTCCCAAAATAAAAAGCTGCGTTTTCCCACACACCCTAGGGGGGAAGGGACAAATTTTTGCTATCATTGTAAACTCGTTAATCATCATACTCTATCATTAAAATATTAATTTTGCAATCCAAATGCATCGTCTGCAATATTTATTTAAATTTTTTATATTTTAAAACGTTTCACCGTCACAGGGCGCAATTTAAATTTTTGGGAGATACTAAAAAAATTTGAGTCATAAGAGTTTATCAATACCTATCCAATCCAAAATCAATTTTCAATTTATCTGTAACTGAAGGGATATCTGCATCTCCCCGTTGGGGCGGGGGTGGCTCAGTCGGTAGCGCGCCAGGCTCGTAATCTGCAGTTCCCAGGTTCGAGTCCCAGCTGGTCAGCGTTGAGATTTATCTCCGCAAAATTCCCCGCCCTGCCCACGGTCAGTAGGGGACACCGATGGGCTTGGAAAGGCCGCCGTCCGTCGGATGGGACCTTAAGCCGTGGCCAGTCACTTACTCGACTAACATATTGTTAGTCGAGTAAGTGACCAACCCAAAAGCATCTCCCCGCCCAAATGCTGCCATTCCTAATAAAGGCAACATTAGGCTGATGATTGGCTCTTCCTTCTCGCCAGATCTTCCTTTATTTCGCTCACTCGACCCATTTGGTTCTTCAAGAGAAAGGATTGCAATATAGTTATTTTTTTACCTTTCTTTTTTAAACAATTTTCCCTTAAACCACAACATCGCTTGCAATATTGGTTTGAAATTTTGCCATTTTCAACTTTTTCCACCTTTAGAGGGGCGATTATAACAATGGGAAGATTTCGAAAGTGCGAATCGTAATTCAGATATCCCCCACTTTTCGAAAGTTCGCTTTACGCCATTTCGCTTTTGTGAAAGACCTACGTTAGCACATAGTTTCGCTAACCGAAAGAAATTCGAAGAGGATTTTCGCTTTTATGAAAAAAAGGCGAAAAGCGAAAATAGCGTTCAGCGTTAGTTTTCCAGCGAGCGGTTATACAGGCAGTTTAGGACTTGGGTTGGGTTGTTTCACCTCTGAGCGGCAGTGTTTTGCACACCATGGGCTAAATGGCCAGGTCAGAAGGACCCCGAAGGCTCAGAGAAGGTTTGGGTAGGGGACCTACTTGAACAGCTGTTGGGAGACATATGGGAGTCTCCCGTCAAGGACATCCACCGTATTCTTTAACGTGCACAGGGTATGGCTATCCCGCACACTGGACAACGTCTTGACGTTCCATTCAACGGACGGCGGCCTTTCCAAGCCCATCGGTCTCCCCTACTTACTGTGGGTAAGGCGGGGAGTTTTGCGGAGAAAAATCTCAACGCTGATTCAGCTGGGACTCGAACCTGGGAACTGCAGATTATGGGCCTTACGCGCTACCGCTCCCGAGTTTAGGGCAGGTTTGCAGGATGTTTTGACTGCCTACAAAGAACTGTATAATAGAAAAATGCGTTAGGCTAAGCAGTAAAGCATACTGTCGTATTTCAAGCCTTCCACATCAGTCACAGGAGACGAACAAACCTTGAACTTCGACATCGAGGTAGGCAGACATAGAAGAAGGTGTAGACGTTAGTGACCTGCCTGCCCTGATGGATTCAGATGACGAGTTTTTTTTAATGACCCTCTCTCTCTCCTACACCCCAATCTCCTGTACCTCCCACCGCCCCAACCTCCGACGATTCAGTCTAAAACACCATCATCCCCTCCACCACCACGTCTCAGCCTTCCAGTGTGCTCGCTGTCTTCCCTATTCTGTAAGTAAAACTACACTGTACATACATTTTTTCTGCTTTATATAGGGTATATATTTATCATATCATTCCTGCTTTTACTATATGTTAGTGTTGTTTTAGGTTTTAGGTGTTATTTGGTATGATTTGGTAGGTTTTATTTAGGTCTGGGGAAGCTCAAAAAGTTTTCCCACGTAAATTAATGGTAATTGCTTCTTCGCTTTACGCTATTTCGGCTTAAGAAATGTTTCATAGGAAGCTCTATTTTCGGATAGCGGAAGAAACCTGTATTTCGCCAATACCTATTGAAATCAAAAAGAATTTTAAAGTTTCCTCTAAGAACGAAAAAATTTCGATGCTTATGACAGATAGACAAAAGAGACGAGAAAGCGAAAATAGCTCGTTTTTCTGAAACGAACAAATGACTATTTGCATTTTTCTCAATTATCCACTAGTTGGAATCCCCACTGTTAGACAATGTTAAGGGCGAAAATTTAAAGCTCCAATCGCGCACTCTAACGGTGGTTAGAGTGCGCGTATTTTAAATGAATATTGCAAACAATCTATTTATGGTAAAAAATGTGAAACTTGAATGGTAGAGGGTGATGATTAAATTGTGTCATATTGGTAACAACGATTTGCCTCCCTTGCCCCGAAAGGAAGTGATGGAAAAATGATTTTTTTTTCTTTTCAAGAGATAAATGAAAAATTATTTTTGTGTTTTATAAGCGTTAATAAATAATACTATTTGTATTTTCCTCAATTATCCACTAAATCAAATGTTTAACGTTAGAGGGTACAAAAGGGAGAAAATAAAATTTATTCCCTTTGAAAAAGAGAATCCCATATTCGACAGAATGAATATGTTGTTATTCTTCTAGCTGCAACTGTCTTGGGTAGCAGATTTCTGTTCTTCTGAGCTACTGGATAATTCTTCATCAACAATGCCGCGCCTTCTGCGAACTGGCGAAATTCAAGATTCTTTTTTTTTAAACTATTCTTTAATGTTTTACGGTTTTTTAATGTTTTACATCTTGCCTTAGAGTCAGATATTATTTCACTTTATACCACTTCATGGATTGGATTGTTTTACCTCTGAGCGGCACTTTTTTGCACACCATGGGCTAAATGGCCAGGCCACAAGGACCCCGAAGGCACAGAGAAGGTTGGGGGAGGGGACCCACTGGAACAGCTGTTGGGAGACAGATGGTAGCCTTCCGTCAAGGCCATCCAGCGTGTTCTTTAACGTGCACAGAGTATGTCTCTCCCGCACACGGGGCCACGGCTTAACGTCCCATCCGACGGACGGCGTCCTTTCCAAGCCCATCGGATACCACTTCATGACTTAGAATTCTAAAAATAATAAAAATAATATCCAGTATTTTCTCTCTGTCACTGTAGTCGAACTGTGCCATGGTTGAGCTTTCTCTCGGCTAAATCCAGATCCTTCCCTGGTTCAGAAAAAAGACACTGGTGGATTTAGAAAGTCCGCCTTCCATCGGATGGGATGTTAAGCCATGGCCCCGTGGGCACGAGAGGCATTAAGAATTATTAACAACTATTTATTATTAACATACTTTGATGGTAAGAAGGCTTCCTGATGAGTTGATGAGTAATTTATTTTACTTTTCAATATTCTTTATGAACTTTTACTTTTTAAATATTATTTTCTCTACTTTGTTTTCTAAATATTCTTTTCCGTTTTTTTTTTACTTTCTTAATATTCTTTATGCTCTTTTAGTCCTTTTAATTTTTAATATCCCTTTAAGGGTTTCTGCTTTTTTAATGTACTTTTCTCTTCTGTTTCTTTTTTGATATTCTTGATGTTTTTTAAATTTTTTTAGTATCCCATTATAATTTTTTACTTATTATTTTATTTTCTGTTATTTTACAACAGAAGAGAGGGGGGTTAATAGTTTTTAACCTCTCTTTTCCTAAATACTTTTTAGGAGATTGGTTAAATATTTTTACGTTCTTTCACTTTTTATATTCTTTTATATCTTTTACTTTTCATAATATTCCTTATGCTGTTTTACTATTTTAAGTGTCCACTGCTTTGTGTCCTTTCAAATAGGTTAATCTTATCAATCCTTCATTGTAATCTATGGAATTTATTGTTTCTATTCTGTATTCGGAAGTTCTGATAAAATGTTTGTCTTCTTTATGTCTTTTTAAGTCTGCTTAGTTGTTGGCTCCTGTGGCATATCTTCATAATCTAGAATTATCGTGTATGTCAGATTACAATGAGATTCTACTATATCTTATGGTAAAATTTTGAGAATTGCGAAAATGAAAAACTTTTCTCATTGTAAATTCAGTAACAGAAGGAGAAGCTAATACTAAACCTTGGAAAACTTCAGAATATTTTCTAGGAAACTCCAAAGCTGTTGGGCGGGGTAACTCAGTTGGTAGAGCGCCAGGTTCATAATCTTCAGTTCCCAGGTTCGAGTCTCACCTGGGATAGCGTCTAGAGTTGTCTCCGCATCAATCCGCGCCCTCTGTCAGGAGGGGACACCGATGGGTTTGGAAAGGCCACCATCCGTCGGATGTGACGTCAAGCTGTGTCCAGTGTGCGGAAAAGACATACCCTGTGCACATTAAAGAACACTCTGTATAGCTTTGACGGGAGGCTACCATCGCTCTCTTAATAGGTGTCCAGTGGGTCGCACGAACCTTCTTTTAGCCCTAGGGATGCTTCTGACCTGGTCATTTAGCCTATTGGGTGCAAAAAAAGTGCCGCTCAGAGGTAAAATAGCCAAATCAGTTTTTTCTTTTTTATAATGACTGTACCTTGTTTTAGAAAAATCTTTAGGTAACTGTTTCTTATAAACATATAAAACGAATGTACCTATTATGTAATTTGTCTAGTTAACAACTTTTGCAGCTAACAAGATTACCACTTGAAAACTGCTCTCAAATTCGAAACAAAATATGGTGCTAAAAACAACGTTGGATCAGTTAGACTTTCGAATTGACGATACGAACTAAATTACCAGAACATTTCTTGAAAAAAATAAAAAAAAATCAGCAACGTTTAGCGACATCGGTAAAAAAACAACAATAAATAATTCGGTTAGAAAATCTCATTGAATTTGGGCATAATAGATTGGCATAAAAACTCTCAGGTAATAGTCGTTTTTATTGTTCGGGGATATCCACAAAGCGTCCTTTTCATTTGGAATTAAATATGAAGTGGGAGTACCAAATGTTCTAATCAAATAACTAAACGAAATCTCTGTGGATTAATTAATTGGAGTTGACTAAGTTTTTTCTGTTGACTGAATAATTAAAAGAGTAAACAAAATTTAGTAAAAAGATCTATCGTAACATAAATATAACTTTCTTAAAAAGATTTAAGCGGAAAGAAGATCCTTTACTTGATTACCATCGATTAATTTCTTGCACAGTTTTTAAATGTCATCTTAAAACTGAAAAATAAAATGCATTTTCAGTCCCGATTGTAATTCATCAGCATAATTGGATGATTTTTATATTTCCCTTTCTTTGTGTTGTGACCCAGAAAGGAAATAATTTTTATTGCCATCTAGCGTTTCCTTTCCTTAAGCCATTAAGTGCGGCTCGTTCGTCTCAGTATGATTTGTAACTTCCATATACCATTCACCAAGAGGTGCTTCAACATCTCATAGGGGCCAAGACCACTTCGTGTGATTAAAGCGAATTTCCCTCGAGGATTTTTCATCCATACAGCTTCTTCGATGGCCAGAGCAGCGAGTGTCACTTTTTTCCAGCATAGCTCTCCCTAAGAGCATCCACTAGCTCTCATCTCATCCAAGAAAATTTCTCATCGACTTTTCCCATTCTTCCTATCTACCGATCCCTACCATCACACAGGTCTCTTCTTCACACATTATCCGTCTCATTCTGAAGAGTGCTCAGTTCCTGAAGTAGCTATTAAAGAAAACACATATTTTTTTTTTCTTTTTCATAATTCGAATAAATTTTCTCTTCTTCATTACTCTGATTTCTTGTGAAAGATAACTATTACTTTCGAAAGATATTTCTTGTGAAATTAGTGTATCGAAGAAGTGAGAGTTAACGTAAAAATGGCACAATTGTTTAATTTTTTAACGAGTGTTTTTTTCGCCATAATGGGCTAAATGACCAGGTCACAGGGCCGTCAAAGGATCAAAGTTGAGTTAAAATGGAGAATTGATGCGCAGCTGATAGGAAACAAATGTAAATCACCTTTCAAGATAATCCAACTTGTTCATTAACGTGCAGAGGTTTTTTGTCTCCTATGCACAGAGTTTCACAGCTTAACATCCGATTCGAAGGATACGGGATTTCTTAACTTATCGGCTTCCCTTCTCTCATTGAGGGCATCGGATTTAGGGGAAAATATTTTCGCTCAAAGACGATGGGATATGAAACATGAACAGCAGGCTACTGCTACGCTGTCAAATAAAATGATTCCTTTACATCTGAGAATTTGGTTTAAAGGCTGTAGTTTTAAAACCCTGATGAAAAGAAATTATTTTCGACCTCTCTTAATTTGTTTGAAGAAGATCTTCTCTACCTCTTTGTCCAAATAGGCCTCTTCCCTCATTAATAATTGGAGTGTAGAGATCGAAAGCAGTTTCTTCACATCAAATGTTTTGAGACCTGTACACCAAATGATTAGATGTTTCCAGACTGTACACCAAAGGAATAGAGATGGTGAATGACTTTTACAGGGCAAATTATTGTAGGTAGAGAGTATCTTCTCTAGATAAAAATATTTAAGCTAGATAGTGTCCTCTTCACACTAAGTTGGTTGGTTGTTTGGTTGTTTGAGGTGTATTGGCGCATCGGCAACTGAGGCTATAATGCGCCAGACAAAGACAAATAGTAAATAAGAGATAAAAATCGTGTAAACCTACAACCAATGTTAAAAGCAACATCTAAATGTGATACAATACAAAAATAGCAACAAGTGTAAAACAAGGAAAGACGAAACCAACAAATATATATAACAAAAACCACGATAAAAATTTGTGTAAAAGAACAAATATTTATATATAATATATATATACAGTATATACAATGAACAAAACTAACCCAGGTGTAAATGACCTAGGTCAGATTCCCATCACGGCGTGTCGAAACCCGGTGAACAGTTGTCACTCCTTTAGGTTTTAGCTCTGAGAGGATTTCCTCCTCAGTGATTTTGAGGAGGCCAAACTCAGTGATCACACCACGAGAGGAATTAAACGTTTTGTGGGGAGTGACTTCAACAGCCACCCCACCAATTTCTTTGACATTCAGGAGCAGTTCCGAGTGTTTCGAACAAGCGGTCTCAACCTACAAGTCGCCAGATCGTAAGCGCTTGACGTATTTCGGCTTTCCCACAAGACCTTTCAAACCTTTGTTTACGAAAAATGGGGGCATTTCCCCAAGTGCCTGATCACCCGTGCAGTGAATGATCAGGAATGTTGGGAACGATACAGACAAAGAATACGACAGCGTTGATGACAGAGACGAGAAAGATGGGGACTCATGTCGAGCCCTCTTTGCGGCATTGATCGCATTATTTTCATCATCAACTCGCATGGGTTTTTTTGTGTGGTTCAGTGCCCACTGTCCCCACCCTCCACGGAGCCCAACAAGGGGACGCCCAGTCACGCACCAGGGATACGCAGGCACTATACCCACACAGACAGTGAGCAAAGCCCTCGCAAAGAAATATAAGTAAAATAAAAAGAGAAACTGCAAAACGAAAACATTTTACACAAAAGAAACAAAACGTAAAATAACAAAATTGTGAAAGACCAAACTGGCCTTACCAAGAAAGCATAACTTCAAAAGGAAAATAAGTTGTGAGGAAACTTGCAAACCTGTACCCGGACCGTGGGCAAGGTTACTCACCGCTCTGCATAGCTGACCCTAGCAGGACCTGCCCACCAGCCGATTACTCCTGGGGGAGCCACCCCAGGAGTTCCCGTTTACCAGAAGCAGAGGCCAAAGCAGTGTATAGTAGAGTCCCCGGAATCTGCTGCCCAGCCCCGTGACAGACAGGCTCCCCAATGGCAAGGCGGCCAAAGGGGACCCCGGCAGTCATGAGCTGAGGAATGAAGATGGGGACCCTCGAGCAACTACCAGGATCCTCCTTTCCTGCGATATTTTTCCCATTTTTTCCTGCGACTGTTAGCCGTGCGGTCTCCGTGCACGGCTAACAGGCAGGCGAGCGTTCAGGAGCCTGTGAAGGCAACCGAGTCAACGTAACCTTCACAGGGTGGTCCCCTCACCACGTACAGTAGCTCGCACAGAGGGATCTCAGGTTCGAGTCACACCTGAGCCAGCGTTCTCTGCCAAACTACCTGCCCTCGGTTCCTTTCGAGGGGGACATCGATAGCCTGGAAAGACAGCCGTCCGTCGGATGGGATGCAAAGCCGTGGCCCCTGGTGTGAGAGAGTCATACCCTGTGCACTTTAAGTAACAGCTGGATAACCATGAGGGAAATCTACTATCTCTCTCCTAACAGCTGTCGAGTGGGTTCCCTACCCCCAGACTTTAGAAGTCCTTGTTACCTGGCCATTTAACCCATTGTGTACAAAAAATGTCTCTCAGAGGTAAAACAGCCCAACTGCTTCTAATTATTGTACTTGACCAATCATTACTCCTAATAATTTAAATATAGAGACCAATCACTACTTTTAATAACTGAATTGTAGAGACCAACTATTACTTCCAATAATTGAACTGTAGAGACCAATCATTACTTCTAGTAATTGAACAGTAAAGACTAACACTACATCTAAATTTTTGCCTGATGAAGCTCTGCATCTACTAATATGGCATGTAGAGCCTAACCAGGCATAGTAAAGCTCTATAGTATAACTAAGAATATTCTTTATAGAAGTCATTCTCTACCTCGAAAAACTTTGTGCGAAGAGGCTATTCTTTACTTCTGAATAATTTCGTAGATAGAGGATATTCCCCACTTCTAATAAACTTAGTGTGAGGAGATTACCTCTAGATCAAGCTATTGAAGGTAGAGTGTAATCTCTATCATTTTGAGAGTTTTAACCAATGCATCAAGAACTGTAAATTCTCAACCAATTTTTAATTCTTTAAGAGTTTTGCCAGTTTCAAAATCATACTCATTTAAATTAATATAGCTGTATTTTGTCAATTGGATCAATTCCAGACAAAGAAATTATATATTCCTTTGAGATACAATGAAGGTTATTAGTACCAAGCATAAATGAAACAAACATTATTACTAATACCAGCTATATTGGATCAAGAATGTACAACCACATACCAGAAGAACTGAAGACAATAAGGCCACTCCATGTCTTCAAAAGAGAACTGAGCGGGGGTGGCTCAGTCGGTAGAGCGCCAGGCTCGTAATCTGTAGTTCCCAGGTTCGAGTCCCAGCTGGGTCAGCGTTGAGATTTATCTCCGCAAAATTCCCCGCCCTGCCCACGGTCAGCAGGGGACACCGATGGGCTTGGAAAGACCGCCGTCCGTCGGATGGGGCGTTAAGCCGTGGCCCCGTGTGCGGGAGAGCAATACCCTGTGCACGTTAAAGAACACGCTGGATGGCCTTGACGGGAGGCTACCATCTGTCTCCCAACAGCTGTTCCAGTGGGTCCCCTCCCCCAACCTTCTCTGAGCCTTCGGGGTCCATGTGACCTGGCCATTTAGCCCATGGTGTGCAAAAAAGTGCCGCTCAGAGGTAAAACAACCCAACCCAAAACAGAACTGTACAAACGGATTGCAATAAAATAGTGCAGATAGTTTTTATTTCATGCTACTTTTAATGCCACTTTTGTGCATTACCTAACATGTATTATTAACATTGTTAATCCAGCACACAAGTTTCGACTTATGCTGGATGTTTATTTCATAGATTGATGTATTGGGAATTATTGTTTAACTCTTTCAATCTAATAACTTCTTGATGTAAAGCAGCCACTCTCTCATGCTAATTACTTGATGTAAAAAAGTCATTCTTTCAATGAAATAACTTGATGTAAAGAAGATATTCTCTCTCTATAATAACTTGGCATAAGGAAGCTATTTCCCATTCTAATATCTTGATGAAAAGAAGCTATTAATCATTCTAATAAATTGGTGTAAAAAGAGTCCCTCTCTCAGGGTAATAACCTAATGTAAAAAAAGCAATCCCTTTCTCAGCCACTTAAAATACTTCGTGTAAAGAAGCCACCTTCTCCCTGTAATAAATTTGTGTAAAGAAGCCAACCTTCTCCCTGTAATAAATTTGTGTAAAGATGCCAACCTTTCCCTGTAATAAATTTGTGTAAGGAAGCCACCCTCTCCCTGTAATAAATTTGTGTAAGGAAGCCAATCTCTTATTCTAAACTTCATGTAAAGAAATCATTCTCTCATTCTAATACTTGGGGCAAAATATCTTCTATCTCCTAGTAATAATCTGATCTAAAGAGGCCACTCTAGACCTGTGATAACTTTGAAACAGCCACTTTCTACTAACAACTTAGTCTGGATGAAGAATGCAGTATAGCAGACTAAAAATATGCTCGTATCGACACAATTATCGATCAGTTCTTTCGATGAGAATTTTACTTCTTAGTTTTGAATTGAGAGCTCAATATTCGTTCAGACATATCTGATCTCTTGATATTTCCCAGAATGAGGTTCTTTTAGTTTCGTCAGATACGGTAAAGTAAGTTCAGCAGCTAAAATGATCCAAAGTTAAAAAGAGGGAGCAAAGAAAAACAACCTCATCCAAATCCGAGAGATGATAGTAATTTGAAATGCTGAGAAAAGAAAATATTGGTTTGTGGTGAAGGGATTGTGTTAGAGGAATAGAGTGGTTTTATTTTTCGATAAGAGTAGAAGTACGTCTAGATATCCTGTATTTATCGAAGCTGAGTTTAGAAAATAACCAAAGTCTTGTTTAATACAATCTGAAGGAGGAAAGCAAACCGTGTATGAACTATATAGATGCTTCAAAAATTCCTAATAAAAAATAGAAAAAAAAAAAAACAATAACTTTAGATGTAATATTAGATTTACAATACGCCACTTTTGATAATACGTTTCAGGGCAATGGAACCATGAGTGATGATCAATCTGATCTTGTTTCGCACAATTTAATATCAAATGTCTATGAAAATCACTACAGATACGAAATGCTTCTTCTTCAAGAGATTTCAACATGATGGAATTTCGGAGATGCATAAGAATACACTCTGTTTCCAAAAGTATTGCGATACTTCCATCTATGATTGGTTCTGTCTGTAGGTCTCCGGGCTCGTAATCTATAGTTCCCAAGTTCCAGTATCAACGTAGGGATTTATCTTCGCTAAACACAAACCCTGACACTAGGTCAATAGAGGAACCTATGGGCTAGCAAATGCCGCCGTCCTTCGGATGAAGTGTAAAGCCGTGGGCCATGTGTGTAAGAGTCATACTCTCTGCACATTAAAGAACATTCTGGATGGCCTTGACGGAAGGTTACCATCTGTCTTAACAATTGTCCAGTGGGTCTCCTCCCTCAATCTTTTCTGAGCCCTCGCGGTTCTTTTGCTCTTGCCATTTAGCCCATTACGTGCAAAAAAGTACTGCTTAGATGTAAAATAACCCAAAAGTTCTTATAGTATCCGAGGATTCTTACCTTTAATCCAGTAACAGCTGAATCATCATATCTTTATCAGATTTTAGCATTATACGAAAAAAAATAATAAATTTGAAATTAGGAAGAAGAAAACACGAAAGAGAAATAAAAACTTGATAAAAAATATCTTTAAAATATAGGGATAGGGGCATAATATTCCTCGCAGAGATAAGAATGCAGAAGCAGGTCATTTTAGCTTGGTTAATCTTCAGTGCAGAAGAAATAAACTTAAAATTGATCAATTGTAAATATTATTGTGGATACGTTTCATTTCAGCTGTCTTTAAATTCAAAACATTTTGATGAGAAATGGTAGTACATGAGAAGAATAGTGAAAGAATTTAATTCGCTCTTCGTCTCATTCTTCCGTGCTCTTCCCTAAACAGAATTAAAATTTGTCAGTGCTTGACGCAGCTCGTAATTCGAGCTCTGTAAGTTTTGCTGGTTGAAATGCGAGCTAAGCAAACGTGATTACGGGTAATTTTGTTTGTCTGAGTGGAAGGCAGAGAGAGCTTTTGGTTACTCTATCTGTCTGGATACGAGGAAGCTAAACAAACGGGTTCTAAGTAACGAAACAATTTAATGAGGTGGCTCCATTACCAGGGATGTTTATGAAATACAAAACAGATTTGTTAAGAAAACGGAGAAACCATTTCAGTGCTACACAGTGAGCAACTCCGGGTATAAATGTGTCTAGACTGAAATATTCGTAGCTCAGCGTTTCGGTATTGTTTAAATTAAGTGTTCTTGTTAGCCAATGGTAAAAGTATAAACCTATAATCATAGCTTTGATGTTAATGTACGTTTCATTTAAAACTCGCTTTAAAGAGCTTTGAAAGAAATAAATCTTATTGAACTTCTTCCTAACTAGTACTAAACTGAGGTTAGTTAGGGAATTGGAAGTTACTGCAGACACAATTTGGTTTGTTATTTTGAAGAAACAATTTCCTTTCAGCCTGTAGAGTTGCCTTAAGTTGCGTTTAGATAGTCGAAACAATTCACATCCAAACTATGAAAATACTGATGGATCAATATCAGTGGCGTAGTGAAAGTGGTAATCTGAGCCGATCTATGAGAATTGTCGAAACTTCATCCACACGGTATCAGTCTCCATATTAGTGGAATAGGGTGAATGGTAATTGGGGAGACTGAGAATGTGCAGTTGTGCATCGACAGTTCTCATGTATCATAAATTAACTGACAGGTCATTTAGCATACAATCTGTGATAAATGACAAAGCTTCAACTACCCAATGTCCTAGTCTCTACATTAGTAGGATAGCGTGGGTTGGGTTGTTTTACCTCTGAGCGGCACTTTTTTGCACACCATGGGCTAAATGGCCAGGTCATATGGACTCCGAAGGCTCAGAGAATTGGTTGGTTGGTTGTTTGGGGTTTATTGGCGCAATAGCAACTAAGGCTATATTGCGCCAAACAAACGATAAAAAGGGTAAAAGACATGAAACCCACAACCAAAGTTAAAAAGAACACAAACGAAACGACAAAAAATCGATAAGTAAAAAGTGTAAAAAGAAACAACAAGAGTAGAAGTTAACAATAAAAATGGGTGTATAGGACCTATGTAAAATTGCAAACAAGAGTAAAAACTAGAAAATATAGTAAAAATCAGAGACGTGTAAAATAACCAGTAAAACGTAAAAAGTCAAAAACAGGAGATAAAAACGATTCATCAGATAAAAGATGGCCGAGTGTAAGAGGCTCAGCCATAAAATTGTGGAAAGTAAAATACAATTTACGTTCAAGGTTAAAAGCAGGACACCGAATTAAAATATGTTTCACAGTTAAAACGGTGTCACAAAACTCGCACTTAGGTACTGCGTCCGCCTTAAGTAGAAAAGAGTGGGTTAAAAACGAGTGACCTAAGTGGAGCCGAGAAAGGACAACTTCCTCCTTACGATTCCTGCGGAAACAAGACTGCCATGGTTTGACGATAGGTTTGATCTCAAAGAGCTTGTTGGTAAGCTGTTCTGACCAAGATCTCTGCCACTGTGCCCGGAGCTCATTGGAAAAACGCTGCCGGAAATCCAGATAGGGAACCGGCAAAGGAGAGTCGGACAGGGGCATGGCTGACCTGGCAGCAGAATCTGCCAAATCATTGCCCCTGATTCCGACATGACCGGGCACAACAGAAGAAAATCGTGGTGGTGGTTGCCAGACGATGGAGCTGCTGGCGGATCTTGGAGAGAACAGGGTGAGACCGATGCCTCACTGAGATCAAAGCCTGTAGCGAGCTAAGCGAGTCGGTGTAAAGAACACACCGACGATGATGCTTAGCTGCTATGTGGTCCAAGGCAATGCTGATAGCATGCAACTCAGCAGTGAAGATGGAACACTGCTGTGGGATCTGGTCTGCAATGATTACATCAAAGCAGACCATGGCTGATCCCACGGAAGTGCCTGACTTCAAGCCATCTGTGAAGACAGTCAAGAAGTCCGGGTGCTCAGCACGATGGCTGGCAAAGAGTTGCCGGTACACACAGTCGGGTGTAAAGGCCTTCCCCGTCCTCCACAGGGAAAAATCGCAGGAAGGGGAAACAGCGAGTCAAGGTTGAAGTGGCTCAGCTGTCGACTGTGCGATGCTATCGAGACTGGTGTTGATGTCTCGCAGGTAACCTCCGACACGCAAACCGAAAGGACGAGTGGCAGTCGGCCGATTCTGGTATAAAGTTTCTCACTTCGGACTGAAAACGCAGTCCCAAGTGGGATGGCCTGGCAGGGATCGCAATTTTGCTGCATACTGCAGGGACAACTGCTGACGGCGAATAGAAAAAGATGGTTCATCGGTCTCAACATAGAGACTCTGGACCGGTGAAGTGCGGAAGGCCCCCGTGCACACACGGAGGGCCTGATGATGGAGGGGGTCCAGCACCTTCACCACCGATACCCGGGCGGAGTCATACACCTGGGATCCAAAGTCCAGTTTCGACCAGACAAGTGCACGGTAGAGGCGGAGCAAGGAACATCGGTCCGCCCCCCAAGAGAGGGAGGAGAGGACCTTGATGATGCTCAATGCCCGCGTGCACTTGGACCTGAGATGTCGAATATGTGGTAAAAAGGTCAATTTCCGGTCGAAGATGAGACCGAGAAACTTGGTCTCCGCCACAACTGGAATGATGTTACCCCCGAGCCGCAGTTCGGGGTCCAGATGAAGATTACGCTTGTGGCAAAAGTGCACACAAGCGGTCTTCTGTGGGGAGAACCGGAACCCATTGGCCGTCGCCCAAACCGAGAGATTGTTCAGGGCAGTTTGCAGTTGTCGTTCAATGACCATCATGCTGGACGATGAGCAAAAGATGCTAAAGTCATCAAAATAAAGGGCATTGCCTACAGTCGGAGGAAGTTGCAGTGTAATGGAATTTATCTTGACAGCGAAAAGCGTAACACTCAGGACACAGCCTTGTGGCACCCCCTGTTCTTGGGGGAAAGGCCGCGACAGAGTGTTGCTGACACGAACTCGAAAAATACGAGAAGATAAAAAGTTTGCAATGAAGATCGGCATGTGACCTCGCAAGCCGAAGCTGTGAAGGTCGCGAAGAATGCCGAATCTCCATGCCGTGTCGTACGCCTTTTCGATGTCGAATAAAATGGACACCAGGTTCTCTCGACGTAAAAAAGAATTCCTGATCGCCGATTCAAGGAGGATCAGGTGGTCTACAGTAGACCGGTGCCTGCGAAAGCCACACTGGGTGTTGGAAAGAAGGCCGTGATGCTCCAAATACCAGGCCATCCTGGTATTTACCATCCTTTCCAACACCTTGCAGACGCAGCTCATCAACGCAATCGGACGATAATTCGAAGGAATCTTGGGATCTTTTCCTGGCTTAGGGAAGGCCAAGACGATGGCCTCCCGCCAGGAGTCCGGAAACTGCTCCTCGATGAAAATACAGTTCAAGAGTCGGAGCAGTCGACCCTTACTCGATGGTGAGAGATGTTCGAGCATGGCATAATGGACATTGTCTGGCCCCACAGCAGATGCACGAGAAGCGTGCAGAGCAAGGCGAAGCTCCTCCGCTGTGAATGGCCTGTTGTAAGACTCCAGGCCATTCAAATGGAAGGACAGCGGAGAGCGTTCGGCCCTGCTCTTCTGGGCCAGAAACTCGGGGGAGTACGAGGAAGATGAGGAGATGGAGGAGAATGATTCCCCCAGAGTGTCGGCAATTGCACGAGGATCAGCAATTGCCTGTCCATTGTGCTCCAGGATCGATAATGAGTGGGACGTGTACTTCCCACCCATCTTCCGGACCTTATCCCACACAACCTTAGAACTGGTCGTGCAGGTGATAGAAGACGTATATTTCATCCAAGATTCCTTCTGGTCTGGCGCCGGACGAAACGGGCTTTTACCCTGGCGCGTTTGAATGCTTCGAGGTTGGGGGACGTCGGATATCTCCGAAACACCCCCCAAGGCTTGTTCTGAGCCTTATGAGCTGTGGTGCAGTCGGGATTCCACCACGGTTTTGGGAACCGTGGAAACCGAGTCGAGGTCTGAGGAATAGTAGAGGCAGCTGCATGGACGATGCAATCCGTCAACTCCGCCACTGCGACATTGATGGGCTCCTGGCTGACAGAGTGATCATCAAGCTCAGACAAGAGCTCGAAGCCACTCCAGTCAGTCCAATCAAGCCTCCACCGGGAGACACGCGAAGGGATGCAGGGCCCCCCACGAGAGATGGTGCACACCACGGGGAGGTGATCGCTTCCATATGGATTGTCCTCGACCTCCCATGTAAAGAGTGGAAGGATCGAGGAGGAGCAGATGGTGAGGTCAATGGCAGTGAGAGAGCGGGTTGGGGAATGAAAGTAAGTACTGACACCGGTGTTCAACAGGGAGAGAGACGGCTCCAGGAGCCAATGCTATAGGACCCGGCCCCTCCCGTTGGTGTCAGCACTGCCCCAAAGTGGACTGTGTCCGTTGAAGTCCCCCATGATGAGGAAGGGGGACGGCAGCTGCGAGACGAGGTCATCAAGGTCGTCCCGGAAAACGATGCATCCGGGTGGGAGATAGACAGAACAGACAGTCAACGAAAATCCCACAAAGAGGCGGATGGCTACCGCCTCTAAGTTCGTGATAAGGGGAATGACCTGGAATGGAGAATGGTTGCTCACGAGGATGGCAACACCTCCGTGGGCTGGACCATCTCCATCCCGGTCCCGGCGAACAAGAGAAAAGTGCTGGACAGTGGGATTGTTGGCTGTCTGTAAGAATGTCTCCTGAAGGCACACGCAGAGGGGTTCGTGTGCCCTCATGAGGATCTAGATGTCGTCAATATTCCTCTGGAATCCACGACAGTTCCATTGAAGGAGTGTGGCCATCTCAGGTCTTTGAAGAATTGGCGGACGACTTTCGTTTTATTTTAACCGTCGCCAGCGACGGTTTTGTAAAAATGGGGCGGTCGGTGTCCATGTCCTCAGAGTCGTCCGAGCAACATGGATCAGAGACCGCCGAACGAGGAGGTAAAATTTTCTTTTTGGGCCCCGGCGGGGGCCCCTTGGGTTTTGTAGGTCTTGCTGTCTGTGGGCGAGGTGGAGGGGGCCTTCCGGAGGTGGAAGTAGAAGGCACAGACACAGGAATAGAAACCGGTGTCGATGTCGAGATTGACACCGACGTCGGCTTCGCCTGCGTCAAGAGGTACTTAGCAGCAGGCAAGATAGATTCAGCTGGTGGAACGCTGATGTCGGTCTGCACCGCCATGGAAGCCATCTTAACGACAGGCTTTCCGACCACCCCACCGGCATAGGAGACCTTGCCAGGTGGGGCAGGCGGTGCAGCGAGCTTTCTCGCCTCTGGATAGCTGATGTTTTTTGGAGGGTCTTCAGACGCTGTACCTCTTTCTCCTCCAGCCGCTTCGGACAGTCACGGGAGTACGCCGGATGTTCACCACGGCAGTTTACACAGCATGCCTTTTCTGCTGTGCAGTCAGGTTCAAGGTGATCCTGACTGCCACAACGAGCACAGGTGGGCTTGCCCCGGCATGCGGTGCGGGCATGGCCAAACCTCTGGCATTGAAAGCAACGCAGAGGATTGGGGATAAATGGCCGCACCTCGCAGTGTAAGTATCCTGCCTTGATGGAAGTAGGCAGGCGTGGTGTGTTGAAAGTTAGAATAAGTACCCGGCTGGGCTCTAACTTTCCATTACGGCGTGAAGAAACCCGGTGGACTGCGATCACTCCCTGGGCCGAAAGCTCCGAGAGGATTTCCTCCTCAGAAACCTTGAGGAGGCCCCACTCGGAGATCACGCCCCGGGAGGAATTGAGCATCTTGTGTGGAGTGACTTCGACTGCCACTCCACCAATCGCTGTAACCTTTAATAGAAGCTCCGAATGCTTGGAGCACGCAGTCTCCACCTGCAAGTCACCAGATCTTAGACTCTTGACAGATTTTGGCTCTCCCGCAAGACCTAGAATACCCTTATTTATAAAAAAAGGGGATGTGTCTCCAAGAACCTGATCACCCGTAGAGTGGATGATCAGGAACTTCGGAGACGGAGACACAGACGAAGACGAAGCAAAGACAAAGAATTTGGGGGTTCATGGCGAGCCCTCTTGGCGGCATTGACAGATGAATTTTGAGTTGTGGAACTCATGTTTGTTTTAGAAAATTCAGTGCCCGTTGTCCCCACCCACCATGGAGTCCAACAAGGGGACACCCAGTCGGGCGCCAGGGCTGCCCGGGCACCATACCCATACAGGCAGTGAGCCAAGCCCACACAACAAAACAAAAAGAAAAGAAAAAGAGAAGTGGTGGGAAACTCGTCGGAGTTCCCACAAAAGAAAAGAAGCAACAAAGCAATAAAGTGTGAGGCAAGAGCTGGCCACACAAAAGAGAGAAAACTACAAAATTAGTAAATGTGTGGGGAAACTCGCAAACCGTTGTCCGGACGGTGGACAAGGTTATTCACCGATCTGCAGAGTTGACCCTAGCAGGACCAGCCCACCAGCCGATTGATCCTGAGGGGGCCACCACAGGACCTCCCGTTTACCTGAAGCAGAGGCCAAAGCAGTGTATAGCAGCGGCCCCGGAAGTCGCTGCCCAGCCCCGTGACAGACAGGCTCCCCAATGGCAATACGGCCAAAGGGGACCCCACCAGTCATGAGCTGGGGTGAGAAGACGGGGACCCCTGAGCAACTGCCAGGATCCTCCTTTCCAGGGACACAGGTCTCCGCGCATGGCAAACACGCGGGCGAGCGTTTAGGACCCTGTGAAGGTAACCGAGCCAGCGGAACCTTCACAGGGTGATCCCCTCACCACGGACAGGCTCTCGCATCGAGGGGGCTCAGAGAAGGTTGGGGGAGGGGACCCACTGGAACAGCTGTTGGGAGACAGATGGTAGCCTCCCATCAAGGCCATCCAGCATGTTCTTTAACGTGCACAGGGTATGGCTCTCCCGCACACGGGGCCACGGCTTAACGTCCCATCCGATGGACGGCGGCCTTTCCAAACCCATCGGTGTCCCTTACTGACCGTGGGTAGGGCGGGGAATTTTGCGGAGATAAATCTCAACGCTGACCCAGCTGGGACTCGAACCTGGGAACTACAGATTACGAGCCTGGCGCGCTACCGACTGAGCCACCCCCGCCCCAGGATAGCGTGAATGGCAATTGGGGACTCTATGAGAAAATGTAGTAGTGCATCAACAGTTTTCATAGATTACAAGTTAATTGACAGATCATTAACATACAATCTATGAGAAATATTAAAGCTTCCACATAGTGTCATAGTCTCCACATTAGTGGGAAAGCGTGAATGGTAATTGGGAAGACTGAGATTGTGCAATTGGACATCAACAGTTCTCATAGATCACAAGTTGATTGAGAGGTTATTAACATACGATCTAAATTGTCATGTTATATTATACTGTTTCTGAATTTATCAGCTTTCTTTTCGGAGTTGTTTAAGAGATACTTATTTTACTAAAGGTTTTTAAATAATACTTGTTATTTAGATTTATATACTAGGATCTCCATAGCCCATGGCTGTATGAGGATTTTGTATGTTTATATGTATGTATATTAATTATTATAATTTAAATTTATAAATCAGTCAAAATTTTTTCTTTAAATACCTTATTTAATACATTATTGAGCTCTGATTCTGATTTCGTGTTGACACAATGTGAAAAAGTTGAAGCCATTGGAAATATTGAAGTTACTGAATATATGTAGTATAATTCAACATTTTTATACAGTACATGAATAAACAAATATCTATTATGGTGAACTGATTCTCGAACCGTACCTCGATAATGTAATACCGAACTCAAATATAAATACTGGTAATTTTGGGTTTCATCTCTTCTGGTATGTTGGGAGTAATAAACGTTTTATAAGAAAAAAGCAGTTTACGTAAAAAAACAAATCCTAAAGATTAATTCAAATATGTTTCTAATAATTCATTATAGAGGAAGTCAGACGAATAATGATGGGGTTTTCGGGGAGCACTGACCCTGATAAATCAGTCAAATTTTTTTTCCTTAAATACCTTAGTTAATAAATTATTGAGCTTTAGCCTCTTAGAATACAACAAGAGCCAGAACATTATGACCGCCTGCCTAATTTGATGTTGGTCCTCCACATGTCTCCAAAACATCTCATACCCAGCAAGGCATGGACGCTACAAAATTTTGAAAGTACACAAAAGGCTTCTCATTGATTGTTGTATATGTACATTTCCTCTGTGGGGCGGGGGTGGCTCAGTCGGTAGCGCGCCAGGCTCGTAATCTATAGTTCCCAGGTTCGAGTCCCAGCTGGATCAGCGTTGAGATTTATCTCCGCAAAATTCTCCACCCTCTCCACGGTCAGTAGGGGACACCGATGGGCTTGGAAAGGCCGCCGTCCGTCGGATGGGACGTTAAGCCGTGGCCCCGTGTACGGGAGAGCCATACCCTGTGCACGTTAAAGAACACGCTGGATGGCCTTGACGGGAGGCTACCATCTGTCTCCCAACAGCTGTTCCAGTGGGTCCCCTCCCCCAACCTTCTCTGAGCCTTCGGGGTCCATGTGACCTGGCCATTTAGCCCATGGTGTGCAAAAAAGTGCCGCTCAGAGGTAAAACAACCCAGCCCAAACAACATTTCCTCTGCTCAAACCGTTTAACTACGTCACAGAGAACACGACGTTCTACCGTTACATTCCCATAGCCCCGTGCAATATCGTGCAACAGTTCCTGACAGATGAATTGGCAGGGATAGTTCGATTCTATTGCCACTAAGGAGCCTTGATTTGACCTCCCTGAATTTTTTTCTTCTGGGGCTTTGTAAAGAATTATATTTACATGGAAAAAATTCAAGACCTAAATTATTTGATAGCCATAATAAGAGAAAAAAATGAGCAAGTAACAAGAGATGTGCTGAAGTGTGTATGGCATGAAGTGGAATACCTCTTAGATACAACAAGAGCAAGAACATTATGATCACCTGCCTAATATGATGTTGGTTCTTCACATGTCTCCAAAACAGCTCTTACCCAGCAAGGCATGGACGCTACAAAAATTTTAAAGGTATCTGGTGGTATCTGATGCCAACACGTTACCAGCAGATCCTTTAACTCTAGCAAGTTACATGGTTGAGCCACGCAGATTGGATATGCTGTTCCAACACAAACCACAGATGCTCGATTGGATTGATGTCTGGAGGAATTTGGAGGCCAGGGCAATATCTGGATATTTCCAGGTATTGCCCTGGCCTACAAATGTCCGCAAACCATTTTCGAACAATCCGGGCAGTATGGCATGGCGCATTATCCTGCTAAAAGAAGGCACTATGAGAAAGAAATACTCCTGCCATGAAAGGATATACCTGGTCTGCAATGATATTTTGGTAGGTGGTAGACATTATATTTTCCTGCACATGAATGACTGTACCCAGGGTTTCCCAGCAGAACATTGGCCAAAGATTACATTGATCAAAGCATTACAATTCCTCCACTGGCTTGTTTTCTTTCCATGTGCCACCATTTCCCCAGGTAAACAATGCACACGGCCGTCCACATGGCCATCCACATGGTGTAGGAGGACACATTAAAGGAAACCAGATTTATCGGACCAGACGACCTTCTTCCAATCATTCAAGGTCTAGTTTTGATGCTTACATGTCCATTGTAGGCGCTTTCGATGGTGAACCAAGGTTAGCATGTGAACTTGGAGCGGCCTCGGCTACGCAGCCCTATTTTCAGCAGGGTTCAATGTACTCTGTGTTGTGCTACATTGCTCCCGTCACAGCATTCAAATTATGATAGTGTTGCGCCACAGCATCCCTTCTGTTGGCTTGTACTATACGGGATAGCCTTCGCTCACTTCTATCATCAATGAGCCGTAGTCGGCCCACACCTTGCTGGTGGTTCATGGTTTTTCCCTCCTCGGATCACTTTTTAAAGGTACTAACCATGGCTGACCGTGAGCTCCCCCCCCCCCCCCATAAGCCTTGCCATCTCGGAAATGTTCTGATCCAGTCGTCTGGCCATTACAATTTGGTTTTTGCCAAACTCACCTAAGTCCGCTGCAATTCCCATCTGTAGAACAAGAATAACACTGATTAACAGAGCTCAGTATCAGGTGTTATTTATACCGTTTCATGACCTTCAAACGGCCGTCGTTTACCTGCAGTTGCTTCGATTTGCATAAAGACACGCTGATCATACTATTTTGACTCTTCAGTGTATATGCAGGATCACGAACGATGCACAAGTGTAAATTCAAAGTATTTGTGGTAGGCGTTCATTTGAAATATTACTTTCTTGAATATCTATATTATATTATTTTCCCATACATTCTCGAAATCTCCACCATTAGTTTTCCGATACCCTTTATAATGTAATTTCGTGCAAATAGGCCCGGATATAGGATGAGAGGCATCGCCCTCCACTTTGAGAATGCTAGAAAGGGTAACGGAGGCCAAAAACGTGTGTTTTATTAACGTTTTTATCCATTTTTAGTATGTTCCGTGAAATTTTTAAAACTCTCTAAAACGAAGATGAAAATGTTACACTGTAATCCAGTCTAAAATCCAATCTCTTGCTCTATACCCTTTTCCGGCTTGATTGCGTCGTTTCCCACATATCTTTAATTTCTAGATATCAGGACATCGGACACTTTGAAAAACCGCCTTCCATCGGATAGGAGATTAAGCCATGGGCTCGCATACGGAAGAGCCATACCCTGTGCACGTTAAAGCTGCATAGCCTTGACGGAAGGCTACCATATGTCTCCCAACAGCTTTTCAATGGGTCCCTTCCCCGAAACGTCTCTGAGCCCTCGGAATCCTTGTAACCTGACCATTTAGGTTATTGTGTTAAAAAAAGTGCCAATCTAAGGCAAAACAAACTAACTCAAACCTGATTCTTTCTTTAAATTATTATGCTACAAAGAACTTCCTACGAATGAGATTTGTGAAATTACATGAAACATTATTACGCTTCCAGTGAATCAAGTGTGTTGAACGAGAATTTTGCACTAAAATGTAAACTAAGTTCCCAGAGGACAAACATCATGTAGGGTTCATATTTGTATAAAAAATTTCAGGCATATCATTCAAAGTTGCATATATCTGTGTTACATACTTTTTGAACTGTCTCCCTGGCCGAGTAGTTAGCACGCTTGACTACTGATCAAATGGACATGGGCTCGAACCCCAGGAAAGGCATTGGTGTTTGTGTTGCTTCTCTTCTGCGGTACCGCCATCCTCACAGATCTTCTATTATGGCGTATTAAACTGGCAGGCTCCTGTCAGATCTCTGTGGCATGCAGCTGCTTTAGGGGATTTTTGACTTGATTAGAAATGAAAAGATTCACGGAAATGAAATATATTATTTTTGAACGAAATGTTTAGTTTTCATTCCTAGTAAAACCGAAAGAATTTTTTTTTGCTTTAAATCCCTGCTCTCTAAGCTTATACAAAATGGAAAACTTTATAGAAACGAAAAATTAACGTTTTTTGAAACATTTAATTTTGAAAATATAAAATACTTTAGTTTTCAATTATAATATTAGAGGGAAGAATTTAAAGTTCGTAACACGTTAATTGATACGTTACATAACAAAGTTTCACTTTCACTTCTCCTTAGGGAAACATAAAAAAGTTCGTAAAAATATCAATTTAAACTTCTAAAGTTTGCTATTATAAATTACCCAGAAGGCGTCTTTCATAATGCTACTTGATTCTGTTGAAGCTCTCATGAGTGAGAAGCACTTCTTAAGTTCTTTGTAAAAAGTAATTACGCCTTGCACATAATGTTTCTCGGATCTTTAGCACAAAAGAAAGAACTTGATCAAATACTAGTTCGTGAAAGTCGTTTTAAAAATAGACTATTTATGTTTGCTGTTAAATAAGTCTTCATAATTTATTGATGGGACTCGGCAAAATGGGATTTAACAAACTGCATTTTGGGTATTGATTTTGGTAGTTATAAAGCATCCATACAAGTTATTCAAAAATTTAAAATTATGTAGTTGACAATTAAAATATCAATATCGAAAAATATAGCTGATTTTATTTAATCTGCAAAGGTCATTCAAATAACGTCAACAAAAAATGCTGTTCTGCTCACACTAAAAGGAAAATATGCATGTAAGCGTTATAGTCTCTGTTACGTTCGAGACATTTTCGTCAACCATGAAATAATAACTAGATTCCTGGAGAGAAGTTTTGTGTTTGGTAGTGAAGACACTCGTACACTGCCGTTTTGGCTTCTTCATATGACGAAAAGTGACATCTTCTTAGTCTGTCTTTCAGCGACCGAAAAAGAGGATAATCACTCGCCTCTGAGTCTGGTGAATTTGGAAGATGAAGTGACATTTCAGACTTCATCTCCTGTATCTGCTCCACCGTAGAACGATAGACGTGAAGCTGGGAATCGTCTTGCTGTAGTCATCAGGCACGTCCCAGATTTTAGTTTCTGGGAGGTCAGAAAAGTTTGTTCTTTTTTGGGGGGGAAGGGGGGGTCCGAAAATTTAGTGTCGTTGGAGGGTGAGAATAATACTTGAGTAGGTTTTCCCAATTACTAAAATTAAAATATTCTGCCAGGCAGGAAAAATTAAAATGATATTCTATGTGGAATTTGATTTTATAGGGGCTAAAACATTATACAAAGACAACAGTTTTTGGGATTTCAATAGAGATAGACAGGTTTGAGATTTGGTATAATACGATCGACTGTTGATTTGTTGGTTGTTTGCGGTTTTATGGGGCAAGAGCAGCGAAGGCTATATTGCGCCAAACAAAGATACATTAAGAGATAAAAGACTTTCAACCGTAACCAAAGTAAAAATGAACACAAAAACGGTAAAGACAGGGAAACAAAAGGGTACAAGAGAGGTGAGTATAAAAATGAGGAATGAAAAACACTAACGTGTATAAGTCAACAATAACGATGAGTCTGTAGGACCAATTTAAAATCAAAACCTAATGTATTATCTAGGGAACAATGTGTATCATAAACGAACCAGTATCATAACCAGTATCAGTGAAATAACCAGTATCATGTAAAAAGGCAAAGGCAGTAGGTAAAAATGATTCATCAGATAAATGATGTCCGAGTGTAAGATGCTCGGACGTAAAATCCTGAAAGTTAAAATAAAATCGGCGTTCAAGGTTAAAAGATGCATATTAGATTAAAATGTGCTTAACGGCTAAAACAGTGTCACAAAACTCGCACTTAGGTTCATTGTCCGCCTAAAGAATATGTGATAAACGAATGACCTAAGCAGAGCCGAGCAAGTACAACTTCCTCCTTACGAGTCTTGCGAAGATATGTATACATGATATGTATATATGTATATATGTTACTTAGATATGTATATATGCTACTTAATAATGTGTATATGTATATATGTTACTTAGTAATGTGTGGCAATCCCGGTGTTCCGCAATTCTGAGACTGCACTACACCTTGAGCGAGTTGCCACGAAACCACAATCCACTAGCCAGGGTACTATCTATCTGAGATCTTGCCTGCTGATATCTTGCATTGCTGCAGGAGAAGACCTGTAGAAGAGATAAACACTGCTTTTCAAAGCAAGCCTGTCTGTTGATATAATCATGAGGTGCAGTGAGTGGGAACTTTTAGAAATTTGAGTTGCCATGCCTAGGAATTGCGAAATCACTCACTGATTTTTGTCCGAAAAGCTGCCAAAATCATAACGGATGGTAAGTTTAGAATTTAGATGCCAAACTTTGAAGAATTCCTATCTTTTTGGGTCCTCCGCAGAAGAGACCCAGGCGTTCCCGTCGATGGACCATGCCTAATCGGGTCCCCAGTCCTTTCAGCATGACCCTCAACTTCGACCTCTCCATCGAGCCGGGCAATCGCAGCCCATTCGCTGTCTCGGTCATGACAATGCCGAGGCTGCATCAGAGTACACATGACCAGTGCCCTACCAAACCAAACCTACCGTACCATGACCAGTACCCTACCCTACCAAAGCCAGTCACCGGCCCTCCAAAAACCCCGACCGCCTACCGGGGCTTACAAGATGGGTTAGCCTACCAGGGCTTACAAGACTGCAGCACCCGGACCCCACTTCACAGAGGCACCCAGGCCCCTCCACCACGAAAGCCATATTCTGCCTAAAGTTCTCATGTGGAACTCTTAGTATGGCTTTTTCATTGATAAGTCAGTCGACCAGGTTAGATACTCCCGGTCGCGAGCCTTCAACTTCGTCCTCTCCATTGTGAGCAGGCCAAAGCACCCCAGTGAACAGTCCTCCAACCCACGATATCACTGAGACCGCATTGATGAGCCCACTGGACAGGGCCCTCCCAAGCCCTCTGCAGATCGTCAAGTACGGCCCAGCTTCGCTGGGGACAAGTCAATAAGCCAAGTCATTGTCCCTGGTGCCGATGTGACTGGGCACCCAACAGAATACATCGTGATGTTGGTGGCTGCCGGACGATGGAGGTGCTGGCGTATCTTGGAAAGAACAGGTTTAGGTAGAATCCTCATTGAGATCAAAGCCTGTAGCGTGCTAAACGAGTCAGTGTAGAGGAACCCCAACCATGATGCTTAGTCGCTATGTGGTCCAAGGCAATGCTGATAGCGTGAAACTCTGCAATGAAGATAGAACACTGCTCTGGGATCTGATGTGCAATGATTGCATTACAGCAGACCGTGGTAGAACCGACTAATGTGCCGGACTTCGAGCCAAGAAGTCTGGGTGTTCAGTACGATGGCTGTCAAAGAATTGCTGATACACGCAGTCAGGTGTAAAGGCCTTCCCAATTGTGCAAAGAGAAAAGTCGCAGATCACGGTGGTAATGGCTCGACTGTCGACTGGGTAACGCTATCGAGACTGATGTTGATGCGTCTGAGGTAGCCTCGGATAATACGACGGGCTTTTCGGGTGTAAGCTCCACTCGTAGAATTACGACTCATGCATCATGTAACATACTCAGCCAAAATTCTCCAAGAGTTTAGTCTGTTTTTTCCCTAAGTATTCAGAAATCGAATTCCACCACACATCTCTATCTTAGTGCCTGATTATAAGAAAAGAAGCAGAAAAATAAGGAAAAGTGAGAAACAAATCGTTCTAACAAATGAAAGAAAACTACAAATATAAATAAATCCGTGGGGAAACTTGTAAACCGTTGCCTGGACATGGATAAGGTTACTCACCGTCTGCACGGTGACCTTATGAGGACCTGCTCACCAGCCGATTGATCCCCCCGTTTACCTGAAGCAGAGGCCAAAGCAATGTATAGCAGTGGCCCCCGAATTCGGTGCCCAGTCTCGCGATAGAGAGGCTTCCCAATGGCAAAACGGCCAAAGGGGATGACTTTCAGTCATGAGCAGGTGAGAGAATACGGGGACCCCGAACAACTGCAAGGATCCTCCTTTCCAGGGACGCAGGTCTGGGACGGCAAACACGCGGGGGAGTGTTCAGGGCGCTGTGAAAGTACCCTAGACAGCGGAACCTTCACAGGGTGGTCCCTTCACCACGGACAGGAGCTCGCACCGAAGGGTCGATTCCAAGAGAAACATATAGTATCAGCAATCGTTTTCTTATCGAAAAAAATAATACTCAATTTTGATGTTGGTTGATTGTTTAGGGTTTTATGGCGCATTACCATCTAAGACTATAATGCGCCAAAGGAATGTCCAAAATGTAAAAAGATAAAAGTCATGAAACCCTCAACCAATATTTAAAAATAAACTAGAAATTTAACAAGACAAAGGTAGAACAATAAAATGACAAGTAGTGAATAACAATAAACAAATGTAGAAAGGTTTTGTAAAAATAAATAATATAATAATAAAATCATATATATAATAAACAGTAGAATAAAACTATAGACGAGTAAAATAACCTGTAAATTGTAAAAATTGAACGACAGCATTGAAACAACAATCATCTGATAACAAATGTTCGAGTGTAAGTGTCTCGGACGTAAAATCATGAAAAGTAAAATACAAACGTCGTCTAGATTAAAACGTGGGCAATGAATTAAAATATGATTAATAGTTAAAATGGTGTCGCAAAACTCGCATTTAGGTACGTCATCCGCCGGTAGCAGACACGAATGAGTAATAAACGAATGACTTAAGCGGAGCCGAGCAAGTTCAACTTCCTCCTTGCGATTCCTGCGGTAACAAGACTGCCATGGTTTGATGATAGGTTTGGTCTCAAAGAGCTTGTTGGTAAGCTGTTCTGACGAAGATCTCTGCCACGCTGCCCAGAGATCGTTGGTAAAACGCTGCCGGAAATCCAGATATGAAACCGGCAACGGAGAGTCGGATAGGGGCGTGATGACTAGGCAGCAGCACCTGCCAAGTCATTGCCCCTGATACCGACATGACCGGGCACGCTACAGAAGAGAATCGTGATTGTGGCTGCCAGACGATGGAGCTGCTGGCGGATCTTAGTAAGAACTGGGTGAGGTCGATGCCTCACCGAGATCAAAGCCTATAGCGAGCTAAGCGAGTCGGTGTAAAGCACACACCGACGATGATGGATAGTCGCCACGTTGTCCAAGGCGTGGCTGATAGCATGCAACTCTGCAGTGAAGATGGAACACTACAGTGGGATATGGTCTGCAATGATATCACCACAGCAGACCATGGCCTATCCCACTGATGTGCCGGACTTCGAGCCATCTGTAAAGACAGGCAAGAAGTCCGGGTACTCAGCACGATGGCTGGCAAAGAGTTGCCGGTATACACGGTCGGGTGTAGAGGCCTTCCCCGTCCTGCACAGGGAAAAAGCTAAATTTCAATGATGATAATTATAGTACTACATTTATAATATCAAAATACATATGCTTTTGCACATAATTTGGTTGGAAACGTAACCTTTTGTCAATTATTAAATATTTAAATATTTGTTTTCGGCATAAATATATGTGTTTGGTTTGGTTGTTTTGGGTTTTATGGCGCATCGGCGACTAGGCCATAATGCGCCAAACAAAAGACAATATAAAAGATAAAAGACATGTAAACCCGCAACCACATTTAAAAGAAATTAGCAAAATTGTAAAAAGGTAAAACAACAAAGAACAAGTGTAAAAATACAAAATAAAACAATAGAATACCGGGTGTAAATGACCTGGGATACACAAACAATGTATAAGGTGGTACAATCATAGATATAAAAAGCTGAAGAGTAAAAACTATATGCGATTAAAATATCCAGTAAATCGTAAAAATTGAAAAAGAGAGGTAAAAGTACAATGGTCGGATAAAAGATGTCCGAGTGTAAGGGGCTCGGACGTAAAATCATGAGAGTTAAAAAACATACGTCTTTCAAAGGTAAAACAACAGCAATCAATTAAAATGTGTTTGATTGTTAAAATGGTGTCACAAAACTCGCACTTGGGTTCGTCGTCCGCCCGTAAAAGAAACGAATGAGTAATAAACGAATGACCCAAGCGGAGCCGAGCAAGTGCAACTTCCTCCTTGCGATTCCTGCGGTAACAAGACTGCCATGGTTTGACGATAGGTTTGATCTCAAAGAGCTTGTTTGTAAGCTGTTCTGACCAAGATCTCTGCCACTGTGCCCGGAGCTCGGTGGTAAAACGCTGCCGGAAATCCAGATAGGGAACCGGCAACGGAGAGTGGGACAATGGCGTGGCTGACTTGGCAGCAGCATCTGCCAAGTCATTGCCCCTAATCCCGACGTGACCGGGCACCCAACAGAAATGGATGGTGGTGGTGGCTGCCAGACGATGCAGTTGCTGGCGGATCTTAGTAAGAACAGGGTGAGGCCGATGCCTCACCGAGATCAAAGCCTGTAGCGAGCTAAGCGAGTCGGTGTAAAGCACACACCGACGATGATGCTTAGTCGCTACGTGGTCCAAGGCGAGACTGATAGCGTGCAACTCTGCAGTGAAGATGGAACACTGCAGTGGGATCTGGTCTGCAATGATTACATCACAGCAGACCATGGCTGATCCCACCGAAGTGCCGGACTTCGAGCCATCTGTAAAGACAGGCAAGAAGTCCGGGTGCTCAGCACGATGGCTGGCAAAGAGTTGCCGGTACACAGAGTCGGGTGTAAAGGCCTTCCCGGTCCTGCACAGGGAAAAATCGCAGGAAGGGGAAACAGCGAGCCAAGGTGGTAGAGGCTCAGCTGTTGACTGTGCAACGCTATCGAGACTGGTGTTGATGTCTCGCAGGTAACCTCGGACACGCAAACCGAAAGGACGAATGGCAGTCGGCCGATTAGTGTAAAGCATTTCCCACTTCGGACTGAAAACGCAGTCCCAAGTGGGATGGCCAGGCAGGGATCGCAATTTAGACGCATATTGTAGGGACAACTGCTGACGGCGAAGAGATAAAGAAGGTTCGTCGGTGTCAACGTAAAGACTCTGGACCGGTGATGTGCGGAAGGCTCCCGTGCAAACACGGAGGGCCTGATGATGGAGGGGGTCCAGCACCTTCACCACTGAATCCCGGGCCGAGTCGTACACCTGGGATCCGTAGTCCAGTTTCGATCGGACAAGTGCACGGTACAGGTGGAGCAAAGAACATCGGTCTGCCCCCCAAGAAAGGGAGGAGAGGACCTTGACGATGTTCAATGCCCGCGTGCACTTGGACCTGAGATGACGTATGTGTGGTAAAAAGGTCAATTTCCGATCGAATATGAGACCAAGAAACTTGGTCTCCGCCACAACTGGAATGATGTTACCCCCGAGCCGCAGCTCGGGATCCAGATGAAGATTACGCTTGTGGCAAAAGTGCACACAAGCGGTCTTCTGTGGGGAGAACCGAAACCCGTTTGCCGTCGCCCAAACCGAAAGATTGTTCAGGGCAATTTGCAGTTGTCTTTCAATGACCCTCATGCTGGACGAAGAGCAAAAGATGCTAAAGTCATCAACATAGAGGGCATTGCCTACTGATGGAGGAAGTTGTCTAGTTATAGAATTAATCTTCACAGCGAAAAGCGTAACACTCAGAACGCAGCATTGTGGCACCCCCTGTTCTTAGGGGTACAGCTGCGACAGAGTGTTACCGACACGGACACGAAAAGAGCGTGTCGATAAGAAGTTGGAGATGAAGATCGGCATGTGACCTCTTAAGCCGAATCTGTGGAGGTCACGAAGAATGCCGAATCTCCAAGCCGTGTCGTGCGCTTTTTCGATGTCGAAGAAAATGGACACCAGGTGATCTCTACGTAAAAAGGAATTCCTGATCGCCGATTCGAGGAGGATCAGGTGGTCTAAAGTAGACCGGTGCCTGCGAAAGCCACACTGGGTGTTGGAAAGAAGGCCGTGATGTTCTAAATACCAGATGAGTCTGGCATTTACCATTCTTTCCAACACCTTGCACACGCAGCTCGTCAATGCGATTGGACGATAATTGGAAGGAATCTTGGGATCTTTGCCTGGCTTGGGGAAGGCCAAGACGATGGCCTCCCGCCAGGAGTCCGTAAACTGCTCCTCGAGAAAAATGCGATTGAAGAGATGGAGCAGCCGATCCTTACTCGATGGTGAAAGATGTTGGAGCATGGCATAATGGACATTGTCCGGCCCTACAGCAGAGGCACGAGAAGAGTGCAGAGCAAGGCGAAGCTCCTCCTCTGTGAATGGCCTGTTGTAAGGCTCCAGGCCATTCGAGTGGAAAGACAGTGGAGAGCGCTCAGCCCTGCCCTTCTGGGCCAGAAACTCGGGGGAGTAAGAGGAAGACGAAGAGATGGAAGAGAAGGACTCCCCCAGAGTGTCGGCAATTGCTTTGGGATCAGCAATTGCCTGTCCATTGTGCTCCAGGATCGATAACGAGTGGGACGTGTAGTTCCCACTCATCTTCCGGACTTTATCCCACACGACCTTAGAACTAGTCGTGCGGGTGATGGATGACGTATACTTGATCCAAGATTCCTTCTGGCTCTGGCGTCGGACGAAACGTGCTTTCGCCCCGGCACGTTTGAAATTTTCAAGGTTGGGGGACGTCGGATATCTCCGAAACACCCCCCAAGCCTTATTCTGAGCCTTACGAGCTGCGGTGCATTCTGGATTCCACCACGGTTTCGGAAAGCGAGGAAACCGTGTAGAAGTTTGAGGAATCGTTGATGCAGCTGCATCTACGATACAGTCCGTTATCTCCGCTACTGCCACATTGATTGGCTCCTGGCTGACAGAGTGGTCGTCGAGCTCAGAGAGCAGCTCGAAACCACCCCAGTCAGCCCGATCGAGCCTCCACCATGAGACGCGTGAAGGGCTGCAAGGCCCCCCACGGGAGATGGCGCACACCACGGGGAGGTGATTGCTTCCGTACGGGTTGTTCTCGACCTCCCATGTAAAGAGTGGAAGGATCGAAGAGGAGCAGATGGTGAGGTCAATGGCAGTGAAAGTGCGGGTTGGGGAGTGAAAGTAAGTACTGACACCGGTGTTCAACAGGGAGAGAGAAGGATCCAAGAGCCACTGCTCCAGGACCCCACCCCTCCCGTTGGTGCCAGCACTGCCCCAAAGTGGACTGTGTCCGTTGAGGTCCCCCATAATGAGGAAGGGGGACGGCAGCTGCGAGACGAGATCATCAAGGTCTTCCTGGAAGACGATGCTCCCAGGTGGAAGATATACAGAGCAGACAGTCAGCGAGAACCCCACGAAGAGACGGATGGCTACCACCTCTAAGTTGATGGTGAGTGGTATGACCTGGAATGGAGAATGGTTGCTCACGATGATGGCGACACCTCCGCGAGCTGGACCATCTCCATCCCGGTCCCGGCGAACTAGTGAAAAGTGCTGGAACGTGGGATCTGTGACTGGCTGCAAATATGTCTCCTGCAGGCATACACAGATGGGCTGGTGTGCCTGAAGGAGGGCCTTGATGTCGTCAAGATTCCTCTGGAATCCACGACAATTCCATTGTAGGAGTGTGGCCATCTCAGGACTTAGAAGAGTGGGCGGACGACGAATTCCTATTCAACTTCACCGCCGCAGAGGACGGTTTAGTGAATAGGGGGCGGTCGGTATCCATGTCCTCGGAATCATCCGAGGGGCATGGATCGGTGACCGCCCTTTGAGGAGGAGTGATGAGTTTCTTTTTAGGCCCCGGTGGGGGCCCCTTTGGTTTGGAAGGTCTTGCTGTCTGAGGACGGGAAGGAGGAGGCCTTCCGGTGGAGGTGGAAGGCTGAGCTGCAGGAATGGAAACCGGGGTTGATGTCGAAGTCGACACCACCCTCGGTCTCGCCTTCGTGAGGAGGTACTTCGCAGCTGGCGAGAAAGACTCAGTAGGTGGTACACTGATGTCAGTCAGCACCGCAACCGAAGTCATTGGAACGATGGGCTTTCCAAAGACTGCACTGGCATAGGAAACCTTGCCAGGTGGGGCGGGCGGTGCAGCAAGCTTTCTCGCTTCAGGATACGAGATGTTGTTGATGACTTTGAGGCGTTGTACCTCCTTTTCCTCCGTCCACTTCGGACAGTCGCGGGAGTACGCCGGATGTTCACCACTGCAGTTCACACAGCATGCCTTTTCTGCTGTGCAGTCAGGATCGAGATGATCCTTACTGCCACAGCGAGCACAGGTGGGCTTGCCCCTGCATGCTGTGCGGGAATGACCGTATATCTGACACTGAAAACAGCGCAGAGGGTTCGGTATATACGGCCTTACCTCACAACGTAAATAACCTGCCTTGATGGAAGAAGGCAGGCGTGGCGTGTTGAATGTAACAATTAACACCCGGGTGGGTGTTAATTTCCCATCACGGCGTGTCGAAACCCGGTGGACCGCTGTTACTCCTTGAGGTGTGAGCTCTGAGAGGATTTCCTCCTCAGTGACTTTGAGGAGGCCCCACTCGGTGATCACACCCCGAGAGGAATTCAAAGTTTTATGGGGAGTGACTTCGACAGCCACCCCACCAATTTCTTTGACTTTCAGGAGCAGTTCAGAGTGTTTAGAACAAGCGGTCTCAACCTGCAGGTCGCCAGATCGTAAGCGCTTGACGGATTTCGGCTCTCCCGCAAGACCTTTCAAACCTTTATTTACAAAAAATGGGGACATGCCCCCAAGTACCTGATCACCCGTGGAGTGGATGATCAGGAACTTTGGGAACGAAGGCACAGACACAGAAGACCTCGGCGGTGATAACAAAGACGAGGAAGATGGGGGCTAATTTCGAGCCCTCTTGTTGGCAGTGATCGCATTAATTTCATCATTCTCTCTCATTTTTTGTTTTGTGTGGTTCAGTGCCCACTGTCCCCACCCTCCACGGAGCCCAACAAGGGGACGCCCGGTCGGGCGCCAGGGCTACGCAGGCACTATACCCACACAGACAGTGAGCCAAGCCCTCACAAATAAATATAAGGAAAATGAAAAGAGAAATGTGCAGAACAAAAACGTTCTACACAAAAGAAACAAAGCGTAAAATAAGAAAAATTGTGAATGGCCAAACTGGCCTCACAAAGAAAGGATAACAACAAAAGGAAAATAAGTTGTGAGGAAACTTGCAAACCTGTACCCGGACCGTGGGCAAGGTTACTCACCGCTCTGCACGGTTGACCCTAGCAGGACCTGCCCACCAGCCGATTGCTCCTGGGCCACCCCAGGAGCTCCCGTTTACCTGAAGCAGAGGCCAAAGCAGTGTATAGCAGAGGCCCCGGAATCCGCTGCTCAGCCCCGCGACAGACAGGCTCCCCAATGGCAAGACGGCCAATGGGGACCACGCCAGTCATGAGCTGAGGAGAGAAGACGGGGACCCCCGAGCAACTGCCAGGATCCTCCTTTCCCGGGACACGGGTCTCCGCGCACGGCAAACACGCGGGCGAGCGTTTAGGACCCTGTGAAGGTAACCGAGCCAGCGGAACCTTCACAGGGTGGTCCCCTCAAAATATATGTGTGATTATATAAATATGTATACATTGATTGCAATTGACGCAATCGAGAGGAAAAAATGAAACAGGAGGCCAAAAAAAATTGAAACAGTTGACGGGCCAAGAAAAAAAAAGTTAAACAGGTGACGAGCCAAGAAAAAAAATTGAAAAAGGTGACGGCACAAAAAAAAAGGTAAAACAGGGGACGGGCCAAGAAAAAAGTAAATCAGGTGACGGGCCAAAAATAAAATAACACAGGTGAAGGGCCAAGGAAAAAAGGAAACAGGAGACGGGCCAAGATTAAAGCAAAACTGGGGGAGAACCGAGAAACTGAAACTCCACTGCAGTATATTCAGGGGGACGGCTTCTCACTCCCCCAATCCGTCCCTGCCTGTAAACATTTTCTTTAGATTCTTCGTTTTACAGACTACAACAAAATTTAATAAAATTGTAATAATTTGCAGACAAATTTCAAATTTCCTCATGATATTTGGAACTAAAAACTCTAAACGTAATATGTAGGAACTTAAAATTATTGAGTAGGTGATTTCCTTAACTGAATAGTACGGGAAAAAAGTAATTAAAACTATTATACCTTAAAATGAATATCCTTAAGAGATGTATTATATAATATTTTTATATTATTCATAGTGGTAATTAAGAATTTCGGAATTGAAAATTGTTTATGAGGGAATAGGTCCAAACATTTCTAAGCATATTTATATCACTAGAACATTTATAATTCCAGATTATTATTTAATATAACACACTTTGGGGATTTTGTACATGACGTTCTATCCTTAGTGTCTAATTTTTTGTTATATGTTAGAACATTTTGTTATATAGCACACTTTTTTGTCCTACTGAAATATAACAGAATTTCTATGCTATGCCAATGGGAATCTAACTTCGCAGCTCTGTAACTTCTGAAATATGTATTCAATGGAAAAATGTGACGTAAATAAATTAAAGATAGTAATTAAATCATTTTAAATTTCGATTTATCACAATACCTGTTCAGCTTTTAAAGCGTTATGAAAGCTGGAATATTTCACAATAATGCATCATAAGAAATTACTTCAATATTAATCAAAAATTAAATGTTGTGTTGTTTCAAACACTTTAATAACTTTAATATGCATTTTAGAAGTTTAAAAAAAGAAAAATAAATATCCCCTCAAGGAGCTACTGGCCAGTGGGATCTGAAAGGAGCCTGTCAGTATAATAAGTTATAGAGAAGACCTGTGATAAAGGCGAAACCTCATACAACACGAACATTCATGTCTTGGGTTCTTTGATCAGTAGCCAAACGCGCTAATTAATGAAATGTTTATTTCAATATTAGATAATTATAACTGATTATTTTTTATCAAACAAGATATTTATTGTTATATATGTTCCAAAAATAGTCCACAACTCTTTAAATAATACTAAAAAAATTTGAAAATAAAAATAACTAGAAGAACGCGTGTTGTCTCTGTCTCATATGAGAATCTCGTTTTCAAAGAAAATAAAGTTTTCGTTCACCTACTTTATCACTCCTTAAAAGTTTCAATTCAAGCGAAAATATGTTGGGAAAAATGCAAATAGTAGTATTTTATTAGTAATTATAAAATATAAAAAGCATTGGTATTCTTTTTCTTAAATTTAAAATATTGCTTTTCTCACACCCTTCTCAGAAAAGAGAGCAGATTGTTGCTATCAGTGGAATATTTCTTGACACTCTACCAGGGAAATTTCATATTTCTTCCATAAACAGATCACTTGCAACATTTGCTTAAAAGTTTCACCCTTTCAATAATAAGAGATATCTGGCAATATAAATTAAAACTACATAAGGATTTGAAAAATGCAAATTATAATAATTCATTAATAACAATCCAACTAAGAGTTTTCCAAATTTTCTCTTTAAAAAAAAGCTGAGTTTCTCAATCATCCTGAGCATAAAGGATCGACTCATTGCTGCCAATGGAAACTTCATCACCTTCATCTTCCATTACCAAAATTTCAAATTTCTAGCATAAATGTTTCATTTGCAATATTCGTTGAATATTTCGAATTTTAAACTTTTCCACTGTTAGAAGACTCAAATATACCTCTAGGAAGGTTCCGAAATTGCGAATTGTAATATTTCATGAACCTAGCCAACATAAAAATAATTTTTTATTTTCTCTAAAAACAAACAATTATCTCTTACGCCAATAAAAGTTGCATTTCCCCTCCCACTGGGTCTAAGGGGTCAATTCATTTTTGCCAATCGAAATACTATGATCTTCACATTCTACCATCAAAATTTCAAATTTCTAGCATAATTACATCGTTTTCAATATTCGTTTCAAATTTTGCAATCTTCAATTTTTCCACCATTAGAGGGTGCGACTAGAGCTTTTCAGAGATTCGGAAGGTGCAAATCGTAGTATTTCAATACCTTTCTAACACGAAAAGAATTTTTAATTTATTTCTATAAACAAACAATTTTCTCTTTGAAAAAAAAAAACAAAAAAACTGCATTTTCCCATCCGTTCCTGGGTCTATGGGGTCAACCCATTGTTGCCTTTGGGGACTTCGTGACCTCACATTCAACCACCAAAATTTCAAATTTCTAGCATAAATACATCATTTGCATATTTATTGGAAATTTTGAAATTTTCAACTCTTTGCACCGCTAGAGGTCGCAATTAATAGCTATAGATAACCTACCGATAGCTATTAATTGATCATGAACGTGCTAATCATATTTCATCATTTCCTATCTAACACAAAAAGAACTTTTAATTTATCTCTACAAACAAAAAAGTTCCATGTCTGCAGAGGAACTTGGACAGACGACAAAGTTAAATTATTATCTCGTTTGATACTAATTTTTGTGTTTTGGGAATACCAATAACAGGAAGGGAGGCGAAAAAATATTAGGCTTATATACAGTTAGCGGACAGAAAAATGGAAACAGTTTCATGTTATCTCAATAGAAAATCACATTCGAGCTCAATAACTTCTTCAATCTGATTTTCAATGAAAAATATCTCCAAAGACAAATTAAAGATCTCAATCAAATCTATCTAAATCTCGATTTTAAACAATATTTGTTCAGTATTCAAAGCGTTATGAACGCTGGAATATTTCATCATCATGATCATCCTCAAGCAGCCATGGGATACGGAGGTCCAACCAGACTGTCCTGAGCTACATCTGGCCACACAAAACCTGAACTCAAAATTTAAGTAAAAAGAAGTCATAGTTGATTCTGATAAATATGATATCTCATTTCTTAACAAATTTCAGTGTTTAAATTTTGGGTTCGGTTTTTGTAGCCTGTTAAATATTCCAGTGTTCATAAATCTTTGAATACTAAGACTCGAGATTTAGATAGATTTCATTGAGATCTTTAATTTATCTTTAGACATATATTTCATTAAAAATCATATGAAAAGAATTATTGAGCTCTGAATGTGATTTTCTATCGAGATAACATGGAATTGTTTCCATTTTTCTGTCCGTTTTGTTTATTACCCTTATTTTTTTCAAGAAATCTGTTGAAGACCACTAAAATAAAGCGAAAAAGTTGATATCGGAACGGTGTTCTGGTTCAATCCAGTTCAATCTCTTCCCGCCCCCCTTTATTGTTTTCTAGATCTAGGCTTGGTAAGAATTATAGAATCTAAGAAATCAATCTTTACCACTGAGTTTAGAATGTTAAATTCTGTCTAAGTTGTTCTGTCTAATCTGTCTGTTGACAGATTTTAAAATCAGCCATTGGTGGGCAAACGTTTTTTAAACCGCAATAACTCTTGTTTTAAAAATTAACTTGATGCCACACCCCTGAACGTTTTAATATACTGCTCACAAAAATTAGGGGATATTTCAAAATGAATATGAAGCTATAATATATCCCCTAATTTTCGTGAGCTGTATATATAGGTTTATTCTGCTGATGTTATAATGCTTTATTATTTTGAAATGAAGAAAAATAGGTTAAATTTGATGGTTCATATTTGTTTTAAATTTTCTGCGACCACCAGAATTTTTCGTGCGACACGTAGTTTAAGTATCTCTGGTATAAACGAAAAATGCTTCTCCATTTTTAAGATTTTTTAAATATATGGCCCTGTTACACTTTGCCTCGTCATAGACAAAAAAAAACACTCAAGCAGCTGCTTGCCACAGAGGTCTGACAGGAGCCTGTCAGTTTAAATGCCATAGCAGAAGGTCTATGAGGATGGCACGGCCTCAGCAGAAAAACAACACACACAACCATGCTTTACCCGGGGCTCGAACCCAGGTCCCTCAGATCAGTAGCCAAGAGTGCTAACCAATCGGTCATGGGACAAACCTTGAGAAAATACTTGCTGCCATCTGTCGGTGCCAGAAGCAATTATTATATCTGACTGGATACTTTTATAGACCATTATCACAAACCTATCATTCAAATTATTTTCATATCATTATTACTCTAGACCATTTTCATAAACATATCAATCGTATTACTTATAACGTAAGTAAAATACTATATTATGCAAAAGGTTTAACTGGTTCAAATTTATCTAGTTTAGTTCACTGCAACGTTGTTTAATTGCTTTTGCGATATTAAATAAAAAAAACAACAATTTTGGTACCTCTATATTTGACAATTAAACAGATCATTAGTTTTTAAACAAAATATGAAAAATTGCTGATGTTTTTAATTTCATAAAGCTTTCGACTAAACACTTATCTGTAGATTTAAACATTCATAGTCCGACATCTCATATTCTACAGCAGAAATTCCTAAATATTTTCTCAATATCTATTCGAACATCATAGAGTCAGGCATTGAACAAGCACGAAATAAGGAAAGAAAACCCATTTATCACAATGTAATCAACAGAAAAACAAATGTTATATTAATTAGTGAAACGTAAAATAAAAAGGAAGCAAATAATACGCTTTTTAAAAGGTAAATATTCCAGGAATCAATAAATAAATATAGAAATTTTGATTATCGTAGCAACTATGCATAGAAACAGGATTCTGACAGCACTTTCCTTCTTAGATAATGCAAATTCAAAAAGATTCCGCAATTTATTCGGGAAATCTATACGTGTTAATAGCTGTCGCATAAAGACAGTCGTTCATGAATTGCAAACTGTGTCGTGGGAAGTTCAAAAATCCTGATTGGGCAGAATGTCTGTCGACGTTATGCCCAGTACGTCATAGCTATAAACTAAGGGCTTGCCAACTGAGTGTCGATAGCAGAAATCTTTATTCGTAGCTATCATTTGCAAGGTTAAAATAAAATTCAAAATTCTTCGTTGGGCAAAATATACTCTTTGCCCATTTTCCAAATTTTTGCCCATATCCTTCTCACGCCAACGATTCCAAATCTCTAATTCCTAGATATTAGGGCACCAATGGGCTTGTAAAGTCTGCCGTCCGTCGGATGGGACGTTAAATCGTGGCCCCATGTGCGGGAAAGCCATACCCTGATCACGTTAAAGAATACTCTGGATGGCCTTGACCGAAGGCTATCGTGGGTCTCCTTACAGCTGTTCCAGTGGGTCTCGTCCCCCAACCTTCTCTGAACCTTCGGGGTCCTTGTGACCTGGCCATTTAGCCCATTGTTTGCAAAAAATGACGCTCAGAGCTAAAACAACTTTGAAGTCAGGATTATTCTTACAGCACTTTTCCTCGCTAGTCGGAAGGAACTTGGAACTGGACATCGAAAGCCAGACGACAATCTGATGGAATTTTTACCGTATGTACGAGAACCCTTCCACCGCGAATTAAGGACCAATATGGATGGCATTGAGGTTTTATTCTTTTCTTAGTGAAGTTTTCTAGTTATCAGATACAGAAGATTCTGAGATTTGTGTAGGTGGCTGAAGAACTGCAATTTCATTAGAATGAGGCACAGAAGCATGTTGGGAATGGCAGATTTGGCTATTTTATTTTGTCTTGTATTCTTGGTAAAAACATTTGCATTTGTCAAGCAAAAGTAACAGTCACCATGATTCTTTTTTGGCTTTCTCTTGATCAGCGAATATCAATGTGCATAATCCTTTTTTTGACCTCTTCACACTATTCTCTTAGAAATTCTGTGTATTTCTACACAAAATATAAATCAGATTTTTTTAAACTCATATTTTACAACCAAAATAAGCATTTGCATAATGTCTTAATAATTTCTGTAATAATACACTTCTGATCACTCGCTTGAAAGTTGCACATATGTAGCAAAACACATCAGGATTGTTTTTGAATTCCCAGACTTCTAGATACGCTTTCATACATTATCATCAGGATAACTCTCCCTCTCCAAATGTGTAAAACTTGAAGAATGTTACAGGAATGTCATTTTCTGGATATAACATTTCCGCACATCAATGTTTCTCATTGAGAGACTGACACACAGTGGCGTAGTGGAAAATCTCGGGATTCAATCAATACCTTTGTTTCATTAAGGGTCCATGATCGTATACTTGATTTATAACTTTTCGAAAATGTATATAATAAATATCTGACATATATTTCGGATTTCGTGATGCATAATTCAACATTTTGGAATGAATTATCTTTACAGTTTTCTTCATAAAATATTGCTTCCGGTGCTTTCAGACGGGCATAAGCAAAATTTGCATTTAAATGCCTACACATTTTCAACTAAATTATTTCGAATGTGATTCATTTTCCCCTCGGGTGCAAAAAATTATTAACAGTATGCAAGGAATAGGAAAAATAATGTAATACAGTACCGGAAACATTTCTAGTTTTAAGAGTTGAGCAGAAAGTTGAACTTATCGCGAGATATCGCTAGTCGGGAGGAAATAAATAACGTCACTCAGGACAGTCATAGCCTTATGTTAACGAAGATGAGTTTTGGCCCATAAGAGGCAAAGAGAGGAATTTCAGATCGTTAAAGCAAAGCTGATTTTTCACACTCTCTTTATTGTTCAAAGCTATAGAAAAAAAAAATCCCTGGCTGTTCAGTAGTAAAGAATCACAGGATGTGTCCTGTAGACATAAAATAATAAATAAATAAATACCCCCTCAAACAGCTGCTTGCCACAGAGGTCTGATAGGAGCCTGTCAGTTTATTGTCACAGTAGAAGATCTGAGAGGATGGCAGGACCTCAGCAGAAAATCAACACGAACATCCATGCCTTAATCCGGGTCTCGAACCCAGGTCCCTTAGATCAACAGCCAAGCGCGCTAACCACTCGGCCATGGATGGAACTCATGAAATAATAAGCTAAAAAAATTGATTTTGCAGTGAGTAGGATTCGAACCCATGTCTCCTGGAAACATGCCAGTTATGCTAACCACTACACCGTCATCGGTTAATGTTTTTTCTTCAGTTGGTGTGACTTATAAACTCTCCCGCATTTTTATTTGTTTCGTAGGGTGGCGGTCACATCCCCCTTACTGCAAAACTATTTTTTTTCAGTTTATTATTTCACGAGTTCCATGTCTACAGGACCTGTGATCCTGTAATTCTTTGCTACTGAATTATTGATTTGACGCCATGAGCGTGAGTGACAAATATTAAATTCTATTTCTAAGTAACAACATAGTTGTCCATTCTCGACAGCTAGCGCCACCTGCGAAACAAATAAAAATATGTAAAAGTTTATAAATCACTCCAGCTGAAGAAAAAACGTTAGCCGTTGATGGTGTAGTGGTTAGCATGTTTCCAGGAGTCGTGGTCTCGAATCCCACTCACGAAAAAAGCAATTATTCTGCAGTTTATTATTTCATTAGTTCCTGGCTGTTCCTTTAAATAATCGTATATTGATTTTCGCCATAAATTTTGCACTTTTGCTTTTCTCAGGGGCACTCCTAATCATACTTCAGCATTGCCTCCGCCATCGAGGGAGTTGAAGGGATTTATTAGTATGGCTCTGTTGACACCACTTACATATCTTTCTAAAAAACCATTTTAAAGAGGCAGGGAGATATCAAACGAGAAAGATGCTTTCAGTAAGTCACTTCGTGGCACTGACAGAGTTGGGTTGGGTTGTTTTACCTCTGAGCGGCACCTTTTTGCACACCATGGGCTAAATGGCCAGGTCATATGGACCCCGAATGCTCAGAGAAGGTTGGGGGAGGGGACCCACTGGAACAGCTGTTGGGAGACAGATGGTAGCCTCCCGTCAAGGCCATCCAGCGTGTTCTTTAACGTGCACAGGGTATGGCTCTCCCGCACACGGGGCCACGTCTTAACGTCCCATCCGACGGACGGCGGCCTTTCCAAGCCCATCGATGTCCCCTACTGACCGTGGGCAGGGCGGGGAATTTTGCGAAGATAAATCTGAACGCTGACCCAGCTGGGACTCGAACCTGGGAACTACAGATTACGAGCCTGTCGCGCTACCGACTGAGCCGCCCCTACCCCGGCACTGACAGATTGTCCATGATTCTGACTACTCGGCTAAGGAAAGGCCTACACTATATCATATTTGATCTATCTCGAGATACACTGGAATACATTTCATGTCGAAAAGAGTATACAGGGTGATTCAAAACTTATCGTTCAAATTTCGTGGCGAGGTAGGGAATACGTCAGGAAATCGATTTCACATAGGAAAGTATGTCCGCAAATGTACGCATGCGTATGTAGAGGGCGCTGTGTGTACCCAACCAGTGTACAGCTCGCCCGACCACTCCCGCTGTCATCAGCGATTGCTTGGCCACCCAGGTCACCTGATTTATCGCCCATGGATTTCTTTTTGTGGGGGGCCATGAAATACCATGTGTACGAGACCCCCGTCGACAGTGAAATGGACCTTGTTGCACGAATAGTGGCCGCCGCAGGCATTATCCGTGACATGCCAGGCGTTTTTGAAAATGTTCGGCGGTCAATGCAACGGCGCTGTGAATCCTGTGTCCGTGTAAATGGTCGCAATTTTGAGCACCTGAACCTGTACTTTACCTTGTTGGAATAAAAGTCACATTCGTTACCACTTAACTGTACTGTTTCCTTGTGTTCACTTTACTTGTCCATTTTGTTCATGTAGATGACGTTTGCGGACATACTTTCCTATGTGAAATCGGTTTCCTGACGTATTCCCTACCTCCCCACGAAATTTGAACGATAAGTTTTGAATCACCCTGTATATGCATATACTAGGAATCAATTGATATATCCTTTTGATTTCTAGCCCATCACCCCGACCCTATTTGACCTTAAATGCGCCGCTGAATATAAAAATTCTCATTTCTGAATTCTGCTGCTTGAAATAGCCCTATCCACTAATTTTTAGTTCTCCAACGCTGGTATATTTAATTTGACCTTAGACTTCGAATGATGCATTGCATCCAAAATCTGGCATTATTTCTGAGATCTATAACTCAGATCATCCCCAGTCAAACACCCGCAAAAACTGCTATTGGCGATAAATTGTAGATGCCACTCAAATCTCTCTAAATATATTCCCGCAATATTCGTTTGATGTTTAAAGAATGAATGGAAGCTGAAGCATTTATTTTCAACTTTTGACACTTGTAAAAAAATACTTCAATAGATAAAACACAACTCTTGTAACGATTTGTTCACTAACATAAATTAAATATCTGTACTTTGTATGACGTTTTTTTAACATTTCGCAAATTTGGAGGCAATGTAACAGTGTCGTCTGCTGTTAAATGGTCCCGCTTCAATGGCTCTTTAAATATTGATCGAAGATTGTTGAAAATTGACACTGTCACATTGTTCCCAAATTGATGAAATCTTAAAAAATCGTCATACAAACTTCAGATATTTAATTTGTGTTAGTGAACAAATTGTTACAAGAGTTGTGTTTTATCTATTGAAGTATTTTTTATACAAGTGTCAAAAGTTGAAGATAAATGCTTCAGCTTCTTTTATTCTTTAAATATTAAACGAATATTGCGGGAAACATATTTAGAGAGATTTGAGTGACATCTACAATTTATCAGTAATAACTCTTTTTTCGTAAAAGGTTTATTTTCAATGTTAGGGAGCTTTGAAAGTGGCTTTCCATTCACATTACATGGAAGTGTCCGGACGCTCTTTTCAAAATAGTGTATTAGATGTGTAAATAGGATGGCGATGTGATTCTTAGCAACTTGGATATGATACACGATTAATTACCATATTTTTTTCATTTTCTTCCAATACTTACCTAAAAAAACACCAAAACCTCCTAGACATCGAAACTCTTGATGACTAGTGTTATTATCACACAGCAAGATATGAATGTTTCCCACTGCATAATTCGACTTTTCTTCTTCGTTATTTAAAAACTATAGTGTGCTAACATAATAAATGACCTATTGTTCTAAATTTAATAAAGAGTGAAAGTTTATTCTTTTTGCTTACATTGTTTTTCATATGCGTTTATATTTTTTGGTAGGAAAAAAAAGTACCGAAAAAACGGTCCCCAGCTAGTAAAACTTGGGAAACCTTGATATATGTTACTAACAGTAATAACCCCATCTGTACAAGTATAAAATGATTGCCAAATATTAATTTGATAACGTTCATAAGTTTCCTATTGACTATAAAGTTAACAAAAGATGCAAAACTTCTGGTAAGTTCAAAGTACCAAGAGTCTGGAATAGCTATGATCGAAAAGGTAAAATATTTACTCTCCCGGACTTACTGAACTCCATCCCCACAGAACTTATGTACATTAAAAAATTTTGGGAATTAAAAAAAACATTAAATTGTGGCTTCTTGACGATATCGCAAATGCTGACGTTCTTCAACGATATTACTCTGATATATAACATCAATTTCTTTCATTGATAGTAATATAATTCATCAGGTTTTAATTGGTTTCCCAGATTTGCTTTATATCTTATTTTTTATTTTCTACGGACACATTTATCAGCGACTCTGAAAATGACGTTCCTTAAACCGCCTGTTCACGTGGCCCTTTCCACCAATCGGTTAGTCAGTACTCCCCTCTACCGCTTTGTTGCACTTGGGTTGATTTGTTTTTCCTCTGAGCGGCACTTTTGTTTCACATAATGGGCTAAATGGCGAGGTCACAAGGACTCCGAAGGCTCAGAGAATATCGGTGAGAGAAGACCCACTGGACAGCTGTTAGGAGACAGATACATAGTAGCTTCCCGTCAAAGTCATTCAGCTTGTTCTTTAATATGCGCAGGGTATGGCTATACCGCACATGGGATCACGCTAACATCCCATACGACAGACGGCGGCCTTTCCGAATCCATCTGTGTCCCCTTTGACAAAGGCATGGCAGAGAATTTTGTTTAGAGAAGTCTCAATCCTGACCCAGCTAGGACTCAAATCTGGGACCTGCAAATTAGGAGCCTGGCGTGCTAGGGACATAGCCCCCCCCCCTTCCTCCCCTATGATTGCCCTAGAAACATTGCAAGTAAAATACCTAAAACAAAATAGATGAGATTGTTCCTTCTCTTCTCTACCCTGTCATAAACTTTCACGTTAATCACCTTAGTCTTTTTCTACTCTTCATAGAAAGCCTATCATGCCCCAAATAATCCTTTTCGGATGGTAAATTCTTTAAATATGTGATTGAAAATTAAATTATCTTCTAACATAATTATATTATAGAACTCTGATATCCTGTATCATATTTAAAAGAAAATATATTGTAACTATCTACGTGCAATAAACAGTTTATTATCTTTTTTACTTATAATCTGCAATACTTTTTTTTCCTATTTATATTTCTTATTTGTATTTTTTCTATTTGTTTTTATTATTTTCTGCGGATAAACTATCGTTAGCTTTGCGGGTTTAAGAATTGCTAAAAAATTATAATTTTTAATAGAATTGTTAATAGATTTAATAAAGATTACTATTATAGCAGAGATCATATAGTTGACTTGTTTCTGCGACAACCTTAACACTGTGTACATTAAAAATACAGAAAATGGGCTTAACGACAGGCTGTTATCTGTCTCCTATATGGGCGAAATGGAGCATCGGGCTTTTTGCAAGTCCTTATCTCCTCCATCTGAAGTGTGCCTGGGGCATAGGGGCGTAGCCATGGGCGGATGGGGGGAGGTCCCCCCAAAATAACTCGGAGTTGGCAAAATTTGAAGCCACTTCGCAAAATCTAGGTGAGTTGTGAAAATTTAATTTTTTTTTTTGGAAAATTAAGGGGAGTTGTCAAAATCGAGGCATTTTGACAAATCTAAGGTAATTTAAAAAATGGAGAGACGGCAAAATTTAGAGCAGTTGAAAAAATTCGAAGCCACTTGTAAAATACAGGTGAGTTGGCAAAATCGGGACAACTTGGCAAAATCTTGGGGAGTTGGCAAAATTCGGAGTAACTTGGTAAAATCTTGGAGAGTTGTCAAAATTCGGTGTGGCTTTGCAAAATCGTGGGGAGTTGGCAAAACTCAGGTGAGATGTAAAAATTTGGATTTTTTTCTGTAAAATTATGGCGAGTTGGCAAATCTTTGGGGAGTTGGCAAAATTCAAGTGAGATGTGAAAATTTGGATTTTTTTTCTGTAAAAATATGGCGAGTTGGCAAAATCTATGAGAGATGGCAAAATCTAGGGACAGTTGGCAAAAACTAGGGACAGTTGGTAAAATTCGAAGTGACTTGTCAAAATTGTGGAGAGTTGACAAAATTCAGGTGAGATGTAAAAATTGCAATCTTTTTTCTGTAAAATTATGGTGTGTTGGCAAAATCGAGACAATTTCGTAATATCTAGGAGAGTTGGCAAATCTTGAGGGAGTTGGCAAAATTCAGAGTGGCTTTGGAAAAATCTGGTGTGATGTAAAATTGAGATTTTTTTTCTGTAAAATTGTGGCGAGATGGCAAAATCTAGGGCAGTTGGCAAAATTCGAATCCACTTAGTAAAATACGGGCGATTTGTGAAAATTGGGATTGTTTTTGTGAAATTAAGGAGAGTTGACAAAATCGAGAAAACTTGGCAAAATCTAGGAAAGTTGGCAAAACTGGAAACCACTTGGTAAAATACAGGTTAGTTGTAAAAATTGTGCCTTTCTTGTGCAATTAAGGAGAGTTAATAAAATTTGAAGTGGCTTGGCAAAATCAGGGAAGACGTAAAAATTGCGATTTTTTATGTAAAATTACGGCGAGTTGGCAAAATCTAGAGTAGTTAGCAAAATTCGAATCCACTTGGTAATATATAGGCGAGTTGTGAATATTGAGATTTGTTTTGTGAAATTAAGGAGTGTTGGACAAATTGAGGAAACTTAACAAAATGTAGGGCAGTTGTTAAAATTGGAATCCACTTGGAAAATGTGGGCGAGTTGTGATAATTGGGATTTTGTTTGTGAAATTCAGGATAGTTGACTAAAATGGAGAAAACTTGGCAAAATCTTGGGAGTTTGAAAAGCTTGAAGTGATTTGGAAAATTTTGGAGAGATGTAAAGATTGGGATTAGTTTCGTGAAATTAAGGACAGTTGGCCAAATCAAGGGAAAAATTCACATTGACTTGCTTCAATTTAGACGAGATGTAAATATTGGGAATTATTTCTGTGAAATTATGACTAGTTCGCAAAACTGTAAGTCAAATGGCAAAATGAATGATAGGTGCAGAAATATAGCTTAAACTGAAGGATAGTTGGGAAAATAGCTTCAACCCCACCTCCCCCACCCCCCGGAGCGAAAATCTAGTAAGTTTGTTCAGTTGGCAAAATTTGAATTTCGAGTTTGGAAAATTTTTGATTTCTCCCCCCCCCCCACCACCACAACCATAGTCCTTCGTTACACCCCTGCTGGGGCATTAAATTTAAAATTTAAAGAGGTATAAACTGAAAAGAATCAGAGCTCTAGGGCTATTTCTTGGTTCTAAAAATCAACTAGCAAAAAAAATTTGAACTAGATGTGAGCTGATACCTGGATGGATCTTGGCCTCTTAAACTTTTGCTGAGAGGTAATCGTACTTAACAGATCGTAAAATGAGAAGATTCTGATGTTCCATGGTGTTAAAAAAAAATAAAAACTAAATTGCAGCATCTCTATTGCAGTCTTGAACACAAGGGATACAAAGGTCCCTTTGGATGATGTAATTTCACACGAACTAGGATGAGTTAACAATCTGTCGCATGATCTTGTTTTGGAAGGTCTGAATTTTTTGTATTTTAGTTTTCATCAGAGAAAATACCGAAGAAATTTCAATTTCATATTAAAATTTTGCTTTTATCTTTGGAGAGAAATTCAAAACTAATCGTCACTGCAACAAAGCGCAAAAATAGGAATGAGATGAAGTATTTATTAATTATATCTTTTTATATACCTAAAATTATTTTCATCTGTAAAGAAATATTTCATTTTTCACCTACCCATATTTCGTCACGCAATAACGCAATAGATGGCAGCACATTTCAGAGGAAGCACTTTCATACTATCAGACAACCAGAATATCACTTTCAATTCAAAAACGTATAATATTATTCGGATGTTTAGTAGTCCGACGTTAATCTTAAAATTAGGTATAGTCCTAAATCTGTGGATTAAAGAGCCAACTTGTTGATTAACTGTGTTCTTAAATATTACACAAAGAAATAAGTTTGAATTGAAAATTACAATTGAATTTGCATTGAACAGAGATTGATAAGCGTACCAACAGTTGAGCATATCAGGCCACAATCTTGAAAAATAAATAAAAATGGGATAAAAGATTTATCTGAATCGTAATCTTTCAATGACCCTCATGCTAGACGAAGAGCAAAAGATCGTAAAATTGTCAACATAGAGGGCAATTGCCTAGAGATGGAGGAAATTGTCTAGCAACTGAATAAATCTTAACAGCGAAAAGCGTAACACTCTAAACGCACCCTTGTGGCACCTCCTGTTCTTGGGAGGGGGGGGGGGGTATGGCCGCGACAGAGTGTTGCCGACACGGACACGAAAAGAACGTGTCGATAAGAAGTTGGAGATGAAGATCGGCGTGTAACCTCTCAAGCCGAAGCTATGGAGGTCACGAAGAATGCCACAACTCCAAGCCGTGTCGTACGCTTTTTCGATGTCGATAAAAATTGACACCAAGTACTCTCTTCGTGAAAATGAGTTTCTGATAGCCTATTCGAGTAGCATCAGATGGTCAAGAGTTCATCGTTGCCACGTCGATGATTTATTGCCAATATGGTTAAATACCAGATGACTCTGGCATTTAACATTCTTTCCAACACGTTTCATACGCAGCTCGTCAACGCAATGGGAAGATAATTGGAAGGAATCTTGGAACACTTTCCTGGCTTCGCGAAGGCCAAGACGATGGCCTCCCACCAGAAGTCTGGAAACTGCTCTTGGAGAAAAATGCGATTGACAAGATGGAACAGCCGATCCTTACTCATAGTGAGAGATGTTGGAGCATGACACAATAGACATTGTCCGGCCCGACAGCAGATGCACCAGAGGTGTGCTTGAATATGATTGAATGATGCCATCCGACGTTCCACTATACAGGACAGTACTACATCTTATGAATGGCACCAAAAGCCACCTTTTTGTGCTGGTTGAGGCCTATCAGAACACTGACATTAAGACTGCGAAGCAGCGGAGAGAGTACCTATCGTATGCATTACTTATATATTATCGAAATCTTCTGTTCATTCATATCTTTAATTATGGAACTTTCGAATTTTGAACCACGCCGATGATTTATTGCCAATATGGTTAAGCAGCATTATGGTCTAATTTTTACTGCAACTCTGTACATGAATTATGCCAAAAGTCTACCATTTTTAAGGGCTAAACCCGAGCTCTTTTAATTTTAAAACATGATATTCGCTACTTAAATATCAGTTATTTGGGACAGATGTCCAAGTTCGAAGCTCTCGTAGTTTCGTAGATGGTTGGGTGAGGGAACCCACTGGACAACTGTTGGGAAAAGGGTGTCAGCCTCCCATCAAGACTATCCAGCGTGTTCTTTAACGTGTGTAGGTGTGTCGCTTCCACACACGGTACAACGGCTTAACGTCCCATCCGACGTACGACGGCCTTTTCAAGCCCAACAGTGACCCCTATTCACTGTAGGCAGGGAGGGGAGTTTGGCAGAGGATAATCTCTAACGAGAGGTGTGCAGAGCAAGGCGAAGCTCCTCCGCTGTGAATGGCCTATTGTATGGCTCCAAGCCATTCGAGTGGAAGGACAGTGGAGAGCGTTCTGCCCTGTTCTTCTGGGCCAAAAACGTGAAGAGTAGGAAGACGAGGAAGAGATGGAGGAGAATGACTCCACCAGAATGTCGATAATTGATTTGGGATCAGCAATTGCCTGTCCATTTTGCTCCAGGAACGATAACGAGTGGGACCCCCCTTCCGGACCTTATCGCACATGTCCTTAGAAGTGGTAGTGCGGGTGAGAGATGACGTATATTTGATCTAAGATTCCTTCTGGCTCTGGCGCTGGACAAACGTGCTTTGGCCCTGACGCATTTGAACATTTCATGGTTGGGAGACATCGGACATCTCCGAAACACCCCCCAAGCCTGGTTCTGAGCCTTACGAGCTGCTGTGCAATCCGGATTCCACCACGGTTTCGAAAAACGAGGAAACCGTATCGAAGTTTGAGGAATTGTGGATGCAGCTACATCTACAATACAGTCCGTGATCTCCGTTACTGCCACATTGATGGACTCCTGGCTGACAGAGTGGTCATCTCGAGTTCAGAGAGGAGTTCGAAGCCACTCCAGTCAGCCCGATCAAGCCTGCACCGTGAGACGCATGAAGGGCTGCAAGGCTCCTTACAGGAGATGGTGCACACCACGGGGAGGTGATCGCTTCCGTAAGGATTGTCCTCGACTTCCCTTGTAAAGAGTGGAAGGTTGAAGGAGGTTGATTGGTTGGGGTTTTATGGTGCATTGGCAGCTAAGGCCATAATGCGCCAAACGAGACGAATAAAAGGGGAAAAGAGACAGAAACCCATAACCAAAGTTAAAAGTCAATACAATACAGTAAAAGATAAAGGGAAAAACAACATATATATAAATACAAAAATAAGAAGGATGTGTAAAGAAATAAATATAAAGGTATAAAGGGAAAATCAACCCAGGATTAAAAGACCCAGTTTGGACAATGTATAAATGACAAAGTCATAAAATTACAATCAGGTAAAATAACCGATGAAACGCAAAAAGCAAGCACAGTAGGTAAAAATGATTCATCAGATAAAAGGTGTCTGATTGTAAGGGGCTCGGACGAAAAATCATGGAAGTTAAAATATAACCTGGCGTTCAAGATTAAAAGCAGTACAATAGATTAAAATATGTTTAATGGTTACAATGGTGTCACAAAACTTACACTTAGGTTCGTCGTCTGTTTGAAGAAGAAAGGAATGTGTAATATACGAATGAACTAGGCGGAGCTGAGCAAGTACAACTTCCTCCTTGCGATTCTTGCGAAAACGACTGTCTGTTCTCTCCAAGATCAGCCAGCAGCTCCATTATCTGGCAGCCACTACCACCGTTCTCTTCTGTTGGGTACCCGCCCATGTCAGGATCAGGATTAATAAAATAATACTGAACTGAATACAATACTGAACAATACTGAAATAGCGAATAGATAAAGATGGTTTGTAGGTGTCAACGTAGAGATTCTGGACTGGTGATGTGAGGAAGGTCCCTGTGCAAAGATGGAGAACCCGATGATGGAAGGGGTCCAGCACCTTTACTACTGAATCCAGGGCGGAGTCGTACACCTGGGATCCATTATCCAGACAATGGACTCGATCTCGAAAAGCTTGTTATTAATCTGTTCAGACCAAGATCTTTGCCACTGTGCCCGGAGCTCGATGGAAAAATGCTGCTGGAAGTCCAAGTAAGGAACCGGCAGTGGAGAATCGGAAAGAGGCATGGCTGACCTGGCAGTAACATCCGCCAAGTCATTGCCCCTAATCCCGACATGGTCGGGCATCCAACAGGAGAGAATGGTGGTAGTGGCTGCCAGAAAATGGAGCTGCTGACGGATCTTGGAGAGAAAAGGGTGAGGCCGATGTCTCACCGAGATCAAAGCTTGTAGTGAGATAAACGAGTTGGTGTACCAATGGTACACCAATGATGACGTTTAGCTACTATGTGATCCAAGGCAAGATTGATCGTATGCAATAAGCAGTGAGGATGGAACACTGCTATGGGATCTGGCCTGCAATGATTACACCACAGCAGACCATGGCTGATCCCACTGATGTGTTGGACTTCGAGCCATCTGTGAAGACAGGCAAGAAGTTTCAGGTGCTCAGCACGATGGCTGGCAAAGAGTTGCCTATATACACAGTCGGGTATAAAGGCCTTCCCCGTCCTGCGGGGCGGGGGTGGCTCAGTCGGTAGCGCGCCAGGCTCGTAATCTGCAGTTCCCAGGTTCGAGTCCCAGCTGGGTCAGCGTTGAGATTTATCTCCGCAAAATTCCCTGCCCTGCCCACGGTCAGTAGGGGACACCGATGGGCTTGGAAAGGCCGCCGTCCGTCGGATGGGACGTTAAGCCGTGGTCCCGTGTGCGGGAGAGCTATACCCTGTGCACGTTAAAGAACACGCTGGATGGCCTTGACGGGAGGCTACCATCTGTCTCCCAACAGCTGTTCCAGTGGGTCCCCTCCACCAACCTTCTCTGAGCCTTCGGGGTCCATGTGACCTGGCCATTTAGCCCATGGTGTGCAAAAAAGTGCCGCTCAGAGGTAAAACAACCCAACCTTCCCCGTCCTGTACAGGGAAAAATTGCACGAAAGGGAAACAGCGAGCCATGTTGGAAGTGTCTCGGCTGTCTACTGTGCGATTCTATCCAGACAGGTGTTAATGTCTCGCAGGTAACCTCGGACACGCAAACCCAAAGGACGAATGGAAATCGGGCCGATTCTGGTATAACATTTCCCACTGGGTACTGAAACGCTGTCCCAAGTGGGATGGCCAGGCAGGGATTGCAATTTTGCTGCATATTACAGCAAATAGATAAAGATGGTTCGTTGGTGTCAACGTAGAGATTTTGGACCGGTGATGTGCGGAAGGCCCCTGTGCAAAGAGGAAGAGCCTGATGATGGAAGGGGTCCAGAACCTTCACTACTGAATCCCGGGCGACGTTGTACACCTGGGATTCGTTGTCCAGTTTCGTCCAGACAAGTGCACGGTACAGGCACTACAGAGATCATCGGTCAGCTCCCCAGGAGAGAGAGGAGAGGACATTGGTGATGTTTAATGCCCACGTGCACTTGGACCTGAGATAACATATGTGTGGTAAAAAGGTCAATTTCCGAACGAAGATGAGACCGAGAAGCTTGGTCTCTGCCACAACTGGAATGATGTTACCTCCTAGCCGTAGCTCGGGATTCAGATTAAGATTAGGCTTGTGGCAAAAGTGCATACAAGTAGTCTTCTGTGGGGAGAACCTAAATCAATTTGCCGTCGCCTAAACCGAAAGATTGTTCAGGCAATTCGCTGTGAGGCAGGCAGGCAAGCCCTCATAACGAAACTAAAAGAAAATTAAAAGAGAAATGTGAAAATCACACCTGAGGACTAACAAAAGAAAAAAAGCCGAAAAATAAGGAAAAGGTAGAAACAACTAGGTCTCACAAATAGAAGAAAACTACAAAATTAATAAATCTGTGGGGAAACTCGTAAACCATTGCCCAGACGTGGGCAAGGTTACTCACCACTCTGCACAGTTAACCCTAGCAGGACCTGCCCACCAGCTGATTGATCCTGAGGGGGCTGCCCCAGGATTTGCAGTTTATCTGAAGCAGAGGCCAAAACAGTGTATAGCAGCAACCCACAAATTCGCTGCCCAGCCCCGTGGCAGACAGGCTCCCCAATGGCAAAATGGCCAAAGGGACCCCACCAGTCATGAGCTGGGAAGAGAAGATGTGGAGCCCCAAGCAACTGCCAGGGTCTTCCTTTCCAGGGACATGGGTCTCAGCGCATGGCAAACATGCGGGCGAGCGTTCAGGACCCTGTGAAGGTAACCGATTCAGTGGAACCTTCACAGGGTGGTCCCCTCACCACGGATGGGATCTCGCACCGAGCGGTTCCGAAATAATGTCATGAAACTATGATTCATTTAAAGGAAGAAATAAACTGTTTTATCTAAGGTGTGAAATAGAATTTTAAGTGTTGGTAGTTTTAAAATATTGCTTTAGACTTAGATTAATAGATGTCATCAGTAACACATAATTATTTATGTAGGAATAGAAACTGAAGTCTTTTTAAAAGTTAACGAAATAAATCGCAATATATATATATTTCATGGAATCTATGGTAATAATTGGCGAACTCTGTAACTGTGTAATGCAGTCTGGTTGTTAGATCCAGGCACGTACCCTTGTTTTCGCTGCTGTTTGGGATTTTATGGCTCAAGGGCAGCGAAGGATATATTGCGTCAAACAATGGTACATAAAGAGATAAAAGACGTTCAATCCACAACCGAAGTTAAAATTAACCCAAAAGGCACGTATCCAGGATTTAGTTTCGGGGGAGGAGGGATGTCCAAGAATTTGATTTTCGAGGAGGGACGAGAGAATTTGACTTCTAGGGGGGGAGGTCAGAGAATTTAGTTTTGGAGAGGGATTTATTTTTGGAGAGGCAGATCTGAGAATAAGACGACCCAATTATTAATATTTCCACTTACCAGAAAGGTTAAAATGATATTCTATAAAATAAAAATTTATAGTTGTTTTTTAAATATTTTTTTGTGTCGTACGTATACTATGGGGCTTAAAATAAATTTATCCGAAGATCCCAGTTTGGAATTCTAGTTCAACTGTTTTACCTCTGAGTGGCACGTTTTTGCACACCATGGGCTAAATGGCCAGGTCACAAGGACCCCGAAGGCTCAGAGAGGGTTTGGGGAGAGGACCCACTAGGAACAGCTGTTGGGGGAGAGATGGTAGCCTCCCGTCAAGGCCATCCAGCGTGTTCTTTAACGTGCACAGGGTATGGCTCTCCCGCACACGGGACCACGGCTTAACGTCCCATCCGACGGACGGTGGCCTTTCCAAGTACATCGGTGTCCCCTACTGACCGTGGGCAGGACGGAGAATTTTGAGGAGATAAATCTCAACGCTGACCCAGTTGGGACTGGTACCCGGGGAACTACAGAATACGAGCCTGGCGCGCTACCCACTGAGCCACCCCCGCCCCAGTTTGAAATTCTAAGCAGATAGACGAGTTTGATATTTCGTATAAGACGATGGGTTTTCAGGGTGGGTGGGAGGTAAATGAAACCAGAAGTCGAAATATATTTTAAACGATTATAAGAAAATTAGTTTACGGTGAATGGCAACTTCACCGTCACAGTACACAGTTCGTACGTTACTTTCTAATCGTTCTATTTTGATAACGTTTTGTGCAACATTTGAAATTTTGAAGCCTGATACTGATGACTTTTGAACTTAAGTGCATCGAACGATCGCAAGAGTGAATTATCATTATATACACGAAAGTGTGCTGCATCAATTAACTACAGGTCGAAATTTGCAATTGAAAAATGGTATTTTTCTAGATTATCAAAAGATTAGTTTTCATTCAATGCAAACATGAATTTACTGCCACAGCAAACACTTCGTAAGTTACATTCTAATCATTCTGATCAAGTCAATTAAAATAGTGTGCTGTGAAATATTCTCTACGATAGCTGTCTTTTTTAAATAAGCTGTCTCGTGCTAAATTCAATTTCAATTTGCTGTGGTGAACGGAAGATTGATTTTTGATAATATTTTGCACAAGATTCGTAAATTTCAATCACTGAGTCACTTCTCCTGACGGAGCAAGCCAACAAGGGCGATCCAGGATATGGGAAAGGGGGAGGAAACACTTGACGGAGTTGGCGACCTAGGTCTCAGGGCGGAGCCCCTAGTTTTATATAACCTTTCACTATAGTAATTTAAATGTAATAGATATGAGACCAGAAAATATGTAACAATCTGCATAAATACGTAGAAACGAAGTCAGGCTATGATTAGGTTGTAGCTACTTGAGTGACATTAAAAAAATTCCAAGTAGACGAACACAGGTCCGTACCTAAAAAATTGTAAAGAGGGGAGGGAAGAAACTCAATCGAACCGTAACTAAAAATACACGAAATATAGATAAGTTTCATAATATTTTGCCTGTATTACCTTACTAGCATTCTCAAAGGGGAGGCATTCATACCTTGCCCCCGCCCTCCTAGATCCGACCCTGGACGAACCAAACAGTTGGGTTGTTTTACCTCTGAGCGGTACTTTTTTGCACACCATGGGCTAAATGGCCAGGTCACATGGACCCCGAAGGTTCAGAGAAGGTTGGGGGAGGGGACCCACTGGAACAGCTGTTGGGAGACAGATGGTAGCCTCCCGTCAAGGCCATCCAGCGTGTTCTTTAACGTGCACAGGGTATGGCTCTCCCGCACACGGGGCCACGGCTTAACGTCCCATCCGACGGACGGCGGCCTTTCCAAGCCCATCGCTGTCCCCTACTGACCGTGGGCAGGGCGGGGAATTTTGCGGAGATAAATCTCAACGCTGATCCAGCTGGGACTCGAACAGGGGAACTACAGATTACGAGCCTGGCGCGCTACCGACTAAGCCACCCCCGCCCCACGAACCAAACAGAGTAAAGGAATCTGCTTTCTGGTACACAAAGATGAAGCAATTGATGCTATCTCGAAGAACAGAGCACAGTTCGTGTGAAATAACTGTGGAAATTAGTTACTGGATGAATTTTCCATAGCAAATGTACATCATTACAGAACGCTCGAAAAATAATACTGTACTATGAATCATTTACGTAAAAAAAAGATTTGAAAGGGGAGTGGGGTCCGTGAATCTTTTTAGCATTTTTGGTAATTAAATTGATAAAATAATGATTTCTTACTAAAAAAATTTCCCAAAGAGGAAAATTTAAATTAACTCTCATCTCCCATTTGATTTATGACACTACTAGGAAATATGAATATATTTTGTTTGCGTATCCAATTTAGTGGGAAATTTAACCTCTCATTTTACGTAAGGTAGTGCTGCCATCTACAGGCTGATATTTCGTTCACAATTAACTTCTTTGAGAACTTGCCTGATGATTGCTTCCAAAGCAATCCATCCCGCCAGCAACAATTCTGGTACTTGGGGGGGGGGGGGGTCACGTTTTACGACGGAGTTCCTAAAGATGTAGTCGTATAGTGAAAGGGAGTAAAACATTTCATAAAGTAATTAAGAGGGATACTACTTAACTAACGTTTGTTGAAACTAGAACACACTTCCACGGCCCATTTACTGATAACAATTAATCATTTAATTATTTTTAAAATTATAAATATATATATAAATAAATTTAAAACAATTATGCGTTTTTTATATTTTTAAAATAAAAACGCATGAAATATAGAGAACGTAAATATAGAGAACGTAGTGTAAATTGATAATCGATTTCACGGCCTCATTATTAACTCATAAGAACGAATAACGTTTTTTTGCAGGTTAGATTATTTACACAAGTACTGCAATGTGCTATTTACTTGCTTGTAGGAGCCGAGCGCTTTCGATTGCACTCAGCAGTCACCAATGATCCGCCTCTCCAAAGAAATGTACGCCGCCTGAAGATGACTGCAGAGTGCAGTCGAAAGCTCTCGGCTCCTACAAGCAAGTAAATAGCACATTGCAGTGCCTCATTTATACTTGTGTAAATAAATCTAACCGGCAAAAAAGCGTTATCCATTCTTATTAGCATAAAATATAATTAAATGACAACGCTGAAACGTAATCGCCACACTGTGCTCCCTGATTGATATTCTTTGACAATGGTGATGGAATGCAAGGAAGGCTCTATCAGTTATTGGCTAAGGTCGTGGTTGAGGATAATAAGGATCTCTAGTAGTCTTTCCTTTTGTAGTTTTCCTGAAGAAAGAAATCAGCTGGAGCTGTTTCATTTCTTCCTCCTTTCCTGTAGGATTTCAGAATAGGGGCTGGCATTTTATCCTCTAAATTTATATATTTGTTTTACCTTTTGTGAGCACTATTAATAGGATTTGCTTTTGCACTTTTTCGACTAGACATGGATGCACGTTTAACTTGAAATTTGATTTGCAATCCACAAAACAAAAAGAAAAAACGCAAAAAAATCACACAGATTAAACTTTTTTTTTGCATTTACATCTCACAAAATATCATGATGTAATAGTATTGTAATCAGTAAAAGGTTAAAAAAATAAATAAAATTTCTAAAAACATGCAATTTTTTTAAAGGTAGAAATTGAAGTCCCAAAAAATAATGGTGCATTATGTGCTAATCTATACCTTGTTCATGTTTATTCCGACAATAAATTTCTGCAGTACATTTATACTGTTTAACATGATTTTGCCAGCTCCATACCACACAGGAGGTGCGTATTGTAAATAAGACTTTACGCATGCAAAATAAAATAATTTTAAAGTTTCTGTATTGAAAAGAGTTCTTAAAATGTAGAATCTGTTACGGAAGGCTTTCAAAAAAGTTCTGGACACGTGTTTGTAAATTTGCATTCTTTCATCCGAAGTTAACATGCTACGATTTCTCCGAAAGCTTGTCTAAATTTGTCATTACGTGTTGAATAGTTGGTTGGTTGGGGTTTAATTGCGCATTGGCAGCTAAGGCCATAATGCGCCAAACGAGACGAATAAAAGGGTAAAAGAAGTAGAAACCTACAACCAAAGTTAAAAGGCAAAAGAGCAAAAGTTAAAGGACAAAACCAACAAATGTAAAAAAATACAAAAACAATAAATATAAAGATATAAAACGGAAATCAACCCAGGTGTAAAAGACCCAGTTTGGACATTGTTTAAATGACAAAGCCATAAAATTACAATCTAGTAAAGTAACCAGTAAAACTTAAAAGGCAAAGACAGCAGGTAAAAAGGAGTCATCAGATAAAAAATGTCCGAGTGTAAGGGGCTCGGACGTAAAATTATGAAAGTAAATATATAACCGGCGTTCGATTACGTGTTGGAAACAGAGGCAATATCATAATTTCTCTCTTAGCTGGCGGCGCATAAATTTCGGTCTGCGAAATCTGTGCGTTGTGCTATAAACCTACTAAAGATGGGTAAATATTTTACATTTTTACAAGGATACAGAAACATGAAGCGAAACATTTTCATGCCGATTCATCACAAATATATGGGGATCATGCCTGTTCATATATCACTGTCACGGAATGGATGTGCAAATTCAGAGAATGACGACAGAGCTTCGAATATCTCTCTCGTGCAGGAAGACAGGAGGAGGTCATGAACGACTAGACATGGATACACTTTTACGAGAGAACCATCGTTGCTGTTTGTGAACTCATTAAGGAAAATCCACACATCACCATTCTGGTAATAAGTTCAGATATCGCTGTATCGATTGGGATTGTTTCAAATAATTATTCATCAACATTTAAAGTTGGAAAAAATCTGTGACAAATAGGTATCCCCAAAAACTGACAGAACAGCAAATACGGGTTAAAGTAGACTCCTGCAAGGAGATGTTGGCAATATTTGAACCTAGTGGCCCCAAACAGTTGACAAACATTGTAACAGGTGATGAAACGTAGTTTTATTATTATACAACACCCAGAAAGATCTACAACTGTGTTTGGGTTGTGAAAGATGAACCCTGTGCCCAAATCCTCTGAACAAACTTTCACTCATGGAAGAGAATGTTTACATTTTTTTTCAATTCCCAAGGAGTGGTAGTCGTGGACATCTTACCAGAAAAAATGACCAATACTACACCAACATTTCTTTGCCCAAAATGGTTAAGGAGATGAAGGAGCAGCGTCCAACAACACACGTGTGAAGGGTTCTCCTTCTTCACGACAATGTCAAATCCTGGCAAGTTACGGCCTATCTGGAGCAGGAAAAATCAAACAGCTACCTCATCATGCTTATTCACCAGATATTGCACCGCGTTATTTTTGGTTGTGTCCAGAAATTAAAAAGGGGCTTGCTTGAAAGCCTTTTCAAAGAGTGAAAACCTTGCAAATTACGTTCATTCAGTGAATGCGGAGTATTTTCCAATAGGAGTATCAGCAAGCTTTCTACAATTTGCGTAGACGTCTGCAAATTTGCATAGATGTTAGAGGGGAGAAGGAAAAGTTTTGCTGAGGTAATTTCAATGGTTTTCGTTCTGCAAATACATGTCAAGAACTTTTTTAACGCCTCTCGTAGTAGATTTTAATTTTTGAGCTACATATTTATTCCAATTTGACATGTTCTACGTATCTACACTGTCTATTACAATTTCATTTTGTATCAATATAAACACCTGAATATTTTATTTTTGACACCCCCGATATCTAGACGTGAACAGGTAAATAATTTGATAGAATTTACAGAATGATATCCAATAACATATATCAGAGTTGATTGACTTGAAAATTAAAATTTTGAAAACTTTGTCTTCTCTGAATTGAAAACAGTTTATTTTTCTCCAACCATTTATGTAATAAAACGATATCTGCATTTGTATATATCTGAATATACGAATTTGGTCATTATCATCAGTTACATATAATAATACAGTATCATCTGCAAATACAATACCATTTCTAAAAATTTTTATATCAAATGTGTCATTAATAAAACCATTAAATAATTTAGGACCAATAACTTATCCCTTAGGCACAAAAAAATTTACGGGTTTGGTTTGGATATTTGGGGTTTTACGGCGCATGGGCAAAGGGCCATAATGCACCAAACAAGATAAAAAAGGAGAGTAAAAGACAGACAAACCCACAACTAAAGTTAAATGCAAAAAGTGTAAACGTAAAGGACAAAACAAATGCACATACATAAGTATAAAAAAAAATGAATCAGGGTGCAAAAAACCCAGGATAATCAAGGTAAAACAGATAAAGACATAGAATCACAGTCTGCTAAAATAACCTGTATAATGTAAAACCAAAAAGACAGATGGTAAAAAAGTGTCATCAGATAAAAGATGGCTAAGTGTAACAGGCTCGGCTGTAAAATTATGGAAGGTAGAATAGAAACGACGTTCAAAGATAAAAGCAGGTCAAGCGATTAAAATATTTTAATGGTTAAAATGGTATCACAAAACTCACACTTAGGTTCGTCGTCCGCCCAAAGAAGAAAAGAGTGTAATAAACGAATGACCTAAGCGGAACCGAACAACTACATTCCTCCTTGCGAATCCTGCTAAAAGAAGACTGCCACTGTTTGAGAATGGACTTGATCTCGAAAAGCTTGTTGCCAACCTGTTCAGACCAAGATCTCTGCCACTGTGCCCGGAGCTCGGTGGAAAAACGCGGCCGAAAGTCCAAATATGGAAACTCCAGCGGATAGTCGGAGAGGAGCGTTGCTGACCAGGCAGCAGCATCTGCCAAATCATTGCCCCTGATCCTGATGTCACCAGGGACCCAACAGAGGAAAAAGATGGTGGTGGTTACCAGATGATGGAGCTGCTGGCTGGTCTTGGGGAGAACAAGGGGAGGCTGATGACTCACCGACATCAAAGCCTGTAGTGAGCTAAGCGAGTCAGTGTAGAGGACACATCGACAATGACGCTTAGCTGCTATGTGGTCCAAGGCAAGGCTGAGAGCATGCAACTCTGCAGTGAAGATGGAACACTGCTGTGGGATCTGGTCTGCAATGATTACATCACAGCAGACCATGGCTAATTCCACAGATGTACCGGACTTCGAACCATCTGTGAAGAAAAGCAAAAGTCCTGATGCTCAGCACGATGGCTGGCAAAGAGTTTCCTATACACACAGTCGGAGGTAAAGGTTTTCCCTGTCTTGCAAAGCGAGAAATCACAGGAAGGGGAAACAGCGAGCCAAGGACGAAGTGGCTCGGCTGTCGACTGTGCGATGCTATCGAGATTGGTGTTAATGTCTCGCAGGTAACCTCGGACACACAAACCGAAAGGACGAATGGCAATCGGCTGATTCTGGTATAACATTTTCCACCAGGGACTGAAAACCCAATCCCAAGTGGGATGGCCTTGCAGGGATTGCAATTTTGTTGCATACTGAAGGGACAACTGCTGACGCCAAATATATAAGGAAGGATAGTCGGTCTCAACGTAAAGATTCTGTAATGGTGTAGTGCAGAAAGCCCCCATGCCTGATGATAGAGGTGGTCCAGCACCTTTACCGCCGAATCCTGGGAGGAGTTGTACACATGGGATCCATAGTCCAGTTTCGACTTGACAAGTGCATGGTAGAAGTGGAGAAATGAACATCGGTCCGCCCCCCAAGAAAGGGAGGAGAGGACCTTGAGAATGCTCACGTGCACTTGGACTTGAGATGTCGAATATGAGGCAAAAAGTTCAATTTCCGGTCGAAAATGAAAACGAGAAACTTGGTCTCCATCACAACTGGAATGATGTTACCCCCGAGTCACAACTCGGAGTCCAGATGAAGATTAGGTTTGTGGCAAAAGTGCACACAAGCGGTCTTCTGTGGGGAGAGACCTAAGGAGAAAAACGACACAAACATCCAAGCCTTATCCGGGGTTCGAACCCAGGTCCCTTAGATCAGTAGCCAAGCGCGCTAACCACTCGGCCATGGGACGACTAAATAGTGATTGTTCCGTTGATATCCTCACAGAATTTGCAGTTGTCATTCAATGACCCTCATGCTGGACGAAGAGCAAAAGATGCTAAAGTCGTCAACATAGAGGGCATTGCCTACAGTCGGAGGAAGTTGCCGTGTAATGGAATTTATCTTGACAGCGAAAAGTATAACACTCCAGACACAGGCCTCTGGCACCCCCTGTACTTGGGGGAAATTTACTGGTTTCAAATCACTTTTAATATATTTTGTAAGTTTCACGATTTGTTTTCTGTTTGCCAAGTAAGATGCTATCCGTGTATTAGAGACTCCTCATGCCAATATTACATAACGTTTTCAATAAAATCTTATGATCTACTAAATCAAAAGCTTTCTTCAAATCTAAAAAAAATCCAGAACTGTCTTACTACTATTAAATGCATTAAGAACAGTATTAAGGAAATACATAAGATAAGCTAAAGTCATTTTCTTATTTGAAAACCAAAACTGTTTAACATGTATAATGTTATTCTTTGTCAAAATTCCCACAATGTTTAAAAAGCTTCTCTAAAAACTTTGAAAGCATAGATAAAACATAAACTGTCTTCAAATTACTTATATTCGAAATATTTTTCCATTTATGTAAAGAAGTAATTAGATAAATTTTAAAATAACAAGAAATTACCCATCTACAAAAGACAAACTACAAGAAAAAGATAATATTTCCAAAACATATGAATCCATGACTTTTAAGAAATAAATACCTAACTGAATTATATCCAAGAGAATTGCAATTTTTAAAAGAAAGCAAAATCAAATTTAATTCATGAATTTTGTTGGCACCCAAATCATACTATTCTGAAAACATTTTGTATACATACCCAAATGGTAATTATTATATCAAGCAATACTATTTGTTTATATACGTCTACTACATATGTAGAAAAATAATCATTTAAAACATTGACCAATAAGAAAGGCTAACTTTGAAATATCAATTTCTGTATCATTACAGGCAATTTTACCAGCTGGGTTGGGTAGTTTTACCTCTGAGCGGTACGTTTTTGCACCTCAGTGGCTAAACGGCCAGGTTACAAGTATCCCGAAGGCTCAGAGAAGGTTGGGGGAGGGGATCCACTGGAACAGCTGTTGAGAGACAGATGGTAGCCTCCAGTCAAGGTCATCCTGCGTGTTATTTAACGTGAATAGGGCAATCGGCTGATTCTGGTATAATCTCCCGTACACCAACAATTAAGGCTCTCCCGCACACCAACAGCTGTTCCAGTGGGTCCCCTCCCCCCAACCTTCTCTGAGCCTTCGGGGTCCATGTGATCTGGTCATTTAGCCCCATGGTGTGCAAAAAAGTGGCGCTCAGAGGTAAAACAACCCAACCCAACTCTCCTGCATACGGTGCCACGGCTTAATGTCCCATCCGACGGACGGCGGCCTTTCCAAACCCATCGATGTCCCCTATTCACCGAGGTGGGGTGTTTTGAGGAGATAAATCTCAACGCTCACCCAGCTGGGACTCGCACCTTGGAAATGCAGATTACGAGCCTGGAGTGCTACCGACTGAGCCACCCCACCTCAATTTTACCAGCAAATGTTTTAGTTAGTTAACTCATTTAAAATGTTCCATTTTCTCTTCATATCAGTATCAGCAGACGCTAATCTTCCATTATAAAGTCCAATTTAGTCTTCTTTAATAAGTCAGTAACATTGCCTTGTAAATTTTATAATCATCCAAATTACATTGCTTTTTTTCTCAGTCTTATATATATTTTCTTCCTCTGTCGAATTGCTTCCAAAAATTTTCCTGTCATCCAAGGCATGATTTTTTTCTTTCCGTTTGTCAGTTTTACTTTATTTTTAGAGCTATTTTTACACTGTTTTAATTTATCCATAAATATCTTGAAAAACCAAAGAAACATTATATATGTTGTATAGAGTTGATTAAGTTCTGCTTTATGAGGCATATCATTATAGTGTAATTTAAGTATTTCTTAAGACAGCCTCATGAAGTACAACTATTTTTCCAATATAAATCCCAAGCAATTATTTAGTGATCACTAATGTAAATTCCAATGATATACGACTTCAATGTACAAAGCAGATACAATCTGTACTAAATGCAAGGGGCTTTTAAAACGTTTTTGATATGCATTGACAGAACAAGAACCATTGCATTTACCTCAACAAAACTTTTATTGTCCTTCAAATTACTCCCCCCTCCAGTATCTGTGAAACTTTGTAGGCTTCTACACCAATTCTGGAAAGATTGGTGGTACTCCTGTTAGAGAATACTTCACAACTCTGCATGAAAGCATTTTGCAAGGTCTTGCGCCATAAGAAAAGGCTTCCCAGCAAGATCCTTTTTAATTTTTAGACACAACCAAAGATTGCATGGTGCAAGATCGGATGAATATGCAGGATGGAGTAACCGATTTTTTCCTGCTCCAGATAGGCCATAACTCGCCAGGTTTTGAGAGCACTGTCATTGTCATGAAAAGAATGAAAACCCTTGATATGCCTGTTGTTTGAAGCTGCTCTTTCATCTCCTTAACCATTTCGGGCTAAACAATGTTGATGTAGTATTAGTAGAGTGATTTTTGCAGGTAAGATGTCCACCGTTACTATTTCTTGGGAATTGAGAAAAAAATGTGAACATCCTCTTTCTTGAGCGAAAGTCTTGTGAGAGAATCTGGGGACGCAGTTCACCTTCTGCACCGACACATAGTTTTCGATATTTCCGGAAGTTGCAATAAAACCACGTCTCATTACCTGCGACAATGTCTGTTAACAGTTTGGAGACAGTAGGTTCAAGCATTACCAGCATCTCCTTGCACGAGTCGACTTTACCACTTTTTTGCTGTTCTGTCAGTTTCTGGGATACCTATTTGGCAGAGATCTTTCAGAATTCTAAATATTGATGAATAATTGTTTCCACACTGCTAATCGATACACTGACATCTAAACGTATTTCCTGAGCGGTGATGTATGGTTGTTCCTTATTAACGAACAGCAGCGATAGTTCTCACGTTCACAGTTGCCTTCGGTCTTCCTGCACGAGGGACGTATTCGAAGTTCAAGTCTTTCTCTGAGTTTATGCATCCATCCCGTAACAAAGTCATATGAACAGGCATGATCCCCGTACACTTGTGATAAATCATCGTGATTTTTTCGCGTCGTCCCCAAGCTGCATTCGTGTGAAAATATACAGTCGCTCAAAAAATATCCAAAAACAATGGTTGATTACAGAATTCAAAAAAAATATCTGACAACGAGTTTTTTAAAAATCAGTGATCTGACAAACTTCGTGTACTGTACACGAAGGTTGACTGTAAAAATTTCCCCCATCTTTAGTAGGTTCCATAGTAGCAACATACAGATTTCATAGACCAAATTTTACGCGCCACCAGTGAAGAGAAAAATGATTATACTGCTTTTGTTTTTAACACGTAATGACAAGTTTAGACAAGCTCTCAAACAAGTCGTAGCTTGTTAACTTTGAAGGAATGAGTGGAAATCTCCAGACACTTGTCAAGAACTTTTTAACGCCCTTCATATAAATATGATCCAAAAAGGAACATGTTGAAGGCCTAGTTATCCCATTTGTAGACGGCACACTTCTCCGCCTGTCTGCACTGTATTCTATTTTATCTGTGCACGTGTGTGAGAGCTTTTGTAGAAGGGTACCTGTCCCTATCTTGTCAGGAAACTCACTCAGGTGGCCGAATACACAAACTCATGTATTTCACTATGCACACTATTTATTTACAAACACTATAACTATATACATACAGTGACTGCCCACCCGGAACAGTCACTGGCCAAATATAACACAGGCTATAATGAACCTCAGCGGTTCCACCACTAGATACAGAACAAAGCTCACAGATCTGGACAGCCCCATAGTCCGCTTGCAAGACCAGTTGAACCATCCGCCGGAAGATGTCACGTGTCCTTCTGGGAACGTTAGGGTGTCTCATCCAATAGGATATGAACATGATCGCCGTGCCAGGACGACTCTTGTCGCCTTTCTTCATCGTGCTCTCAAAACTGGCCCTGCCACCAGTGCTCTGTCGCCGGGCGGGATGGCGCTTCTTCCATCCCAGCTGCCGAGTCCCTACATTTATTTAAGAGTCCCTACCCTTATTTAAGAAATTCGAGGCAGATGTCTCCTGCCTCAATTTCTAACTCAGTCACTCAAGGACTAGAATACGTCCCTCGTGAATGACAGTCACTGTTTATAGAACTGCTGGGTTCAAACAAATGTTCGCACAACGAAAATTTGTAGTGCACAAATAACCGAAGACACATATTACGTAAAAAAGTCACTGATGACAGTGGAAGTTCTCCTTTTTTTAACGAGGGCCCAGAAGAATAACACTTTGCATTAATCTGGTTGCCACACAGTTTGCATAATATTCATGCACAACAATAGGTTTACCAAATTGTCCGCACCAAATTGTTGACACAGTTACGGCAGAAAGTTCGTGACAAAGTCCATACTTGGACACCACGCCCATTACTGAAGGTAAACATCCAGACACGTGATCATTGCTGCACTCTAGGAGGAGTACGTTGCCTTGGGGGCTGCGGCTCAACCCAAGCCCATTGAGACGTCGATGCCCCACTGTCACCCTGCACTGTGTACTTCCGAAATTATGGTTGATTACAGAATTCAGCTAGTAATTTCTCAGCCTCTGTCTTCCCCTTTACTCTGCCTCAGAGATTATCCTCCAACCTGGAAAGCGCGTCAGCATCCCGATGAGCAGTGCCTTTCTTGTAGAAAACCTGCGCATAGAACTGAGCAATAGCCAACGTCCAGCGCTGTAATTTGCTGCTTGCATCAGCTGCCGACGTGAGATAGATCAGCAGATTGTGATCTGAAAAGAGTTCAACCCGGCATCCATACAACCAGGTTGCAAACCTCTCCAGTGCCCACACAACTGCATAAGCCTCGCACTCAAGAGTGGCCCACCGGAGCTGCATCTTGGTGAGCTTCCCTGAAGCGAAAGCAATGGGAAACTCATTTCCTTGGCCATCCCTCTGTAGGAGTGCTGAACCAACCGCGCCCGACGATGCGTCGCTATGCAAAATAAACGGCTTCTTTTGATCAGGGACTGCGCATTTTGCTGCGTTACACAACCCTTCCTTTAATTTTTCAAAGGCGCTGTCCGCCTCTCCGCTCCACTGTTCAGGTGCTCTTTTTTTGTCATATCGGTGAGGGGTCTGGCGATTTCAGCATATTTATCTAAATATTGTCTGTAGTAGATGAACAACCCCAAGATGTTTTTTAGTTCCTTTTTTGTTCGTGACACTCGCATGTTCCGTATCACTTCCAATTTCTCCGGATCCGGTTGATGTTTACCAGAACCAATAACGTGACCCAAATACGTGGTATGTCCCCTCCCCCAGGTGCATTTATCTAGATTGATCGTTAATTGTTTAGCATCTATATCCTTCAACATGGCCCCAAGGTGCTTTATATGTTCCTCCCAGCTGCTGGAGAAAATAGTTATATCGTCTAGATAGGCGCAAGCATATTCAATGTGGGGCGCTAACAGAGCATTAACCTCTTTCTGGAAGACAGCCGCAGAGTTCTTTAAACCAAAGGGTAAGACTTCCCATTGATACTGCCCACGATGGATTCCGAATGCAGTGTAACCCTTGCTACAGCTGTTCATAGGTATCTGCCAGTACCCCTTCAGCATATCTAGAGTCGAAATAACGTGCCTAGTGAAGTTCTCATTTGTGGGGACTTCAACTCACATCACACAAGTTGGTTTTCTTGGAAGACAGATCACAAAGTCAAACATCTCCTTAAATTAATCAATAAACATAATTTACTCATATTAAATAAAAATTTCAAAACTATAAAAATAAACTCATACGCATGCAAGCAAGATATTATACTGGTTACACCTGGCCTCGCCAATTTTTTCAAATGGACAATCTCATCAGATTCATATGAAAGTGATCATTTCCCAATCTACATCACCCCATCTTATAATAAGTATGATAAACTCAAAATATATCTTACCAACTGGCCAAACTTCAAAAAAAGAACTTCATAACATAAAAGGTGGGAAAAATTTTTCTCCTTCATATGATGATATTATAAATAATATCTCAACATGTCAAGATAAACACACTACACAACACAAAAATAAAATACCACAAAATAACTCGCATACAATATTTATCAATAAACTTATTGCAATTAGAAGAAAGGCTGAGAGAACAATGCTTAGAAATAATACATTTAGAGATGTTGAAAATTACAATAGGCTTTCCTCTGCTATCAACAAGAAAAATAAAGAATATTCAAAAATCAAACTGGCATTTACTTACAGAATCACTTACTCCCAACTCATCTACCAGTAACCTATGAAAAATATATAAAAAACTTCACAACAATTTACGCCCCAAAACAATATCTACACCAATAGAATCTTTAGCCTTACACAATAATGAAAGCATACCAAAAACAGCAGACAAATTTGCCTTTCATCACATCAATAAAGTAAATGATTCACACATATTAAGCTTTTTTGCTTAATGTGTGTGAATCATTTACTTTATTGACATTTTTACATTTTTACATAAATTCTTTAACGATAAAGACCATATTTTAAACCTACCATTCACTTTACAATAACTCACTACTGCAATAAAACAACTAAAAAATAAAACTGCAAATGGCCCAGATGGAATATCAAATAAAACAATAAAAAAACTCCCTTTAAACTGGTTAATTTATTTACTTAAAAACTTTAATGAAATTTGAAAAACATGCATTTTTACCGTCTCAATGGTTTAACACCCACTTGTTATTTTTACATAAAAATAAGAAAGATTTTAAGGAAATGGATTCATATAGGCCATTTTGTCTTTCATCCAACATGTTAAAATTATTTGAGAGACTAGTTAATAATAGACTAACTTGGAAATAGAGAATTACAACATTCTTAGTGAACATTTCTATGGATTCAGGCCAGGCAAATCTACTAAACATCTCCTACTACATATTATAACAGACATTGAATATGCAATATCTAATAATCAATACTTAATAGTTATCATAGTTGATATTAAACATGCCTTTGATTCAGTAAACCACAATGCATTACTATTTAAACTAAAAAAATTAAAACTTCATGGTAATATATATAATTTCTTATTTAACATCATTACAAAAAAAACATTTAAAGTTAAAATCCACAAATATTTGTCTGCAGAATATCCATTCCACACTGGAATTCTCCAAGGAGATATATTGTCACCAAATCTTTTTAATTTATTTTTACATGATCTCCCAGAATACTTCACACAACATATAAAATTTGGTATCTATGCAGATGATATTATAATCTGGACAAACCACAATAATTTAAATATCATTGAATATAATTTACAAAACAACATAGATAAATTATTAGCATTTTGTAATGACATATTTAAATATCATTAAATATAATTTACAAAACAACATAGATAAATTATTAGCATTTTGTAATGAATGGAACCTCAACATATTATCAGAAAAACTTCAATCATTCCTTTTTATAAAACCAGATTTCCTTACAAAAGCCTAAACATATAAAAACAAAATAAAAAAATCAAAATTGTTAAAGGTATCAAATTTTTAGGTCTACATTTTAACTCAAAGCTTAAATGGACTAAGCACATCAGACAAGCCACAAATACAGGAAATAAATTATTTCAATATCTTAAATATCTTGTACATTCTACATGGGGATGTAACACTAAAAATCTACTCCTGATGTATCAAAACCTCATAGCACCAAAATACCAATATGGCATTGAACTTCTAAATAATATTTCACAACATAACATTAATACATTAGAAGCCACTCAAACTAAAATTATTAGACACATACTAGGAATCCACATACTAGGAACCATAGACCTTTATGCAGATACTGCAATCCCCCCATCATAATTAATAAAAAAAATACCTACTTTCAAAAATAATTTTTAGAATTTTTTCAAAAAATAAAAAACATCCCATTATAGAAAAAATTATCAACAATACTCCTAACAATACCATCTGTAGTATAAACCAAAATTACAAAATATTAGATATAATTCAAACCAACATAAGTTGAGACTACATACCGAATTTTCCACCTTGGATAAGCTGTCCTCCCATCATATCACTGGACATACCTGGCATTATACAAAAACAATCTCTAAATTCAGATCAACTATTAACCTTAACTAATTTACATATTGATAATACATATAAACAACGTATTAAAATATATACAGATGGCTCACACAATGACAATACTAAAATCTCTTCAGGTGCTTTCACATGTCCAAGTTTTAACAAATCCAATATTATATTAGCTGAAACACTAGACATAATTCTTGCAATTCAATGGGCATTATATTTTCATAACTCATCAATAGTAATTTTTTCTGACTGCAAATCTGCAATTGAATTATTTTACACCAATCCAAATAAATCCAAATATCCTATTTTCTCAAATGACATTAATATTTTAGTATTCGAACACCTCTCACAAAAAATATATATTACACATACAATGGGTACCTTCACATATAGGCATTACTGGAAATGAAGAGGCAGATATTTTAGCAAAACATGCCCAAAACAACACAATCTCCAAAACAACACCCTTTTTCATACATCTTTACAAACTACAAAACAAAACATTTTTATTTAAAGAAACACAACAACACTTCCAAACAAATGCAGCACATACACATATATATAAAATTAATAACAATATCCAAAAATTTAGAGATTATGGTCTAAAAAAGGATGAAATTAGTTTAATATCCAAAATAAGAACTAACTGGGCACTGACCAATTCCACTCTTTTCACATATAAAAAAATCACATCACCAAATAGTCAATTTTGTAATGTCCCACAAACCTTAGAACATATAATTTTTGACTGTCAAAATCTATCTATCCAAAGTAAAACATACTTTTCAAAACTGTTAAAATTTAATATCACATCTTATAACTTTTCTACTATCCTACATCATAATAATCAAAAAATCAATACAATAATTCTAAAATTTCTCGTCACTTTTTTTAAATATAGCTCACTTTTTAACTTAATTTAAAATAGGTAATTAAATATATATATTATTCTTAACATTAACAGCATTTACAACATGAAGAATATTCTACAAAAATATAGAAAATACATCAAAGTTGAAATTTATTTTATTTATATACACAAAACAGACCACATGAAATCTAAATAACAAAAATATAAACTTCAGTATCACCACAAAACAACATGAAGAAATTATAACAATTACGCAAGGATATTTTATTTCAAAATCATTGATTTAATTTTTTTCTTTTTTTTTCTTTCAAAAAAAAAAAAAACTAACATGACCTTAATGAGTCAGAACAGATCATTCTGGAATATTGAAATTTGAAGGAAGTGTTCCATCCATCCTCCCACTTGATACAATAATTCTGTGGGATTGGTCATAGGGAAAGCGTCAGCCTCTGTGATGGCATTGAGGCGACGAAAATCAACAGAACCGCAACGTACCGTCCTTTTTTGCCACACATACGATGGGGTGCGCGAACTCGCTAGTGGAGGGAGAGATCAAAGATTGCGCCAATAATTCCTCTATCTGGCGATCCACTTCAACCCTCAGTGCAATTGGTACTCTATGGGAGTATGCTCTTCGATTTCCCGGAAGGGCGACAGCTTTATTACATGGGGCTGACACTTCGCCACCTTTAGCTTCCCTGAACACATTCGCGGATACTTCCGTAATAGATCTTCAAGCTGCCGCCGCTGATCTGTCTATAGCTGACTCTATCGTGCTAAGTGCTTCTCAAAATTATCCGCATCACGGCCACTTCCCTTTCTTGGGCTCTAATACAGTTCCCCGAACTCCTGATCCTCATCAAGGAAAACACCAGTACACGAGACACGCGCCGTGAATTTCCTGATCCTGTTAGCATGGAGAGTCAGATCCCCTCCATCGGGTACCGAACCCTATATCCGTATTTGGAGACTCGCTCAATCTCCTGTCATGGCTCAGTCTATCTAGCGTAAAGTTTATTCGTGAAATCCGTTGTCAAAACGATGACCTGCTCTCCCATTTCAAACTCCTTCCTTTGGGCTCTAGTACTGTACTACCGTGTGTATTTTTCCTGTTGGCCTGCAGCCACCAATCCTGCCTTTTCAGCGGCCAGCTCCATCTGCACTTTAATATCCTGGAGGTACTGCACTGCCGGCTTAGCCAACGTGACAGGCAAATAAACCTCCCCAGCCCAAGTGTCCCTTAAAACGGCCAGTGGTCCTCTGGGTGGCTGTCCATACAGCAATTGGAAAGGGGACACGCCTGTAGTAGCGTTGGGCACCTTCCCTATATGCCCAAAGCAGGTAAGGCAAAAATTTGTCCCATTCCCCAGGATGTTCTCTTACAATGTTATGTAACATGTTCTTCATGGTTCGATTCCAACTCTCGACCAAACCGTTACCCTCGGGGTGCATTGGCAAAGAGAATTTTGGTTACTACTCCCAGTCGTGTCTGTAGTTCTCTTGTCAATTCTGCCGTAAAATTGGTCCCCCGGTCGGATATTATTGCTTCAGGTAACCCAGTACGAGCGAACGTCTGCAGTAAAGCCTCGCAAGTCGCCCGGCAGTCAGCGACTTCAAACAACACTGCCTCTGGGCATCTCGTGTGGTAGTCAACAATGGATAGGATATACTTATTCCCCCTTTTACTGAGTGGCTCAATCGGTCCTGCGACGTCTATCCCTGACAACCTGAAACGGCAATGCAGGCCGCGTCACTAGCTCAATGGGAACCTTGTCACTCCTTCGAGGCCCTCCCCTCAACTGGCATTCCTCACAAGACTTGCCGTAATGTTTAATATCCTTAGTCATGTTGGGCTAAAAAAAAGACAGCTGGACCCTCTGCGCTGACTTAGTGACCACCCCAAACGCTATTATGGGCTAGAGCCATGACCTCTTCCCTACAATCGGCAGGTAACACAAGCTGCAAAAATTTCCCATCTACGCCTTTTTCTAAATGATACAGCAATCCATCTTGAATCAAAAATCCTTCCTTCCCCATTTTAGCAGATTCCCAGATATTCGCCAACGAGCAATCACTTCTCTGCTGTTGACGAAATACTTCGGTTTCACTCGAAACCGAAACAGCTGAGATTTACTCAGCTTTTTCCATTTCGAATTCGGAACTATAGTCCACACTCCTTTCCGTTCTGGTCGGTTTCCGTTCGAATTCGGAACTATAGTCCACACTCATTTCCGTTCTGGTCGGTTTCCGTTCGAATTCGGAACTATAGTCCACACTCCTTTCCATTTTGGTCGGTTTTCTTTCGAATTCGGAAATATAGTCCACACTCCTTTCCTTAATCTGGTCGGCGCTCACGGGCAATAAATCATCATCTCTAGCCGCAGTAGCAACAAAAGGTTCTTCGTGGACTCGCTACAGGCTAGCTGTTGCCATAGTAACTTTGGCAGCTGAAGCAGGAAGCTCCTCACATGTATCGGGAGATGACGTCACGTAGTGCATGTTGCACCACGTGTGTTGCACCATGTAGTCCGTGTGCACTGCTAGTGCTAGCAACTGATCGTTTCGCAAATTGCATGGGCGCTTTTTGTTCTACTTGCTCGCGCCTGGGAGGAGGAATGTACCTGGCCACCTGTCAATCAGAGTCACGTGGACGCGCATTAATTCGACTGCTCGCTAAATGATGTAATATGCAGTCTATGAGGTCTCTCGGACGCAACCAGTCTGAGCGCTCTTGCAATGCAACATATTCGCCAGTGCTATTTGGTAGCTCTGATTTCATTCGATATGCCACCAGCAGTTCGACCAATTCCTCAAATGTGGACACTTTTCTGCTCTCAATATACCTTCTCCACATTTTCCTAATTTTTTCCGAAAACGTGTTCCACATTTCGTGCACAATGTACTTGTACTCAACTAATGCATCTTGTACTCAACTGCAGAGACTTTACACCTAGCCAAAATGTACGCTTTGAGCTTTTACTGTAATCGCTAGCATCCTCGTCAGGCAATGAAGCCAAAAGATCGTTCAGCTTCTCTCGAAAAATGGGGATTACCTGGCCCCTAACCTCTTCAGGCACTCCCTGATTAGCGAAAACGCTCTCTATCCTCTTAAAATACAAAGAAATGTCGAGGAGAGTTTCTGGGGGCGATCCCAGAGTAGTACGCAGAAGAGAAATCCAATATTTCAGTTCCTCATGCTCCTTCTTTTTCGCACTGCTACGGGAATCGGACCCAGAAGAATCGTAGCTTGGTTTGGTTTGGTTGTTTGGGGTTTATTGGTGCATTAGCAACTAAGGCTATAATGCGCCAAACATATGTCAAAACGGTAAAAGGATAAAAAATCATGTTATCCCTTAACCAAAGTTTAAAAAAAACTACAAAGACCAACAAAAAAATAGATTTCAGTAAAATAGAACATGTAGAGCAATAATGAACAAATATAAAAATATGTTATACCAATAAGAAAATAAAAATATCTCAGGTGTAAGCAACCTGGATTAAAGATATAAAGTAATAAAAAGGGAGCAAAACTACAAGCGATTAAAATAACCAGTATACCGTAAAAATTTAAATATAGGGGTAAAACAACAATGGTCGGATAAGAGATGCCTGAGTGTAAGGGCCTCGGACGTAAAATTATGAAAATTAAAAAACATAAGTCGTTCGAAGTTAAAACATGGACATGAGATTAAAATGTGTGTGATAGTTAAAATGGAGTCGCAAAACTCACACTTAGGTACGTCATCCGCCCGTAGAAGAAACGAATGAGTAATAAACGAATGACTTCAGTGGAGCCGAATAAGTACAACTTCCTCCTTGCGATTCCTGCGGTAACAAGACTGCCATGGTTTGATGATAGGTTTGATCTCAAAGAGCTTGTTCGTAAGCTGTTCTGACCAAGATCTCTGCCACTGTGCCCGGAGCTCGATGGTAAAACGCTGCCGGAAATCCAGATAGGGAACTGGCAACGGAGTGCCGGACAGGGGCGTGGCTGGTTTGGCAGCAGCATCTGCCAAGTCATTGCCCCTGATATCGACGTGACCGGGCACCAAACAGAAGAGAACATTCGTTGTGGCTGCCAGACGATGTAGTTGCTGACGGATCTTAGTAAGAACTGGGTGAGGCTGATACCTCACCAAGATCAAAGTCTGTAGTGAGCTAAGTGAGTCGGTGTAAAGCACACACCGATGATGATGCTTAGCTCCCACGTGGACCAAGGTGAGATTGATAGCTTGCAACTCTGTAGTGAAGATAGAACACTGCAGTAGGATCTGGGATGCAATGATTACATCACAGCAGACCATGGCCAATCTCACTGATGTGCAGGACTTCGAGCCATCTGTAAAGACAGGCAAGAAGTCCGGGTGCACAGCACAATGGCTGGCAAAGAGCTGCCAGTACACACAGTCGGGTGTAAAGGTCTTCCCCATCCTGCACAGAAAAAAATCACAGGAAGGGGAAAAAATGAGCCATGGTGGAAGTGGCTCAGCTGTCGACTGTGCGACGCTATCAAGACTGGTGTTGATGTCTCTTAAGTAGCCTTGGACTTGCAAACCGAAAGGACGAATGGCAGTCAGTAAATGTGTGTAAAGCATTTCCCACTTCGGACTGAAAATGCAGTCCCAAGTGGGATGGCCAGGCAGGGATCGCAATTTCGCTGCATATTGTAGTAACAACTGCTGACGCCGAATAGATAACGATGGCTCGTCGGTCTCTACATAGAGTGGACTGGTGAAGTGCGAAAGGCCCCCATACAAACATGGAGGGCCTGATGGTGTAGACGGTCAAGCACGTTAACCACCGAATTCCGGACAAGGTCATAAACCTGGGATCCATAGTGCAGTTTCGATCGGAGAAGTGCACGATAGAGGCGGAGCAAAGAACATCGGTCCATCCCCCAAGAAGGGGAGGAGAGGACCTTGATGATGTTCAATGCCTGCGTGCACTTGGACCTGAGATGACGTATGTGTGGTAAAAAGGTCAATTTCTGATCGAATATGAGACCGAGAGACTTGATTTCCGCCACAACTGGAATTATGTTACCCCCCGAGCCGAAGCTCGGGATCCTGGTGAAGATTATGCTTGTGGAAAAAGTGCACACAAGCGGCCTTCTGCAGAGAGAACTGAAACCCGTTTGTCATCGCCCAAATAGAAAGATTGTTCAGGGCAATTTGCAGTTGTCTTTCAATGACCCTCATGCTGGACGATGAGCAAAAGATGCTAAAGTCATCAACATAGACGACATTGCCTACTGATGGATGATGTTGTCTAGTAATTGAATTAATCTTGACAGCGAAAAGCATAACACTCAAAATGCAGACTTGAGGCACCCCCTGTTCTTGGGGCTACGGCTGCGACAGAGTGTTACTGACATGGGCACGAAAAAAAACGTGTCGATAAGAAGTTGGAGATGAAGATCGGCATGTGACCCCTAAAGCCGAAGCTGTGAAGGTCACGAAGAATTCTGAATCTCCATGCAATGTCGTACGCTTTCTCGGTGATGAAGAAAATTGACACAAAGTGCTCTCTACGTAAAAACGAATTTCTGATAGCCGATTCGAGGCGTATCAGATGGTCCAGAGTTGACTGTTGCCCGCAAAAGCCACACTGGGTGTTGTGTTCTAAATACCAGATGAGTCTGGAATTACCATTCTTTCCAACACCTTGCATGTGCAGCTCGTCAATGCAATGGGATGATAATTCGATGGAATCTAAGAATACTTTCCTGGCTTGGGGAAGGCCAAGACGATGGCCTCCCGCCAGGAGTCCAGAAACTGCTCCTCGAGGGAAATGCGATTGAAAAGATGGAACAGCCGATCCTTACTTGATGGTGAGAGGTGTTGGAGCATGGCATAATGGACATTGTCCGGTCCTACAGCAGAGGAACGAGAAGAGTGCAGAGCAAGGTGAAGCTCCTCCGCTGTGAATAGCCTGTTGTAAGGCTCCAGGCCATTCGAGTGGATGGACAGCGGAGAGCTTTCCGCCCTGCCCTTCTGGGCCAGAAACTCGGAGGAGTAAGAAGAAGAAGAAGAGATGGAGGAGAATGACCCCCAGAGTGTCGGCAATTGCTGTCGGATCAGCAAGTGCCTGTCCATTTTGCTCCAGGATCGATAACGAATGGGACGTGTAGTTCCCACCCATCTTCAGGACTTTATCCCACACGACCTTAGAACTGGTCTTGCGGGTAACAGAAGATGTATATTTTATCCAAGATTCCTTCTGGCTCTGGCGCCGGATGAAATGATATTTCGCCCTGACACGTTTGAACATTTGAGGTTGGGGGTCGTTGGATATCTCCGAAACACCCCCCAAGCCTTGTTCTAAGCCTTACAATCTGTGGTGAACCCACGAGCTGAACCATCTCCATCCCCATCCTGGCGAATTAGTGAAAAGCGTCGGATCGTGGGATCTGTGACTGGCTGCAAGTATATCTCTTGCAGGCACACACAGATGGGCTGGTGTGCCTGAAGGAGGGCCTTGATGTCGTCAAGATTCCTCTGGAATCCACAACAATTCCATTGTAGGAGTGTGGTCATCTCAAGACTTAGAAGAATGGGCAGACGACGAATCCCTATTCAGCCTAACCGCCGCAGAGAACGGTTTAGTGAATAAGGGGCAGGCGGTATCCATGTCCTCGGAATCGTTCGAGGGGCATGGATCGGTGACCGCCCTTTGTGGAGGAGTGATTAATTTCTTTTTGGGCCCCAGTGTGGGCCACTTAGGTTTGGAAGGTCTGAGGACGGGGAGGAGGAGGCTTTCCGGTGGAGGTGGAAGGATGAGTTGCAGGAATGGAAACTGGGGTTGATGTTGAAGTCGACACCACCCTTGGTTTTGCCTGGGTAAGGAGGTATTTTGGTGCGTGTGAGAAAGACTCAGTTGGTGGTACACTGATATTAGTCTGCATCGCGACCAAAGTCATTGGAACGATGGGCTTGCAATGACTGCACTGGCATAGGAAACCTTGCCAGGCAGGGCGGTCGCTGCAGCAAGCTTTCTCGCCTCAGGGTATGTGATGTTATTCATAACTTTCAAGCATTGTACATCCTTTTCCTCCTTCCACTTCGGACAGTCGCGGTAGTACGCTGGATATTCGCCATTGCAGTTCACACACCATGCCTTTTCTGCTGTGCAGTCAGGATTCAGATTATCCTTACTGCCACAGCGAGTACAGGTGGGCTTGCCCCAGCAAGCTGTGCAGGCATGACCGTATATCTGACACTGTGACAATAGTGCAGCATGCCGTGACAATAGTGCAGAATATTCGATATAACGGTCCTACCTCACAATGCAAATAGCCTGCCTTGATGGAAGAAGGCAGGCGTGGCATGTTGAATGTCACAATCAGCACCTGGGTGGGTGCCAATTTCCCATCATGGCATGTCGAAACCCATGGACCGCTATTATTCCTTGAGGTGTGAGCTCTGAGAGGATTTCCTATTCAGTGACCTTGAGAAGGCCCCACTCAGTGATCACACTCCAAGAGGAATTGAAAGTTTTATGGGGAGTGACTTCGACATCCACCCCACCAATTTCTTTGATTTTCAGCAGCAGTTCCGAGTGTTTGGAACAAGCGGTCTCAACCTGGAAGTAGCCAGATTGTAGGCGCTTCACAGATTTCGGCTCTTCCGCAAGATCCTTCAAGCCTTTATTCACGAAAAATGGGGACATGTCCCCAAGTACCTGATCACCCATGGAGTGGATGATCAGGAATATCAGGAACGAAGACACAGGCAAAAAAGACGATGGCGTTGATAACAAAGACGAGGAAGATGGGGGCTCGTGTCGAGCCCTCTTTGCGGCATTGATCGCATTATTTTCATCATTCTCTTTTATTTTTATTTTGTGTGGTTCCGTGCCCGCTGTCCCTACCCTTCACGGAGCCCAACAAGGGGACGCCCAGTCAGGCGCCAGGGCTGGCAGACACTATACCCACACAGACAGTGAGCCAAGCCCTCACACAAAAAAAGGAAAATAAAAAGGGAAAACCCTTGAAGGTAACCGAGCCAGCGGAACATTCACAGGGTGGTCCCCCTCACTGTGTAGTGGCGCTCGCACCGAGGGTGTCCATGTGAGGTAGAGTCCCTGTACACGTCCCTGTGCACGTTAAAGAACATGTTGGATGGCCTTGACGGGAGGCTACCATCTCTCTCCCAACAGCTGTTCCAGTTAGTCCCCTCTCTCAAACTTCTCATTTAGCCCATTGTGTGCAAAAAAGTGCCGCTCAGTAGTAAAACAACCCATCCCCACAAAAAGAATGGCTAGTATATAATATGATTCTTATCATTAAAAATTTTTACAGCTAGGTAATATTTTCGAAAAACCACAACCTAATTTTAAATTACTCTATAATATTTTTTATACAGTCTTAATAAATAAATTTGATATTTGATATTTTGGATAAACGGTAATAAGAAAGCAAATGAAACTCGGATAAATAATTGCAAAGCAAGATGTTCACACACTTTGAAAGTTAGTTGAAAAATGAAAATTACTTCGTGGTGTTAAAGGTGGCGCTGGAAGCAGGGGTAATGAGTCGTCCACGTCTGCCATCTAGTTATTCTGTAACAGTGTAAGTCTTATTTCTTTACTTGGGGTTTAGAGCACCTTTCACAAGGAGTTGACAAATTACACCTTCGACTGTTCCTTCAAGGTCAAAATAGCACATAGTTGACTACAGTTTGGGTTGTTATTATCTCTGAGCGGTACTGTTTCACACAATGGGCTAAATGGCCAGATCATAAGGACCCCTATGACTCAGAGAAGATTGGGGGAGGGGAACCACTGGAACAGCTGTTGGAAGACAGATGGTAGCTTCCCGTCAAGGTCATTTAGTGTTTCTTTCACGTGCAGAGGGTTTGGCTCTCTCATGCACACGGAGCCACAGCTTAACGTCCGATCCAACGGACAGTGGCAGTGGACAGGACGAGGAGTTTTGAAGAGACAAATCTCAATGCTGGCCCAGGTGGGACTCGAACCTGGGAACTGCAGATTATGAGCCTGGTGCATTACCGACTAATTCACCACTGCCCTGTTGTCTGTAGCAATTATATTTAGATTATGCGTATTTTCTTAAGGTTTAGACTACATTTGAAAAATTTCTGTACGAACAATTTCTTAAAGACAAAATAAAGTGTCAGAGTTAAATGGGTCTGTGGTAAAAATCCGTTTAGGGCTAAAACAATCCAACCTGACCTTTAGCATACTGTTCATAATTCTATTTGCCAATCCGAAGCTGTGCATACAGTAACATGGCCAAAACAATGCAGTCTCTCTCTGCGCAATATGCTGCTCAAAGGAGGTTGCTGACTCTTTCTTTTAACCTCATCGTTACTTATAAAGTAAAACCTCTTAATGCACATGTAATGCGTAAGCATTTAGAATCAAAGACATCAGGTTTCCTATTATCCTGCTTACAAAGAGTCCATGTTTCGCTAACATAACTAACCTTAGAAAGAACCAAACTGTTATACAGACTAATTTTAATCTTTAGATGTACACGCCTTTTTTTCCACACTCTCCATCAGCAGAGGACTGGTAAGGAGCCCTGAGTGCCTCTTTGTCGGAAAAGTCATCATCACCAGATCAACAATTAACAGATTATAGCAGACTGCAGTAAAATATCGTGTGAATAATATTTCGACAAAGAATCATTACTTTGGTGCATATCAATGCATTGCCAACATCGGAGTGGAAAGCGATAAGATCAGCTGAATGACATTTACAACAAGCTTCTGTCTGTCTACCAAGCAGCAATCATGTGGATTATGGATAAGTTAGAGCGTTCGGCTTCAAAGCAGCACAGACGACTTCGGATTTGTGCTCAGAATAATTCAAATTTTAAATATTTCTTGTAACTCTGAACAAAAAAAGTAAAAATGTAACTTTTTCATTATAATTTCAACTTTTTGATCACTCTTTACTAATCAAAAATAAGCATCTTGCGTTTGGTTATTTTTCCTCTGAGCGGCACTTTTTTTGCACACAATGAGCTAAATGTGTCAGGTCATAAACACCCACAGGGCTGAGAGAAGGTTGGAGATAACGGACTCACTGAATAGCTGTTAGGAGACTGACTTTAGACTCCCTTCAAGGCCATCCAGCGTGTTCTTTAACGTGTACAGGCTACGGCCCACCCTCAAATGACACATAGCTTAACGTCTTATCCAGACGGTGGCGTTTCCAAGCCTGTATTGCCGGCTACTGTATGACGGCAGGGCGCGGAATTTTGCGAAGATAAATTTAAACGCTGACCCAGGAGCGAACTGGGAAACCGCAGATTACGAGCCAGGCACGCGCTAACAACCGAGCCACCATCCCCGCCCCACTTTAATAACTGATTGGCTCTTCGAGTTTATAGTAATGTCACGCACGAACGTTCAGTTTCTACTTACTTCTCATTTTATCATTATTCTAATATTTAAAATTATTATTCTCTTATTATTATCCTCATATTTATTTATTACGTATTTCTAATGTTTTCCTTATTAAAGAGTATTAAAGTTTTAATTTTATAATAAAATAATTACAGTTTATAAAAATAAAATAAATGATTAGCTACATGAATTTCTGTGTATATGTTTTATGATGCATCAGAGAAATTATTCTCTCAAATACGGCGCGGTATCAATAATTATCGAAATGGTTTGGGCTCGAAACATTGAGCCCGTACCCATCTCTACTGTGGATCCCAATCTCTAAACTTCCTCCATTGGCCTTGCGGACCATCAAGTTATCTATATAGCTGCCTCTTAACGAGGGGCAGGGGTGGCTCAGTCGGTAGCGCACCAGGCTCGTAATCTGTAGTTCCCAGTTTCGAGTTCCAGCTGGGTCAGCGTTGAGATTTATCGCCGCAAAATTCACCGCCCTGCCCACGGTCAGTAAGGGACACCGATGGGCTTGGAAAGGCTGCCGTCCATCGGATGGGACGTTAAGCCGTGGCCTCGTGTGCGGAAGAGCCCATATTCTATGCACGTTAAAGAACACGCTGGATGGCCTTGACGGTAGGCTACCATCTGTCTCCCAACAGCTGTTCCAGTAGGTCCCCTCCCCCAACCTTCTCTGAGCCTTCGGGGTCTATGTGACCTGTCCATTTAGCCCATAATGTGAAAAAAAAGCGCCGCTCAGAGGTAAAACAACCCAAAGCCTCTTAGCGACACGTAAATTAACTACAGGACAGTGATTAGCCAACTTCGCTTGTTGCAAGAAGCTTATTTTGCGCCGTATTAAGTAATTAGTTTTTGCATACAGCAATGTACAATGACTAGAAAATCATTTGAGTTGGGTTGGGTTGTTTTACCTCTGAGCGGCATTTTTTTGCACACCATGGGCTAAATGGCCAGGTCACATGGACCCCGAAGGCTCAGAGAAGGTTGGGGAGGGGACCCACTGGAACAGCTGTTGGGAGACAGATGGTAGCCTCCAGTCAAGGCCATCCAGCGTGTTCTTTAACGTGCACAGGGTATGGCTCTCCCGCACACGGGGCCACGGCTTAATGTCCCATCCGACGGACGGGGGCCTTTCCAAGCCCATCGGTGTCCCCTACTGACCGTGGGCGGGGAATTTTGGGAGAGAAAATCATTCGAAATTTCTCCCTAGTTTGGTTGCTCCCGTGGCAGATGCTTCACGTTTCTCACGCCTTGCACAGCCTTGTATAAGAATTTGACCTCCACATTCTTCTCTATCCCTTTCCCGAAGGGGAAGGGATATATTCCCCTTCCCAGCAGGGGAAAAGTAAAGAAAATATATAACCTAACGATTACCATCTTTTCAGTGACATGGACTCCCTATAAAGTCTAAAGCCTCATGTGTACACCCTTTAACGTTTTCTTTGGACACCCTGTTTAGTCTAAATTTTCCTACGTATGTTTTTCCCATTATCGCGTGGTATGTTTTGTTTAAGTAAATTAAAGATCCTCGCAAAAAAGATTTTTGTCGACGAATGTATGATATCTCTAGTTTTTTTTTAATCTGCTGTTCATTTATTGCTATTTTGCAATTAGAAGCTAAGCATTTGAATGCAGAAATTTGATTTTCCTGAACATGTCATCAACAGCTAATCACATGTCAGCATGAGATAATCATACACTAACTGCGTTATGGCCTGTGCATTTCCGATCCTTGTAATTTTATCGTTTACTCCAATTTGTGCGAGATCCGGCTCTGATGCTAAGTGACTAGCAGCTAACGCAACAACAACTCTTCAAGGGATTGATTAGATTTAGATCTTTATCCTTAAATGTCATTTGTACCATAAAAAACTTATTTTAGGAGATAGGATGATTTTGTTGTTTTTCGATAACCTTCATTCCTCTGACCTTTATAAGTACAGTCGCTCAAAAAAAGTATCCGAACACTATGGTTGATTACAGAAATCAGAAAAAAATATCTGGCAACTATTTTTTAGAAATTAGTGATCTGGCAACCTTCGTGTCACGTGACACGAAGGTTGTCAGATCACTAATTTCTAAAAAAAATCGTTGCCAAATATTTTTTCTGAATTCTGTAATCAACCATAGTGTTCGGATACTTTTTTGAGCGACTGTACGGTAGACTAAATGGCCAAGTCGTAAGGATCATAAGAGTTCAGAGCTATATATAGAAAGATGATCCACAGGAGATAGATGAAAAGATCGGGCAAAAGCCGTTCGACGTGTTCCTTAATGTGCACAGGATATGGTTTTCCTTCACGGGGAGCCACGGCTTAACATTCTATCAGATGAACGGTTTCAATCCCATGGATGTCTCCTTTATCACCGAAAAATGATCGGGGTTTAGCGGAAGAAATCTCAACGCAGGCAAAGACTCGAAAGAGGGAACATTATGGTAACGAGCATAGGACGCTGTAGACTGAGCTAAAGACATTCCGTGGAAGTTAAAGGGCACAAAATATGAGCTTCCATCGTCATTGGTTCTCTATTGATCTATCAGGGATCTTTTTCATTGCTTGTGCTTTCTTTCCATCTCACAGAATCAAAAAAATCAACTGCTGTAATCATTCAACTGTTGAATGAGGATACTAAAGAAGAGAGCACCAAGAGCAGAGATTGTCTCCTCTGGCAGTTCGTAATCCGTAGCGTGTGCAAGAGTAGTCAGCGGTGTGCAGCATCTAAACTGACACCGCTCCTTCGTCTACCAGCGCCGTGATTGGTGGACCGTCGTTTGCAGCGACGCCTGGCCTCATCGCCAGAAGCCAAAAGGAAGAGCGAGCGACAGAGGAAGAGATAGGAAGAAGAAAAGAGGAAGACCGATCGCAGAGCCTCGATTAGTCTGTGTGAGCACGCGGAGAGGATGTTTGCTTGAGAGCGTGGTGGTTCCGAATCGGAGGATCCTGATAAGTGGGATTCGCGCGAGGATGGAGTGGATCGGAATAAACGAGTTGATGCGGAAAGATGAATCGTCGGATGTTACTGAAATCCCCACCAGAGACAGCATTTATTTAAAACAGCAAAGTACTTTACGTGGTTAAGTTGGAGACTAAGTTTTAGTTAATGGAAAGGAAGATGTTTTTTCACTCTGAAAAATTATCGAATGATTTGTGTCTTTTTGTTTAAATGGAACTACGTATGAGTGCAGATGTAAAAATATAAATCGCACCTGAAAGTAATAAAAAAACTTTCAACTTTGTTATTGAACGAGGTATGAGTAGCCATTGAGAAAGAAGTGCAAGGATCTAATTATAACTCAAAAACTGCAACTCTTAAAGACAAGTTATCTTTCTGAAGAAAAATCAAAAACTTAATATAAATCGAAAAAAAAAGTTTTCTTCTGGAGATTTGCTAGGAATTAAGTGGAAAAGAATACTAAAGAATAATTATTGTTTTAAGAGATTCTGAAATATATGAATGTCTTAACTGTTCGTTGTACCTGAGAAGCGAATATAGATTTTTGAAGAAGAAAAAGTATTGAAGTGGCATCCTGTCTTCGGCAGGGAAACTGACCTTCAGATTGTCGTCTTTCAAAGGTGTAAGTAGTAAATTTTAGTTTTCTGGATCATTAAACTCTGAATCAATATATTAAATAGCACTCACGCCTTTCAGTTTTTTACATAGTTCAGCTATGAAAGAGTCAATGCATTAACTAGAATTTATGATTTTACCGTTAACTGTATTTTGTACGAGGTTTCCGAATGGAATTAAATATTGTGTTTAGTTTAATAACTAACCAAGTGCGAAAAATGTCTCCAATGATGGAGAACGGATTGGGTTGTTTTACTCTCTGAGCGGCACTTTTTTGCACACCTTTGCTAAATGGTCAGGTCACATGGATCCCGAAGGCTCAGAAAAGGTTGAGGGAGGGGACCCACTGGAACAGCTGTTAGCAGACAGATGGTAGCCTCCCGTCAAGGCCATCCAGCGTGTTCTTTAACGTGCACAGAATATGGGCTCTTCCGTACACGAGGCCACGGCTTAACGTCCCATTCGAGGGACGGCGGCCCTTCCAAGCCCATCGGTGTCCCCTACTGACCGTGGGCAGGGTGGGGGATTTCGCGGAGATAAATCTCAACGCTGACCTAGTTGGGACTCGAATCTGGAAACTACAGATTAGGAGTCTGGCGCGCTACCGACTGAGCCACCCCCGCCCCATGATGGAGAACAACTCGATATCTGATTATGCAGCAGTTAGTCCACCAGTTAAAGCAGTATCGATGACGTTTTGTGCAAAAAATGCTTTTCTATCTAACACTCATGATTGGATCAAAATATCAACAATGTTGTCACAGAATTCCAGCAGTTATGTTTTGACAGCATTCTGTGTGGGTGCGAAATAACCAAACAAGTAATAAATGAACTTATTTAAAAGATAGTTTTTTTTTTCTTCACTTTGACGTGAAATAAATAAAACTTGAATTATTCACTTCATGAACAAATGGATTAATTTAATTAATGGACTACAGATTATCTTTTAGTGACAAATTCTAACAAAATAAAATGTTCCAACTTTCCGTTACAATATATTCTATTCAACGAACCTAGGAATCGACTCTTACCAAATAACTTACTTCATGACACAATTATGTTAATTAGGAACGATATTCCCTAAAGAGTGGTGCAGGGATAGCTGAGTCGGTGGCCCGCCAGGCTCATAATCCACGGTCCCCAGCTCGGCCAGTGTAGAGATTTATCTCTGTCTTGCCATTGGTCAGTAGGGGACACCGATGCGCTTGGAAAGGCCGCCATCTGTCGGATGGGCCATTAAGTCGTGGCCTCTTGTGCGGAAGAGCCATATCTGTGCACGTTAAAGAACACGTTGGTTGGCCTTGACAGGAGACTACTATCGGTCTCCTAACTGCTGTCCCCCAACCTTCTCTAAGCCCTCGGGATACTTGTGACATTGCCATTTAGCTCATTTGCATGCAGATAAAAGCGCCGCTGGACATAAAACAATCTAACCCAATCCCTTAAATCATGGAGGGCCAAAGGTTTGGACTCTGCGATCGACTTTTAAGAGAAAATCTTTCGCAATCGACCAGAGTACATAAGTCATAAAAATAATTTAACATTGCTTAACCAGCTTAACCATAAAATAGCAAATAAAATAATAAATTATACTAGAATTCCACTTTATTAAAAAATCACTTAAATCTAACTGCAAATTCGCTCACAAACACTAAGACTCGTGATACAATAGTGGCAGTGACCAGTGCGTTCACATTAGTGTAAGCTGATAAGCCGTGGCCCCGTGTGCGGGAGAGCCATACCCTGTGCACATTAAAGAACACGCTGGATGCCCTTGACTGGAGGCTACCATTTATCTCCCAACAGCTGTTCCAATGGGTCCCTTTCCTCCAACCTTCTCTGAGCCTTCGGGGTCCAGTGACCTGGCCATTTAGCCCACGGTGTGCAAAAAAGTGCCGCTCAGAGGCAAAACAACCCACCCAAATCCGATAACCAGCTATGGCAGCTACGCAATCGACCAAACAGTTGAATGCGATCGACTGTTTGGCCACCTCTGCCTTAAACAGTTGTGACTATTCTCTACTTGAATAATACAATAGACATGACTTAGCGCTACGGTTTTTACATACAAAAGCTAATCAATAAATAACGGCATCTAAGTGACAACCCGCACTGATCAAAAACAGAACAGCATACTAGCTTTTTCTTTATTTTTAATGCATTTTTTTACATTTAAAACTCAACTGTCTATTCGATTGAAGACATGATACATATTCACAGGATATTTCGCCACAAATAATCACGCTTTTACGAGTAACTGTTGCACGTGAACAAATCGTTCAATATTTATATTACTAAAAATTAATTGTTAAGTTCATATAATTTGCTTTAAGTAGTGCTTAGTGTTAGTAAAAAAACTGCGAACATAATGTGAGATGCAGCTAAATTGTAATAAATTATAAATCTGCAACAGCCTGCTTCCTGTATGCCTGGGGGTGTACATATCTCTCCGTCCAATTGGGTGAGAAAAATCTGTTGGTGAAGTAATATTTATTAGTTAAATCTTCACCAACAGTTTGGTGAAAAGATTTTATGATCGTATTCAAATTAATCTATTGTGCAAACACTGTTCATCTTAGATTTAAACAGTCATCATTATATGCTAATGCTAGTATAATGTTTTTATAACATCAATTTTCCTTATTTTTTAATATTTTCTTCAGTGAATATAATAAATATATTTTGACTTTCGAATTGTTTAACCCTCTTAAACTTACTTTGCTTAGGTCCTATTAAACTCAACATAGCCTAGGGCCTCTTGGGGGCGGGGATGGCTCAGTCGGTAGCGCGCCAGGCTCGTAATCTGTAGTTCTCAGGTTCGAGTCCCAGCTGGGTCAGCGTTGAGATTTATCTCCGCAAAATTTCCCGCCCTGCCCACGGTCAGTAGGGGACACCGATGGGCTTGGAAAGGCCGCCGTCCGTCGGATGGGACGTTAAGCCGTGGCCCCGTGTGCAGGAGAGCAATACCCTGTGCACGTTAAAGAACACGCTGGATGGCCTTGACGGGAGGCTACCATCTGTCTCCCAACAGCTGTTCCAGTGGGTCCCCTCCCCCAACCTTCTCTGAGCCACCGGGGTCCATGTGACCTGGCCATTTAGCCCATTGTGTGCAAAAAAGTGCCGCTCAGAGGTAAAACAACCCAACCCAACCTAGGGCCTCTTAAATTTGTCATAGCTTAGGGTCTCAGAAGGTCAAAGTCCGGTCTTGATTACTCCATTCATAACCTTCCACCGTACTACATCACAACGTACGACTCCATTCACAAGGAAGGAGACGACAGCACCCCAGAAATTTCGGACACTTTCCACCTCTGCCTTAAACAATTTATGTTACGGTAAGCTCCAATCTGTCTCTTAACAGCTGTTCAGTGGGTTCCCTTCCCCAATCTTCGGTTAACCCACGGCAGTTAGTAATGCTATCCTTTAACCAAATAAAGCTAAAACTAAAAGAGACCAACACACCAAATTTATGTTGTTGGGTTGTTTTACCTAATGAGGCACTTTTTTTTTGCACATAATGGACTAAATGGCGAGGTCAGAAAGATCCCGAAGGCTTAGAGAATTTTGAGGGGAGGACACCCACTGGACAGCTGTTGGGAGACAGATGGTACCCTCCCGTCAAGGCCATCCAGCGTGTTCTTTAACGTGCACAGGGTATGACACTTCTGCACATATGGCCTCGGCTTGACATCCCATCCGATTGACAGAGTGGTTTCGTACATCATTGGTGTTATCTACTGACTCAGGGCAGGGAGTTTTGTGGAGATATTTGGTTTGGTTGTTTTGGGTTTAATGGCGCATTAGCATCTCAGGCTATAATGCGCCAAACAAATGTCAAAATAAATGCTAAAAGTCATAAGGCCCACAACCCAATTTAAAAATTTACAATACACATACACAAAAAAGGTAAAACAATAAAAGGAAACATAGGTAACAAGAAACAAATGTATAAATTTGTAATAAATATAAAAAGAACCCAGGTGTAAGTGACCTGGGTTATACATTCGAATAAAACTATAGACGAGTAAAATATCCAGTATATTTTAAAAAAGTCGAAAACAGTGTTAAAATAGCAATGATCTGATAAAAGATGTCCGAGTGTAAGGGGTTCGGACGTAAAATCGTGAAAGTTAAAAAACATACGTCTTTCAAGGTTAAAACAATCACAGTCAATTAAAATATGCTTCACAGTTAAAACGGTGTCACAAAACTCGCACTTAGGTACTGCGTCCGCCGTAAGAAGAAAAGAGTGTGTTAAAAACGAGTGACCTAAGCGGAGCCGAGCAAGGACAACTTCCTCCTTACGATTCCTGCGAAAACAAGACTGCCACGGTTTGACAATGGGCTTGATCTCGAAGAGCTTGTTAGAAACCTCTTCAGACCAAGATCTCTGCCACTGTGCCCGGAGATTGATGGTGAAACGCTGCCGGAAATCCACATATGGAACCGGCAACGGAGAGTCGGACAGGGGCGTTTTTTGTGGAGATAAATCTCAATGTTGTCCCAAGTGGGATTCGAACCTAGGAACTTCTGATTATGAACCTAACGTACGTCGCTAAAAAAAAATCCGAACAATATGTTTGATTACAGAATTCAGAAAAAATATCTGCCAACGATTTTTTTTTAGAAATTAGTGATCAATAATCACTAATATTACGGTAATGTTTCTGAAAAATTCGTTGCCAGATATTTTTCTGAATTCTCTAATCAACCATAGTGTTCGGATATTTTTTTGAGCGACTGTATTACCACTGTGCCATCCAGCCCCACCAAATTTGGGACATATCGCTCAAGTAGCTGCGGAATCACAGGGAAACTGAAAAGTTCTGGCACCGAGGATGTCACACATGTCTGTCCGTCGCCCGTCTACCCTGGAATTACGTCTACTATATATGATGATGACTTTATGAAATGGTTTGAAATAATGCTTATGAAGTGTAATATACTTTCAGGGATAATTATGAGAAAAATGCGTGAAATGTACATATGTGTTTAATATTTTTTTGCTTCCATTACCGTTACTAGCATTCTCAGTGGGTTGGGTTGTTTTGCCTCTGAGCGGCACTTTTTTGCACACCATGGGCTAAATGGCCAGGTCAATGGACCCCGAAGGCTCAGAGAAGGTTGGAGGAAAGGGACCCATTGGAACAGCTGTTGGGAGATAGATTGTAGCCTCCAGTCAAGGCCATCCAGCGTGTTCTTTAACGTGCACAGGGTATGGCTCTCACACGTAACGTCACATCCGACGGACGGCGGCCTTTCCAAGTCCATCGGTGTCCCCTACTGACCGTGGGCATGGCGGGGAATTTTGAGGAGATAAATCTCAACGCTGACCCATCTGGGACTCGAACCTGGGAATTACAGATTACGAGCCTGGCGCGCTACCGACTGAGCCACCCCCGCCCCCATTCTCAGTGGAGGAGACAAGGGGGATGTCTTGCTCCTCCTAGATCTATTTAATAGATGATACACATGAGTACAGTAATGGATCGTATACAAAAGAGTAGAGGGATATTATGCGTGTGCTAAAGAACATGTTGTATTGCCTTACAGGAAGCTTCCTTCTTTTTCTTAATGCCTGTCCAATTGATAAAATTCCCCAAGCTTCATTGAGCCTTACGGGTTCTTGTCACTTGGCCATTTAGCCTATTTTGTGCGAAAAATTTTTCTGAGCAATAATATTTTATTTGAAGCAAAAAATATTTCGAAGGGTAAAAGTAAGGTTATAGGTACAACTACAAATCGCCGATTGCTAAAACAGTCTCTATGAATATTAAGGAAACTTTATATATACGAACTTTTATAGGCTTAAATTCTGCGTAAGAATCTTATTCTATAATAGTTAATTCCGAGTTGGCGAGCGAAAGAACGAAGGGTGGCGTTTTTTTTATGTGTCAGCGACATGACGTCATAGGTGGCAAAAATTTACGGTTCGTCGGGTACTTGACCAATTGGTCCCAAATTCTGTGTGCTAGTCCCACTTAAGCCTAGCAGTGTTGGATTAAGAGATTGGGATCCTAGATGCCGTGGTTCGAGAGTAATCTCCCTGCTGTCGCCTATCTACGAAAGGATTAGTACGTTATCGATCGGATTGGATTGTTTTACCTCTGAGCGGCACGTTTTTGCACACCATGGGCTAAATGGCCAGGTCACAAGGACCCCGAAGGCTCAGAGAAGGTTGGGGGAGGGGACCCACTGGAACAGCTGTTGGGAGACAGATGGTAGCCTCCCGTCAAGGCCATCCAGCGTGTTCTTTAACGTGCACAGGGTATGGCTCTCCCGCACACGGGGCCACGGCTTAACGTCCCATCCGACGGACGCCTTTCCAAGCCCATCGGTGTCCCCTACTGACGGTGGGCAGGGCGGGGAATTACGCAGAAGCTGTAGCTCAGGATAAATATAATTGTAGAAGTAAACTACAAAGACTGATTAGACCTCCTTAGCCCATAGCTGCCTCAGAATTACGCATGTAAATAATTTTTAAATATATGAGTTTAAAAAATTCAAAAATATTGTTTTCCTTATTGTACGTTCGTCATGTACATAAAAAAAGATGCAGCGTAAAAAAACTATTTTGCAATAATATAACTCTGATAACAAAGTTTTGAAAACAAAGCAAAACACTCATGCAAACTTTCATGCTATTTTATACTATTTTTACAAGAATCTCCCCACACTAGGAAAGCGTATTGTTAAAGTGAACAAAGGATAATTAAAATTTAACTTGGTTTTTAAATCGATACACTCTTTGAAAATAAAAAAGGAACTTAATAAATATTTTAATTAATTCGTAAAATAATATATTATTTTATGTCGGACTTCGAATTAGGTCTGTTGTACCTCGTTTGAAATATTCCGAGCGTAAGGATCATTATAAAGAATCCTCATATTTTAAAGTGCTATATTTTATTAAATAATTAAGTAAAAAAATGCCTATACAAAATGTCAAGAAACTCTCAGAGTTCCATTTTGTCTTCAACAAACTTCATTATTGTCACCATTGGTGTCATGACAAGTATCTAACTTCCGTAGTTTCAGCATGTCTGGTGTAAAATTTGCAACCAGTTGCCTTGATTCTTTCTTTTAAATACTGTAAATTATGATTTAAAAAGAAACCATAAACGATGTTTTTAATGTATTCCACTAAAATAAAGAAGTTCAATGACATCAAATCAGGACTTCCCGGATGCCACAATCTCGATCAATCCCGGAGATTTGAAAATTTGCCATTTAGGCCAATACGTGTAGTTCCAACCCCATCGACACTTCGAATTTCATAACGTTTTGTACATAAAATTACTTTTGTTACTTAGTCATTTAATAAAATATAGCACTTCAAAATAATGGTATTTTTTCATAACAGCGTTTCGTATAAAAACGTTTTGCCACCTCTACCCTTTGAGCCAAACTGCCGCGTGGTCCAAGGCTAGGCTGATAGCGCGCAACTCTGCAGTGAAGATGGAACACTGCAGTGGGATCTGGTCTGCAATGATTACATCACAGCAGACCATGGCCGATCCCACCGATGTGCCGGACGTCGATCCATCTGTGAAGACAGGCAAGAAGTCCGGGTACTCAGCACGATGACTGGCAAAGAGTTGCCGGTACACACAGTCGGGTGTAAAGCCTTCCCCGTCCTGCACAAGGAAAAATCACAGGAAGGGGAAACAGCGAGCCATGGTGGAAGTGGCTCAGCTGTCGACTGTGCGATGCTATCGAGACTGATGTTAATGTCTCTGAGATAGCCTCGGACACGCAAAAAAAAAGGACGAATGGCAGTCGGCCGATTTGTGTAAAGCATTTCCCACTTCGGACTGAAAACGCAGTCCCAAGTGGGATGGCCAGGCAGGGATCGCAATTTAGATGCGTATTGTTGGGACAACTGCTGACGGCAAAGAGATAAAGAAGTTTCGTCGGTCTCGACATAGAGACTCTGGACCGGTGAGGTGCGGAAGGCTCCTGTGGAAACACGAAGGGCCTGGTGATGGAGGGGCTCCAGCACCTTCACCACCGAATCCCGGGCAGAGATGTGTTTACTGACCTCCACTACTGGGCAAAGGTCGTAGATATGGCAGAGCGATCTGTTATAGCCAGCTTCAAAAGACGGCAATTGTCCCTTGGGATTGTCTGTGGAAAAGGTCCAGAAACCCTCCCAACATCTTCATTGTCCATCTTAGAACAATTCTCTGCATATTCGATGCACAACCGATACACTATATCCCATACGAGCCGCAATTTCTTGATACGAAAGATTGCCTTCTCTCATGTCAAAAATACACCTTCTGTTGAACTCCCTGACCTGGATACATGGAACTTGCACGGTCTGCGTGGTATATCTTAACAATACCTGCACAAGAACTGATAAGCTGAACATGGCTACCGCCCGTTTAAATTCCAGTGACAAGGACTGAGCCACATCCTCTGCACCAACACGACGCACTGATGAACCTTGAAACTCTAATCACTTCTTCAGTAGTAGGTGCTAAACATGACCTAGACAAGTCACTGACATTATTCTATTCCTTAACGGTGTTCTGAGTTTTGTGAGCATCAGTGTAGCTCATTAATTACAACCTGAAATATTTCTAAGTAGCTGAAAAGCATGCTCGCTGTTCGGGTCTAACTTTTAACATGTATATTGTGTTTTGCAATTTAGGTTAGTTTTGTAAACACTGCTTCCCCCCCCCCCTCGGATCTGACAAAGGCAACAGATTTAAACGTTGCTCTGACTTTTACGTTCACAGTTAGCGAACAATAAATGACAACAGTGGATTTGACAGATATTTCCCGTGGTTGGTCGGTTGCTTGGGGTTTAATGGCGCAAAAACAATTAAGGCCATGATGCTTCAAACAATGTGTAAAGGGTAAAAAGAAAGATGTAAAAGTCAAGGAAACCCACAACCAATGCTAAAAATAAAAAGACAATAGAAAAGACAATAAATGTAAACACTAAAACAACAAATGACAAAGAAGAGATTACCGTTTCCCGTAAGAATACGTAGCATGGTAAATAAAAACTTATATAAAAAAAAAACTTTTGTCTTTACCATGCTACGTATTCTTACGTGAAACAGTAAAAATGATTTTTCGGATGTAGCAATCTCCCTTTTAGAAAATCGACTTGAAATTCGACACTGCAATTCGGATGACAGCCAGAAACACTCTGCGTAATTTTGAAGCGTCTACCACTATTTCCCTATGAGTTATGGCTGCCACAGAAACACACACAGAGAGACACCTTCTTTTATTATTGTAGATTACCACTCAGAGAGCATTTACCCCAAGGTTTAAAAAATAATGTTAATAATGATCCTCTCTATTTATTAGCGACGCCATGTTGAAAAAGCACTAAATCTGTTTAAAACTAGTGAATAAAAAATGACGACTATATTGATCAGAGCAGACGCTGAAAGTCATTTCGGTGCTGATGCATGTCGCTAAAAAAATATTACTCTTCGAATATCGAATTCGAACACGAAATGTTTTTTTTTTCTTTTGGGTTTCCTTTTGCTCATATTTAAAAAGAGGAGGCTCGCATATTTATGAGCTGTTGCCAAGGGCCTCGTGTGAGGTATAGCGTTGCATCAGCGAGGCCTCCAGGCAGATGAACTTTCCATTGCTGTCAGACATTGGGAAATGATGAACAGCACCTACTCAGAGAGAGGAGTAAGTGTAGTGCCACACTTCTCGGAACACCGAAGTAACGGAATATGCAGCAAAAGCTCGTGTTTCTGCACCACTTCAGGATTCACATCTTGTTAAATGCACGTAGAAGACGAACTTTGCATTACTCGGGAAAGGATTTACGCTCCAAATAAACCGAATGTGAGAAGAGGGTTAGCAAGGATTACTTGTTCCACGAAGCGTGGCGTTAAATGCGCGGACTTTCTAAGTGTCTCGCGCTGCTTTCGGGTTGTAAGTGCTGGTATGCTAACTCCAACTGTCTCGATCTGCAATTAGCCACAGCATCTTTAGACACTGTTAAGTTCGAACGCTTATTCTCAGCTAGCTAAGATAATGTTTTTGGTCGTTGAATACTGGTGCAATTTGGGTTGCTCTCGAGCAATTAAGGAAACTTTGACACAAACTTGAACAAGTTCTGTTATCTTATGAGGTTGGACGTAAATATGTGTAGAAGATAAGCGAATGAATGGAGTCAGTTAAATATAAAGAAAGATCAATGGAAATCATTAAAAATAGAAATATAAATGATTTTAAACATTATTTTAAAACGTCGTAACCCTAAACAGCATAAGCAGGGTACGATAGACACTTTGTAATTTCAAAAATGTTATAAAAACTTTAATTGTGAGAACTGAAAAGTGTCACTTTATGTATGCTTCAAATAACTCATTCAGTTACTAAAAACGAAATATGAAATTGAAAAAACAAATTTAACCTATATGTTTATTAACAATTTGAAAACGTAACTTTTCAAATTAATAATGAACTTATAGGTTAAATTTGTTTTTGTAATTGCTGTTTAGGGTTACGACGTTTTAAAATAATGTTTAAAATCATTTATATTTCTATTTTTAATGATTTCCATTGATCTTTCTTTATATTTAACTGACTCCATTCATTCGCTTATCGTCTACACAAATACTACTGTCTGTCGTCATCATCATTCTGTTCTTGGTACTCTGTTGTCTCATTGGGTCGGAAGCAGTCTCAGTTTTAATTTAATGCCACACAGAATGAATGAAAAAGTGATTGTTCGGAGCGAGAAAGAAAACATTGTCTCCCACTTTGCAGTGAAGCACGGTTCGCTCTGCAGCATCTTGACGGAACGTTATTAGGCCTAATTTGTGAATTGCAGATAATTTTTTTTTTAGTTTGTTGAAAAATTACACATTGGGTCAAAAGGTCATGGAGAGAACTTTTCTGCTGTAAATATGCTAAAGAAATTAGTTTTTTGTCGGCCATGGAGCTTTCAGAAGTTAAATATTTGCACAAGAGAGGAACACTCCGTGTTTTTTTACATTGATTTGCAGCGCATTATTAACTCAGAAATTATCCAGAGACAAAACATTGAATCATAAATTGATTTTGTGTGCTTTCTGCAAAATGCAGAAATTTGAAAAACAGATAAGGTCACTATTTTAAAAGAGTCGACAGATTGGTTTGGTTGGTTTGATTGTTTGGTGTTTTGTGGCACAACGGCAACTAAGGCCATATTGCCTCAAACGCATGATTTATACAACAAAAATAAACAGGTATATGTCATACAACCTCAACCAAAAGTTAAAAGCAACACATTAAAGAATGAAAGAATCAAAAATGCGAAACACACAACAAGTAACGAAAGTGTAAACAAATAACCTCTATAAAACCAGGGTGAAAACCGTCAACAATTGTAAAAGCGAAAATCATCAATGGGTTGGCTTCATTGTTTGGGGTTTTATGGCGCGAAGGCAAATTAAGTCCCTATTGCGCCAAAAAAGACAAAGAGTAAAAAGAAAAACTGATAAAAATCATGAAAACCCACAACCAAAGTTAAAAGTAACACGTAAAGGTGATAAAATATAGCAAAAAAATCAATAAAAATAGAGAATGTCAAAAAGCAACGGGTATAAAACTAAGAAAACAATAACGGGTGTAGGAGGCTATCTTAATAACAAGAGTAAAATTTGCAACCGGCTAAAATAATCACAATAACGTCAAAGACAGCGGTTAAAAGTGAATCATCAGATAAAAATGACCTAAGCGAAGCCGAGAAAGAACAACTTCTTCCTTGCGATGCCAGTGAAAACATGACCGCCATGGTTTAACAATGGGTTTGATCTCGAAAATCTTGTTACCTGGCTATTCAGACCAAGATCACTGCCACTATGCCCGGAGCTCAATGGAAAAATACTGCCAGAAGTCCAGGTAGAGAACCAGCAGTGGAGAGTCAGAGAGGGGCGTGCCTGTCTTGGAATCATTCCATCTGCTAAGTCATTGCCCCTTAACTCGACATGAACGGACACTCAGTAGAAGAGAATGGTGGTTGTGGCTGTCAAACGCAGGAGCTGCTGGTGGATCTTGGAAAGAACAGGTGTCGACACGGACTGTGAATCGCACATTGGCTGAGGCAGGTTTGCCCTCTAGCCTGCCATTGTGACGACTACGACTCACTGCAGCACATCGCCATGCAAGGTTGCAGTGGTACCGTACCAGACAGATGTGGCAGGACAAATCGGACCATTTCGTATTAGTCGTAACTAGTCATAATAAACGACGATTACCGATTGAGAGTCTGGAGAAGACGTTATCGCTGGGCTGATCTTGCTGCCCTCCATGAGACCTGGCGTCATAGTTTGAGGCACTATCAGTTTTAACAGCTATTCACCACTCCTACGCATAGTGGGTACAATGACAGCATGATGATACGTCGATGAGTGCTGCAGCCTGTTTCATGCCGTATCTCCGTGGTATCCCTGATTCTCAGTTTCAAAATGATAATGCCCGCCAGCACACTGTCAATATCAGCAGACAGTGCCTACAAGATGTACAGGGGCTGCCTTCTCCAGTGCGATCCTCAGACTTCTCCCCAATAGAGAACGTGTGGGACGTCATTGGCAGATGACTTCATACATTGGGGCGGAAGTGGCTCAGTCGGTAGCGTGCCAGGCTCGTAATCTTCAGTTCCCAGTTCGAGTCCCAGCTGGGTCATCGTTGAGATTTATCTCCGCAAAATCCCCACCCTGCCCACGGTCAGTAGGGGACACCGATCTGCTTGGAAAGGCTGCCGTCCGTCGGATGGGACGTTAAGCCATGGGCCCGTGTGCGGGAGAGACATTCTCTGTGCACGTTAAAGAACAAATGGTCCATGAGATTTTAGGAGTTAAAAAAAACTAATCGATGGTCCTTTTTATATTTATTTAAATCTTTCTGATACATGTGCACTAGCTGTTTACATTATTTGGACAACTTTATATCCAAACTGGATTACTACTCGTGCAAATATATGATGTACTTTCTTAAAACATGTATGCGAAAAATCTGATAAATAATTGAAAGAAGGAAAAGACCCGAGATCCAATGGATTTGTTTTAACTCTGAGTACATGAAAATAGTGGAAGTAATCCACTAGATATAATATATAAAATAGTAAAAAATAGGAAGAAAGCAAGTAGAAATTTGTGCAACATGAAAAAAATCATTCCACAAAGATTTTTCTATGTACATTTGTTCAATAAACATTAAAATACTATATTGAAATTTTTTTCTTCATCACACTTTTGTTTATTTCAAATATTTTTTTTTGAAATGAACAAAAAATTTGATTTCTTTTCGAAATGTAATTAGGTATTTATTCGCACAGTGAATGTAAATTTTGTCATTGTAATATATGCAGGGTCAATCGGTCCCTTTTATACTTTTACGTAAATAAGATATTGTACTCTGTTTAGGGTTAAACGCAATACTGTTGAGCTGACAGAAGGATTAAGAGATACAGATGAGTGTTATTTAGGATCACATAATTCGTTTATATTAGCAGAGCAGTAATAATTTCCAAATAATGGGCGTCTCCAGAAGAGGGGAATAGTGTGGCCTCACCCTTGGAAAAGATGATCGAAATATTAAATTATGTCGTTGGGTTGTTTTTCCTCAGAATAGCACTTTTTTCCACACAGTGGGCTAAATGGATAGGTCACAAGGTCTTAAGGGCTCAGAGAAGGTTAAGGGGACCCACTGGATACCTATTAGGAGACATATGGAAGATTCCCGTTAAAACTATCCAACACGCTCTTTAACGTGTACAGAGTATGGCTCTACTGCACACGGGGATAGAGGGTAACGTCTCATCCGACGGACGGCGTTCTTTCCAATCCCATCGGTGTTTCTTTTCTGATCGATTTCAGGCTGGGGTTCAGAGGAGATAAAGAACCCTAGAAGAAATGGAACTCGAACGTGGGAACATCAAATTACGAGCCTGAACCATCAGGACATCGAAATACTCGGTAGAGCCTGGCGCTCTACCTAGTGAACCAGCCACGTCCTCCAGATGCATATGGCTTTCCTACAAACCGAATTCGGCTTAAAGCGAGGGACGACGACCATTCTCATAATATGACAGTGCTTCCTGTTTACTCACTATTTGATTCTGTAACGTGCCAGCCTCGTAATCTACAGTATCTAGGTTCGAATCCCACCGGTCAGCATTGAGATTTATCTCCGCAAAACTCCCCTCTCCTACTTCGGTCAGTAGGAGATTATGATAGGCTTGGAAAGGCCGCCGTCCATCGGATGGGATGTTAAGCCATGACCCCATGTGCAGAAGAGCCATACCCTGTGCAAATTAAAGAATATGCTGGATGGCTTGACAGGTGACTACGTCTGCTCCCAACAGCTGTCTAGTGGATTCCCTCCCTCAAATCTTCTCTGAGCCTTCGGGTCCTCGTGACCTAGCTATTTAGCCCATTGTGTGCAAAAAAAAGTGACACTCAGAGTTAAAACAACCCAACCCAATCCATTTGATTCTTGAATTAACTGTGGGTGATATATAATGGTGGATTCAGAATTTATTTCTTGAACAGGCTAAAATTAAATATGTGTCAAAAATAAGAATAGTTCGTTTTTCGTTATTCATTAACTCAAATTAGTTTCATTACATCCTCCATTCCTTAATAAAGTTTCGAAACAAAAAAAGTTACTTTTAAATATCTTTCTTCTCCTTCAAATTTGTTCATAACAAAATGACTAATCAATGCATGTGCATTGCACGAAAAGTTACCGAAGTGAATGTAACAGAAATTTTCGAACAGAAATTTTCGTTTTAATCACTCATCCGTTTTTTCAACTGAACTTTCAATGTGCACTAAAATAAATTTCTCTTTAAACAGCTACTTACCACAGAAATCTAACAGGAGCCTTTGAATTTAATACATAATAGTTTATTTGTGAGGCGAGACCTCAACTAAAAGGCAATGCGAGCATCCATGCTTTACCCGGAGTCGCTCCCAGGTCTTTTTCATCAGTAAGTAGTCCAGCGTGCTAACCACCCGGTCACTGGTACGGCAAATAATAAACGGACAAATTCCTGTAAGACCTCTGTAGCAAGTAGCTGTTTGAGGAGTAATTTTACTTCTTTTTATTTATTATTAAACACTCACCAATAACGGAAATTCCAATTTCTTAATTCAGAATGCATTCTGTCTACTTCTAGAAGCAATTCATAATATCTAAAGTTAATTTATTTTTTTAAACAATAAGAGTAAATCGTTGTTACTGGATGAAGGTGGATGAAACGATAGAACTACAAATTCATTCATGTCTGCTCTACTAAAGGTAAAAGAGATCTGAACGGAATCTCTCCGTGATACACGATGGAAAAGATTTATTTGAAAAACAGGATCTCAGCAGAAAAGACAAACTACATCAGGGAAAAAAATACTTCATGCTTTATCAAGGAATAAATCCCAAGTCGTTTTGCTCCTTAGGCAGGCCATTTGCAATAGAGGGTTGAAGCCTGTCAATTATATACATTCTCGGTATCAGTGAGGAAAGCGAATCCTCAGCAGAATGGCAACATAATATCAGAAAGCAAACATCGAAGACATCCTGGTGCCTTTTGCTTCTCTAGTAGCTAACTTGTCGCGTAAGTCTGACGGGAGCTTGTCAGTATAATACCCCAGAGAGAGGAAGAAACGAAATGGAACAAAGCGCCACTCAAAAGGAAGAAAAAAACTCCGAATGAAATAATCTATTCGTTGTTCAAACTCGAACGCTGATCAGGCAGCTCCTTTGCTCGTCAAGTACCTTAACTCCCATTAAAGTTTTATAGGAACCCGTTAGTTAAAGCGTCTCAAAGAAGATCGATAAGACAGTGAGACCTCAGCAGAAAGACAGCACGTTCCCCATTGCCAATGTAACTCTTAATACCAAATGTCAGAGTAAGTACCAATATTAGCATTGAAGTCACCTACAGGAAGTAAAATTCACGTCTTTAACCCTTTCACGACTAAGGGAAACATTTTTCCCATTTTAAAATTGGTGATTGTCGTATTTAATTATAACCTTATCTGCATTTTTTACACAGAATGTCAAAATAGAACGTATGCCGAACGCAATTACGTAAACGGGAACGTTTAGAAAAAAAAAAAAAAACAGAACTGTCAGGACACATAATATATGTACTATGTGCAATGTCCATCTTTGCCTCACAACCAAAAGAAATTGCTTCGCCGAATATCATAATTAGCACATCATTTTGTATAGTAATTTTATTTCATAATTTTGTATTATTTTAGTTAACATTTTGTTCTAATAAACCAATAAATAAAATACATTTCATAATAAGCCTAACTATAATTTGTGCTACCTTTATAGGCCATTGGGAAAAATATTTCCCATAAAATTCCAAAAAAAATACACATTGATATGTATTTTTCTTATGATTTTTATTTATTTTACGTCTAAACAAACTAAAATAAACAGTTACATACTAATATTTACTCTTAGAAACCTTATGGTCCTGAAAGGGTTAATCATAGTTTTAAATTTAACTGTAAGAAATCGTTCATTAACGCATCGGAAAGACAGCGTGTATCATAAAGAAAATATCCGTGATTTATTTGTGATTCGAACCCAGGTCATTTTACTCCTCAAGTAGCTCACTTCCTTGGTTGGTTGTTTGGAGTTTTATGGCGCATGAGCTACTGAGGCTATAATGCGCCAAACCAGGTAAAAATATGCTAAAAAACAAATACTCCTCAACCAAAATTAAAAAACAAATGCTGGAAAAGGTAAAAAAATAAAACCAACAAGATATATATATATAACAGAAATAAAAAGTAAAGTGTAAAACAACAAATGTGTAGATAAATAAATACAGTAGAGACAAAGGATAAAACTAGCCCAGGTGTAAATGACCTAGGCAGAAGGTGAAAAAATTACAAATGATTAAAATTATAATCTGGTAAAATATCCTGTATACTGTAAAAAGGCAAAAATTGGAGATAAAATGGTACTATCAGATAAAAGATGTCCGAGTGTAAGTGGCTCGGACGTAAAATTGTGAAAATTAAAATAAAATGGTTCTAGGTTAAAATATGGACATTCAATTAAAATATGTTTGATTGTTAAAATGGTGTCACAAAACTCGCACTTAGGTACGTCGTCCGCCCGAAGAAGAAACGAATGAGTAATATACGAGTGACCTAAGCGGAGCCGAGCAAGTACAACTTCCTCCTTGCGATTCCTGCGGTAACAAGACTGCCATGGTTTGATGAGAGGTTTGATCTCAAAGAGCTTGTTTGTAAGCTGTTCCGACCAAGATCTCTGCCACCGTGCCCGGAGCTCGATGGTAAAACGCTGCCGGAAATCCATATATGGAACCGGCAACGGAGAGTCGGACAGGGGCGTGGCTGACTTGGCAGCAGCATCTGCCAAGTCATTGCCCCTGATACCGACGTGACCGGGCACCCAACAGAAATGGATGGTGGTGGTGGCTGCCAGACGATGTAGCTGCTGGCGGATCTTAGTAAGAACAGGGTGAGGCCGATGCCTCACCGAGATCAAAGCCTGTAGCGAGCTAAGCGAGTCGGTGTAAAGCACACACCGACGATGATGCTTAGTCGCCACGTGGTCCAAGGCGAGGCTGATAGCGTGCAACTCTGCAGTGAAGATGGAACACTGCAGTGGGATCTGGTCTGCAATGATTACATCACAGCAGACCATGGCTGATCCCACCGAAGTGCCGGACTTCGAGCCATCTGTAAAGACAGGCAAGAAGTCCGGGTGCTCAGCACGATGGCTGGCAAAGAGTTGCCGGTACACACAGTCGGGTGTAAAGGCCTTCCCCGTCCTGCACAGGGAAAAATCGCAGGAAGGGGAAACAGCGAGCCAAGGTGGAAGTGGCTCAGCTGTCGACTGTGCAACGCTATCGAGACTGGTGTTGATGTCTCTGAGGTAGCCTCGGACACGCAAACCAAAAGGACGAATGGCAGTCGGCCGATTAGTGTAAAGCATTTCCCACTTCGGACTGAAAACGCAGCCCCAAGTGGGATGGCCAGGCAGGGATCGCAATTTAGACGCATATTGTAGGGACAACTGCTGACGGCGAAGAGATAAAGAAGGTTCGTCGGTCTCAACGTAAAGACTCTGGACCGGTGAGGTGCGGAAGGCTCCCGTGCAAACACGGAGAGCCTGGTGATGGAGGGGGTCCAGCACCTTCACCACCGAATCCCGGGCCGAGTCGTACACCTGGGATCCGTAGTCCAGTTTCGATCGGACAAGTGCACGGTACAGGCGGAGCAAAGAACATCGGTCCGCCCCCCAAGAGAGGGAGGAGAGGACCTTGACGATGTTCAATGCCCGCGTGCACTTGGACCTGAGATGACGTATGTGAGGTAAAAAGGTCAATTTCCGATCGAATATGAGACCGAGAAACTTGGTCTCCGCCACAACTGGAATGATGTTACCCCTGAGCCGCAGCTCGGGATCCAGATGAAGATTACGCTTGTGGCAAAAGTGCACACAAGCGGTCTTCTGTGGGGAGAACCGAAACCCGTTTGCCGTCGCCCAAACCGAAAGATTGTTCAGGGCAATTTGCAGTTGTCTTTCAATGACCCTCATGCTGGACGAAGAGCAAAAGATGCTAAAGTCGTCAACATAGAGGGCATTGCCTACTGATGGAGGAAGTTGTCTAGTTATAGAATTAATCTTGACAGCGAAAAGCGTAACACTCAGAACGCAGCCTTGTGGCACCCCCTGTTCTTGGGGGTACGGCCGCGACAGAGTGTTACCGACACGGACACGAAAAGTGCGTGTCGATAAGAAGTTGGAGATGAAGATCGGCATGTGACCTCTCAAGCCGAAGCTGTGGAGGTCACGAAGAATGACGAATCTCCAAGCCGTGTCGTACGCTTTTTCGATGTCGAAGAAAATTGACACCAGGTGCTCTCTACGTAAAAATGAATTTCTGATAGCCGATTCGAGGCGTATCAGATGGTCAAGAGTTGACCGTTGCCTGCGAAAGCCACACTGGGTGTTGGAAAGAAGGTTGTGATGTTCTAAATACCAGATGAGTCTGGCATTTACCATTCTTTCCAACACCTTGCACACGCAGCTCGTCAATGCGATTGGACGATAATTGGAAGGAATCTTGGGATCTTTGCCTGGCTTGGGGAAGGCCAAGACGATGGCCTCCCGCCAGGAGTCCGGAAACTGCTCCTCGAGAAAAATGCGATTGAAGAGATGGAGCAGCCGATCCTTACTCGATGGTGAAAGATGTTGGAGCATGGCATAATGGACATTGTCCGGCCCTACAGCAGAGGCACGAGAAGAGTGCAGAGCAAGGCGAAGCTCCTCCGCTGTGAATGGCCTGTTGTAAGGCTCCAGGCCATTCGAGTGGAAAGACAGCGGAGAGCGTTCCGCCCTGCCCTTCTGGGCCAGAAACTCGGGGGAGTAAGAAGAAGAAGAAGAGATGGAGGAGAACGACTCCCCCAGAGTGTCGGCAATTGCTTTGGGATCAGCAATTGCCTGTCCATTGTGCTCCAGGATCGATAACGAGTGGGACGTGTAGTTCCCACTCATCTTCCGGACTTTATCCCACACGACCTTAGAACTAGTCGTGCGGGTGATGGAAGACGTATACTTGATCCAAGATTCCTTCTGGCTCTGGCGTCGGACGAAACGTGCTTTCGCCCTGGCGCGTTTGAAATTTTCAAGGTTGGGGGTAGTCGGATATCTCCGAAACACCCCCCAAGCCTTGTTCTGAGCCTTACGAGCTGCGGTGCAATCTGGATTCCACCACGGTTTCGGAAAGCGAGGAAACCGTGTAGAAGTTTGAGGAATCGTTGATGCAGCTGCATCTACGATACAGTCCATTATCTCCGCTACTGCCACATTGATTGGCTCCTGGCTGACAGAGTGGTCGTCGAGCTCAGAGAGCAGCTCGAAACCACCCCAGTCAGCCCGATCGAGCCTCCACCGTGAGACGCGTGAAGGGCTGCAAGGCCCCCCACGGGAGATGGTGCACACCACGGGGAGGTGATCGCTTCCGTACGGGTTGTCCTCGACCTCCCATGTAAAGAGTGGAAGGATCGAGGAGGAGCAGATGGTGAGGTCAATGGCAGTGAAAGTGCGGGTTGGGGAGTGAAAGTAAGTACTGACACCGGTGTTCAACAGGGAGAGAGAAGGATCCAGGAGCCACTGCTCCAGGACCCCACCCCTCCCGTTGGTGTCAGCACTGCCCCAAAGTGGACTGTGTCCGTTGAGGTCCCCCATAATGAGGAAGGGGGACGGCAGCTGCGAGACGAGATCATCAAGGTCTTCCTGGAAGACGATGCTCCCAGGTGGAAGATATACAGAGCAGACAGTCAGTGAGAACCCCACGAAGAGACGGATGGCTACCGCCTCTAAGGTAGTAGTGAGGGGTACGACCTGGAATGGAGAATGGTTGCTCACGAGGATGGCGACACCCCCGCGAGCTGGACCATCTCCATCCCGGTCCCGGCGAACTAGTGAAAAGTGCCGGATCGTGGGATCTGTGACTGACTGCAAGTACGTCTCCTGCAGGCACACACAGATGGGCTGGTGTGCCTGAAGGAGGGCCTTGATGTCGTCAAGATTCCTCTGGAATCCACGACAATTCCATTGTAGGAGTGTGGCCATCTCAGGACTTAGAAGAGTGGGCGGACGACAAATTTCTATTCAGTTTAACCGCCGCGGAGGACGGCTTACTGAATAGGGGGCGGTCGGTATCCATGTCCTCGGAATCGTCCGAGGGGCATGGATCGGTGACCGCCCTTTGAGGAGGAGTGATGATTTTCTTTTTAGGCCCCGGTGGGGGCCCCTTCGGTTTTGAAGGTCTTGCTGTCTGAGGACGGGAAGGAGGAGGCCTTCCGGTGGAGGTGGAAGGCTGAGCTGCAGGAATGGAAACCGGGGTTGATGTCGAAGTCGACACCACCCTCGGTCTCGCCTGCGTGAGGAGGTACTTCGCAGCTGGCGAGAAAGACTCAGTAGGTGGTACACTGATGTCAGTCTGCACCGCAACCGAAGTCATTGGAACGATGGGCTTTCCAATGACTGCACTGGCATAGGAAACCTTGCCAGGCGGGGCAGGCAGTGCAGCAAGCTTTCTCGCCTCTGCATAAGAGATGTTATTTATGACTTTGAGGCGTTGTACCTCCTTTTCCTCTTTCCACTTCGGACAGTCGCGGGAGTACCCCGGATGTTCGCCACTACAGTTCACACAGCATGCCTTTTCTGCTGTGCAGTCAGGATCGAGATGATCCTTACTGCCACAGCGAGCACAGGTGGGCTTGCCCCTGCATGCTGTGCGGGCATGACCGTATATCTGACACTGAAAACAGCGCAGAGGGTTCGGTATATACGGCCGTACCTCACAATGTAAATAACCTGCCTTGATGGAAGAAGGCAGGCGTGGCGTGTTGAATGTCACGATTAGCACCCGGGTGGGTGTTAATTTCCCATCACGGCGTGTCGAAACCCGGTGGACCGCTGTTACTCCTTGAGGTGTGAGCTCCGAGAGGATTTCCTCCTCAGTGACTTTGAGGAGGCCCCATTCAGTGATCACACCCCGAGAGGAATTCAAAGTTTTATGGGGAGTGACTTCGACAGCCACCCCACCAATTTCTTTGACTTTCAGGAGCAGTTCAGAGTGTTTAGAACAAGCGGTCTCAACCTGCAAGTCGCCAGATCGTAAGCGCTTGACGGATTTCGGTTCTCCCGCAAGACCTTTCAAACCTTTATTCACAAAAAAAGGGGACATGTCCCCGAGCACCTGATCACCCGTGGAGTGGATGATCAGGAACTTCGGGAACGAAGACACAGACACAGAAGACGACGGCAGAGATAACTTAGACAAAGAGGAAGATGGGGGCTCATGTCGAGCCCTCTTGTTGGCGGCGATCGCATTATTATCATCATTCTCTCTCATGGTTTGTTTTGTGTGGTTCAGTGCCCGCTGTCCCCACCCTCCACGGAGCCCAACCAGGGGACGCCCAGTCGGGCGCCAGGGCTACGCAGGCACTATACCCACACAGACAGTGAGCCAAGCCCTCACAAATAAATAGAAGGAAAATAAAAAGAGAAATGTGCAGAACAAAAACGTTCTACACAAATGAAACAAAGCGTAAAATAAGAAAATTGTGAATGGCCAAACTGGCCTCACAAAGAAAAGATAACGACAAAAGGAAAATAAGTTGTGAGGAAACTTGTAAACCTGTACCCGGACCGTGGGCAAGGTTACTCACCGCTCTGCACGGTTGACCCTAGCAGGACCTGCCCACCAGCCGATTGCTCCTGGGGGGGCCACCCCAGGAGCTCCCGTTTACCGGAAGCAGAGGCCAAAGCAGTGTATAGCAGAGGCCCCGGAATCCGCTGCCCAGCCCCGTGACAGACAGGCTCCCCAATGGCAAGACGGCCAATGGGGACCACGCCAGTCATGAGCTGAGGAGAGAAGACGGGGACCCCCGAGCAACTGCCAGGATCCTCCTTTCCCGGGACACGGGTCTCCGCGCACGGCAAACACGCGGGCGAGCGTTTAGGACCCTGCGAAAGTAACCGAGCCAGCGGGAACCTTCACAGGGTGGTCCCCCTCACCATGTACAGGCGCTCACACCGAGGGGGCTCACTTCCTTGGAGTTCTTACAAGATCCTCTCACAATAATCTAAACTCTCAAATCAAACTCAAATTTTTCGTCAACTCAGTTTTTTTTTTTAAATTCCAGATCGAATCCTTATACATATATTGCATTTGTTATCTCTGTTTAACTCGAACTATTTTTTTCCATCCGAAACTCACTGCCCTGTCTTCGGTTAGTAGGGGACACCGACGGGTTTGGAAAGGCCTCAGTCCGTCGGATGGCGCATTAAATCATGACTCCGTGTTCAGGAGAGCCATATCCTGTGCACGTTAAAGAATACGCTGGATGGCTTTGACTGATGGCGATGGCCTTGACGGGTGGCTACCCGTCTGTCTCCCAACAGCTGTCTAGTGGTTTCTCTCACTCAACCATTCTATGAGTTTTCAGGATCCTTGTGACCTGGCCATTTAGCCCACTGTGTGGCTAAATTTTTTTGATCTTCACCTCGATACCTGGAAATTTTATGAAGAATATTTGAAAGAAAAAATATTTTTGATGTTTCTTTCATAATATTTAATTTTGTTACTGGTGATGGTAATTCGTTAAAATTCTTGCCAGATGGATAAAGTTATTCTCATTGGCTTCGCACATTCCTCACTGCTTGCAAATGGGCAGAGTGATTCTTATTGGCTATGCACTTCTTCTCCCCTCCACATACTCACTACTGACCAATAGCAAAGTGTACCTCCCATTACTCATAGAAAGTGTTAGTTTAATTTCAATTTACAGCAGGGTTTTCAACCTTTTTGGAAGTCGCTAGCTAATTTAAAAATTTGGTACATGTCGCGCTATTATACATATATTTTTAATATTTTTTGGGAGCTTCGTCGTTTTAGCGGGCAACAAATAAGGGACTGGTGGAACACAAGTGGCCCGCGCGTCACGGTTTGAGTACCCCTGGTTTACACCTATGTAGTTTAGCTTGGTAGAGAGTAATTGGTAGAGGTAGCGAAACGTAAGTTGAATGCATTGTCATTAATTGACAAAACAAAAGTGATCACAGCTGTTGAAAATAGCGGAAAGAAGAAAAAAGATATTCCGAGATAATTCCGAATTCCTAACAGTACAATGTCAACCATTTTAAAGAACAAAGATATAGTATTGAAATAGCTAGATGAAAGTGAAATAATGAGGCGTGAAATTGATCAGGACTTAATATATAATAGACTCAAGATAGTAGGTGTATATCTAACGAGTGCACGGATATTCATTTACACCCATGGGGACGTCACTGGTGGCGGAAATCTCCCTGAAATTCCTCACGTACTCGACCAATCGGTCCCCAATTTCCAGTGGTGGTTCCACTTACGACTTGGTGCGTATGATTTAGATATCGAGTTTCTAGCTGTGGGGGATATTGAGGAGGGAGGTATTCGCCTCAAGTGTCTGATACCTCTGCAAACCGCCTGCCTAATGAATGGAGAGTGAATGAATTTAAATATAATTTGATTCTCTCAAGGTTTCAATTTCAAATTCTTTCTTACTGTCGTACTGTATGTAATCTTTGAGAAATTGATAGTAATTCCCTCAATCTAAAATTCTTTCAAAAAAAGTTATGAATCAAGTAGTACGTTATCGATGCCAAGTTGTTAATGATAGAGATGTTGCAGTCAGCTTTTGAGGGAGGGACTAATTTTGTAGGGTCGAAATCTTTATAGTACAGTACATTACGGTGAGATGCACCTACAGACGAAGTTTGGTGGCCTAACCCTCTAGAACAGTGGTTCCCAAACTTACTATGCCCATGGACCCGTTATTATAGCAAAAACCTGACCATGAACCCCCAAGTGAAATAACTCTACATAACTGCATAATAGAAAAATTATAAATTTAAGTTTTATGTCTTGAATGGTAAATGGTGACGTAAAAATAAAATATAAATAAAACATTTTGATATTTAAAGTAGCATTTATTGAAATTATAGCTTTTGTTTTAAAATACAAAAACACATTATTTTTTTTCAATGAGATGGGTGCACCTGATGGAATGATATGAGATTATCTATGTCCGGCTCTATGTTTGTGAGTAACATTCGTAAGTCTCCACGAGCGCTAATTTCCAGTCGGTTTCATTTTTTTCGTGATGAGGCTCATAACTGCACTAAATCCACGTTCTACTAAATAGGAAGACGGAAAGCAATCAACAGCTTCTGTACAGTGACCCATAATACAGGATATAAAATTGGTATCTGTTTTTGTAACCAGAATTTGTGGTATCCTTGTTCAAACATTGGTTTCAGCTCCTCATTTGTGGATAATTCAATGAATTGCTCCTGTATTAGTATGGATTCTTCTGAGTTTGTGGGTCTACTTGCAAAAGTGTCCAACACCCAATCGGAGATAACCAAGTGAAGAATGTCTTCAAAACTTTGGTTGAGGTCAGAATGAAGAGCCGTTAAGTGTTGACAATAAGCAAGCAAATCTTCATCTCGTTTTTGCAATTTTGAAAGATATGGAAACTGAGAGCAATCTCCTCTTCCCAAGTTTTGTATGTATAGAAAAAGTTTTGCAACAAACGCAAATATTATACTTTTAGTTTTGATTAAATTTAATTGATCACCTTGTAGCTTCAAATTGGTTTCGTTAAATTTGGTTGGTTTGTTTTTTGGGGTTTTTTGGCGCATGAGCTACTGAGGCTGTAATGCGCCAAACTAGATAAATAGAAGCTAAAAGTCAAGTACCAATGACCCAAAGTTAAAACCAAGGGCTGTAAAAGGCAAAAGATAAAAACCAATAAGATGTATATATATATATAACAGAAAAACAATAAAAACAAGATGTAAACATAACAAAACAACAAGATGGGAATATAACACATACAAAAAGGTGTAAATATAACAAAAACAACAAGATGTATATAGTAAAAGACAACCCAGGTGTAAAGCCTGGGTAAGATATAAACAACACAAGGTAAAATCAAAGTCGATTAAAATACCCACAATGCTTCAAAAAGGTAAAAACTGTCGCTAAAACACAATCAGATCAGATAAAAGATGTCCGAGTGTAAGAGGCTCGGATATAAAATTATGAAAGCTAAAATAACATTGACGTTCGAAATTAAAACACGGACATGCGATTAAAATATGTTTAATAGTTAAAATGGTGTCACAAAACTCGCACTTAGGCTCGTCGTCCGCCCATACAAGAAACGAATGAGTAATAAATGAATGACCTAAGCGGAGCTGAGCAAGCACAATTTCCTCCTTGCGATTCCTGCGGTAACAAGACTGCCATGGTTTGATGATAGGTTTGATCTCAAAGAGCTTGTTGGTAAGCTGTTCTGACCAAAATCTCTACCACTGTGCCCGGAGCTCGATGGTAAAATGCTGCCGGAAATCCAGATAGGGAACCAGCAATGGAGTGCTGGACAGGGGCGTGGCTAATTTGGCAGCAACATCTGCCAAGTCATTGCCCCTGATACCGACATGGCCGGGCACCCAACAGAAATGGATGAAAGTGGTGGCTGCCAGATGATGTAGCTGCTGGTGGATCTTAGTAAGAACAGGATGAGGCTGATGCCTCACCGAGATCAAAGCCTATATCGAGCTAAGCGAGTCGGTGTAAAGCACACACTGACGATGATGCTTAGTCGCCACGTGTTCGAAGGCGAGGCTGATAGTGTGCAACTCTGAAGTGAAGATGGAACACTGCAGTGGGATCTGGTCTGCAATAACTACATCACAGCAGACCATGGCCGATCCCACCGATGTGCCGGACTTCGAGCAATCTGTGAAGACAGGCAAGAAGTCCGGGTGCTCAGCACGATGGCTGGCAAAGAGTTGCCAGTACACACAGTCGGGTGTAAAGACCTTCTCCGTCCTGCAAGGGAAAAATCGCAGGAAGCGGAAACAGCGAGCCAAGGTGGAAGTGGCTCAGCTGTCGACTGTGCGACGCTATCGAGACAGGTGTTAATGTCTCGCAGGTAACCTCAGACACGCAAACCAAAAAGGAAGAATGGCAGTCGGCCGATTTGTGTAAAGTATTTCCCACTTCGGACTAAAAATGCAGTCCCAAGTGGGATGGCCAGGCAGGGATCCCAATTTAGAGGCATATTGTAGGGACAACTGCTGACGGCGAAGAGATAAAGAAGGTTCGTCGGTCTCAACGTAAAGACTCCGGACTGGTGAGGTGCAAAAGGCTCTCATGCAAACACGTAGGGCCTGGTCACGGAGGGAGCCCAGCACCTTCTCTACCGAATCCCGGGTAGAGTCGTACACCTGGGATTCGTAGTCCAGTTTCGAACGGACAAGTGCATGGTACAGGCGGAGCAAAGAACATCGGTCCACCCCCCAAGAAAGGGAGGAGAGGACCTTGATGATGTGCAATGCCCGCGTGCACTTGGACCTGAGATGATGTATGTGTGGTAAAAAGGTCAATTTCCGATCGAATATGAGACCGAGAAACTTGGTCTCTGCCACAACTGGAATGATGTTACCCCCGAGCCACAGCTCGGGATCCAGGTGAAGATTACGCTTGTGGCAAAAGTGCACACAAACGGTCTTCTGTGGGGAGAACCGAAACCTGTTTCCCGTCGCTCAAACACAGAGATTGTTGAGGGCAATTTGCAGTTGTCTTTCAATGACCCTCATGCTGCACGAAGAGCAAAAGATGCTAAAGTCATCAACGTAGAGGGCATTGCATACTGATGGAGGAAGTTGTCTAGTAATTGAATTAATCTTGACAGCGAAAAGCGTAACACTCAGAACGCAGCCTAGTGACACCCCCTGCTCTTGGGGGTACGACCGTGACACAGTGTTACCGACACGGACATAAAAAGAACGTGTTGATAAGAAGTTGGAGATGAAGATCGGCATGTGACCTCTCAAGCCGAAGCTGTGAAGATAATGAAGAATGCCGAATCTCCAAGCCGTATCGTACGCTTTTCCGATGTCGAAGAAAATTGACACCAGGTGCTCTCTTCGTAAAAATGAATTTCTGATAGCCGATTCGAGGCATATCAGATGGTCAAGAGTTGACCGTTGCCTGCGAAAGCCACACTGGGTTTTGGAAAGAACGTTGTGGTGTTCTAAATACCAGATGAGTCTGGCATTTACCATTCTTTCCAACACCTTGCACACACAGCTTTTCAACGCGATCGGACGATAATTGAAAGGAATCTTGGGATCTTTGACTGGTTTGGGGAAGGCCAAGACGATGGCCTCCCGCCAGGGGTCCGGAAACTACTCCTCGATGAAAATACGGTTGACGAGTCAGAGCAGTCATTCCTTACTCGATGGTGAGAGATGTTGGAGCATGGCACAATGGACATTATCTGGCCCGACAGCAGATGCACGAGAGGAGTGCAGAGCAAGGTGAAGCTCCTCCGCTGTGAATGGCCTGTTGTAAGGCTGCAGGCCATTCGAGTGGAAGGACAGTGGAGTGCATTCCGCCCTGCTCTTTAGGGCCAGAAACTCAGGGGAGTAAGATGACGAAGAAGAGATGGAGGAGAAAGACTTCCCCAGAGTGTCGGCAATTGCTTTAGGAACGGCAATTGCTTGTCCATTGTGCTCCAGCATCGATAACGAGTGGGATATGTAGTTCCCACCCATCTTCCGGACTTTATCCCATACGACCTTAGAACTAGTCATGCGGGTGATAGAAGATGTATACTTGATCCGAGATTCCTTCTGGCTCTGGCGTCGGACGAAACGAGCTTTCACCCTGGTGCGTTTTAACTTTTCCCGGTTGGGGGTAGTGCGAGAGATTGAAGACGTATACTTGATCCAAGATTCCTTCTGGCTCTGGCGTCGGACCAAACGAGCTTTCGCCCTGGCGGGTTTGAACTTTTCGAGGTAGGACGTCGTCGGATATCTCCGAAACACCCCCCAAGCATCGTTCTGAGCCTTACGAGCTGCGGTGCAATCTGGATTCCACCACGCTTTTGGAGAGCGACGAAACGGTGTCGAAGTTTGAGGAATTTTGATGCAGCTGCATCTACGATACAGTCTTTTATCTCCGCTACTGCCACATTGATGGGCTTCTGGCTGACAGAATGGTCATCGAGCTCAGAGAGCAGCTCAAAACCACCCCAGTCAGCCCGATCGAGCCTCCACTGCGAGATGCGTGAAGGGCTACAATTCCCCCCACAGGAGATGGTGCACACCACGGGGAGGTGATCACTTCCATAGGGGTTGTCCTCGACCTCCCATGTAAAGAGTGGAAGGATTGAGGAGGAGCAGATGGTAAGGTCAATGGCAGTGAAAGAGCGGGTTGTGGAGTGAAAGTAAGTACTGACACAGGTGTTCAACAGGGAGAGAGAAGGATCCAGGAGCCACTGCTCCAGTAACCCACCCCTCCCTTTGTTTTCAGCACTGCCACAAAGTGGACTGTGTCCGTTGTGGTCCCCCATAATGAGGAAGGGGGACAGCAGCTGTGAGACGAGATCATCAAGGTCTTCCTGGAAGACGATGCTCCCAGGTGGAAGATATACAGAGCAGAGAGTCAGCGAGAACCCCAGGATGAGACGGATGGCTATCGCCTCTAAGTTGGTGGTGAGGGGTACGACCTGGAATGGAGAATAGTTGCTCACGAGGATGGCGACCCTACCGCGAGCTGGACCATCTCCATCGCGGTCCCGGCGAACTAGTGAAAATTGCCGGATCGTGGGATCTGTGACTGGCTGCAAGTATGTTTCCTGCAGGCACACACAGATGGGATGGTGTGCCTGAAGGAGGGTCTTGATGTCGTCATGATTCCTCTGGAATCCACGACAATTCCATTGTAGGAGTGTGGCCATCTCAGGACTTAGAAGAATAGGAGTATGACGAATTCCTATTCAGCTTAACCGCCGCAGAGAACGGATTAGTGTATAGGGGGCGGTCGGTATCCATGTCCTCGGAATCGTCCGAGGGGCATGGATCGTTGACCGCCCTTTGTGGAGGAGTGAGTAATTTCTTTTTGGGCCCCAGTGGGGGCCACTTAGGTTTGGAAGGTCTTGCTGTCTGAGGACGGGGAGGAGGAGGCCTTCCGGTGGAGGTGGAAGACTGTGTTGCAGGAATGGAAACCGGGGTTGATGTCGAAGTCAACACCACCCTCGGTTTCCCCTGCATGAGGAGGTACTTCGCAGCTGGCGAAAAAGACTCAGTAGGTAGTACACTGATGTGAGTCTGCACCGCAACAGAAGTCATTGGAACGATGGGCTTTCCAATGACTGCACTGGCATAGGAAACCTTGCCAGGTGGGGCGGGTGGTGCAGCAAGCTTTCTCGCTTCAGCGTATGAGATATTGTTGACTATTTGAGGCATTGTACCTCCTTGTCCTCCTTCCACTTCGGACAGTCGCGGGAGTACACCGGATGTTCGCCACTGCAGTTCACACAGCATGCCTTTTTTGCTGTGCAGTCAGGATCGAGATGATCCTTACTGCCACAGCAAGCACAGGTGGGCTTGCCCATGCATGCTGTGTGGGCATGACCGTATATCTGACACTGAAAACAGCGCAGAGGGTTCGGTATATACAGCCGTACCTCACAATGCAAGTAGCCTACCTTGATGGAAGAAGGCAGGTGTGGCGTGTTGAATGTCACAATCAGCACCATCACGGCGTGTCGAAACCCAGTGGACCGCTGTTACTCCTTGAGGTGTGTGCTCCGAGAGGATTTCCTCCTCAGTGACTTTGAGAAGGCCCCACTCGGTGATCACACCCCGAGAAGATTGGTTGGTTGGTTGGTTGTTTAGGGTTTAATGGCGCATTAGCATCTAAGGCTATAATGCGCCAAACGAATGTCCAAGATGTAAAAAGATAAAAGTCATGAAACCCTCAACAAATTTTTAAAAATAAACTAGAAATTTAACAAGACAAATGTAGAATAATAAAATAACAAGCAGTGAATAACAATAAACAAATGTAGAAATAATTTGTAAAAATAAAAGTAACCAGGTGTAAACAACCTGGTTTAATCATTTATAAAAAAATAGTAGAGTAAAACTACAGACGAGTAAAATACCCTGTAAATTGTAAAAATTGAAAGACAGCGTTAAAACAACAATGATCAGATAACAAATGTCCAAGTGTAAGGGGCTCGGATGTAAAATCATGAAATGTAAAATACAAACGTCGTTCAAAGTTAAAACATGGGCATGATATTCAAATATGTTTGATCGTTAAAAAGGTATCACAAAACTCGCATTTGGGTTCGTCGTCCGCCCATAAAAGAAACGAATGAGTAATAAACGAATGACCCAAGCGGAGACGAGCAAGTAAAACTTCCTCCTTGCGATTCCTGCGGTAACAAGACTGCCATGGTTTGACGATAGGTTTGATCTCAAAGAGCTTGTTGGTAAGCTGTTCTGACCAAGATCTCTGCCACTGTCCCTGGAGCTCGGTGGTAAAACGCTGCCGGAAATCCAGATAAGGAACCAGCAACGGAGGGTCGGACAGGGGTGTGGCTGATCTGGCAGCAGAATCTGCCAAATCATTGCCCCTGATTCCGACGTGACCGGGCACCCAACAGAAATGGATAGTGGTGGTGGCTTCCAGATGATGTAGCTGCTGACGGATCTTAGTAAGAACTAGGTGAGGCCGATGCCTTACCGAGATCAAAGCCTGTAGCGAACTAAGCGAGTCGATGTAAAGCACACGCCGACGATGATGCTTAGTCGCCACGTGGTCCAAGGCGAGGCTCATAGCGTGCAACTCTGCAGTGAAGATGGATCACTGCTGTGGGATCTGGTCTGCAGTGATTATATCACAGCAGACCATGGCGGATCCCACAGATGTGCCAGACTTCGAGCCATCTGTGAAGACAGGCAAGAAGTCCGGGTGCTCAGCACAATGGCTGGCAAAGAGTTGCTGGTACACACAGTCGGGTGTAAAGACCTTCCCCGTCCTGCACAGGGAAAAATCGCAGGAAGGAGAAACAGCGAGCCATGGTGGAAGTGGCTCAGCTGTCGACTGTGCAATGCTATCGAGACCGGTGTTGATGTCTCTGACGTAGCCTCGGACTCGCAAACCAAATGGACGAATGGGAGTCGGCCGATTATTGTAAAGTTGGTTGGTTCGTTGGTTGGTTGGTTGATTGGGGTTTATTGGCGCAACAGCAACTAAGGCTATATTGTGCCAAACAAACAATAAAAAGGGATAAAAGTCTCATAACCCACAACCAAAGTTAAAACGAACACAAACAAAACGGCACAAAAACGATAAGTAAAAAAGATTAAAAAGTAACAACAGGTGTGGAAGTTAACAATAAAAATGGGTGTATAGGACCTATTCAAAATCACAAACAAGAGTAAAAACTAGGAAACAGAGTAAAAATCAAATACGTGTAAAATAACCAGTAAAATGTAAAAAGTCGAAAACAGGAGTTAAAAACGATTGATCAGATAAAAGATGGCCGAGTGTAAGAGATTCAGACATAAAATTGTGGAAGGTAAAATACATTTTGCGTTCAAGATTAAAAGCGGGACAATGAATTAAAATATGTTTAACAGTTAAAATGGTGTCACAAAACTCGAACTTAGGTACTGCGTCCGCCTTAATTAGAAAAGAGTGTGTTAAAAACGAGTGACCTAAGCGGAGCCGAGCAAGGACAACTTCCTCCTTACGATTCCTGCGAAAACAAGACTGCCACGGTTTGACAATGGGCTTGATCTCAAAGAGCTTGTGAGCAACCAGTTCAGACCAAGATATCTGCCACTGTGCCCAGAGTTCGATGGTGAAACGCTGCCAGAAATCCACATATGGAACCGGCAACAGAGACTCGGACAGGGGCGTGGCTGACCTGGCAGCAGAATCTGCCAAATCATTGCCCCTGATTCCGACATGACTGGGCACCCAACAGAAGAGAATCGTGGTGGTGGCTGCCAGACGATGGAGCTGCTGGCGAATCTTGGAGAGAACAGGGTGAGGCCGATGCCTCACCGAGATCAAAGCCTGTAGCGAGCTAAGCGAGTCTGTGTAAAGCACATACCGACGATGATGCTTACCTGCTATATGGTCCAAGGCAACGCTGATAGCATGCAACTCAGCAGTGAAGATGGAACACTGCTGTGGGATCTGGTCTGCAATGATTACATCACAACAGAGCATGGCTGATCCCACTGAATTGCCAGACTTCGAGCCATCTGTGCAGACAGGGAAGAAGTCTGGGTGCGCAGCACAATGGCTGGCAAAGAGTTGCCGGTACACACAGTCGGGTGTAAAGGCCTTCCCCGTCCTGCACAGGAAAAATCGCAGGAAGGGGAAACTGCGAGCCAAGGTGGAAGTGGCTCAGCTGTCGACTGTGCGATGCTATCGAGACTGGTGTTGATGTCTCGCAGGTAACCTCGCACACGCCAACCGAAAGGATGAATGGCAGTCGGCCGATTCTGGTATAACGTTTCCCACCTGGAACTGAAAACGCAGTCCCAAATGGGATGGCCTGGCAGGGATCGCAATTTTGATGCATACTACAGGGACAACTGCTGACGGCGAATAGATAATGAAGGTTCGTCGGTCTCAACGAAGAGACTCTGTACCGTTGAAGTGCGGAAGGCCCCTGTGCACACACGGAGGGCCTGGTGATGGAGTGGGTCCAGCACCTTTATCACCGAATCCCGGGCCGAGTCGTACACCTGGGATCCGTAGTCCCAGGTGTTTCGATCGAACAAGTGCACGGTACAGGCGGAGCAAAGAACATCGGTTGGTTGGTTGGTTGGTTGTTTGGAGTTTTATGGCGCATGAGCTACTAAGGCTATAATGCGCCAGACAAGGTAAAAATATGCTAAAAAACAAATACTCCTCAACCAAAATTAAAAAACAAATGCTCGAAAGGGTAAAAATTAAAACCAACAAGATATATATATAACAGAAATAAAAAGTGAGGTGTAAAACAACAAATGTGTAGATAAATAAATACAGTACAGACAAAGGATAAAACTAGCCCAGGTGTAAATGACCTAGGCAGACGGTGAATAAATTACAAATGATTAAAATTATAATCTGGTAAAATATCCTGTAAACTGTAAAAAGGCAAAAATTGGAGATAAAATGGCACTATCAGATAAAAGATGTCCGAGTGTAAGTGGCTCGGACGTAAAATTGTGAAAATTAAAATACAAATGACGTTCTAGGTTAAAACATGGACATTCAATTAAAATATGTTTGATTGTTAAAATGGTGTCACAAAACTCGCACTTAGGCACGTCGTCCGCCCGTAAAAGAAACGAATGAGTAAGAAACGAGTGACCTAAGCGGAGCCGAGCAAGTACAACTTCCTCCTTGCGATTCCTGCGGTAACAAGACTGCCATGGTTTGATGATAGGTTTGATCTCGAAGAGCTTGTTGGTAAGCTGTTCCGACCAAGATCTCTGCCACTGTGCCCGGAGCTCGGTGGAAAAACGCTGCCGGAAATCCAGATAGGGAACCGGCAACGGAGAGTCGGACAGGGGCGTGGCTGACCTGGCAGCAGAATCTGCCAAATCATTACCCCTGATTCCGACGTGACCGGGCACCCAACAGAAGAGAATCGTGGTGGTGGCTGCCAGACGATGGAGCTGCTGGCGGATCTTGGAGAGAACAGGGTGAGGCCGATGCCTCACTGAGATCAAAGCCTGTAGCGAGCTAAGCGAGTCGGTGTAAAGCACACACCGACGATGATGCTTAGTCGCCACGTGGTCCAAGGTGAGACTGATAGCATGCAACTCTGCAGTGAAGATGGAACACTGCAGTGGGATCTGGTCTGCAATGATTACATCACAGCAGACCATGGCTGATCCCACCGAAGGGCCGGACTTCGAGCCATCTGTAAAGACAGGCAAGAAGTCCGGGTGCTCAGCACGATGGCTGGCAAAGAGTTGCCGGTACACACAGTCGGGTGTAAAGGCCTTCCCCGTCCTGCACAGGGAAAAATCGCAGGTAGGGGAAACAGCGAGCCATGGTGGAAGTGGCTCAGCTGTCGACTGTGCAACGCTATCGAGACTGGTGTTGATGTCTCTGAGGTAGCCTCGGACTCGCAAACCAAAAGGACGAATGGCAGTCGGCCGATTATTGAAAAGCATTTCCCACTTCGGACTGAAAACGCAGTCCCAAGTGGGATGGCCAGGCAGGGATCGCAATTTAGAAGCATATTGTAGGGACAACTGCTGACGGCGAACAGATAAAGACGGTTCGTCGGTCTCAACGTAAAGACTCTGGACCGGTGAGGTGCGGAAGGCTCCCGTGCAAACACGGAGAGCCTGATGATGGAGGGGGTCCAGCACCTTCACCACCGAATCCCGGGCCGAGTCGTACACCTGGGATCCGTAGTCCAGTTTCGATCGGACAAGTGCACGGTACAGGCGGAGCAAAGAACATCGGTCCGCCCCCCAAGGAAGGGAGGAGAGGACCTTGACGATGTTCAATGCCCGCGTGCACTTGGACCTGAGATGACGTATGTGTGGTAAAAAGGTCAATTTCCGATCGAATATGAGACCGAGAAACTTGGTCTCCGCCACAACTGGAATGATGTTACCCCCGAGCCGCAGCTCGGGATCCAGATGAAGATTACGCTTGTGGCAAAAGTGCACACAAGCGGTCTTCTGTGGGGAGAACCGAAACCCGTTTGCTGTCGCCCAAACCGAAAGATTGTTCAGGGCAATTTGCAGTTGTCTTTCAATGACCCTCATGCTGGAAGATGAGCAAAAGATGCTAAAGTCATCAACATAGAGGGCATTGCCTACTGATGGAGGAAGTTGTCTAGTAATTGAATTAATCTTGACAGCGAAAAACGTAACACTCAGAACGCAGCCTTGTGGCACCCCCTGTTCTTGGGGGTTGGTTGGTTGGTTGTTTGGGGTTTTTTGGCGCAAGAGCAGCAGGGCTATATTGTGCCAAACAAAAGGATATAAATTGATAAAAGTCATTTGAACCCACAACCAAAGTTAAAAACACACAGAATCATAACAAGAAAGATAAGTAAAAGCACGTGTAAAATCGACAATAAAATGGGTGTATAGGACCCAGTAAAAAACAGAAACAAGCGTAAAATCAAAGTAACAAAGTAAAAAGGTTAATAAACGCATAAAATATCCAGTAATACGTAAAAAGTCAACACTAACAAGGGGTGTATAGGACCCATGTAAAAAAACAGGTAAAAATCCACTAAAAAGAGAAAATTCATAAACGTGTATAATATCCGGTAAAGCGTAAAAATTCGAAAACAGTAGTTAAAAGTGAATCATCTGATAAAAGATGTCCGAGTGTAAGGGGCTCGGACGTAAAATCGTGAAAGTTAAAAAACAGACGTCTTTCAAGGTTAAAACAAACACAGTCAATTAAAATATGCTTCACAGTTAAAACGGTGTCACAAAACTCGCACTTAGGTACTGCGTCCGCCTTAAGAAGAAAAGAGTGTGTTAAAAACGAGTGACCTAAGCGGAGCCGAGCAAGGACAACTTCCTCCTTACGATTCCTGCGAAAACAAGACTGCCACGGTTTGACAATGGGCTTGATCTCGAAGAGCTTGTTACCAACCTGTTCAGACCAAGATCTCTGCCACTGTGCCCGGAGCTCGATGGTGAAACGCTGCCGGAAATCCACATATGGAACCGGCAACGGAGAGTCGGACAGGGGCGTGGCTGACTTGGCAGCAGCATCTGCCAAGTCGTTGCCCCTGATCCCGACATGACCGGGCACCCAACAGAAGAGAATCGTGGTGGTGGCTGCCAGACGATGGAGCTGCTGGCGGATCTTGGAGAGAACAGGGTGAGGCCGATGCCTCACTGAGATCAAAGCCTGTAGCGAGCTAAGCGAGTCGGTGTAAAGCACACACCGACGATGATGCTTAGCTCCTATATGGTCCAAGGCAATGCTGATAGCATGCAACTCAGCAGTGAAGATGGAACACTGCTGTGGGATCTGGTCTGCAATGATTACATCACAGCAGACCATGGCTGATCCCACTGAAGTGCCGGACTTCGAGCCATCTGTGAAGACAGGCAAGAAGTCCGGGTGCACAGCACGATGGCTGGCAAAGAGTTGCCGGTACACACAGTCGGGTGTAAAGGCCTTCCCCGTCCTGCACAGGGAAAAATCGCAGGAAGGGGAAACAGCGAGCCAAGGTGGAAGTGGCTCAGCTGTCGACTGTGCGATGCTATCGAGACTGGTGTTGATGTCTCGCAGGTAACCTCGGACACGCAAACCGAAAGGACGAATGGCAGTCGGCCGATTCTGGTATAACATTTCCCACCTGGGACTGAAAACGCAGTCCCAAGTGGGATGGCCTGGCAGGGATCGCAATTTTGAAGCATACTGCAGGGACAACTGCTGACGGCGAATAGATAAAGATGGTTCATCGGTCTCAACGTAGAGACTCTGGACCGGTGAAGTGCGGAAGGCCCCCGTGCACACACGGAGGGCCTGATGATGGAGGGGGTCCAGCACCTTCACCACCGAATCCTGGGCGGAGTCATACACCTGGGATCCGTAGTCCAGTTTCGACCGGACAAGTGCACGGTAAAGGCGGAGCAAAGAACATCGGTCCGCCCCCCAAGAGAGGGAGGAGAGGACCTTGATGATGTTCAATGCCCGCGTGCACTTGGACCTGAGATGTCGAATATGTGGTAAAAAGGTCAATTTCCGGTCGAAGATGAGACCGAGAAACTTGGTCTCCGCCACAACTGGAATGATGTTACCCCCGAGCCGCAGCTCGGGATCCAGATGAAGATTACGCTTGTGGCAAAAGTGCACACAAGCGGTCTTCTGTGGGGAGAACCGAAACCCGTTTGCCGTCGCCCAAACCGAAAGATTGTTCAGGGCAATTTGCAGTTGTCTTTCAATGACCCTCATGCTGGACGATGAGCAAAAGATGCTAAAGTCGTCAACATAGAGGGCATTGCCTACTGATGGAGGAAGTTGTCTAGTTATAGAATTAATCTTGACAGCGAAAAGCGTAACACTCAGAACGCAGCCTTGTGGCACCCCCTGTTCTTGGGGGTACGGCCGCGACAGAGTGTTACCGACACGGACACGAAAAGAGCGTGTCGATAAGAAGTTGGAGATGAAGATCGGCATGTGACCTCTTAAGCCGTAGCTGTGGAGGTCACGAAGAATGCCGAATCTCCAAGCCGTGTCGTACGCTTTTTCGATGTCGAAGAAAATTGACACCAGGTGCTCTCTACGTAAAAATGAGTTTCTGATAGCCGATTCGAGGCGTATCAGATGGTCAAGAGTTGAACGTTGCCTGCGAAAGCCACACTGGGTGTTGGAAAGAAGGTTGTGATGTTCTAAATACCAGACGAGTCTGGCATTTACCATTCTTTCCAACACCTTGCACACGCAGCTCGTCAATGCGATTGGACGATAATTGGAAGGAATCTTGGGATCTTTGCCTGGCTTGGGGAAGGCCAAGACGATGGCCTCCCGCCAGGAGTCCGGAAACTGCTCCTCGAGAAAAATACGATTGAAGAGATGGAGCAGCCGATCCTTACTCGATGGTGAAAGATGTTGGAGCATGGCATAATGGACATTGTCCGGCCCTACAGCAGAGGCACGAGAAGAGTGCAGAGCAAGGCGAAGCTCCTCCGCTGTGAATGGCCTGTTGTAAGGCTCCAGGCCATTCGAGTGGAAAGACAGCGGAGAGCGTTCCGCCCTGCCCTTCTGGGCCAGAAACTCGGGGGAGTAAGAAGAAGAAGAAGAGATGGAGGAGAACGACTCCCCCAGAGTGTCGGCAATTGCTTTGGGATCAGCAATTGCCTGTCCATTGTGCTCCAGGATCGATAACGAGCGGGACGTGTAGTTCCCACTCATCTTCCGGACTTTATCCCACACGACCTTGGAACTAGTCGTGCGGGTTATGGATGACGTATACTTGATCCAAGATTCCTTCTGGCTCTGGCGTCGGACGAAACGAGCTTTCGCCCTGGCGCGTTTGAAGTTCTCGAGGTTGGGGGTTGTCGGATATCTCCGAAATACCCCCCAAGCCTTGTTCTGAGCCTTACGAGCTGCGGTGCAATCTGGATTCCACCACGGTTTCGGAAAGCGAGGAAACCGTGTAGAAGTTTGAGGAATTGTTGATGCAGCTGCATCTACGATACAGTCCATTATCTCCGCTACTGCCACATTGATTGGCTCCTGGCTGACAGAGTGGTCGTCGAGCTCAGAGAGCAGCTCGAAACCACCCCAGTCAGCCCGATCGAGCCTCCACCGTGAGACGCGTGAAGGGCTGCAAGGCCCCCCACGGGAGATGGTGCACACCACGGGGAGGTGATCGCTTCCGTACGGGTTGTCCTCGACCTCCCATGTAAAGAGTGGAAGGATCGAGGAGGAGCAGATGGTGAGATCAATGGCAGTGAAAGTGCGGGTTGGGGAGTGAAAGTAAGTGCTGACACCGGTGTTCAACAGGGAGAGAGAAGGATCCAGGAGCCACTGCTCCAGGACCCCACCCCTCCCGTTGGTGTCAGCACTGCCCCAAAGTGGACTGTGTCCGTTGAGGTCCCCCATAATGAGGAAGGGGGACGGCAGCTGCGAGACGAGATCATCAAGGTCTTCCTGGAAGACGATGCTCCCAGGTGGAAGATATACAGAGCAGACAGTCAGTGAGAACCCCACGAAGAGACGGATGGCTACCGCCTCTAAGTTGCTGATGATGTTTACGACCTGGAATGGAGAATGGTTGCTCACGAGGATGGCGACACCCCCGCGAGCTGGACCATCTCCATCCCGGTCCCGGCGAACCAGTGAAAAGTGCCGGATCGTGGGATCTGTGACTGGCTGCAAGTATGTCTCCTGCAGGCACACACAGATGGGCTGGTGTGCCTGAAGGAGGGCCTTGATGTCGTCAAGATTCCTCTGGAATCCACGACAATTCCATTGTAGGAGTGTGGCCATCTCAGGACTTAGAAGAGTGGGCGGACGACGTGTTACTATTCAACTTAACCGCCGCAGAGGACGGTTTAGTGAATAGGGGGCGGTCGGTATCCATGTCCTCGGAATCGTCCGAGGGGCATGGATCGGTGACCGCCCTTTGTGGCGCTGTAATTTTCTTTTTTGGCCCCGGTGGGGGCCCCTTCGGTTTTGAAGGTCTTGCTGTCTGAGGACGGGAAGGAGGAGGCCTTCCGGTGGAGGTGGAAGGCTGAACTGCAGGAATGGAAACCGGGGTTGATGTCGAAGTCGACACCACCCTCGGTCTCGCCTGCGTAAGGAGGTATTTCGCAGCTGGCGAGAAAGACTCAGTAGGTGGTACACTGATGTCTGTCTGCACCGCAACCGAAGTCATTGGAACGATGGGCCTTCCAATGACTGCACTGGCATAGGAAACCTTGCCAGGTGGGGCTGGCAGTGCAGCAAGCTTTCTCGCCTCAGCATACGAGATGTTATTCACGACTTTGATGCGTTGTACCTCCTTTTCCTCTTTCCACTTCAGACAGTCGCGGGAGTACGCCGGATGTTCGCCACTGCAGTTCACACAACATGCCTTTTCAGCTGTGCAGTCAGGATCGAGATGATCCTTACTGCCACAGCGAGCACAGGTGGGCTTGCCCCTGCATGCTGTGCGGGCATGACCGTATATCTGACACTGAAAACAGCGCAGAGGGTTTGGGATATACGGCCGTACCTCACAATGTAAATAACCTGCCTTGATGGAAGAAGGCAGGCGTGGCGTGTTGAATGTAACAATTAACACCCGTGTGGGTGTTAATTTCCCATCACGACGTGTCGAAACCCGGTGGACCGCTGTTACTCCTTGAGGTGTGAGCTCCGAGAGGATTTCCTCCTCAGTGACTTTGAGGAGGCCCCACTCGGTGATCACACCCCGAGAGGAATTCAAAGTTTTATTGGGAGTGACTTCGACAGCCACCCCACCAATTTCTTTGACTTTCAGGAGCAGTTCAGAATGTTTAGAACAAGCGGTCTCAACCTGCAAGTCGCCAGATCGTAAGCGCTTGACGGATTTCGGCTCTCCCGCAAGACCTTTCAAACCTTTATTTACAAAAAATGGGGACATGTCCCCAAGTACCTGATCACCCGTGGAGTGGATGATCAGGAACTTTGGGAACGAAGACACAGACACAGAAGACGACGGCGGTGATAACGTAGAGGAAGAAGAAGACGGGGGTTCATGTCGAGCCCTCTTGTTGGCGGTGATCGCATTTACCTCATTAACTCGCATGTTTGTTTTTGTGTGGTTCAGTGCCCGCTGTCCCCACCCTCCACGGAGCCCAACAAGGGGACGCCCAGTAGGGCGCCAGGGCTACGCAGGCACTATACCCACACAGACAGTGAGCCAAGCCCTCACAAATAAATAGAAGGAAAATAAAAAGAGAAATGTGCAGAACGAAAACGTTCTACACAAATGAAACAAAGCGTAAAATAACAAAATTGTGAATGGCCAAACTGGCCTCACAAAGAAAGGATAACTACAAAAGGAAAAGAAGTTGTGAGGAAACTTGTAAACCTGTACCCGGACCGTGGGCAAGGTTACTCACCGCTCTGCACGGTTGACCCTAGCAGGACCTGCCCACCAGCCGATTGCTCCTGGGGGGGCCACCCCAGGAGCTCCCGTTTACCGGAAGCAGAGGCCAAAGCAGTGTATAGCAGAGGCCCCGGAATCCGCTGCCCAGCCCCGCGACGGACAGGCTCCCCAATGGCAAGACGGCCAATGGGGACCACGCCAGTCATGAGCTGAGGAGAGAAGACGGGGACCCCCGAGCAACTACCAGGATCCTCCTTTCCCGGGACACGGGTCTCCGCGCACGGCAAACACGCGGGCGAGCGTTTAGGACCCTGCGAAGGTAACCGAGCCAGCGGGAACCTTCACAAGGTGGTCCCCCTCACCACGTACAGGCGCTCACACCGAGGGGGCAAAGAACATCGGTCTGCCCCCCAAGAAAGGGAGGAGAGGATCTTGATGATGTTCAATGCCTGCGTGCACTTGGACCTGAGATAACGTGTGTGTGTGGTAAAAAGGTCAATTTCCGATCGAATATGAGACCAAGAAACTTGGTCTCCGCCACAACTGGAATGATGTTACCCCCAAGCCGCAGCTTGGGATCCAGGTGAAGATTACGCTTGTGGCAAAAGTGCACTTAAGCGGTCTTCTGTGGGGAGAACCGAAACCCGTTTGCCGTCGCCCAAACCGAAAGATTGTTCAGGGCAATTTACAGTTGTCTTTCAATGACCCTCATGCTGGACGAAGAGCAAAAGATGCTAAAGTCATCAACATAAAGGGCATTGCATACTGATGGAGGAAGTTGTCTAGTTATAAATTTAATCTTGACAGAGAAAAGCCTAACACTCAGCATGCAGCTTTGTGGCACCCCCTGTTCTTGGGGGTACAGCCGCGACAGAGTGTTACCGACAAGGACACGAAAAGAACGTGTCGATAAGAGGTTGGAGATGAAGATCGGCATGTGACCTCTCAAGCCGAAGCTGTGGAGGTCACGAAGAATGACGAATCTCCAAGCCGTGTCGTACGCTTTTTCGATGTCGAAGAAAATTGACACCAGGTGCTCTCTACATAAAAATGAATTTCTGATAGTCGATTCGAGGTGTATCAGATGGTCAAGAGTTGACCGTTGCCTGCGAAAGCCACACTGGGTGTTGTAAAGAAGGTTGTGATGTTGTAAATACCAGATGAGTCTGGCATTTACCATTCTTTCCAACACCTTGCACACGCAGCTCGTCAATGCGATGGGACGATAATTGGAAGGAATCTTGGGATCTTTGCCTGGCTTGGGGAAGGCCAAGACGATGGCCTCCCGCTAGGAGTCCGGAAACTGCTCCTCGAGAAAAATGCGATTGAAAAGATGGAGCAGCCGATCCTTACTCGATGGTGAAAGATGTTGGAGCATGGCATAATGGACATTGTCCGGCCCTACAGCAGAGGCACGAGAGGAGTGCAGAGCAAGGGGAAGCTCCTGCTCTGTGAATGGCCTGTTGTAAGGCTCCAGGCCATTCGAGTGGAAAGACAGCGGAGAGCGCTCCGCCCTGCCCTTCTGGGCCAGAAACTCGGGGGAGTAAGTGGAAAACGAAGAGATGGAAGAGAATGACTCCCCAGAGTGTCGGCAACTGCTTTGGGATCAGCAATTGCCTGTCCATTGTGCTCCAGACCCGAGAGGAATTCAAAGTTTTATGGGGAGTGACTTCGACAGCCACCCCACCAATTTCTTTGACTTTCCGGAGTAGTTCAGAGTGTTTAGAACAAGCGGTCTCAACCTGCAAGTCGCCAGATCGTAAGCGCTTGACGGAATTCGGCTCTCTCGCAAGACCTTTCAAACCTTTGTTGACAAAAAAGGGACATGTCCCCAAGTACCTGATCACCCGTGGAGTGGATGATCAGCAATCTCGGGAACGAAGACACAGACAAAGAAGAAGACGGCGGTGATAAAAAAGACGAGGAAGATGGGGGCTCGTGTCGAGCCATCTTGTTGTCAGTGATCGTATTAATTTCATCATTCTCCTTCATTTTTTTTTGTGTGGTTCAGTGCCCACTGTCCTCACCCTCCACAGAGCCCAACAAGGGGACGCCCAGTCGGGCGCCAGGGCTACACAGGCACTATACCCACACAGACAGTGAGTCAAGCCCTCACAAATAAATAGAAGGAAAATAAAAAGAGAAATGTTCAGAACAAAATCATTCTACACAAAAGAAACAAAGCGTAAAATAACAAAATTGTGAAAGGCCAAACTGGCTTCACAAAGAAAGGATAACGACAAAAGGAAAATGATCTGTGAGGAAACTTGCAAACCTGTACTCGGACCGTGGGCAAGGTTACTCACCGCTCTGCACGGTTGACCCTAGCAGGACCTGCCCACCAGCCGATTGCTTTTGGGGGGGCCACCCCAGGAGCTCCCGTTTACCGGAAGCAGAGGCCAAAGCAGTGTATAGCTGAGGCCCCGGAATCCGCTGCCCAGTCCTGCGACAGACAGGCTTCCCCAATGGCAAGACGGCCAATAGGGACCACGCCAGTCATGAGCTGAGGAGAGAAGATGGGGACCTCCGGGCAACTTCCAGGATCCTCCTTTCCCGAGATACGGGTCTCCGCGCTCAGGAAACACACGGGCGAGTGTTTTGGACCTTGTGAAGATAACCGAGCCAGCGGAACCTGCACAGGGTACTCACCGCGTACTGGCGCTCACACCGAGGAGAAAAGACACATACAAAAAATTAAAACAATAATACTGAATAAAGTAGATAACAATAAACAAATGTATAAGTATTGTTGTACATTTAAAATGGATGAGCATTTAGCGTGAGTATAAATAAGTATATTTTACAATTCAAATTATAAAACAATGCAAATTATTACAAAAGCATGAATGAAATAATTTATAAATAAATTAAATACTATCGTACATAAAGTAATAACTTTTTCCTGCATAACAGTTAAGAGCAGCTCTGTCTGCTCGACCAAATTATTGCTTTTTCGCTTTGATTGCCATGTTTCTTGGATACCTTTACTTCAGACGTAAACAATCCTTTTATGTCCCTGGATCTTACACTAATAAAACTAAACAACCACCCTCGCACTCACCACAAGAAATATCTCTTCTTTATGAATATCGTGCACAGACTAAGACTATTCATGCCTCTTTTCAGATCTCCACAACTTTAACATTGTAGTTCTATCATTCTTCATTTTCGGATCGGTTCTATGTTAAAATTCGTTTGTTACATAAATCTCACGCAGAAACATAGGCGAGCGTTCATGTCACGTTTTTCATAAAGTCACTGCAACACGTTCATCTGTCGTAACAATATGTTATAAATATCAAGATAAAAGTCACCCAAGTGTAAACGACCTGGGTTAAACAAATAGAATAATAAAATGGGAGTAAAACTAAAGGCGTGTAAAATATCCAGTAAAATGGAAAAAATTAAACACATAGATAAAACAACAATGATCAGATAAGAGATGTCCGAGTGTAAGGGTCTCGGACGTAAAATTGTGAAAACTAAAAGACCTGCGCCGTTCAAAGTTAAAACTAGGACATTCGATTAAAATGTGTTTAATACTTAAAATGGTGTCACAAAACTTGCACTTAGGTTCGTCGTCCGCTCATAAAAGAAACGAATGACTTAAGCCAAGAGTTAAAGTATCTGCTGGTAACGTGTTGGCATCAGATACCACAAGACACCTTTAGAAATCTTGAAGCGTCCATGCCTCATCGGGTAATAGCTTTTTGATGTCATTTGATAAGTAATAAGGTAATAGCTTTTGGCCATCTTTATATTAGGCAGGTGGTCGTAACGTTTTAGCTCTTCGATGTATATTACTGAATTAATAAATTTTTAGTAAATTGGAAAAAATTTCCATTATTGATATGAAATTTATTTGTTTGTTTCTCTCCCAATTGGAAATTTTAAATAAATTGAAAAATTTTATTCTCCCAAATGAAGTGATAAGCTTTTTTTGAAACTAGTGTTCATTTATTTGTTGGACTGGAAATTTTCTATAAAAATTCTGCTATTCGAGAATTGAATTCTCCATTAAATATTAGGAAAGTTCTTGTAATGGTTCTAATATATTATTTATTACTTTTAATATGCAATTAACTATGTTGTATTCACAGTTTTTCTTTTAAAAAATGAAACTTGATTATATTTTTTTACATATAAAGCATTTATCAGTCCTTGTTAAGTTCATTCACACAAAATGCATTTCACACATTCAGGTCATTACGAACATAACTGTATCCAGGGGAGGGGGTCACACCCTCCCTCAGAAATACTAGTAAAGGTAATGGAGACAAAAAATTATTAAACTCATTTTTATTTCATGGATTTTTTTTCCAGAATTTTTTTAAAAACCTGTAAAAAGGAGATGGAAATGTTATACTACATTGAAAATGAAGTCTCCCTTTTTACATTTTTTCGGCTAGATTTTATTTCTCGACCCCTTCCCCACCCCCTCGATTTTTTTCCAGATCCTGGTCTTATTACGTATAACAGTTTCCAAAAAGTTAACCACACACATCTGCTAGAGCATCGTTTTCAAAGTGTAGTCTGAATCAGGGTATCTCCTATCCTTGGGAAAGAAACTGTCGATTATTAAAAAGTATATAAAAAAAGCATGGTTCTATTCTTATTGTGTGATATTAATTAAAGCGGCAAGATACCGCATATATACAGCATTTATTTCTTGATAATTTAAACGCTACAAAGTGAATACATAATAAATGCTTTTTTTGCTATAAGGTTGCATAAAGAATGAAAATTTCTTAATTTTTTTATATGCGTTTATATTTTTGGGTCTCAAAACCAACATATTGGAAAGAAAAACCGGTTTCCAGCTATATAAAGTTTGGGACGTGTGTTAGAAGAAAAAATACGGTTAATATATATTACTCTTAACAGTAAGATGTTGAATGATCTCCCGCACAAAAGGAAAACCATGAGCACCGTTTTTCTGTCCCTGACAATCCCTAAATCCGTAGCTTGTTAGGAACTGCCAGATGTGCATTTTCTCACTGGTGTCGCTCGAGCGCCGGCAAGCACCTGCATCGCGTGATTGGTCGAGTCGGTGTTTGTAGCGACACCTGGCCGCAGCACTCGAAGCCAAAAAGGAGAAGAGAACGACAGTAGAAGGAGAGACGGGAGAGAAAGATCGGGAAGAGGTGGAGCTACTCCCGAGCCTCTGCCCTGCCTCTTTCGGTCCGCGAGCGCACGTAGAGAGGATGTTTCCGTGACGAAAGGGTGTGTTGAATGTTCGGGATTAGAAGTTCATACTTACTCAGTGGAATGCAGGTGATAGAAGGTATTGCATAAGAAGGATTTTCAGATGCTGAAAAATTGTCTACGGAAGCATCATCTAAGTGATGCTACGGTAAATAATAGACTGTTAAAACTGTTTTGTGATGGGGAAAACACTTTGTTAAATTATTGAAGAAGCGAAACACGTCTTGCGAATGGTAAGATAAAGAAATGAAAATGGTGAAAATAATTTATTTTTGATGGACAGACTTATGCCTGGAGGAAAGTTTTATTATTTCTTCTTGCGCTTCTCCACAAGACAAAGGATAACGTTGATCTAGTGTCAAACAAACAGTTTCTCTTCTATCTAGTGTCAAACAAACAGTTTCTCTTCTATCTAGTGTCAAACAAACAGTTTCTCTTCTATCTAGTGTCAAACCAGGAAACAAAGGATAAAGTGATCTTGTATAAAATAAACAGTTCTCCTTTTGACAAAGACAATAGATTGATAGATGAACCTAATTGATAAGATTTCGAAATATGTGAAAGTTCAGATCTAAACGTTCTGAATAAATTACATCGAATATTACCAGATCGACGAAGTGACGAGTTATTACTTGAAGAGATTGAAAGTAAACTCAAGAAAAAGCTAATTGAACACATTAAAGAAGATTAACTGTGATTTTTGTGTGTGAACAAATGCCTACTGTTATTTGCAATTCTGGTTAGCGAAAGAGAAAACATCTTTCAACTGTTTACGATATTTCTGTTCTTTTAGGCTATGAATATAGTAAACAGTGTTGAAATGGAAATGCACAACTCTAAAAAAGTTATTTCCGAAACAAATTCATAGAAATCAACACTATTTTACTGTTAAGTGATATCGAGAACTACAATAGTTAAAGTTTTCTGTGAAGAATATTCAACTTTGTGAAAAATTACTGCATCTGTAATTTTTGATAGTCTGTCGACTGGACCCTGCCTGTAAAGAACGTAAGTATGCTATTACAATATCAAAGGAATAATTTTTTTAAATATAATTCAGATTTCCAAAAATATAGAGGCTAGTGTGACATTTACGCCTATTCCTTATTGGTCAGACAGAGAGATATATTCATTTTCATAATTTACATATTTATTAACAGAAAATGGCAACCTTATTAAGAACACAGATCCGTACTATTTTAATACGTACTCACATTAGAAGAACTTTATGGGTTGGGTTGTTTTACCTCTGAGCGGCACTTTTTTGCACACCATGGGCTAAATGGCCAGGTCACATGGACCCCGAAGGCTCAGAGAAGGTTGGGAGAGGGAACCCACTGGAACAGCTGTTGGGAGACAGATGGTAGCCTCCCGTCAAGGCCATCCAGCGTGTTCTTTAACGTGCACAGGGTATGGCTCTCCCGCACACGAGGCCACGGCTTAACGTCCCATCCGACGGACGGTGGCCTTTCCAAGCCCATCGGTGTCCCCTACTGACCGTGGGCAGGGCGGGGAATTTTGAGGAGATAAATCTCAACGCTGACCCAGTTTGGACTCGAACCTGGGAACTATAGAATACAAGTCTGGCGCGCTACCGACTGAGCCATCCCCGCTCCTAGAAAAACTTTATAACTTCTTAACATTTTGTGCAAAAAGTATAATAAACAACTCAATAAAATCTATGGAAATCTCAATTATTTTAATAATATTCTTTCTGTATTTAAATATTTTTGGATGCAAAACAGGAGAAATGTCATTCAGAGAAAACAGGAGAAAACAGGAGAAAGACAAACAGGAGAAATGTCAATTAAAATGATTCATAGAAAAAAGATAGTTTAAGCTGGTTAAAACAAAAAACAATGACTTTATATTAAGTAAATATTACTACAACACATAAGCATATTAGCAGCAGTTTCTATGGGGAGGAGTTGATTAGATTAATAACGTTCCAACTCGTAATCTGGAATTCCCAAGTTGCAATCTCGACTGTGTCTGCGTTCAGATTAATCTCCCCTTACCCCCGTTCTGCCTTTGATGAGAAATGGAACACATATAGGCTTGGAAAGGTCGCCGTCCATCGGATGAGACTTAGAGCCATGGTTCCGTGTACAAGAGAGTCATATTCTGTTCAAGTTAAAGAACGCGTTGGATGGTTTTCACGAGAGGATTTTATCTGTCTCTTAACAGTTGCCGAGTAACAGTTCCCCTACCCTAACTTCTGACACAATTTTTTTTTGGGGTTGGAGTGGTTCAGTAGGTAGCCGCCAGGTTCAAACCCCGCCTGGGTCAGCATTGAGATTTATCTCCTCAACACTCACTGCCCTGCCCTCGGTCAGTAGGGGGACATCGATGGGCTTGGAAAGGCTGTCGTCCATCGGATGGGATGTAAAGACTGGTGCCCTCGGTCAGTAGGGGGACATCGATGGGCTTGGAAAGGCTGTCGTCCATCGGATGGGATGTAAAGACTGGTCCCTTGTGTGGGAGAGCCATACCTTGTGCACCTTAAATAACATGCTGAATGGCTCGACGGGAGACTACCATGTGTCTTCTAACAGCTGTTCTAGTGGGTCCCGTCCCTTAACATTCTCTGAGTCTTCGGAGTCCTTGTGACCTGGCCATTTAGCTCATTTTGTGCAAAAAAAAGGTGCCGCTCAGAGGTAAAACAACCCAAGTTCTCGTTGAAAAATGAGACACTATTGCCATTGGAAAGGATGTCATCCGTCGGATGCGATGTTAAGCATTGGCACCATGCGCAACGTAGACTTACTCTGTGCCCATTGAATACCATGCTGGATAATCTTGAGTATAGATTTTCATTTGTATTTTAACCTCTGTCCAGCAAGTACAGTTCTTCAATCTTCTCTGAGCCCTTGAGGTCCTCGTGTCCTGGCCATTTAATCCACTGTATGCAAAAAAATGTTTTTCAGAGGTAAAAGAACCCAACCTTTTAAATACTTAATGATAACACTTCAAAATCACTTGATAATTGGATTGAGATCTTTATTTTCATTCTCGCTTTTCCCTAAAAATTGAGAAATTGCTCATTTCGGAATCAGATTTTCCGTTAACAGGCTAATGTTACTAATGAATTGGGCGTTGTGGCTCAGTCGGTTGCGCACCAGGCTCGTAATATGAGGTTCCCAGGATGGAGTCCCTCCTGGGCCAGCATTGATATTTCTCTCCCAAAACTCCTCGCCCTGCCCTCGGTCAGTGAGGGACACCGAAACGCTTGAAAATGTCGGCTTCCGTTGGATGGAGTTTAAGCGGTGGCTCCGTATGAGGGAAAGCCATACCCTGTGAACCTTAAAGAACACGCTGGATGGTCTTGATGGAAGGCTATCATCTGTCTCCTATAACAGCTATTCAGTGGGTCACCTCCCCCAACCTTCTCTGAACCTTCGGAGTTTTTGTGACCTGGCCATTTAGCCCATTATGTGTAAAAACAGTGCTGCAGCCTCTGAGGTACAACAACCTAACCCTAATGAAGTGGTCACTAAGTTTTCTGTATGTTCACTCTTCTTTCCGTTAACATTCGCAATATCATTGTTACCAGTTTAAATCTAACAATAATCCCCGTATATTTTATTCCTATTGGTGATGGTAGGATAAGCTAAGTAACTTGCCATTTAGAGATATCAAAGATTCCAATATTCCTTTATGACAGCTATGCTAAATGACTTAAAATTAAGGAACATAAGCTAGATAATTCCGAACTTGGCAACCCAAACTTTACCATATACCCAATGAATTTGCAGTGATAGAAAAAATGTCGAGTTACCATTAGATTTCAAGATACAATAGATTTGACTACAAGAGATGTCGAATTATTGAGAAGCATTGAGTTAAAAATGACAGTCGCCTTGTATAAAAAAAGGAAAGTTATAGAAATGTATCCCTGCGTAATGCCGGTTATTTAGGTTGGACTAGGTTGTTTTACGTCTAAGCATCAGTTTTTTTTGCACACAGTGAGTTAAATGGACAGGTCACAAGGTCCCCGAGGGCTCAGTGAAAGTTCGGGGGAGGGGACCAACTGGACAGCAGTTAGGAGACAAATATAGCGTGCTTTTTGAGGGACACATGATATAATGCTATATAAGAATAGAATAAGAATAGAGACATATTATCGATGAGGAAATTTACGCCATCCCATCAGCCTGCAAACTTCTTGATAATCACAAGGAGAAACCCATGTTACCCCATACTACAGTCTTAATGAACCAGCCTAGGGACTAACCACCGAAACACCTGAGTCAGAAATACACCAGTGAGCATGCACCGCCTTCAGACGATTAAGCACCTCCATGTGCCTCAAACTTTGATCTTACCCTTGAAAAAGCTGATGAAAAAGCTTGCCCTTGAAAAAGCTGAATAAGCAGCGAAACTAGTCGTGTGTTAAAGGAAGAGGAGAACCGGAAGCTGACTTGACCACAATGCCGACGCATTGAAGTCAACTCTAAGTATGTGCTTCTTACATCCCTCTGCAAAAAATCCTTTGTAGAGGGATGCTTCTTACATCCTCTTGCAAAAAACACTAACAACACCAACTGCTGCCGTATATACGTACTTTTACCTACAACATTATAGTGAACCTTTTTTAACTCATAATCTCCATTTCTGAGGTTTGCATCTGCATTGAGATTTATCTCCGCTAACTTAGCTTTGACCTCGGTGAAAAAAGAGGACACAGATGATCTTGGGAAGGCCACCGTCCTTCACATGGAACTTCAAGCAGTGTTTCCGTATTCAGGAGAGAGCCATACTATGTGCAAGTTAAATAACACTTCAGATGATCTTGACGGGAGACTTTCATCTGTCTCCTAGCAGCTGTCAATTTGATACCCGTTCCAATGTTCTGGGGCTTCCCAGCTGGGCCAAGATTGAGATTTCTCTCCGAAAAACTCCCTGGCCTGCCACGGTCAGTAGGAGACAACGATGGGCTTGTCCGTCTGATGTGCACGTTAAGCTCCGTGCGCGGGAGAGCCATTCCTGTCCACGTTAAAGAACACTCTGGATGACCTTCACAGGAGGCTACCATCTGTCTCCCAACAGATGTTCCAGTGGGTCCCCTCCCCAAATCTTCTCTCACCCCAAATCTTCTCTAAGCCTTCGGGGTCCTTGTGACCTGGCAATTTAGCCCATTGTGTGCAAAAAAGTGCCGATCAGATTAAAAATCACTTAACCCAATCTTCTTTCAGCACTTGGGGTCCTTGCGACCTGGACATTTAGCCCATTGTAAGCATAAAAGTCCAGCTTAAAAGTAAATGCGACTTAGGAATGTCAAGGCGCTTGCATATTTACGGCTAGCTAAAAAAACAGTCGAATTACCTTATTAAGAAAATCCAGTTATTTAAATTAGTGTTACATAAGAATGTCTAGTTATATAAGAATATCCAATTGATAACAATTTTATGGTTACCTAAGAATGTTACGATAAATTTAAGATTGCATTAGGATGTCGAATTACCAAACAGTATAGTGTGGGAAAAATTATTATTACCTAGGAATATCGAATGATTTATGACTTCAAACTATCCAAAAATGTTTAGTTCCCACGAAAAATCGCCTTGCTTCCTAACTGAGATTTACATGAGAATGTCGATTATATATATAATAATAATTGTATCGAATTACATACCTAAGAATATCGATTTACTTCTAAATTTGGTGTTAAATAAATCTGTCAAATTATCAAAGACTATCGAGTCTCATATAAGCTTATGATTTCATAGGAGTTCAAGTACCCTAGGAATATCAATTTACCTTTAAATCCATTCCTGTATGTATATTATGTACACAATCGTATCAGAATAAATATATATGATGAAAAGACCCACTAGTTCCGCCTGAAGCACTACCAGTATAGAGAAATGCCATATATTCACTAGTAACTACGGTCAGGGGCAAGACAGTACCATATAGATACAGCTCATCCCCGACTACCTAATGGCGAACAGTACTATAGGAGTAAAGCTTATCCATCGGTCAAAACCAAAATTTAATCTATGTCCCGGACCGCTACAAACAAGGGTATAGAATCCAAGTTGCCTCGGCTCCCGTGACTGGAACTCTTAGTCCGGCCCTTCCATCGGGGCCCTGTCCAACACGGCGAGAGTTTAGTCAGCAGGGCCCTCAAGCCCCCTCACCTGGAGAAGGTGGTCCCGTATCGGGGGGGAATTGTATCAGAATAATATAATCACCTACCATAGTATATGTATGGTAGGTGGTCATATTATTCTGATACGACTGTGTATGTGCATAGAAATTTAAGATCTCCAAAGAATATCTAGTTGCAAAGTTAGATAGTTACCGAAGAATATAGATTTACCAAGGGATGTCGTGTTCAGAAGCGACGTCGATCACCAAGCATATCATAAAGTCCAGTTATGCAGGATTTCAAGTTTGTAAGAAATGTAGAATTGTTGAAAAATATTATTTTTTCAAAAAGTGTCTTATCTCTGTCTGTCTAGAAAAGTCGAATTATTTAAAATGTTTAGTTGAAAAATGACTGCGAATTATTGGGGAATAGCTAGTTATGAAGGATTCCCAGGGATTGGGATGTTTTGCTTTTGGGCGATCTTGTTGTCTACACAATGGGCTAAATGGCCAGGTCACAGGATCTCAAAGGGATGGCTCAGTTTGTTGGCACACCAGACTCGCAATCTGCATTTCCCAGGTTCGAGTACCACCTAGGACAGCATTGAGATTTGTCTCTGCAGAACTCCCCAATTCGGGCAGTAAGGGGGCATCGATCGGCTTGGAAAGACCGCCATCCGTTGAATGGGACTTAAATTCGTGAACCCTTGTACAAGAGAGTCATACTCTGTGCGTATTAAAGAACACATTTCATGGCTTTGAGTGGAGACTATCATCTTACTCCTAAGAGTTGTCCAGTTGGTATCCTTTCCCCAACCTTCTCTGTGCCCTTGTAGTCCTTGTGACTTGGTCATTGAGCCCACTGTAGGCAAAAAAAAAAAATGCCGTTCAGAGGTAAAACAACCCTATGCAGGATATCAAAGATATACGGTACATGGCTAAATGCTCCATCTGATGGACGGCAGCTTTTCTGATGTCCTAATTATCCCCTTTCTGACTAAAGGGTAGGTTGTTGTTAGCGGAATTACATTTCAACGTTGGTAAAATTGAGAGTGTAAAGTAGGAGGTGCAGGGGTAGATACAAGTGATAGCGTCCCATGCTCACAATCTGCAATTCTTAGGTTCGAATCCTGCCTGTACCAACGTTGAGATTTATTTCCTCGAAACTTCACCCTGCCTTCGGCCAAAAAGGGGACACCAATGGGGTTGGTTGGTTGGTTGTTTGGGTTTTAATGGCGCATTAGCAACTAAGGCTATAATGCGCCATACGAATGTCCAGAAGAAAAAATGATAAAAGTCGTGTAACCCTTAACCGAATTTTAAAAGAAATTACAAACATATACTAAGAATGTAAAGCAATAAAAGAAACATAATTGATAACAAGAAACAAATGTATAAATAAGTTATAAATATAAATGTAACCCAGGTGTAAGCAACCTGGGTTAAATATTGGAATAAAACTATATTCGAGTAAAATATCCTGTAAAAAGTAAAAATTCAAATACAGCGTTAAAACAACAATGATCAGCTAACAAATGTCCGAGTGTAAGAGGCTCGGACGTAAAATCATGAAAATTAAAAAACAAACGCCTTTCAAAGTTAAAACATGGACACGATATTAAAATGTGTTTGATGGTTAAAATGGTGTCACAAAACTCACACTTAGGTACGTCGTCCGCCCGTAAGAGAAACGAATGTGTAATAAACGAATGACCTAAGCGGAGCCGAGCAAGTACAACTTCCTCCTTGCGATTCCTGCGGTAACAAGACTGCCATGGTTTGATGATAGGTTTGATCTCAAAGAGCTTGTTCGTAAGCTGTTCCGACCAAGATCTCTGCCACCGTGCCCGGAGCTCGATGGTAAAACGCTGCCGGAAATCCAGATATGGAACCGGCAACGGAGAGTCGGACAGGGGCGTGGCTGACTTGGCAGCAGCATCTGCCAAGTCATTGCCCCTGATACCGACGTGACCGGGCACCCAACAGAAATGGATGGTGGTGGTGGCTGCCAGACGATGTAGCTGCTGGCGGATCTTAGTAAGAACAGGGTGAGGCCGATGCCTCACCGAGATCAAAGCCTGTAGCGAGCTAAGCGAGTCGGTGTAAAGCACACACCGACGATGATGCTTAGTCGCCACGTGGTCCAAGGCGAGGCTGATAGCGTGCAACTCTGCAGTGAAGATGGAACACTGCAGTGGGATCTGGTCTGCAATGATTACATCACAGCAGACCATGGCTGATCCCACCGAAGTGCCGGACTTCGAGCCATCTGTAAAGACAGGCAAGAAGTCCGGGTGCTCAGCACGATGGCTGGCAAAGAGTTGCCGGTACACACAGTCGGGTGTAAAGGCCTTCCCCGTCCTGCACAGGGAAAAATCGCAGGAAGGGGAAACAGCGAGCCAAGGTGGAAGTGGCTCAGCTGTCGACTGTGCAACGCTATCGAGACTGGTGTTGATGTCTCTGAGGTAGCCTCGGACACGCAAACCAAAAGGACGAATGGCAGTCGGCCGATTAGTGTAAAGCATTTCCCACTTCGGACTGAAAACGCAGTCCCAAGTGGGATGACCAGGCAGGGATCGCAATTTAGACGCATATTGTAGGGACAACTGCTGACGGCGAAGAGATAAAGAAGGTTCGTCGGTCTCAACGTAAAGACTCTGGACCGGTGAGGTGCGGAAGGCTCCCGTGCAAACACGGAGAGCCTGGTGATGGAGGGGGTCCAGCACCTTCACCACCGAATCCCGGGCCGAGTCGTACACCTGGGATCCGTAGTCCAGTTTCGATCGGACAAGTGCACGGTACAGGCGGAGCAAAGAACATCGGTCCGCCCCCCAAGAGAGGGAGGAGAGGACCTTGACGATGTTCAATGCCCGCGTGCACTTGGACCTGAGATGACGTATGTGAGGTAAAAAGGTCAATTTCCGATCGAATATGAGACCGAGAAACTTGGTCTCCACCACAACTGGAATGATGTTACCCCCGAGCCGCAGCTCGGGATCCAGATGAAGATTACGCTTGTGGCAAAAGTGCACACAAGCGGTCTTCTGTGGGGAGAACCGAAACCCGTTTGCCGTCGCCCAAACCGAAAGATTGTTCAGGGCAATTTGCAGTTGTCTTTCAATGACCCTCATGCTGGACGAAGAGCAAAAGATGCTAAAGTCGTCAACATAGAGGGCATTGCCTACTGATGGAGGAAGTTGTCTAGTTATAGAATTAATCTTGACAGCGAAAAGCGTAACACTCAGAACGCAGCCTTGTGGCACCCCCTGTTCTTGGGGGTACGGCCGCGACAGAGTGTTACCGACACGGACACGAAAAGAGCGTGTCGATAAGAAGTTGGAGATGAAGATCGGCATGTGACCTCTCAAGCCGAAGCTGTGGAGGTCACGAAGAATGCCGAATCTCCAAGCCGTGTCGTACGCTTTTTCGATGTCGAAGAAAATTGACACCAGGTGCTCTCTACGTAAAAATGAATTTCTGATAGCCGATTCGAGGCGTATCAGATGGTCAAGAGTTGACCGTTGCCTGTGAAAGCCACACTGGGTGTTGGAAAGAAGGTTGTGATGTTCTAAATACCAGACGAGTCTGGCATTTACCATTCTTTCCAACACCTTGCACACGCAGCTCGTCAATGCGATTGGACGATAATTGGAAGGAATCTTGGGATCTTTGCCTGGCTTGGGGAAGGCCAAGACGATGGCCTCCCGCCAGGAGTCCGGAAACTGCTCCTCGAGAAAAATGCGATTGAAGAGATGGAGCAGCCGATCCTTACTCGATGGTGAAAGATGTTGGAGCATGGCATAATGGACATTGTCCGGCCCTACAGCAGAGGCACGAGAAGAGTGCAGAGCAAGGCGAAGCTCCTCCGCTGTGAATGGCCTGTTGTAAGGCTCCAGGCCATTCGAGTGGAAAGACAGCGGAGAGCGTTCCGCCCTGCCCTTCTGGGCCAGAAACTCGGAGGAGTAAGAAGAAGAAGAAGAGATGGAGGAGAACGACTCCCCCAGAGTGTCGGCAATTGCTTTGGGATCAGCAATTGCCTGTCCATTGTGCTCCAGGATCGATAACGAGTGGGACGTGTAGTTCCCACTCATCTTCCGGACTTTATCCCACACGACCTTAGAACTAGTCGTGCGGGTGATGGAAGACGTATACTTGATCCAAGATTCCTTCTGGCTCTGGCGTCGGACGAAACGTGCTTTCGCCCTGGCGCGTTTGAAATTTTCAAGGTTGGGGGTAGTCGGATATCTCCGAAACACCCCCCAAGCCTTGTTCTGAGCCTTACGAGCTGCGGTGCAATCTGGATTCCACCACGGTTTCGGAAAGCGAGGAAACCGTGTAGAAGTTTGAGGAATCGTTGATGCAGCTGCATCTACGATACAGTCCATTATCTCCGCTACTGCCACATTGATTGGCTCCTGGCTGACAGAGTGGTCGTCGAGCTCAGAGAGCAGCTCGAAACCACCCCAGTCAGCCCGATCGAGCCTCCACCGTGAGACGCGTGAAGGGCTGCAAGGCCCCCCACGGGAGATGGTGCACACCACGGGGAGGTGATCGCTTCCGTACGGGTTGTCCTCGACCTCCCATGTAAAGAGTGGAAGGATCGAGGAGGAGCAGATGGTGAGGTCAATGGCAGTGAAAGTGCGGGTTGGGGAGTGAAAGTAAGTACTGACACCGGTGTTCAACAGGGAGAGAGAAGGATCCAGGAGCCACTGCTCCAGGACCCCACCCCTCCCGTTGGTGTCAGCACTGCTCCAAAGTGGACTGTGTCCGTTGAGGTCCCCCATAATGAGGAAGGGGGACGGCAGCTGCGAGACGAGATCATCAAGGTCTTCCTGGAAGACGATGCTCCCAGGTGGAAGATATACAGAGCAGACAGTCAGTGAGAACCCCACGAAGAGACGGATGGCTACCGCCTCTAAGGTGGTAGTGAGGGGTACGACCTGGAATGGAGAATGGTTGCTCACGAGGATGGCGACACCCCCGCGAGCTGGACCATCTCCATCCCGGTCCCGGCGAACTAGTGAAAAGTGCCGGATCGTGGGATCTGTGACTGGCTGCAAGTACGTCTCCTGCAGGCAAACACAGATGGGCTGGTGTGCCTGAAGGAGGGCCTTGATGTCGTCAAGATTCCTCTGGAATCCACGACAATTCCATTGTAGGAGTGTGGCCATCTCAGGACTTAGAAGAGTGGGCGGACGACAAATTTCTATTCAGTTTAACCGCCGCGGAGGACGGCTTACTGAATAGGGGGCGGTCGGTATCCATGTCCTCGGAATCGTCCGAGGGGCATGGATCGGTGACCGCCCTTTGAGGAGGAGTGATGATTTTCTTTTTAGGCCCCGGTGGGGGCCCCTTCGGTTTTGAAGGTCTTGCTGTCTGAGGACGGGAAGGAGGAGGCCTTCCGGTGGAGGTGGAAGGCTGACCTGCAGGAATGGAAACCGGGGTTGATGTCGAAGTCGACACCACCCTCGGTCTCGCCTGCGTAAGGAGGTATTTCGCAGCTGGCGAGAAAGACTCAGTAGGTGGTACACTGATGTCTGTCTGCACCGAAACCGAAGTCATTGGAACGATGGGCTTTCCAATGACTGCACTGGCATAGGAAACCTTGCCAGGTGGGGCTGGCGGTGCAGCAAGCTTTCTCGCCTCAGCATACGAGATGTTATTCACGACTTTGAGGCGTTGTACCTCCTTTTCCTCTTTCCACTTCGGACAGTCGCGGGAGTACGCCGGATGTTCGCCACTGCAGTTCACACAGCATGCCTTTTCAGGTGTGCAGTCAGGATCGAGATGATCCTTACTGCCACAGCGAGCACAGGTGGGCTTGCCCCTGCATGCTGTGCGGGCATGACCGTATATCTGACACTGAAAACAGCGCAGAGGGTTCGGTATATACGGCCGTACCTCACAATGTAAATAACCTGCCTTGATGGAAGAAGGCAGGCGTGGCGTGTTGAATGTAACAATCAGCACCCTGGTGGGTGTCAATTTCCCATCACGGCGTGTCGAAACCCGGTGGACCGCTGTTACTCCTTGAGGTGTGAGCTCTGAGAGGATTTCCTCCTCAGTGACTTTGAGGAGGCCCCACTCGGTGATCACACCCCGAGAGGAATTCAAAGTTTTATGGGGAGTGACTTCGACAGCCACCCCACCAATTTCTTTGACTTTCAGGAGCAGTTCCGAGTGTTTGGAACAAGCGGTCTCAACTTGTAAGTCGCCAGATCGTAAGCGCTTTACGGATTTCGGTTCTCCCGCAAGACCTTTCAAACCTTTATTCACAAAAAAAGGGGACATGTCCCCAAGCACCTGATCACCCGTGGAGTGGATGATCAGGAACTTTGGGAACGAAGACACAGACAAAGAAGACGACGGCAGAGATAACTTAGACAATGAGGAAGATGGGGGCTCATGTCGAGCCCTCTTGTTGGCGGCGATCGTATTAATTTCTTCACTCTCTCTCATGATTTTTGTTGTGTGGTTCAGTGCCCGCTGTCCCCACCCTCCACGGAGCCCAACAAGGGGACGCCCAGTCGGGCGCCAGGGCTACGCAGGCACTATACCCACACAGACAGTGAGCCAAGCCCTCACAAATAAATATAAGGAAAATAAAAAGAGAAATGTGCAGAACAAAACATTCTACACAAATCAAACAAAGCGTAAAATAATAAAAATTGTGAATGGCCAAACTGGCCTCACAAAGAAAGGATAACTACAAAAGGAAAATAAGTTGTGAGGAAACTTGTAAACCTGTACCCGGACCGTGGGCAAGGTTACTCACCGCTCTGCACGGTTGACCCTAGCAGGACCTGCCCACCAGCCGATTGCTCCTGGGGGGGCCACCCCAGGAGCTCCCGTTTACCGGAAGCAGAGGCCAAAGCAGTGTATAGCAGAGGCCCCGGAATCCGCTGCCCAGCCCCGCGACGGACAGGCTCCCCAATGGCAAGACGGCCAATGGGGACCACGCCAGTCATGAGCTGAGGAGAGAAGACGGGGACCCCCGAGCAACTACCAGGATCCTCCTTTCCCGGGACACGGGTCTCCGCGCACGGCAAACACGCGGGCGAGCGTTTAGGACCCTGCGAAGGTAACCGAGCCAGCGGGAACCTTCACAGGGTGGTCCCCCTCACCACGTACAGGCGCTCACACCGAGGGGGCCACCAATGGGGTTGGAAAGTCGTGGTCCCATGTGTAAGAGAGCCATACCCTGTGCTGTACATCCTTGACACTCTGGATGCCTTAACTGGAGGTTTCCATCTGTCTCCTAATAGCTGTCCAGTTGGTCCCTAGCCTTTCTGAGCCATTTGGCTTCTTGTAATATGTCCATTTAGCAGATTTTGTGCCAGAAAAATACCACTCAGAGGTAAAACTACCCAACCCAAAGTGTTTACAAGCTTAGCGCGCTAGTCAACCACTCCCTAGTAGTAAACGGATCGAGAGATTCGAAGAAATGTCAAAGTAAGATAAATGTTCAGTTCCTTAGGCTGTCCAATTTGTTGAGAAACCAGTTGATAATGATTTAACGAAAAATGATCAGTTAGGAAAGGTTTCGAGTAAGGTGGGAACTGGAGTTATTAGTAGAGCCCTACGCTGATATCTACAATTTTTTAATAATTTATTAATTGAGACAAATTCAAATAAATCATTCCTTATTTACAGATGTCCCGCAAAGCGAACAGCTTATCTGCAGGAGAGAACAATACGTTGAAATAAAATATAATACATATTGCATATATATACACATTGCATTTACTATGTACTATCTTACTATTTCAGTTGAGAATTTCGACATTCAATAATATGCTCTCTTTACTAAAATTTTTTATCTTTTTTCATTTAGAATATTTCAAAATAACACTGGGATTTTTATGTTTACATTCAGCACCACATAATTTGTCAGTAGGTGTTAATATTAATTATGTAATTTTTTAATAAAATTCGGTTTAATTCGTGTTTTATTTCTCAGAAAGGATTTACGTTTAGCAGTTCCCTTGGTAATTGATTGAAAATGTATGGAATTTTGTAGCCGCATGTGCACTTCCCATAGTAATTAGTAAAATTCGGTAGTTGAAAATAATTTTTTTGTTTAAATCTTGCGTATTTATCATGCTGAACTTTACTTTTATGTGTGTTGTCGAAAAAATTAGGTATAATTATTTTACCATTTATATAGGCTCTGGTAAGGTAAAATATCCAAGTAAATAAATCTATCTTGGGCTGTAATTAGATATGTGTGGTCTTTAATTGGTATAATATTTCTAGCTTTGAGGATTGAATAGATTCTATTTTTCCAACATTTGTTAAGTTGGTTGTACCATGTATCGTTATGGCATAATTTAAGAGGGATTCATAGATTACTTTATAAAATATAATGCATGTGTTGAAATCCATAATATATCGTAATTTATTTAATTTCAAAGCACAAAGCCTTAATGTGTTGCAGATTTTCTCAGTATGAAAGTTCCATCGGAGGGCACTGTCGAGATGTAATCCTAGATATTTCATTGTCTGTACTCTGTCAATTTTTATGCAGCCACAGTTATCTAGCTCAGAAATTGTTACCTTTTTACTGCAGTTTAATTTGTGTGTTTTAATAATTAAGTTGTGTTAATTTTGAAACCAGGTGAATGAAAAGTCATCCATTTGGTTTTATTGCTATTTCGATAGAGCTTATTTGAGTTTCATCATCATCATCATCATCATCATCATCATCATCATCAAGCAGCCATGGGCTACGGAGGTCCAACCAGACAGTGCAGTTTAATTCTCCAAGCATATCTGTCCTGATCTACATCTGCTGCATCCAGCCACTGCACACCAATTCTAACAAGGTCCTGTTTGACATTGTCTGCCCACCGCATCCTAGGTCTCTCCTTCCTTCTGAGGTCTCTAGGCACATTGTTCATAACCCTATTCGCAAATCTATAATTATCCATACGGGCAACATGGCCAAACCAGTAGAGTCTCTTTCTGCACAATATGCTGCTTAAAGGAGGTTGCAGACTCCTTTGCCTAACCTCATCATTAGTTAAAAAGTTAAACCACCTAATACCCAAGATACTACGTAAGCATCTAGAATCAAAAGCATCTAGTTTCCTGCTATCTTGTTTACACAACGTCTAAGTTTCACTACCATAACTAACCCTAGAAAGAACCAAACTATTATACAGTCTAATTTTAGTCTTTAGGTGTATACGCTTATTTCTCCACAATCTCCATAGATTCTTAAAAGTTTCGGCAGCAATCCCTATCCGTCTATTAATCTCATGCCGCATATCACCAGCATCTATTACATAGCACCCAAGGTAATTAAACTGTGACACCTGCTCAAGACTGCAACCATTCAGATTAACTGAATCACAACCTGCCTGACTAATTTTCATCACTTTAGTTTTCTCTCTGTTTATAACCAAACCTACTCTAGTACCAGTTTCATCAACAGCTCGAATGAAAGAGTTCATATCATCAGCATCATTTGCCAAAAGGGCCAAATCATTAGCCTAATCTAAATCAGAAATTTTCGTATCTCCAGCCCATTTAAGGCCAAAATCTTTCCCTTGCAGTGAATTTCGCATAACATAACCAATAACCAAACTGAACAGAAAAAGAGACAAAATGCACCCTTGTTGAACACCAGAAGTAATGCTAAACCAATTGCTACAAGACTTACCAACTCTCACGCATGACTCAGTGTTATTATAGAGAGCTTTCATTATGTTAACTAACTTGTCTGGTATACCATATGATTTCAAAATCAACCACAAATTATGACGATCAACAGAGTCGAAAGTCATTTTGAAATCAACAATGCTAGCGTTGTTGTTTTAGGTTGGGTTGTTTTACCTCTGAGCGGCACTTTTTTGCACACCATGGGCTAAATGGCCAGGTCACATGGACCCCGAAAGCTCAGAGAAGGTTGGGGGAGGGGACTCACTGGAACAGCTGTTGGGAGAAAGATGTTAGCCTCCCGTCAAGGCCATCCAGCGTGTTCTTTAACGTGCACAGGGTATGGCTCTCCAGCACACGGGGCCACGGTTTAACGTCCCATCCGACGGACGGCGGCCTTTCCAAGCCCATCGGTGTCCCCTACTGACCGTGGGCAGGGCGGGGAATTTTGCGGAGATAAATCTCAACGCTGACCCAGCTGGGACTCGAACCTGGGAACTACAGATTACGAGCCTGGCACTCTACCGATTGAGCCACCCCCGCCCCTACAATGCTAGCAACCAAAGGTTTCTGAAACTCTAAACATTTCTCAAGAATCTGCCTCAGTGAAAATATCTGATCCACACATCCCCTACCACTTCTGAATCCTCATTGCTCATCACGCAATTGACTGTCAACCAGATTCTTAATTCTATTAAGCACAATCATGGAAATAATTTTACCTGGAACAGAGAGTAGGTTGATACCCCTATAGTTATCACAAGAACTGCGATCACCTTTTTTGAAAATAGGGATAACAATAGCTCTGGTAAAATCCTTAGGAACCATGCCTTTATCATAAAAGATATTCAAAATTTCAGTCATCCAAGTGGTAACCGAAACATTCCCAGCTCTAAGCATTTCCGTAGTTATTTCATCTAACCCTGGGGATTTATGAAGTTTAAGTTTAGAAACAGCCAAAATAACTTCAGATTGTGTTATAGGTCCAACATTAAAGCCACCAATGCATCTATCATCATTGCAAACAATGGGAGTAGAACTAACTACATTGTTTAGAACATCACTGAAATGCTCAGCCCACCTAGCCATGACAGAATCCTCCCCTTCTCTAACCTTACCTTGTTTATCCTTCAATCCTTGTATGCCTGTCCGTTTTCTACCACACAAAACATTAACTATCTGGTACAGCTCTCTCCTATTGTGCTGCCTAACCGCCTCCTCAGCTTTGTCAGCCAAGCCATCAAGCCAAAGATTCTTATCAGTAGCTAACTGATCCTTTACACGTTAATTAAGCTCTCTGTAATCCTTTCTATTAATAGAGTACTGATTAAGGACATTCCTGCAGTTCCTTCTTTCTGAAATAAGCTCAAGTGCCTTTTCACTTAAATAATTCTGTCTCTTCTGCTCCTTTTTTCCTAAAAGAGTACTGTTAGTGTCCAAAAAAGCCTGTTTAAAATGATCCCATTCTTCCTCAACTTCAGTAGTAAGCATACCATGACTGTCATAATGACTAAATAACCTATCGTGGTTAGCTTTGGTTATAACTGGGTCTTTCAGAGCTTCAATATTAAAGGTAAATTTTTTAACTTTAGCACAAATTTTAAGTATAAGTTGCAAGACACTTTTAATAACGTAATGGTCAGATCCAATTTCAGCTCCCCTATATGCCTTGGTATTACTAACAGAACTAGCCCATTTGCTGTTAATTAATATATAATCAATCATATTCCTATGCAGCCCATCAGGTGAAACCCATGTGTATTTATGTATGTCGCTGTGTTTGTAATATGTGTTAGTTATTCTGAAACCATTGAGTTTACTTACCTGTAGGAGACGTTGCCCATTGCCATTGCAGCTACCAATACCAAAAGGGCCTATTACTCCTCTTCAAAGGTCAGAGTCAGTACCAACTTTGGCATTGAAGTCACCTGGAACAAGGGTAATATCTCCTTTCTTGACAGAATTCAAAATATCCTGTAGTTGTCCGTAAAACGTATCCTTCTCATCCTCATCAGCATCCTCACTGGGGGCATAACAGCAGATAACATTCAAGTCTTTAACGCTTGTCTGAAAATTTGCTGTAAGAAACCTTTCATTAATGCACTCATATCCTAGAAGAATATCACTAGCATGTCTGCTGAGCAGCAGACCCACGCCTTGGTGATGCTTTCCATCCTCCCTCCCCGTAAAGAGAAATTTAAAGTTATTTTTAAGTATCTCACATTTACCTGTCCTTCTGGTCTCTTGCAAGCCTATAATATCTAGGTTATAGCGCTGGAATTCCTGCGTGAGGACATCAAGAGAATAATCTCTATGTAATGTCCTCACATTCCACATTCCTGTAGAGAGAAAATGATTAGTAGGATTTTTAAAGAAATTAGGTTTATTGAGATTGGTAGGGCCAACAAAAGCAAACAGCCCCCTGATCGCAGGAATGGGGCAAAGACCTATTCCTCCTCCGCTAAAGACTGAAGTCACCGATGATGGTACGAACTTCATGCACCACCTTTTCAAGTGGACTTTTTCAAGAGCCATGTGGCCTGTCTGAGACACATTACTCCAGTTTAGGCTTGACGATATCCAACTAGCTAAGTAAGGTTGAGGTACCTGCGATGGCCTCTGATTAGGATTATCCACCAGCAGATATAAGGTATCCCATGCCTCTGTTCACTTTGGGCTGGCAACCCAGAAGCAAACTGAAAACACAGCGGCAGATTCTCCCTCAAGAGAGGCCCACCAGTGCAGCAAGTCCAGGATTCATAATCAAGCTCAAATCCATAAACAAGTCCAGTCTAGTAGGTATAAATGGTCAGCAATAGGACCCTGTGAAGTTGACCACTCCTCAGCAGGGTTGAAAAAAAAAACAGAAAATAGGGCCATAGATTACCAGATCAGTAGGCCATACTGAACTGGCAGCCCTCCCCTTCCGTTCCCTTCCACAAGAGAATATCTCTTTTGAAAGGTACTAACGGCCTGCACCACGAGAAGGCGGGGTCGGACATTAGGTGCTAGACCTGGCCGGTTCTGTGCATCATCACTAGGGATTGGTACACAGCTCTGCTCCCAGTTTATGCCTAGCTACTTAACAATCATTTAATAATATTAAAGTATTTTTGTATATGTTTAACCGCATCTACTTCCAATTCGTTTGTATTAACTAAAACTATATCATCTTCATATAAAAACATGGTACTATTTAGTTTCAATTTTGTTAAGTCGTTTATGTAAATCACAAATAAGAGCGTGTCCTGAAATAGATCCTTGGGGAACACCGAACTTAACTTCACACTTTTCGCTGTAGGTGTTGTTTATTTTAGTTACCATAAATCTATTTGATAACTAGCTTTGAAACTAGTGCAATGCAGTTCCTCTAATTCCATACTTTTCTAATTTCTGTAGAAGAATGTCATGATCCAAAGTGCCAAAGGCTTTCTGTAAGTCTAAAAACACTGCAACCGCCCTGTCACCTCTATTTAGTGCCATGAAGGTTAAATCAATAAATTTCGTCAGTAAGTTCACGGTACTTTCCCCTTTTGAAACCCATATTGATTTTCACTGAGAATGTTATGTTTACTAAGAAATTTACATAAAGTATTGTAAACGTATTTTTCCAATATTTTATGTACAGAAGATAAAATAGTCATGGGCCTGTAATTAGTTAAAATTGACTTTGTTCCTCCTTTGAATATTGCTCAGAGAATTGCCGTTTTAAGCTCAGTTGGTATTGCACCTGTTGAAATACTTTCGTTAACTATTTCTTTTATGACATCAGCAAATACCTCGACACAGTTTTTAATGTGTTTGATTTGCATATTGTCATATCCAGGGGATTTGTTATCATTTAAAGTTTTGATTATATTCACAATATCTGTCCTGTTTGCAGGATATATATAAATTAAGTTTTTATTTGTAGTGTTATTGATTGCTTCAAATTAAACATGAGGTTCTTGGTTGACTTATCTTATGTGTAAAATTAACTAGCAATATCCACTGTTAAATTTATTTGCAAATTGTAAAGGTGTTAAACTTTTAGACATATTCTTAATGATAATTTCTTTAATAGCTCTTATTTTTTCCTCTAGTGCTTGATGGATTAATTCCCATGTTTTTATCATATCCTTTCTTTTTATCATTAATTATTCTTTATAAAAAATTTTGTTTTGATTTCTGATTTTCGCTGTATAAATTGCGCAAATTTTTATACTCATTTTCACGCCTATCACTTTTTTGTTATTTTTATATTTAATCTAAGCTTTATATATACTCTCCATTAAATTGATAATATCCACTGTGATCCATTGTTTGGTAATATTACGATTATTTAGATGTTCTAAATTTTTATGTGTTTTTTTATTTTTTTCTAAAATTTCATTGTATTTATTTTAAAGAAATTGTAACAATCGGTATTTTTGTTTGTATTCGATGGGTTTTTGTTATATTTAGACCAGTCCGTTAAGATTATTTCCCTTTCGACATTTTTATGCTCATAATATAAGTTAATATCCGTTGTTTTGATATTTGTTGAGATTTTTCCACATAGTTGCTCATCTTTTGATCCAAATATAGCTGCAATGAGATAATGATCAACGATCCTACTCCATAAAATAATAATTTCAGACATAATTTTTCCATCCAATTTTATATTTATATGGTCGATATTTGTGCGGCATAAATTGTTACTTACTACTTCTCCAGTTACGTCACTAATTAAGAGATCATATCCCATCTCAGCTAAAATATTTGCATATATTTCGATACCATGTTTTTTACATTCAGTACATCAAGATTAAAACACCCTACTAATATCTGATTATGTGCATTAGTATGTTCTAAAAATTCATGGAAATTAATTAAGAAATGTTTTATATCTGTGCTTGGTGACCTGTATAGGGTTAATATATTATAAATTGTTTCGCCTTTTATAACTCTCAGACATAGCGTTTCTGCAGGCAGAATATTAACACTCATTTTCTCAACTGATATTGTGTTTCTGTAGTAAACAATTATTCCCGTTTCCTTTTCTTAAGGCTATCATCAGAAATTTGTTCAAAGTTATTTAATTTTTAGATATTTTTTTCAGCATTAGTAACTAAAAATATTATGTTCAGGTATTGTATAAATTCTGCAATATTAAGGTTAAAGACATCCCAGTGTTTTCTTAAGCTCCGTATGTTAAAATGTATTAAACCAGATGGTTGCTGTTTTTAATTTTTTTTTGTTTGTAATGAAAACCAATTTTCTGCTTCAGTGGAATTGTTAACGTATACATTTCCTTTAGTTTCTAAATCAAGATAATTTCATTCACTACACATAACGGATCTAAAGAAATATAACTAAATAACCTAATAAGAGAAATTATAACATCTCAAAATCAGGTAACATATTTACATGGGGGCGGGGTGGCTCAGTCGGTAGCGCGCCAGGCTCGTAATCTGTAGTTCCCAGGTTCAAGTCCCAGCTGGGTCAGCGTTGAGATTTATCTCCGCAAAATTTCCCGCCCTGCCCACGGTCAGTAGGAGACACCGATGGGCTTGGAAAGGCCGCCGTCCGTCGGATAGGACGTTAAGTCGTGGCCTCGTGTGCGGGAGAGCCGTACCCTGTGCACATTAAAGAACCCGCAGGATGGCCTTAACGGGAGGCTACCATCTGTCTCCCAACAGCTGTTCCAGTGGGTCCCCTCCCCCAACCTTCTCTGAGCATTCGGGGTCCTTGAGGCCTGGCCATTTAGCCCATGGTGTGCAAAAAAGTGTCGCTCAGAGGTAAAACAATCCAATCCAACATATTTACATTAATTACTTTCTCCTTTTCATCTTTCCTCAGCATGATCTTACCATTTGTACACCACATATATTTGTAGTTTTTGGTCTTAGCCAGTGATTTCGTTTTCCAGAAGATTTCTCTGTTGATCGCTGTTAAGTTTTCGTTCACAGAAATAGGAGATTCCGCATCGGCTATGTCAGCATTCGTAGTTGTGAATTTGTTCCTTCGTTTGGCCATCCACTCATCTCGCTGGACCCTTGATTTGAATTGGGCTATGATGACTGTTTTTTTTTTGTTTTATTTCTTGATGGCAATCTGTGTATGGCTTCAAGGCTTTGCTCATTGAACTGTTCAATTTTCAAATTTCGCGATATTTTTGTCATTAATTCCTTTAGAGTGTTTCCGTCTTCTTGGTTTTGTAGAGGAATGCCATGCAATTCGATGGTTCAATTTCTTCCGTACAAATCCAAATTGTTTATTATTGTTTCATTTGCATTACTTCTAGTAGCTAGCTACCGCTGTGTTTCTGTAGTAAACAATGTAGTAAACAATTATTTCAGTCTGAGTAGCCGTAAGTGTGTTTGTTAGTTCTGTTGTCTATTCTCCTGGTCTTCCAGTTTGTTTAAAATTATATCGTATTTTTCCGAAAACAATTCGACAGATTTCCATAAATCCTTTTCTTCGTGTTTTAATTCTCGTATTTCAATCAACAAAGTCCCAAATTCGTTTTTCTCAAGTTGCGAATTGTCTGTGATTCCCATATCTAAGGTCGCTTTTGGGTTGTTTTGTCTAACTTACATTCGCAACATAACCACACAGTCTTCTTTTCTAGTTACAGCTTTTTGTAATTTTTATCTGTTGTGCCCGAACAAACAAAATGTAGTTTGCCTTTGCATCCACTGAAAACTATGCATTCGGGTTGGGATGGGTTGTTTTACCTCTGAGCGGCACTTTTTCGCACACCATGGGCTAAATGGACAGGTCAGAAGGACCCCGAAGGCTCAGAGAAGGTTGGGGAGGGGACTCACTGGAGCAGCTGTTGGGAGACAGATGGTAGCCTCCTGTCAAGGCCATCCAATGTGTTCTTTAACGTGCGCAGGGTATGGCTCTCCCGCACACGAGGCCACGGCTTAACGTCTCATACGAAGGACGGAGCCTTTTCAAGCCCATCGGTGTCCCCTAATGACCGTGGGCAGGGTGGGGAGTTTTGTGGAGATAAGTCTCAACGCTGACCCAGCTGGGACTCGAACCTGGAACTGCAGATTACGAGCCTGGAGCTCTACCGACTGAGCCACCCCCTCCACTATGCATTCTGAGTTAGGTGTTACTACTTCTCCACATCTGTTGCAAATTGGAGTCATTGTTGTGAGCGGAAGCGATATGCCTCTGGCAAAAGATCCATTGGCGAAAAAAACAACGAGAGCCACCCGCGACAACAGGAATAGTGCAGCAATTAGTCCAAAAGTTCGGTCTCGTTGGTCTTTGGCGGCACACTGCACAGAAGACACTGCACACGGAGATTGACGTCGGGTATGAGCAGAAGCAATAAAAGTTAATGGCACTTAAAGGTTCGAAGAGGCCCAGATGGTCAACCGATGGTGGTCGGGGTGGTGAAGGATTTCCGAACACGGCGGGCTAGCAGGAGCTGCAAGAAAGTACGCTCGATCACGACGAGGAGAAACTGACTTCGGGTAAAGAGGTAAAAGCACTCCACGAGTAAAAGAGTTAATGTAAACGTAGACAGCAGATAAAATCTATAGGGACAAGGGCAATCATTACTGCCTTATTGATTCTGATATGAGTAAAAAAAATTCTTTAGATAACGAAAAAAAAAATCTGATTCAAAATGTACTGATGATATTCTCTTCAAAAAGAATAAAAAAAGTGCATTAGGATAAATTCAGAAACTAAAAAAAATTTCATGAAAAATATTTTATGTGAAATAAGCAATCCTTTTGCTGACAAATCCAAGATTAAAAATATTACTCGAGTATTGCGTTGGAAACCAGAATGAAATCTGTGAAATTTTCAGTTGCAGATATCGCGAAGTCTACAGAGTAAAATGTAGAGAAGAGTTACTGGTTAATGAAAAGGAGTGTTTTCCCATAATTGCATATATCTGCATTAAAGAGCGAAAAATTTATTAGAAAGAATTTGGAAAAGTATTTTTTATCCAATATTTAGTAAGGCATATTTTTCTGAAATATAAACATTTTTATCACAGCATATGTTTCAGTTAATTATTATTATAATTAATTACCGTAATAATTTGTAAGAAAACCGTTAGACTGATATCTTTTACTCGAAACATATATTACACCTTAAACATTTACAAGACCTCGACGATTATTTAAAAGCCGATAGACGCGAATGTTTGTAAAATTTGGCGAATAAGATCTTGGGAATTCTGGTAAGGATGAAACTTTTCCTACTGGGGCGAGGGTTGCTCATTCGGTAGCGCTCCAGGCTTATAATCTGCATTTCTCAGGTTTGACTCCCGCCTGGCCAGCGTTGAGATTTAACTCCGCAACACTCCCCGCCTTGCCTTCGGTCAAAAAGGGACACCAATGGGGTACGAAAGGTCGCCGTCCGTCGAATGGGATGTTATGCCGTAGCTCGGTGTGAGGGAGAGACATACTTTGTGCGGGTTAAAGAACACGCTGAATGACCTTGACGGGAGGCTACCATCTGTCTCCCGTCAAGTTCAGTCCTCAACACTCTCTGAGCCTTCTAGGTCTTTGTGACCTGGCCATTTAGTCCATTGTGTGCAAACAAAACGCTGCTTAGAGGTAAAACAACCCAACTGTACTTTTGCTATCGTCGCAGGCTCTAGTTATTAAGAATGAGAAGTTATTGGAACCGTTGATGTTGTTTTACCTCTGAGCAGCACTTTTGAAGCACACATTGGTGTAAATTGCCAGATCACAAGGACTCCGAGTGCTCAGAGAAGGTTGAGGGAGGGGACCAACTCGATAGCAGTTAGGAAACAGAGGTAGCGTCCGGTCAAAGCCATCCGGGTGTTCTTTAACATGCACATGGTATGGCTCTCGGGGCCATGGCCTTACATCCCATCCGAGGCCTTTTCAAGCCCATCCGTGTCCTCTTTCTGACCGAAAGCAGAGTTCGAGGGGATTAACGGAGATAAATTTCAAAGCTAACACAGGCGGGACTTGAATCTGGGAGCTGCGGGTTATGAGCAGGGAGCGCTACCGACTGAGCCAACCTCGCTCCCTATTAGGATTGTCAGGTTCACAAGTAATGTTGCATTGTTACCTGAAGATGTAGAATAAATTAGGAAAGACAAGCTTTGCCGAGTTATCAAACAATGACGAATTAGGAATGTCGACTTTACTAAACATAGCAAGAAACTAAAGGTGTCGAATTTGTAGGTAATCAAGTTAAATTTTTACGGTACCAAGTTGAATTTAACAAGTAAGAGGAATGTTTAATTACGGAGAAACTAAGTTGCAAATTTTGGTGAGTTACAGTGTTACACCAAATAAATATAGAGTAACATATTGTCGTACGATATCGATATAAAGAGATATCAAATTACTAATTTAAAAGAGGTTGGAGTGGATCCTTCTGTAGGGAGCGAGGCTTATAATCTATATATAGGTTCCAGGTTCGAGTCCCACCTGAGCTAGTGTTGAGATTTATCCCCATTAATCACCACCTTTCCTTTATCTGTCAGAACGGGAACACTGATGGGCTTGCAAAGGACACCACCATCAGACAGATTCGACATCTAGACAGGAGAACCAAACCTTATGTATATTAAAGAACACTCTGGGAGTGTAACAACTGTCCAATAGGTCCCCTTCCTCCAATTTTATCTGAGTCTTCGGTCCTTGTCACCTGGTCATTTAACGCAATGTATGCAAACAAAAACTGTCGCTCAGAGGTAAAATAACCCAACTGATGTAAACAGTAAAACGACATTTTCTTATAAATCGTTTTACTCCATTTTGTGAGAGGGGCGGGGGTGGCTCAGTCAGTAGCGCGCCGGGCTCGTAATCTGTAGTTCCCAGGGTCGAGTGTCAGCGTTAAGATTTATCTCCGAAAAATTCCCCGCCCTACCCACGGTCAGTAGGGGGCACCGATGGGCTTGGAAAGGCCGCCGTCCGTCGGATGGGACGTTAAGTCGTAGCCCCGTGTGCGGGAGAGCCATACCCTGTGCACGTTAAAGAACACACTGTATGGCCTTGATGGGAGGCTACCATCTGTCTCCTAACAGCTGTTTCAGTGGGTTCCCCTCCCCCAGCCTTCTCTGAACCTTGTGACCTTGTGACCTGGCCATTTAACCCATGGTGTGCAAAAATATTTTGAGAATTCCAAAAATTTAACATTTTTCTGATCTGTTAGAGAGCACTTACCATGGTAAACTGATTGTACATTATAAAATAAATTTTCCCTCGAGCAGCTGCTTGCCATAGAGGTCTGACAGAAACCTGTCTACGTCATAGAGAAGATCAGTAAGGAAGCAGAGACCTCATAAGAAACACAAAATGTCTATTCCGTACCCGAAGCTCGACCCCAGTTCCTTTCGATCAGTAGACAAGCACACTTACTCCGGGACGGCACAATTGAACATAAATAAGCCTATAAAGAAACAATCAGACACATTTAAACTTCATAGATACTGATCAAAAGGACCTGGGTTCGACTCTCGGGTAAGACATGGCTGTCTGTGTTGTTTTTCTGCTGAGGTCCCGCTATCGTTATATACCTTCTATTATGGCATATAAACTGACCGGCTCCTGTCAGACCTCTGTAGCAAGCAGGCTTAAGGGGTTATTTATTTTTTATTTTTCAAGTATTGAATGTTCCGCTATAACTCTCAAAAATGATGAAATTCAGCAATCATCTCAATTTTAGCGATAAGAAAATATTAATCTATAGTTCCATATCAGTTAAACCTTGCATACGGTTGTGATCATAATCTAAAAAAATTAAAAATATATTTTTTCGTTTTCCTATGTACTCATTGTGGTTAACGAACCAGTGTCTCAACACGACACTGAATTCTTCAAATGCAAATTACGCACTAAAAGCTTACTGAAAACAGGCCTATCTCAGGCACCTTATAAGATCTTCTTTACCTTTTTAATTACACTGTAATACTTTTACTTTCTGAACCAATCGCAGGAATAAATAATGAGGAGAGAGAGGTTACTGTCAGTTAAGGGAATCTTCGTACTCGTCGAATGAACGTATGTAAGACGCTTTCACACACATAGAGCTTTTTCCTGTTTGACAACAAACAGTGTGAGTGCAAATTAGTTTCGAAGAATAATGGAACTTGCAGCGTAGAAATAAAAAAAGACACTTTTTTTTGTTTTTATCTTAGGTAGACGTATGAAGGAGGGTTTGAAACGAGGGAATGTTAGCGTAGTTCAGGAACTTACCAAAGTCTCGTTGACTGGCTTTCGGAACTGTAACTGATGAAAGGGTCCTGATGACGTGTACACGTCCCAAGGCCATTTTCCGATACATTACCCTTTGTTTAACGACAGGCAGAAGAAGAGAAATAAAACACAAAAAATAGAGTCCGATGTTTTTTGTCAGAGGAAGGAGTTTCTTTGATGCAAAGAATTCATCATGGATGTTTCGAGGCTTTTGCAATGAACTTGGAAATGTTTGACAAGAATCGTTGATCATTCAGCTGTTGTTTCGTGGGATGTTTACTTTTTTTTTACTTTATGCTCCTTTGGGAACAAATGAAAGCAAAAAACATTGAAAACTGGTTTTTAAGCTTAAACTGTTGTGCACTGTTTAGTAGAGCATAAAATGTCACGTGATGGTGTTTACAGCATTCAAAAAGATAAAACTCGTTTAGTGTGTGGCTCGTTAGTGCATATATTTTTACTATCGTTAGTGTTGGTTCCTGATCTGATGTTCCCAGGTTCGAGTTCAAACTGCGCCTGCGTTGAGATTTATCTTCGCTCACATTAACTTTGGTTTAACGGGAAATGGGATATCGACGGGATTAGAATGCTGTTGTCCTTCGGACAGTATGTTAAGCCGTGATACCGTGTGCGCGAGAGCCTTTGTATGTTAAAGTATACTCTAGATGGCCTTGACGGTTGTATTTTTGGGATTTAATAGCACAACAGTAACTATGGCCATATTGCGCCAAATACATAGAAAATACAATAAAAAATAAACAGGTAAAAGACATTTCACCCGCAACCAAAGGTTAAAAGCAACACACAAAAATGATTAAAAGCAACAATAGTGTAAAATAGGAAACGAAAAAGAAAGAAAAGCTTAAAACAAAGTGTAGAAATGCAAAGGAAAAGAGAGACATGAAATGTAAAAGAAAAAAAATAGGTGTATACGACCCTTAAGATAAAAACGATTAAGAGGTCAGTATCGAGTAAAACATTAAATACGTGCAAAATAACCAGTAAAACGTAAAAATTCGAAGACAGGAGGGCCTTGACGGAAGGCTTCTATCTGTATCCTAATAGATGTCTAACAGATCCTCTTCCCCAACTGAGGCAGGAGTTGGCTCAGTCGGTACCTCGCCAGGTTCGGAATCTGCAGTTCCCAAGTTCGAGTCCCACTTCTACCAGCTTTGAGATTTATCTCCTCTAGACCCCACCCTACTCTCCGTCATAAAGGGGATACCGATGGGCTTATAATAGCCGCCGAATGTCGGATTGAAACTGATTAATCCATGGCTCCTGTGTGCGGGTTGGTTGGTTGGTTGGTTGGTTTACCTCTGAGCGGCACTTTTTTCCACACAATGGGCTAAATGGCCAAGTCTCAAAGACCCCGAAGGCTCAGAGAAGGTTGGGGGAAGGAATCCACTGGACAGCTGTTGGGAGACAGATCGTAGCCACTGTCAAGGTCATCCAGCATGTTCTTTAACGTGCACAGGGTATGGCTCTCCCGCACACGGGGCCACGGCTTAACGTCCCATCCGACGGACGGTGGCCTTTCCAAGCCCATCGGTGTCCCCTACTGACCGTGGGCAGGGCGGGGAATTTTGCGGAGATAAATCTCAACGCTGACCCAGCTGGGGCTCGAATCTGGGAACTACAGATTACGAGCCTGGCGCGCTACCGGCTGAACAACCCTGTGCACGTTAAAGGACACGGTGAATGGCCTTGACTGGAGGCTCCACCTGTCTCCTAACAGTTGTTCAGTGGTTCCCCTTCTCTCAGTCTTCTCGTAATCTGCAGTTCCCAGGTTCGAGTCCCAGCTGGGTCAGTGTTGAGATTTATCTCTACAAAAATTCCCCGCCCTGCCCACGGTCAGTAGGGGACACCGATGGGCTTGGAAAGGCCGCCGTCCGTCGTATGGAACGTTAAGCCGTGGCCCCGTGTGCGGGAGAGCCATACCCTGTGCACGTTAAAGAATACACTGGATGGCCTTGACGGGAGTCTACCATCTGTCTCCCAACAGCTGTTCCAGTGGGTCCCCTCCCCCAACCTTCTCTGATCCTTCGGGGTCCATGTGACCTGGCCATTTAGCCCATGGTGTGCAAAAAGGTGCCGCTCAGAGGTAAAACAACCCAACCCAACTCAATCTTCTCTGAGCCCTTAGGATCCCTGTGACTCGTCATTTAGGAGATTTTTTAAAAAAAAGTGCTGCTCAGAGGTAAAACAATTAAACTCTTTCCCCACCTTCGCTGAGTCATTTAAGATCGTTTTAACCTAGCCATTTAAATCCATTGTGTGCAAAAAATTGCCTTTCAGATGCAAAATAACCTAACGTAAACCCTTTAGCATTCTCATATGATATGTTGTCAATTTTTTTAGCGTAATTTTCATAATTCTTATTAATATCTATAAAAATACAGTTTCGTTAAAATAAATTTAAATATAAAAATTATTTCTTTTTTTAACACAATATGGAGATAAACGTAGCATTTTCATAAGATAATTCCTTCCAACAAATTGTTTAATATCTTCAAAAACAGAGTTTTGGGAAAAAACAAATATCGATTGCTTGATATGTTCGCAAAACACTAGGTAATTTTAACCTCCTTTGAGGCTTTGTTGGTTTGGGTTGCTTTACCTCTGAGCGGCGTATTTTTCCACACAATGGGCTAAATGGGCAGGTCACAAGGATACCGAAGGCTCAGAGAAGGTTTGGTTTGGTTGTTTGGGGTTTTTTGGCGCAATAGCAACTAAGGCTATATTGCGCCAAACAAACGATAAAAAGGGTAAAAGACATGAAAACCCACAACCGAATTAGGCTCAGAGAAAGTTGAGGGGAGAGGACCCACTGGAACATCTGTTGTGAGACAGATGGTAGTCTCTTGTCAAGGTCATCCAGCGAGTTCTTTAACGTGCACAGGGTATGATTCTCTCGAACACGGGGTCACGGCTCAACGTCCCATCAGACGGACGGTGACCTTTTCAAGCCCATAGGTGTCCCCTACTGACCGTGGGCAGGTCGGGGAGTTTTGCAGTGATAAATCTCAATGATGACCAAGCTGGGACTCGAACCTGGGAACTGCAGATTACCAGCCAGGCGCGCTACCAACTGAGCCACCCCCGGCCATACAGCTTTAGGCCAATAGATAAAATGCAAAGTTGATTTTAGTGGAATGACATAATAACTAGACATGATATCGAAAGTCAATGAAAAAATCAGCAGGTTAGAAAATATATATGTATATATTTGTCAATAGCACAATCAATAGTCATATATTTTACACACAACCTCACTTAAGCCAGTAAAATTTAATTTTGGGCCAGAAGAAAAGATTCAATATTGTCAAACATCATTAATGATAATTTTAGTTGTTTAAGAAATTAATCTTCATTGTTTATTGTTTCCATTTCATTCGACAAAGAACTTAATAATTTGTTTGACAAATGAACATGATGCTTAGTAGTAATAATTTTATGAACTTTGATATTTACCTGTTGCAAATTTTGTGAAGAACAAATACCCCGTTCTTCACAAAATTTGCAACAGGTACGTTGATTAAATTATTATTTAAATTTTGTTTAACATGTTTCATTACTTGAAAACTATATAGTTTTTCAAAGCTTTAAGATTTCAATCTTAACGACACGAATGTATTTTGTTAATTTTAACATGCGTTTAATAACAGGATTTTTATGCGCATACTAATTTGCATTCCTTGAAAGAATAGAACTGTTTTCATAAACCTGAAAGGATTGTGAACAAACCAATGCCATTGCTTAAGCAGTGTTTTCTAAACTTTTAACTTTGGCGGATGAAGATATTTAATTGTTCTACGAAAACCCTGAACGATACTCTCAAGCCTTCAGTAACCCCTGGGCGATACTCTCAAGCCTTCAGTAACCCCTGGGCGATACTCTCCTGTCCTAAAGACTCCTGAACAACATTCTGAAATCCTAAAGAACTCCTGAACGATACTTTCAAGTCCTACGGAAATTCTGAATGATACTCACAATTCCTACGGAAATCCTGAATGATACTCACAAGTCCTACGGAACTCCTGAGCGATATTCTAAAGCCCTATCTGGGTTCGAGCCCGGAGTTAAGCATGGATGTTCGTGTCGTTTTTTCTGCTGAGGTCCTGCCATCCTCACAGACCTTCTACTCTGGCATATAAACTGATAGACTCCTGTTAGATCTCTGTGGCAAGTAGATGCTTGAAGGGGTATTTATTTATTTTATTTATAGAACCTCGAAAGGATGTTTTTAAGTTCTACGGAACCCTAATGTGTACAAAACACTCATTTTTTCAATCACTATTAGAAAAAATATTTGTTCCCAGATGTTTTTCATATTTTTAAGAATTAATCATTGCGTCGTAGAAGTATTAGAAGGCAGAAAGCTGTTTTACTTATTAATTATACAGTGTGAACCAGGACTTTTTTTTTCCCTCACAAAAGATCATGAATTTTTGAGAGAATTTTAGATAAACTCCCAATGTTTCCAATGACAACGAACTACTTCTTTGTTTATTTTAATATTCATCAAACATGATGAGGAAAATAGCTCCTTTACATGAGGAGGAAAATAACTCCTTTACATAAATATATAGATGAAAATTAAAGCAAAAGATTATTTTTCTGTTTGAAACTGCAATGTATTGGTTTTAGCTCGGGATCCAAACTATTCCAGGAACCCCAGAAGACAGCTCGCGTAACCCCAGGTTAGGAAAGACATGTTTCATGATTATTTATTGATTCAGTTACTTCTTATTTTTAAAAACATGTGAAAACATTCGACTCTTAACATTTTTATGCAAAGTATGATACAAGATAAAAAAAAAAGAATACGTACAAGAAAAAGCCAGAACGATTTTACTTAAGGTAAATTAAGACAAATGAAGCTTTAGGGAAAACTTCAGCACTAAATTACTAAGTTAAAGTTTAAGTTAACCACTAAGTTACAGTGACGTCATCCTGGACGTAATCGGAGTGTCTGCGCACACATTTCGAGTGTATTAGGTTTAGGTATACATTCGGACCACATTCGGTTTAGCACTTGTAACCATTTTATTTGTATAAATGCAAAAATCGTAATTTAAAGTTTAGATAAAGTTCATTTATCTTGCAAAAATAAAATTTCACAATAACGCAGCTTTGTAGAATTATAAAGATCCCAGAAGGGGAAGACAATCTATTGTTATGAATTAAAGGGATGGAAACTAATCGTGAGTTCAGAAATAATAATAAGTAACAATTATTCTAATTGGTTGTTGGTTGGTTGTTTGGGGTTTTATGTCGCAATAGCAACTAAGGCTATATTGCGCCAAAGAAACGATAAAAAGGATAAAAGACAGGGAACCCACAACCAAATTTAAAATAGACATGAGGAGTATAAAAAAGAATAAAAGAAAGTAACAAACAATTATTCTAAAACAATATAATTAATTACAAAAGTATGAATGAAAATATTTATATAAACTAAATTCAACCAACACAAATCTTTTTCAACATAAAAATAAATCTTCAGAACAACTTAGCACTTTATTAATATTCCTACAAAGAGTTGTTTCCTCTATAATTCTTACTATCTACACTAAAAGGATAAAATAAGGCTTTTTACATCATTTAATAAGTGGCACAATCATATATCTGAACAAACCTGCAATCTATCGAGAATAACCTTACCAGTTCCTAAACAACTAAATAACTATACACCAAATTACTTCTTTCCAAGGTTTTAGCTATCAAGTATTCTAAAACTGCAGATAAGTATATTGTTTTTTCAGAACCAATTCTTTTCAGACGTTGATTACCATGCAGAAGACAATAAATTTCTTCTTGCTAACAAGATCCATACTATAAAACCTATTTAACGTCCCACGAACACACCAAATAAAAAATTTCTTCTTTATACTACAGTGCACAAACTACTTTTTTTAGAATAACAGAGGAAAAATTGTCATTAGCCGGGTGGATTCTTCTTTTCAAAAATTCTTCGTAATTACAACTCCCTTATTCCTTACTTTCAAGCTGATTCAACGCTCGAAGTGGTTGGTGACGTAATTCTCACGTTGAAGCCCATGCGAGTATCAATATGATACATCAAAATCACAAGTTCATTGTCGTACGTTCATCTGTCGTAACAATATACTTTAGAATGTTTGTCGCTTTTATCTCTCAGTCAGTCAGTTCGAGAACTCCTCCTAGACTGTTGGACCTAGAACCACTAAACCTGGTGTACTGCTTCATTTCACCGTAACTTAATGCACTGCAACGTTTTCGACTACAGAAAATTAGGCCCTAAAGATGGCGGCGAAACCGTCTGTTCATTGATACCTTGGCGCATCGATAACGTACTACGCGTTTCATTATTTCAATATGCCATTCGAAAGGTAGGCGTCCGCAGCTGCCCCATAGATTTCGAACACTTGCAGTGGGTTTCATCTCCGTCAGCTGGGAACCCCATCAGCGGGACCACTACCTTAAAACTAGGACCGATCGCTCAGAAACTTTCGGAATTACAGGGAGAAGAAAGCTTCCGCCACCAGTGACGCCACCCTAGACATAAACGAGCGTCTGCACACACTGTCGGATTAGTGGTCCTCTGTAAGCTTTCTAAAACCGAATCTTTTTTATTAAGGGCCGAACAATGCAGAGCAATTCCACTGGTAGGATATGAAAACGGATTCTTTCAGGTAGAATTGTGATTTTTCGGAAGTTAATAATCTGCTAACATCTTTTCCTGTTATTCAGATCATATTTTTTTCAAAATAGTATTTTAGATGCACTCTGAATACGAAGTTCCTTGAGGGATTAAATTTGTCTATTTGTTGTTCATATTGTTTCATATTGAAACGGATGAGCACTGAGCGTGGGTATCAGTAAGTATATTTTACAATACAAATTACAAAACAATGCAATTTATTACAAAAGCATGGATGAAATTACTTAAAAACAAACTAAATACTATCTATATAAAGTAATAATCTTTTCATACAGAACAGTTAAAACTAGTTCTGTCTACTCAATTGATCAACGTTTACCTCTTAATTTTTATAGTCAATGCCATTCTATTTTATCCCTCACTTTAGGCGCAAACCATTAATTTTCTGTTAAAATGGTGTCATAAAACTCATTAGATTTTACATTAATAAAACAGTCATCATATAAAATATTTCTTCTATTCAAACACCTAACGCGTATATATTGAGACGAACTGCGCCCTCTTTCACATGTCCAAAACTCCAACATTGCAATTCTACCTTTCTATTTTTTTCAGATTAGTTCTATATTCCAAGTCGTTGGCTAAAATCTCTCGCAGAAGCATACACGAGCGTTCATGTCACGTTTATCATAAACTCACTGCAGCACGTTCATCTGTCGTAACAATATGTTCGACAATTCATTAATGCAAGGGAGATAGATAACTACTCAGTGCTAACTGAATTATGACTACCTCCGTCCATGTAATGTCAGTGGGAACTAATTTCGAAGCTTTTAATTTCTAACCTAAGCGTTTTGCGTCAGAATGGGACAGAAAACAAAGATCTCAATCAACTGAATCTAAATCTCGATTTTGAACAGTATTCCCTCAGTATTTAAAGCGCTATAGAAGTTTGAATATTCAAAAGCGGCAATGCCTAACGTTAACTCAGTTGGTTGTTTGGTTGTTTGGGGTTTTTGGCGCAAGAGCAACAGGGCTATATTGCGCCAAACAAAAAAATATAAACTGATAAAAGTCATTTAACCCACACCAAAGTTAAAAGACACAGAAACAAAACCAGAACAAGAAAGATAAGTAAAAAGGGCGAGTAAAATGTACCAACAAGTGTAAAAATCTACAATAAAAATGGGTGTATAGGACCCATTAAAAATCAGGAACAAGTGTAAAATCAAGTTAACGAAGTAAAAAGGTTCATAAACGTGTAAAATACCCAGTAAAACGTAAAAAATCAAAGACAGGTGTTAAAAGTGAGTCATCGATAAAAGTTGCCCGAGTGTAAGTGGCTTGGATGTAAAATCGTAAACAGTAAATTATAAACGACGTTCAAAATTAAAACATGGACAATGAATTAAAATATGCTTGATCTTAAAATGGTGTCACAAAACTCGCTCTAGGTTCGTTGTCCGCCTTAAGAAGAAAAGAGTGTGATAAAAACGAGTGACCTCAGCGGAGTCGAGCAAGTACAATTTCCTCCTTGCAATTCCTGCGAAAACAAGACTGCCACGGTTTGACAATGGGCTTGATCTCGAAAAGCTTGTTAGCAACCTGTTCAGACCAAGATCTCTGCCACTGTGCCCGGAGCTTGATGGAAAAATCCCGGAAAATTGTGCCCGGAGCTTGATGGAAAATATCCCGGAAAATTGTACCCGGAGCTTGATGGAAAAAATCCCGGAAAATTGTGCCCGGAGCTTCCGGAAGTCCAAATATGGAACCGGTAGTGGAGTGTCGGATAGGGGCGTGGCCGACTTGGCAGCAGCATCTGCCAAGTCGTTGCCTCTGATGTTGACGTGACCAGGCACCCAACAGAAGAGAATTGTTGTGGTGGTTGACAGATGATGGAGCTGCCGGCAGACCTTGGAGAGAACAGGGTGAGGCCGATGCCTCACCGAGATCAAATCCTGAAGCGAGCTAAGTGAGTCGGTGTAGAGAACACACCAACGATGGATGGAAGTAGGCAGGTGTGGTGTAATTGAAAGTTAGGATGAGTACCCGTCTGGGTTCTAACTTTCCATCACAGCGTGACAAAACCCGGTGGACTGCTATCACCCCCTGGGCTGAAAGCTCCGAGAGGATTTCATCCTCAGAAACCTTGAGGAGGCCCCACTCGGAGATCACGCCCCGTGAGGAATTGAGCGGCTTGTGTGGAGTGACTTCGACTGCCACTCCACCAATCGTTGTAACCTTTAATAGAAGCTCTGAATACTTGGAGCATGCAGTCTCCACCTGCAAGTCACCAGATCTAAGGCACTTGACAGATTTCGGTTCTCCCGCAAGACCTTGAATACACTTGTGAATAAAAAACGGGGACATGTCTCCAAGCACCTGATCACCCGTAGAATGGATTTGGTTGGTTGTTTATTGGCGCATTACCAACTAAGGCTACAATGCCCCAAACATATGACTAAACGATAAAAGGATAAAAATCATGTTACCCCTCAACCAAAGTTAAAAATAAACTACAAAGACCAACAAAAAAATAGATTTTAGTAAAATAGAACATGTAGAGCAACAATGAACAAATATAAAAATATGTTATACCAATAAAAACATAAAAATAACCCAGGTGTAAGCAACCTGGGTTAAAGATATAGAGTAATAAAAAGGGAGTAAAACTACAAGCGATTAAAATATCCAGTATACTGTAAAAATTTAAATACAGGGGTAAAACAACAATGGTCGGATAAGAGATGTCCTAGTGTAAGGGGCTCGGACGTAAAATCATGAAAGTTAAAAAACATACCCTGTTCAAAGTTAAAACATGGACATGAGATTAAAATGTGTGTGATAGTCAAAATGGTGTCGCAAAACTCACACTTAGGTACGTCGTCCACCTGTAGAAGAAACGAATGCATAATAAACGAATGACCTAAGCAGAGCAGAGCAAGTACAACCTCCTCCTTGCAATTCCTGCGGTAACAAGACTGCCATGGTTTGATAATAGGTTTGATCTCAAATAGCTAGTTCGTAAGCTATTCCACCCAAGATCTCTGCCACGGTGTCTGGAGCTCGTTGATAAAACGCTGCCAGAAATCCAGATATGGAACCGGCAGCAGAGAGTCAGACAAGGGCGTGGCTGACTTGGCAGCAGCATCTGCCAAGTCATTGCCCCTGATCCCAACATGACCAGGCACCCAACGGAAGAGAACATTGGTTGTGGCTGCCAGTTGATATAGCTGCTGGCGGATCTTAGTAAGAACTGGGTGAGGCCAATGCCTCACTGAGATCAAAGCCTGTAGCGAGCTATGCGAGTCGGTGTAAAGCACACACTGAAGATGATGCTTAGCCGCCACGTGGTCCAAGGCGAAACTGATAGCGTGCAACTCTGCAGTGAAGATGGAACACGTAGTGGGATCCCGTAGAGTGGATGATCAGGAACCTCGGAGACGGAGACACAAACAAAGACGAAGGCATAGACAAAGATGATGGGGGTTCATGACGAGCCCTCTTGGTGGTATTGATCGGTGAATTATGATTTGTAGAACTCATCGTTGTTTTTTAGGAATTCAGTGCTCGTTGTCCCCACCTACCATGGAGTCCAACAAGGGGACACCCACCTGAGTGCCAGGGCTGCCCAGGCACCATACCCACATAGCCAGTGAGTCAAGCCCTCACAACTAAACAAAAAGAAAAGGAAAAGAGAAATGGTGAGAAACTCGTCTGAGTTCCCACAAAAGAAAATAAGCAACAAAGCAATAAATGGTGAGGTAAGAACTGGCCTCACAAAAGAAAGAAAATTACAAAATTAGTGAACGTGTGGGGAAACTCGCAAACCTTTTTCCGGACGTGGATGTGTTTACCCACCGATCTGCATAGTTGACCCTAGCAGGACCAGACCACCAGCCGATTGATCCTGAGGGGGCCACCCCAGGACCTCCCGTTTACCTGAAGCAGAGATCAAGGCAGTGTATAACAGCGGCCTCCGAAACCGCTGCCCCACCCCACGACAGACAAGCTCCACAATGGCGAAACGGCCAAAGGGGACCCCACCAGTCATGAGCTGGGGAGAGAAGACCGGGGCCCCTGAGCAACTACCAGGATCCTCCTTTCCAGGGACATGTGTCACCGTACATGGCAAATATGCGGGCGAGTGTTTAGTACCCTATGAAGGTAACCGTGCCAGCGGAACCTTCACAGTGTGTTCCCCTCACCACGGACAGGCGCTCGCACCGAGGGGACGTTAACTCAGAAGTTAAATGTAATTTGATTGGTTGGTTGTTTTGGGTTTTATGGCGCATTGGCAACTGGGCCATAATGCGCCAAACAAAAGACAACATAAAAGATAAAAGAAGTGCAACCCGCAACCAAATTTAAAACAAATGAGCTAATTGTAAAAAAGTAAAACAACAAAGAACAAGTGTAAAAATACAAACTAAAACAATAGAATATCAGGTGTAAGTGACCTGGAAAATATATACAATGTATAAAGTGGTAAAATCAAATTCCAGTAAAATATCCACGTCAAAAATATAAGTTAAATCAATCCCAGGTGTAAAAGACCTGGGCTATACAAAATATTAGGTAAAATCAAAATCTATTAAAATAACCACAATATTTTAAAAAGGAAAAAACTGAGGGTAAAAAGCTATGATCGGTTAAAAGATGTCCGAGTGTAAGAGGCTCGGACGCAAAATCATGAAAGGTAAAATACAATTTTCGTTCATTATTAAAAGCTTCGCATTCGATTAAAATGTGTTTGATTGTTAAAATGGTGTCACAAAACTCGCACTTGGGTTCGTCGTCCGCCCGTAAAAGAAATGAATGTGTAATAAACGAATGACCCAAGCGGAGCCGAGCAAGTACAACTTCCTCCTTGCGATTCCTGCGGTAACAAGACTGCCATGGTTTGACGATAGGTTTGATCTCAAAGAGCTTGTTTGTAAGCTGTTCTGACCAAGATCTCTGCCACTGTGCCCGGAGCTCGGTGGAAAAACGCTGCCGGAAATCCAGATAGGGAACCGGCAACGGAGAGTCGGACAGGGGCGTGGCTGACCTGGCAGCAGAATCTGCCAAATCATTACCCCTGATTCCGACGTGACCGGGCACCCAGCAGAAGAGAATCGTGGTGGTGGCTGCCAGACGATGGAGCTGCTGGCGGATCTTGGAGAGAACAGGGTGAGGCCGATGCCTCACTGAGATCAAAGCCTGTAGCGAGCTAAGCGAGTCGGTGTAAAGCACACACCGACGATGATGCTTAGTCGCCACGTGGTCCAAGGCAAGGCTGATAGCGTGCAACTCTGCAGTGAAGATGGAACACTGCTGTGGGATCTGGTCTGCAATGATTACATCACAGCAGACCATGGCTGATCCCACCGATGTGCCGGACTTCGAGCCATCTGTAAAGACTGGCAAGAAGTCCGAGTGCTCAGCACGATGGCTGGCAAAGAGTTGCCGGTACACACAGTCGGGTGTAAAGGCCTTCCCCGTCCTGCACAGGGAAAAATCGCAGGTAGGGGAAACAGCGAGCCATGGTGGAATTGGCTCAGCTGTCGACTGTGCAACGCTATCGAGACTGGTGTTGATGTCTCTGAGGTAGCCTCGGACTCGCAAACCAAAAGGACGAATGGCAGTCGGCCGGTTATTGTAAGGCATTTCCCACTTCGGACTGAAAACGCAGTCCCAAGTGGGATGGCCAGGCAGGGATCGCAATTTAGAAGCATATTGTAGGGACAACTGCTGACGGCGAACAGATAAAGATGGTTCGTCGGTCTCAACGTAAAGACTCTGGACCGGTGAGGTGCGGAAGGCTCCCGTGCAAACACGGAGAGCCTGATGATGGAGGGGGTCCAGCACCTTCACCACCGAATCCCGTGCCGAGTTGTACACCTGGGATCCGTAGTCCAGTTTCGATCGGACAAGTGCACGGTACAGGCGGAGCAAAGAACATCGGTCCGCCCCCCAAGAGAGGGAGGAGAGGACCTTGACGATGTTCAATGCCCGCGTGCACTTGGACCTGAGATGACGTATGTGAGGTAAAAAGGTCAATTTCCGATCGAATATGAGACCGAGAAACTTGGTCTCCGCCACAACTGGAATGATGTTACCCCCGAGCCGCAGCTCGGGATCCAGGTGAAGATTACGCTTGTGGCAAAAGTGCACACAAGCGGTCTTCTGTGGGGAGAATCGAAACCCGTTTGCCGTCGCCCAAACCGAAAGATTGTTCAGGGCAATTTGCAGTTGTCTTTCAATGACCCTCATGCTGGACGATGAGCAAAAGATGCTAAAGTCATCAACATAGAGGGCATTGCCTACTGATGGAGGAAGTTGTCTAGTTATAGAATTAATCTTGACAGCGAAAAGCGTAACACTCAGAACGCAGCCTTGTGGCACCCCCTGTTCTTGGGGGTATGGCCGCGAGAGAGTGTTACCGACACGGACACGAAAAAAGCGTGTCGATAAGAAGTTGGAGATGAAGATCGGCATGTGACCTCTCAAGCCGAAGCTGTGGAGGTCACGAAGAATGCCGAATCTCCAAGCCGTGTCGTACGCTTTTTCGATGTCGAAGAAAATTGACACCAGGTGCTCTCTTCTTAAAAATGAATTTCTGATAGCCGATTCGAGGCGTATCAGATGGTCAAGAGTTGACCGTTGCCTGCGAAAGCCACACTGGGTGTTGGAAAGAAGGTTGTGATGTTCTAAATACCAGATGAGTCTGGCATTTACCATTCTTTCCAACACCTTGCACACGCAGCTCGTCAATGCGATTGGGCGATAATTGGAAGGAATCTTGGGATCTTTGCCTGGCTTGGGGAAGGCCAAGACGATGGCCTCCCGCCAGGAGTCCGGAAACTGCTCCTCGAGAAAAATTCGATTGAAGAGATGGAGCAGCCGATCCTTACTCGATGGTGAAAGATGTTGGAGCATGGCATAATGGACATTGTCCGGCCCGACAGCAGAGGCACGAGAAGAGTGCAGAGCAAGGCGAAGCTCCTCCGCTGTGAATGGCCTGTTGTAAGGCTCCAGGCCATTCGAGTGGAAAGACAGCGGAGAGCGTTCCGCCCTGCCCTTCTGGGCCAGAAACTCGGGGGAGTAAGAAGAAGAAGAAGAAATGGAGGAGAACGACTCCCCCAGAGTGTCAGCAATTGCTTTGGGATCAGCAATTGCCTGTCCATTGTGCTCCAGGATCGATAACGAATGGGACGTGTAGTTCCCACTCATCTTCCGGACTTTATCCCACACGACCTTGGAACTAGTCGTGCGGGTTATGGATGACGTATACTTGATCCAAGATTCCTTCTGGCTCTGGCGTCGGACGAAACGAGCTTTCGCCCTGGCGCGTTTGAAGTTCTCGAGGTTGGGGGTTGTCGGATATCTCCGAAACACCCCCCAAGCCTTGTTCTGAGCCTTACGAGCTGCGGTGCATTCTGGATTCCACCACGGTTTCGGAAAGCGAGGAAACCGTGTAGAAGTTTGAGGAATCGTTGATGCAGCTGCATCTACGATACAGTCCGTTATCTCCGCTACTGCCACATTGATTGGCTCCTGGCTGACAGAGTGGTCGTGGAGCTCAGAGAGCAGCTCGAAACCACCCCAGTCAGCCCGATCGAGCCTCCACCGCGAGACGCGTGAAGGGCTGCAAGGCCCCCCACGCGAGATGGTGCACACCACGGGGAGGTGATCACTTCCATAAGGGTTGTCCTCGACCTCCCATGTAAAGAATGGAAGGATCGAGGAGGAGCAGATGGTGAGATCAATGGCAGTGAAAGAGCGGGTTGGGGAGTGAAAGTAAGTACTGACACCGGTGTTCAACAGGGAGAGAGAAGGATCCAGGAGCCACTGCTCCAGGACCCCGCCCCTCCCGTTGGTGTCAGCACTGCCCCAAAGTGGACTGTGTCCGTTGAGGTCCCCCATAATGAGGAAGGGGGACGGCAGCTGCGAGACGAGATCATCAAGGTCCTCCTGGAAGACGATGCTCCCAGGTGGAAGATATACAGAGCAGACAGTCAGCGAGAACCCCACGAAGAGACGGATGGCTACCGCCTCTAAGTTGGTAGTGAGGGGTACGACCTGGAATGGAGAATGGTTGCTCACGAGGATGGCGACACCCCCGCGAGCTGGACCATCTCCATCCCGGTCCCGGCGAACTAGTGAAAAGTGCCGGATCGTGGGATCTGTGACTGGCTGCAAGTATGTCTCCTGCAGGCACACACAGATGGGCTGGTGTGCCTGAAGGAGGGCCTTGATGTCGTCAAGATTCCTCTGGAATCCACGACAATTCCATTGTAGGAGTGTGGCCATCTCAGGACTTAGAGGAGTGGGCGGACGACGAATTCCTATTCAACTTCACCGCCGCAAAGGACGGTTTAGTGAATAGGGGGCGGTCGGAATCGTCCGAGGGACATGGATCGGTGACCGCTCTTTGTGGCGCTGTTATTTTCTTTTTCGGCCCCGGTGGGGGCCCCTTCGGTTTTGAAGGTCTTCCTGTCTGAGGACGGGGAGGAGGAGGCCTTCCGGTGGAGGTGGAAGGCTGTGTTGCAGGAATGGAAACCGGGGTTGATGTCGAAGTCGACACCACCCTCGGTCTCGCCTGCGTGAGGAGGTACTTCGCAGCTGGCGAGAAAGACTCAGTAGGTGGTACACTGATGTCGGTCTGCACCGCAACCGAAGTCATTGGAACGATGGACTTTCCAATGACTGCACTGGCATAGGAAACCTTGCCAGGTGGGGCGGGCGGTGCAGCAAGCTTTCTCGCTTCAGCATACGAGATGTTGTTGATTACTTTGAGGCGTTGCACCTCCTTTTCCTCCTTCCACTTCGGACAGTCGCGGGAGTACGCCGGATGTTCGCCACTACAGTTAACACAGCATGCCTTTTCTGCTGTGCAGTCAGGATCGAGATGATCCTTACTGCCACAGCGAGCACAGGTGGGCTTGCCCCTGCATGATGTGCGGGCATGACCGTATATCTGACACTGAAAACAGCGCAGAGGGTTTGGGATATACGGCCGAACCTCACAATGTAAATAACCTGCCTTGATGTAAGAAGGCAGGCGTGGCGTATTGAATGTCACAATCAACACCCGGGTGGGTGTTAATTTCCCATCACGGCGTGTCGAAACCCGGTGGACCGCTGTTACTCCTTGAGGTGTGAGCTCCGAGAGGATTTCCTCCTCAGTGACTTTGAGGAGGCCCCACTCGGTGATCACACCCCGAGAGGAATTCAAAGTTTTATGGGGAGTGACTTCGACAGCCACCCCACCAATTTCTTTGACTTTCAGGAGCAGTTCCGAGTGTTTGGAACAAGCGGTCTCAACTTGTAAGTCCCCAGATCGTAGGCGCTTAACGGATTTCGGTTCTCCCGCAAGACCTTTCAAACCTTTGTTAACGAAAAAAGGGGACATGTCCCCAAGTACCTGATCACCCGTGGAGTGGATGATCAGGAACTTTGGGAACGAAGACACAGACACAGAAGACGACGGCAGAGATAACAGTGACGACGAGGAAGATGGAGGCTCATGTCGAGCCCTCTTGTTGGCGGCGATCGCATTAATTTCATCATTCTCTCTCATGGTTGTTTATGTGTGGTTCAGTGCCCGCTGTCCCCACCCTCCACGGAGCCCAACAAGGGGACGCCCAGTCGGGCGCCAGGGCTACGCAGGCACTATACCCACACAGACAGTGAGCCAAGCCCTCACAAATAAATACAAAGAAAATAAAAAGAGAAATGTGCAGAACAAAAACGTTCTACACAAATGAAACAAAGCGTAAAATAAGAAAATCGTGAATGGCCAAACTGGCCTCACAAAGAAAAGATAACGACAAAATGAAAAGAAGTTGTGAGGAAACTTGTAAACCTGTACCCGGACCGTGGGCAAGGTTACTCACCGCTCTGCACGGTTGACCCTAGCAGGACCTGCCCACCAGCCGATTGCTCCTGGGGGGGCCACCCCAGGAGCTCCCGTTTACCGGAAGCAGAGGCCAAAGCAGTGTATAGCAGAGGCCCCGGAATCCGCTGCCCAGCCCCGCGACAGACAGGCTCCCCAATGGCAAGACGGCCAATGGGGACCACGCCAGTCATGAGCTGAGGAGAGAAGACGGGGACCCCCGAGCAACTGCCAGGATCCTCCTTTCCCGGGACACGGGTCTCCGCGCACGGCAAACACGCGGGCGAGCGTTTAGGACCCTGCGAAGGTAACCGAGCCAGCGGGAACCTTCATAGGGTGGTCCCCCTCACCACGTACAGGCGCTCACACCGAGGGGGTAAATGTAATTTGAATAAGAAGTATTATTTCATATCATTTAATGCAACTGGTGTATATTTGAAAGGTTAATATAAATCATATTTTTGATATTTTTTAATTTTTCTAAGACTTGCATTGTTGTTGTTAATTATTCAAAGTCCATAACTCTTTAAGTACAAAACGAACATTATTGACAAAACGAGATTTAGATATATTTGATTGAGATCCTTAATTTATCTTCCATTACATTTTCTCATAAAACATTTATTAGCTTAGGATTTATAGAGCTTCGAAGTTAGCTTCCACTGACCTAACAAGGAGGGAGGTGGCCATAATTCAATGAGCACTAAGTGTAGATATATAGCTATGACATAAATATTTCAAATTTTCAAAATAAAAGCTTTAACATTTAACTTTGGATGTCCCAACATAAGTCTCGTTAAATGCTTTTGTGCAAGTTGCTCATCATCATCATCATCATTCTCAAGCAGCCATGGGCTATGGAAATCCAACCAGACTGTGCAATTTAGCTCTCCAAGCAGATCTATCCTGAGCTATATCTGCTGCAACTGGCCATTGCACACCAATTCTAACAAGGTCCTGTTTGACATTGTCAGCCCACTGCATCCTAGGTTTCCCCCTCTTTCTGAGGCCTTTAGGCGTTATGTTCATAACCCTATTCACCAATCTATAATTATCCATACAAGCAACATGGCCAAACCAACGGAGTCTCTCTCTGCACAATATCCTGCTTAAAGGAGGTTGACAACTACTTTGCCTAACCTCATCATTAGTTACAAAGTTAAACCACTTAATGCACAACATACTGCATAAAATTTTAGAATCAAAAGCATCTAGTTTCATGTTATCACGTTTGCAAAGTGTCAAAATGTCACTACCAAAACACCAACTATTCACTACCAAACTATTATATAGTCTAATTTTAGTCTTTAGGTGTATACGCCTATTTCTCCACACTCTCCATAGATTCTTGTCCAGGCAGCAATCCCTATTCGTCTGTTAACACATCACCAGTATCTGGATAAAATAAAAAATAGATTACCGCTCAAGCAGTTGTTTGCCACTGTGGTCTGACAGGAGCCTATCAGTTTTATATGCCACAGAGAAGGCCTGTGAGAAGAGCAAGACGTCAACAGAAAAACAACACAAACGTTTGCTTATTTCCTACCTCTGGCTCGTACCCAGGTCCCTGTGATCAGTAGATGTGTACGATACGCACTCGGCCGCATATCGTATGCATAAGATATCCATTGGTCATCTTGGATATCTTACGGATATTTTAAATGTCGTGTTTGTGTGCGTTTATGAGGCTGTGTAATATTATCGATAGCTCACATATTGTGCTGGACTTCAACGCCTTTTAAAAGGAAATTTAAAAAAATATATAAGTCAAAACTGTCGAGACACGAAAGGGATAATTTTAGGCTCTAATTTCAGTTCTGCTTATGAATGCCTTTAAGTGAACGTAAAAGAAATATGACTTTCAGATTAGGCGCAATAACATTACACGAAACATTTGCTACATGATTGAAAAAAGGGGACATCGTTGGGCTTGGAATGGGAACTTTCTTCGGAAAGGAAAGTCGTAGTTTTGTCTGTACGTTGGGTTGGGTTGTTCTACCTCTGAGCGGCACTTTTTTTGCACACCATGGGCTAAATGGCCAGGTCACATGGACCCCGAAGGCTCAGAGAAGGTTGGGTAATGGACCCACTGAAACAGCTGTTGGGAGACAGATGCTAGCCTCCCGTCAAGGCCATCCAGCTTGTTCTTTAACATTGGTTGGTTGTTTGTTTGCAGTTTTATGGCGCATGAGCTACTAAGGCTATAATGCGCCAAACAAGGTAAAAATATGCTAAAAGACAAATACTCCTCAACCAAACTTAAAAAACAAATGCTGGAAAAGGTAAAAAATAAAACCAACAAGATATATATATAACAGAAATAAAAAGTAAAGTGTAAAACAACAAATGTGTAGATAAATAAATACAGTACAGACAAAGGATAAAACTAGCTCAGGTATAAATGACCTAGGTCAGATGGTGAATAAATTACAAATGAATAAAATTATAATCTGGTAAAATATCCTGTATACTGTAAAAAGGCAAAAATTGGAGATAAAATGGTACTATCAGATAAAAGATGTCCGAGTGTAAGTGGCTCGGACGTAAAATTGTGAAAATTAAAATACAAACGTCGTTCTAGGTTAAAACATGGACATGCAATTAAAATATGTTTGATTGTTAAAATGGTGTCACAAAACTCGCACTTAGGTACGTCGTCCGACCGTAAAAGAAACGAATGAGTAATAAACGAGTGACCTAAGTGGAGCCAAGCAAGTACAACTTCCTCCTTGCGATTCCTGTGGTAACAAGACTGCCATGGTTTGATGATAGGTTTGATCTCAAAGAGCTTGTTCGTGAGCTGTTCCGACCAAGATCTCTGCCACTGTGCCAGGAGCTCGGTGGTAAAACGCTGCCGGAAATCCAGATAGGGAACCAGCAACGGAGAATCGGACAGGGGCGTGGCTTACTTGGCAGCAGAATCTGCCAAATCATTACCCCTGATTCCGATGTGACCGGGCACCCAACAGATATGGATTGTGGTTGTGGCTGCCAGACGATGTAGTTGCTGGCGGATCTTAGTAAGAACAGGGTGAGGCCGATGCCTCACCGAGATAAAAGCCTGTAGCGAGCTAAGCGAGTCAGTGTAAAGCACACATCGAGACGATGATGCTTAGTCGCCATGTGGTCCAAGGCGAGGCTGATAGCGTGCAACTCTGCAGTGAAGATGGAACACTGCAGTGGGATCTGGTCTGCAATGATTACATAACAGCAGACCATGACTGATCCCACCGAAGTGCCGGACTTCGAGCCATCTGTAAAGAGAGGCAAGAAGTCCGGGTGCTCAGCACGATGGCTGGCAAAGAGTTGCCGGTACACACAGTCGGGTGTAAAGGCCTTCCCCGTCCTGCACAGGGAAAAATCGCAGGAAGGGGAAACAGCGAGCCATGGTGGAAGTGGCTCAGCTGTAGACTGTGCAACGCTATCGAAACTGGTGTTGATGTCTCTGAGGTAGCCTCGGACTCGCAAACCAAAAGGACGAATGGCAGTCGGCCGATTATTGTAAAGCATTTCCCACTTCGGACTGAAAACGCAGTCCCAAGTGGGATGGCCAGGCAGGGATCGCAATTTAGAAGCATATTGTAGGGACAACTGCTGACGGCGAAGAGATAAAGATGGTTTGTCGGTCTCAACGTAAAGACTCTGGACCGGTGAAGTGCGGAAGGCTCCTGTGCAAACACAGAGGGCCTGATGATGGAGGGGGTCCAGCACCTTCACCACCGAATCCCGGGCCGAGTCGTACACCTGGGATCCGTAGTCCAGTTTCGATCGGACAAGTGCATGGTACAGGCGGAGCAAAGAACATCGGTCTGCTCCCCAACAGAGGGAGGAGAGGACCTTGACGATGTTCAATGCCTGTGTGCACTTGGACCTGAGATGACGTATGTGAGGTAAAAAGGTCAATTTCCGATCGAATATGAGACCGAGAAACTTGGTCTCCGCCACAATTGGAATGATGTTACCCCCGAGCCGCAGCTCGGGATCCAGATGAAGATTACGCTTGTGGCAAAAGTGCACACAAGCGGTCTTCTATGGGGAGAACCGAAACCCGTTTGCCGTCGCCCAAACCGATAGATTGTTCAGGGCAATTTGCAGTTGTCTTTCAATGACCCTCATTCTTGACGAAGAGCAAAAGATGCTAAAGTCATCAACATAGAGGGCATTGCCTACTGAAGGAGGAAGTTGTCTAGTAATTGAATTAATCTTGACAGCGAAAAGCGTAACACTCAGAACGCAGCCTTGTGGCACCCCCTGTTCTTGGGGGTACGGCCGCGAGAGAGTGTTACCAACACGGACACGAAAAGAGCGGGTCGATATGAAGTTGGAGATGAAGATCGGCATGTGACCTCTCAAGCCGAAGCTGTGGAGGTCACGAAGAATGCCGAATCTCCAAGCCGTGTCGTACGCTTTTTCGATGTCGAAGAAAATTGACACCAGGTGCTCTCTACATAAAAATGAGTTTCTGATAGCCGATTCGAGGCGTATCAGATGGTCAAGAGTTGACCGTTGCCTGCGAAAGCCACACTGGGTGTTGGAAAGAAGGTTGTGATGTTCTAAATACCAGATGAGTCTCGCATTTACCATTCTTTCCAACACCTTGCACACGCAGCTCGTCAATGCGATTGGACAATAATTGGAAGGAATCTTGGGATCTTTGCCTGGCTAGGGGAAGGCCAAGACGATGGCCTCCCGCCAGGAGTCAGGAAACTGCTCCTCGAGAAAAATGCGATTGAAGAGATGGAGCAGCCGATCCTTACTCGATGGTGAAAGATGTTGGAGCATGGCATAATGGACATTGTCTGGCCCGACAGCAGATGCACGAGAAGTGTGCAGAACAAGGCGAAACTCCTCCGCTGTGAATGGCCTGTTGTAAGGCTCCAGGCCATTCGAGTGGAAAGACAGCGGAGAGCGCTCCGCCCTGCCCTTCTGGGCCAGAAACTCGGGGGAGTAAGAAGAAGACGAAGAGATGGAGGAGATCGACTCCCCCAGAGTGTCGGCAATTGCTTTGGGATCAGCAATTGCCTGTCCATTGTGCTCCAGGATCGATAACGAGTGGGACGTGTAGTTCCCACTCATCTGGATTCCACCACGGATCCCAATCTGGATTCCACCACGGTTTCGGAAAGCGAGGAAACCGTGTAGAAGTTTGAGGATTTGTTGATGCAGCTGCATCTACGATACAGTCCGTAACTCCGCTACTGCCACATCGATTGGCTCCTGGCTGACAGAGTGGTCATCGAGCTCAGAGAGCAGCTCGAAACCACCCCAGTCAGCCCGATCTAGCCTCCACCATGAGACACGTGAAGGGCTGCAAGGCCCCCCCACGTGAGATGGTGCACACCACGGAGAGGTGATCGCTTCCGTACGGGTTGTCCTCGACTTCCCATGTAAAGAGTGGAAGGATCGAGGAGGAGCAGATGGTGAGGTCAATGGCAGTGAAAGTGCGGGTTGGGGAGTGAAAGTAAGTGCTGACAGCAGTGTTCAACAGGGAGAAAGAAGGATCCAGCAGCCACTGCTCAAGGACCCCGCCCCTCCCGTTGGTGTCAGCACTGCCCCAAAGTGGACTGTGTCCGTTGAGGTCCCCCATAATGAGGAAGGGGGACGGCAGCTGCGAGACGAGATCATCAAGGTCTTCCTGGAAGATGATGCTTCCAGGTGGAAGATATACAGAGCAGACAGTCAGCGAGAACCCCACGAAGAGACGGATGGCTACTGCCTCCAATTTGGTGGTGAGGGGTACGACCTGGAATGGAGAATGGTTGCTCACGAGGATGGCGACACTCCCGCGAGCTGGACCATCTCCATCCCGGTCTCGGCGAACTAGTGAAAAGTGCCGGATCGTGGGATCTGTGACTGGCTGCAAATATGTCTCCTGCAGGCACACACAGATGTGCTGGTGTACCTGAAGGAGGGCCTTGATGTCGTCAAGATTCCTCTGGAATCCACGACAATTCCATTGTAGGAGTGTGGCCATCTCAGGACTTAGAAGAGTGGGCGGACGACATGTTTCTATTCAACTTTATCGCTGCAGAGGACGGTTTAGTGAATAGGGGGCGGTCGGTATCCATGTCCTCGGAATTGTCCGAGGGGCATGGATCGGTGACCACCCTTTGAGGAGGAATGATAAGTTTCTTTTTAGGCCCTGGTGGGGGCCCCTTCGGTTTGGAAGGTCTTGCCATCTGAGGACAGGAAGGAGGAGGCCTTCCGCTGGAGGTGGAAGGCTGAGCTGCAGGAATGGAAACCGGGTCTCGCCTGCGTTAGGAGGTACTTCGCAGCTGGCGAGAAAGACTCAGTAGGTGGTACACTGATGTCAGTCTGCACCGCAACCGAAGTCATTGGAACAATGGGCTTTCCAATGACTGCACTGGCATAGGAAACCTTGCCAGGTGGGGCAGGCGGTGCAGCAAGCTTTCTCGCCTCAGCATAAGAGATGTTATTTATGACTTTTAGGCGTTGTACCTTCTTTTCCTCTTTCCACTTTGGACAGTCGCAGGAGTACGCTGGATGTTCGCCACTACAGTTCACACAGCATGCCTTTTCTGCTGTGCAGTCAGGATCGAGATGATCCCTACTGCCACAGCGAGCACAGGTGGGCTTGCCCCTGCATGCTGTGCGGGCATGACCGTATATCTGACACTGAAAACAGCGCAGAGTTGGTTGGTTGGTTGTTTTGAGTTTTATGGCGCATCGGCGACTAGGCCATAATGCGCCAAACAAAAGACAATATAAAAGTTAAAAGACACGTAAACCCGCAACCACATTTAAAAGAAATTAGCAAAATTGTAAAAAGGTAAAACAACAAAGAACAAGTGTAAAAATACAAAAGAAAACAATAGAATACCAGGTGTAAATGACCTGGGATACACAAACAATTATATAAGGTGGTATAATCAAAGATATAAAAAGCTGAAGAGTAAAAACTGTATGCGATTAAAATATCCAGTAAATCGTAAAAATTGAAAGAGAGAGGTAAAAGTACAATGGTCGGATAAAAGATGTCCGAGTGTAAGGGGCTCGGATGTAAAACCATGAGAGTTAAAAAACATACGTCTTTCAAAGGTAAAACAACAGCAATCAATTAAAATGTGTTTGATTGTTAAAATGGTGTCACAAAACTGGCACTTGGGTTCGTCGTCCGCCCATAAAAGAAACGAATGAGTAATAAACGAATGACCCAAGCGGAGCCGAGCAAGTACAACTTCCTCCTTGCGATTCCTGCGGTAACAAGACTGCCATGGTTTGACGATAGGTTTGATCTCAAAGAGCTTGTTTGTAAGCTGTTCTGACCAAGATCTCTGCCACTGTGCCCGGAGCTCGGTGGTAAAACGCTGCCGGAAATCCAGATAGGGAACCGGCAACGGAGAGTCGGACAGGGGCGTGGCTGACTTGGCAGCAGCATCTGCCAAGTCGTTGCCCCTAATCCCGACGTGACCGGGCACCCAAAAGAAATGGATGGTGGTGGTGGCTGCCAGACGATGTAGTTGCTGGCGGATCTTAGTAAGAACAGGGTGAGGCCGATGCCTCACCGAGATCAAAGCCTGTAGCGAACTAAGCGAGTCGGTGTAAAGCACACACCGACGATGATGCTTAGTCGCTACGTGGTCCAAGGCGAGACTGATAGCGTGCAACTCTGCAGTGAAGATGGAACACTGCAGTGGGATCTGGTCTGCAATGATTACATCACAGCAGACCATGGATGATCCCACTGAAGTGCCGGACTTCGAGCCATCTGTAAAGACAGGCAAAAAGTCCGGGTGCTCAGCACGATGGCTGGCAAAGAGTTGCCGGTACACACAGTCGGGTGTAAAGGCCTTCCCGGTCCTGCACAGGGAAAAATCGCAGGAAGGGGAAACAGCGAGCCAAGGTGGTAGTGGCTCAGCTGTCGACTGTACAATGCTATCGAGACTGGTGGTGATGTCTCGCAGGTAACCTCGGACACGCAAACCAAAAGGACGAATGGCAGTCGGCCGATTAGTGTAAAGTAGTTCCCACTTCGGACTGAAAACGCAGTCCCAAGTGGGATGGCCTGGCAGGGATCGCAATTTAGAAGCATATTGTAGGGACAACTGCTGACGGCAAAGAGATAAAGATGGTTCGTCGGTCTCAACGTAAAGACTCTGGACCGGTGAGGTGCGGAAGGCTCCCGTGCAAACACGGAGGGCCTGATGATGGAGGGGGTCCAGCACCTTCACCACCGAATCCCGTGCCGAGTTGTACACCTGGGATCCGTAGTCCAGTTTCGATCGGACAAGTGCACGGTACAGGCGGAGCAAATAACATCGGTCCGCCCCCCAAGAGAGGGAGGAGAGGACCTTGATGATGTTCAATGCCCGTGTGCACTTGGACCTGAGATGACGTATGTGAGGTAAAAATGTCAATTTCCGATCGAATATGAGACCAAGAAACTTGGTCTCCGCCACAACTGGAATGTGTTACCCCCGAGCCGCAGCTCGGGATCCAGGTGAAGATTACGCTTGTGGCAAAAGTGCACACAAGCGGTCTTCTGTGGGGAGAACCGAAACCCGTTTGCCGTCGCCCAAACCGAAAGATTGTTCAGGGCAATTTGCAGTTGTCTTTCAATGACCCTCATGCTGGACGATGAGCAAAAGATGCTAAAGTCATCAACATAGACGGCATTACCTACTGATGGAGGAAGTTGTCTAGTTATAGAATTAATCTTGACAGCGAAAAGCGTAACACTCAGAACGCAGCCTTGTGGCACCCCCTGTTCTTGGGGGTACGGCCGCGAGAGAGTGTTACCAACACGGACACGAAAAGAACGTGTCGAGAAGAAGTTGGAGATGAAGATCGGCATGTGACCTCTCAAGCCGAAGCTGTGGAGGTCACGAAGAATGCCGAATCTCCAAGCCGTGTCGTACGCTTTTTCGATGTCGAAGAAAATTGACACCAGGTGCTCTCTTCTTAAAAATGAATTTCTGATAGCCGATTCGAGGCGTATCAGATGGTCAATAGTTGACCGTTGCCTGCGAAAGCCACACTGGGTGTTGGAAAGAAGGTTGTGATGTTCTAAATACCAGATGAGTCTGGCATTTACCATTCTTTCCAACACCTTGCACACGCAGCTCGTCAATGCGATGGGACGATAATTGGAAGGAATCTTGGGATCTTTGCCTGGCTTGGGGAAGGCCAAGACGATGGCCTCCCGCCAGGAGTCCGGAAACTGCTCCTCGAGAAAAATGCGATTGAAGAGATGGAGCAGCCGATCCTTACTCGATGGTGAAAGATGTTGGAGCATGGCATAATGGACATTTTCCGGCCCTACAGCAGAGGCACGAAAAGAGTGCAGAGCAAGGCGAAGCTCTTCCGCTGTGAATGGCCTGTTGTAAGGCTCCAGGCCATTCGAGTGGAAAGACAGCGGAGAGCGCTCCGCCCTGCCCTTCTGGGCCAGAAACTCGGGGGAGTAAGAGGAAGACGAAGAGATGGAAGAGAATTACTCCCCCAGAGTGTTGGCAATTGCTTTGGGATCAGCAATTGCCTGTCCATTGTGCTCCAGGATCGATAACGAGTGGGACGTGTAATTCCCACTCATCTTCCGGACTTTATCCCACACGACCTTAGAACTAGTCGTGCGGGTGATGGAAGACGTATACTTGATCCAAGATTCCTTCTGGCTCTGGCGTCGGACGAAACGAGCTTTCACCCTGGCGCGTTTGAAATTTTCAAGGTTGGGGGTCGTCGGATATCTCCGAAACACCCCCCAAGCCTTGTTCTGAGCCTTACGAGCTGCGGTGCAATCTGGATTCCACCACGGTTTCGGAAAGCGAGGAAACCGTGTAGAAGTTTGAGGAATTGTTGATGCAGCTGCATCTACGATACAGTCCGTTATCTCCGCTACTGCGACATTGATTGGCTCCTGGCTGACAGAGTGGTCGTCGAGCTCAGAGAGCAGCTCGAAACCACCCCAGTCAGCCCGATCCAGCCTCCACCGTGAGACGCGTGAAGGGCTGCAAGGCCCCCCACGGGAGATGGTGCACACCACGGGGAGGTGATCGCTTCCGTACGGGTTGTCCTCGACCTCCCATGTAAAGAGTGGAAGGATCGAGGAGGAGCAGATGGTGAGGTCAATGGCAGTGAAAGTGCGGGTTGGGGAGTGAAAGTAAGTACTGACACCGGTGTTCAACAGGGAGAGAGAAGGATCCAGGAGCCACTGCTCCAGGACCCCACCCCTCCCGTTGGTGTCAGCACTGCCCCAAAGTGGACTGTGTCCGTTGAGGTCCCCCATAATGAGGAAGGGTGATGGCAGCTGCGAGACGAGATCATCAAGGTCTTCCTGGAAGACGATGCTCCCAGGTGGAAGATATACACAGCAGACAGTCAGCGAGAACCCCACGAAGAGATGGATGGCTACCGCCTCTAAGTTGATGGTGAGTGGTACGACCTGGAATGGAGAATGGTTGCTCACGAGGATGGCGACACCCCCGCGAGCTGGACCATCTCCATCCCGGTCCCGGCGAACTAGTGAAAAGTGCCGGATCATGGGATCTGTGACTGGCTGCAAGTATGTCTCCTGCAGGCACACACAGATGGGCTGGTGTGCCTGAAGGAGGGCCTTGATGTCGTCAAGATTCCTCTGGAATCCACGACAATTCCATTGTAGGAGTGTGGCCATCTCAGGACTTAGAAGAGTGGGCGAACGACGAATTCCTATTCAACTTAACCGCCGCGGAGGACGGTTTAGTGAATAGGGGGCGGTCGGTATCCATGTCCTCGGAATCGTCCGAGGGGCATGGATCTGTGACCGCCCTTTGTGGCGCTGTAATTTTTTTTTTTGACCCCGGTGGGGGCCCCTTCGGTTTTGAAGGTCTTGCTGTCTGAGGACGGGAAGGAGGAGGCCTTCCGGTGGAGGTGGAAGGCTGAACTGCAGGAATGGAAACCGGGGTTGATGTCGAAGTCGACACCACCCTCGGTCTCGCCTGCGTAAGGAGGTATTTCGCAGCTGGCGAGAAAGACTCAATAGGTGGTACACTGATGTCTGTCTGCACCGCAACCGAAGTCATTGGAACGATGGGCTTTCCAATGACTGCACTGGCATAGGAAACCTTGCCAGGTGGGGCTGGCGGTGCAGCAAGCTTTCTCGCCTCAGCATACGAGATGTTATTCACGACTTTGAGGCGTTGTACCTCCTTTTCCTCTTTCCACTTCGGACAGTCGCGGGAGTACGCCGGATGTTCGCCACTGCAGTTCACACAGCATGCCTTTTCAGCTGTGCAGTCAGGATCGAGATGATCCTTACTGCCACAGCGAGCACAGGTGGGCTTGCCCCTGCATGCTGTGCGGGCATGACCGTATATCTGACACTGAAAACAGCGCAGAGGATTTGGGATATACGGCCGTACCTCACAATGTAAATAACCTGCCTTGATGGAAGAAGGCAGGCGTGGCGTGTTGAATGTAACAATTAACACCCGTGTGGGTGTTAATTTCCCATCACGACGTGTCGAAACCCGATGGACCGCTGTTACTCCTTGAGGTGTGAGCTCCGAGAGGATTTCCTCCTCAGTGACTTTGAGGAGGCGCCACTCGGTGATCACACCCTGAGAGGAATTCAAAGTTTTATGGGGAGTGACTTCGACAGCCACCCCACCAATTTCTTTGACTTTCAGGAGTAGTTCGGAGTGTTTCGAACAAGCGGTCTCAACCTGTAAATCGCCAGATCGTAAGCGTTTAAAAGATTTCGGCTCTCCCGCAAGACCTTTCAAACCTTTATTCACAAAAAATGGGGACATGTCCCCAAGTACCTGATCACCCGTGGAGTGGATGATCAGGAACTTTGGGAACGAAGACACAGACACAGAAGACGACGGCAGAGATAACGTAGACAACGAGGAAGATGGGGGCTCACGTCGAGCCCTCTTGTTGGCGGCGATCGCATTATTTTCTTCATTCTCTCGCATGTTTGTTTTTGTGTGGTTCAGTGCCCGCTGTCCCCACCCTCCACAGAGCCCAACAAGGGGACGCCCAATCGGGCGCCAGGGCTACGCAGGCACTATATCCCACACAGACAGTGAGCCAAGCCCTCACAAATAAATAGAAAGAAAATACAAAGAGAAATGTGCAGAACAAAAACGTTCTACACAAATGAAACAAAGCGCAAAAATAAGAATATTGTGACTGTCAAACTGGCTGCACAAAGAAAGGATAACGACAAAAGGAAAATAATCTGTGAGGAAACTTGTAAACCTGTACCCGGACCGTGGGCAAGGTTACTCACCGCTCTGCACGGTTGACCCTAGCAGGACCTGCCCACCAGCCGATTGCTCCTGGGGAGGCCACCCCAGGAGCTCCTTTTTACCGGAAGCAGAGGCCAAAGCAGTGTATAGCAGAGGCCCCGGAATCCGCTGCCCAGCCCCGCGACAGACAGGCTCCCCAATGGCAAGACGGCCAATGGGGACCACGCCAGTCATGAGCTGAGGAGAGAAGACGGGGACCCCCGAGCATCTACCAGGATCCTCCTTTCCCGGGACACGGGTATCCGCACATGGCAAACACGCGGGCGAGCGTTTAGGACCCTGCGAAGGTAACCGAGCCAGCGGAATCTTCACAGGGTGGTCCCCTTCACCGCATACAGGCGCTCACACCGAGGGGGTTCTTTAACGTACACAGGGTATGGCTCTCCCATACACGGGGCCATGGCTTAACGTCCCATCCGACGGATGGCGGCCTTTCCAAGTCATCAGTGTCCCCTACTGATCATGGGTAGGGTGGGGAATTTTGCGGAGATAAATCTCAGTGTTGACCCAGCTGGGACTTGAACCTGTCAACTACAAATTACGAGCCTGGCGCGCTACCGACTTTGCCACCCCCGCCCCTTTCGTGTGCAGGAGAGTCAAACCCTGCTTACTTTAAAGAACACGTTGGATTTCATTCATGGGAGGAAACCATCTATCTCCTAACAGCTATCCAGTGGGTCCCCTTCCCCCAACCTTCTCTGAACCCTTAAGATTGTTGTGACCTGTTTGTTGTTGTTGATTTTAGCCCATTATGTGCGAAAAAGTGTCCTCATTGGTAAAAACAACCCAACGCAACTCATAGTCTATTCATTAGTGGACTGTGAATGTCAATTGAGAAAACTATTCACAAAACTATTAATATTCATAAAATATCTAAGATAGCAAAAAAAAATCCATTGCTCGTTTTTAATATCTTATGGACATTTTGTGAATGTCGTGTTTGTGCGTGTATGAAGCTGTGTAATCTATGTATCAATAGCTCACATACTGTGCTATACTTCAACGTTATTTAAATGGACGACAATACTCAGAGATCTCCATAACTTTGAAAATAACCTTTTTTAAGAAAGAAATGTCACCAACGATAAATTGCAAATCTTATGATTTTTTTAAATATCGATTTTGAACACTATTGCCAAACCAGCTTACACACTGCTGATTACCGAAACTTGTCAAATGATTCCGAGTTGTCGGAGAAGACTTGAAACATTTGCGTAGACAGCATTCTTTCTTCTTTGTTAAAAAAGTTCTGTCAGCTTCCTTACATTATCTTTTACTTACTTCGCTTCTTTTGTCTCGCCTTCCCACAACCGTTAAACAAAAGGGAGTAATGTATTGGAAAATGTCTTTCGGACGTAGGCAGCACCGTTGTCTCGACCTCCTCATCAATTATCGCTCCGAAAACCAGTCAACGAGATATGGAAAGCACACGATCTTCACACACATCGACACTCTTCCTATTTCAACTTGCAACAGAAAAAATTGAATCTGTTTATATCGCATAGTTCTTTTATATTGTTTTATTTCTGACAATCACCTTTTTTTTCACATAATGGGCTAAATGCCAGATCACAAGATCACCAAAGTTAGAGAGAAATTTTAGGAAGGCATTCACTGGATAGCTGTTAGGAGATACCTGGACGCTTCCTGACAAGGTCATGTAGCAAAAAGGAGGCATCAGAATTTGGCTGTCTTATACAGTGGGGCTACAGCTTACTGTACTATCTTAAGGTGATCCAGTGGTGAGAAATGTTGGAGCATGGCATAATGGACATTGTCCGGCCCGACAGCAGATGCATGAAAGGAATGCAGAGCAAGACGAAGCTCCTCCACTGTGAATGGGTTATTTTAAGACTCCAGGCCATTGCCGTGGAAGGACAGTGGAGAGCGTTCCTCCCTGCTCCTCTTCTGGACAAGAAACTCGGGGAAGAACGAAGACAAAGAAGAGATGGAGAAGAATGTCTCCCCCAGTGTGTCGGTAATTGCATTGGGATCAGCAATTGCCTATCCATTGTGCTCCATGATTGATAACGAGTGTAACGTGTAGTTCCCACCCATCATCTGGACTTTATCCCACATGAACTTAGAACTGGTCGTGCAGGTGATAGAAGACGTATATTTGATCCAAGATTCCCTCTGGCTCTGGCGTCGGACGAAACGCGCTTTCGCCATGGCGCGTTTGAACTTTTCGAGGTTGGGGGATGTCGGATATCTCTGAAATACCCCCCAAGCCTTGTTCTGACCCTTACGAGCTGTGGTACAATCTGAATTCCATCACGGTTTCGGAAAACGAGGAAAACCGTGTCGAAATTTGAGGAATTGTTGATGCAGCTGCATCTACAATACAGTCCGTTACCTCCGCTATTACAACATTGATTGGCTCCTGGCTGACATAGTGGTCATCGAGCTCAGAAGTAAGCTCGAAACAACCCCAGTCAGCCCGATCAAGCCTCCAACGTGAGACTCGTGAACGGCTGCAAGGCCCCTTTTGTGATATGGTGCACACCACGGGGAGGTTAACGCTATCATAAGGGTTGTCCTCGACCTCCCATGTAAAGAGTGAAAGGATCGAGGAGCAGATGGAAGGATCAATGGCAGTGAAAGTGCGGGTTTGGGAGTGAAAGTATGTACTGACACCGCTGTTCAACAGGGAGAGAGAAGGATCCGGGAGCCACTGCTCCAGGACCCCACCCCTCCTGTTGGTGTCAGCACTGCCCCATAATGTACTGTGTCCATTGAAGTCACCCATTACGAGGAAGGGGAACGGAAGCTGCCAGACGATATCATCAAGGTCATCCTGGAAGTTGGTTTTGGTTGTTTAGGGTTTTATGGTGCATTAGCATCTAAGGCTATAACGCGCGAAACGAATGTCCAAAATGTAAAAAAGTTTAAAGTCATGAAACCCTGAACCCGTTTTTAAAAATAAACTAAGAAGTCAACAACACAAGTGTAGAGCAATAAAATGACAAGCAGTAAAAAACAATAAAAAAATGTAGAAATATGTTGTAAAAATAAATAAAAGTAACCCAGGTAAGCAACCTGAGTTAATTATATATATATAATAAACAGTAGAGTAAAATTATAGACGAGTAAAATAACTTGTAAATTGTAAAAATTGAAATACAGCCTTAAAACAACAATGATTAGATAACAAATGTCCGACTGTAAGGGTCTCGGACATAAAATCTTGATAGTTAAAAAACATATGCCGTTCAAAGTTAAAACAGGGGAAAAGAAATTTAAATATGTTTGACAGATAAAATGGTGTCACAAAACTCGCATTTAGATTTGCCATCCGCCTGAAGAGGAAACGAATGAGTAACAAACGAATGACCTAAGTGGAGCCGAGCAAGTACAACTTCCTCCTTGCGATTCCTGCGGTAACCGTGGTTTGACGATAGGTTTGATCTCAAAGAGCTTGTTCGTATACTGTTCTGACCAAGATCTCTGCTACTCTGCCCGGAGATCGATAGCAAAACGTTGCCGGAAATCCAGATATGGAACCGGCAATGGAGAGTCGGACAGTGGCGTGGCTTGACCTGGCAGCAGAATCTGCAAAATCAATGCCCCTGATTCCGACATGACAGGGTACCCAACAGAAATAAATGGTGGTTGTGTCTGCCAGACAATGTAGTTAGAATTGGTGAGGCCAATGCCTCACCGAGATCAAAGCCTGTAGCAAGCTAAGCGAGTCAGTTCAAATCACACACCGATGATGATGCTTAGCCGCCACGTGGTCCAAGACGAGACTGATAGCGTGCAACTCTGCAGTGAAGATGGAACACTGCATTCGGATCTGGTCCGCAATGATTACATCACAGCAGACCATGGCTGATCCCACTGATGTGCCGGACTTCGAACCATCTCTGAAGACAGGCAAGAAGTCCATGTACTCAGCAGGATAGCTGGAAAAATGTTGCTGGTACACACAGTCGGATGTAAAGGCCTTCCCCATCGTGCACAGGGAAAAATCACAGGAAGGTGAAACTTTGAGCCACGGTGGAAGAGGTTAGGCTGTCGCCTGTGTGACGCTATTGAGACTGGTGTTGATGTGTCTGAGGTAGCCTCAGATTCGCAAACCAAAAGGACGAACTGTAGTCAGCCGATTTGTGCAAAGCATTTCCCACTTTGGACTTAAAACGCAGTCCCAAGTGCGATGGCCAGGCAGGGATCGCAATTTAGATGAATATTGTAGGGACAACTGCTGATGGTGAAGAAATAGGGTTGGTTGGTTGTTTTGGGTTTTATGGCGCATGGGCAACTAGACCATAATGCGCCAACCAAACGACAATATAAAAGATAAAAGACGTGCAACACGCAACTAAATTTAAAACAAATGAGCTAATTGTAAAAAGGTAAAACAACAAAGAACAAGTGTAAAAATACAAGGTAAAACAATAGAATACCAGGTGTAAGTGACCTGGGATATATATATACAATGTATAAGGTGGTAAAATCAAAATCCAGTAAAATATCCACGTCAAAAATATAAGTTAAATCAATCCCAGGTGTAAAAGACCTGGGCTATACAAAATATTAGGTAAAATCAAAATCTATTAAAATAACCACAATATTTTAAAAAGGAAAAAACTGAGGGTAAAAAGCTATGATCGTTTAAAAGATGTCCGAGTGTAAGAGGCTCGGATGCAAAATCATGAAAGGTAAAATACAATTTTCGTTCCTTATTAAAAGCTTCGCATTCGACTAAAATGTGTTTAATAGTTAAAATGGTGTAACAAAACTCACACTTAGGTTCGTCGTCCGCCCGAAGAAGAAACGAATGAATAATATATGAGTGACCTAAGCGGAGCCGAGCAAGTACAACTTCCTCCTTGCGATTCCTGCGGTAACAAGACTGCCATGGTTTGATGATAGGTTTGATCTCAGAGAGCTTGTTCGTAAGCTGTTCCGACCGAGATCTCTGCCACTGTGCCCGTAGCTCGGTGGTAAAACGTTGCCGGAAATCCAGATAGGGTTTGGTTTGGTTTGGTTGTTTGGGGTTTATTGGCGCAACAGCAACTAAGGCTATATTGCGCCAAACAAACGATAAAAAGGGATAAAAGTCACAGAACCCACAACCAAAGTTAAAACGAACACCACAAAACGACAAGTAAAAAGACTAAAAAGAAACAACAAGAGTAGAAGTTAACAATAAAAATGGGTGTATAGGACCTATGTAAAATTGCAAACAAGAGTAAAACTAGAAAATATAGTAAAAATCAGAGACGTGTAAAATAACCAGTAAAACGTAAAAAGGCAAAAACAGGAGTTAAAAACGATTCATCAGATAAAAGATGGCCGAGTGTAAGAGGCTCAGCCATAAAATTGTGGAAAGTAAAATACAATTTACGTTCAAGGTTAAAAGCTGCACATTGAATTAAAATATGTTTCACAGTTAAAACGGTGTCACAAAACTCGCACTTAGGTACTGCGTCCGCCTTAAGTAGAAAAGAGTGGGTTAAAAACGAGTGACCTAAGCGGAGCCGAGCAAGGACAACTTCCTCCTTACGATTCCTGCGGTAACAAGACTGCCATGGTTTGACGACAGGTTTGATCTCAAAGAGCTTGTTGGTATGATGTTCCGACCAAGATCTCTGCCACTGTGCCCGGAGCTCGGCGGAAAAACGCTGCCGGAAATCCAGATAGGGAATCGGCAACGGAGAGTCGGACAGGGGCGTGGCTGACCTGGCAGCAGAATCTGCCAAATCGTTGCCCCTGATTCCGACATGACCGGGCACCCAACAGAAGAGAATCGTGGTGGTGGCTGCCAGACGATGGAGCCGCTGGCGGATCTTGGAGAGAACAGGGTGAGGCCGATGCCTCACTGAGATCAAAGCCTGTAGCGAGCTAAGCGAGTCGGTGTAAAGCACACACCGACGATGATGCTTAGCTGCGATATGGTCCAAGGCAATGCTGATAGCATGCAACTCAGCAGTGAAGATGGAACACTGCTGTGGGATCTGGTCTGCAATGATTACATCACAGCAGACCATGGCTGATCCCACAGAAGTGACGGACTTCGAGCCATCTGTGAAAACAGGCAAGAAGTCCGGGTGCGCAGCACGATGGCTGGCAAAGAGTTGCCGGTACACACAGTCGGGTGTAAAGGCCTTCCCCGTCCTGCACAGGGAAAAATCGCAGGAAGGGGAAACAGCGAGCCAAGGTGGAAGTGGCTTAGCTGTCGACTGTGCGATGCTATCGAGACTGGTGTTGATGTCTCGCAGGTAACCTCGGACACGCAAACCGAAAGGACGAATGGCAGTCGGCCGATTCTGGTATAACATTTCCCACCTGGGACTGAAAACGCAGTCCCAAGTGGGATGGCCTGGCAGGGATCGCAATTTTGAAGCATACTGCAGGGACAACTGCTGACGGCGAATAGATAAAGATGGTTCATCGGTCTCAACGTAGAGACTCTGGACCGGTGAAGTGCGGAAGGCCCCCGTGCACACACGGAGGGCCTGATGATGGAGGGGGTCCAGCACCTTCACCACCGAATCCCGGGCGGAGTCATACACCTGGGATCCGTAGTCCAGTTTCGACCGGACAAGTGCACGGTAAAGGCGGAGCAAAGAACATCGGTCCGCCCCCCAAGAGAGGGAGGAGAGGACCTTGATGATGTTCAATGCCCGCGTGCACTTGGACCTGAGATGTCGAATATGTGGTAAAAAGGTCAATTTCCGGTCGAAGATGAGACCGAGAAACTTGGTTTCCGCCACAACTGGAATGATGTTACCCCCGAGCCGCAGCTCGGGGCCCAGATGAAGATTACGCTTGCGGCAAAAGTGCACACAAGCGGTCTTCTGTGGGGAGAACCGGAACCCATTGGCCGTCGCCCAAACCGAGAGATTGTTCAGGGCAGTTTGCAGTTGTCGTTCAATGACCCTCATGCTGGACGATGAGCAAAAGATGCTAAAGTCATCAACATAGAGGGCATTGCCTACAGTCGGAGGAAGTTGCCATGTAATGGAATTGATCTTGACAGCGAAAAGCGTAACACTCAGGATGCAGCCTTGAGGCACCCCCTGTTCTTGGGGGAAAGGCCGCGACAGAGTGTTGCCGACACGAACTCGAAAAATACGAGAAGATAAAAAGTTTGCAATGAAGATCGGCATGTGACCTCGCAAGCCGAAGCTGTGAAGGTCACGAAGAATGCCGAATCTCCATGCCGTGTCGTACGCTTTTTCGATGTCGAAGAAAATGGACACCAGGTGCTCTCTATGTAAAAAGGAATTCCTGATCGCCGATTCGAGGCGGATCAGATGGTCTAAGGTAGACCGGTGCCTGCGAAAGCCACACTGGGTGTTGGAAAGAAGGCCGTGATGTTCCAAATACCAGGCCAGCCTGGTATTTACCATCCTTTCCAACACCTTGCAGACGCAGCTCGTCAACGCAATTGGACGATAATTGAAAGGAATCTTGGGATCTTTGCCTGGCTTAGGGAAGGCCAAGACGATGGCCTCCCGCCAGGAGTCCGGAAACTGCTCCTCGATGAAAATACGGTTAAAGAGTCGGAGCAGTCGATCCTTACTCGATGGTGAGAGATGTTGGAGCATGGCATAATGGACATTGTCTGGCCCCACAGCAGATGCACGAGAAGTGTGCAGAGCACGGCGAAGCTCCTCCGCTGTGAATGGCCTGTTGTAAGACTCCAGGCCATTCGAATGGAAGGACAGCGGAGAGCGTTCGGCCCTGCTCTTCTGGGCCAGAAACTCGGGGGAGTAGGAGGACAGAGAAGAGATGGTGGAGAATGACTCCCCCAGTATGTCGGCAATTGCTCGAGGCTCAGCAATTGCCTGTCCATTGTGCTCCAGGATCGATAATGAGTGGGACGTGTATTTCCCACCCATCTTCCGGACCTTATCCCACACGACCTTAGAACTGGTCGTGCGGGTGACAGAAGATGTAAATTTCATCCAAGATTCCTTCTGGCTCTGGCGCCAGACGAAACGGGCTTTCGCCCTGGCGCGTTTGAATGCTTCGAGGTTGGGGGACGTCGGATATCTCCGAAACACCCCCCAAGCCTTGTTCTGAGCCTTACGAGCTGCGGTGCAGTCGGGATTCCACCACGGTTTTGGGAACCGTGGAAACCGAGTCGAGGTCTGAGGAATAGTAGAGGCAGCTGCATGGACGATGCAGTCCGTCAACTCCGCCACTGCAACATTGATGGGCTCCTGGCTGACAGAGTGCTCATCGAGCTCAGACAAGAGCTCGAAGCCACTCCAATCAGCCCGATCAAGCCTCCACCGGGAGACACGCGAAGGGCTGCAGGGCCCCCACGAGAGATGGTGCACACCACGGGGAGGTGATCGCTTCCATATGGATTGTCCTCGACCTCCCATGTAAAGAGTGGAAGGATCGAGGAGGAGCAGATGGTGAGGTCAATGGCAGTGAAAGAGCGGGTTGGGGAATGAAAGTAAGTACTGACACCGGTGTTCAACAGGGAGAGAGAAGGATCCAGAAGCCACTGCTCCAGGACCCGGCCCCTCCCGTTGGTGTCAGCACTGCCCCAAAGTGGACTGTGTCCGTTGAAGTCCCCCATGATGAGGAAGGGGGACGGCAGCTGCGAGACGAGGTCATCAAGGTCGTCCCGGAAAACGATGCTTCCGGGTGGGAGATAGACAGAACAGACAGTCAACGAAAATCCCACAAAGAGGCGGATGGCAACCGCCTCTAAGTCGGTGGTGAGGGGAATGACCTGAAATGGAGAATGGTTGCTCACGAGGATGGCAACACCCCCGTGAGCTGGACCATCTCCATCCCGGTCCCGGCGAACGAGAGAAAAGTGCCGGATAGTGGGATTGTTGGCTGTCTGCAAGAATGTCTCCTGAAGGCACACGCAAAGGGGTTGGTGTGCCCTCAGGAGGACCTTGATGTCATCAATATTCCTCTGGAGTCCACGACAGTTCCATTGAAGGAGTGTGGCCATCTCAGGTCTTAGAAGAAGTGGCGGACGACTTGCGATTTATTTTAACCGTCGCCAGCGACGGTTTTGGAAACTTAGGGCGGTCGGTGTCCATGTCCTCGGAGTCGTCCGAGCAACATGGATCAGAGACCGCCGAACGAGGAGGTAAAATTTTCTTTTTGGGCCCCGGCGGGGATCCCTTGGGTTTCGTAGGTCTTGCTGTCTGTGGGCGGGGTGGAGGGGGCCTTCCGGAGGTGGATGTGGAAGGCACAGACACAGGAATAGAAACAGGTGTCGATGTCGAGGTTGACACCAACGTCGGCTTCGCCTGCGTCAAGAGGTACTTGGCAGCAGGCGAGAAAGATTCAGCTGGTGGAACGCTGATGTCGGTCTGCACCGCCACGGAAGCCATCTTAACGATGGGCTTTCCGACAACCGCACCGGCATAGGAGACCTTGCCAGGTGGGGCAGGCAGTGCAGCGAGCTTTCTCGCCTCTGGATAGCTGATGTTATGAAGGGTCTTGAGGCGCTGTACCTCTTTCTCCTCCAGCCACTTCGGACAGTCGCGGGAGTACGCCGGATGTTCTCCACGGCAGTTTACACAGCATGCCTTTTCTGCTGTGCAGTCAGGTTCGAGATGATCCTGACTGCCACAACGAGCACAGGTGGGCTTGCCCCGGCATGCCGTGTGGGCATGGCCAAACCTCTGGCATTGAAAGCAACGCAGAGGGTTGGGTATAAAGGGCCGCACCTCGCAGTGTAAGTATCCTGCCTTGATGGAAGTAGGCAGGCGTGGTGTGTTGAAAGTTAGGATTAGTACCCTGGTGGGCTCTAACTTTCCATTACGGCGTGATGAAACCCGGTGGACTGCGATCACCCCCTGGGCAGAAAGCTCCGAGAGGATTTCTTCCTCAGAAACCTTGAGAAGGCCCCACTCGGAGATCACGCCCCGGGAGGAATTGAGCGTTTTGTGTGGAGTGACTTCGACAGCCACTCCACCAATCGCTGTAACCTTTAAGAGAAGCTCCGAATGCTTGGAGCACGCAGTCTCCACCTGCAAGTCACCAGATCTTAGGCGCTTGACAGATTTCGGCTCTCCCGCAAGACCTTGAATACCCTTATGTATAAAAAACGGGGACATGTCTCCAAGCACCTGATCACCCGTAGAGTGGATGATCAGGAACTTCGGAGATGGAGACACACACGAAGACGAAGGCAAAGACACAGAAGTTGGGGGTTCATGGCGAGCACTCTTCGCAGCATTGATCGGTGAATTATGAGTAGTTGTACTCATGGTTGTTTTTGGGGAATTCAGTGCCCGTTGTCCCCACCCACCATGGAGTCCAACAAGGGGACGTCCAGTTGGGCGCCAGGGCTGCCCGGGCACCATACCCACACAGCCAGTGAGCCAAGCCCTCACTACAAAACAAAAAGGAAAAGTAAAAGAGAAATGGTGGGAAACTCGTCGGAGTTCCCACAAAAGAAAAGAAGCAACAAAGAAATAAAGTGTGAGGCAAGAGCTGGCCTCACAAAAGAAAGAAAACTAGGAAATTAGTAAATGTGTGGGGAAACTCGCAAACCGTTGTCCGGACGGTGGACAAGGTTACTCACCGATCTGCATAGTTGACCCTAGCAGGACCAGCCCACCAGCTGATTGATCCTGAGGGGGCCGCCCCAGGACCTCCCGTTTACCTGAAGCAGAGGCCAAAGCAGTGTATAGCAGCGGCCCCGGAAATCGCTGCCCAGCCCCGCGACAGACAGGCTCCCCAATGGCAAAACGGCCAAAGGGGACCCCACCAGTCATGAGCTGGGGAGAGAAGACGGGGACCCCTGAGCAACTGCCAGGATCCTCTTTTCCAGGGACACGGGTCTCCGCGCACGGCAAACACGCGGGCGAGCGTTTAGGACCCTGTGAATGTAACCGAGCCTGCGGAACCTTCACAGGGTGGTCCCCTCACCACGGACAGGCTCTCACATCGAGGGGATCCAGATAGGGAACCGGCAATGGAGAGTCGGACAGGGGTGTGGCTGATCTGGCAGCAGAATCTGCTAAATCATTACCCCTGATTCTGACGTGACCGGGCACCCAACAGAAATGGATGGTGGTGGTGGCTGCCAGACGATGTAGCTGCTGGCGGATCTTAGTAAGAACAGGGTGAGGCCGATGCCTCACTGAGATCAAAGCCTGTAGCGAGCTATGCGAGTCAGTGTAAAGCACACACCGACGACGATGCTTAGTCGCCACGTGGTCCAAGTCGAGGCTGATAGCGTGCAACTCTGCTGTGAAGATGGAACACTGCAGTGGGATCTGGTCTGCAATGATTACATCACAGCAGACCATGGCTGATCCCACCGATGTGCCGGACTTCGAGCCATCTGTAAAGACAGGCAAGAAGTCCGGGTGCTCAGCACGATGGCTGGCAAAGAGTTGCCGGTACACACAGTCAGGTGTAAAGGCCTTCCCCGTCCTGCACAGGGAAAAATCGCAGGGGGAATAGCGAGCCATGGTGGAAGTGGCTCAGCTGTCGACTGTGCAACGCTATCGAGACTGGTGTTGATGTCTCTGAGGTAGCCTCGGACACGCAAACCAAAAGGACGAATGGCAGTCGGCCGATTTTTGTAAAGCATTTCCCACTTCGGACTGAAAACGCAGTCCCAAGTGGGATGGCCAGGCAGGGATCGCAATTTAGAAGCATATTGTAGGGACAACTGCTGACGGCGAAGAGATAAAGAAGGTTCGTTGGTCTCAACGTAAAGACTCTGGACCGGTGAAGTGTGGAAGGCTCCCGTGCAAACACGGAGGGCCTGATGATGGAGGGGGTCCATCACCTTCACTACTGAATCCCGGGCCGAGTGGTACAACTGGGATCCGTAGTCCAGTTTCGATCGGACAAGCTCACGGTACAGGCGGAGCAAAGAACATCGGTCCGCCCCCAAAGAAAGGGAGGAGAAGACCTTCACGATGTTCAATGCCCGCATGCACTTGAATTTGAGATGACGTATGTGTGGTAAAAAGGTCAATTTCCAATCGAATATGAGACCGAGAAACTTGGTCTCCGCCACAACTGGAATGATGTTACCCCCGAGCTGCAGCTCGGGAGCCAGATGAAGATTATGCTTGTGGCAAAAGTGCACACAAGAGGTCTTCTGTGGGGAGAACCGAAACCCTTTTGCCGTCGCCCAAACCGATAGATTGTTCAGGGCAATTTGCAGTTGTCTTTCAATGACCCTCATGCTGGACGAAGAGCAAAAGATGCTAAAGTCATCAACATAGAGGGCATTGCCTACTGATGGAGGAAGTTGTCTAGTAATTGAATTAATCTTGACAGCGAAAAGCGTAACACTCAGAACGCAGACTTGTGGCACCCCCTGTTCTTGGGGATACGGCCGCGAGAGAGTGTTACCGACACGGACACGAAAAGAGCATGTCGATAAGAAGTTGGAGATGAATATCGGCATGTGACCTCTTAAGCCGAAACTGTGGAGGTCACGAAGAATGCCGAATCTCCAAGCCGTGTCGTACGCTTTTTCGATGTCGAAGAAAATTGACATGAGGTGCTCTCTAGGTAAAAATCAGTTTCTGATAGCCGATTCGAGACGTATCAGATGGTCAAGAGTTGACCGTTGCCTGCGAAAATCACACTGGGTGTTGGAAAGAAGGTTGTGATGTTCTAAATACCAGAGGAGTCTGGCATTTACCATTCTTTCCAACACCTTGCACATGCAGCTCGTCAACGCGATGGGACGATAATTGGAAGGAATCTTGGGATCTTTGCCTGGCTTGGGGAAGGCCAAGACGATGGCCTCCCGCCAGGAGTCCGGAAACTGCTCCTCGAGAAAAATACGATTGGAGAGATGGAGCAGCCGATCCTTACTCGATGGTGAAAGATGTTGGAGCATGGCATAATGGACATTGTCTGGCCCGACAGCAGATGCACGAGAAGTGTGCAGAACAAAACGAAGCTCCTCCGCTGTGAATGGCCTGTTGTAAGGCTCCAGACCATTCGAGTGGAAAGACAGTGGAGAGCGCTGCGCCCTGCCCTTCTGGGCCAGAAACTCGGGGGAGTAGTTGGTTGGTTGTTTTGGGTTTAATGGCGCATTAGCATCTCAGGCTATAATGCGCCAAACAAATGTCAAAATAAATGCTAAAAATCATAAGGCCCACAACCAAATTTAAAAAGTACAATACACATACACAAAAAAGGTAAAACAATAAAAGGAAACATTGGTAACAAGAAACAAATGTATAAATATGTAATAAATGTAAAAAGAACCCAGGTGTAAGTGACCTGGGTTATACATGTGAATAAAACTATAGACGAGTAAAATATCCAGTATATTTTAAAAAGTCGAAAACAGTGTTAAAACAGCAATTATCTGATAAAAGATGTCCGAGTGTAAGGGGCTCGGACGGAAAATCGTGAAAGTTAAAAAACATTCTTCGTTCAAGGTTAAAACAAACACAGTCAATTAAAATATGCTTCACAGTTAAAACGGTGTCACAAAACTCGCACTTAGGTATTGCGTCCGCCTTAAGTAGAAAAGAGTGGGTTAAAAACGAGTGACCTAAGCGGAGCCGAGCAAGGACAACTTCCTCCTTACGATTCCTGCGGTAACAAGACTGCCATGGTTTGACGATAGGTTTGATCTCAAAGAGCTTGTTGGTAAGCTGTTCTGACCAAGATCTCTGCCACTGTGCCCGGAGCTCGATGGTGAAACGCTGCCGGAAATCCACATATGGAACCGGCAACGGAGAGTCGGACAGGGGCGTTGCTGACCTGGCAGCAGAATCTGCCAAATCATTGCCCCTGATTCCGACATGACCGGGCACCCAACAGAAGAGAATCGTGGTGGTGGCTGCCAGACGATGGAGCTGCTGGCGGATCTTGGAGAGAACAGGGTGAGGCCGATGCCTCACCGAGATCAAAGCCTGTAGCGAGCTAAGCGAGTCGGTGTAAAGCACACACCGACGATGATGCTTAGCTGCTATATGGTCCAAGGCAATGCTGATAGCATGCAACTCAGCAGTGAAGATGGAACACTGCTGTGGGATCTGGTCTGCAATGATTACATCACAGCAGACCATGGCTGATCCCACTGAAGTGCCGGACTTCGAGCCATCTGTGAAGACAGGCAAGAAGTCCGGGTGCTCAGCACGATGGCTGGCAAAGAGTTGCCGGTACACACAGTCAGGTGTAAAGGCCTTCCCCGTCCTGCACAGGGAAAAATCGCAGGAAGGGGAAACAGCGAGCCAAGGTGGAAGTGGCTCAGCTGTCGACTGTGCGATGCTATCGAGACTGGTGTTGATGTCTCTGAGGTAGCCTCGGACACGCAAACCGAAAGGACGAATGGCAGTCGGCCGATTCTGGTATAACATTTCCCACCTGGGACTGAAAACGCAGTCCCAAGTGGGATGGCCTGGCAGGGATCGCAATTTTGATGCATACTGTAGGGACAACTGCTGACGGCGAATAGATAAAGATGGTTCATCGGTCTCAACGTAGAGACTCTGGACCGGTGAAGTGCGGAAGGCCCCCGTGCACACACGGAGGGCCTGATGATGGAGTGGGTCCAGCACCTTCACCACCGAATCCCGGGCAGAGTCATACACCTGGGATCCGTAGTCCAGTTTCGACCGGACAAGTGCACGGTACAGGCGGAGCAAAGAACATCGGTCCGCCCCCCAAGAGAGGGAGGAGAGGACCTTGATGATGTTCAATGCCCGCGTGCACTTGGACCTGAGATGTCGAATATGTGGAAAAAAGGTCAATTTCCGGTCGAAGATGAGACCGAGAAACTTGGTCTCCGCCACAACTGGAATGATGTTACCCCCGAGCCGCAGCTCGGGGTCCAGATGAAGATTACGCTTGCGGCAAAAGTGCACGCAAGCGGTCTTCTGTGGGGAGAACCGAAACCCATTGGCCGTCGCCCAAACCGAGAGATTGTTCAGGGCAGTTTGCAGTTGTCGTTCAATGACCCTCATGCTGGACGATGAGCAAAAGATGCTAAAGTCATCAACATAGAGGGCATTTCCTACAGTCGGAGGAAGTTGCCGAGTAATGGAATTTATCTTGACAGCGAAAAGCGTAACACTCAGGATGCAGCCTTGTGGCACCCCCTGTTCTTGGGGGAAAGGCCGCGACAGAGTGTTGCCGACACGGACTCGAAAAATACGAGAAGATAAAAAGTTCGCAATGAAGATCGGCATGTGACCTCGCAAGCCGAAGCTGTGAAGGTCACGAAGAATGCCGAATCTCCATGCCGTGTCGTACGCTTTTTCGATGTCGAAGAAAACTGACACCAGGTGCTCTCGTCTTAAAAAAGAATTCCTGATCGCCGATTCGAGGCGGATCAGGTGGTCTAAAGTAGACCGGTGCCTGCGAAAGCCACACTGGGTGTTGGAAAGAAGGCCGTGATGTTCCAAATACCAGGCCAGCCTGGTATTTACCATCCTTTCCAACACCTTGCAGACGCAGCTCGTCAATGCAATAGGACGATAATTGGAAGGAATCTTGGGATCTTTGCCTGGCTTAGGGAAGGCCAAGACGATGGCCTCCCGCCAGGAGTCCGGAAACTGCTCCTCGATGAAAATACGGTTGAAGATTCGGAGCAGTCGATCCTTACTCGATGGTGAGAGATGTTGGAGCATGGCATAATGGACATTGTCTGGCCCCACAGCAGATGCATGAGAAGTGTGCAGAGCACGGCGAAGCTCCTCCGCTGTGAATGGCCTGTTGTAAGACTCCAGGCCATTCGAATGGAAGGACAGCGGAGAGCGTTCAGCCCTGCTCTTCTGGGCCAGAAACTCGGGGGAGTAGGAGGACAGAGAAGAGATGGTGGAGAATGACTCCCCCAGTATGTCGGCAATTGCTCGAGGCTCAGCAATTGCCTGTCCATTGTGCTCCAGGATCGATAATGAGTGGGACGTGTACTTCCCACCCATCTTCCGGACCTTATCCCACACGACCTTAGAACTGGTCGTGCGTGTGATGGAAGATGTATATTTCTTCCAAGATTCCTTCTGGCTCTGGCGCCGGACGAAACGGGCTTTCGCCCTGGCGCGTTTGAATGCTTCGAGGTTGGGGGACGTCGGATATCTCCGAAACACCCCCCAAGCCTTGTTCTGAGCCTTACGAGCTGCGGTGCAGTCGGGATTCCACCACGGTTTTGGGAACTGTGGAAACCGAGTCGAGGTCTGAGGAATAGTAGAGGCAGCTGCATGGACGATGCAGTCCGTCAACTCCGCCACTGCGACATTGATGGGCTCCTTGCTGACAGAGTGATCATCCAGCTCAGACAAGAGCTCGAAGCCACTCCAATCAGCCCGATCAAGCCTCCACCGGGAGACACGTGAAGGGCTGCAGGGCCCCCCACGAGAGATGGTGCACACCACGGGGAGGTGATCGCTTCCATATGGATTGTCCTCGACCTCCCATGTAAAGAGTGGAAGGATCGAGGAGGAGCAGATGGTGAGGTCAATGGCAGTGAAAGAGCGGGTTGGGGAATGAAAGTAAGTACTGACACCGGTGTTCAACAGGGAGAGAGACGGATCCAGGAGCCACTGCTCCAGGACCCGGCCCCTCCCGTTGGTGTCAGCACTGCCCCAAAGTGGACTGTGTCCGTTGAAGTCCCCCATGATGAGGAAGGGGGACGGCAGCTGCGAGACGAGGTCATCAAGGTCGTCCCGGAAAACGATGCTTCCGGGTGGGAGATAGACAGAACAGACAGTCAACGAAAATCCCACAAAGAGGCGGATGGCTACCGCCTCTAAGTTCGTGGTAAGAGGTATGACCTGGAATGGAGAATGGTTGCTCACGAGGACGGCAACACCTCCGTGGGCTGGACCATCTCCATCCCGGTCCCGGCGAACGACAGAAAAGTGCCGGATAGTGGGATTGTTGGCCGTCTGTAAGAATGTCTCCTGAAGGCACACGCAGAGGGGTACGTGTGCCCTCATGAGGACCTTGATGTCGTCAATATTCCTCTGGAATCCACGACAGTTCCATTGAAGGAGTGTGGCCATCTCAGGTCTTGGAAGAATTGGCGGACGACTTACGATTTATTTTAACCGTCGCCAGCGACGGTTTTGGAAAATTGGGGCGGTCGGTGTCCATGTCCTCGGAGTCGTCCGAGCAACACGGATCAGAGACCGCCGAACGAGGAGGTAAAATCTTCTTTTTGGGCCCCGGCGGGGGCCCCTTAGGTTTTGTAGGTCTTGCTGTCTGTGGGCGGGGTGGAGGGGGCCTTCCGGAGGTGGAAGTGGAAGGCACAGACACAGGAATAGAAACCGGTGTCGATGTCGAGATTGACACCGACGTCGGCTTCGCCTGCGTCAAGAGGTACTTAGCAGCAGGCGAGAAAGATTCAGCTGGTGGAACGCTGATGTCGGTCTGCACCGCCACAGAAGCCATCTTAACGATGGGCTTTCCGGCAACCGCACCGGCATAGGAGACCTTGCCAGGTGGGGCAGGCGGTGCAGCGAGCTTTCTCGCCTCTGGATAGCTGATGTTATGTAGGGTCTTGAGGCGCTGTACCTCTTTCTCCTCCAGCCACTTCGGACAGTCGCGGGAGTACGCCGGATGTTCACCACGGCAGTTTACACAGCATGCCTTTTCTGCTGTGCAGTCAGGTTCGAGATGATCCTGACTGCCACAACGAGCACAGGTGGGCTTGCCCCGGCATGCGGTGCGGGCATGACCAAACCTCTGGCATTGAAAGCAACGCAGAGGGTTGGGGATAAATGGCCGCACCTCGCAGTGTAAGTAGCCTGCCTTGATGGAAGTAGGCAGGTGTGGTGTGTTGAAAGTTAGAATAAGTACCCTGGTGGGCTCTAACTTTCCATTACGGCGTGAAGAAACCCGGTGGACTGCTATCACTCCCTGGGCCGAAAGCTCCGAGAGGATTTCCTCCTCAGAAACCTTGAGGAGGCCCCACTCGGAGATCACGCCCCGGGAGGAATTGAGCGTCTTGTGTGGAGTGACTTCGACTGCCACTCCACCAATCGCTGTAACCTTTAATAGAAGCTCCGAATGCTTGGAGCACGCAGTCTCCACCTGCAAGTCACCAGATCTTAGGCGCTTGACAGATTTCGGTTCTCCCGCAAGACCTTGAATACCCTTGTGTATAAAAAACGGGGACATGTCCCCAAGAACCTGATCACCCGTAGAGTGGATGATCAGGAACTTCGGAGACGGAGACACACACGAAGACGAAGGCAAAGACAGAGAATTTGGGGGTTCATGGCGAGCCCTCTTTGCGGCATTGATCGGAGTTTTATGAGTTGGAGAACTCATGTTTGTTTTTAAGAAATTCAGTGCCCGTTGTCCCCACCCACCATGGAGTCCAACAAGGGGACGCCCAGTTGGGCGCCAGGGCTGCCCGGGCACCATACCCACACAGCCAGTGAGCCAAGCCCTCACTACAAAACAAAAAGGAAAAGTAAAAGAGAAATGGTGGGAAACTCGTCGGAGTTCCCACAAAAGAAAAGAAGCAACAAAGCAATAAAGTGTGAGGCAAGAGCTGGCCTCACAAAAGAAAGAAAACTACAAAACTAGTAAATGTGTGGGGAAACTCGCAAACCGTTGTCCGGACGGTGGACAAGGTTACTCACTGAACAGCATAGTTGACCCTAGCAGGACCAGCCCACCAGCCGATTGATCCTGAGGGGGCCGCCCCAGGACCTCCCGTTTACCTGAAGCAGAGGCCAAAGCAGTGTATAGCAGCGGCCCCGGAAGTCGCTGCCCAGCCCCGCGACAGACAGGCTCCCCAATGGCAAAACGGCCAAAGGGGACCCCACCAGTCATGAGCTGGGGAGAGAAGACGGGGACCCCTGAGCAACTGCCAGGATCCTCTTTTCCAGGGACACGGGTCTCCGCGCACGGCAAACACGCGGGCGAGCGTTTAGGACCCTGTGAAGGTAACCGAGCCTGCGGAACCTTCACAGGGTGGTCCCCTCACCACGGACAGGCTCTCGCATCGAGGGGCTCGGGGGAGTAAGAAGAAGACGAAGAGATGGAGGAGAACGACTCCCCAGAGTGTCAGCAATTGCTTTGGGATCAGCAATTGCCTGTCCATTGTGCTCCAGGATTGATAACGAGTGGGACGTGTAGTTCCCATTCATCTTCTGGACTTTATCCCACACGACCTTAGAACTAGTCGTGCGAGTGATGGAAGACGTATACTTGATCCAAGATTCCTTCTGGCTCTGGCGTCGGACAAAACGAGCTTTCGCCCTGGCGCGTTTGAAATTTTCAAGGTTGGGTGACGTCGGATATCTCCGAAACACCCCCCAAGCCTTGTTCTGAGCCTTACGAGCTGCGGTGCAATCTGGATTCCACCACGGTTTTGGAAAGCGAGGAAACCGTGTAGAAGTTTGAGGAATTGTTGATGCAGCTGCATCTATGATACAGTCCGTTAACTCCGCTACTGCCACATTGATGGGCTCCTGGCTGACAGAATGGACATCAAGCTCAGAGAGCAGCTCGAAACCACCCCAGTCAGCCCGATTCAGCCTCCACCGTGAGACGCGTGAAGGGCTGCAAGGTCCCCCACGGGAGATGGTGCACACCACGGGGAGGTGATCGCTTCCATACGGGTTGTCCTCAACCTCCCATGTAAAGAGTGGAAGGATCGAGGAAGAGCAGATGGTGAGGTCAATGGCAGTGAAAGTGCGGGTTGGGGAGTGAAAGTAAGTACTGACACCAGTGTTGAATAGGGAGATAGAAGGATCTGGGAGCCACTGCTCCAGGACCCCACCCCTCCTGTTGGTGTCAGCACTGCCCCATAATGTACTGTGTCCGTTGAAGTCACCCATTATGAGGAAGGGGGACGGCAGCTGTGAGACGAGATCATCAAGGTCTTCCTGGAAGACGATACTACCAGGTGGGAGAAATACAGAGCAGACAATCAGTGAGAACCCCACGAAGGGGCAGATGGCAACCGCCTATAAGTTGGTGGTGAGGGGTACGACCTGGAATGGAGAATGGTTGCTCACGAGGATGGCGCCACCCCCGAGAGCTGGACCATCTCCATCCCGGTCCCAGCGAACTAGAGAAAAGTGTCGGATCGTGGGATCTGTGACTGTCTGCAAGTATGTCTCCAGCAGGCACACAAAGATGGGCTGGTGTGCCTGAAGGAGGGCCTTGATGTCGTCAAGATTCCTCTGGAATCCACGACAATTCCATTGTAGGAGTGTGGCCATCTCAGGACTTAGAAGAGTGGGCGGACGACGTGTTTCTATTCAACTTAACCGCCGCAGAGGACGGTTTAATGAATAGGGGGTGGTCGGTATCCATGTCCTCGGAATCGTCTGAGGGGCATGGATCGGTGACCGCCGTTTTTGTGGTGCTTGATTTTCATTTTTGGCCCGGGTGGGGGCTCCTTCGGTTTGGAATATCTTGCTGTCTGAAGATAGGGAGAAGCAGGCTTTCTGGTGGAGGTGGAAGGCTGAGTTGCAGGAATGGAAACTGGGGTTGATGTCGAAGTCGACACCACCCTCGGTTTCGCCTGCATAAAGAGGTGCTTAGCCGCAGGTGAGAAAGATTCAGTAGGTTTTACACTGATGTCAATCTGCACCGCAACCGAAATCATTGGAATGATGGGCTTCCCAATGACTGCACTCGCATAGGATACCTTGCCAGGTGGGGCGGGCCATGTGGCGAGCTTTCTTGCCTCAGCGTAAGAGATGTTGTTTATGACTTCTAGACGTTGAACCTCCTTTTCCTCCTTCCACTTCGGATAGTCATGGGAGTATGCCGGATGTTCGCCACTACTGTTGACACAGCTTGCCTTTTCTGCTGTGCAGTCAGGATCCAGATGATCCTTACTGCCACTTCGCACCAGCCGATTGCTCCTGGGGAGGTCACCCCAGGAGCCCTCATTTACCAGAAGCAGAGGCCAAAGCAGTGTAGAGCAGAGGCCCTGGAACCTGCTGCCAAGCAACGCAACACAAAGGCTCCACAATGGCAAGGCAGCAAAAGTGGACCCTGCCAGTCATCAGCTAAGGATAGAAGATGGAGACCCCCCGAGCAACTACAAGGATTCTCTTTTCCCTGGACACAGGTCTCTGCATAAGGCAAACACGTTGGCGAGCGTTCAGGACCCTATGAAGGCAACCAAGCCAGCGAAACCTTCATAGGGTGGTCCCCTTACCAGGTACAGGAGCTCACACCGAGGGGTCAACAATAATAAAGGATTTATAGGACCCATTTAAAATCACAAACAAAGGTAAAATCTAGGAAATGTAGTGAAAATCAGATGCGCGTAAAATAACCAGTAAAACGAAAAAATTCGAAAATAGGAGTTAAAAGCGATTCATTCGAAAATAGATGGCTGAGTGTAAGAGGCTTGGCCATAAAACTGTGGAAAGTAAAATACATTCTACGTTCAAGGTTAAAAGCTGGACAATGAAATAAAATATGCTTAATGGTTAAAATGGTGTCACAAAACTCGCACTTAGGTTCGTTGTCCGCCTTAAGAAGAAATTAATTCTGTTCGGTTCCCCTGATCCCGACGTGACTGGGCACCCAACAGAATTGGATGGTGGTTGTGGCTGCCAGACGAGGATTTTGGAGAGAACAGGGTGTGAGGCTAATGCTTTACCGAAATTCAAAGCCTGTAGTTAGCTAAGCGAGTCAGTGTAAAGCACACACTGACGATAATGCTTAGTTGCTATGTAGTCCAAGGCAAGGCTGATAGCATGCAACTCTGCAGTGAAGATGGAACACTGCTGTAGGATCTGGTCTGCAATGATTACATCACAGCAGACAATGGCTGATCCCACAGATATACCGGACATCGAGCCATCTGTGAAGACAGGCAAGAAGTCCGGATGCTAAGCACGATGGCTGACAAAGAGTTGCCGATATTGGTGTAAAGGCCTTCCCCGTCCCTATTGGGTGTAAAGGCCTTCCCCGTCCTGGGGTAGGGGAATAATATGACAAATAATACATTAACAGGGTGTGTCCCGTAATTTTTTAATGGTAATGTAACTATAATTTTTAGATTATTCAATGCGTCCCCAAGTTTCACCTCTTCCAAAAGTGAAGTATTTTTAGAAGATAGCCACTTTCTATGCTTAAGCTCTAGCAGGCTCTTATCCCCCCCCCGGCATCTACTACCTACCCTGGGACTGCAGCTCAATGTAGTCTCCACAGTCATGATCGGACGATGCCTATCGGGGAGGGGTGGGGGTGGCTCAGTCGGTAGCGCGCCAGGCTCGTAATCTGTAGTTCCCAGGTTCGAGTCCCAGCTGGATCAGCGTTGAGATTTATCTCCGCAAAATTCCCCGCCCTGCCCACGGTCAGTAGGGGACACCGATGGGCTTGGAAATGCCGCCGTCCGTCGGATGGGACGTTAAGACGTGGCCCTGTGTGCGGGAGAGCCATACCCTGTGCACGTTAAAGAACACGCTGCATGGGCTTGACGGGAGGCTATGATCTGTCTCCCAACAGCTATTCCAGTGGGTCCCCTCCCCCAACCTTCTCTGAGCCTTCGGGGTCCATGAGACCTGGCCATTTAGCCCATGGTGTGCAAAAGAGTGCCGCTCAGGGGTAAAACAAACCAACCCAACCTGTCGGGGATTACCTCGACTTCTGCCGGCCTCCACGTGACTGCTCGGCCCAAGGACGCCCTTGCAATTTCCGATATGCCACAACTTGCGGAGCGTTGCCAACGTCCGTCCCTCATCTCAGTTTGGCGTGGTTCGATGTTCGGGGCCGCACCAATCCACGTAGAGACTGATTTTGCGAACGCTTTTACCCCACCTTTTACATTTTACTATACTTCGTATCTTTCCAAAATTAAAATTCATTACATCAATAATAATAATAAATATTTCTAAAACTTAAACATATTCTCATGATTGACAATTCTAACAATAAACACATAACAAATTCAAACATTGCCTGGATTTCAATTAAGATTTTATATCAATTTTTTTTCTATTCCCCATCTTCCTTATTTTATCTCTCACTATTTCCATCCCCCCTTTCTCTCCTCTTCTTCTACTTATTATTTTTCTTCATTATTATCTTATGATTTTATTCTGCCTCATTTCTATTCCCTCACCTATTCCCCCCCCCCCCAATTTCTCTTTTCGTTTTTCCCTCCTTCTTTATTTTTTTATTATTCTCATTTTTTTATTACGGGGGTAGGGGAGGTTCAGTCGGTAGCATGCCAGTCTCGTAATCTACAATTCTCTACGCTCCAACTGGGCAAGAGTAGAGATTTAGAGATTTCTCTCTGCAAAACCTACAGTGAATAGGAGTCACTCTTGGGCTTGAAAAGGCCGTCGGCTGTCGGATGGGACGTTAAGCCGTGGTCCAATGTGTGGGACACCCCCACCCACGCACGTTAAAGAACACGCTGAATGGCCTTGACTGGAAGCTGACACCCTTTTCACAAGAGCTGTCCAGTGGGTCCCCTCTCCCAACCATCCATGAAATCACGAGAGCTTCGAATTTGGACATCTGTCCCAAATATCTGATATTTAAGTAGCAAATATCATGATTTTAAAAATAATATAGCTCGAATTTACCCCTTAAAAAATAGAAGACTTTCTGCACAGTTCATGTACAGAGTTGCAATAAAAATTATACCATAATACTACCTAACCATATTGGCAATAAATCATTGGACGGTTCAAAATTAGAAAGTTCCAAAATTAGAGATATGAATGAACTGACAGATTTCGATAATATTATAGTAATGTAGACGTAGGTATTCTCTCCACTGTTTCGCAGCCTTAATGCCAGTGTTTTGTTAGGCCTCAACCAGCACACAAAGGTGGCTTTTGGTGCCATCCATGAAATGTAGTACTGTCCTGTATAGTGGAACATCGGATGGCATCATTCAATCATACTCAAGCACCTGTGGCACTGCTGCGTAATAGCCGACATCGTATTTCTTCCCTTTATATACTTCACATTGCGGGTGACGTTGTCCCTGTGATATGCATACAGCGCATTGTGTGTACTCCACTCGACGTCGGTGTTTTCATTATTTTGATAAACCCTTGTAGTTAAGATGGTTTAGCTTAGTTAAGATAAGAGAAAAATATGACTTAACAATAACAGTTAATTAGTATAGCAGAGCAAATATACTTCAGAGCTCCAACTACTTAAAACAAATATGACCTTAAAGTAGCACTTAGAACAATACAGCAATTACAGCTTCTTAAAGCAGCATCTAGTGAAGTCAACAGCTAATGGTATCTTTATGAGATATTCTCATAAATGTACCAACAGAGCAGATAAAGCACACACGACATTTCATAACTGCACTTAATTGAAACAACGGCGACAACGTAACCCAACTCAAAGTTACTCCTGTTAAAGACAACGGAACAAAAGGCTAAGACAACAGAACAAAATGGTAAGAGAACAAAACAAAAAGGTTAGACAATAAAATAAAAAGGTAAGACAATAAAATAAAAAGATAAGACAATAGAACAAAATGATAAGACAATATAACAAAAAGGTAAGACAATAAAACAAAAAGGTAAGACAACAGAACACATATGATATTCAATACTTGTGACAACAGAATAAATACTTTTGAAATTCACAGACTTGATCAAAGTGCAACTACGAAGAATGTCCCCTATTATAAATAACCCTTCGCAATCTATTCCACCAGCTATTTTTATGATTATCGATTAGGCAGCCAGTTAGCCTGCTCTGAGTGGATGGTGCAGTTTGCTTGGGATGATCGTTCTTGTATCTAAAGATTCGCATCATCGGTTGCAGGATGATTGCACGCTCTTCTTCTACACCCCTCGCCTCAAATGGGATCTATCATCCCCGTCAGCATCCAACAAGAAGGTGAATGATTCAATCAGCAGTTGGTTGCACCAGGTCGAGTTCGGTTAATGAACGAGATGGCCTCCAACTCTTGCTGTTATAACACGGAGAAAATTATTTCCAGACTTCATTTCTAAACAACAGAAACGAAATATCACTTTCGAGTTTCGACTCTTTGTTTAATATGTGCATTATACAAACAGATAGTAGGATCTAATCCGTAATTTTAATATTTAGCATTTTACAGGAAAATAGGACTAAATAAATTAAAATCGCATTCAAATCTCACTAAATTTCTATTTCCAACAATATTCATTTGAGATATGGATTCTTGAATATTTGACAGCAGAAAAGTCAGTCCTAAGAATCTTGAGCAAAACTGACAATTATTGAAAGAATTTCACTGATTTCCATAAATTAAGGAAAATTTATATGTTAGGTCAATGGGAAGCTAACGTCAAAGCTCTATAACTTCTAAAATATTTTTTTGTTTTGAAAAATGTGATTGCAGATAAAGATCTCAATCAAATATATAAATATCTCGATTTTCAACAATATTCATTCAGTATTAATGAGTTGTGGAAGTTTGAATATTTCAACAACAGCAATGCCAGTCTTAAGAAATTTATAATATAACTGAAGAATAGTGAAATAATTCTATACAAAAGTTCTAAAAAAAGCTTTTTTTTATTAAACACTTGATACAATTCTTATTACTAAGTTTTAATTAACTTCTGAAGTCAATTTTTTTGTGGCTGGCATTGTTATCGCTAAATATTCAAACTTCCAAAACTCATTAAATACTGAACAATATTGTTGAATATCGAGATATTTATTTATTTGATTGAGATCTTTATCTGCTATCACATTTTTCAAAACAAAAAAAGCGTAGTAAATAATCACAGGATAAGTCCTGTAGACATGGAACTCATGAAATGATGAACTGAAAAAAATTTGGTTTTGCCATGAGTGGGATTCGAACCCACGTCTCCAGGTAACATGCCTGTTATGCTAACCACTACACCATCAATGGCAAACCTTTTCTCAGCTTATGTGACCTTATAAACCTTCCGGATTTTATTTTTTGATTTGCACTAGTGGCGCTATCTATCCAGGAACTGGACAACTCTGTTGCCTCATCAGAGATGGAATTAATATTTGTCACTCACGCTCAGGACGTTAAATCAATAAATCAGTAGTAACTAATCACAGGATAAATCCTGTAGACATGGAACTCATGAAATGATGACCTGAAAAAAATTTGGTTTAGCCATGAGTGGGATTCGAACCCACGTCTCCAGGTAACATGCCTGTTATGCTAACCACTACTAGTCCTACAATATAGATACACCTCATATTTTTCATTCTAATATTATTACTGGTGGACTCTGTGCTAAATTTTATACTAATGTTTATCTATAAATATATTTTATTTAGGAGAAAAATTATTTGTATTAATTAGCATTATTATATTTGATAATAAAAACAAATAATTTTCTTTGTAAATAAGATATATTTGTAGATAAACATAAGCATAAGAATCAGCCCAAGATATAACCAGTAGTAATATAAGAATTAAAAATATGAGATATATCTATATGGTAGAACTATTTAAATGACGTCATATATTTGATCCATTGGGCTGTGTTATAGGGGGTGTTGGTCCTATTTTTCCTGTAAAGTGATTATTGTAGAGATTACGGATCCCTCCATTGAATTAACATAGCAAAGGTTCCATTTTTCTGCCCATTACCTTTAGACACAATATAAACTCGTCTAAATCGCACGGCCGAATACACTTCCTTTTAATTACGTGCAAATTGTGTTATAAGAGACTTCTCTTTACAGATGTTTGATGCAATAATTTTCTACTGTTGCGCGTTGGGTTGGGTTGTTTTACCTTTGAGCGGCACTTTTTTGCACACCATGGGCTAAATGGCCAGGTCACATGGACCCCGAAGGCTCAGAGATGGTTGGGGGAGGGGACCCACTAGAACAGCTGTTGGGAGACAGATGGTAGCTTCCCGTCAAGGCCATCCAGCGTGTTCTTTAACATGCACAGGGTATGGCTCTCCCGCACACGGGTCCACGGCTTAACGTCCCATCCGACGAACGGCGGCCTTTCCAAGCCCATCGGTGTCCCCTACTGACCGTGGGCAGGGCGGGGAATTTTGCGGAGATAAATCTCAACGCTGACCCAGCTGGGACTCGAACCTGGGAACTACAGATTACGAGCCTGGCGCGCTACCGACTGAGCCACCCCCGCCCCCTTAAAAACGACACATACATCCATGCCTTACCCGGGGCTCGAACCCAGGTCCCTTAGATCACTAGCCAAGCGTGCTAACCACTCGGCCATGGGACAGCTACTATTGCGCAGCTACGATTTTGGCTTGGTTTCTTAATAATTTCCTATTGTTAAGTAACTATAGACGAAAGTTATTTCTTTGCGTTGATGACATTCTGCACTAGGGCAGGGTGCCTCAGTCTGCAGCAGTGTAGGAGGTGCCTCAGGCTTGTAATCTACAGTTCCGAGGTTCGAGTCCGAGCTGGGCCAGCTTTGAGATTTATCTCCGCAAAATTCTCGCCCCGCCCACTGTCAGTAGGGGGCACCGATGGACTCGGAAAGTCCGCCGTCCGTCAGATGGGACGTTAAGCCGTGACTCCGTGTGCAGGAGAGCCATACTCTGTGCACGTTATTATTTTTTATTTATTTGCAACATATAGGACATAGAAGAATCCTAGAAGCTACTCCTAGCTTTTCCAGGCCTTCCATACAAAGACGTGCCCTACTAAGACCGAAGTCACTGCTGACAACTGCCTCAGTTAGTGCTAACACAACACAGAAAGAACACACTAGATAACCTCGACTGGAGGCTACCATCTGTCTCCTAACAGCTGTCCACGGGATCCCCTCCTCCAATCTTTTCTGAGCCTTCGTGGTCTTTGTGACCTTGACATTTAGTCTATTGTGTCTAAAATAAAAGTGCCGCTCAGAGGTAAAACAACCCAACCACTGTTTAATGCAATCTCCCATACACACAACTACTAAATTATTGAAAGAACCTCAGGCTTGTAATCTGTAGTTCCCAGTTTCGAGTCCCAGTTGGGTCAGCGTTGAAATTTATCTCCGTAAAATTCCCCGCCCTGCCCACGGTCAGTAGGAGACACCGCTGGGCTTGGAAAGGCCGCCGTCCGTCGGATAGGACGTTAAGCCGTGGCCTCGTGTGCGGGAGAGCCGTACCCTGTGCACAGTAAAGAACACGCAGGATGGCCTTGACGGGAGGCTACCATCTGTCTCCCAACAGCTGTACCAGTGAGTCCCCTCCCCCAACCTTCTTTGAGCTTTCGGGGTCCATGTGTCCTGGCCATTTAGCCCATGCTGTGCAAAAAAGTGCCGCTCAGAGGTAAAACAACCCAACCCAAATTGAAAGAACCTATACTGCCATCATATAACATTTATTCTGCTTCAGTGATTTTTAAGTCATTTTATCCCTAAACACAGCTTTTTTCCAAACAAAATTCTTCGAAGCTGACTTATTTTTAACATATTTTTCTCCTAACAAATTTTTTCCAGGCGATAAACTTGAACGCTATCCAACGAACCAATAAAAAGAATCAACTCAACTTGTTCATATTCCTTCGTCCTAGCTCTTAATGATGAACAATAACCCGTTTCCCGGCCTCCTTCCAGAGACGATCATCAGAAGCAGGCTTGGAAATTCTGAACTTTTGAATGACTCATTTTTAGAGACCAATTTGTTCCCTGAAAAAGATTACTTCACGTCGTTATAAGTTAATGTGTAAGTTGGAGGAAGTTGACGAAATATATTCTGACAAACTTCTGAATTTGCAGTTTTTTTGCTGCGTTGAGTCAATATCAAATCTCCAGGCACGACGTTCAACTGGGCGCAAAGTCGCTGATGAATATCAACAGGTGCTAAATGCATATAACAAAATTAAATATCTTGATATAATTTGCTTTCTGCTACAAAATTTTTGTGATATCGGTTTCTGACGTCAGTTATGACACTTTACGGTTGAATTTAACGAAACCCTAAACCCAGTTGATTTGTGTTACGGTTGCGGATTTTATGCACAGTTTTTAAAAAAATTCAAAAGTTTCCGAGTAAGCTACACATCATATTTTCTAATGTGAGAGCTTATGACATTGGTGTTCGCTTTTTATTGTCTGCCGTATATTTTTATGCGACCACAATAAGTCGAGATTTATCACGACAAAATACGTCGAAGAATTCAGATAGGGAAGCTTTTTTTTAAAGTGTTTTTGGTTTGTAATAAGACGAAATGATCTTTAATTAATTCAGTTAAATTTGGCAATATTGAGGAATACATATTAAATAACTGTTGTGCTAATAACAGTACTTTAATATTTAAATTTTCTTTTACGGTACTTTCAGTTTCAAAACTATCATCAATATAAATATGTTATTCACAAAATCAAAATGTAATTATAATATTAATATATGTATATGTAAGTGGCAGAAAAATGAAACCGTTCCATATAATCTCAATAGATAATCACGTTTAGAGCTCAACAACTTCTTGAATATGATTTTTAATGAAAAATATACCTGAAAGTAAATTAAAGACCTCATTCAAATCTATCTAAATTTCCTTCTTAAGCAATATTTGTTCCGTATTGAAAGAGTTCTGAACGCGAAGATATTTAACAGCTATAAAAAACTGATCCCACAATTTAATTAAAATATTGGAACAGGTTAAAAGATCAAAGATGATCCTAGTTGATTATAGTAGAACACCTTGTCCTGATCTCTCTTAACCTTTTTTTATTAAATTTTGTGATCAATTTTATTTTGTTCCACTGCTTAACATCCCATTCGATGGACGGCGTGTTTTCCAAACCCATCAGTATATCCTACTGACCTGAGGCAGGGCAGGGAGTTTTGCGGATATGAATCACAAGATAGGCTCAGTTGGGACTTGAATCTGGGAACTGCAGATTACGAGCCTGGAGGACTACCGACTGAGTCACTCCCTCCCTACCCAGTGTTAGAAATGAGCTATTTTTTCCCTTGCACAAATCGTGAAGTTTAGGAAACACATGAAAGCTTCTCGTCAAGGCATCCAGCATATTCTTTAACGTGCACACAGTATGGCTCTCCTGCACAAGGGACACTGTTTTTCGTTTCATCCGGCAGAGCCCGTTGATGTCCCCTTTCTGACGGAGGGCTAGATTGGGTTTTAGTAGAGATTAATTCCAAATTTGGTCTTAATGGGGGTCGAAACTGGGAACTGCAGATTACGAGCCTGGCGCTTTTTGAATTCAGACAACTTCCTCCCCTTCTTGATCGAAAACTTCAGTTATAATATCGCACAGTCGAGTTGCTTCAGTAGCTTTATTCATTTTGAAAGTGAAAGATCAATGGAATTGTATCTCAGTATACGAATTTCGATATTACTATCTTCTTTCTATCAGGAAATTTTATGGCACTGTATAACCAGTCATAAAATTTCATTTCACACTTTGTAACCTGCACTTTCTTCTTGGAAGTATCCGTTCAATGCACTATACATTGGGTCATGAAAGTCCATTGATACTATTTTCTTGTTTAACTGAAAAGTTCAAAGGCATTAAGTATCCTGTTGGGAAGTCCCCTTGCACTATTAAGAGGGCCACGAAATTTCCGTCAAGAACATGTTGGAAACAAAAAACAACAAACAAATAGAAAGTTCAAAAAACGCGAAGAGTAATATTTTATTAATAACTATCTCACACACATACACATAAAAATATAATATTTTAAAACAAAAACGTTGAGTTTTCCCTTTTAAACACTATCATTATTTCATGGGTTGGGTTGTTTTGCCTCTGTGCGAAACTTTTTGGCACCCAATGGATTAAATAGCTAGGTCACAAGAACCCCAAGATCTCAGAGGTTGGTAAGGGGGACTACTAGAAAGTTATTAGGAGACAGAGGGTAGCCTCTCATCACGACCATTCAGTGTGTTCTTCCACGTGCATAACGCATGACCACCTGCACAAGGGCCACAGCTTTTAGTCCCATCCAAAGAAGGGCGACCTTTCCAAGCCCATTGATGTCCCCTTTCTGACTGAGGACAGGGTGAGGATTTAGCAGGGATAAATTTCAACATTGACCCAGCTAATGACAATGACAACTCTGACCAGATAGGTAGCGGGCCAGGCTCGTAATTTTTAGTTTCAGTCCAGGTGGGACTCGATTTACAAATTACCCCCCTCCTCCTCCCGGTCGATAGAGTTGAGGGCGTTAGTGCAAGTCCTTTCTTTATTGTACCACGGTCTACTACATAAAAATATTCAACATTTAGAATAAGTAAATTGTTTACAAAATTAAGTATTTTTCGCTTTTCTACTTAGCACCTTCCGAACATTAAATCCTTCTTCGATGAAGAGAGGGATAACTGGCGACTGGCGATGTAAACGTTTTGGCACAACAGGCTACCGAATAAATATGAAACTTTTAAGGTATTTTAACGTATAAATAACCTTTAAAAAGCTGGATTTTTTACTTTCTTCTTACAGGATTGGGGCAAGTATTGACTGTCTATTCGACCCTTTAGCAATCACAGCATAAAAATAAATAAATACCCCTTCAAGCAGCTGCTTGCCACAGAGGTCTGACAGGAGCTTGTCACTTTATATACCAAACTAGAAGATCTGAGAGGATGGCAGGACTTCAGCAGAGAAACGACACATACATCCATGCCTTACCCGGGGCTCGAACCCAGGTCCCTTAGATCAGTAGCCAAACACGCTAACCACTCAGACATACTAGTACCTAAATAATGAAATTTTAGCACTAAAATGAAACCAAAGGACAATTTACAACATACTTCGTGAACCCTTTTCAGCTTGCATAGAGCTATTTATAATATTAAGGCGGTGAGGGGAGCATAAACAATATGAGTAGTCATGCACCAATATATTTTTTTAAAAGACGTGTACTCATATGTAGGAAATACACTTTAATACAAGACATATTAAAGAATTATACAAATAAATCAAATAAATAAAATAAATCAATCAATAAAAATAATTCAAAATGTAAACAATGTGACACTTAACAATACAAATTTTCAGCCAGCTTATTTATAATGAGGTAAACGACACTCGGCGCTTACATATTCAACAAAAGGAATTGTTCGGCTTTGCAGACGTCATCTCTCACAGTACGTCACTTCGTCGCAAACTATCGAAATATTTTTTCGACAGATTTTGGCACCCTGTGACTCCCGATGTACCTTGATCTAACGGACCCAATTTAAACGCCGGTTCTCCTCCCTCTGTGACCGCATTTTGAGTTAAATAAATCAGATCCTCGCTGGAATGGGACGACTTTAAATAATAATTTCTTCCGAAATGTGAATATCTCAACGGCAGCAGATTTAAATGTCATTAAGACTGTAATATTCACTTTTAGGGAGTAGTAAATGGCAACAAAAAATTTCGCAGCGATTACCGTTTCTCGTAGCAATAGCTTGATAAATATATTTGCTTCTATGAAGCCCTTCTTTTGGACTTTTGGACTCGAAATTTGGCACTGCACCCCGGGCAAAAATCAGAAATACCCTGTGAAATTCGGAAGCTCTACCGTAATTTCCCGATAAGTTATGGTTTCTACAGACATCTTCTTTTGTTATTATTATAGTAGGCTATACTCCGTTTCACAAAAAGAATGGAGAGGCAAATCTCCCTCAAAGAGTTTCTTGTACAATCATGACTTATTATAATTAGCCACTAAAGCCAATGAAAAGCAAGATGTGGCGCATGAAAATATATCAATCCTAAACTGTCTCTGTACAGTCGCCCAAAAAAGTATCCGAATACTATGGTTGATTACAGAATTCAGAAAAATATCTGGCAACCTTCGTGTCACGTGACACGAAGGTTGCCAGATCACTAATTTCTAAAACAACCGTTGCCAGATATTTTTTCTGAATTCTGTAATCAATCATAGTGTTCGGATACTTTTTTGAGCGACTGTACGAGGTCGCCATAATTCTTCACATAGAGGGACTAAGAACCTGTAAATTTGTCAGAAAGTTAAGAGTACCATGAGGTTGTACAGTCAAAATATTAACTCGATACGTTCAATAATAAAAAAGGTACTTTATATAAAATGTGTTTTTTCATCCTTTCTCCATTCGTACCTCCTTTCCCAATTTGTAATCACGAAAGCTACCAAAGATTTCCAGAATCCTCACATTCTCGAAAAATATTATTATATTAAGTCAGTACGAACTTGATATTTTCATACGATATGTCGTCCCGTAGCCGAGTGGTTAACGCGCTTGGCTACTGCTCTACGAGACCTGGGTTCGAGCCCCGGGTAAGGCATGGCTGTTTGTGTCGTTTTTCTGCTGAGGTCCTGCCATCCTCTCAGACCTTCTACTGTGGCATATAAACTGACAGGCTCCTGTCAGACCTCTGTGGCAAGCAGCTGCTTGAGGGGGTATTTATTTTTTTTTATTTATGTCGTTAGACAGGAGGAACCAGCGTACGAAATTTGGGAGCATTCGTTGAAGTGTCTCTGGATATACAGAAGACCAACATTTGTCGAAGGGAAATAAAACTTACCGTAATTTGCATAAAAACAAAGCAAAGGGTTATGAGAGAGAGAGCGCTATCGTCAACAACGACCTGAACAACACAGGGGATTTCCTCTAGTCGCTAATGTATCGGTGTAAAAGAAATTATGTTTCACTGTGGACTTTATAGTATTCCTAAATAAAAAACGGCATTTTTAATTGATCACTCCAGTAAATATACTTAACAATAATTACAGCCATTCTCAACAATAAGGGCAATGGAAGCCAAAATTATTAAAAGTGTGCATATTTTATGCAATTTCCATGACTTTTTTTAGAAATTTTCTAAAGCGAAGAGGAAATTGTTACGCTGCAATGGGAATCCAGTCTCTTACTTTAATTTTATTTTTATTTTTTTACCTTCTCAACAGGTAATCTGTGCATTTACAGTGGATTGATTATTTAAATAATAACGCTTCAGCGTGAGTGACTTCCTTATTTGCATCTTATCAACATTTTAGAAATAAGTTTCCTCTCCCGATCACATATGCGCCATTAGCAACAATCAATGTTCGGTGGGGGGGAAATCGTAAATCACATTGCATAAATGAATGACGTAGATGGTAGTTAGTTCAGTGGTTAGAACATTCTAGCAGAAATCTGCAGAGACGTGGGTTCGAGGCCCACGCTATTGGCACCAAACTCATATCTATATACATAAATATTTATTAAATTCTATGATCTGCGCATAATCCATAGTAAATGCGCGATAATCTGCGCATTTACTATGGATTCACATTGTTTTATATTTAGATATTTTTCTTCCTTTTGCTTTTAATAGGGAATAAAAAATTAAAAAAAATAAATAAATAAATACCCCCTCAAGCAGCTGCTTGCCACAGAGGTCTGACAGGAGCCTGTCAGTTTATATGACGGAGTAGAAGGTCTGAGAGGATGGCAGGACCTCAGCAGAAAAACAACACACACATCCATGCTTTACCCGGGGCTCGAACCCAGGTCCCTTAGATCAGTAGGCAAACAAATTTGCACACATTAAATTATCAAAAGTATGGAACGTTTCTACATTGCGTGAATAGAAAATTAGATTCAAATCTTGCTGATTTTGAAATACATTTTTGGTAGCTAGCTGTTTGTATCAAGGATATTTCTAACTAGCCTTTTTTATTCCTTTTACGAATTAAATGCTGGCGGCCTTTTCACGTTGGCGTGCCTATGTAATTGGGGCTAAACTCGCAATAAATGAGTTGAATAATATTTGCCTCTATTACTCTTACTATCATTCAGAAGTGGGGGTTAGGATGGACCACTAGCTACTCACTCCGCCTCCCTAGATCCTGCCCTGAGGCAGATTAAAAGTGAAATTTTGGGCAGCCATAGTTTGCATGGAAACGAAGCCACTGGCTCTGAAAGAGAGCATTGACGCCAGCAACCATCGAAGCAAACGCTGGCAAATTCTTCATTTCGCATCTGTTTTCTGTCGCGGAGGGGCGACACACAGGGTGGTATTTACTTATAAAACTACTGAACTCCATGAATATGTTGAAATACAGTAAGAATATGTCATGTAAGTATAACATTTCGTGCGGCGAATGACTGGTGAGTGTTTCGCGGGCTACTAATGAACGCCTTCCGGGCGAAATGGTGCCTGCTGTGTGCTGAGTTGCAGACATCTGCTTTACAATATACCAGTTTTATCGTTTTCCAATTCTAACTCGCTTCCACGTTCGAAATCTTCACTAATGAGGGATTCGGAAAATATGAATATGATATTTTATTACCAATAATATGAGAAGAAGAAAATTTATTCTTATTTATCAAAAAATCTAATCTGCACTCTTCCAGGTTCGAGTCCAATTTGGGCCACGTTGAGATTTATCTCCGCGGAAATCCAACTCTGCCTTGGGTCAGTCTTGGAAAGACCACCATACTTCTGAAAGGACGTAAAAGCATGGCCCTGTGTGCAGGAGAGCCATACCCTATTCACCTTAAAGAACACACTGGATGTCCTTGACTGAAGGCTACCATCTTTCTTCTGTCCAGTGGGTCCCCTCCTCCAGCCTTCCCTGAGACTATGGGGTCGTTGTGACCTGGCCATTTATCCTAATCGCAACGCTTATCGGAAGAGTTAAATGCAAAGTGGGAAAAACAGTTCGTTATTCAATTGCAGATAATCGAGATGATCCCCCAGAGGTTACAACCCTAATTTTCGCAATTCTTGCAGGTGATGCTAATTGAGACCAAAGGGATATATCTCTGAAACCTTAATAGCGATGTCGCCGATTTAAATTAAAATCGTATTAACCCGATATTAACATGCACAGCGACGAAACGAGTTTCGAATACCCGAAACCACCGAATATTACATTAATAATGCTCAATTAGGATTATTTGTGCTTGGTAAAGTGGTAACAACGGCCAATTAACAAAGATCAATTTGATGTAACAATATCTGAGATGATTTCGGATCAGAAAGATCAGCTCGAAAGTGTTTCACAGATAATGAGAGCAATTCAGGAAGGATTGCCCTTTATTAGATTTCTCTTAACAATGTGCTTTACAAGACAGAATATTTCGCTAATTCCAAAAGTTTGAAAACTAATTATTGGGTAACAGAAGGGTGTGTTCGTGCGGAATGCACATTTAATGGGGAGATTAATATGAATCCTAAACAATACAGGATCTTATCAGACTATTAGAAAATTCCCACGTTATATCAATGGAAACCTAACTTCGAAATTCTATTACAGGGAGCGTTTGTTTTATCTCTGAATGGCACATTTTTGCCCCAAAATGGGCTGGATCTCAAGGACCCCAAGGGCTCAGTGAAGAATGGGGAAGGGATACACTGGAAGGCTGCTGAAGGTAGATGTTAGCCCAACCAGTTCTTTAAATTTCTAAGTGAGTATGTAAGTCTCCAGCACACGGGTTTTCCGCTTAACGTCTCTCATCCGACAGACGGCATCTTTTCCAAGTTTAATGGTAACCCTTTCTCACCGAAAACAAAGTGGGAGTTAGCAGAGAAAAATTCTCAATGCTTGCCCAGTTGGGACGCGAACTTCGAACCATCAGATTACGAGTCTGGTGAGCTACAGATTGATCTAACCACCAACTCTAACAGGGATGGGCAAAATGTTCTCTTCGGCGGACATGATGAAGTTTTTTTCAAAGTGACGATGGCCAAAGACTTAGTGCATGAAACATTGCAACCCCCACCCTAGCCCCTCACAATGTATAATGTTCTGAGTAGATTATGCATTTATATAATCGAGGTAATTATAAATACTGATTATATATATAAGATACTGGAAATCAATCAGTGACGCAAAACCATGCATAGGGTATAGCTAATATGCAGTTTCCAGGTTCGAGTCCCAATTGGGCCAGCGTTGACATTTATCTCCGCAAAACACCAACGCAGCCCTGGGTCAGAAGGAGACACTGATGGGCTTGGAAAGGCTGCCGTCCGTCGGATGGGTCGTTTTAAGCCCTTGTCCACTATGCGAGAAAACCATACCCTGTGCAAGTTAAAAAACATTCTGGATGGTCTTGATGGGAGGATACCATCTATCCCCTAACAGCTATTCATTGGGTCCCCTCCCCACAACTTTCTCTGAGCCCTTGGGGTCCTTGTGACCTGGTCATTTAGCTCAATATGTGCAAAAAACGATGCCCCCACCTCGGCACCTCTTGACATCTAGATCGTCACCCCGACTCTTATTTGACCTTGAAGGCGACTCCCGATCTGAAAATTCCTCTTATTTCTAACTTCTGTTGCTTAAAATAATACCCATAGTCACCAACATTTAGCTCCCCAGAACTGCTATATTGAAATTTGACCTTTGACCACAAAGGACATATCACATCAAAAGTTTTACAAAGTGTCTGGTAGCTATGGCTTAAAATATTCTGGCACCAATTTTTACGACTCTAGCACCAGTGTATTTGACCTTTCACCTCGAATAGCGTCAAAATTTCGATAAACGTTCTGGGATCTACAGACCAGCACTGGTAGATCTAAATTTGACCTTTGAACTCAAGGGACCTTCCGTGTCCGAAATATCACAGCGTTTCCGAGATCTACATCCAGAACACACTAGACATCAATTTTCGTGTTTCTAGCACTCGTATATCAATGTTTGATCTTTACATGAGCTCTATTTGCCTATTAAGGGCACGTCGCAGTCAAATTTCGGATTTTCTCTGATATCTACGATCCTAATTACCATTAGGCGAAAATTTTTCGGAACTCATTGTTACATTTAGCGTGTCAGTCCACCGTCAATCACTCACAATCGTCTCTATATAAATTAGATCAACAATTAAATGTTCACATATAGATATTTATTACCAAAAAAAGAACGTGAGAATTAAATAGGCAAGAAATTAAAAGCAAGTAGCATAATATAAAGCTAAAGCGCATTTTATCGTAAAAATTAAATATTTTTTCACAAGATCGTCAAAGTTTGGTAAAGTTTTGATATTTACACAGAGCAGATTGACGTTAGAAAATTGTAACCCGTGATTGGCCCTCTTGTTCTAATACAACAAATGGGACAAGTTGTGCGCCATTACCTTTGAGAGTGAAGAATTAAAAAAATTGCTGAATCATTTTCTACGCAAATAACTGAGGGACGTTTGAATACTTCATTCACACCAGATCTGGCCTGCGTGGATTTCCTATTATTGTCCTATATGTTCTAAAATATGAACGTTTAATCGAAAAATATGACTGAGATAAAGATCAACACTGAAGCTGAGTTAGGGCTCAACATTTCGAGCCCCGATCCCGAACCCTTTCGACGAATTGTTGAGACCGGGACTGATTTGGGGAAAAACTTCCGGTATTGCATCATAAGACAAATACGCAAAAATACCTGTTGCCACTCATTCATTTTATTTTTATGCTATTAATTACAGAAATTTTACGACAAGACTAAAATGGTAATGGCATTTCGAACGAAAAATATTATCAGTATTAAAAATACTTGTATAAAATATAAGTTCGTGGGAAACATCATTGACATCATAATGAACCATTAATTTGTTAAAGGTATAGAATACGTAATAAGTAATCAAAAGACGCATGGTGCTGATTTTTAATTACTAAAGACTGATTAAATGTTGAAAATTACTAATCTGTATTATTTTAAACCCGAACGTATCTCTAGACTACATTAAATCTATGTAAATCTTAAATTTCAAGAACATTTATTCGGTATTTAAAGATATAAGAAGATGAAATATTTAGCATCAGTAACGCGTTTAAGAAACGTACAAAATCGAGGGATTTGAAAGAATTACTTATCAGAAATTGAAAATATATACTCTTTTTAAAGATTTTTGAAGTAATACTTATTATAAAGTTATAATTTTCATCTGATATAACTTTCTATGGCATTTTGTTGTTTGGTTGGTTGGTTGGTTGTTTGGGGTTTTTTGGCGCATGAGATACTGAGGCTATAATGCGCCAAACGAGATGAATAGAAGCTAAAAGTCAAGTACCCCTGAACCAAAGTTAAAACCAAGTGCTGTAAAAGGCAAAAGATAAAACCAACAAGATGTATAGAGATATAACAGAAAAACAATAAAAACAAGATGTAAAGATAACAAACCAACAAGATGTATATAGTAAAAAACAACCCAGGTGTAAAGCCTGGGTAGATATAAAAAATACAAGGTAAAATCAAAGTCTATTAAAATAGCCACAATGCTTCAAAAAGGTAAAAACTGGCGGTAAAACACAATGATCAGATAAAAGATGTCCGAGTGTAAGAGGCTCGGACATAAAATTATGAAAGTTAAAATACATTTTTCGTTCGATATTAAAAGCTTGACATTCAATTAAAATATGATTCACAGTTAAAATGGTATCACAAAACTGGCACTTAGGTACGTCGTCCGCCCGAAGAAGAAACGAATGAGTAATAAACGTTGGTTGGTTGGTTGTTTGGGGTTTAATGGCGCATTAGCAACTATGGCTATAATGCGCCAAACGTATGTCCAAAAAGTAAAAGGATAAAAGTCGTGATACCCCTCAACCAAAGTTAAAAATAAATTACAGAGACCAACACAAAAATATAATTCAATAAAATAGAACAACAATAAACAAATGTATAAATATGGTACATTAAAATAATCATTAAAATAACCCAGGTGTAAGCGACCTGGGTTTAACATGTAGAATAAGAAATAGAAGACTAAAACTATAAGCGAGTAAAATAACCAATAAATCGTAAAAATTGAAAGAGAGAGGTAAAATTACAATGGTCTGATAAAAGATGTCCGAGTGCAAGGGGCTCGGACGCAAAATCATGAGATTTAAAAAAACATACGTCTTTCAAGGTTAAAACAACGACATTCAATTAAAATATGTTTGATCGTTAAAAAGGTGTCACAAAACTCACATTTAGGTACGTCGTCCGCCCGTAAAAGAAACGAATGAGTAATAAACGAATGAGTTAAGAGGAGCCGAGCAAGTACAACTTCCACTTTGCGATTCCTGCGGTAACAAGACTGCCATGGTTTGACGATAGGTTTGATCACAAAGAGCTTGTTCGTAAGCTGTTCTGACCAAGATCGCTGCTACTGTGCCCGGAGCTCGATGGTAAAACGTTGCCGGAAATCCAGATAGGGAACCGGCAACGGAGAGTCAGACAGGGGCGTGCTGACTTGGCAGCAGCATCTGCCAAGTCATTGCCCCTAATCCCGACATGAACGGGCACCCAACAGAAATGGATGGTAGTGGTGGCTGCCAGACGATATAGCTGCTGGCGGATCTTAGTAAGAACTGGGTGAGGCCGATGCCTCACCGAGATCAAAGCCTATAGTGAGCTAAGCGAGTCAGTGTAAAGCACACACCGACCATGATGCTTAGTCGCCACGTGGTTTGGTTTGGTTGTTCGGGGTTTAATGGTGCATCGGAAACAAGGCCATAATCCGCCAAACAAAAGACAATATAAAAAATAAAAGACATAGAAACCCGCAACCAAAATTTAAATTACATTTTCAACATTGCAAATGGGTAAAATAACAAAAAACAAGTGCATATAAACAGAGTACAACAACTGTAGAAATGCTAAATAAAATAGTCCCAGGTGTAAGAGACCTGGGGTAAATAATGCGATTAAAATATCCAGTATAAATAGTATATCAAATTCGATTAAAATATCCAGTAAATTTTAAAAATTGAAAAACAGCGTTAAAACGACAATGATCTGATAAAAGATGTCCGAGTGTAAGGGGCTCGGACGTAAAATCGTGGAAGTTAAAAAACATACGTCGTTCAAGGTTAAAACAATGACATTCAATTAAAATATGTTGAACTGTTAAAATGGTGTCACAAAACTCGCACTTAGGTACAGCGTCCGCCGTAAGAAGAAAAGAGTGGGTTAAAAACGAGTGACCTAAGCGGAGCCGAGCAAGGACAACTTCCTCCTTACGATTCCTGCGAAAACAAACTGCCACGGTTTGACAATGGGCTTGATCTCGAAGAGCTTGTTAGCAACCTCTTCAGACCAAGATCTCTGCCACTGTGCCCGGAGTTCGATGGTGAAACGCTGCCCGAAATCCACATATGGAACCGGCAACGGAGAGTCGGACAGGGGCGTGGCTGACCTGGCAGCAGAATCTGCCAAATCATTGCCCCTGATTCCGACATGACTGGGCACCCAACAGAAGAGAATTGTGGTGGTGGCTGCCAGACGATGGAGCTGCTGGCGGATCTTGGAGAGAACAGGGTGAGGCCGATGCCTCACCGAGATCAAAGCCTGTAGCGAGCTAAGCGAGTCGGTGTAAAGCACACACCGACGATGATGCTTAGCTGCTATATGGTCCAAGGCAATGCTGATAGCATGCAACTCAGCAGTGAAGATGGAACACTGCTGTGGGATCTGGTCTGCAATGATTACATCACAGCAGACCATGGTGGATCCCACTGAAGTGCCGGACTTCGAGCCATCTGTGAAGACAGGCAAGAAGTCCGGGTGCACAGCATGATGGCTGGCAAAGAGTTGCCAGTACACACAGTCGGGTGTAAAGGCCTTCCCCGTCTTGCACAGGGAAAAATCGCAGGAAGGGGAAACAGCGAGCCATGGTGGAAGTGGCTCAGCTGTCGACTGTACGATGTTATCCAGACTGGTATTGATGTCACGCAGGTAACCTCGGACACGCAAACCGAAAGGACGAATGGCAGTCGGCCGATTCTGATATAACATTTCCCACCTGGGACTGAAAACGCAGTCCCAAGTGGGATGACCTGGCAGGGATCGCATTTTTGATGCATACTGCAGGGACAACTGCTGACGGCGAATAGATAACGAAGGTTCGTCGGTCTCAACGTAGAGACTCTGGACTGGTGAAGTGCGGAAGGCCCCCGAGCATACACGGAGGGCCTGATGATGGAGTGGGTCCAGCACCTTCACCACCGAATCCCGGGAGGAGTCGTACACCTGGGATCCGTAGTCCGGTTTCGACCGGACAAGTGCACAATAGAGGCAGAGCAAAGAACATCGGTCCGCCCCCCAAGAGCTCAGACAAGAGCTCGAAGCCACTGCAGTCAGCTTTATCAAACCTCCACTGGGATACATGTGAAGGGCTGCAAGGGCCCTAAGGGAAATGGTGCTCACCACGAGGAGGTGATCGCTTCCATAGGGGTTGTCCTCGACTTCCCATGTAAAGAGTGGAAGGATCGAGGACAAGCAGATGGTGAGATCAATGGCAGTAAACGTGCGGGTTGTGGAGTGAAAATAAGTACTGACATCGGTGTTTAACAGGGAGAGCGATGGATCCTGGAGCCACTGCTCCAGGGCCCTGCCATTCCCATTTTTGTCAGCACTTTCCCAGAGTGGATGTGTCTGTGGAAGTCCCCCATAATGAGGAATGGGAATGGCAGATGCGAGATGAGATCATTAAGGTCTTCCTGGAAGACCATGCTCTCGGGTGGAAGATATACAGAGCAGACAGTCAGGGAGAACCCCACAAAGAGGCGGATTGCTATCACCTCTAAGTTGGTTGTGAGGGGAACGACCTGGGATGGAGAATGGTTGCTCACGAGGATGGCGACACCCCTGCGAGCCGGACCATCTCCATCCTGGTCCTGGCGAACTAGTGAAAAGTGCCAGATCGTGGGATCCGTGACTGTCTGAAAGTAAGTCTCCTGCAGGCACACACAGATGGGCTGGTGTGCCTGAAGCAGGGCCTTGATGTCGTCAATATTTCTCTGGAATCCACGACAATTCCATTGTACGAATGTTTCCATCTCAGGACTTAGAAGAGTGGGCGGACGACGAATTCCTATTCCACTTAACCGCCACAGAGGACGGTTTAGTGAATAGAGGGTGGTCGGTATCGATGTCCTCGGAATCGTCCCAGGGACATGGATCGGTGACCGCCCTTTGCGGAGGAGTGATTATTTTCTTTTTGGGCCCTGATGTGGGTCCCTTAGGTTTGGAAGATCTTGCACTCTGAGGACTGGGAGGAGGAGGCCTTTTAGTGGAGGTGGAAGGCTGAGTTGCAGGAATGGAAACCGGGGTTGATGTCAGAGTCGACACCACCCTCGGTTTCGCCAACGTGAGGAGGTACTTTGCTGCTGGCGAGAAAGACTCAGTTGGTGGTACACTGATATCTGACTGCACCACCACCGAAGTCACTGGAACGATGGGCTTTCCAATGACTGCACTGGCATAGGAAACCTTGCCAGGTGGGATGGGCAGTGCAGCAAGCTTTCTTGCCTCAGCATATGAGATGTTGTTAATAACCTTGAGGAGTTGTACCTCCTTTTCCTCCTTCCATTTTCGGCAGTCGCGGGAGTACGCTGGATGTTCGCCACTGCAGTTCACACAGCTTGCCTTTTCTGCTGTGCAGTCAGGATCGAGATGATCCTTACTGCCGCAGCGAGCACAGGTGGGCTTGGCCCGGCAAGCTGTGCGGGCATGACCGTATATCTATCACTGGAAACAGTGCAGAGGGTTCAGTATATACGGCCGTACCTCACAATGTAAATAACCTGCCTTGATGGAAGAAGATTGAATGTTACAATCAGTACCCAGGAGGGTACCAATTTTCTATCACAGCATGTTGAAACCCAGTGGACCGCTGTTACTCCTTGAGGTGTGAGCTCTGAGAGGATTTCCTCCTCAATGACTTTGAGGAGGCCCCACTCAGTGATCACACCACGAGGGGAATTCAGAGTTTTGTAGGGAGTGACCTCAACAACCACCCCACCAATCTCTGTAACCTTAATAAGCAGTTCCGAATGTTTAGAACAAGCGGTCTCAACTTGCAATTCGCCAGATCATAAGTGCTCGACAGATTTCGGCTCTCCCGCAAGACCTTTCAAACCTTTGTTTACGAAAAATGGGGACATGTCCCCTAGCATCTGATCCCAGTGGAGTGGATGATCAGGAATCTCGGGAACGAAGACACAGACACAAGACGATGGCAGAGTTAATGGAGACGAAGCAGATATGGGCTAATGTCGAGCCCTCTTGTTGGCACCGATCGCATTAATTTCATCATTCTCTCTCATTTTTTTGTTTTGTGTGGTTCAGTGCTCGCTGTCCCCACCCACCACGGAGCCCAACAAGGGGATGCCCAGTCGGGCGCCAGGGCTACGCAGGCACTATACCCACACAGGCAGTGAGCCAAGACCTCACAAATAAATGGAAGGAAAATGAAAAGCGAAATGTGCAGAACAAAAACGTTCTACACAAAAAAACAAAGCGAAAAATATCAAAATTGTGAATGCCCAAACTGGCCTCACAAAGAAAGGATAACGACAAAATGAAAATAATCTGTGAGGGAACTTTCAAACCTGTACCCAGATCATGGGCAAGGTTACTCACTGCTCTGCACGGTTGACCCTCGCAGGACCTGCCCACCAGCCGTTTGCTCCTGGGGGGGGGGGGGGGGGCAACCCTAGGAGCTCCTGTTTACCGGAAGCAGAGGCCAAAGCAGTGTATAGCTCCGGAATCCATTGCCAGACAGGTTCCCCAATGGCAAGGCAGCCAAATGGGTCCCTGCCAATCATGAGCTGAGGAGAGAAGACGTGGAGCTCTGAGCAACTACCAGGATCCTCCTTTCCCGGGACACTGGTATCTGTGCACGGCAAACACGCGGGCGAGCGTTTAGGACCCTGTGAAGGTAACCGAGCCAGCTGAACCTTCAGAGGGTGGTCCCCTCACCGCGTACAGCAGCTCGCACTGAAGGGCTAATATTGTGCAAAAAATATTTTTAAGACTTACGAATTGTTGAATATTTTATCTTTTTTGTAGGAAAATTGTAGCTATCCATCAAAGCTGTTATCTAACAACAGATTTTAAGGCGCCTTTATACAGCGTCGACTCTGTATATCCTTTTATCCTTTTATCGATATAAAATTATTGTTGCACTGAATGGGTGACAATTTAGACATGCCTATAAATGATTTTCGCTATAAATATTTTATAGCAGGTTTTCAGCACACAAGAGGCAAAATGGCAAGGTCATCCCAAGAGTTCAGAGTTGAATAGGAAAACAACTTGACACCTATCATTACTCTCCTGCACACAGAACTACGACATAAAGCACCATCTGACTGGGGCGGGGGTGGCTCACTCGGTAGCACGCCAGGCTCGTAATTTGTAGTTCCCAGGTTCGAGTCCCAGTGGGGTCAACATTCAGATTTATCTCCACAAAATTCCCCGTCCTGCCCATCATCAGTAGGGGACACCGATCGGCTTGGAAAAGCCGCCGTCCGTGGGATGGGACATTAAGCCGTGGCCCCGTGTGCAGGAGAGCCATACTGTGTGCATGTTAAAGAACACACTGGATGGCCATAACGGGAGGCTAACATCTGTCTCCCAACAGCTATTCCAGTGGGTCCCCTCCCCCAACCTTCTCTGAGCCTTCGGGGTCCATGTGACCTGGTCATTTAGCCCATGGTGTGCAAAAAAACTGCCGCTCAGAGGTAAAACAACCGAACCTAACCCTCTGATTGACAGTGGGCATTCTTTTCAAATTCATCTGTGTCTCCTTTGTCACCAAGAATTAATGGAGGAAATATTGATGTTAAGAACAGTTGGGATTCGAATCTTTGAACATCAGATAAAGAGCCCGGAGTGCTGACGACTGATCCAACAGCCTTCATAAACCAATACCGTCTGAAACAAAACATAATTCACGACACAGTGTAACGTAAAGAATTAATCTGAAAAGCATTTTTACTACCAGTGAATTGTAACAAAAGTATGCGTTTCTACAATGAAATGTAATCCCTCAGCTACAAAACGTGGAAACTGCTTTTTTCACAAATTTCCCCGCCTGGAAATTGGAATAAATAAAAAGAATCATACAAGGGAAATTATTTTCACTGAATTCATATTTTTTGCGAAGTTAACAGAGTAACTGTAGCTAAGTTATTTCGTTTTACAGAGAGATGAATTTTTGAAACTCTCTTAGATCCCATTATCGGCATAAAAGGTTATTCTTTTTTTTAATTCATTGTTTGAACAATGAGAGACAGAGATGGTGGTCAAACAGAAGAGGTGAGAACATCCGACGTAATCTTCCCTTTTTTCGATTAAAGGACAAACACAGCATCTTCATCTTGAGCAACATGTGCCCATTTTCATCTCACCTGCTTTGAGGAAATTCGAACCGTGAACCGGATGCTGGTCCAACGTCATCAGTAAGAAGAAGACGAAAAAAAAAAATTTTTTTCCCTTTTCTCTCTTATCCTAAAATAAAACTTCCAACTTTCAGAACAAATATTTTTTTTCCTTTCTTCAACGTAAAGTGTGTCCTTTTTTCAATTACCAATTCAACCCGTTAGAGTGACAGAGAGGGGAAAAGAAAGTTAGGATTAAGCAGAAAATTAAAAACTTTTTTTCCCTTCCGAACTTAGTATAACAATAGTCTTTTTGCAATCTATTTAAAATACCCGAGCATTTTCTGTAGATGAAATTTACGTTTGAATTTTATTCCTTCGATCGTTTGCAATGCGTAAAAAAAAAAGCTTTCAAATTACTAATAGTTCTTTCCATTTCATAGTAGAGACACCAAATGCTACTTTTCAACCTTTTTTTTCTCCCAATATTAGATACTTAGCATTCTACTGACTGGGAAACATTTGTACTCTTTTGAGGACATTATGATGAAGTTGCCACTCGACAGGATATAACTAACATGTAACATTAGATTCAGATCCAGTCTCGAGCAGCTTCTAGATAATCAATGCCCACAAAAGTAGATGAAAGAGTGTCTTTATGCTTTGAATTTAGAACAACCTTTTAAAGTACATACTATAGAAAAGTAATGGGGTAGTCCATCTTATAGAAATTGAAAAATGCATTCGAAGCAACCTAACTTGGTAAATAAAATTTTCACGGAAAAATATCTCTAGAGAAAAATTGAAGATATCACTAAAAATCTTTTCAAATCTCGATTTTTCAGCTATATTAATTTCATATATAAAGAGTTATTAAAGCTGAAACACTTAATTATTATGTTATTATAATATAATTACATTACAATTATTAAAAAAATATTTAAAGTTTGCACCATGAACATTTGAGCTTAATCATTTTTTGAAAAGATTGGTTGGTTGGTTGTTTTAGGTTTATTGACGCATCGGCAACTAAGGCCATAATGCGCCAGACAAAGACAAATAGTAAATAAAAAATAAAAATTGTGTAAACCTACAACCAATGTTAAAAGCAACATCTAAAGGTGATAAAATACAATACAAAAACAACAACAAGTGTAAAACAAGTAAAATCAAAACCAACAAAAATATATAAAAAAAAAAACCATGATAAAAATTATTGTAAAAGAACAAATATTTATATATATATACAGTATATACAATGGATAAAACTAACCTAGGTGTAAATGACCTAGGTCAGATGGCGAATAAATAACAAATCCGTAAAATCATAACCTGTTAAAATAACCTGGTTGGTTGTTTTGGTTGTTTTGGGTTTAATGGCACATTAGCATCTCAGGCTATAATGCGCCAAACAAATGTCAAAATAAATGCTAAAAGTCATAAAGCCCACAACCAAATTTAAAAATTTACAATACACATACACAAAAAAGGTAAAACAATAAAAGGAAACATAGGTAACAAGAAACAAATATATAAATTTGCAATAAATATAAAAAGAACCCAGGTGTAAGTGACCTGGGTTATACATTCGAATTAAACTATAGACGAGTAAAATATCCAGTATATTTTAAAAAGTCGAAAACAGTGTTAAAATAGCAATGATCTGATAAAAGATGCCCGCGTGCACTTGGACCTGAGATGTCGAATATGAGGTAAAAAGTTCAATTTCCGGTCGAAGATGAGACCGAGAAACTTGGTCTTCGCCACAACTGGAATGATGTTACCCCCGAGCCGCAGCTCGGGGTCCAGATGAAGATTACACTTGCGGCAAAAGTGCATGCAAGCGGTCTTCTGTGGGGAGAACCGGAACCCATTGGCCGTCGCCCAAACCGAGAGATTGGTCAGGGCAGTTTGCAATTGTCGTTCAATGACCCTCATGCTGGACGATGAGCAAAAGATGCTAAAGTCATCAACATAGAGGGCATTGCCTACAGTCGGAGGAAGTTGCCGTGTAATGGAATTTATCTTGACAGCAAAAACCGTAACACTCAGGACGCAGCCTTGAGGCACCCCCTGTTCTTGGGGGAAAGGCCGCGACAGAGTGTTGCCGACACGAACTCGAAAAATACAAGATACAAAGTTTGCAATGAAGATCGGCATGTGACCTCGCAAGCCGAAGCTGTGAAGGTCACGAAGAATGCCGAATCTCCGTTCCGTGTCGTACGCTTTTTCGATGTCGAAGAAAATGGACACCAGGTGCTCTCGACGTAAAAAAGAATGTTCTGGCCAGAAACTCGGGGGAGTACGAGGAGGATGAGGAGATGGAGGAGAATGACTCCCCCAGAGTGTCGGCAATTGCACGAGGATCAGCAATTGCCTGTCCATTGTGCTCAAGGATCAATAATGAGTGGGACGTGTACTTCCCACCCATCTTCCGGACCTTATCCCACACAACCTTAGAACTGGTCGTGCGGGTGATAGAAGATGTATATTTCATCCAAGATTTCTTCTGGCTCTGGTGCCGGAAGAAACGTGCTTTCGCCCTTGCGCGTTTGAATGCTTCGAGGTTGGGGGACGTCGGTTATCTCCAAAACACTCCCCAAGCCTTGTTCTGAGCCTTACGAGCTGCGGTGCAGTCGGGATTCCACCACGGTTTTGGGAACTGTGGAAACCGAGTCGAGGTCTGAGGAATAGTAGAGGCAGCTGCATGGACGATGCAGTCCGTCAACTCCGCCACTGTGACATTGATGGGCTCCTGGCTGACAGAGTGTTCATCAAGCTCAGACAAGAGCTCGAAGCCACTCCAGTCAGCCCGATCAAGCCTCCACTGGGAGACACGCGAAGGGCTGCAAGGCCCCCCACGAGAGATGGTGCACACCACGGGGAGTTGATCGCTTCCATATGGATTGTCTTCGATCTCCCATGTAAAGAGTGGAAGGATCGAGGAGGAGCAGATGGTGAGGTCAATGGCAGTGAAAGAGCGGGTTGGGGAATGAAAGTAAGTACTGACACCGGTGTTCAACAGGGAGAGAGACGGATCCAGGAGCCACTGCTCCAGGACCCAGCTCCTCCCGTTGGTGTCAGCACTGCCCCAAAGTGGACTGTGTCCGTTGAAGTCCCCCATGATGAGGAAGGGGGACGGCGGCTGCGAGACGAGGTCATCAAGGTCGTCCCGGAAAACGATGCTTCCAGGTGGGAGATAGACAGAACAGACAGTCAACGAAAATCTCACAAAGAGGCGGATGGTTGGTTGGTTGGTTGTTTTGGGTTTTATGGCGCATCGGCGACTAGGCCATAATGCGCCAAACAAAAGACAATATAAAAGATAAAAGACATGTAAACCCGCAACCATAGTTAAAAGAAATTAGAAAATTGTAAAAAGGTAAAACAACAAAGAACAAGTGTAAAAATACAACAGAAAACAATAGAATACCAGGTGTAAATGACCTGGGATACACAAACAATGTATAAGGTGGTATAATCATAGATGTAAAAAGCTGAAGAGTAAAAACTATATGCGATTAAAATATCCAGTAAATCGTAAAAATTGAAAGAGAGAGGTAAAAGTACAATGGTCCGATAAAAGATGTCCGAGTGTAAGGGGCTCGGACGTAAAATCATGAAAGTTAAAAAACATACGTCTTTCAAAGGTAAAACAACAGCAATTAATTAAAATGTGTTTAATTGTTAAAATGGTGTCACAAAACTCGCACTTGGGTTCGTCGTCCGCCCGTAAAAGAAACGAATGAGTAATAAACGAATGACCCAAGCGGAGCCGAGCAAGTACAACTTCCTCCTTGCGATTCCTGCGGTAACAAGACTGCCATGGTTTGACGATAGGTTTGATCTCAAAGAGCTTGTTTGTAAGCTGTTCTGACCAAGATCTCTGCCACTGTGCCCGGAGCTCGGTGGTAAAACGCTGCCGGAAATCCAGATATGGATCCGGCAACGGAGAGTCGGACAGGGGCGTGGCTGACTTGGCAGCAGCATCTGCCAAGTCGTTGCCCCTAATCCCGACGTGACCGGGCACCCAACAGAAATGGATGGTGGTGGTGGCTGCCAGACGATGTAGTTGCTGGCGGATCTTAGTAAGAACAGGGTGAGGCCGATGCCTCACCGAGATCAAAGCCTGTAGCGAGCTAAGCGAGTCGGTGTAAAGCACACACCGACGATGATGCTTAGTCGCCACGTGGTCCAAGGCGAGGCTGATAGCGTGCAACTCTGCAGTGAAGATGGAACACTGCAGTGGGATCTGGTCTGCAATGATTACATCACAGCAGACCATGGCCGATCCCACCGAAGTGCCGGACTTCGAGCCATCTGTAAAGACAGGCAAGAAGTCCGGGTGCTCAGCACGATGGCTGGCAAAGAGTTGCTGCTACACACAGTCGGGTGTAAAGGCCTTCCCCGTCCTGCACAGGGAAAAATCACAGGAAGGGGAAACATCGAGCCATGGTGGAAGTGGCTCAGCTGTCGACTGTCCAACGCTATCGAGACTGGTGTTGATGTCTCTGAGGAAGCCTCGGACACGCAAACCAAAAGGACGAATGGCAGTCGGCCGATTAGTGTAAAGCATTTCCCACTTCGGACTGAAAACGCAGTCCCAAGTGGGATGGCCAGGCAGGGATCGCAATTTAGACGCATATTGTAGGGACAACTGCTGACGGCGAAGAGATAAAGAAGGTTCGTCGGTCTCAACGTAAAGACTCTGGACCGGTGAGGTGCGGAAGGCTCCCGTGCAAACACGGAGAGCCTGGTGATGGAGGGGGTCCAGCACCTTCACCACCGAATCCCGGGCCGAGTCGTACACCTGGGATCCGTAGTCCAGTTTCGATCGGACAAGTGCACGGTATAGGCGGAGCAAAGAACATCGGTCCGCCCCCCAAGAAAGGGAGGAGAGGACCTTGACGATGTTCAATGCCCGCGTGCACTTGGACCGGAGATGACGTATGTGTGGTAAAAAGGTCAATTTCCGATCGAATATGAGACCGAGAAACTTGGTCTCCGCCACAACTGGAATGATGTTACCCCCGAGCCGCAGCTCGGGATCCAGATGAAGATTACGCTTGTGGCAAAAGTGCACACAAGCGGTCTTCTGTGGGGAGAACCGAAACCCGTGTGCCGTCGCCCAAACCGATAGATTGTTCAGGGCAATTTGCAGTTGTCTTTCAATGACCCTCATGCTGGACGAAGAGCAAAAGATGCTAAAGTCATCAACATAGAGGGCATTGCCTACTGATGGAGGAAGTTGTCTAGTAATAGAATTAATCTTGACAGCGAAAAGCGTAACACTCAGAACGCAGCCTTGTGGCACCCCCTGTTCTTGGGGGTACGGCTGCGACAGAGTGTTACCGACACGGACACGAAAAGAGCGTGTCGATAAGAAGTTGGAGATGAAGATCGGCATGTGACCTCTCAAGCCGAAGCTGTGGAGGTCACGAAGAATGCCGAATCTCCAAGCCGTGTCGTACGCTTTTTCGATGTCGAAGAAAATTGACACCAGGTGCTCTCTTCTTAAAAAAGAATTTCTGATAGCCGATTCGAGGCGTATCAGATGGTCAAGAGTTGACCGTTGCCTGCGAAAGCCACACTGGGTGTTGGAAAGAAGGCCGTGATGTTCTAAATACCAGACGAGTCTGGCATTTACCATTCGTTCCAACACCTTGCACACGCAGCTCGTCAATGCGATTGGACGATAATTGGAAGGAATCTTGGGATCTTTGCCTGGCTTGGGGAAGGCCAAGACGATGGCCTCCCGCCAGGAGTCCGGAAACTGCTCCTCGAGAAAAATGCGATTGAAGAGATGGAGCAGCCGATCCTTACTCGATGGTGAAAGATGTTGGAGCATGGCATAATGGACATTGTCCGGCCCAACAGCAGAGGCACGAGAAGAGTGCAGAGCAAGGCGAAGCTCCTCCGCTGTGAATGGCCTGTTGTAAGGCTCCAGGCCATTCGAGTGGAAAGACAGCTGAGAGCGTTCCGCCCTGCCCTTCTGGGTCAGAAACTCGGGGGAGTAAGAAGAAGAAGAAGAGATGGAGGAGAACGACTCCCCCAGAGTGTCGGCAATTGCTTTGGGATCAGCAATTGCCTGTCCATTGTGCTCCAGGATCGATAACGAGTGGGACGTGTAGTTCCCACTCATCTTCCGGACTTTATCCCACACGACCTTGGAACTAGTCGTGCGGGTTATGGATGACGTATACTTGATCCAAGATTCCTTCTGGCTCTGGCGTCGGACGAAACGAGCTTTCGCCCTGGCGCGTTTGAAGTTCTCGAGGTTGGGGGTTGTCGGATATCTCCGAAACACCCCCCAAGCCTTGTTCTGAGCCTTACGAGCTGCGGTGCAATCTGGATTCCACCACGGTTTCGGAAAGCGAGGAAACCGTGTAGAAGTTTGAGGAATTGTTGATGCAGCTGCATCTACGATACAGTCCGTTATCTCCGCTACTGCCACATTGATTGGCTCCTGGCTGACGGAGTGGTCGTCGAGCTCAGAGAGCAGCTCGAAACCACCCCAGTCAGCCCGATCCAGCCTCCACCGTGAGACGCGTGAAGGGCTGCAAGGCCCCCCACGGGAGATGGTGCACACCACGGGGAGGTGATCGCTTCCGTACGGGTTGTCCTCGACCTCCCATGTAAAGAGTGGAAGGATCGAGGAGGAGCAGATGGTGAGATCAATGGCAGTGAAAGTGCGGGTTGGGGAGTGAAAGTAAGTGCTGACACCGGTGTTCAACAGGGAGAGAGAAGGATCCAGGAGCCACTGCTCTCCAGGACCCCACCCCTCCCGTTGGTGTCAGCACTGCCCCAAAGTGGACTGTGTCCGTTGAGGTCCCCCATAATGAGGAAGGGGGACGGCAGCTGCGAGACGAGATCATCAAGTTCTTCCTGGAAGACGATGCTCCCAGGTGGAAGATATACAGAGCAGACAGTCAGTGAGAACCCCACGAAGAGACGGATGGCTACCGCCTCTAAGTTGGTAATGAGGTTTACGACCTGGAATGGAGAATGGTTGCTCACGAGGATGGCGACACCCCCGCGAGCTGGACCATCTCCATCCCGGTCCCGGCGAACCAGTGAAAAGTGCCGGATCGTGGGATCTGTGACTGGCTGCAAGTATGTCTCCTGCAGGCACACACAGATGGGCTGGTGTGCCTGAAGGAGGGCCTTGATGTCGTCAAGATTCCTCTGGAATCCACGACAATTCCATTGTAGGAGTGTGGCCATCTCAGGACTTAGAAGAGTGGGCGGACGACGAATTCCTATTCAACTTAACCGCCGCGGAGGACGGTTTAGTGAATAGGGGGCGGTCGGTATCCATGTCCTCGGAATCGTCCGAGGGGCATGGATCGGTGACCGCCCTTTGAGGAGTGATGATTTTCTTTTTAGGCCCTGGTGGGGGCCCCTTCGGTTTGGAAGGTCTTGCTGTCTGAGGACGGGAAGGAGGAGGCCTTCCGGTGGAGGTGGAAGGCTGAACTGCAGGAATGGAAACCGGGGTTGATGTCGAAGTCGACACCACCCTCGGTCTCGCCTGCGTAAGGAGGTATTTCGCAGCTGGCGAGAAAGACTCAGTAGGTGGTACACTGATGTCAGTCTGCACCGCAACCGAAGTCATTGGAACGATGGGCTTTCCAATGACTGCACTGGCATAGGAAACCTTGCCAGGCGGGGCGGGCGGTGCAGCAAGCTTTCTCGCTTCAGCATACGAGATGTTGTTGATGACTTTGAGGCGTTGTACCTCCTTTTCCTCCTTCCACTTCGGACAGTCGCGGGAGTACGCCGGATGTTCGCCACTGCAGTTCACACAGCATGCCTTTTCAGCTGTGCAGTCAGGATCGAGATGATCCTTACTGCCACAGCGAGCACAGGTGGGCTTGCCCCTGCATGCTGTGCGGGCATGACCGTATATCTGACACTGAAAACAGCGCAGAGGATTTGGGATATACGGCCGAACCTCACAATGTAAATAACCTGCCTTGATGTAAGAAGGCAGGCGTGGCGTATTGAATGTCACAATCAACATCCGGGTGGGTGTTAATTTTCCATCACGGCGTGTCGAAACCCGGTGGACCGCTGTTACTCCTTGAGGTGTGAGCTCCGAGAGGATCTCCTCCTCAGTAACTTTGAGGAGGCCCCACTCGGTGATCACACCCCGAGAGGAATTCAAAGTTTTATGGGGAGTGACTTCGACAGCCACCCCACCAATATCTTTTACTTTCAGGAGCAGTTCGGAGTGTTTTGAACAAGCGGTCTCAACCTGCAAGTCGCCAGATCGTAAGCGCTTGACAGATTTCGGCTCTCCCGCAAGACCTTTTAAACCTTTGTTGACGAAAAAAGGGGACATGTCCCCAAGCACCTGATCACCCGTGGAGTGGATGATCAAGAACTTTGGGAACGAAGACACAGACACAGAAGACGATGGCAGAGATAACGGAGACAAGGACGAAGACGGGGGTTCATGTCGAGCCCTCTTGTTGGCGGTGATCGCATTTTCATCATTCACTCGCATGTTTGGTTTTGTGTGGTTCAGTGCCCGCTGTCCCCACCCTCCACGGAGCCCAACAAGGGGACGCCCAGTCGGGCGCCAGGGCTACGCAGGCACTATACCCACACAGACAGTGAGCCAAGCCCTCACAAAGAAATATAAGGAAAATAAAAAGAGAAATGTGCAGAATAAAACATTCTACACAAATCAAACAAAGCGTAAAATAAGAAAATTGTGACTGGCCAAACTGGCCGCACAAAGAAAGGATAACTACAAAACGAAAATAATCTGTGAGGAAACTTGTAAACCTGTACCCGGACCGTGGGCAAGGTTACTCACCGCTCTGCACGGTTGACCCTAGCAGGACCTACCCACCAGCCGATTGCTCCTGGGGGGGCCACCCCAGGAGCTCCCGTTTACCGGAAGCAGAGGCCAAAGCAGTGTATAGCAGAGGCCCCGGAATCCGCTGCCCAGCCCCGCGACGGACAGGCTCCCCAATGGCAAGACGGCCAATGGGGACCACGCCAGTCATGAGCTGAGGAGAGAAGACGGGGACCTCCGAGCAACTACCAGGATCCTCCTTTCCCGGGACACGGGTCTCCGCGCACGGCAAACACGCGGGCGAGCGTTTAGGACCCTGCGAAGGTAACCGAGCCAGCGGGAACCTTCACAGGGTGGTCCCCCTCACCACGGACAGGCGCTCACACCGAGGGGGGGTGGATGGCTACTGCCTCTAAGTTCGTGGTAAGGGGAATGACCTGGAATGGAGAATGGTTGCTCACGAGGATGGCAACACCTCCGTGGGCTGGACCATCTCCATCCCGGTCCCGGCGAACGAGAGAAAAGTGCCGGATAGTGGGATTGTTGGCTGTCTGTAAGAATATTTCCTGAAAGCACACGCAGAAAGGTTTGTGTGCCCTCAGGAGGGCCTTGATGTCGTCAAGATTCCTCTGGAATTCACGACAGTTCCATTGAAGGAGTGTGTCCATCTCAGATCTTTGAAGAATTGGCGGACGATTTTCGATTTATTTTAACCGTCGCCAGCGACGGTTTTGTAAAAATTGGGCGGTCGGTGTCCATGTCCTCGGAGTCGTCCGAGCAACATGGATCAGAGACCGCCGAACGAGGAGGTAAAATTTTCTTTTTGGGCCCCGGTGGGGGCCCCTTGGGTTCCGTAGGTCTTGCTGTCTGTGGGCGGGGTGGAGAGGGCCTTCCGGAGGTGGATGTGGAAGGCACAGACACAGGAATAGAAACCGGTGTCAATGTCGAGATGGACACCGACGTCGGCTTCGCCTGCGTCAAGAGGTACTTGGCAGCAGGCGAGAAAGATTCAGCAGGTGGAACGCTGATGTCTGTCTGCACCACCACGGAAGCCATCTTAACGATGGGCTTTCCGACAACCGCACCGGCATAGGAGACCTTGCCAGGTGGGGCAGGTGGTGCAGCGAGCTTTCTCGCCTCTGGATAGCTGATATTGTGAAGGGTCTTTAGGTGTACCTCTTTCTCCTCCAGCCACTTTGGACAGTCGCGGGAGTACGCCGGATATTCACCACGGCAGTTTACACAGCATGCCTTTTCTGCTGTGCAGTTAGGTTCGAGATGATCCTGACTGCCACAACGAGCACAGGTGGGCTTGCCTCGGCATGCGGTGCGGGCATGGCCAAACCTCTGGCATTGAAAACAACGCAGAGGGTTGAGGATAAATGGCCGCACCTCGCAGTTTAAGTAGCCTGCCTTGATGGAAGTAGGCAGGTGTGGTGTGTTGAAAGTTAGAATAAGTACCCTGGTGGGCTCTAACTTTCCATTACGGTGTGAAGAATCCCGGTGGACTGCTATCACTCCCTGGGCTGAAAGCTCCGAGAGGATTTCTTCCTCAGAAACCTTTAGGAGGCCCCACTCGGAGATCATGCCCCGGGAGGAATTGAGCGTCTTGTGTGGAGTGACTTCGACTGCCACTCCACCAATCGCTGTAACCTTTAATAGAAGCTCCGAATGCTTGGAGCGCGCAGTCTCCATCTGCAAGTCACCAGATCTTAGGCGCTTGACAGATTTCAGTTCTCCCGCAAGACCTTGAATACCCTTGTGTATAAAAAACGGGGACATGTCCCCAAGAACCTGATCACCCATAGAGTGAATGATCAGGAACTTCGGAGACGGAGACACACACGAAGACGAAGGCAAAGACAGAGAAGTTGGGGGTTCATGGCGAGCCCTCTTGGCGGCATTGTTCGGATTTTTATGAGTTGGAGAACTCATGTTTGTTTTCAAAAAATTCAGTGCCCGTTGTCCCCACCCACCATGGAGTCCAACAAGGGGACGTCCAGTTGGGCGCCAGGGCTGCCCGGGCACCATACCCACACAGCCAGTGAGCCAAGAACTCACTAGAAAACAAAAAGGAAAAATAAAAGAGAAATGGTGGGAAACTCGTCGGAGTTCCCACAAAAGAAAAGAAGCAACAAAGCAAGAAAGTGTGAGGCAAGAGCTGGCCTCACAAAAGAAAGAAAACTACAAAATCAGTAAATGTGTGGGGAAACTCGCAAACCGTTGTCCGGACGGTGGACAAGGTTACTCACTGATCAGCATAGTTGACCCTAGCAGGCACAGCCCACCAGCTGATTGATCCTGAGGGGGCCGCCCCAGGACCTCCCGTTTACCTGAAGCAGAGGCCAAAGCAGTGTATAGCAGCGGCCACGGACGTCGCTGCCCAGCCCCGCGACAGACAGGCTCCCCAATGGCAAAACGGCCAAAGGGGACCCCACTAGTCATGAGCTGGGGAGAGAAGACAGGGACCCCTGAGCAACTGCCAGGATCCTCCTTTCCAGGGACACGGGTCTCCGCGCACGGGAAACACGCGGGCGAGCGTTTAGGACCCTGCGAAGGTAACCGAGCCAGCAGAACCTTCACAGGGTGGTCCCCTTCACCACGTACAGGCGCTCACACCGAGGGGGAGGCGAACAGATAAAGTTGGTTCGTCGGTCTCAACGTAAAGACTCTGGACTGGTGAGGTGCGGAAGGCTCCCGTGCAAACACGGAGGGCCTGGTGATGGAGGGGGTCCAGCACCTTCTCCACGGAATCCCGGGCCGAGTCGTACACCTGGGATCCGTAGTCCAGTATCGATCGGACAAGTGCACGGTACAGGCGGAGCAAAGAACATCGGTCCGCCCCCCAAGAGAGGGAGGAGAGCACCTTGATGATGTTCAATGCCCGCGTGCACTTGGACCTGAGATGTCGAATATGTGGTAAAAAGGTCAATTTCCGGTCGAAGATGAGACCGAGAAACTTGGTCTCCGCCACAACTGGAATGATGGTACCCCCAAGCCGCAGCTCGGGGTCCAGATGAAGATTACGCTTGCGGCAAAAGTGCACACAAGCGGTCTTCTGTGGGGAGAACCGAAACCCATTGGCCGTCGCCCAAACCGAGAGATTGTTCAGGGCAGTTTGCAGTTGTCGTTCAATGACCCTCATGCTGGACGATGAGCAAAAGATGCTAAAGTCATCAACATAAAGGGCATTGCCTACAGTCGGAGGAAGTTGCCGTGTAATGGAATTTATCTTGACAGCGAAAAGCGTAACACTCAGGACGCAGCCTTGTGGCACCCCCTGTTCTTGGGGGAAAGGCCGCGATAGAGTGTTGCCGACACGAACTCGAAAAATACGAGAAGATAAAAAGTTTGCAATGAAGATCGGCATGTGACCTCGCAAGCCGAAGCTGTGAAGGTCACGAAGAATGCCGAATCTCCATGCCGTGTCGTACGCTTTTTCGATGTCGAAGAAAACTGACACCAGGTGCTCTCGACGTAAAAAAGAATTCCTGATCGCCGATTCGAGGCGGATCAGGTGGTCTAAAGTAGACCGGTGCCTGCGAAAGCCACACTGGGTGTTGGAAAGAAGGCCGTGATGTTCCAAATACCAGGCCAGCCTGGTATTTACCATCCTTTCCAACACCTTGCAGACGCAGCTCGTCAACGCAATTGGACGATAATTCGAAGGAATCTTGGGATCTTTTCCTGGCTTAGGGAAGGCCAAGACGATGGCCTCCCGCCAGGAGTCCGGAAACTGCTCCTCGATGAAAATACGGTTGAAGAGGCGGAGCAGTCGATCCTTACTCGATGGTGAGAGATGTTGGAGCATGGCATAATGGACATTGTCTGGCCCCACAGCAGATGCACGAGAAGTGTGCAGAGCAAGGCGAAGCTCCTCCGCTGTGAATGGCCTGTTGTAAGACTCCAGGCCATTCGAATGGAAGGACAGCGGAGAGCGTTCGGCCCTGCTCTTCTGGGCCAGAAACTCGGGGGAGTAGGAAGACAGAGAAGAGATGGTGGAGAATGACTCCCCCAGTATGTCGGCAATTGCTCGAGGCGCAGCAATTGCCTGTCCATTGTGCTCCAGGATCGATAATGAGTGGGACGTGTACTTCCCACCCATCTTCCGGACCTTATCCCACACGACCTTAGAACTGGTCGTGCGGGTGATGGAAGATGTATATTTCAACCAAGATTCCTTCTGGCTCTGGCGCCGGACAAAACGGGCTTTCGCCCTGGCGCGTTTGAATGCTTCGAGGTTGGGGGACGTCGGATATCTCCGAAACACCCCCCAAGCCTTGTTCTGAGCCTTACGAGCTGCGGTGCAGTCGGGATTCCACCACGGTTTTGGGAACCGTGGAAACCGAGTCGAGGTCTGAGGAATAGTAGAGGCAGCTGCATGGACGATACAGTCCGTCAACTCCGCCACTGCGACATTGATGGGCTCCTGGCTGACAGAGTGCTCATCGAGCTCAGACAAGAGCTCGAAGCCACTCCAATCAGCCCGATCAAGCCTCCACCGGGAGACACGCGAAGGGCTGCAAGGCCCCCCACGAGAGATGGTACACACCACGGGGAGGTGATCGCTTCCGTAGGGATTGTCCTCGACCTCCCATGTAAAGAGTGGAAGGATCGAGGAGGAGCAGATGGTGAGGTCAATGGCAGTGAATGTGCGGGTTGGGGTGTGAAAGTAGGTACTGACACCGGTGTTCAACAGGGAGAGCGATGGATCCAGGAGACACTGCTCCAAGACCCGGCCCCTCCCGTTGGTGTCAGCACTGCCCCAGAGCGGACTGTGGCCGTTGAAGTCCCCCATGATGAGGAAGGGGGACGGCAGCTGCGAGACGAGGTCATCAAGGTCATCCCGGAAAATGACGCTTCCGGGCGGGAGATAGACAGAACAGACAGTCAACGAAAATCCCACAAAGAGGCGGATGGCGACCGCCTCTAAGTCGGTGGTGAGGGGAATGACCTGAAATGGAGAATGGTTGCCCACGAGGATGGCAACACCCCCGTGAGCTGGACCATCTCCATCCCGGTCCCGGCGAACCAGAGAAAAGTGCCGGATAGTGGGATTGTTGGCTGTCTGCAAGAATGTCTCCTGAAGGCACACGCAAAGGGGTTGGTGTGCCCTCAGGAGGACCTTGATGTCGTCAATATTCCTCTGGAATCCACGACAGTTCCATTGAAGGAGTGTGGCCATCTCAGGTCTTGGAAGAATTGGCGGACGTCTTTCGATTTATTTTAACCGTCGCCAGCGACGGTTTAGGAAAATTAGGGTGGTCGGTGTCCATGTCCTCGGAGTCGTCCGAGCAACATGGATCCGAGACCGCAGAACGAGGAGGTAAAATCTTCTTTTTGGGCCCCGGCGGGGGCCCCTTAGGTTTTGTAGGTCTTGCTGTCTGTGGGCGGGGAGGAGGGGGCCTTCCAGAGGTGGAAGGCACAGACACAGGAATAGAAACCGGTGTCGATGTCGAGATGGACACCGACGTCGGCTTCGCCTGCGTCAAGAGGTACTTAGCAGCAGGCGAGAAAGATTCAGCTGGTGGAACGCTGATGTCGGTCTGCACCGCCACGGAAGCCATCTTAACGACGGGCTTTCCGACCACCGCACCGGCATAGGAGACCTTGCCAGGTGGGGCAGGCGGTGCAGCGAGCTTTCTCGCCTCTGGATAGCTGATGTTGTGGAGGGTCTTCAGGCGCTGTACCTCTTTCTCCTCCAGCCACTTCGGACAGTCGCGGGAGTACGCCGGATGCTCACCACGGCAGTTGACACAGCATGCCTTATCTGCTGTGCAGTCAGGTTCGAGATGATCCTGACTGCCACAACGAGCACAGGTGGGCTTGCCCCGGCATGCGGTGCGGGCATGGCCAAACCTCTGGCATTGGAAACAACGCAGAGGGTTTGGTATAAATGGCCGCACCTCGCACTTTAAGTATCCTGCCTTGATAGAAGTAGGCAGGTGTGGTGAGTTGAAAGTTAGAATGAGTACCCGGCTGGGCTCTAACTTTCCATTACGGCGTGACGAAACCCGGTGGACTGCTATCACCCCCTGGGCAGAAAGCTCCGAGAGGATTTCCTCCTCAGAAACCTTGAGGAGGCCCCACTCGGAGATCACGCCCCGGGAGGAATTGAGCGTCTTGTGTGGAGTGACTTCGACTGCCACTCCACCAATCGCTGTAACCTTTAACAGAAGCTCCGAATGTTTGGAGCATGCAGTCTCCACCTGCAAGTCACCGGATCTTAGGCGCTTGACAGATTTCGGCTCTCCCGCAAGACCTTGTAAACCCTTGTTGATAAAAAAGGGGGACATGTCCCCAAGTACCTGATCACCCGTAGAGTGGATGATCAGGAACTTTGGAGACGGAGACACACACGAAGACGAAGGCAAAGACAGAGAAGTAGGGGGTTCATGGCGAGCCCTCTTTGCGGCATTGTTCGTATTTTTATGAGTTGGAGAACTCATGGTAGTTTTTAAAAAATTCAGTGCCCGTTGTCCCCACCCACCATGGAGTCCAACAAGGGGACGCCCAGTTGGGCGCCAGGGCTGCCCGGGCACCATACCCACACAGCCAGTGAGCCAAGCCCTCACTACAAAACAAAAAGGAAAAGGAAAAGAGAAACGGTGGGAAACTCGTCGGAGTTCCCACAAAATAAAAGAAGCAACAAAGCAATAAAGTGTGAGGCAAGAGCTGGCCTCACAAAAGAAAGAAAACTACAAAATTAGTAAATGTGTGGGGAAACTCGCAAACCGTTGTCCGGACGGTGGACAAGGTTACTCACTGAACAGCATAGTTGACCCTAGCAGGACCAGCCCACCAGCCGATTGATCCTGAGGGGGCCGCCCCAGGACCTCCCGTTTACCTGAAGCAGAGGCCAAAGCAGTGTATAGCAGAGGCCCCGGAATTCGCTGCCCAGCCCCGCGACAGACAGGCTCCCCAATGGCAAAACGGCCAAAGGGGACCCCACCAGTCATGAGCTGGGAAGAGAAGACGGGGACCCCTGAGCAACTGCCAGGATCCTCCTTTCCAGGGACACGGGTCTCCGCGCACGGCAAACACGCGGGCGAGCGTTTAGGACCCTGTGAAGGTAACCGAGCCAGCGGAACCTTCACAGGGTGGTCCCCTCACCACGGACAGGCTCTCGCATCGAGGGGATCACCACGGCAGTTTACACAGCATGCCTTTTCTGCTGTGCAGTTAGGTTCGAGATGATCCTGACTGCCACAACGAGCACAGGTGGGCTTGCCTCGGCATGCGGTGCGGGCATGGCCAAACCTCTGGCATTGAAAACAACGCAGAGGGTTGAGGATAAATGGCCGCACCTCGCAGTTTAAGTAGCCTGCCTTGATGGAAGTAGGCAGGTGTGGTGTGTTGAAAGTTAGAATAAGTACCCTGGTGGGCTCTAACTTTCCATTACGGTGTGAAGAATCCCGGTGGACTGCTATCACTCCCTGGGCTGAAAGCTCCGAGAGGATTTCTTCCTCAGAAACCTTTAGGAGGCCCCACTCGGAGATCATGCCCCGGGAGGAATTGAGCGTCTTGTGTGGAGTGACTTCGACTGCCACTCCACCAATCGCTGTAACCTTTAATAGAAGCTCCGAATGCTTGGAGCGCGCAGTCTCCATCTGCAAGTCACCAGATCTTAGGCGCTTGACAGATTTCAGTTCTCCCGCAAGACCTTGAATACCCTTGTGTATAAAAAACGGGGACATGTCCCCAAGAACCTGATCACCCATAGAGTGAATGATCAGGAACTTCGGAGACGGAGACACACACGAAGACGAAGGCAAAGACAGAGAAGTTGGGGGTTCATGGCGAGCCCTCTTGGCGGCATTGTTCGGATTTTTATGAGTTGGAGAACTCATGTTTGTTTTCAAAAAATTCAGTGCCCGTTGTCCCCACCCACCATGGAGTCCAACAAGGGGACGTCCAGTTGGGCGCCAGGGCTGCCCGGGCACCATACCCACACAGCCAGTGAGCCAAGAACTCACTAGAAAACAAAAAGGAAAAATAAAAGAGAAATGGTGGGAAACTCGTCGGAGTTCCCACAAAAGAAAAGAAGCAACAAAGCAAGAAAGTGTGAGGCAAGAGCTGGCCTCACAAAAGAAAGAAAACTACAAAATCAGTAAATGTGTGGGGAAACTCGCAAACCGTTGTCCGGACGGTGGACAAGGTTACTCACTGATCAGCATAGTTGACCCTAGCAGGCACAGCCCACCAGCTGATTGATCCTGAGGGGGCCGCCCCAGGACCTCCCGTTTACCTGAAGCAGAGGCCAAAGCAGTGTATAGCAGCGGCCACGGACGTCGCTGCCCAGCCCCGCGACAGACAGGCTCCCCAATGGCAAAACGGCCAAAGGGGACCCCACTAGTCATGAGCTGGGGAGAGAAGACAGGGACCCCTGAGCAACTGCCAGGATCCTCCTTTCCAGGGACACGGGTCTCCGCGCACGGGAAACACGCGGGCGAGCGTTTAGGACCCTGCGAAGGTAACCGAGCCAGCAGAACCTTCACAGGGTGGTCCCCTTCACCACGTACAGGCGCTCACACCGAGGGGGAGGCGAACAGATAAAGTTGGTTCGTCGGTCTCAACGTAAAGACTCTGGACTGGTGAGGTGCGGAAGGCTCCCGTGCAAACACGGAGGGCCTGGTGATGGAGGGGGTCCAGCACCTTCTCCACGGAATCCCGGGCCGAGTCGTACACCTGGGATCCGTAGTCCAGTATCGATCGGACAAGTGCACGGTACAGGCGGAGCAAAGAACATCGGTCCGCCCCCCAAGAGAGGGAGGAGAGCACCTTGATGATGTTCAATTCCCGCGTGCACTTGGACCTGAGATGACGTATGTGTGTTAAAAAGGTCAATTTCCGATCGAATATGAGACCGAGAAACTTGGTCTCCACCACAACTGGAATGATGTTACCCCCGAGCCGCAGCTCGGGATCCAGATGAAGATTACGCTTGTGGCAAAAGTGCACACAAGCGGTCTTCTGTGGGGAGAACCGAAACCCGTTTGCCGTCGCCCAAACCGAAAGATTGTTCAGGGCAATTTGCAGTTGTCTTTCAATGACCCTCATGCTGGACGATGAGCAAAAGATGCTAAAGTCATCAACATAGAGGTCATTGCCTACTGATGGAGGAAGTTGTCTAGTAATTGAATTAATCTTGACAGCGAAAAGCGTAACACTCAGAACGTAGCCTTGTGGCACCCCCTGTTCTTGGGGGTACGGCCGCGACAGAGTGTTACCGACACGGACACGAAAAGAGCGTGTAAATAAGAAGTTGGAGATGAAGATCGGCATGTGACCTCTTAAGCCGAAACTGTGGAGGTCACGAAGAATGCCGAATCTCCAAGCCGTGTCGTACGCTTTTTCGATGTCGAAGAAAATTGACACCAGGTGCTCTCTACGTAAAAATGAGTTTCTGATAGCCGATTCGAGGCGTATCAGATGGTCAAGAGTTGACCGTTGCCTGCGAAAGCCACACTGGGTGTTGGAAAGAAGGTTGTGGTGTTCTAAATACCAGATGAGTCTGGCATTATCCATTCTTTCCAACACCTTATACACGCAGCTCGTCAACGCGATGGGACGATAATTAGAAGGAATCTTGGGATCTTTGCCTGGCTTGGGGAAGGCCAAGACGATGGCCTCCCACCAGGAGGCCGGAAACTGCTCCTCGAGAAAAGTGCGATTGAAGAGATGGAACAGCCGATCCTTACTCAATGGTGAAAGATGTTGGAGCATGGCATAATGGACATTGTCCGGCCCTATAGCAGAGGCACGAGAAGAGTGCAGAGCAAGGCGAAGCTCCTCCCCTGTGAATGGCCTGTTGTAAGGCTCCAGGCCTTTTGAAAAGAAGAAAGCTTTCAAAATGATATAAGATGAGTTACTGATGTTACTCTTACATCAATAGCTACTGTTACATAGTTTCGAATAAATAAATTATTTAACAATATTTAAAATATATTCCAGCTTTAGTAAATTTTGACAGTGGCGAAGAGTTCTTGTAAGCGTATTGAGGCAATGAATCCTGCTAATCTCAATTTCGTAAGGATTTTCCAAAGTGAGAAATGTCGTTCACAACTTTATTTCTAGGGAAAAAGCATATTTCAAATTCAGAGCGCTACGAACGCGACTTTAGTTGTTTATTTCGAAGTGTTCAAATACTTTGGGAATAAAATGTACACTATATTAGAAACATTTACAGTACATTTCTATGTTATGTGAATGGAAAGCCACCTTCAAAACTAATTAGGAGTGGGAGTGACCCAGTCTGAAGCGCACCAGGCTCATAATCTGCAGTTCCCAGGTTCGAGACCAAGAAGAAGAGAGAGTTCGTAGAAGAGCCCCTCATTGGAGTATAATTACTTTAACTTTGGGACATTAAGTCATAGCCACATATGCGGGGGTGTATATTAAAGAAAACGCTAGACGTCCTTGATGGGAGGCTACCATCATCTCCTAACAGCTGTCCAGTGGGTTTCCTCTACCCAACTTACTGCGCAGGCTTTGAGATTTATCCCTACAGAACTCTCTACCCTGTTCTCAGTCAGCAGGGAATACCGATGAGCTTAGAAAGGCCACCATCTTTTGGAAGGGATTTCTCTCTCTCTCTCAGCGACTGCAAGATTTGCATCTCACAGCTCATGAACCAGTATTGTCTTGCCCAGTGGCAGAGAGACTCCAGTTGTTCCTCTCTTAGGTACCTGGTAGACTCTTCTCTCACTACTCCTGACCTCGGAGACCTCAACTGATATGAGGAGACCATCCTGCACCATCTCCGAGTTGGTGTCACCTACAGCAACTCTACGCTGTACCCTCTAGGTAGAGCCTACAGTCCTAATTGTGCCATTTGCAACACACCTGAGAAAACATAAGCTTATCTATGTTAATCTAAGAAATATTCGGCATTCTATTTAATCTACAATGGTTTCCATTAAATATAACCTCATATCAATGGAAAAACTAAAGTCGAAGCTCTATAACTTATAAAAATAAGTGTTCTTTATGTTTGAAAAATGTGATATCAGATAAAAATCTAAATCAAACACATCAACATCTCGATTTTCAACACTATTCGTTCAGTATTTTATGAGTTGTGAAAGTTAGAATGTTTAACAACGCCAGTGTCAAAAAACGTATACGAAACTGATGAGTAGTGAAACAATTCTTTACACAAACTAAGCTCACTTATTTTATTAAACACTACGATGTAATAGCCGTCCCAGTGGCTGAGTGGTTAGCGCGCTTGGCTACTGATCGAAAGGATCTGCGTTCGAGCCCCGGGCATGGATGTTTGTGTTGTCTTTCTGCTGAGGTCCCGCCATCCTCACAAACCTTCTCCTCTAGCATATTAAACTGACAGGCTCCTGTCAGACCTCTGTAGCAAGCAGCTGCTTGATGGGGTATTTATTTTTATGTTTATTTTATGATACAATACTTGCTACTAAGTTTTAATTAATTCCGGATGTCAAAATTTGTGACTGGCACTGTTTGCCGTCCCGTGGCCGAGTGGTTAGCACGCTTGGCTACTGATCTAAGGGACCTGGGTTCGAGCCCCGGATTTAGGCATGGATGTATGTGTCGTTTTTCTGCTGAGGTCCTGCCATCCTCTCAGATCTCCTACTGTGGCATATAAACTGACAGGCTCCTGTCAGACCTCTGTGGCAAGCAGCTGCTTGAGGGGGTATTTATTTTTATTTTTATTTACTGTTATAGTTAAATATTTAAGCTTCCATAACTCGTTAAATACTGAACGAATCTTGTTGAAAATGCAGATATTGACATATATGATTAAGATCGTTATTTGCTATAATAAAACCAAAAAAACTTATTTTATAATAATAAAGCTTTGACTTGAGCTTCCCATTGACATAACATAGGCCTGTTCCTTAATTTTCGAAACCTGTATATTTCTACCGAAAACCTCAAAGCCCCTTCTCAGAAAATTTCTAAAACCTTCCGAGGGGGGGACCACATCTCTTTTGGGAACCACTGCGCTAGGATAAAAAATTGAAGCTTCTTTACTGTGCATATAAATTTGATGTCTTAGAAGGCATGATTCCGAGTAAATTTCAGCAACAGACTGGAACTTCGTTATTCATTCAGTGGTTAAATATTTCATTTTTGTTAACATAACTTTGCCGAAGTCAAGGCACTTGATTATTAATTGATGAAGAATTCATGACTTGAATTTCAACTCCTTACTCTACGAATAACGAACTGGCAGATTCTTATTTATGATACAGCACCTTTGGTGGAAATTTAGACTGCATAATTTTAGAGTGACGTCAAAACGTGATGTGAATGGGGATTTTTCTTTCTTTATGTACTTCAAAATTCTTTAAAGTTGGCCATGGATTTAAACTTTTCGGTTGCCTTAGGAACTAAAACATTTCAATCTGGCCCTAGGGATAAACACGAGGATGATGCTGTTAGGAAACTTCAGCATCTCTAAAAGATAGAGGATCTTTTACTTTGCATTTACCATGAATTTAAAACGTTATGCAAGTGTACCTTTAGTATTCTGATACTTTTATATATATAAGGGGCCGCTCATATTTCGTGAGAATTAGATTCCTCGTTGAATTATTGCCATATTAAACAGTGGATTGTTATTTCTATTAAATTGTTATTCATTTGTTGTCTGTACCATTTAATTGTTGCCTGGATGAAATTCCAAGGGATTGTCTATACCATTGAACGACTAAAATGAAATGGAAAATTATTGTAATGAGACGACAATCCAATGAAAGATCTATTGTAAACGACAACGATTCGTTGCCGCTCCCAATGAATTGTTGTCCATCATTCTTTGGACAACAATTGATTGGGAGCGACATATATTTTGTGTAGGTCTTACGGTGCGCAGGAAATTCTGAAGATCGCAAGAATTTATTCTCTTCTGAATCACAACCACTTTTATTATCGCAAATATTTTCAAATTATGACTAAGATATTTTGTAATTGAGCGAAAAATTCAGTGCATTGTGTTGGGTTGTTTTACCTCTGAGTGACAAGTTTTTGCACATAACGGACTAAATGGCATGGACATAAGTATCCCGAGGGCTCAGAGAGATTTGGAGGGAACAGGATCCACTATGCAGATGTTAGGAGACAGATGAAATTCTCCTGATGGATGTCAAGGGCATCCATTATGTTCCTTAACATGCAGAATATGGTTCTACTGGACATGGAGTCACGGCTTAACGTCCCATCCGACGAATGGGACCATTTTTCAAGCCCATCGGTAAAAGTAGTGGAAATGAGAACTCATTGGGAGAACAGTGAGATAAACAATCCATTGGGACAACAATGAAATGGCATCGCTCAACAATCCCTTTGGACAATAGTTTAATACAGCAATAATCTCTTTGGGCAATAGTTTAATAGAGCAATAATCCCTTTGGACAATAGTTTAATAGAGCAATAATCCCTTTGGACAATAGTTTAATAGAGCAATAATCCCTTTGGACGGCAATTAAATTGTAGCAACAATCGATTTCGTAGCAATTCAACTGAAGTGACAATATGTTAGGGGTACAATTTAATAGGAGTGACAATCAATTTGGGAAAATTTAATAACAGAAACAAAATCAGTGCGAGTGACAATCGTTTTGAATAATTCAGCTAGATCAATAATTTCTTTGGACAACAATTCATTGGGAGCGACATTTCATCTACACAGTTCAATGGGAAAGATTTCATGATATTTTATCTTTGTGATTCATTGGGAGAAACAATCACTTCACATTATATCTTTATTGTTTAGTGGGACAGAAAGTCCCTTGGCAATACATCCTTGTGATTCAATGGGATATATAATCTCTTGGCATTACAACCTTCTGATTCAATGGGATAGATAATCTTTTGGTGTCTCATCTTTGTTGTTTAATGGGACATACAATCCTTTTGCATTTAATCTCTGTCATTCAAAGAGACAGACAATCCCTTTGCGTTTCTTCTGTCGTCCAATGGAACAATCTCTTTGAATTTCATTTTAGTCGTTCAATAGTATAGACAATCCCTTGGAATTACATCCAGGCAACAATTAAATGGTGGACACAACAAATGGATAACAATTTAATAGAAATGTCAATCCATTGTTTAATATGGCAAGAATTCAACGAGGAATCCAATTCTCACGAAATAACAATTAAATGAGTTCATAATCCAATGGCAGCGACAATCAAATGAAACGAAAATCAGATAGTAGAGCTACTGCAGAGACGACAGTATTATTGGAGAGCTTTTGGAATAATCCAACAGCAGCGTTATTGCAACAACAATACAATGGGAAAGATATTGTAATGAAACGACAATCCAGTGGTTAAAGATATTATATATGAGAGGGAAATCCAACTGGATGGGTTTGGTTTGGTTTGGTTGTTTGGGGTTTTTTGGCGCAATAGCAACTAAGGCTATATTGCGCCAAACAAACGATAAAAAGGGTAAAAGACATGAAAACCCACAACCAAAGTTAAAAGAGACACAAAAACACATAACAAAAACGAGATGTAGAAAAAGAGTAAAAGAGAGCAACAAGTGTAAAATCAACAAGTATAAAATCAACAATAACAATGGGTGTATAGGACCCATGTAAAAAAACAACAGGTAAAACACAGGTAAAAACCAGTAAAAAAGAGAAAATTCATAAACGAGTAAAATAACCGGTAAAGCGTAAAAAGTCGAAAACAGTGTTAAAATAGCAATGATCCGATAAAAGATGTCCGAGTGTAAGGGGCTCGGACGTAAAATCGTGAAAGTTAAAAAACAGACGTCTTTCAAGGTTAAAACAAACACAGTCAATTAAAATATGCTTCACAGTTAAAACGGTGTCACAAAACTCGCACTTAGGTACTGCGTCCGCCTGAAGAAGAAAAGAGTGTGTTAAAAACGAGTGACCTAAGCGGAGCCGAGCAAGGACAACTTCCTCCTTACGATTCCTGCGAAAACAAGACTGCCACGGTTTGACAATGGGCTTGATCTCGAAGAGCTTGTTACCAACCTGTTCAGACCAAGATCTCTGCCACTGTGCCCGGAGCTCGATGGTGAAACGCTGCCGGAAATCCACATATGGAACCGGCAACGGAGAGTCGGACAGGGGCGTGGCTGACCTGGCAGCAGAATCTGCCAAATCATTGCCCCTGATTCCGACATGACCGGGCACCCAACAGAAGAGAATCGTGGTGGTGGCTGCCAGACGATGGAGCTGCTGGCGGATCTTGGAGAGAACAGGGTGAGGCCGATGCCTCACTGAGATCAAAGCCTGTAGCGAGCTAAGCGAGTCGGTGTAAAGCACACACCGACGATGATGCTTAGCTGCTATATGGTCCAAGGCAATGCTGATAGCATGCAACTCAGCAGTGAAGATGGAACACTGCTGTGGGATCTGGTCTGCAATGATTACATCACAGCAGACCATGGCTGATCCCACCGAAGTGCCGGACTTCGAGCCATCTGTGAAGACAGGCAAGAAGTCCGGGTGCGCAGCACGATGGCTGGCAAAGAGTTGCCGGTACACACAGTCGGGTGTAAAGGCCTTCCCCGTCCTGCACAGGGAAAAATCGCAGGAAGGGGAAACAGCGAGCCAAGGTGGAAGTGGCTCAGCTGTCGACTGTGCGATGCTATCGAGACTGGTGTTGATGTCTCTGAGGTAGCCTCGGACACGCAAACCGAAAGGACGAATGGCAGTCGGCCGATTCTGGTATAACATTTCCCACCTGGGACTGAAAACGCAGTCCCAAGTGGGATGGCCTGGCAGGGATCGCAATTTTGACACATACTGCAGGGACAACTGCTGACGGCGAATAGATAAAGATGGTTCATCGGTCTCAACGTAGAGACTCTGGACCGGCGAAGTGCGGAAGGCCCCCGTGCACACACGGAGGGCCTGATGATGGAGTGGGTCCAGCACCTTCACCACCGAATCCCGGGCGGAGTCATACACCTGGGATCCGTAGTCCAGTTTCGACCGGACAAGTGCACGGTAAAGGCGGAGCAAAGAACATCGGTCCGCCCCCCAAGAGAGGGAGGAGAGGACCTTGATGATGTTCAATGCCCGCGTGCACTTGGACCTGAGATGTCGGATATGTGATAAAAAGGTCAATTTCCGGTCGAAGATGAGACCGAGAAACTTGGTCTCCGCCACAACTGGAATGATGGTACCCCCGAGCCGCAGCTCGGGGTCCAGATGAAGATTACGCTTGCGGCAAAAGTGCACACAAGCGGTCTTCTGTGGGGAGAACCGGAACCCATTGGCCGTCGCCCAAACCGAGAGATTGTTCAGGGCAGTTTGCAGTTGTCGTTCAATGACCCTCATGCTGGACGATGAGCAAAAGATGCTAAAGTCGTCAACATAGAGGGCATTGCCTACAGTCGGAGGAAGTTGCCGTGTAATGGAATTTATCTTGACAGCGAAAAGCGTAACACTGAGGACGCAGCCTTGAGGCACCCCCTGTTCTTGGGGGAAAGGCCGCGACAGAGTGTTGCCGACACGAACTCGAAAAATACGAGAAGATAAAAAGTTTGCAATGAAGATCGGCATGTGACCTCGCAAGCCGAAGCTGTGAAGGTCACGAAGAATGCCGAATCTCCATGCCGTGTCGTACGCTTTTTCGATGTCGAAGAAAACTGACACCAGGTGCTCTCGTCGTAAAAAGGAATTCCTGATCGCCGATTCGAGGCGGATCAGGTGGTCTAAAGTAGACCGGTGCCTGCGAAAGCCACACTGGGTGTTGGAAAGAAGGCCGTGATGTTCCAAATACCAGGCCAGCCTGGTATTTACCATCCTTTCCAACACCTTGCAGACGCAGCTCGTCAACGCAATTGGACGATAATTCGAAGGAATCTTGGGATCTTTTCCTGGCTTAGGGAAGGCCAAGACGATGGCCTCCCGCCAGGAGTCCGGAAACTGCTCCCCGATGAAAATACGGTTGAAGAGTCGGAGCAGTCGATCCTTACTCGATGGTGAGAGATGTTGGAGCATGGCATAATGGACATTGTCTGGCCCCACAGCAGATGCACGAGAAGTGTGCAGAGCAAGGCGAAGCTCCTCCGCTGTGAATGGCCTGTTGTAAGACTCCAGGCCATTCGAATGGAAGGACAGCGGAGAGCGTTCGGCCCTGCTCTTCTGGGCCAGAAACTCGGGGGAGTAGGAGGACAGAGAAGAGATGGTGGAGAATGACTCCCCCAGTATGTCGGCAATTGCTCGAGGCGCAGCAATTGCCTGTCCATTGTGCTCCAGGATCGATAATGAGTGGGACGTGTACTTCCCACCCATCTTCCGGACCTTATCCCACACGACCTTAGAACTGGTCGTGCGGGTGATGGAAGATGTATATTTCATCCAAGATTCCTTCTGGCTCTGGCGCCGGACGAAACGGGCTTTCGCCCTGGCGCGTTTGAATGCTTCGAGGTTGGGGGACGTCGGATATCTCCGAAACACCCCCCAAGCCTTGTTCTGAGCCTTACGAGCTGCGGTGCAGTCGGGATTCCACCACGGTTTTGGGAACCGTGGAAACCGAGTCGAGGTCTGAGGAATAGTAGAGGCAGCTGCATGGACGATACAGTCCGTCAACTCCGCCACTGCGACATTGATGGGCTCCTGGCTGACAGAGTGCTCATCGAGCTCAGACAAGAGCTCGAAGCCACTCCAATCAGCCCGATCAAGCCTCCACCGGGAGACACGCGAAGGGCTGCAAGGCCCCCCACGAGAGATGGTACACACCACAGGGAGGTGATCGCTTCCATATGGATTGTCCTCGACCTCCCATGTAAAGAGTGGAAGGATCGAGGAGGAGCAGATGGTGAGGTCAATGGCAGTGAATGTGCGGGTTGGGGTGTGAAAGTAGGTACTGACACCGGTGTTCAACAGGGAGAGCGATGGATCCAGGAGCCACTGCTCCAAGACCCGGCCCCTCCCGTTGGTGTCAGCACTGCCCCAGAGCGGACTGTGGCCGTTGAAGTCCCCCATGATGAGGAAGGGGGACGGCAGCTGCGAGACGAGGTCATCAAGGTCATCCCGGAAAATGACGCTTCCGGGCGGGAGATAGACAGAACAGACAGTCAACGAAAATCCCACAAAGAGGCGGATGGCGACCGCCTCTAAGTCGGTGGTGAGGGGAATGACCTGAAATGGAGAATGGTTGCTCACGAGGATGGCAACACCCCCGTGAGCTGGACCATCTCCATCCCGGTCCCGGCGAACCAGAGAAAAGTGCCGGATAGTGGGATTGTTGGCTGTCTGCAAGAATGTCTCCTGAAGGCACACGCAAAGGGGTTGGTGTGCCCTCAGGAGGACCTTGATGTCGTCAATATTCCTCTGGAATCCACGACAGTTCCATTGAAGGAGTGTGGCCATCTCAGGTCTTGGAAGAATTGGCGGACGTCTTTCGATTTATTTTAACCGTCGCCAGCGACGGTTTAGGAAAATTAGGGCGGTCGGTGTCCATGTCCTCGGAGTCGTCCGAGCAACATGGATCCGAGACCGCCGAACGAGGAGGTAAAATCTTCTTTTTGGGCCCCGGCGGGGGCCCCTTAGGTTTTGTAGGTCTTGCTGTCTGTGGGCGGGGAGGAGGGGGCCTTCCAGAGGTGGAAGGCACAGACACAGGAATAGAAACCGGTGTCGATGTCGAGATGGACACCGACGTCGGCTTCGCCTGCGTCAAGAGGTACTTAGCAGCAGGCGAGAAAGATTCAGCTGGTGGAACGCTGATGTCGGTCTGCACCGCCACGGAAGCCATCTGAACGATGGGCTTTCCGGCAACCGCACCGGCATAGGAGACCTTGCCAGGTGGGGCAGGCGGTGCAGCGAGCTTTCTCGCCTCTGGATAGCTGATGTTGTGGAGGGTCTTCAGGCGCTGTACCTCTTTCTCCTCCAGCCACTTCGGACAGTCGCGGGAGTACGCCGGATGCTCACCACGGCAGTTGACACAGCATGCCTTATCTGCTGTGCAGTCAGGTTCAAGATGATCCTGACTGCCACAACGAGCACAGGTGGGCTTGCCCCGGCATGCAGTGCGGGCATGGCCAAACCTCTGGCATTGGAAACAACGCAGAGGGTTTGGTATAAATGGCCGCACCTCGCACTTTAAGTATCCTGCCTTGATAGAAGTAGGCAGGTGTGGTGAGTTGAAAGTTAGAATGAGTACCCGGCTGGGCTCTAACTTTCCATTACGGCGTGACGAAACCCGGTGGACTGCTATCACTCCCTGGGCTGAAAGCTCCGAGAGGATTTCCTCCTCAGAAACCTTGAGGAGGCCCCACTCGGAGATCACGCCCCGGGAGGAATTGAGCGTCTTGTGTGGAGTGACTTCGACTGCCACTCCACCAATCGCTGTAACCTTTAACAGAAGCTCCGAATGTTTGGAGCATGCAGTCTCCACCTGCAAGTCACCGGATCTTAGGCGCTTGACAGATTTCGGCTCTCCCGCAAGACCTTGTAAACCCTTATTTATAAAAAAGGGGGACATGTCCCCAAGTACCTGATCACCCGTAGAGTGGATGATCAGGAACTTCGGAGACGGAGACACACACGAAGACGAAGGCAAAGACAGAGAAGTTGGGGGTTCATGGCGAGCCCTCTTTGCGGCATTGCTCGAATTTTTAGGAGTTGGAGAACTCATGGTTGTTTTTAAAAATTTCAGTGCCCGTTGTCCCCACCCACCATGGAGTCCAACAAGGGGACGCCCAGTTGGGCGCCAGGGCTGCCCGGGCACCATACCCACACAGCCAGTGAGCCAAGCCCTCACTACAAAACAAAAAGGAAAAGGAAAAGAGAAACGGTGGGAAACTCGTCGGAGTTCCCACAAAAGAAAAGAAGCAACAAAACAATAAAGTGCGAGGCAAGAGCTGGCCTCACAAAAGAAAGAAAACTACAAAATTAGTAAATGTGTGGGGAAACTCGCAAACCGTTGTCCGGACGGTGGACAAGGTTACTCACTGATCAGCATAGTTGACCCTAGCAGGACCAGCCCACCAGCCGATTGATCCTGAGGGGGCCGCCCCAGGACCTCCCGTTTACCTGAAGCAGAGGCCAAAGCAGTGTATAGCAGCGGCCCCGGAAGTCGCTGCCCAGCCCCGCGACAGACAGGCTCCCCAATGGCAAAACGGCCAAAGGGGACCCCACCAGTCATGAGCTGGGGAGAGAAGACGGGGACCCCTGAGCAACTGCCAGGATCCTCCTTTCCAGGGACACGGGTCTCCGCGCACGGCAAACACGCGGGCGAGCGTTTAGGACCCTGTGAAGGTAACCGAGCCAGCGGAACCTTCACAGGGTGGTCCCCTCACCACGGACAGGCTCTCGCATCGAGGGGCAACTGGATGGGTAGTGTAATAACACGACAATACAATGAAAGATCTATTGTAAACGACAACGATACAGTTTTATCGATATTCAGCGGGAGATGCAATACAACGATACAAGAATGCAGTGCGTGCGACAATTCAGAAAAATAGTGATATAGTGGAAGTGACAGTTTATTAGGTTGGGTTGTATTACCTCTGAGCGCCACCTTTTTGCACACAATGGGCTAAATGATCAGGTCACAAGGACCCCGATGGCTCAGAGAATGTTGGGGAGGGGACCCACTGGAGCAGTTGTTGGGAGACAGATGGTAGCCTCCCGTTAAGGCCATCCAGTCTGTTCTTTAACGTGCACAGGGTATGGTTGGCCCATGTGCAGAGATGGGACGTTAGGTCGTTGGGCTTAACGTCCCATCCGATGGATGGTTGCCTTTCCAAGCATCACTTTGGTAATATATCTGTTTATCCCCAAACCAGTCAATCTCTGTTTATTCACCAAACCAACATCATATTAACAACCAGGCTTGGAAAGGCCACCATCCATCGGATGGTGGCCTTTCCAAGCTATCGGAGCTATCGGTGTTCCCTACGGACCGTGGGCAGGGCGACTTGTTTAGGGGAGATTTTGGTGGGTTTTTTTGTTTCCGGTTTAATGGCGCAATGGCAACTTAGGCCATATTGTACAAACATATGGTGTATGCAAGAAAAATAAACAGATAAAAGTCATGCAAAATATATCTAAATAAAACTCAAAATCAACACACAAAGATATGGAAGAAACAAAAATGTAAAATCACAACAAAAGAAAACGCAAACAAACTGTGTAAAACCAGGGTAAAAAGGGTCACCAATTGTTAAAAGCATAACATCAATGGGTATAAAGGACCCATAGAAAAAAAATACAAAAGATAAATGCGTCATGGATGAATGTCAAAACATAAATGAATCATGGATGAATGGTCTAATCTGACGGATGGTGGCTTTTCGTGATCATTAATGTCCGATTTTCTGACAGATGGCAGGAAGGGAGTTTCATCATCATCCTCAAGCAGCCATGGACTACGGAGGTCCAACCAGACCGTAAAATTCATTTCTCCAAACACATATGTCCTGAGCTACATCTGCTGCATCTAGCCACTGCACACCAATTCCTGGTCCTGTTTGACGTTGTCTGTCCACCGCATCCTAGGTCTCACCCTCTTTCTGAGACTTTTAGGCACGCTGTTCATAGCCCTATTCGTTAATTTATAATTATCCATACAAGCAACATGGTCAAACCCACGGATTCTCTCTCTGCAAAATACGCTGCTTAAAGGAGGTTGACGACTCCTTTGCCTAACCACATCATTATTTACAAAGTTGAACAACCTAATGCCCAAGATACTGCGTAAGCATCTACTTTTCTTTTATCTTGTTTACAAAGCGTCCAAGTTTCACTACCATAACTAACCCTAGAAAAAACCAAACTATTATACAGTCTAATTTTAGTCTTCAGGTGTATATGCCTATTTCTCCACACTCTACATATATTCTTAAAGTCCTGGTAGCAATCCCTATTCTTCTGTTAATCTCATGCCGCACATCACCAGTATCTGTTACATAACTCCCAAGATAATTAAACTGAGACACTTGTTCTAGAGTGCAACCATTCAATGTGACTGAAGCCACATCCACCTGACCAATTTTCATCACTTGGTTTTTTCTCTGTTTATCACCGAACCAGTTCTATTACCAGTATCATCAACATCTCTAACGAAAGAATTCATCTCATCAACATCATTAACCAACAAGGCCAAATCATCTGCATAATCTAAATCAGAAATTTTAAAATCTCTAGACCATTTAAGGCCCAAAACCTTTCCTTGCAAATAATTTCGCATAACATAATCAGTAACCAAACAAAAGTGAAAAAGAGACAAAATACACCCTTGTCGAATACCAGAAGCAATGCTGAACCAATTGCTACAAATCTTACCAAATCTCACACACGACACAGTGTTATAGAGAACTTTCATTATGTTAACTAACTTGTCTGATATGCCATATGATTTCACAATCAACCACAAATTATGACGATTGGTTGGTTGAGGTTTTATGACGCAATGGCAAGGCCATAATACGCCAAACGAGACAAATAAAAGGGTAAAAGAAACAGAACCCACAACCAAAGTCAAAGGTCAATACAGTAAATGGTAAAGCACAAAATCAACAGATATAAAAAATACAAAAATAAGAAAGACTCGTAAAGCAATAACTATAAAAGTATTGGTTGTTTCGGGTTTTGTGGCGCAAAAGAGCAGAAAAGGCTACATTTTGCCAAACAAAAAGAGTCATTGAACCCACAACCAAAGTTAAAAATCTCCGAAACGGCATAAGAAAGTTGAGTATAAAAAGAATAAAAAAGAATCAACAAGTGTGAAAGTCAACAACAACAACTGCTGTTGTTAATTTATTAAAAATCACAAACAAGTGTAAAATCAAGGAAACATAGTAAAAATCATATACGATTAAAATAACTAGTAAAACGTAAAAATTCGAAAACAAGAGTTAAGAGTGATTCATCAGATAAAAGATGGCCGATTGTAAGAGGCTCGTTCGCATAATTGTGGAAGGTAAAATACATTCTGCGTTCAAGGTTAGAAGCTGGACAATGAATTAAAATATGCTTAATGGTTAAAATGGTGTCACAAAACTCGCACTTAGGTTCGTCATCCGCCTGAAGAAGAAGGAATGAGTGATAAACGAATGACCTAAGTGGAGCAGAGCAAGTACAACTTCCTCCTTTCGATTTCTGCAAAAACAAGACTGCCAAGGTTTAATAATGGGCTTGATCTCCAAAAGCTTGTTACCAATCTGTTCAGACCAAGATCTTTGCCACTGTGCCCGGATCTCGATGAAAAAATGCTGCTGGAAGTCCAACTATGGAACAGTCAGCAGAGAGTCGGATAGGAGCGTTTTTGAACTGGCAGCAGCATCTGCCACGCCATTGCCCCTAATCCCGAAGTGTCCGGGCACCCAACAGAAGAGAATCGTGGTGATGGCTGCCAGATGATGGAGCTGCTGACAGATCTTGAAGTGAACAGGGTGAGGCTGATGCCTCACCGAGTTGGTTGGTTGGTTGTTTTGGGTTTTATGGCGCATGGGCAACTAGGCCATAATGTGCCAAACAAATGATAATATAATAGATAAAAGTCGTGCATACCCGCAACCAAAGTTAAAATCAGAACACTACAATATAGAATAGTAAAACAACAAAGAACAAGTGTAAAAGTACAATTTAAAACAACAGAATAAACACAGATAAAATAATCCCAGGTGTAAGAGACCTGGGTGATATATAGAAAATACAAGGTAAAAATCAAATTCTAGTAAAATAACCACAATGTTTTAAAAAGGAAAAAACTGACGATAAAATGAAATGATCAGATAAAAGGTGTCCGAGTGCAAGGGGTTCGGAAATAAAATCGTGAAAATTAAAATACAATTTACGTTCAAAGTTAAAAGCGGGGCAATGAAGTAAAATATGTTTAAGAGTTAAAATGGTGTCACAAAACTCGCACTTATGTTCATCGTATGCCTTAAGAAGAAATGAATGTGTAAGAAAAGAATGACCCAAGTGGAGCCGAGCAAGTACAACTTCCTCCTTGCGATTCCTGCGGAAACAAGTTGGTTGGTTGGTTGTTTGGGGTTTTTTAGCGCAATAGCAACTAAGGCTATATTGCGCCAAACACGCGATAAAAAGGGTAAAAGACATGGAACCCACAACCAAATTTAAAATAGACAGAAACAACACAGCATAAAAACGAGTAGTATAAAAAAGAATAAAAGAAAGCAAAAAATGTAAACTCAACAATAACAATGGGTGTATAGGACCCATGTAAAAAACAACAGGTAAAACACAGGTAAAAAATACAGGGAAGAGTGAAATTTCATAAACGGGTAAAATAACCGGTAAAGCGTAAAAATTCGAAAACAGGAGGATGTTAGAGGCAGATGTCAACCGCCTCTAAGTGCGTGGTGAGGGGAATGACCTGGAATGGAGTATGGTTGCTCAGAGTATGGCGACACCTCCATGAGCTGGATCATCTTCATCCCAGTCCCGGCGAACGAAAGAAAAGTACCGGATAGTGGGATTGTTGGCTGTCTGCAAGTATGTCTTCTGAAGGCACATACAGATGTGTTCATGTGCCCTCAAGAGGACCTTGATGTCGTCAATATTCCTCTGGAATCCACGACAGTTCCATTGTAGGAGTGTGGCCATCTCAAGTCTTGGAAGTATTGGCGGATGACTTACAATTTATTTTAACCGTCGCCAGCGATGGTTTTAGAAACATAAAGCGGTCTGTGTCCATGTCCTCGGAGTCGTCCGAGTGACATGGATCAGAGACCCTCACACAAGGAGGTGAAATTAGTTTCCTTTTGGGCCCCGGCGGGGGCCCCTTTGGGCTTTGAAGGGGGCCTTACGATTTTTGGTTTTGGTTTTGGTTGTTTTGGGTTTAATGGCGCATTAGCATCTCAGACTATAATGCGCCAAACGAATGTCTAAATAAATGCTAAAAGTCATAAGACCCACAACCAAATTTAAAAATCGACTATACACGCATAGAAAAAATGTAAAACAAGAAAAGGAACATAGTTAACAAGAAACAAATGTATAATAAATATAAAAAACACCCAGGTGTATGCGACCTGGGTTATACATTCGAATAAAACTATAGACGAGTAAAATATCCAGTATATTTTAAAAATTGAAAAACAGCGTTAAAACAACAATGATCGGATAAAAGATGTCCGAGTTAAGTGGCTCAGACGTAAAACGGTGAAAGTTAAAATAGAGGCGACGTTCAAAGTTAAAAGCGGGACATGAAAGTAAAATATGTTTGATCGTTAAAATGGTGTCACAAAACTCGCACTTAGGTTCAGCGTCCGCCTTGAGAAGAAATGAATGAGTTATAAACGAATGACCTAAGCGGAGCCGAGGGCCTTCCGAAAGTGGATGTGGAATAGAAACCAGTGTCCATGTCGAGATGGACACCAAAGTCGGTTTCGCCTGCGTCAAAAGATACTTGGCCACAGGCGAGAAAGATTCAGCTGGTGGAATGCTGCTGTTGGTCTGTACCATCACAGAAGCCATCTCGACAATGGGCTTTCCGATGACCGCACTGGCATAGAGACCTTGCCAGGTGGGGAAGGCGGTGCTTTAGGCATTGTACCTCTTTCTCCTCCAGCCACTTTGGGCAGTCGCGGGAGTATGCCAGATGGTCACGATGGCAGTTTACACAGCACGCCTTTTCTGCTGTGCAGTCAGGTTCAAGATGATCTTGACTGCCACAATAAGGACAGGTGGGCTTGTCCCGGCATGCATTGTGTCCATGGCCAAACCTCTAGTATTGGAAACAATGCACAGGGTTTGGGATAATAATCTGTGAGGTAACTTGCAAACCTGTACCCGGACGGTGGGCAAGGTTACTCACCACTCTGCACGGTTGACCCTAGCAGGACCTGCCCACCAGCCGATTGCTCCTGGGAAGGGCCACCCCAGGTGCTCCCGTTTACCGGAAGCAGAGGCCAGAGCAGTGTACAGCAGAGGCCCCAGAATCCGCTGCCCAGCCCTGCGACAGAGAGGCTCCCCAATGGCAAGGTGGCCAAAGGGGACCCTGCCAATCATGAGCTAAGACGGGGACCCGTGAGAAACTACCAGGATCCTCCTTTCCTGGAACATGGGTCTCTGCACACGGCAAACATGTGAATGAGCGTTCAGGACCCTGTGAAGGTAACCGAGCCAGCGGAATCTTTACAGGGTGGTCCCCTCACCACGTACAGGAGCTCGCACCGATGGGTGATCCTACGAAGCCAGGGGCTTACCTAAAGGAAATTTTACATTATATGGATCAGTTTTATTGTATAACTAGCTGAACGGTCGCATCGCTGCCTGGGTATCACTTTTAATCTGTCTATTATTATTTTCGCTGCACTAAAGATAAATTTTATAAGTAGCCCCCCCCACACACACTAGCTACTAGTGAGATGAAGACTCTAATGGGACGATAATTTAGTGAGATCAAAAACCAAATGTGAGAAAGGCATTGAAATCTTTAGCACGATTTGGAAAAGGGGTTACTGGCTAAGGGAAGTTTGTTGGTTTGTTGTTTGGGTTTTAATGGCGCATTAGCAACTAAGGCTATAATGCGCCATACGAATGCCCATATGAAAAATAAAAATAAAAGTCGTGCAACCCTTAACCAAATTTTAAAAGAAACCACAAACATATACTAAGAATGTAAAGCAATAAAAGAAACATAATTGATAACAAGAAACAAATGTATAAATAAGTTATAAATATAAAAGTTACCCAGGTGTAAGCGAACTGGGTTAAATATTGGAAAAAAACTATATCTGAGTAAAATATCCTGTAAAAAGTAAAATTTCAAAGACAGCGTTAAAACAACAATGATCAGATAACAAATGTCCGAGTGTAAGGGGCTCGGACGTAAAATCATGAAAATTAAAAAACAAACGCCATTCAAAGTTAAAACATGGACATAAGAGTAAAATGTGTTTGATAGTTAAAATGGTGTCGCAAAACTCACACTTAGGTACGTCATCCGCCCATAGAAGAAACGAATGAGTAAGAAACGAATGACCTAAGCGCAGCCGAGCAAGCACAACTTCCTCCTTGCGATTCCTGCGGTAATAAGACTGCCATGGTTTGATGATAGGTTTGATCTCAAAGAGCTTGTTCGTAAGCTGTTCTGCCCAAGATCTCTGCTACCGTGCCCAGAGCTCGATGGTTAAACGCTGCCGGAAATCCAGATAAGGAACCGGATTAGGGGCAATGACTTGGCAGACGCTGCAGTCATTGCCGGATTAGGGGCAATGACTGCACCGTCTGCCAAGTCATTGCAACTAATCCCAACGTGACCGGGCACCCAACAGAAATAGATGGTGGTGGTGGCTGCCAGACGATGTAGTTGCTGGCGGATCTTAGTAAGAACTGGGTGAGGCTGATGCCTCACCGAGCTCAAAGCCTGTAGCGAACTAAGCGAGTCGGTGTAAAGCACACACTGACGATGATGCTTAGTCGCCACGTGGTCCAATGCGAGGCTGATAGCGTGCAACTCTGCAGTGAAGATGGAACACTGCTGTTGGATCTGGTCTGCAATGATTACATCACAGCACACCATGGCCGATCCCACCGATGCGCCGGAGTTCAAGCCATCTCTAAAGACCGCCAAGGAGTCCGGGTGTGCAGCACGATGGCTGGCAAAGAGTTGCCGCTACACACAGTCGGGTGTAAAGGCCTTCTCCATCCTGCACAGGAAGAAACCACAGGAAAGGGAAACAGCGAGCCATGGTGGAAGTGGCTCAGCTCTCGACTGTGTGATGCTATCGAGACTGGTGTTGATATCTCGCAGGTAACCTCGGACCTACAAACTGAAAGGACGAATGGCAGTCGGCCGATTTGTGTAAAGCATTTCCCACTTCGGACTGAAAACGCAGTCCCAAGTGGGATGGCCAGGCAGGGATCGAAATTTAGATACATATTGTAGGGACAACTGCTGACGGCGAAGAGATAAAAAAGTTTCGTCGGTCTCGATGTAAAGACTCTGGACCGGTGAGGTGCGGAAGGCTCCCATGCAAACACGGAGGGCCTGGTGATGGAGGGGTACCAACACCTTCACCACCGAATCCCGGGGCCGAGTCGTACACCTGGGATCCGTAGTCCAGTTTCGATCAGACAAGTGCACAGTAGAGGCGGAGCAAAGAACATTGGTCTGTCCCCCAAGAAAGGGAGGAGAGGACCTTGCCGATGTTCAATGCCTGCGTGATCTTGGACCTGAGGCTAAGAGAAGATGAACAACCTTCTGTTCAGGGCTTTTTACCATGTTTGGTACACAGGGGCTATCGTGTAAAAATATTCCACGCTTAAACAATTTATGCAACTGACGACATCCTTTCTCAACAAGGAACAATTTGAGAATCAAACACCGAGATGATTCAAGCCAGAATCTACATATATTAAGGATTTCAAACTCAATTCGTATAGAGCCAAATTACTTTTTTCTCAATATATAGTCGTCAGTACTTTATTTTAGGCCATAATATGATAAATCGTTTAACCTCTGAGTTGCACTTTTATACACGGTGTGCTAAAATAGTCAGATTACAAGGATTACAAGGATTCCAATTCAAAGACCGTTAGGGAAGTGAACCCATTAGACAGCTGTAGATCCATTGGACAACTGACAGGATTTACGCACACAGGGCCCCCGCGCATAAGGATCACGGCTTTGTCCCCTCCTGGGGACGGTGACATCGGTGTCCCCTTTCTTATCTAGGTGTAGGTGGGAGTTAGCGCAGATAATTGTTAACGCCGATATAGTTGCGACTCAGACCTGGGAACAGCAGATTACGAGCCTGGCGCACTGCCAACCGAGCCAAACCCGTTCCATTGCAACTGGAGGCAGAACATAATTACACTGCTCACAAAAATTAGGAGATATTTCTTCGCTTCATATTCATTTTGAAATATCCCCTAATTTTTGTGAGCAGTATATTTACTTATATCGTTGATTTACTGTTTAAATATTACATGTTTTTAACACCAAATATAAACCAAAATTTGTAACTAGCTTAATCTTCGGCTGCACGCGACTATATTAACCTTTGAACGCGACTATAGTCTCCTTACTCGCGTGAGATCATCGCAATCGAGCCAAGTTAATAAGCCACACTCCTCTCCCCCCTAACACGATTGACGGATATGACACAATTTCTTGTCGGCAGCCTGAAATGAATTCGGGGGCTGCGTGTTTCAAATCCGTCATCTCTGCACATTTCAACTGGCAAACAAAACACTTCATAAAACGCTTCCCCTTTCACTCCCCTCCTAATACTACCTAATACCACCTAATGCAACAGGGAAAAAATAAATCTTTACAAGGTGAGATAAACAATAATATTAATAATGAAAGTTTAAACGCTACTCTGTTTTGCTTTTAGTGAACTGTGCGATTAAGGTCGACGGAAACACACGTCTGTTTTAGTTCGAGATTTGTTCTCTTATTTCTGGATGAATTTACTCGGGATCTTTAAAAGCATTTCTTCCACGTTCGGAAGAAAGTTAAAAGATGTGTTGCTCCGTCGAAGATTGAAGAATTCTTTTCTTCTATTATATTTTTGATTCAGTTTTATGCCTGGAGATTATTCTATTTTTTTTTACCAAAGTCACGGTTGGTTCAACTTCTGTCATGTCTGGTGCATCTCTGACCTTATTTCCTTTCCTATTTTACTTAGTTTTATAGAAGTTAAGAGTAAAAATCCATTTCATTGTAGAGTAAATGCGATTTTAGCTATGGAACGAAAAGGCGATAAATGAGATAAAGTAGAAAAAAAACAAAACAACAAAGAATTGAGAAAATCATCTTGTTACCATTTATCAAAAAGATGCTTTGTGTCTAAATATTGTAAAAGAGAACATTTTACATTACAAGTAAACATTATTTCGGTTTTTTTTTTCGGTGCGTTGGATGAATTCCTTCCATTCTTTTCAATTCAAACAGCAGTTGGCAATTTCCTTTTTCGGAAAACTCCCGGAATAAAGTAGACCCCTAAAGTTATTTAATAATTGAAACGTTTTCTGTATTTTTTTCTCATTTTTCCCGAAACTCATATATTTATATACGTTGCCTCTATTTTATTATCGTTTCTCTACGTTTAGGCATTTGATTTATTATTTTTAAGCTAAGACTCATAGTTATTATTTTCTACTGTTTTTAGCCTTTTTTATTTTCTCAAAGTATCTACCCTTTATCATGTTTTCTAATTTGAGACCTTCCCCTTTTTTTTCGACGACGCGGTCTTTTATTATTTTTTTTAAGTACCTGGGTTCGAGCCCCAGGTAAGGCATGGATGTATGTGTCGTTTTTCTGCTGAGGTCCTGCCATCCTCTCAGACCTTCTACTGTGGCATATAAACTGGCAGGCTCCTGTCAGACCTCTGTGGCAAGCAGCTGCTTGAGGGGGTATTTATTTATTGCCGTCCCATGGCCGAGTGGTTAGCACGTTTGGCTAGTGGTCTAAGGGACCCGGGTTCGAGCCCTGGATAAGGAATTGATGTGTATGTTTTTTTCTGCTGAGGTCCTGCCATACTCTCAGACCTTCTACTGTGCCATATAAACTGACAGGTTCCTGTCAGACCTCTGTGGCAAGCAGCTGCTTGAGGGGGCATTTATTTTTATTTTATTTATCGTCCTTTACCTTCTACGTTTTTGTCCTTTATTTATTATTATTTCCAAATTTGACCCCTAATTTCTATTTTTTGTATTATAAATAAAAAGAAATATATATCCCCTCAAGCAGCTGTTTGCCACAGAAGTCTGACAGACAGGAGTTTGTAAGTTTAATATACCATAGAGAAGATTGGTGAGGAAGGCGATAAGATAACATAAATATCCATTCCCTATCCTGGACTCGAGCTCAGGTCCCTTTGATCAGTTGCCAAGCACTATGACTATTTCGCAAAGAGACGGCCTTTTTTATTTCTTTAATACTCTTCAGCCTCCTATTATTAGTTCCTGATTTTTGGCCATTGGTTTATTTTTTTTTTTTTTCTATACTATGGCTATTAGTTTATTATTTTTTATCCACTCTTACTTAGTTTATTGTTTTATACATTTTGCCATTAATTTTATGATATTTTTTCAACACTTCGGCATTGGTTTATTATTTTTAAATTTCGACTCTAAGTTTATTTTCTTTACTCTAATTTTCAGCTTGTCTTTTTAAATATCGGCCCTTTATTTTATTACTATTTATATATATTTTTATTACTATTATTTTTCTAAGTATCTTTTCTTACTTTTTTGAAGTATCTGCCCTTTATTATTTTTTTTAAATATAGTGCTTTAGTTTATTAAATTTTATTAGATATGAAAAAACACACTAAATACAATTTCCTAAATTTCGGCCCTTTATTATTTTTCAAATATCTCCCCTTTATGTTTCCTTCTAAGCTACGGTTTTCAATTGATTATTGCTTTTAAATATTGCCTGCTGTAGCCAGAATGTTTAGTAGATATGTGGTAAAAACAAATTATAGTGATAAAATATTAACATACACATTTATATAAACATTTTCAATAAACGAAAAATAAACATTTTAACAATCTAAGAATGTATTAGTAATGAAACTGATATTAGATATAGTCAAAAATCTATGCAGTAATGATTCCTTAAAAGAATTCTGGATGGGGGGATACAGTCGCCCTCACTCCACTCTTTATGCTCGCCTTTGATAACACTTCATATCAGGAAACAATTTTGTAGAAAAGGAATTCTAGGCTTCTGCACAGGAATTCGTTTCCTACAAAAATCATTTTAATCACAATATTAAGTTGATATACTAATTAGAAAAAAAATCACTTTAGAATATGCGCATTTGGTGATAAAATTTAAGGAATAAATGGACAGAATATTTTGCTTTTCAAATATGGTGGCAAGGGTGGCTCAGTCGGTAGAGCTCCAGGCTCGTAATCTGTAGTTCTCAGGTTCGAATCCCACCTAGGCCAGCTTTGAGAATTATATGCGAAAATCTTCTCGCACTGCCTTCAAGAAATAAAGGGACACCACTGGATGGCCTTGACGAGAGGGTATCATCTGTCTTGTAACAGCTGTCCAGTGGATCCGCTACCCCAACCTACTCTGATCCCTTGGCGTCCTTGTGACATGGTCATTTCGCCCATTATGTGCAAAAAAATTCCGCTCGGAGGTAAAACAACACAAATTTAAAATTTATGTGAATTGCATTCCAATATTTTACCAGGTTTCATCATTTTACCAGGTTTCATTCAATATTTTACCAGGATTTCATTTATGTGAATTACATCCAATATTTTACCAGGTTTCTTCATAAGATATTATATCCCATCAAATTTTCCAAATTGAGTTTCAGTATTTATTTATCTAAATTCACATATGGCTTTGCATCACAGTAAAAATCTGTCAACTGACCTCTATATAGGGAGCGGGTAGGACACTCCAAATAGTCGAATAGTCATGGATAAAAAAACAGAATAAAGGAAAATTGCTGAAAAACATTGGGAAATACTTAATTCTAATTATATACAATAAAGAATTGAGTTGGGTTGTTTTACCTGTAAACAGCGCTTTTGTTTCAAATGGGCTAAATGGCTATGTCACAAGGACCCGAGGATTCACAGGATGTGAAGCAAGAGGATCTAGGAGACAGATGGAAGCCTTCCGTCAAAACCATCCAGAGTGTTCTTTAACGTTCACAGGGTAGTGAGTGTAGTCAGGGCTAGAATTTGGCCTTCTGTGTCCCTAAGTTTTGACATGTTTATGAGGCTTTAAGTTATGGTAAGTTTAAAAGGTCCCAAAAAATTCGGAAGTCGAAATATATTTTTATTATTTTGATTGAAGGGAGCATTAAAAACAAACCACAAAATTGATGTGGTGGAAACACTAGTATACACTGATAACTGTGTAAAACGGAGAAAGAGCAATGTTTCCACAATAGATTAAGCATAAAAAAACACGACAGAAAACTTCAAACTCAATTTTTTTGAGGCTCCTCATGTTGTGAGGCTTTAAGCTGCAGCTTAGCTTATGTGTAAGTCTGGTCCTTGGTGTAGTGGTAATCAAATTGTAGTCAACTCTTTGAGAAAAACTTATGCAATTTTAAAAATGAATTTGGGTTTTTAAAATAAATTATAATCAAATTTGCTTTAAAATAAATTAAGTTGTTTCGACACTATACATCGGTTCATTTCTGTAGCAGATGGCATAAATGGTGAAATAGTAATATCAATTGATATGGTAGGGAAAGTTTAAGCTGAAGTATCAATGTTGTTGGGTTGGATGGTTTTACCTTTGAGTGGGGAAATATATAGAAACCTTCTTTCAGGCATGTTCCCTAATGTGCGAAGTAATAAGGACGAATGAACCCGGGACTAAGGCCTAACGTTTCATCCGAAGGACGGCGGTGTTCTTTCCAAGTCCACTAATGTTCTTTCTCTAACGGGGGGTGCATTAAGGGAGGTAACTTCGACGCAAGCACAGTGTGTTTTCGAACCTAAGAATAGCAGAATACGAATCTGAAGCGCTATTGGCTAAAATTTTCTGACCGAGGGCTATCTTTTCATTTCAGAACTAGGGCTTTATTTCCTTTTCTGATAGATGGCGTTATTCCCATTTCAGAATTTTTATCCGAGGCACTTATTTACATTTCTGACAGAGGACTTCTTTCCTTTTCAGACAGAAGAACTTTTCCTTTCTGACCAATGGTTATTTTTCGTTTTCTGACCGAGATCTTCCCTTTTCTGACAAAAGGGAATCATTCCCTTTCTGACAGAGGGTCTTCTTTCCTTTTGTGACTGAAGTCTTATTCCCATATCAGACTGAGGGTTTTATTTCCCTTTCTCCCCGAGGGACTTATTTCCATTTCTGATCGAGGACATTCTTTCGTTTTCAGACTGTGGGCCTTCTTTCCTTTTCCGACTGTTGAACCTTGTTTCCTTTTCCGAATGTGGACCTTCTTTCCTTTTCGTACTGTAAGCCTTTTTTTTTTCTAACCTAGGACCTTCTTTCCTTTTCTGACAAAGGATCATCTTTCACTTTCTGATATAGGATCTTCTTTCCTTTTCTGACTGAAAGCCATATTCTCATTTGAGACCCAGGGATTTATTTCCTTTTCTGCCTAAGTGTCATTTTTCCCTTTCTGACCAAGAACTTTCCTTTTCTGACAAAGGGTTGGTTGGTTGGTTGGTTGTTTGGAGTTTTATGGCGCATGAACTACTGAGGCTATAATGCGCCAAACCAGGTAAAAATATGCTAAAAAACAAATACTCCTCAACCAAAATTAAAAAACAAATGCTGGAAAAGGTAAAAAATAAAACCAACAAGATATATATATATAACAGAAATAAAAAGTAAAGTGTAAAACAACAAATGTGTAGATAAATAAATACAGTAGAGACAAAGGATAAAACTAGCCCAGGTGTAAATGACCTAGGCAGAAGGTGAAAAAATTACAAATGATTAAAATTATAATCTGGTAAAATATCCTGTATACTGTAAAAAGGCAAAAATTGGAGATAAAATGGTACTATCAGATAAAAGATGTCCGAGTGTAAGTGGGTCGGACGTAAAATTGTGAAAATTAAAATACAAACGACGTTCTAGGTTAAAACAGGGACATTCAATTAAAATATGTTTTATTGTTAAAATGGTGTCACAAAACTCGCACTTAGGTACGTCGTCCGCCCGAAGAAGAAACGAATGAGTAATATACGAGTGACCTAAGCGGAGCCGAGCAAGTACAACCTCCTCCTTGAGATTCCTGCGGTAACAAGACTGCCATGGTTTGATGAGAGGTTTGATCTCAAAGAGCTTGTTTGTAAGCTGTTCCGACCAAGATCTCTGCCACCGTGCCCGGAGCTCGATGGTAAAACGCTGCCGGAAATCCAGATATGGAACCGGCAACGGAGAGTCGGACAGGGGCGTGGCTGACTTGGCAGCAGCATCTGCCAAGTCATTGCCCCTGATACCGACGTGACCGGGCACCCAACAGAAATGGATGGTGGTGGTGGCTGCCAGACGATGTAGCTGCTGGCGGATCTTAGTAAGAACAGGGTGAGGCCGATGCCTCACTGAGATCAAAGCCTGTAGCGAGCTAAGCGAGTCGGTGTAAAGCACACACCGACGATGATGCTTAGTCGCCACGTGGTCCAAGGCGAGGCTGATAGCGTGCAACTCTGCAGTGAAGATGGAACACTGCAGTGGGATCTGGTCTGCAATGATTACATCACAGCAGACCATGGCTGATCCCACCTAAGTGCCGGACTTCGAGCCATCTGTAAAGACAGGCAAGAAGTCCGGGTGCTCAGCACGATGGCTGGCAAAGAGTTGCCGGTACACACAGTCGGGTGTAAAGGCCTTCCCCGTCCTGCACAGGGAAAAATCGCAGGAAGAGGAAACAGCGAGCCAAGGTGGAAGTGGCTCAGCTGTCGACTGTGCAACGCTATCGAGACTGGTGTTGATGTCTCTGAGGTAGCCTCGGACACGCAAACCAAAAGGACGAATGGCAGTCGGCCGATTAGTGTAAAGCATTTCCCACTTCGGACTGAAAACGCAGTCCCAAGTGGGATGGCCAGGCAGGGATCGCAATTTAGACGCATATTGTAGGGACAACTGCTGACGGCGAAGAGATAAAGAAGGTTCGTCGGTCTCAACGTAAAGACTCTGGACCGGTGAGGTGCGGAAGGCTCCCGTGCAAACACGGAGAGCCTGGTGATGGAGGGGGTCCAGCACCTTCACCACCGAATCCCGGGCCGAGTCGTACACCTGGGATCCGTAGTCCAGTTTCGATCGGACAAGTGCACGGTACAGGCGGAGCAAAGAACATCGGTCCGCCCCCCAAGAAAGGGAGGAGAGGACCTTGACGATGTTCAATGCCCGCGTGCACTTGGACCTGAGATGACGTATGTGTGGTAAAAAGGTCAATTTCCGATCGAATATGAGACCGAGAAACTTGGTCTCCGCCACAACTGGAATGATGTTACCCCCGAGCCGCAGCTCGGGATCCAGATGAAGATTACGCTTGTGGCAAAAGTGCACACAAGCGGTCTTCTGTGGGGAGAACCGAAACCCGTTTGCCGTCGCCCAAACCGATAGATTGTTCAGGGCAATTTGCAGTTGTCTTTCAATGACCCTCATGCTGGACGAAGAGCAAAAGATGCTAAAGTCATCAACACAGAGGGCATTGCCTACTGATGGAGGAAGTTGTCTAGTAATAGAATTAATCTTGACAGCGAAAAGCGTAACACTCAGAACGCAGCCTTGTGGCACCCCCTGTTCTTGGGGGTACGGCTGCGACAGAGTGTTACCGACACGGACACGAAAAGAGCGTGTCGATAAGAAGTTGGAGATGAAGATCGGCATGTGACCTCTCAAGCCGAAACTGTGGAGGTCACGAAGAATGCCGAATCTCCAAGCCGTGTCGTACGCTTTTTCGATGTCGAAGAAAATGGACACCAGGTGCTCTCTACGTAAAAAGGAATTCCTGATCGCCGATTCGAGGCGGATCAGGTGATCTAAAGTAGACCGGTGCCTGCAAAAGCCACACTGGGTGTTGGAAAGAAGGTTGTGATGTTCTAAATACCAGATGAGTCTGGCATTTACCATTCTTTCCAACACCTTGCACACGCAGCTCGTCAATGCGATAGGACGATAATTGGAAGGAATCTTGGGATCTTTGCCTGGCTTGGGGAAGGCCAAGACGATGGCCTCCCGCCAGGAGTCCGGAAACTGCTCCTCGAGAAAAATGCGATTGAAGAGATGGAGCAGCCGATCCTTACTCGATGGTGAAAGATGTTGGAGCATGGCATAATGGACATTGTCCGGCCCTACAGCAGAGGCACGAGAAGAGTGCAGAGCAAGGCGAAGCTCCTCCGCTGTGAATGGCCTGTTGTAAGACTCCAGGCCATTCGAGTGGAAAGACAGCGGAGAGCGCTCCGCCCTGCCCTTCTGGGCCAGAAACTCGGGGGAGTAAGAGGAAGACGAAGAGATGGAAGAGAAGGACTCCCCCAGAGTGTCGGCAATTGCTTTGGGATCAGCAATTGCCTGTCCATTGTGCTCCAGGATCGATAACGAGTGGGACGTGTAGTTCCCACTCATCTTCCGAACTTTATCCCACACGACCTTAGAACTAGTCGTGCGGGTGATGGATGACGTATACTTGATCCAAGATTCCTTTTGGCTCTGGCGTCGGACGAAACGTGCTTTCGCCCTGGCGCGTTTGAAAAGTTCAAGGTTGGGGGACGTCGGATATCTCCGAAACACCCCCCAAGCCTTGTTCTGAGCCTTACGAGCTGCGGTGCATTCTGGATTCCACCACGGTTTCGGAAAGCGAGGAAACCGTGTAGAAGTTTGAGGAATCGTTGATGCAGCTGCATCTACGATACAGTCCGTTATCTCCGCTACTGCCACATTGATTAGCTCCTGGCTGACAGAGTGGTCGTCGAGCTCAGAGAGCAGCTCGAAACCACCCCAGTCAGCCCGATCGAGCCTCCACCGTGAGACGCGTGAAGGGCTGCAAGGCCCCCCACGGGAGATGGTGCACACCACGGGGAGGTGATCGCTTCCGTACGGGTTGTCCTCGACCTCCCATGTAAAGAGTGGAAGGATCGAGGAGGAGCAGATGGTGAGGTCAATGGCAGTGAAAGTGCGGGTTGGGGAGTAAAAGTAAGTACTGACACCGGTGTTCAACAGGGAGAGAGAAGGATCCAGGAGCCACTGCTCCAGGACCCCACCCCTCCCGTTGGTGTCAGCACTGCCCCAAAGTGGACTGTGTCCGTTGAGGTCCCCCATAATGAGGAAGGGGGACGGCAGCTGCGAGACGAGATCATCAAGGTCTTCCTGGAAGACGATGCTCCCAGGTGGAAGATATACAGAGCAGACAGTCAGTGAGAACCCCACGAAGAGACGGATGGCTACCGCCTCTAAGGTGGTAGTGAGGGGTACGACCTGGAATGGAGAATGGTTGCTCACGAGGATGGCGACACCCCCGCGAGCTGGACCATCTCCATCCCGGTCCCGGCGAACTAGTGAAAAGTGCCGGATCGTGGGATCTGTGACTGGCTGCAAGTACGTCTCCTGCAGGCACACACAGATGGGCTGGTGTGCCTGAAGGAGGGCCTTGATGTCGTCAAGATTCCTCTGGAATCCACGACAATTCCATTGTAGGAGTGTGGCCATCTCAGGACTTAGAAGAGTGGGCGGACGACGAATTCCTATTCAACTTCACCGCCGCAGAGGACGGTTTAGTGAATAGGGGGCGGTCGGTATCCATGTCCTCGGAATCGTCCGAGGGGCATGGATCGGTGACCGCCCTTTGAGGTGCAGTGATTTTCTTTTTGGGCCCCGGTGGGGGCCCTTTAGGTTTTGAAGGTCTTGCTGTCTGAGGACGGGGAGGAGGAGGCCTTCCGGTGGAGGTGGAAGGCTGAGCTGCAGGAATGGAAACCGGGGTTGATGTCGAAGTCGACACCACCCTCGGTCTCGCCTGCGTGAGGAGGTACTTCGCAGCTGGCGAGAAAGACTCAGTAGGTGGTACACTGATGTCAGTCTGCACCGCAACCGAAGTCATTGGAACGATGGGCTTTCCAATGACTGCACTGGCATAGGAAACCTTGCCAGGTGGGGCGGGCGGTGCAGCCAGCTTTCTCGCTTCAGCATACGAGATGTTGTTCACGACTTTGAGGCGTTGTACCTCCTTTTCCTCCTTCCACTTCGGACAGTCACGGGAGTACGCCGGATGTTCGCCACTACAGTTCACACAGCATGCCTTTTCTGCTGTGCAGTCAGGATCGAGATGATCCTTACTGCCACAGCGAGCACAGGTGGGCTTGCCCCTGCATGCTGTGCGGGCATGACCGTATATCTGACACTGAAAACAGCGCAGAGGGTTTGGGATATACAGCCGAACCTCACAATGTAAGTAACCTGCCTTGATGGAAGAAGGCAGGCGTGGCGTGTTAAATGTCACAATCAACACCCTGGTGGGTGTCAATTTCCCATCACGGCGTGTCGAAACCCGGTGGACCGCTGTTACTCCTTGAGATGCGAGCTCCGAGAGGATTTCCTCCTCAGTGACTTTGAGGAGGCCCCACTCGGTGATCACACCCCGAGAGGAATTCAAAGTTTTATGGGGAGTGACTTCGACAGCCACCCCACCAATTTCTTTGACTTTCAGGAGCAGTTCAGAATGTTTCGAACAAGCGGTCTCAACCTGCAAGTCGCCAGATCGTAAGCGCTTGACGGATTTCGGCTCTCCCGCAAGACCTTTCAAACCTTTATTTACAAAAAAAGGGGACATGTCCCCAAGTACCTGATCACCCGTGGAGTGGATGATCAGGAACTTTGGGAACGAAGACACAGACACAGAAGACAACGGCAGAGATAACTTTGACAACGAGGAAGATGGGGGCTCATGTCGAGCCCTCTTGTTGGCGGCGATCGCATTATTTTCATCACTCTCTCTCATGTTTTTTATTGTGTGGTTCAGTGCCCGCTGTCCCCACCCTCCACGGAGCCCAACAAGGTGACGTCCAGTCGGGCGCCAGGGCTACGCAGGCACTATACCCACACAGACAGTGAGCCAAGCCCTCACAAATAAATAGAAGGAAAATAAAAAGAGAAATGTGCAGAACAAAACATTCTACACAAATCAAACTAAGCGTAAAATAATAAAAATTGTGAATGGCCAAACTGGCCTCACAAAGAAAGGATAACGACAAAAGGAAAATAATCTGTGAGGAAACTTGTAAACCTGTACCCGGACCGTGGGCAAGGTTACTCACCGCTCTGCACGGTTGACCCTAGCAGGACCTGCCCACCAGCCGATTGCTCCTGGGGGGGCCACCCCAGGAGCTCCCGTTTACCGGAAGCAGAGGCCAAAGCAGTGTATAGCAGAGGCCCCGGAATCCGCTGCCCAGCCCCGCGACAGACAGGCTCCCCAATGGCAAGATGGCCAATGGGGACCACGCCAGTCATGAGCTGAGGAGAGAAGACGGGGACCCCCGAGCAACTACCAGGATCCTCCTTTCCCGGGACACGGGTCTCCACGCATGGCAAACACGTGGGCAAGCGTTTAGGACCCTGTGAAGGTAGCCGAGCCAGCGGAACCTTCACAGGGTGGTCCCCCTCACCGCGTACAGGCGCTCACACCGAGGGGGAGACAAAGGGTCACTTCCTTTTTTTTTTTTTTTTTCTAACAAAGGGTCATCTTCCCTTTCTGGCAGAGAGCCTTCTTTCCTTTTCTGCTCGTGGGACTTATTTCCATTTCTAATCGAGGACATTCTTTCGTTTTCCGACTGTGGACCTTCATTCCTTTTCTGACTGTGGACCTTCTTTCCTTTTCCGACTGTGGCCCTTATCTCCTTTTCCGACTGTGGGCACTATTTCTTTTTCCGACTGTGGGCCTTATTTCTTTTTCCGACTCTGGGCCTTCTTTCTTTTTCCGACTTCTTATCGAGAACCTTCTTTCTTTTTCTGACAAGAGGGTTGGGTTGGGTTGTTTTACCTCTGAGCGACACTTTTTTGCACATCATGGGCTAAATGGCCAGGTCACATGGACCCCAAAGGCTCAGAGAAGGTTGGGGGAGGGGACCCACTGGAACAGCTGTTGGGAGACAGATGGTAGCCTCCCGTCAAGGTCATCCAACGTGTTCTTTAACGTGCACAGGGTATGGCTCTCCCGCACAGGGGGCCACGGCTTAACGTCCCATCCGACGGACGGCGGCCTTTCCAAGCCCATTGGTGTCACCTACTGACCGTGGGCAGGGCGGGGAATTCTGACAAGAGGACTTCGTTTCTGACCAAGGGCCATTTTTCTCTTTCTGACCGAGATCTTTCTTTTTGTGACAAAGGGTCATCTTTCCCTTTCTGACAGAGGGCCTTGTTTCCTTTTCAGACTCAAGGCCATCTTTCCTTTTCTGACAAAGGTCATCTTTACTTTTATTTTTACGGTCTTCTTTCCTTCTTGACCAAGGGTCATCTTAACTTTTTTTTTTCTTTTTGACCAAGAGCCTTATTTTCTTTTCTGATCGAAGGCGTTTTCTGACCATGGGTTCCTTTGCTTTTCTGATTGGGCCTTCTTACCTTTTCTGACTGAGGGTCTTATGCCCATTTCACACTGAAGGCTTTATTTCTTTTTCTTCCAGAGGAACTTCTTTCCTTTTCTGACAGAGGGCATTTTTTCGTTTTCAGACTGTGGACCTTCTTTACTTTTCTGACCTGAGAGCCTTCTTTACTTTTCTTACTGTGGGTTTTCATCCCCTTTCTGACAGAGATCTTTCCTTTTCTGACTGCGGGCCTTGTTCCCATTTCAGACCAAGGGCTTTATTTCCTTTTCTGTCCGAGGGCAATTTTTCCTTTCTCTGACAGAGGGGTTTCTTTTATTGACTGATATCCTTCTTTCCTTTTCTGACCGAGGGCTTTATTTCCTTTTTCTGACAAAGAGCCTATTTCCGTTTCTGATCGAGAGCTTTCTTTTCTGACAGAGGGCTTATTTCCTTTTCTGACTGTGGGCCTTCTTTCCTTTTCTGACCATGGGCCTTCTATAATTTTCTGACCATGGGCCTTATTTCCTTTTCTTACTTAGGGCCTTATTTTTCTTTTTTCATAGGAGATCATTTTTTCTTTTCTGACCTAGGGCATTCTTTCTTTTTCTGACCTAGAACCTCCTTTACATTTAAGACCGAAGGCCTTCTTTCTTTTTCTGAGCGAGGGCCTTATTTCGTTTTCTGACTATTGGTGTTCTTTCATTTTCTGAACGTGGGCCTTCTTTCAAACTTCAGACCGAGGGTCATATTTTCTTTCCTTTTTCCGACTGTGGACCTTTTTTCCTTTTCTAATCCAGGGATCCTCTTTTCTTTTCTTACAGAGGACCTTCTTTCATTTTCTGATCCAGGGATCCTCTTTTTCTTTTCTTACAGAGGACCTTCTTTCATTTTCTGATCCAGGGATCCACTTTTTCTTTTCTTACAGAGGACCTTCTTTCTTCTTTCAGACCAAGGGCGAGGTGTGGGTTTAGAAGAGATAAATCTTAACGCTGGTGCAGGTGGGACTCGAACTTGAGAGCTGCAGATTATGAGGCTGGTGCGCTGCCAACAGAATTTCTTTCCTTTGACACATTATCAAATTTTTGAACACAAAATATTTCAATTACAACTTTTGGATGTTTTTTCTTTTCTGTGAAATAAAATAACGAGACCGTATGGTTTTAGTTCCAATATTAGAAATGATTTTCATTGTAATTGCGAAACAAAAAGAAAAGTGATTGGTCTGAGTATGTCTTTCGAAATTTTATCTGAAGCAATAGCATTAAAAAACGTTTCTTGGATATCAAAAAATATTCAGATATACTAAGCAGCTCTTTATATACACTGTTTTCTTTTTGTGTGATCCGAGATAAAAAAAAAAGACAAGCAAAAAAATGTTAGAATCTGCTTCTAATAGATTGCCTGATATTCTGTGACGGTCGCCACCAATCCTTAAACAGAGAACAAGATAGGGGAGAGATTTTGAGTAGCTTTGTTTCAATCTTCAAAGAAACAAAGTGATATGCATTATTTAAATTGAGTCTTTTGTCCCGTCCCTATCTTTGAATGACTAGTATTATCTCACAATAACAGAGTAACAACAGAAAAAAACCAGAAGTAATTTGAACAATCAGTATTTACAAGAATTCCATTAATGAATTTCAAATTCTTCGACTGTTTCTTTCTCTCTTTCTCAGAAAAGGAGCTAAAATAAAAACAAAGTTGAAATCTTTGAATAAGGAGTTTGCGAACAAATATTGCTTTACTCTGAAATCGATTTTAATTCATTATTTTACTTGTTAAGGTTTCTACAAATCTTGGCGCAAAACGTTTTTTATTGCTTCAATAAATAATTTTAAAACTTCTATGCGAGTTTTTTTTTCCTTTAAAAGGAATCTCGCATTAGATGCTAAACAGTTGCTAATAATTCAGTACGTGACACACAATAGCTTTTTTATTTTAATAATGTTATTCAATAATTTTCCCCTGCATTGTTACCTTTTCGTCCTTTTTTCGGAACTTAATTTAGCAGTCATGTTTACTAATTTGCATGAATCATTCAAATATCAGCGGAAGGTTTGATTGGTTTACCTCTGAACGGTTCTTTTTTGTACACCATGGGCTAAATGGCCAGGTCACAAGGATCCCGAGGACATAGAGAAGGCTGGGGGGATGGGACCCACTGGACAGCTGTTGGGAGACAGATGGGAACCTCTCGTCAAAGCCATCCAGTATGTTCTTTAACGTGCACAGGGTATGGCTATCTCGCACACGAGACACAGCTTAAAGTCCCATCCGAGGCGACCTTTTCAAGCCCATCGGTGTCACCTACTGACGGAAGGCTGGAGGGGAGTTTTGTGTAGATAAATTTCGCGCTGTCCCAGACGGGGCACCAATATGGGATCTGAAGATTAAGAGCCTGTCGCGCTATCGACTGAGGCATCCCCTTCCCATCAACAGAAGAATAAGAAAAAAAAAGAGAAGTAGGAATTGCGTAAAGATTTGCTGTGTTGACCTTTGAAAGTTACGTAATTCAAATCTTTCTGCAAATGTTACCAGACTGGAACTTGTTGAAGTTATGAGACAACGAGAAACTAACATTTGGACCATACGGCTTAAATTTTCAGTAGATTAAGAATAGAAAAAAAGAAATCGCTAATTTCTAGCTTATCCTAAATTACTCGAATAAAATTTGCTGCTATTTACTTTAAACTATTTTCACACTAATTAAAATTTTCAAATGATCTTACGGATGAAATAAATATGACCCTGTCGGGAATATTTATTTAGTTAATGTGTTCACAACAGATCAATCCAATAACAGTGGACACATACAAAGAGAATAACTCAACATTAGTACATATAAAGATATATAAAAAAAAAGTGCAAAAAAGTGAAAATAATATATATATCACATTTTGAAACAACATATACAACACACTTACATAAACACAGAAAACAAGAAATAAAATCAAGTAAATCATATAATGTGATTCAAAGTAACATCATATAATGTGATTCAAAATTTTGTAAAGACATTGATTGCAAACAAATCGAGGATATTTTTGTTGGTGAAAGGTTGAAAAACCTAACCACGGAAAAATTTACCAATGTATTTGATTTATGGAATGGAACTAAAAAATGGAGTATTTCTCGTGGGATGCTTCGTTAACGCAAAGCTGATTAAAAACAGTAGTTCGGTGCGATCTATCATGTTTTTAGCAATTTATAAAAAAAATATTAGACAGAAAGCTTTTCTTCTGTTACTTAATCAACAAACATTATACATATTTCTAAGTCGTTCAGTAGGAACATCTCGAAGATAAATTCTGGCGTCCTTGTGGTAAAGCAATCTTAGTAATTTATTTTGAAAATTTTCAATATTATGAACATTATATTGATAGTAAGGATTCCATATTAAGCTTCCATATTCTAGGTTTGAACGAACTAATAAATTAAATTAATTGATTATGCCCTTGTGTTAGTAAAGCATTTTGTTTTTCTAACAATAAAACCCAAATTTCCATTAGCTTTGTTCACAATTTTTGAATATGCATATTAAAATTAAAGTTCGAATCAAACAAGATACCTATTGCCGTCCAACATGAGGTAAAATTCGACTTAAAGTTTTGCAAACATTTCGTACTGTTACATGAGAATAACGTAATTGAATCGGGGTTAAAGTGGAACAGAATTAATGTTCAAACTTCAGACACCACTAGACAGATAATATTTGTCAAATTCAAATGATCCCCTTCAGTTGGGCTGTTTTAACAATCGGTAGTTTGCGTCAAACATTGTCTAAGAAACTAACGAATACTTAACAATCAATCATAGTTCATTTCCCATAGAATAAGTATTACTGAAACGACATGTTCACGTGCAACAATAAAAGCGTGATTGTTATATTACGATATATGTATAACACGTACCTTGGAAATGCGTCATGCTCGACACAGAACAGAAAGTTTGAAACGGTGTTTTAGAGAAGTTGAAGTTGCTGCTTTGAGCGGCATGTCTTGTGTACAGAGTGCGGGTGTCGGCTGGGTTGATCGGTTGTTAGGGATTTTATGGCGCAAGAGCAGCTAGGGCTATATTGCGCCGAACAAAAGTATATAAACAGATAAAAGAACTTTAACCCACAACCAAGGGAGGCGGGGGGGAGGCGCTCAGTCGGTAGCGCGCCAGGCTCGTAATCTGTAGTTCCCAGGTTCGAGTCCCAGCTGGGTCAGCGTTGAGATTTATCTCCGCAAAATTCCCCGCCCTGCCCAAGGACAGTAGGGGACACTAATGGGCTTGGAAAGGCCGCCGTCCGTCGGATGGGACGTTAGGCCGTGGCCCCGTGTGCGGGAGAGTCATACCCTGTGCACGTTAAAGAACACGCTGGATGGCCTTGACGGGAGGCTATCATCTGTCTCCCAACAGCTGTTCCAGTGGGTCCCCTCCCCCAACCTTCTCTGAGCCTTCGGGGTCCATGTGACCTGGCCATTTAGTCCATGGTGTGCAAAAAAGTGCCGCTCAGAGGTAAAACAACCCAACCCAACCCACAACCAAAGTTAAAAACGGGAAAGAACGACACAGAAATAAAACAGTACAACCAACAAAGGAATAAAACAACCAGAACAATGAGTGTATAGAACCCATTTAAAATCAGAAACAAGAATAAAATATAGAATAGAATGTATAAATTTCATAAATGAGTAAAATAACCAGAAAAACGTAAAACATCAAAGACAGGAGTTAAAAGAGAGGCATCAGATAAAAGGTGTCGGTTGGGATTGTCTTTGTTAGTTTCTTTTTGTGAATAATCGGAATGAATTCTGTTGCTTAAAGGATTTTTGTTTGTTTTTTGGTTTTATGGCACATGGGCGACATAATGCGCCAAACAAAAGACAATATAAAAGATAAAAGACGTGTAACCCGCAACCAAATTTAAATAAAAGCGGTATATTTTAAAATGGTAAAACAACAAATAAGAAGTGTATAAGTACAAAGTAAAACAAATTGAGAAACACAAAAAAAATAATCCCAAGTGTAAGAGACCTGGGCTACATATAAAGTGGTAAAATCAAAGTCGAGTAATATAGCCACAATATTTTACAAAAGATAAAATCGGTGGTAATATGCAATAATCAGATAAAAGGTGTTCAATTGTAAGAGACTCGGACGTAAAATCATGAAAGTTAAAATACAGTTACGTTCAAAGTTAAAAGCGGTACATGAGACTAAAATATGTTTAATAGTTAAAACAGTGTCACAAAACTCGCACTTAGGTTTGTCGTCCGCCCGTAGAAGAAACGAATGATTAAGAAACAAATGACCTAAACGGAGCCGAGCGAGGACAACTTCCTCCTTGCCATTCCTGCGGTAACAAGACTGCCATGGTTTAATGATAGGTTTGATCTCAAAGAGCTTGTTCGTAGGCTGTTCTGACCAAGATCTCTGCTACTGTGCCCGGAGCTCATTGGTAAAACGTTGCCGAAAATCCAAATATAGAACCGGCAACGGAAAACTAGACAGGGGCGTAACCGACTTGGCAGCTGTATCTGCCAAGTCATTGCCCGTAATGCCGGCATGACCCTGCACCCAACAGAAGAGACTGGTGATGGTGGTTGCCAGACGATGGAGCTGCTGGCAGATCTTAGAAAGAACTGGGTGAGGCCGATGCCTCATCGAGATCAAAGCCTGTCAGTATAGAGGGCACATTGATGATGACGCTTAGCTGCTATTTGGTCCAAGGTTGGTTGGTTGTTTGGGGTTTTATGGCGCAAAGGCAACTAAGGCCATGATGCACCAAACAAGGTGTAAAAGATAACGAGAAAACCTAAAAATCAAGCAAACCCACAACCAAAGTTAAAATAAAAAGACTGAACAAATGCTAATACCTAGTGTAAAATGTAAAAGACCAAAAGGCATAAAAACATATGTAAAACAATAACAGAAGTAAAAAGCAAAATCCGAAAAAGGGTGTAAAGGACCCATAGTAAATAGCAACAGGTCTACATATCGAAAGATAAATGTTCATATACGGCTAAAATATCCGATAAAGCGTAAAAACTCGAAAACAGCTGTTAAAAGAGTCATGTGATAAAAGATGGCTGAGTGTAAGGGGCTCAGTCGTAGAATTTTGGGATTCAGTGCATGTTGTCACCACCCACCAATAAGTCCAACAAGGGGATGCCCGATTGGGCGCCTGGGCTGCCCAGGCACCATGCATACACAGTCAATGAGCCAAGCCCTCACAACGGAACAAAAGGAAAATGAAAAGAGAAATGTGAGAATCTCACCTGAGGGCTCACAAAAGAAAAAAGCGGAAAAATAAGGGAGAGTAAGAAACAACTCGTTCTCACAAATGAAAGAAAACTACAAAATTAATAAATCCGCAGGGAAACTAGTAAACCGTTGCCCGGACGTGGACAAGGTTACTCACTGCTCTGCATGGTTGACCCTAGCAGGACCTGCCCACCAGCCGATTGTTCCTGAGGGGGCCACCCCAGGGCCTCAAGTGTACCTGAAGCAGAGGCCAAAGCAGTGTACAGTAGCGGCTGAGAATTCGTTGCCCAGCCTCGCGACAGACAGGCTCCCAATGGCAAGACGGCCAAAGGGAATCCCCCTATCATGAGCTGAGGAGAGAAGACTAGAACCCCCCAAGCAACTGCCAGGATCCTCCTTTCCAGGGACATAGGTTTCTGCGCACAGCAAACACGCAGGCGAGCGTTCAGGACCCTGTGAAGGTAACCGAGCCAGCGGAATCATCACAGGGTTGTCCCCTCACCATGAACAGAAGCTTGCACCAAGGGGCATGACCATATATCTGTCACTGAAAGCAGTGCAGAGGGTTCGGTTTTTCATGGCAGTACCTCGCAATGTAAATAACGTGCCTTGATGGAAGAATGTGTAAAATGTCACAATCAGTACCCAGGTGGGTACCAATTTCCCATCATGCGTATCGAAACCCGATGAACTGCTGTTACTCCTTGAGGCGTGAGCTCTGAGAGGATTTCCTTCTCAGTGACTTTCAGGAGGCTCCATTCAGTGATCATATCCCGAGTTGGTTCGTTGGTTGTTTTGGGTTTAATGGCGCATTAGCATCTCAGGCTATAACGCGCCAAACGAATGTCTAAATAAATGCTAAAAGTCATAAGACCCACAACCAAATTTAAAAATCGACTATACACACATACAAAAATGTAAAACAAGAAAAGGAAACATAGTTAACAAGAAACAAATATATAAATGTATAATAAATATAAAAAACACCCAGGTGTAAGCGACCTGGATTATACATTCGAATAAAACTATAGACGAGTAAAATATCCTGTAAATTGTAAAGATTGAAAGACAGCGTTAAAACAACAATGATCAGATAACAAATGTCCGAGTGTAAGGGGCTCGGACGTAAAATCATGAAACGTAAAATACAAAAGTCGTTCAGAGCTAAAACATGGACATGATATTAAACCATGTTTGATAGTTAAAATGGTGTCACAAAACTCACACTTTGGTACATCGTCCGCCCGTAAGAGAAACGAATGAGTAATAAACGAATGACCCAAGTGGAGCCGAGCAAGCACAACTTCCTCCTTACGATTCCTGCGAAAACAAGACTGCCACGGTTTGACAATGGGCTTGATCTCGAAGAGTTTGTTTAGCAATCTGTTCAGACCAAGATCTCTGCCACTGTGCCCGGAGTTCGATGGTGAAACGCTGCCGGAAATCCTCATATGGAACCGGCAACGGAGTGTCAGACAGGGGTGTGGCTGACCTGGCAGCAGAATCTGCCAAATCATTGCCCCTGATTCCGACGTGACCGGGCACCCAACAGAAGAGGATCGTGGTGGTGGCTGCCAGACGATGGAGCTGATGGCGGATCTTGGAGAGAACAGGCCGATGCCTCACCGAGATCAAAGCCTGTAGCGAGTTAAGCGAGTCGGTGTAAAGCACACACCGACGATGATGCTTAGCTGCTATATGGTCCAAGGCAATGCTGATAGCATGCAACTCTGCAGTGAAGATGGAACACTGCAGTGGGATCTGGTCTGCAATAATTACATCACAGCAGACCATGGCCAATCCCACTGATGTGCTGGACTTCGAGCCATCTGTGAAGACAGGCAAGAAGTCCGGGTGTTTAGCACGATGGCTGGCAAAGAGTTGCCGGTACACACAGTCAGGTATAAAGGCCTTCCTGTCCTGCACAGGGTTTGGTTTGGTTTGGTTGTTTTGGGTTTATTGGCGCAACAGCAACTAAGGCTATATTGCGCCAAACAAACGATAAAAAGGGATAAAAGTCTCAGAACCCACAACCAAAGTTAAAAAGAACACAAACGAAACGCCACAAAAACGATAAGTAAAAAGGAGTAAAAAGAAACAACAAGAGTAGAAGTTAACAATAAAAATGGGTGTATATTACCGATTTAAAATCGCAAACAAGGGTAAAAACTGGAAAATATAGTAAAAATCAGAGACGTGTCAAATAACCAGTAAAACGTAAAAAGTCAAAAACAGGAGATAAAAACGATTCATCAGATAAAAGATGGCCGAGTGTAAGAGGCTCAGCCATAAAATTCTGGAAAGTAAAATACAATTTACGTTCAAGATTAAAAGCTGGACACTGAATTAACCTGCACAGGGAAAAATCGCAGGAAAGGGAAACAGCGAGCCAAGGTGGAAGTGGCTCTGCTGTCGACTGTGCGATGCTATCGAGACTGGTGTTGATGTCTCGCAGGGAACCTCAGACACGCAAACCGAAAGGACGAATGGCAGTCGGCCGGTTACTGTAAAATATTTCCCACTTCGGACTGAAAACGCAGTCCCAAGTGGGATGGCCTGGCAGAGATCGCAATTTTGCTACGTACTGCAGGGACAACTGCTGACGGCGAATAGATAAGGACGTTTCGTCGGTCTCAATGTAGAGACTCTGGACTGGTGAAGTGCGGAAGGCCCCCGTGCACACACGGAGGGCCTGATGATGGAGTGGGTCCAGCACCTTCACCACCGAATCCCGGGAGGAGTCGTACACCTGGGATCCGTAGTCCGGTTTCGACCGGACAAGTGCACAATAGAGGCAGAGCAAAGAACATCGGTCCGCCCCCCAAGAGCTCAGACAAGAGCTCGAAGCCACTGCAGTCAGCTTTATCAAACCTCCACTGGGATACATGTGAAGGGCTGCAAGGGCCCTAAGGGAAATGGTGCTCACCACGAGGAGGTGATCGCTTCCATAGGGGTTGTCCTCGACGATGTCGAATATGAGGTAAAAAGGTCAATTTCCGGTCAAAGATGAGACCGAGAAACTTGTCTCCGCCACAACAGGAATGATGTTACCCTCGAGCTGCAGCTCGGGGTATAGATGAAGATTACGCTTGCGGCAAAAGTGCACACAAACGGTCTTCTGTGGGGAGAACTGGAACCCTTTGGCCGTCGCCCAAACCGAGAGATTGTTCAGGGCAGTTTGCAATTGTCGCTCAATGACCCTCATGCTGGACGATGAGCAAAAGATGCTAAAGTCATCAACATAGAGGGCATTGCCTACAGTCGGAGGAAGTTGCCATGTAATGGAATTTATCTTGACAGCGAAAAGCGTAACACTCAGGACGCAGCCTTGAGGCACCCCCTGTTCTTGGGGGAAAGGCCGCGACAGAGTGTTGCCGACACGAACTCGAAAAATACGAGATAATAAAAAGTTCGCGATGAAGATCGGCATGTGACCACACAAGCCGAAGCTGTGAAGGTCACGAAGAATGCCGAATCGCCATGCCGTGTCATACGCTTTTTCGATGTCGAAGAAAATTGACACCAGGTGCTCTCGACGTAAAAACGAATTCCTGATCGCCGATTCGAGTCGGATCAGGTGGTCTAAAGTAGACCGGTGCCTGCGAAAGCCACACTGGGTGTTGGAAAGAAGGCCGTGATGTTCCAAATACCAGGCCAGCCTGGTATTTACCATCCTTTCCAACACCTTGCAGACGCAGCTTGTCAACGCAATTGGACGATAATTGGAAACAATCTTGGGATCTTTGCCTGGCTTAGGGAAATCCAAGACGATGGCCTCCCGCCAGGAGTCCGGAAACTGCTCCTCGATGAAAATACAATTGAATAGTCGGAGCAGTCGATCCTTACGCGATAGTGAGAGATGTTGGAGCATAGCATAATGGACATTGTCTGGCCCCACAGCAGATGCACGAGAAGTGTGCAGAGCAAGGTGTAGCTCCTCCGCTGTGAATGGCCTGTTGTAAGACTCCAGGCCATTTGAATGGAAGGACAGCAGAGAGCGTTCCGCCCTGCCCTTCTGGGCCAGAAACTCGTGGGAGTAAGAGGTAGATGAGGAGATGGAGGAGAATGACTCCCCCAGAGTGTCGGCAATTGCTTTGGGATCAACAATTGCCTGTCCATTGTGCTCCAGGATCGATAATGAGTGGGACGTGTACTTCCCACCCATCTTCCGGACCTTATCCCACACAACCTTAGAACTGGTCGTGTGGGTGATAGAAGATGTATATTTCATCCAAGATTCCTTCTGGCTCTGGCGCCGGACGAAACGGTCTGTCGCCCTGTCGCGTTTGAATGCTTCAAGGTTGGGGGACGTCGGATATCTCCGAAACACCCCCCAAGCCTTGTTCTGAGCCTTACGAGCTGCGGTGCAGTCGGGATTCCACCACGGTTTTGGGAACCGAGGAAACCGAGTCGAGGTCTGAGGAATAGTAGAGGCAGCTGCATGGAAGAGGCAGTCCGTCAACTCCGCCACTGCAACATTGATGGGCTCCTGACTGACAGAGTGCTCATCGAGCTCAGACAAGAGCTCGAAGCCTCTCCCATCAGCCTGATCAAGCCTCCACCAGGAGACACACAAAGGGCTCAAGGCCCCCCACGAGAGATGGTACAAACCACGGGTAGGTGATCGCTTCCGTAGGGATTGTCCTCGACTTCCCATGTAAAGAGTGGAAGGATCGAGGAGCAGATGGTGAGGTCAATGGCAGTGAATGTGTGGGTTGGGGTGTGAAAGTAGGTACTGACACCGGTGTTCAACAGGGAGAGCGATGGATCCAGGAGACACTGCTCTAGGACCCGGCCCCTCCCGTTGGTGTCAGCACTGCCCCAGAGCGGACTGTGTCCGTTGAAGTCCCCCATGATGGGGAAGGGGGACGGCAGCTGCGAGACGAGGTCATCAAGGTCATTCCGGAAAACGATGCTTCTGGGTGGGAGATAGACAGAACAGACAGTCAACGAAAATCCCACAAATAGGCGGATGGCTACCGCCTCTAAGTGCGTGGTGAGGTGAATGACCTGGAATGGAGAATGGTTGCTCACGAGGATGGCAACACCCCCGTGAGCTGGACCATCTCCATCCCGGTCCCGGCGAACAAGAGAAAAGTGCCGGATAGTGGGATTGTTAGCTGTCTGCAAGAATGTCTCCTGAAGGCACACGCAGAGGGGTTCGTGTGCCCTCAGGAGGACCGTGATGTCGTCTATATTCCTATGGAATCCACGACAGTTCCGTTGAAGGAGTGTGGCCATCTCAGGTCTTTTAAGAATTGGCGGACGACTTTCGATTTATTTTAACCGTCGCCAGCGACGGCTTTTGAAAAATAGGGCGGTCGGTGTCCATGTCCTCGGAGTTGTCCGAGCAACATGGATCAGAGACCGCCGAACGAGGAGGTAAAATTTTCTTTTTTGGCCCTGGCGGGGGCCCCTTGGGTTTCGAAGATCTTGCTGTCTGCGGGCGGGGTGGAGGGAGCCTTTCCGGAGGTGGATGTGGAAGGCACAGACACAGGAATAGAAACTGGAGTCGACGTCGAGATTGACACCGATGTCGGCTTCGCCTGCGTCAAGAGGTACTTAGCAGCAGGCGAGAAAGATTCAGCTGGTGGTACGCTGATGTCAGTTTGCACCACCATGGAAGCCACCTTAACGATGGGCTTTCCGACGACTGCACCGGCATAGGAGACCTTGCCAGGTGGGGCATGCGGTGCAGCGAGCTTTCTCGCCTCTGGATAGCTGATGTTATGGAGGGTCTTGAGGTGCTGTACCTCTTTCTCCTCCAGCCACTTCGGACAGTCGCGGGAGTACGCTGGATGTTCACCACGGCAGTTTACACAGCATGCCTTTTCTGCTGTGCAGTCAGGTTCAAGATGATCCTGACTGCCACAACGAGCACAGGTGGGCTTGCCCGGCATGCGGTGCGGGCATGGCCAAACCTCTGGCATTGAAAGCAACGCAGAGGATTGGGGATAAATGGCCACACCTCGCAGTGTAAGTATCCTGCCTTGATGGAAGTAGGCAGGCGTGGTGTGTTGAAAGTTAGGATTAGTACCCTGCTGGGCTCTAACTTTCCATTACGGCGTGACGAAACCCGGTGGACTGCTATCACTCCCTGGGCTGAAATCTCCGAGAGGATTTCCTCCTCAGAAACCTTGAGGAGGCCCCACTCGGAGATCACACCCCGGGAGGAATTGAGCGTCTTGTGCAGAGTGACTTCGACAGCCACTCCACCAATCGCTGTAACCTTTAATAGAAGCTCCGAATGCTTGGAGCATGCAGTCTCCACCTGCAAGTCACCAGATCTTATGCACTTGACAGATTTCGGCTCTCCCGCAAGACCTTGCCAACCCTAGTTTATAAAAAAGGGTCACATTTCTCCAAGAACCTGGTCACCCGTAGAGTGGATGATCAGGAACTTCGGAGACGGAAACACACACGAAGACAAAGGCAAAGACAAAGAAGTTGGGGATTCATGGCGAGCCCTCTTGGCAGCATTGACCAATGAATTTTGAGTGTGGAACTCATGTTTGTTTTAAAAAATTCAGTGCCCGTTGTCCCCACCCACCATGGAGTCCAACAATGGGACACACAGTTGGGTGCCAGGGCTGCCCGGGCACCATACCCACACAGGCAGTGAGCCAAGTGCGCACAACAAAACAAAAAGGAAAAGTAAAAGAGAAATGGTGAGAAACTCGTCTGAGTTCCCACAAAAGAAAATAAGCAACAAATCAATAAAGTGTGAGGTAAGAGCTGGCCTCACAAAAGAAAGTAAACTACAAAATTAGAAAATGTGTGGGGAAACTCGCAAACCGTTGTCCGGACGGTGGACAAGGTTACTCACTGATCTGCATAGTTGACCCTAGTAGGACCAGCCCACCAGCCGATTGATCCTGAGTGGGCCGCCCCAGAACCTCCCGTTTACCTGAAGCAGAGGCCAAAGCAGTGTATAGCAGCGGTCCCTGGAAGTCGCTGCCCAGCCCCGCGACAGACAGGCTCCCCAATGGCAATACGGCCAAAAGGGACCCCACCAGTCATGAGCTGGGGAGAGAAGACGGGGACCCCTGAGCAACTGCCAGGATCCTCCTTTCCAGGGACACGGGTCTCCGTGCATGGCAAACACACAGGCGAGCGTTTAGGACCCTGCGAAGGTAACCGAGCCAGCGGAACCTTTACAGGGTGGTCTCCCTGACCGCATACAGGCTCTCACACCGAGGGGGATCACATCCCGAGAGGAATTCAAAGTTTTGTTGAGAGTGACCTCGACAGCCACTCCACCAATCTCTCTGACTTTCAGGAACAGATCCGAGTGTTTGAAACAAGCGGTCTCAACCTGCAAGTTACCAGATTGTAAGCGCTTGACGAATTTCGGCTGTCAAGACCTTTCAAACTTTTGTTCACCAAAAATGGGAACACATCCCCAAGTACCTGATCACCCGTGGAGTGGATGATCAGGAATCTCGGGAACGAAGACACGACAAAGATGATGGCAGAGATAACGTAGACGAGGAAGATGGGGACTCATGTCGAGCCCTCTTGTTAGCATTGGTCGCATTAATTTCATCATCAACCCTCATATTTGGTTTTGTGTGGTTCAGGGCCCGCTGTACCCACCCTCCACGGAGCACAACAAGAGGACGCTCAGTCGTGCGCCATGGTTACACGGGTACTATACCAACACAGACAGTGAGCCAAGCCCTCACAAATAAATGAAACGAAAATGAAAAGAGAAATGTGTAGAAATAAACTTTCTACACAAAAGGAACTAAGCAGAAAATAATGAAATTTTGATCGACCAAACTGGCCTCACAAAGAAAGTATAACTACAAAAAGAAAATAAGTTGTGAGGAAACTCGCAAACCTCTACGTGGACGTGGACAAGGTTACTCACCACTCTGCACGGTTGACCCTAGCAAGACCTGCCCACCAGCCGATTGCTCCTGGGTGTAAATGATCCAAGTGTAAAGGACCCCAGGAGCTCCCATTTTTTGGAAATACAAGTCAAAGCAGAATATAGCAGAGGGCCCGGAATCCTCTGCCCAGCATCATGACAACAGGCTCTTCAATGGCAAGGCAGCCAAAGAGGTTCCTACAGTGATGAGCTGAGGAGAGAAAACAGGGACCCCCGAACAACTATTAGGATCCTCCTTTGCTGGGACACGGTGTCCACGCACGGGAAACAAGCGGGTGAGCGTTCAGGACCCTGTGAAGGGAACCAAGCCAGTGGAACCTTCACAGGGTAGTCCCCTCACCACAGACAGGAGCTTGCACCGAGGGGTTGCTTAAAGGAATGTTGCCCTTATAAAACATTTTAAGTTCGATTTTGGTAAGAGTTAATTCTACGATTTGTTATGTAGAAAACTTTGCAATTCAGCTTTCGAGTGTTATGTTCCTTAGCATTTGATATTTAAAGAACAAAAATGGTAATTAGTAGGGCCGGATCTAGGGGGGGGGGATTCAAGGGCCCTTTTCAGATACCCCAATACCCCTTATAGAATGTTAATAATGGTAATAGAGGCAAAGCAATTTCACTCTTATTTATATATCATGCACTTATCAAAAACGTTTTTAAAGACCTGCAAAACTGAGGGAGAAATGTTATAATGCATTGGAAATCCAGGCTCTTACCCCCCTCCCAACCTCTCTTACATTTTTCCGTCTCGAGTCTGTTTCTTACCCCTTCCCTCAATTTTTTTGGACCTGGCCAGGAAATTAGTCATTAGTTTAGTTATCCTATTGTATATCAAGTGGTGATTATCCTATTGTATATTAAGTGGTGAACACATTAAGTTTTACTTATTTCTCGTAAATTACTTTTTTATTAAATAAGTTCGATTGTTATCTGTTATCCTATTGTATATCAAGTGGTGAACACATTAAGTTTTACTTATTTCTCGTAAATTACTTTTTTATTAAATAAGTTCGATTGTTATCTGTTATCCTATTGTATATCAAGTGGTGAACACATTAAGTTTTACTTATTTCTCGTAAATTACTTTTTTATTAAATAAGTTCGATTGTTATCTGTTATCCTATTGTATATCAAGTGGTGAACACATTAAGTTTTACTTATTTCTCGTAAATTACTTTTTTCATTAAATAAGTTCGATTGTTATCTGTTCGGTTATCTCGAATTCACGCATGGTGTTGTCAAACAACAGCTAAAAAATCTGTAATTATATCTATAATTGCGCAGTTCATGGAACTCTAAGAAATCGAGGGTACGAATGCAATTCTCTAGCCGTTACACAGTCTTGAATTTGATTATTCCCAATCAAAATTTATAACCGTAGCATTTCCATCCGGGTCACGAAGTTGGAAAACGGGTAGAAAAAGGCACCAGAATCTGAATTGGACTTTTTGCTAATGAAGCCATTTGTTCAGATTTCTGAAACTGCTGATTGTTGTAGTTTTAATTAATGTAATCGTTATTTATATTTTAGTTCTGAATTTGGGGTATTGAGAAATGGAGTATTTCCGTCTTCAAACATTGAGCTTTCAAGATTAATTACACAAATTTTGGAAATAAAGATATTGTAACTGTTCTTCAAGTTTGAGAACTATTTTTTTCTGCGCTTTAAGAGAAGTAAAAAAAGAAAACTGGAGAGGGGAAGTTGTTTAGACTAATTTTATGATACAGTAAAGAGCAGAAATGAATTAAATACAATAGAGAGCACTAATGAATAAAAAAAAATTGATTAGAACCCTAGTAAAATAATAGATAACCTTTCATGAAAAGTAAAAAAAATTCAAATTTCCCAGCTACTCCCAAACTATATTTTATATTACTTTGCTTGTAATATAATTTTAAATAACCTTTTAAATCTGAGAAATAATTAGAAGCTACAATCGACTAAGAGGGTTGGGTTGTTTTACCTCTGAGCGGCACTTTTCTGCACGCCATGGGATAAATGGCCAGGTCACAAGGACCCCGAAGGCTCAGAGAAGGTTGGGGGAGAGGGCCAAATGTAACAGCTGTTGGGAGACAGATGCTAGCCTCTCGTCAAAACATCTGGTGTGTTCTTTAACGTTCACAGGGTATGGCTCTCCCGCACACGGAACCACGGCTTAACGTCTCATCTGACGGACGGCGGTCTTTCCAAGTCCATCGGTGTCCCCTATTGACTGTGGGTAGGGCGAGGTGTTTTGCGTAGAAAAATCTCAACGCTGACCCAGCTGGGAATCGAACCTGGGAACTGTAGATTACGAGCCTGGCACGCTACCGACTGAGTCACCCCTGTCCCTCGACTAAGAGGACCTGGCAACTTATTGAATTATGAATGCTGTACTGTACGTTCACATCTGATATAATCCAAATCTTCACCATCCGACGCCATTAATTCTTTTCTTTGGAATTCCATTTATTTTGCTCTACATAATTATGCAGCATTAATAGCTGATATTTTTTTAGCAAATGCCACATAAAACAAAATACTTTGAATTAATTTTATCGCTTTCTGTAAGATAACCGTGCTTGGAACATTGCTAAGAGTTTTAATTAAAATTGATTTCAATTAACTTTATATCGCTCACGTTATTAATTAACGTTTCCTTTGAGGTTTCTACGAAAGAAAAGAGAACGTTTTATCACGTCAGAAAAATTCAGTATTTTTTTTTGTATCAGAGTACATGGCAGAAAAATGCAAAAAAGAAAAATTAGATGTTTAAAAAAAGATAGAATTAATCAGATTTTAGATGCGTTATTTTACTTTCGAGCGTCTTTCTCTCTCTCTTTTTGGCAAATCTCTCTCTAAATGGGGCAAATGGCCGAAAGTGTCACAGATAAAAGAAAAGGATCCACTGGACAGCTGTCTTCCTACAGCTGTAGGAAGACAGGTAATATGATTAGTGACAACACCCAGATGTTCCGCGAGAATGCACTACATCTATCGGGATAATGTCACATTTTACCACTTTCCACCGTCGCGGCTAAACTGTACTATAGAAGTCCACCTTTGGCAAAACCTAACTATAATCTTCACAAACAAGGATATTGAGAACCCAATTTGACGTGACGCCCGTGACGCCAAAGACAGTTAAATATATATGATAACAAGACAGGTAAATATATATGATAACAAGACAGGTAAATATATATGAAACAAGGAAGACAGGTAAATATATATGAAACAAGGAAGACAGGTAAATATATATGAAACAAGGAAGACAGGTAAATATATATGATAACAAGACCCACTAGTTCCACCTAAAACACTACCAGTATTGCGATAATGCCACGTTTACCACTATCTATGGTCAGGGGCAAGACAGTACCATGTAGATACAGCTCATCCCCGACTACTTAATGGTGAACAGTACTATAGAAGTAAAGCTTCATTTAGGCACTCATGCCCCCCCCCCCCCCCACCCCACCCACCACCACCACAACTCAACAAGGTGATTCCATATCTGGGAGAACTGTTGGAAGACAGATGGAATCTCCAGTCATTTCAAACAAGGTTGCTTTAATGTGCACTCAGAACCAAATCTAGGGATGGAGGGGAAGGGGCCTCCCCGCCACCTTTGCAAATGCTAGTGAGAATAATGGAAGCAAAAATTATTAATGTATGTCACGCATATGTCACGCATTTTTTTTACAAAAACCTCGTAAACGAAGAGGAAAATGTTGTAGTAAAGTGGAAATCCAATCTTTTGAATCCCCCATTTTTTTACCTTTATCCCGGCTCGATTACGTCACCTGGTCCATCCAGGGCTGACAAGCATTTGCTCTCTTTCGCACGGTCTCATGGTTTAACCTTCTGAAGGCCAGGACACACTCACTCCAAAAGCTCAGAGACAAGAGGTGGATGTTGGCACAGTCAGTAAGCGTCAGACTCTTTATCTGCAGTTCCAAGGCTCGAATCCCTACTTTTTCGGGTTTTTTTTTCGGTTAAGATTGATTGGTTCACCACAATCAATATTAACGTCACTGGCCGCAGGCGGCCCAGTGGACCGACTAGGTGCACTTCACCCTCACTGGTGACATCAACACACAGAATTGTTGGATATGAGAGAGTGTCACTTCCATCTGCTGTTCATGAATTTCCTCTCCAGCCACCGTACGTGATAGTGTAGTGTGGCTTCAATGCAGACCTCATCATTGAGCCATTCTTATCTCAGAAGGCTACACCTAAAGGTTCAGGGCAGTGTACCGTAATAAGTGTCAATTATTGAGCTCTTCTTCAGCATCACTCGATTCTTGCCCTCCAGGAATGGCAGTGTCTGGGCACTCAGTGTTCATGTAAAATGGACGCGGGAATTGCTCAGCCCGTAGTGTGCAAGCAATCTGCAGTTCCCAAGTTTATGTTCCTGCTGGGCCAGCATTAGGATTTATCTCTGCAAAATCCTCCCTCCCTGTCCTAAGTCAGTAAAGGACACCAATGGGCTTGGAAAGCTTGCTGTCCATAGGATGGGGATTTTAAGCCATGACCCCATGTGCCCATTCCCTGTGCATGTTAGAGAACACGCTGGATGGCCTTGATGGGAGGCTACCATCTGTCTCCTAAAAGTTATCCAGTGGGATTCTTTCCTCCAACCTTCTCTGAGCTCGAAGTCCTTGTGACCTGGCCATTTAGTGCAAAAAAGTGTCTTTCAAAGGTTAAACAGCCAAAATCATGCAAGATAGTTCACCACCACATGTTAGTCGGCAGATAAAACAGATGTTGCGTATAACATTCGGCTATGAGCTCTTAGTTTCTCGAGACTATCCTCAGGCCTGGTTACCATGGTCACCAGACCTGAATCTTTCTCATTTTTGGCTCTGAGACTAACTTAAAGAGCGGATTTATCATGCTAGCGTGCAGTTGCCTGCCGATCTAAAGGCGAGCATTACACAAGAAGTGACCAACAACCACAGGGACATCCTCCAAACAATCGTGGCCCATGCAGTCCTTTCCTTACATCACATCTGGACGGAAAGCACATTGAACAGTTCTGTAATGGACATACTGTATGAGTGAAACGAATGAACATAGTTTCTCGCCTCTGCCTCTCTTTCTTGAGTTTGCAACGCCCGTTATTGGCGTTGGAGCGCCCGACAATTGGAACATGTTCATTTCTTCCCTACATCTCTTCCATGTGTTCTCATTAAACAAGCTACCACTCTTCTCGGCGCTATCTCCGTTCGTCACAGCTCCAGTATAGAGAAGTTTATTTCATAACCACTCTGTATAGCTTTAGGGATTTATAATACAGTTTTGTTTATGTATGTTTAAAATACATAAAAAATTTCTTCGTTGTTTATTTGATGCAACAATCAATGAAGATTTCAAAATACAAATTTCATTAATTATGACTTTAATATTAACTAAAACACGCATAAATGCTAAGGTGGAAATATGAATGATTGATGCCATCCGATGCTCCATTATACAGGATAGTACCACATCAAATGGATCGCAGCAAAAGTCACATTCGCGTGCTAATTGAGGCTTAAAGAAAACTGACAGTGGAGCTGCGAAGCGGAGGTTGGGTTGTTTGGGTTGTTTTACCTCTGAGCGGCACTTTTTTGTACACCATGGGCTAAATGGCCAGGTCACATGGACCCCGAAGGCTCAGAGAAGGTTGGGGAGGGGACCCACTGGAATAGCTGTTGGGAGACAGATGGTAGCCTCCCGTCCAGGCCATCCAGCGTGTTCTTTAACGTGCACAGGGTCTGGCATTCCCGCACACGGGGCCACGGCTTAACGTCCCATTGGACGGACGGCGGCCTTTCCAAGCCCATCGGTGTCCCCTACTGACCGTGGGCAGGGCGGGGATGTTGGTTGGTTGTTTGGGGTTTAATGGCGCATCGGCAACAAGGCCATAATGCGCCAGACAAAAGACAATATAAAAGATAAAAGACATAGAACCCCGTAACCAAAAGTTAAAATACATTTTCTACATTGTAAAGTGGTAAAAATAGCAAAAAACAAGTGTATATGAACAGAGTAAAACAACTGTAGAATTATTAAACAAAATAATCCCAGGTGTAAGAGACCTGGGAGAAATAATGCATAAAGTTAAGGTAAAATCAAATTCGCTTAAAATATCCACAATATTTCAAAAAGGTAAAAACTGAAAATAAAATGCAATGATCAGATAAAAGATGTCCGAGTGTAAGAGGCTCGGACATAAAATTATGGAAATTAAAAATCATACGTCGTTCAAAGTTAAAAGCAGAGCATGAGATTAAAATATGTTCGATTGTTAAAACGGTGTCACAAAACTCGCACTTAGGTACGTCGTCGCCCGTAGAAGAAACGAATGAGTAATAAACGAATGACCTAAGCGGAGCCGAGCAAGTACAACTTCCTCCTTGCGATTCCTGCGGTAACAAGACTGCCATGGTTTGATGATAGGTTTGATCTCAAAGAGCTTGTTCGTAAGCTGTTCTGACCAAGATCTCTGCCACTGTACCCGGAGCTCGATGGTAAAACGCTGCCGGAAATACAGATAGGGAACCGGCAACGGAGAGTCGGACAGGGGCGTGGCTGACCTAGCAGCAGAATCTGCCAAATCATTGCCCCTGATTCCGACGTGACCGGGCACCCAACAGAAATGGATGGTGGTGGTGGCTGCCAGACGATGTAGCTGCTGGCGGATCTTAGTAAGAACTGGGTGAGGGCGATGCCTCACCGAGATCAAAGCCTGTAGCGAGCTAAGCGAGTCGGTGTAAAGCACACACCGACGATGATGCTTAGTCGCCACGTGGTCCAAGGCGAGGCTGATAGCAAGCAACTCTGCGGTGAAGATGGAACACTGCAGTGGGATCTGGTCTGCAATGATTACATCACAGCAGACCATGGCTGATCCCACCGAAGTCCCGGACTTCGAGCCATCTGTAAAGACAGGCAAGAAGTCCGGGTGCTCAGCACGATGGCTGGCAAAGAGTTGCCGGTACACACAATCAGGTGTAAAGGCCTTCCCCATCCTGCACAGGGAAAAATCGCAGGAAGGGGAAACAGCGAGCCATGGTGGAAGTGGCTCAGCTGTCGACTGTGCAACGCTATCGAGACTGGTGTTGATGTCTCTGAGGTAGCCTCGGACTCGCAAACCAAAAGGACGAATGGCAGTCGGCCGATTATTGTAAAGCATTTCCCACTTCGGACTGAAAACGCAGTCCCAAGTGGGATGGCCAGGCAGGGATCGCAATTTAGACGCATATTGTAGGGACAACTGCTAAAGATACCAACTAAAGATGGTTCGTCGGTCTCAACGTAAAGACTCTGGACCGGTGAGGTGCGGAAGGCTCCCGTGCAAACACGGAGGGCCTGATGATGGAGGGGGTCCAGCACCTTCACCACCGAATCCCGGGCCGAGTCGTACACCTGGGATCCGTAGTCCAGTTTCGATCGGACAAGTGCACGGTACAGGCGGAGCAAAGAACATCGGTCTGCCCCCCAAGAAAGGGAGGAGAGAACCTTGACGATGTTCAATGCCCACGTGCACTTGGACCTGAGACGACGTATGTGTGGTAAAAAGGTCAATTTCCGATCGAATATGAGACCGAGAAACTTGGTCTCCGCCACAACTGGAATGATGTTACCCCCGAGCCGCAGCTCGGGATCCAGATGAAGATTACGCTTGTGGCAAAAGTGCACACAAGCGGTCTTCTGTGGGGAGAACCGAAACCCGTTTGCCGTCGCCCAAACCGAAAAATTGTTCAGGGCAATTTGCAGTTGTCTTTCAATGACCCTCATGCTGGACGAAGAGCAAAAGATGCTAAAGTCATCAACATAGAGGGCATTGCCTACTGATGGAGGAAGTTGTCTAGTTATAGAATTAATCTTGACAGCGAAAAGCGTAACACTCAGAACGCAGCCTTGTGGCACCCCCTGTTCTTGGGGGTACGGCCGCGACAGAGTGTTACCGACACGGACACGAAAAGAGCGTGTCGATAAGAAGTTGGAGATTAAGATCGGCATGTGACCTCTTAAGCCGAAACTGTGGAGGTCACGAAGAATGCCGAATCTCCAAGCCGTGTCGTACGCTTTTTCGATGTCGAAGAAAATGGACACCAGGTGCTCTCTACGTAAAAAGGAATTCCTGATCGCCGATTCGAGGCTGATCAGGTGGCAGGGCGGGGAATCGAAGCGGAGGAGAAAGGACCTTTCGAAGTGATATTCCATATATCTATTTTGGCCAATTCATTCGTCTCAGGAAATTAATGGAACTATTTTAGAATTTGGGACTGTGCCTAAAATAAATATCCGATATTTCTCTGTAGGTAGCATTATGATCTAAATTAAACTGTAACTCTGCAAATCAATTGTGCCGAGTTCAGACGTGTAGAAAGAGGGATGACGAGCTTTTAGTCCCATCATACGCACGGCGGCCTTTCCAAGCCCAACAATGACCCCTATTAACTGTGGGCAGGGAGGGGAGTTTAGGAGAGAAAATCTCTACACATTACACATTCCAGCTGGGCCAGAACCTGGTAACTGCAGATTACGAGCCTGGCGTGCTACCGACTGATATATATGAAGGGGTTGTATACGACCCCCCCCCCCACGAGTGGTTTATGTCTAAAATTTTCCGCGAGTGGTTCTAACGCTAGTTTTAAAATCTTTCAGGGAAGGCCAGACTCTCATATTATGTGGCTCAGACACAGAATACTCAAATTATATGGAGTTAGAAAAGCGAAAATTTGATAGCAAAGGCAGATACACACAGCTTTGTTGGGTTGTTTTACCTCTGAGCGGCACTTTTGCACACAATGGGTTAAATGGCCAGGTCACAAGGACCCCGAAGGCTCATAGAAGGTTGGGAGAAGGGACCCACTGGAACAGCTGTTGGGACACAGATGGTAGACTCCCGTCAACGGCATCCAACGTGTTCTTTAGTGTGCCCAGAGTATGGCTCTCCTGCACCTGGATCCAGGCTTAATATCGCATCCGACGGATGGCTGCCTTTACAAACCCATCGGTGTTCCGTACTGACTGTGGGCAGGACGAGGAGTTTTGCTGAGATAAATATCAACGCTCGCTCAACTGGGACTCGAACCTTGGAACTACAGATTACGATCCTGGTGCGCTACAAACTAAATCACCCCAGCCCCCGCCATACACACAGACTTTTTAACTCATTATACAAGGGATAAGGTGAACTCAATAGGAATTTATTTCGTGGGATATTTCAAAGTTGAAAAGCGAAACAACTTGACAATTTCTTTATTTTTTTTAATTCTTTATTTTCCTCTATATGTTTTGTGATCACCAGCTAACTCCAAGAAGAAATCATAGTATCTGTCTTCTTTATGTTCCTCCTTATATTTTGAAATCAACAGCAAACTTTAAGATGAAATTGAGACAAATGAAGAAGCCCATTCACCTATTTCTTCCATTTTATTGCATTGATGCATTCTCAAATCAAGAGTTCACAGCAGAAGAAACCATCGACCATAAAATATCAATTGAACTATTTTTTTTTAAGATTATCATCGCACTACATGAAAGTTGAACAAAATATCAGTTGAACTATTTCTCTTGAGTTCATTCAAGTATCAAATCAAGAACACTTGAAAAAGAAAAACTGAAATCGCGCAAAAAAGTCTGTTTTATTGATTCTCAGCTCCTTTCTAACTTTTTGATGTTTTCTGAAATCAAGGGCTAACGAAAAGGTAAAAAAAAGAGAATCACCAAAATCCGATTCATCCATTTCTTTCACTTTCCTTTCTCCATCGATGTGTTCTTGGAAAAAGAGCTAGAGGCAGGATAAAAAAATATAATCACTAAATAAGCATTTTTTTTGTTACTACTCATTCAAAACACATATTTCCCTTCGATGAGTTTTCAAAATAGAGTTTTTGTAGAAGTTTCTGAGTTGAATAAAAATCAGTTCAACTATTTCATCTCCTCTTAAATTCAATGAAGTATTTTCAAAAGAGGATTTAACTACGGGAGAAACTGAAACAGATAAAAATTCCCCTGAACTATTTCACAAAGTTTTCTCCATTTCATCGATGTATTCTGAAATTATCAGCTAAATAAGTAAAAGTAAATACCCCCTCAAGCAGCTGCTTGCCACAGAGGTCTGACAGGAGTCTGTCAGTTTATATGCCACAGTAGGAGATCTGAGAGGATGGCAAGATCTCAGCAGAAAAACGAAACACACATCCATGCCTAATCCGGGACTCGAACCCAGGTCCCTTAGATCAGTAGCCAAGCGTGCTAACCACTCGGCCACGGGACGGCAACTAAAGGAAAATGAAGTGAGATCTCAAAATATCCATTGAACTTTTATCCTCTTTCTCCCTTTGTTCGATGCATTGGCAAATCAAAATTTAATTGCAGAAAAGGAAAACGGAGATATCAGCTATTGATCCATTTTCTCTGTCTTCTTTTTCGATATATTTTCAAATAAACAGTTATTTACAGGGAGTAACTGAGGCAGAAAAAATCAACGTTGTACTATTTCCTAAGGTTTCACTTCTTTGAAACACTCTCAAAAGCTAACAACAGGAAACAGTTGTGACAACAAAATTGACATCGAACGATTTCCTCGGTCTTTTTCTTCGATACATTTGGAAGAAAAAACAAAAAACCCAGTAAATTATAGAAAATACTGAGATCTCAAACGGTTCATTGAACTATTTCGTCCATTTCCATTGACAGATTCATTATCTTCTTAAAAAAAAAATCTGAACCAAAGTTGGTGACTGCTTTCAGCCGTGCTCCCAAGTGGGTAACCATCTGTTTCATAAGACAGGCTGGCCTCTGCAACGGCCAGACAGCTGGCCAGACTTCGTCAGAGAATTGCCGATCAGTGGCAGATCCAGGTGGATATAAAAAAGAAAACGATGAGCTTCAGAGAAATAGTTCTTTGCCATCTTGTTTTTTCTTCTAGCACACCCCACAAAGGCGACAGAGTCAATTGGTGAGACTGCTCTCTGGTAATTGAGTTACACAGTGATTGTGTTATTAGTCCAGCCTGTTTCTTGTTATTCTATCTCATTGCCATGATGGTAAGCTATGTGAAGTTCTGTACTCATTCTTATGAGGTAATATATCACTTTAGATTCTTAGTACAGGGCCTTTCAAAGATGGATTTATAACTTTGAGACGATGTATACATTTATTAATAAATGGCAGATACAAACCAAATACGAGCATACCACTTTTAACACGAGGGGTGCTATAATGGATATAATAATTAATAAATGGGAATAAGAACCAACTAATGTATAAATCAATAATATCAATGGGTGTATAAGACCCATGTAAAATGAAAAACAGGTAGAAAATCTAAGAAAAAACTTAAAAAGTCATAAACGAGTAAAATAACCAGCAAAACGTTAAAATTCGAAAACAGGAGTTGAAAGCTAATCATCAGATAAATGATGTCCGAGTGTAAGGGGCTCGGACGTAAAATCGTGAAAGATGAAAATAAACGTCTGTCTAGGATAAAGCTGGGCAATTGATTAAAATGTGGTTAAGAGTTAAAATGGTATCACAAAACTCGCACTTAGGTTCGTCGTCCGCCCGAAGAAGAAAGGAGTGAGATATAAACGAATGACCTAGGCGGAGCCGAGCAAGTACAACTTCTTCCTTGCGATTCCTGCGAAAACAAGATTGCCACGGATTGACTATGGGCTTGATCTCCAAAAGCTTGTTACCAACCTGTTCAGACCAAGATATCTGCCACTGTGCCCGGAGCTCGTTGGAATGAAAGAGTTGGTTGGTTGTTTGGGGTTTTTTGGCGCAATAGCAACTAAGGCTATATTGCGCCAAACAAACGATAAAAAGGGTAAAAGACATGAAACCCACAACCAAATTTAAAAGAGACACAAATAACACATAATAAAAACGAGATGTAGAAAAAGAGTAAAAGAGAGCAACAAGTGTAAAATCAACAAGTATAAAATCAACAACAACAATGGGTGTATAGGACCCATGTAAAAAACAACAGGTAAAACACAGGTAAAAAACCAGTAAAAAAGAGAAAATTCATAAACGAGTAAAATAACCGGTAAAGCGTAAAAAGTCGAAAACACTGTTAAAATAGCAATGATCTGATAAAAGATGTCCGAGTGTAAGGGGCTCGGACGTAAAATCGTGAAAGTTAAAAAACAGACGCCTTTCAAGATTAAAACAAACACAGTCAATTAAAATATGCTTTACGGTTAAAACGGTGTCACAAAACTCGCACTTAGGTACTGCGTCCGCCTTAAGAAGAAAAGAGTGTGTTAAAAACGAGTGACCTAAGCGGAGCCGAGCAAGGACAACTTCCTCCTTACGATTCCTGCGAAAACAAGACTGCCACGGTTTGACAATGGGCTTGATCTCGAAGAGCTTGTTAGCAACCTGTTCAGACCAAGATCTCTGCCACTGTGCCCGGAGCTCGATGGTGAAACGCTGCCGGAAATCCACATATGGAACCGGCAACGGAGAGTCGGACAGGGGTGTGGCCGACCTGGCAGCAGAATCTGCCAAATCATTGCCCCTGATTCCGACATGACCGGGCACCCAACAGAAATGGATGGTGGTGGTGGCTGCCAGACGATGTAGCTGCTGGCGGATCTTAGTAAGAACAGGGTGAGGCCGATGCCTCACCGAGATCAAAGCCTGTAGCGAGCTAAGCGAGTCGGTGTAAAGCACACACCGACGATGATGCTTAGTCGCCACGTGGTCCAAGGCGAGGCTGATAGCGTGCAACTCTGCAGTGAAGATGGAACACTGCAGTGGGATCTGGTCTGCAATGATTACATCACAGCAGACCATGGCTGATCCCACCGAAGTGCCGGACTTCGAGCCATCTGTAAAGACAGGCAAGAAGTCCGGGTGCTCAGCACGATGGCTGGCAAAGAGTTGCCGGTACACACAGTCGGGTGTAAAGGCCTTCCCCGTCCTGCACAGGGAAAAATCGCAGGTAGGGGAAACAGCGAGCCATGGTGGAAGTGGCTCAGCTGTCGACTGTGCAACGCTATCGAGACTGGTGTTGATGTCTCTGAGGTAGCCTCGGACTCGCAAACCAAAAGGACGAATGGCAGTCGGCCGATTATTGTAAAGCATTTCCCACTTCGGACTGAAAACGCAGTCCCAAGTGGGATGGCCAGGCAGGGATCGCAATTTAGAAGCATATTGTAGGGACAACTGCTGACGGCGAAGAGATAAAGAAGGTTCGTCGGTCTCAACGTAGAGACTCTGGACCGGTGAAGTGCGGAAGGCCCCCGTGCACACACGGAGGGCCTGATGATGGAGTGGGTCCAGCACCTTCACCACGGAATCCCGGGCGGAGTCATACACCTGGGATCCGTAGTCCAGTTTCGACCGGACAAGTGCACGGTAAAGGCGGAGCAAAGAACATCGGTTCGCCCCCCAAGAGAGGGAGGAGAGGACCTTGATGATGTTCAATGCCCGCGTGCACTTGGACCTGAGATGTTGAATATGTGGTAAAAAGGTCAATTTCCGGTCGAAGATGAGACCGAGAAACTTGGTCTCCGCCACAACTGGAATGATGTTACCCCCGAGCCGCAGCTCGGGGTCCAGATGAAGATTACGCTTGCGGCAAAAGTGCACACAAGCGGTCTTCTGTGGGGAGAACCGGAACCCATTGGCCGTCGCCCAAACCGAGAGATTGTTCAGGGCAGTTTGCAGTTGTCGTTCAATGACCCTCATGCTGGACGATGAGCAAAAGATGCTAAAGTCATCAACATAAAGGGCATTGCCTACAGTCGGAGGAAGTTGCCGTGTAATGGAATTTATCTTGACAGCGAAAAGCGTAACACTCAGGACGCAGCCTTGTGGCACCCCCTGTTCTTGGGGGAAAGGCCGCGATAGAGTGTTGGCGACACGAACTCGAAAAATACGAGAAGATAAAAAGTTTGCAATGAAGATCGGCATGTGACCTCGCAAGCCGAAGCTGTGAAGGTCACGAAGAATGCCGAATCTCCATGCCGTGTCGTACGCTTTTTCGATGTCGAAGAAAACTGACACCAGGTGCTCTCGACGTAAAAAAGAATTCCTGATCGCCGATTCGAGGCGGATCAGGTGGTCTAAAGTAGACCGGTGCCTGCGAAAGCCACACTGGGTGTTGGAAAGAAGGCCGTGATGTTCCAAATACCAGGCCAGCCTGGTATTTACCATCCTTTCCAACACCTTGCAGACGCAGCTCGTCAACGCAATTGGACGATAATTCGAAGGAATCTTGGGATCTTTTCCTGGCTTAGGGAAGGCCAAGAAGGAATGAAAGAGAATGAAAGAATCAACATCATTTGCCAAAAGGGCAAAAACATCAGTATAATCAAATTTCGAAATGTGAAAAACTAAAAAAAAAAGAATAATTATTGATATATTGATCAGTGTTCTGAAACTGGCATATGAACCAATTCAGACAGCATTCTCCCCCACTTCTGACGTAGTCACTGTGGATTTGGGAGCAGTGTTGCATGTTTCTCGTCCAAACCGCTTCCATTCTTTCCACTACTTCCGGTATAATTGTTAAATATTTTTATTTACTTCCATTTATTTCGCTTTCTTTACGGTGACAAGGGTCAGCGTGTAAGAGGTTAGTACATATGTTAGCTCTCAAAGCGTTGGGGTGGGTTATTTTACCTCTGAGTGGCACTTTTTTGCACACCATGGGCTAAATGGCCAGGTCACATGGACCCCGAAGGCACAGAGAAGGTTGGGGGAGGGGACCCACTGGAACAGCTATTGGAAGACAGATGGTAGCCTCCCGTCAAGGCCATCCAGCGTGTTCTTTAACATGCACAGGGTATGGCTCTCCCATATAGGGAGCCACGGCTTAAAGTCCCATCCGACGGGCGGCGGCCTTTACAAGCCATCAGTGTCCCCTACTGACCATGGGCAGGGCGGGGAATTTTGCAGAGAAAAATCTCAACGCTGACCCAACTGGGACTCGAACGTGGAAACTACAGATTACGAGCCTGGCGCGCTACCGAATGAGCCACCCCGCCCCCAGCCAAAGAGCGCTACGAGAATTTATGTGCTGCCGAAGAAACCCATAGAACTTTTGTGATCCACAGAAATGCTACGTGTCATATATATATAATGAAAAAATGGTTCCGGCGATGTTTATACTTCCCCGACATACATCACGGTATCTTTATGACCCATCGATACGGTTCAGAAAATCTTTGTGCCTTATATTCGATCACAAACAATAGTGGATCCGCGAAATTTGGGGCTTGTGTGCCGGGAGAAAAAGAGTCCGCGAGTATTTCTGCACACTATCAGTTCAACGGAATTAAGAAATGTTAAATATGTCGGGAATTTATCGTTGTATTTATGCTGAACACCCTTGTTTTGAAAGGTTATAATTTAAGTGATATGTCTCTCTATAATAAGTATATGGAAATAAAATAACTGTTAAAAACTTAAAGAATTTTTCACATCAGCATTCTTTAAAATTTTGTAGTTTTTTTTTTAATTTTAAGTGAGCTAGTTGAATGCGCATTTTTCTTTCTTTCTGAGAAACAATCGAAGTGCGGCAAAAGTGCATTTTTTTTTACCCACAGATGTGGAAGTTGTTATCGGAATAACAAACATTTTCTGATTAAATTTCTGTTTAAATTGATGTCTGTTAATTTTAAAAAGCAATCTAAATTAAAGAAATACACGATTCCTAAAAAGAAAAACAAATAAACTGATAAATAAAATAGAAAGCTGCACAAATGCTGGTATGTTCTCTTTGCAGTGCTTAATGCCTCTCAAAAGTTCAATTTAAACCCACTTCGATAAATTTATAAAAAAACAATAAAGCAATTCACTATAACATGCAATCATTGGAACTAAAATTATGTACCAGTTGTTTCAAAAGTAACATTTAATATTCCCCAAACAAAAATTCAGTGTTTTTTTTATCGTCAAGACATTACCTCCCGTCCAATCTTTTTCTTTCTCGGAAAGACACATTACACAATTTGCTGGCTTGCATTAGATAAATTCCCAGGATCAACATTGTTTTCATTTCTTTAAAACCCCAATATTTTTTTTATCATTCTGTAGCCTCACAGAGCAATAACGTCGCGCCCGCCAATAAAGGAACTTTTCCGCCAAAAACTACTTTCTGATTTCGTCACAACAAAAGAAATCTATAAACTGTTATCAACGCGCGCAAATGCCTCCAAGGCTTTGTCGCCCACAACGCCTCTAAGTCGGAAACAACAACAACAACGAGGAACTAGGCAGTCTCGCTCCCTAGCGCTCTTGAGCTTCTCTTAAGGCTGGGAAACTTCCATCTTGAACTGCCAACGAAGCTGCTCCACCCTTCTGACTTATGACTATCGATCCACAGAAGTTTCCCACCCACCCTTGCCTCCTGGTCTGAAGAAGTTGTTTATTATCAGCTAGAAGTGTGAGGAGTTATGTGGGGATGGAGAGTTGATACATTTTCGCGGAACTCGGAGCTTTCCGATCAAAGCGCCAAGAGAGATTGGGATGAATGAATTCTCGTCTTTGGAGATGTTAGAATCGCTTCTTTTGTACGCATAAATCTTCAAAGTAGAAAGATGGACATAACCAAAAATCTAAGTTGAATTCAACGTCCATTTAGCAATAAAGAAATATTTTTCCCTTAATAAAGTTTCTTTGGATCTACAGATAATTTCTTTCGACTTTTAAGATTTTTTTATTTTCTCTCTGTATTCTGTCAGAATATTTCTAGAGGGATTGTGAGGTTTTATGATCAACATCTGCTTGGCTTTCCCACTATTGTTTGTGATTTAGATAACGTCTTGCTGAAATATGCATTTAACTTTTACACCTGTGAAAGAAACAACATGTACACTGGTAGCAAAAGTTATATTTGAAAGCAAATTGTAACTTTGAACAAAAGCAATTCAAACTGTACTAGTGGGCAAAAACTTAAGTTACAGCCCCATTTTTATGTCAATAGGAAACAATCTTTGAAATTCTACACTTCTAAATTAAGTATTTTATACTAAAATCTACTAAAGATAAATTACCGATCTCAATCGAATTTTCCAAATTTAAATTTCAGAATTTTTTAAGTATTTAAACAGTTGTGGAAGTTTGGATTATAAGAATAACAATGCCAATTATTAGTTTTCACCTCAAAAGTTAATTGAAACTTGAATAATAAGTATTGTTTCGGAACGTTTAATAAAATAAGCTGCGATATAGATATTCGTATAAGTAATACTTCAATGGTTAAATCCACGCCAAAAGTTTGGGGCGAAATGTATGCCCATTGAAAACTCTCACCTCATTCACAGTTTTCCTCCATAATGCTCACAACGTACTACTCCATTCACAAGGTCGGCGATGTCAGCGTCCTCAGAAAATTCGGACACTTTTCGAGGGATCACTCCCGACCAATGGCAGCTACGAACCCGATCTGTTACCCCAACAGGACTGGAACTAAATAGGATTACCCCAACAAATTACGGACCGATCGCTAAAGTAGCAGAGGAACTAGAGGGAAACCGATGATATCACACGTGTCAGCCCGCCATTTTGTCCGCCAGTTCATTCGTTCGCCCGTAATTATAGTTATCATATAACATGCTGATTCGTTAATATTGTATGAGTTTCATTGCAGTGAATTACTCATGTTAAATATTCCAGCTTCCAAACCTCTTAAACTTCCAGCTGGGTTGAGTTGGGTTGTTTTACCTCTGAGCGGCACTTTTTTGCACACCATGGGCTAAATGGCCAGGTTACATGGACCCCGAAGGCTCAGAGAAGGTTGGGGGAGGAGACCCACTGGAACAGCTGTTGGGAGACAGATGGTAGCCTCCCGTCAAGGCCATCCAGCATGTTCTTTAACGTGCACAGGGTATGGCTCTCCCGCACACGGCGCCACGGCTTAACGTCCCATCCGAGGGACGGCGGCCTTTCCAAGCCCATCGATGTCCCCTACTGACCGTGGGCAGGGCGGGGAATTTTGCAGCGATAAATCTCAACGCTGACCCAGCTGGGACTCGAACCTGGGAACTACAGATTACAAGCTTGGCGCCCTACCGACTGAGCCACCCCCGCCCCACTTCCAGCTGAAAATTGATATTTATTTAGATTTCATTGCGAACATTAATTTATTTTCAGTCACATTTTACCATAAAAAGCTTATTTTAGAAGTTAAATAATTTCAAAGTCAGTTTCCTATTGACTTTAAATGCGGTTGTGACTTAAATTTTGCGTTTCAGTGTACTTACGTATTACTTACGTCTTACCCAATATAAATGGTCTACCAGCATGTAAACAAGCTAACCCTGGAGCTGTGGAAAAAGCCTGATTTAGTTTCCGGAAAACATCTTCGCATGCGATGGTCACGTGAACGGCTGACACTTCTCTATTGGTCGGTTTGTTCTACCTCTGACCTACACTTTTGTACAGAGTGTGAACTAAATGGCGAGGTAGCAAGGATACCAAGATCTCAGAGGAGGTTGGGAAAGGGGATGCTGTAGGCAGCAGTTAGGAGAGACATGTAAGACACCCTTCAAGGGTGTGGGGTTTGCCCTGTAGGTAGCTCCCGAGACTAGTATCCAACTGTTTCAGCGTTGAGATTTATCTCAGCCAATCCACACCCTGTAGTAGGTGAAAAACGGAATACTGATGGGTTTGGAAAGGCCAGCATTCTTCGTATGGGAAGTTAAGCCGTGGACCGTGTACAAGGAGTCTCATACCCTGTGCACGCTTGATGAGTTTGAATGGGGGGTTTTCATCTCCTAACATCTGTTCAGTGTTATCATATTGTTGGTAAAACAGGGCTACTCACAGGTGAAAACAACCAAACTGAACCTTCCATTCACATTCATCGGGCTTGTCTTTAACATGCACAGGGTATGGCTTTCCTGTATACGACCTAAGTTTCTATCATGAGTGGCCCCCCAGACTTTCAATGCGTGAAATTATTAATCTTGTGTATATTTCACGCATTTTTAAAGGCCTCTGAAATCGGGGGTTGAGAATATTATACTGCAATGGAATCCAGTTATCGCTTTCTGGTTCGCGTCTGCCATTTGCAATAATGATTTCAGAATCAACCTGTTTAAACTTAGTTATTTCTTGTTTCAACACATGTCGTGTCCCTATAATTTGTTTTATTTTCTTACTTATTATATACAAGGTGATTCAAAACTCTTGGGCCAAACTTTAGGGGGTGATAGAACATACTTAAATAAGCACTTTTCGTCATACAATGCATGGTAGGAACTCAAGCGGTGAAGCGCTAAGGGTTAGCAGTTATTGTGTCAGGAAATGAAGAAACACAAGAATGACGACAGAAGAGGTGCAGTCTTTGGGCTTCCCTCGCATTCCCGTCCACAGCTCCATACGTGAAATGCATGTCCACCTTCTCCTGATTCGTGAAACAATCCATCCGTTCTGCAATTCACGGTAGAAATGACGACGAGTGCAAAAACCAGCGCTTAGAAGTGTTCACTGGAAAGCGCCTTATAGCGCTTCACCGCTTGTGTTCCGACCATGCATTGTATGACGAAAAGTGCTTGTTTAGGTGTGTTCTATCACCCCTTAAAGTTTGGCCCAAGAGATTTCAATCACCCTGTATATTTATAAGTATAGTTTAAGAAGTGTCTTAGATGGGTGTTGCTCATTTGTCATTATTCGTTGCCAAGCTTTGCAGTTTTCCTTATGCTCACGGAAACGCACCAAATGGCTTTATGATATCTTCATCACTCCGTACAGCCGGAGAGAGTAGGGTGTGAGTCTCCAAGAGGAGCGACTGGGAGATGCAAAAAATAAATAAGCAGAAGGAGAGTGGCTTAGGAACGGAGGAGTCATGTTCTTTTAGTGCGTCAAAGTGATGTAGCTCTTTTTCGAAAACCCTAAAAGAACAGGGTTAATTTCTGTGTGAACCAGAATATGTAGGCAAGGGTTAGGATATCCTCTTTTCCGAGTTTTTAGGTCTGTAAAGCGTTTTCTGTATGGGGAAAGTACAGATTTCCACCACATTAAATGAATTCCTGCAAAATGTCGTGGGTCGGCATTCTTCTTAAATACTTAGCATTTATCTTATGGTGCCAGTTGCCATGGTATTCTTCACCCTCAAATGCTCTTCTGTTTTCATGAAATATAAAAAATGAGCTCCCCTTTTCTAGGATTACTAAACAAAACTTTAAATTAAATGTGAGTGTGTGAGTTAACTTTAAGACTGTGAGTGTGTGTATTAATAATGTAGTAATTGTGAAAAGTATCGGTGTACCTTTTTTTCTAGATATACTAAAAGAAACTTGGTACTCCAAGTTTTCTAATAATTCTAAATAATTATCGGTGCACTTTTTTTTCCAGAAATGGTAAAGAAAAAAAAAACTGACGCTCCTGTTTTCTAATAGTTCTAAAAAGTATCGGTGCACCATTTTCCCTATAATCCTAAAAAAACTCTTGGTGCTCCTGTTTTCTAGAAATACGAAAAATATCTTGATGCTTCTGTGATCAAGATAGTCAAAATAATTTGAATTACATTCGTCTTGTAACATCTAAAGGAAGTCGACTTTGGGTTGGTTACACAGTGACTAAACAAACAATACTTTTCACCCTATCGTACGACAAGCCTAAGAGAAAAAGTACGATTCTAACATTGCTTATATAACGTCCTCAGTCAACACCTTCTCAATGTTTATTTATAAATATATTTTATTTAGGAAGAAAATAATTCTATTTTATTATTAACTATAATAATACTAATTAATACAAATAAATTTCCTCTTAAATAAAATATATTTATAGATAATCATTAGTATAAATATTAACACAGACTCCACCAGTAACGACATTAAAAACAAAAATATACGAAATGACTATATAATAGGACTATTTAAACTGACGTCATAAATTTGTTCTTCTGGCTTTCAGTTATAGCAGGTGTTGCCTCAATTCGAGAAATATCCTTTAATTTATTGAATTGCAGTTCCATCAATACACGGGGGCGGGGGTGGTCCAGTCGGTAGCGCGTCAGGCTCGTAATCTGTAGTTCCCGGGTTCGAGTCCCAGCTGGGTCAGCGTTGATATTTATCTCCACAAAATTCCCCGCCCTGCCCATGGTCAGTAGGGGACACCGATGGGTTTGGAAAGACCGCCGTCCGTCGGATGGGACGTTAAGCCGTGGCCCCGTGTATGGGAGAGCCATAACCTGTGCACGTTAAATAACACGCTGGATGGCCTTGACGAGCGGCTACCATCTGTCTCCCAACAGCTATTCTAGTGGGTCCCCTCCCCCAAACTTCTCTGAGCCTTCGGGGTCCATGTGACCTGGCCATTTAGCCCATTGTGTGCAAAAAAGTGCCGCTCAGAGGTAAAACAACCCAACCCAATCCAACAATACACTCGCACTGCTCAAATCACAGCCCTAAAATAATTATTTTTTTTCATATAATATTTACCAGGAATGGGCAAGTTGGAGCAATATTATGTTTATCCATTATTAAAGGATTGCGTGGTCTCGTTTACCAATAGTCTTGTTAATGTTTAGGCATTTCTCGTGGAAATACATAAGAATGGTTCTCAGAAGACGGTACTTCAGACGAAAACATTAGTGAAATTAGGAATTTTTTTACTGTAAATACGAAAGCATGGTACAATTACCATTAGAGATAGATGAAATGAAGAGAATGCTTTCATTCCAGACAATATCAAAATGAATATGTTGCATCTAATCCTGAAAATATGCAAATTAATTTCAGCGCTTCTCTTCGTGGTGGTGCTCCTTTAGCTAGAAAGACTTAAAATGAATATACTAGAAAAATGTTAATGCTAGGAAAATATAAAAGGAATACGGTGTTTCTATTCTTGAAAATACGCAAATGGTAGTTTTCTTCAAAAATACGTACGTACATGCCAAGTGAACGTCGGTTTCTCCTTTTAGAAACACGTAAAACCAATATATATATTATTTTTTATAATTTATACTATGGGACCCATTGTTAATATATTTTATGAAAAGGGTAAAATGAACGTGTTTTTGGGTTTTTCAGTATAAAAGTTTCTGGAGAATTGTTTCCATTGTTTTTCGGATATAGAAGCTTCTGGAGATTTGAAGATTTGCGTTAAAATTTGCATTAATTAAAATTTTAACGATGACCCCAATCTCAGTATTTATACCATTTCAGGGGGGCAAATAAACAAAATACTCCTTCCTCCTGAATTTGGTAAAAATTAACATGTTTCTTTAAATGTTCCAAAATGAATATGGTAATTTTGTAGGAATGATCAAAATGGATATGACGTTTCTCTCTAAAAATGTCTAATATGAATATGATTGGTTGGTTGGTTGTTTTGGGTTTTATGGCGCATCGGCGACTAGGCCATAATGCGCCAAACAAAAGACAATATAAAAGATAAAAGACATGTAAACCCGCAACCACATTTAAAAGAAATTAGCAAAATTGTAAAAAGGTAAAACAACAAAGAACAAGTGTAAAAATACAACAGAAAACAATAGAATACCAGGTGTAAATGACCTGGGATACACAAACAATGTATAAGGTAGTATAATCATAGATGTAAAAAGCTGAAGAGTAAAAACTATATGCGATTAAAATATCCAGTAAATCGTAAAAATTGAAAGAGAGAGGTAAAAGTACAATGGTCGGATAAAAGATGTCCGAGTGTAAGGGGCTCGGACGTAAAATCATGAAAGTTAAAAAACATACGTCTTTCAAAGGTAAAACAACAGCAATCAATTAAAATGTGTTTAATTGTTAAAATGGTGTCACAAAACTCGCACTTGGGTTCGTCGTCCGCCCGTAAAAGAAACAAATGAGTAATAAACGAATGACCCAAGCGGAGCCGAGCAAGTACAACTTCCTCCTTGCGATTCCTGCGGTAACAAGACTGCCATGGTTTGACGATAGGTTTGATCTCAAAGAGCTTGTTTGTAAGCTGTTCTGACCAAGATCTCTGCCACTGTGCCCGGAGCTCGGTGGTAAAACGCTGCCGGAAATCCAGATAGGGAACCGGCAACGGAGAGTCGGACAGGGGCGTGGCTGACTTGGCAGCAGCATCTGCCAAGTCGTTGCCCCTAATCCCGACGTGACCGGGCACCCAACAGAAATGGATGGTGGTGGTGGCTGCCAGACGATGTAGTTGCTGGCGGATCTTAGTAAGAACAGGGTGAGGCCGATGCATCACCGAGATCAAAGCCTGTAGCGAGCTAAGCGAGCCGGTGTAAAGCACACACCGACGATGATGCTTAGTCGCCACGTGGTCCAAGGCGAGGCTGATAGCGTGCAACTCTGCAGTGAAGATGGAACACTGCAGTGGGATCTGGTCTGCAATGATTACATCACAGCAGACCATGGCCGATCCCACCGAAGTGCCGGACTTCGAGCCATCTGTAAAGACAGGCAAGAAGTCCGGGTGCTCAGCACGATGGCTGGCAAAGAGTTGCTGGTACACACAGTCGGGTGTAAAGGCCTTCCCCGTCCTGCACAAGGAAAAATCACAGGAAGGGGAAACAGCGAGCCATGGCGGAAGTGGCTCAGCTGTCGACTGTGCAACGCTATCGAGACTGGTGTTGATGTCTCTGAGGAAGCCTCGGACACGCAAACCAAAAGGACGAATGGCAGTCGGCCGATTAGTGTAAAGAATTTCCCACTTCGGACTGAAAACGCAGTCCCAAGTGGGATGGCCAGGCAGGGATCGCAATTTAGAAGCATATTGTAGGGACAACTGCTGACGGCGAACAGATAAAGATGGTTCGTCGGTCTCAACGTAAAGACTCTGGACCGGTGAGGTGCGGAAGGCTCCCGTGCAAACACGGAGGGCCTGATGATGGAGGGGGTCCAGCACCTTCACCACCGAATCCCGGGCCGAGTCGTACACCTGGGATCCGTAGTCCAGTTTCGATCGGACAAGTGCACGGTACAGGCGGAGCAAAGAACATCGGTCCGCCCCCCAAGAGAGGGAGGAGAGAACCTTGACGATGTTCAATGCCCGCGTGCACTTGGACCTGAGATGACGTATGTGTGGGAAAAAGGTCAATTTCCGATCGAATATGAGACCGAGAAACTTGGTCTCCGCCACAACTGGAATGATGTTACCCCCGAGCCGCAGCTCGGGATCCAGATGAAGATTACGCTTGTGGCAAAAGTGCACACAAGCGGTCTTCTGTGGGGAGAACCGAAACCCGTTTGCCGTCGCCCAAACCGAAAGATTGTTCAGGGCAATTTGCAGTTGTCTTTCAATGACCCTCATGCTGGAAGATGAGCAAAAGATGCTAAAGTCATCAACATAGAGGGCATTGCCTACTGATGGAGGAAGTTGTCTAGTTATAGAATTAATCTTGACAGCGAAAAGCGTAACACTCAGAACGCAGCCTTGTGGCACCCCCTGTTCTTGGGGTACGGCTGCGACAGAGTGTTACCGACACGGACACGAAAAGAGCGTGTCGATAAGAAGTTGGAGATGAAGATCGGCATGTGACCTCTTAAGCCGAAACTGTGGAGGTCACGAAGAATGCCGAATCTCCAAGCCGTGTCGTACGCTTTTTCGATGTCGAAGAAAATTGACACCAGGTGCTCTCTTCTTAAAAAAGAATTTCTGATAGCCGATTCGAGGCGTATCAGATGGTCAAGAGTTGACCGTTGCCTGCGAAAGCCACACTGGGTGTTGGAAAGAAGGCCGTGATGTTCTAAATACCAGACGAGTCTGGCATTTACCATTCTTTCCAACACCTTGCACACGCAGCTCGTCAATGCGATTGGACGATAATTGGAAGGAATCTTGGGATCTTTGCCTGGCTTGGGGAAGGCCAAGACGATGGCCTCCCGCCAGGAGTCCGGAAACTGCTCCTCGAGAAAAATGCGATTGAAGAGATGGAGCAGCCGATCCTTACTCGATGGTGAAAGATGTTGGAGCATGGCATAATGGACATTGTCCGGCCCAACAGCAGATGCACGAGAAGTGTGCAGAACAAGGCGAAGCTCCTCCGCTGTGAATGGCCTGTTGTAAGGCTCCAGGCCATTCGAGTGGAAAGACAGCGGAGAGCGTTCCGCCCTGCCCTTCTGGGCCAGAAACTCGGGGGAGTAAGAAGAAGAAGAAGAGATGGAGGAGAACGACTCCCCCAGAGTGTCGGCAATTGCTTTGGGATCAGCAATTGCCTGTCCATTGTGCTCCAGGATCGATAACGAGTGGGACGTGTAGTTCCCACTCATCTTCCGGACTTTATCCCACACGACCTTGGAACTAGTCGTGCGGGTTATGGATGACGTATACTTGATCCAAGATTCCTTCTGGCTCTGGCGTCGGACGAAACGAGCTTTCGCCCTGGCGCGTTTGAAGTTCTCGAGGTTGGGGGTTGTCGGATATCTCTGAAACACCCCCCAAGCCTTGTTCTGAGCCTTACGAGCTGCGGTGCAATCTGGATTCCACCACGGTTTCGGAAAGCGAGGAAACCGTGTAGAAGTTTGAGGAATTGTTGATGCAGCTGCATCTACGATAAGTCCGTTATCTCCGCTACTGCCACATTGATTGGCTCCTGGCTGACGGAGTGGTCGTCGAGCTCAGAGAGCAGCTCAAAACCACCCCAGTCAGCCCGATCCAGCCTCCACCGTGAGACGCGTGAAGGGCTGCAAGGCCCCCCACGGGAGATGGTGCACACCACGGGGAGGTGATCGCTCCCGTACGGGTTGTCCTCGACCTCCCATGTAAAGAGTGGAAGGATCGAGGAGGAGCAGATGGTGAGATCAATGGCAGTGAAAGTGCGGGTTGGGGAGTGAAAGTAAGTGCTGACACCGGTGTTCAACAGGGAGAGAGAAGGATCCAGGAGCCACTGCTCCAGGACCCCACCCCTCCCGTTGGTGTCAGCACTGCCCCAAAGTGGACTGTGTCCGTTGAGGTCCCCCATAATGAGGAAGGGGGACGGCAGCTGCGAGACGAGATCATCAAGGTCTTCCTGGAAGACGATGCTCCCAGGTGGAAGATATACAGAGCAGACAGTCAGTGAGAACCCCATGAAGAGACGGATGGCTACCGCCTCTAAGTTGGTGATGATGTTTACGACCTGGAATGGAGAATGGTTGCTCACGAGGATGGCGACACCCCCGCGAGCTGGACCATCTCCATCCCGGTCCCGGCGAACCAGTGAAAAGTGCCGGATCGTGGGATCTGTGACTGGCTGCAAGTATGTCTCCTGCAGGCACACACAGATGGTCTGGTGTGCCTGAAGGAGGGCCTTGATGTCGTCAAGATTCCTCTGGAATCCACGACAATTCCATTGTAGGAGTGTGGCCATCTCAGGACTTAGAAGAGTGGGCGGACGACGAATTCCTATTCAACTTAACCGCCGCGGAGGACGGTTTAGTGAATAGGGGGCGGTCGGTATCCATGTCCTCGGAATCGTCCGAGGGGCATGGATCGGTGACCGCCCTTTGTGGCGCTGTAATTTTCTTTTTTGGCCCCGGTGGGGGCCCCTTCGGTTTTGAAGGTCTTGCTGTCTGAGGACGGGAAGGAGGAGGCCTTCCGGTGGAGGTGGAAGGCTGAACTGCAGGAATGGAAACCGGGGTTGATGTCGAAGTCGACACCACCCTCGGTCTCGCCTGCGTCAGGAGGTATTTCGCAGCTGGCGAGAAAGACTCAGTAGGTGGTACACTGATGTCAGTCTGCACCGCAACCGAAGTCATTGGAACGATGGGCTTTCCAATGACTGCACTGGCATAGGAAACCTTGCCAGGCGGGGCAGGCGGTGCAGCAAGCTTTCTCGCCTCAGCATAAGAGATGTTATTTATGACTTTGAGGCGTTGTACCTCCTTTTCCTCTTTCCACTTCGGACAGTCGCGGGAGTACGCCGGATGTTCGCCACTGCAGTTCACACAGCATGCCTTTTCAGCTGTGCAGTCAGGATCGAGATGATCCTTACTGCCACAGCGAGCACAGGTGGGCTTGCCCCTGCATGCTGTGCGGGCATGACCGTATATCTGACACTGAAAACAGCGCAGAGGGTTCGGTATATACGGCCGTACCTCACAATGTAAGTAACCTGCCTTGATGGAAGAAGGCAGGCGTGGCGTGTTGAATGTCACGATTAGCACCCGGGTGGGTGTTAATTTCCCATCACGGCGTGTTGAAACCCGGTGGACCGCTGTTACTCCTTGAGGTGTGAGCTCCGAGAGGATCTCCTCCTCAGTGACTTTGAGGAGGCCCCACTCGGTAATCACACCCCGAGAGGAATTCAAAGTTTTATGGGGAGTGACTTCGACAGCCACCCCACCAATTTCCTTGACTTTCAGGAGTAGTTCCGAGTGTTTGGAACAAGCGGTCTCAACTTGTAAGTCGCCAGATCGTAAGCGCTTTACGGATTTCGGTTCTCCCGCAAGACCTTTCAAACCTTTGTTCACAAAAAAAGGGGACATGTCCCCAAGCACCTGATCACCCGTGGAGTGGATGATCAGGAACTTTGGGAACGAAGACACAGACACAGAAGAAGACGGCAGTGATAACGTAGACGAAGAAGACGGGGGTTCATGTCGAGCCCTCTTGTTTGCAATGATCGAATTTTCCTCACTCTCTCTCATGTTTATTTTAGTGTGGTTCAGTGCCCGCTGTCCCCACCCTCCACGGAGCCCAACAAGGGGACGCCCAGTCGGGCGCCAGGGCTACGCAGGCACTATACCCACACAGACAGTGAGCCAAGCCCTCACAAATAAATACAAAGAAAATAAAAAGAGAAATGTGCAGAACAAAAACGTTCTACACAAATGAAACAAAGCGTAAAATAAGAAAATCGTGAATGGCCAAACTGGCCTCACAAAGAAAAGATAACGACAAAATGAAAATAAGTTGTGAGGAAACTTGTAAACCTGTACCCGGACCGTGGGCAAGGTTACTCACCGCTCTGCACGGTTGACCCTAGCAGGACCTGCCCACCAGCCGATTGCTCCTGGGGGGGCCACCCCAGGAGCTCCCGTTTACCGGAAGCAGAGGCCAAAGCAGTGTATAGCAGAGGCCCCGGAATCCGCTGCCCAGCCCCGCGACAGACAGGCTCCCCAATGGCAAGACGGCCAATGGGGACCACGCCAGTCATGAGCTGAGGAGAGAAGATGGGGACCCCCGAGCAACTACCAGGATCCTCCTTTCCCGGGACACGGGTCTCCGCGCACGGCAAACACGCGGGCGAGCGTTTAGGACCCTGCGAAGGTAACCGAGCCAGCGGGAACCTTCACAGGGTGGTCCCCCTCACCACGTACAGGCGCTCACACCGAGGGGGTAATATGAATATGATGTTTGTCCCTCTGGAGATACATAAATATTAATGGTACCCCTCACCCTGCAAATGAGCAAAATGAAAGTGGTGCTCCTCTCTCCAGAAATGCATAAATTGAACATGCTTTTCTTCTCCTTCAAACTACATGAACTGAACAAGTTGTAACTGTTACTTATAAAAAGAATACGATGATCCTTACCTTGAAAACAAAATATGACCAAATAGCCATAACTGGCTTAGGAATAAGGAATTAGCGACTGTTCCAGCAAGGCAAACTTAATGTGTTGTGTTAGCTCTGACTGAGGTAATGGTCAACATTGACTTCGGTCTGAGTAAGACATTTCCTTGTATTGGAAAGCCTGTAAAAGCTAAGAGGTGCTTCTAGAATTCTCATCCATCCTGTATGTCCAAATGAAAAATATAAAAAAGTTATCACCTAGAAAACAAAATGAGTTTTTCATTTATCACCTTGGAAGCAGAATGAAAATGATGTTCCTTCTGGAAACGAATAAAAGGAACATTGTGCTTCAACATTGGGTTGCCAGGTCACAAGGGCACCGAAGGCTTAAAGAAGATTTGGGGAAAGGAGACACACTAGACAGCTGTTAAGATACGGATAGTAGTTTCCCATCAAGGTCATACAGCGTGTTCTTCGCTGGTGGAACATGCACAGGGTATGGGGTCTCTGGCAGAGAGTGCCACGGTTTAACATCCCAATTGATGAACAGCGGTCTTTCCAAGCACATCGGTGTCCCTACTGACTAAGAGTAGGATGGGAAGTTTTGAGAAAATAAATTTCAACACTGCCCCTGCTGGGACTGGAACTTGGGAACTGCCGATTAAGAGGCCGGCGCACCTCCGACTGAATCACTCCCTCCCCACTTCACACCTTGAAAATACATGAACTGAACATGCTGCTCTTTACTTCATAAAATTATCATGAAGACCCACATTCTGGAAATGCGTAAAATGAACGTGGTGCACCCCTCTGAAATATATAAATTGAACATTCTTTTCCTCATTTTGAAAAGATATAAATTGAACATGGTACTTCTCCCCCTCACTCAAAATGAATATCATGATCTTATCTTGAAATTACATAAAATGAACATGGTGCTTTAAATCCTGGAAATGCAAAAAATAAGCATTGTGCTTAACACCACGAAAATGCATAAACTGAATATGGTTCTCCTCTCCCTGGAATCACATAAATTTCGCTTGGTGCATTTCATCCTGAAAATACTTATATTGAACATTGTGCTTTTCGCCCTGAAACTATATAAATTCTCCTTACCGTCTAAGTAGCCAAATTTTATGCAGTTTTCCTAACCTTGAAAAAATATAAATTGAACGTTGTACATCTCACTCTGGATATACCTAAATTAAACATGTCATTCCTTTCCCTGGAAATATATAAATTGAGCATTATTCTCCTTAACATAAAAATGTATAAACTGAACATTAATTTCTTTAACCAGAATATATTAAAATCGAACATGGTGCTACTTACCCGAAACTGCCAAAAACAATTAACGTGGTTCTCTTAACCCAGGAAAAATCTAAATTAAAAATTTTGTTAATGATTTCTAGAAATTGTTAAAGAACTTGATGTCCTGTTTCTAGAAATACTTAAAAACGTTGATACTCCTATTTTCTTGAAATACTTAAAAAACTCGGTTTTCATGTTTTCTGTAAATGCTTAAAATTTGATGCTCTTGTTTTTTCGAAACTCTTGAAAGAGTTGATGTTCCTTTTTCTAGAAATATTTAAAAAATTTGGTTCCCATGTTTCCTAGAAATACTTAAAAAATTGGGTTCTCACGTTTTCTATAAATGCTTAAAAGAGGTAGTGCTCTTGTTTAAGACTTACTTTACTTTTTAAGAAATTGGGTTCTCATGTTCTCTAGAAATACTTAAAACAGTTGGTGCTCCTGTTTTGGAAATGTTTAAAAAACAATAATGCTACTGTTTTCTAGAAATGCAGTCAGGTTCTCGACACGTAAATAGAGCATAATTTTCTCAAAAGGAAAATGGTAGAGAATAGGGAAACCCTCTGCCCAAAACTCAAACATCTATTTCTTCCATTGTTTTGTTTAAAACATCAAAAGAATACGATGATTAATAAGTAGACATTTCCTTGTATTGGAAAGCCTGTTAAGTAATTATATTTGTTACACTAACAATATAATTACTTAATATATATATTAAAATAAGATTATAAATGGAAGAAAACAAAGCCTGTCTCAGAAAAATGCAGCTTATCTACATTAAGCAAATAGTAATTGATTGTGAAATGTTTTTCTGACGCTGTGTACCACTAAGTAGGTGGAATTTGATTGGACGGTGAGATTCCATACAAAATTAGAAAAGTTTCAAGTGCATTGGAAGCGTTATTCCAAAAACGTGTTAATGAAATCTGCATAAATAGATCACACTAATAATAACATTGTTCTAAAAACTTTGTACTAAAAACTTTTTCGCTCCTCTTTTCTAGAAACATTTAAAAAATCCTGGTTCTCCGGTTTTCTAGAAATACTTAAAATAATCTTGGTGCTCCTGTTTTTCAGAAACACTTAAAAAATCTTGGTGCTTATGTTTTTCTAGAAACACTTAAAATTTTTAGTGCTCCTGTTATTTAGAAATATTTAAAATAATCTTGGTGTCCCTGTTATCTAAAGATATTTGAAATTATATTAGTGCTCCTGTTATACAGAAATATAAAATCTTTGTCCTTTTTTTTTCAGAAAAACTTTAAAAAACCTTGGTACTCATCTTTTTCAGAAGCACTTAAAAATTTTGGTATATCTGTTATATAAAAATAATTGAAATAATTTGCTGCTCCTATTATCTAGAAATACTTGAAATAATCTTAAAGTGCTATTCATAGAAAAAACTTAAATAATCTTGGTGCTCTATTTTCTAGAAACATGAAAAAAATCTTTGTTCCTGTTATTTTAGAAAAGATGCTCCTGTTATCTAGGTGTTCCTGTTATCTAGAAATACTTGAAATAGTCTTGGTGATCCTGTTATTTATAAATACTTTAAATAATTTGGTTTCCTCTTATCTAGAAATACTTAAAAAATCTTGGTGTTCTTGTTATTTAGAAATACTTAAAATAATACTGGTCTCGTTTTGTTTAAAAATATTTAAAATGACCGTGGTGTTCAACACCCTTGAAATTAGACAGAAGAATTCCAAGAGTACAAGAATCTTCCGAAGTTAAGGTTATAGAACCTTTTCTCAATAGCAATTAAAATAAAAATTTCAACGCTCTATTTCACGATAATCAGTAAACTCCTCTTAACGAAACTAAGTAGTCCGATTGCTTTCTTTCCCTATAAAATTTTAATCAGAGTTGAAATTTAAAAATGCACTTGCTAATTGAGTATTTTTATCCTTTAAAATTTACCGTCTTATTCTAAGCAAATTTGTTCAGTAAAACTATCACCTCATTCTGATTATTTGCTCTATAAAGATTTATCGCTTTGAGTGTTTCGGATAAGCAATTAAACCTGTATCCAATTAGTTTTTAAATTAGAGTGTCTCGAAATCGTGGTTGTTTGTCTGGCGCCTACGTATATATAATTATTTTTGCTGCTTTTACTGGATCAATTTAAATCGGCTGGAAAAATTAAACAGCAAGAAAGAAGTACAAATTCTACATTATTTTTGATCCAGTGCAACACATTTTAATTTTCTCTTTCAAAACTATAAATATTCCACAAGCTAATATGAAGATTTATGGAAAGGTTTCCTGAACCTTTTAAAGACAGCCTTCTTAAAGATGAAGTTTTTGTTTTTTGCATTTATAGTTCATAGCTTAAGGCGTAATGAAACTAATCTTCACAAACATTGTAAATAATAAGTTTTCATTAATAATCCAAACTACGACAAAGGAAATCGCTATTATTTAAAATTACAAGATTCAGATGTCGGAACTTCTTAGGGAAACATCTTTTGCAATAAAATAGAAAAGAAATAATTTTTCTTAAAGCATTATTTACGTTTTCACTTATAACCTTAATATCTCCAGTTATTGTTCATTAGAAAATGTGCTTAGTAAGACATTATTAATGTTTTAATAATTAAAGTGACTGTTCATTATTAATTAGGAAATATCAAATACCATCAAATAAAAACACACATTTCTGAGTCTACTTAATGTTCATTCCGTATTAAACTTCAACATACTTTTGCTCTAAAACTCATTTTCTTCAGTTCCGAAGCATACTCTCAAAGGAAAAGAAACCTTCGGTTAATTACATATAAATGCAGAAACAAAGGCATTAAAACTGAACACCGCATTAAATCACGCTTCATTTCAAGTCATTTATCTAAATTTATTATTTTGCTTGTCCTTTTTGCAAATGAATTTTTCTCAGATACATTTCTCTACATGGGGTTTCGTTTCGCTAATCGCATTTTTGCTTCACCTGATTGCTTTTATCAAAGGCTTTTTCTGGCCTTAAGAAATCGTTAAATGTCGACTTATATTTTTTCTTTCTATTCTTTAGAAACGTACGAAATTATTTGACAATGAAACAAATGTAGTTTTCTCGAATACAGTCAGGTGGACCGAAATCATGCGCTATTATTTAATTACATTTTTTTTATCATTTTCTCTGTTATTTTTCTTTAACTTTGACTTAATGGAATCTAGACACCGTAATGAACTTAATAGTTCTTATGTTTATTATATGCCATTGCATGTTTGGAGATGCAATTATTGAGAAAAAAAGAGAAATAATTATAGGCTTAAGAGAAAAAGAAAAAAAAAGAAAAATTACGAGCAAAATTGTACGCAAAATCATATGGCTCTCTAATAAAAATTAGAAAGTATTTTTCGAGTTGTGAATGTTGAGTTCGGTTAGTTTGTTTGCACAAAATGGGCTAAATGGCCAGGTTACAAGGACCCCGAACGCTCAGAGAAGGTTGGGGGAGGAGACCCAACTCCAGAGCGTTCGGGGTCCTCCAGAATACAAAGGACCCCGAACGCTCAGAGAAGGTTGGGGCAGGAGACCCCTGGAACAGCTGTAGGGAGACAAATGATAACCTCTCGTCAAGGCCATCCAACGTGTTCTTTAACATGCACAGGGTGTAGCTATCCCGCACAAGTGGCCACGGATTAACGTCCCGTCGACCGACGGCGGCCTTTCCAAGCCCATCGGTGTCCCCTACTGACTGCGAGCAGGGAGTTTTGTGGAGATAAATCTCAACGCTGACCAAGCTGAGACTCGAACCTGGGGACTGAAGATTACGAGCCTGGCACGCTACCGACTGAGACACTCCTGTCCCTAGGTGAATGTTGAAGTTTCATAAATATTTATCGAATGTTGAAGTTGCATATTGTTCTTTTGAATGTTGAAGTAGTATATAGTTCTTTTGAATGTTGAATGTTGAAGTAGAATATAATTCTTCGTATTTTGAAGTTGGTTGGTAGGTTGTTTGGGGTTTAATGGCACAAAGGTTGGTTGGTTGGTTGGTTGGGGTTTATTGGCGCATTAGCAACTAAGGCTATAATACGCCCAACGTATGTCCAAAAAGTAAAAGGATAAAAATCATGTTACTCCTCGACCAAAATTAAAAATTAATTACAAAGACCAACACGAAAATAGAATTCAATAAAATAGAACAACAATAAACAAATGTATAAATATGGTATATTAATATAAACGTAAAAATAACCCAGGTGTAAGCGACCTGGGTTAAACATGTAGAATAAGAAATAGGGAACTAAAACTATAAGCGAGTAAAATAACCAGTAAATAGTAAAAATTGAAAGAGAGAGGTAAAATTACAATGGTCTGATAAAAGATGTCCGAGTGTAAGGGGCCCAGACGAAAAATCACGAGAGTCAAAAAACATTTGTCTTTCAAAATTAAAACAATGACATTCAATTAAAATATGTTTCATCGTTAAAAAGGTGTCACAAACTCACACTTAGGTTCGTCGTCCGCCCATAAAAGAAACGAATGACCTAAGCGGAGCCGAGCAAGTACAACTTCCTCCTTGCGATTCCTGTGATAACAAGACTGCCATGGTTTGACAATAGGTTTGATATCAAAGAGCTTGTTCATAAGCTGTTCTGACCAAGATCTCTGCCACTGTACCCGGAGCTCGATGCTAAAACGCTGCCGGAAATCCAGATAGGGAACCGGCAACAGAGAGTCGGACAGGGGCGTGGCTGACCTAGCAGCAGAATCTGCCAAATCATTGCTCCTGATCCCCACGTGACCGGGAACTCAGCACGATGGCTGGCAAAGAGTTGCCGGTACACATAGTCGGATGTAAAGGCTTTCCCCGTCCTGCACAGGGAAAAATCGCAGGAAGGGGAAACAGCAAGCCAATGTGGAAGTAGCTCAGCTGTCGACTGTGCGATGCTATCGAGACTGTTGTTGATGTCTCTTAGGTAGGCTCGGACTCACAAACCAAATGGACGAATGGCAGTCGGCCGATTTGTTTAAAGCATTTCCCACTTCGGACTGAAAACGCAGTCCCAAGTGGGATGGCCAGGCAGTGATCGCAATTAAGATGCACATTGTAGGGGCAACTGCTGACGGCAAAGAGATAAAGAAGGTTCGTCAGTCTCAACGTAAAGACTCTGGATCGGTGAAGTGTGGAAGGCCTCCGTGTAAACACGGAGAGCCTGGTGATGGAGTGGGTTAAGCACCTTCACCACCGAATCTCGGGCGGAGTCGTACACCTGGGATCCATAGTCCAGTTTCGATCGGACAAGTGCACAGTAGAGGCGGAGCAAAGAACAACGGTCCACCCCCCAAGAAAGAGAGGAAAGGACCTTGACGATGTTCAATGCCCGCGTGCACTTGGACCTGAGATGACCTATGTGTGGTAAAAAGGTCAATTTCCGATCGAATATGAGACTGGGAGACTTGGTCTCCGCCACAACTGGAATGATGTTACCCCCGAGCCACAGCTCGGGATCCAGATGAAGATTACGCTTGTGGCAAAAGTGCACACAAGCGGTCTTCTGTGGGGAGAACCGAAACCCGTTTGCCGTTGCCCAAACCGAAAGATTGTTCAGGGCAATTTGCAGTTGTCTTTCAATGAGCCTCATGCTGGACGAATAGCAGAAGATGCTAAAGTCATCAACATAGAGGGCATTGCCTACTGATGGTGGAAGTTGTCTAGTAATAGAATTAATCTACAGCAGAGGCACGAGAAGAGTGCAGAGCAAGGCGAATCTCTTCCGCTGTGAATGGCCTGTTGTAAGGGTCCAGGCCATCTGAGTGGAAAGACAGCGGAGAGCGTTCCGCCCTGCCCTTCTGGGCCACAAACTCGGGGGAGTAAGAGAACGATGAAGAGATGGTGGAGAATGACTCCCCCAGAGTGTCGGCAATTGCTTTGGGATCAGCAATTGCCTGCCATTGTGCTCCAGGATCGATAACGAGTGGGACGTCTAGTTCCCACCCATCTTCTGGACTTTATCCCACACGACCTTAGAACTAGTCATGTGTGTGATAGAAGACGTAAACTTGATCCAAGTTTCCTTCTGGTTCTGGCAGCGGACGAAACGAGCTTTCGCCCAGGCGCGTTTGAACTTTTCGAGGTTGGAGGATGTCGGATATCTCTGAAACACCCCCCAAGCCTTGTTCTGAGCCTTACGAGTTGCGGTGCAATCTGGATTCCACCACGGTTTCGGAAAGCAAGGAAACCGTGTCGAAGTTTGAGGAATTGTTGATGCAGCTGCATCTACGATACAGTCCGTTATCTCCGCTACTGCCACAGCGATTGGCTCCTGGCTGACAGAGTGGTCATCGAGCTCAGGGAGCAGCTTGAAACCACCCCAGTTAGCCTGATCGAGCCTCCACCGTGAGACGCGTGAAGGGCTGCAAGCCCCCCCCCCCCCTATATGAGATGGTGCACACCACAGGGAGGTGATCGCTTCCGTAAGGGTTGTCCTCGTCCTCCCATGTAAAGAGTGGCAGGATCGAGGAGGAGCAGATGGTAAGGTCAATGGTAGTGATAGTGTGGGTTGAGGAGTGAAAGTGAGTACTGACACCAGTGTTCAACAGGGAGAGAGAAGGATCCAGGAGCCACTGCTCCAGGACCCCACCCGCCCCTCCCGTTGGTGTCAACACTGCCCCACAGTGAACTGTGTCCATTGAGGTCCCCCATAATGAGGAAGGGGGAAGGCAGCTGCGAGACGAGATCATCAAGGTCTTCCTGGAAGACGATGCTCCCAGGTGGAAGATACACAGAGCAGACAGTCAGTGAGAACCCCACGAAGAGACGGATGGCTACCGCCTCTAAGTTGGTGGTAAGGGGTACGACCTGGAATGGAGAATGGTTGCTCATGAGGATGGCGACACCCCCGTGAGCTGGACCATCTCCATCCCGGTCCCGGCGAGCTAGTGAAAAGTGCCGGATCGTGGGATCTGTGACTGGCTGCAAGTATGTCTCCTGCAGGCACACATAAATGGGCAGGTGTGCTTGAAGGTGGGCCTTGATGTCGTCAAGATTCCTCTGGAATCCACGACAATTCCATTGTAGGAGTGTGGCCATTTCAGGACTTAGAATCTGCGGACGACGAATTCCTATTCAGCTTAACCGCCGCAGAGGACGGTTTAGTGAATAGGGGGCGGGCAGTATCCATGTCCTCGGAATCGTCCTAGGGGCATGGATCGGACGGGGAGGAGGAGGCCTTACGGTGGAAGTGGAAGGTTGAGTTGCAGGAATAGAAACCAGGGTAGATGTCGAGATCGACACCACCCTCGGTTTTGCCTGCGTCAGGAGGTACTTTGCTGCGGGCGAGAAAGACTCAGTAGGTGGTACACTTATGTCAGTATGCACCGCCACCGAAGTCATTGGAACGATGGGCTTTCCAATGACTGCACTGGCATAGGAATCCTTGCCAGGCAGGGCGGGCGGTGCAGCAAGCTTTCTCGCCTCAGCATAAGAGATGTTATTCATGACACCTGAGCAACTACCAGGATCCTCCTTTCCCAGGACATGGGTCTCTGTGCATGGCAAACATACGGGCGAGCGTTCTGGACCCTGTGAACGTAACCTTCACAGTTTGGGCTCAGTCGGTAGTGTGCCAGGTTTGTAAACTGCAGTTCCCAGGTGCGAGTCCCAGCTGGATCAGCACTGAGATTTATCTGCGCAAAACTCCCTACCCTGCCCACAGTCAGTAGGCGACACCGATGGGTTTGGAAAGGCCGCCATTGGTCGGATGGTATGTTAAGCCATGGCTCCCTGTGTGGGAGAGCCATACTCTGTGCACATTAAAGAACACACTGGATGGCCTTGACGGGAGGCTATCATCTCTCTCCCTACAGCTTTTCCAGTTGGTCCCCTTCCCCAACATTCTCTGAGCCTTCGGGGTCCTTGTGATCTGGCCATTTAGCCCATTGTGTGAAAACATTGCCGCTCAGAGGTAAAACAACCCAAACAACCCCACCTTCACAGGGTGGTGCCCTCACCACGGACAGATTGTATGAAGTCAAACATTGATTTCACCTATATTTTACAAGTGAAATGTTTTAATTTCTTGTTCAAATTGCCTATGTTGAATCATGAATGTTGCAAATGATGATTAATGAATTGATTTTGAAAAATATAAAGCTTCATACCTTTCGTAAACTATCAACTCTTAACTCTTGACGCAGAAGTATGAAAATAATTTTATTACCTAAAAGCTATTTAGCTTATTAATCTTATTAAATTTCATCTTGCTTCATAAGATTTCACTGTTGCAGATCAAGTGAACTAAAGTGAACAATATGATGATTAATGCGTTCTGTTAACGCATTCAAACCAGAATTTACCAACCCTTTCTCTACTTTAACTTCCTTTGTTAGCAAAGCATGAGGCCATAGCCTTTAGCGAGCACTCTATGCTAGAGCGTTGAGGAACATCTGGACTAATACACCATTTGAAAATCAAGCTATTAGTGATTATTCAGTGGAATGATGAAACAGTTGAGAAATGTGTTCAGTTGTAAAGGAGCAGCAGCTGTTGATTGTTCAATTGGGAGTGTAAACTGCGATGTAACAACCGAATGATAAAGCGTTAAGTAAACAATACATAAAATCGTCACAATTAAGTCTATTATAAATGCAATGATAGAGTTCGGTGAACATTGAAAACGACGGGTTCATCTTCACTACATATTACAAAGTATTCACTAACGTATTATATTACCATTTGCTAGCGCTGAAATCATAAAATATATTTCAGTTTGAAATGCTACTATAAACTCTATTGTGTTGCCAAAAGTATTAGGATAAGGCCATGTTATGTGAATAACACAAATGCATTTTTTTTTCAATCAGAAAATAAGTTTTTTTACGGGAGAAAATTCACTAGAGATTATCTGATGATGTCACTCAACTCTACATAAATATAAGTTTTGATTAAATAAGTATTATTGAATTGTTAAATTCGCCAAACAGCAGCTCGTTCAAAAAAAACTTGCGTCTTTTTGAAAGAATGTGCGTCTCATTCAAAAGAATTTGCATCTCATTGCAAAAGAACTTGTCTCACATTGCAAAAAAACTTGCTTCTCGCTGCAAAAGAACTTGCATCTCATCGAAAAAAATTTGTATATCATTGTAAAAGAATTTGCATCTCATTGCATAAGAACTTGCATCTCATTGCATAAGAACTTGCATCTCATTGCATAAGAACTTGCATCTCATTGCATAAGAACTTGCATCTCATTTCAAAATAACTTTCATAACCAACACATATTATTAGCTTAGATTCTGTAAAGAATACCATTTACTTGACTACTGTGGAGCAGATAACGTCGAAATTGAATGAGGGCACGTCTACAAGCTTATGCACAAACACTATCTCTCGTACCATGGAAAAAATAGGCTATGGCACTCAACGTCCACATCGTGAACTCTGGTTGACTGCAAGGTACCGAAAGATTAAGCTGCAGTTTGCAAAAGCTTATTGTAAGTTGAGTGTGGATGATTGGAATAACATCATGTGTTCTGACGAATCACGGTTGCAATCACGTCTGGTTTTGGAACTGGAAAATCATGATGAGAAAAAACTAATGGTGACAGCGTAATTCGAATTGATATGATCACGAATTTCGATGAATTTTAAACTAGAATTAACTTACTTATATGCTCCTCTAATTTTTTTTTCTGCCATGGCGACTTTTCATTTTGATGACTTACCAACATTTGATCACAACGAAAATGCTCTGTGCGACTATGAAGAAGTTAAGAAATGGTTCTTGACTAGTAAATTGTGTTATGAATATGATGAATATTTAAGCTTTCTGCATATGAACATTCGAAGTCTGAAAAAAACTGGAATACTCTCTGTGTTTATCTTAAAGAGATTTTGAAATTTTTAGATATTATTATATTGACAGAAACTTATATCCTCAGCACGGATGCATCATTGTTCAATCTAGAAAATTTTAATCAACTTTTTAAGAGAATTCATGGTCCGTTTGAACATGGGATTCTACTTTTCTTCCGCGACATATTATTAGTCAAAACAATACCTTCGGTTGTGATTCCTGCTGAAACACTGAATATTAATATCTACAAGTGTAATATAACTTTCAATTTACTTGCTATTTACAGATCACCAAGCTCAAACATTAACACTTTTCTTTCTAATCTCAAAAACTGGTTCGAAACAACTGATAAACATCGCAATCAAATAGTAGTTGGAGACTTTAATTTAGATATCAAAAATATCAAAATACGAAGAATTGCTAACTGAGTTTGGTTTCTCACCTATCATTAATGGTATCACCAGGGAAGACATCATTGGCGACTCTCTCTCAGATATGCATTGATCACATTAACGTCCGACTTGATATTAAACTCGACACAAATTCAATGATTTTTTGCAGTAGGATCGCAGACCACTACTTAATTACGTCAACTTGCAGGGGGGGGGGAACACTTGGAAGCCAGACAATAATTTTAACACGAAAACAATCTTAGATCATAGAAACATATGCAAAGAAATAAGCCTAACAAACTGGCTGGACAGAGATATTGGAAACGAAACCCCAAATTCAGAACTAATAAACGTACTTTATGAAGCATTCATAAAAAATATACGGCGATTGTTAAGAATAACAAAATTAATAAACTATAGGGTGGCTCAAAAATTAAACAACGCAATTGTAGCAAAGACTAGATAAATCAGGAAATAATAAACTTAATACGAAAAAGAGACTCGGCTTGGTTTGATTACAAAACTATCAAGAGAAACAAAAAAATTTAAATTACTATACACAAACTTAAGAAACACAGTCACGTCCCTTTATAGGCAGGAAAAGAAAAAATATTACTCAAACAATTTGAGTCCTGTAAAAGTACCACAAAGCAAAATTGGGAACTCATCAATCAAATTATCAACAATAAACCAAAAACTGCCGTTGACGATTTTATCATGAAGAATATGCCACAAGGTATGTCTGAAACTCAAGCAGCAGAGAAATTTAACAACACCTTTGCAGATATTATTGTCAATCTTAGAGACGATAACCGTATACAGAATATTTCTACAGTTCCTAAACATATCCAACCTTCTATTCCCTCAATTTGTATTCCTCCCATCTCAAAACAAGAAACTTTCAAAATTCTAAGTGATTTAAATGAAAGAAAATAATGTGGATACGATCAGGTACACATAAAGCACATTAAAGCGTGCAAAATCTCCTTAGCTCATCTCGTGACGAACTTTATCAATGAAAGCATATGTACAAGAAACATCCCTAATAAACTCAAAATTGTTATTCTAAGGCCAATTTACAAAAGTGGAACTAAATCCGATTGCACTAATTATAGGCCCATTGCCATCTCACCCGTTCTTCACAAAATACTTGAAAGGTATGTAGTTAATGTTCTAGCCAATTTCTTAAAAACATAACATTATTAGTGAAAAGCAATATGGTTTCTAAAAAGGTAAAAATACAATTGCGTTTTTAACGGAGTTTTCTGACGTCATTAGCGGAACTATAAACAACGGAAAAAAAGCAGCTTCTATCTTTTAGGACTTTCGTAAGGCATTTGATACGTTAGATCACGATATTTTACTTCAAAAATTGTATACCTATGGTGTCTGAGTTATTACCCTTAAATGGTTTGGAAATTATTTAAAAAACAGAGTACATGTTACCAAAATTAATGGCATTTTTAGTGAAAAGAGAACAGTGTACACTGGTGTTCCACAACGTTCAATTTTAGGTCCACTTTTATTCATTATATATATTAACGATCTAGCTAATCTTAAACTGAAGGGCTCTCCTTATATATATATATGCTGATGACACCGCCTTGGTTAACGTGAATCACAATATAAGAGATGCAGTCCGAGATACACAGGATGATTTTAACAAAATTATTAACTGGTTGAACATTAATCGTATTTACATAAACTCAGATAAAACCAAATGGGTGAGCTTTCATTCACCAGGATACTATGATCTTTCATCTTATGCAATTAAAACCCACAAACCCTTGTGTCCTCACAACATGATAACTCATGACCTTGACTGCTGTGACTGTGATGTTATAGAGAGTGTTGAGAGTCATAAATATCTTGGACTTTACATGGGCTCAACCTTCCGATGGAATACACATATTCAGAAGTTAGCAGGGAAATTGCGTTCTATGTGCTTCTAAACTTTACAAACTACAATTTGTGGCAAGCACACATACATGTATTTTGGTTTACAAAGCTATCTGTGAATCTATATTGACTTATGGTTTGACAATATACGGCTCAACTATCCTCACAAATATAAATAAATAGAAACTATTCAATCATCCATTGCTAAAAATATAATCCCATACAACTTAAGAAATTCATTCTATCATGGCGAAGAAACACTAAATTATCTAGGCATACTTTCTTTTCACAATCTTTACAAATACACCATCGCTTTAAAATATTTTTCACAATCAATCTAAAAATAAAATCTCTCATGGGATAAACACAAGGTTACAATCCAAAAATTATTTCCAACTTCCAAAAATAATAAACAATTACAGGAAATGTACAAGGGCATATACAGTATCTTACGTGTTCAATCAATTGCCAAGGGAAATTATTTTATTAAACAAATTTAAAGAAATCAAAAATAAGACTAAAATTTTTCTAGGCATTGAAATCAATTTAAAAATTTGAACCACCACAATGGAGCTTCCATTGAAATTCACATAATTCGATGACATTGTTTTGAACTATATCTTATGTATTTTAATGCAACGTTATTATTCTTCTCTCTTGCAGATAAGCACATGCTTTTCGGGTCATTTGTTTAAACTTTTGTATAACTAACATGAATATGAATAAAGATTATTATTATTATTAACTCTATCATGCTGATGGGAGGGTGCGTGTGTGACGTAAACCACACGAAGCACAAGTGGAGTGCTGTTTACACAAGCGAGGTTTATGCCAGATTGGGCACGCCCATGTTCGATTCTTCGCTGCTGGTTCCATACCTGGACTTATGTCAATGTTTGACCACCGAGCATTGGGCACAGTGGCAGAGGTCTTGGTCTGAACAGGTGGGTGCTTTTCGAGATCAAGCCCATTGTCAAACCATGACAGTCATGCTTTCGCAGGAATAGCAAGGAGGAAGTTGTACTTGCTCAGCTCCCCTTAGGTCACTCGTTTATTACTCATTCGTTTCTTCTTCGGATGGACATCGAAGCCTAAGTGCAAGTTTTGTGACAACATCTTAATGATCCAACATATTTTAACCGATTGTACTGGTTTTTATCTTGAACGTCGTATGTATTTTAGTAATCGTGTTTTTTGATCGAGCCTTTTGCACTCGGCCATCTTTTATCTGACAAATCGTTTTTAACACCTGTTTTAGGATTTTTACGTTTTACTGGCTAATTTACTCGCGTTTGACTTGTTTTTTATTCGCCCTATACAATTGTTTTTTATCTTTTACACTTGTTATTTATGCATATTGTTTTTGATTCGCACAATATGGTCTCAGTTGCCATTGCACCATTAAACCCCAAACGACCAACCAACCAATCCTTTCTGCACATCTTCAGTCTGGTGACTGGAGATGTGTTGATCTTCTTGTCTCCAAAATTCAATACATAAGGGGGTTGGTTGGTTGGTTGGTTGGGGTTTTATGGCGCATAGGCAGCTAAAGCCATAATGCCCCAAACGAGATGAATAAAAGGGTAAAAGAAACAAGAACCCACAACCAAAGTTAAACGTAAATAGAGTAAAAGGTAAAGGATACCAACAGATAAAAGAAAGACGTGTAAAGCAATAAATATAAATGTATTGAAGGAAACCAAACCAGGTTGGACAGTGTATAAAATAACCGTTAAAATATAAAAAAGCAAAGACAGGTGGTTGGTTCTTTGTTTTGGGTTTAATGGCGCATTAGCATCTCAGGCTATAATGCGCCAAACGAATGTCCAAATAAAAAATAAATCTCATAAGACCCACAACCAAATTTTAAAATTAGCCACACACACATACTAAAAATGTAAAACAATAAAAGGTAACATAGTTAACAACAAGAAACAAATGTATAAATATGTAACAAATATAAAAAGAACCCAGGTGTAAGAGACCTGGGTTAAACATTCGAATAAAACTATAGATGAGTAAAATATCCAGTATATTTTAAAAATTGAGAAACAACATTAAAACAACAATGGTCTGATAAAAGATCTCCGAGTGTAAGGGTCTCGGACATAAAATCATGATGGCTAAAAAACATATGAAGTTCAAAAATAAAACATGGACAAGACACTAAGATGGCGTTGATAACGAAGACAAAGAGGAAGATGGGGGTTCATGTCGAGCCCTCTTTGCGGCATTGATCGCATTAATTTCATCATTCACTCTCCCTTTTTTTTCTGTGGTTCACTGCCCACTGTCCACATCCTCCACGGAACCAACAAGGGGACGCCCAGTCGGGCGACAGGGCTACGCTGGCACTATACCCACACAGACAGTGAGCCAAGCCCTCACAAATAAACAGAAGGAAAACGAAAAAGAACTGTGTAGAAATAAACATTCTACACAGAATGAACTACACGCAAAATAACAAAATTGTGAATGACCTAACTGGCCTCACAAAGAAATTATATCTGCAAAATGAAAATAATTTGTGAGGAAACTTGCAAACCTGTATCCGGACCATGGGCAAGGTTTCTCACCGCTCTGCATAGTTGACCCTAGCAGGACCAACTCACCAGCCGATTGCTCCTGGGGGAGGGGGCACCTCAGGAGCTCATGTTTGCCGGAAGCAGAGGCCAAAGCAGTGTATAACAGAGGCCCCGGATCTGCTGCCCAGCCCCACGACAAACAGGCTCCCCAATTGCAAGGCGGCCAAAGGGGACTCTGCCAGTCATGAGCTGAGGAGAGAAGATGGGGGGCCCCGGGCAATTACCAGGATCCTCCTTTCCCAGGACATGGGTTTCCACATACGGCAAACATGCGGGCGAGCGTTCTGGACCCTGTGAAAGTAACCAAGCCAGTAGAACCATCACAGGGTGGTCCCCTTACCATGTACAAGATCTCGCACAGAGGGGAAAGACAGGAGGTAAAAAGGAGTAATTGAATAAAAGATGGCCGAGTGTAAGAGTCTTGGCTGTAAAATTATGGAAGGTAAAATATAAAGGGTTTTCAAGATTAAAAGCTGGACAAGGAATTAAAATATGCTTAATTGTTAAAACAGTGTTACAAAATTCACACATAGGTTCGTCGTTCGTCTGAAGAAGAAATGAATGAGTATTAAACGAATGACCTAAGCGGAGCCGAGCAAGTACAACTTCCTCCTTGAGCTTCCTGCGAAAACAAGACTGCCACTGTTTGACAATGGGATTCATCTCGAAAATCTTTTTAGCAACCTGTTCAGACCAAGATTTCTGCCACTGTGCCTGGAGTTTGATGGAAAAACTCTGCCTGGAGTCCACATACGGAACCGGCAGCGGAGAGTCAGATAGGGACATGGCTGACCTGGCAGCAACGTCTGCCAAGTCATTACCCCTGATTCCATTGTGACTGGGCACCCAACAAAAGAAATTCGTGGTTGTGGCTGCCAGACGATGGAGCTGTTTTCGGAACTTGGAGAGAACAGGGTGAGACTGATGCCTCACTGAGATCAAAGCCTGTAGCAAGCTAAGTGAGTCGGTGTAAAGCACACACCGACGATGATACTTAGCTACTATGTGATCCAAGGCAATGCTGATAGCGTACAACTCCGCAGTGAAGATGGAACACTGCTGTGGTTGTTTGGTTGGTTGGTTGGTTGGTTGGTTGGGATTTTTTGGCACAAGAACAACAGGGCTATATTGCACCAAACAAAAAGATATAAACTGATAAAAGTCATTTAACCCACAACCAAAGTTAAAAGACACAGAAACAAAACCAGCACAAGAAAGATAAGTAAAAATGGCAAAAAAGTAACAACAAATGTAAAAATTGACAATAAAAAAGAATGTATAGGACCCAATAAAAAAGAGAAACAAGTGTAAAATCAAGTTAACAAAGTAAAAAGGCCGCACCGGCATAGGAGACCTTGCCAGGTGGGACAGGCGGTGCAGCGAGCTTTCTCGCCACTGGATAGCTGATGTTGTGGAGGGTCTTCAGGCACTGTTTCTCTTTCTCCTCCAGCCACTTCGGACAGTCGCGGGAGTACGCCGGGTATTCACCACGGCAGTTTACACAACATGCCTTTTCTGCTGTGCAGTCAGGTTCAAGATGATCCTGACTGCCACAACGAGCACAGGTGGTCTTGCCCCGGCATGCGGTGCGGGCATGGCCAAACCTCTGGCATTGAAAACAACACAGATTATTTGGTATAAATGGCTGCATCTCGCAGTGTAATATCCTGCCTTGATGCAAGTAGGCAGGTGTGGTGTATTGAAAGTTAGGATAAGTACCCGGCTGGGCTCTAACTTTCCATCACGACCTGATGAAACCCGGTGGACTGCTATCATCCCCTGGGCTGAAAGCTCCGAGAGGATTTCCTCCTCAGAAACCTTGAGGAGGCCCCACTCTGAGATAATACCCTGGGAGGAATTGAGCATCTTGTGTGGAGTGACTTCAACTGTCAGTCCACCAATCGCTGTAACCTTTAATAGAAGCTCCGAATGCTTGGAGCATGCAGTGTCCACCTGCAAGTCACCAGATCTAAGGTGCTTGACAGATTTTGGTTCTCCCGCAAGACCTTGAATACCCTTGTGAATAAAAAATGGGGACATGTCTCCAAGCACGTGAACACCCGTAGAGTGGATGATCAGGAACCTCAGAGACGGAGACACACATGAAGATGAAGGCATAGATGGGGGTTAATGGCGAGCCATCTTGGCGGCATTGATCGGTGAATTATGAGTTGTAGAACTCATGGTTGTTTTTTAGGGATTCAGTGCCCGTTGTCCCTACCCACTATGGAGTCCAACAAGCGAACACCCAGTCGGGCACCAGGGCTGTCTGGGCACCATACCCGCACAGCAAATGAGCCAAGCCCTTACATCGAAACAAAAAGTAAAAGACAAAAAGAAATGGTGAGAAACTCGTCTGAGTTCCCACAAAAGAAAATAAGCTACAAAGCAATAAAGTGTGAGGTAAGAACTGGCCACACATAAGAAAGAAAACTACAAAATTAGTGAATGTGTGGGGAAACTCGCAAACCGTTGTGCGGACGTGGGCAAGGTTACTCACCGATCTGCATAGTTGACCCTAGCAGGACCAGCCCACCAGCCGATTGATCCTGAGGGGGTCGCCCCAGGACCTCCTGTTTACCAGAAGCAGAGGCCAAAGCAGTGTATAGCAGCGGCCCCGAAACCGCTGCCCAGCCCCGTGACAGACAAGCTCACTAAAAGCAAAACGGACAAAGGGGAACCCTCAGTCATGAGCTGGGGAGAGAACACGGGGACTCCTGAGCAACTGCTGGGATCCTCCTTTCCAGGCACATGGGTCATTGTGCAGGAGAAACATGCGGGCGAGTGTTTAGGACCCTGTGAAGGTAACTGAGCCAATGGAACCTTCACAGGGTGGTCCCCCTCACCACGTACAGGCGCTCGCAATGAAGGGGCCACACTGCTGTGGGATCTGGTCTGCAATGTTTACATCACAGAAGACCATGGCTGATCCCACAGATGTACCGGACTTCGAGCCATCTGTGAAGACAGGCAAGAAGTCCGGACACTCAGCATGATGTCTATCAAAGAGTTGCCGGTACACATAATCGGGTGTAAACGCCTTCCCCGTCCTGCAGAGGAAAAAATCACAGAAAGGGTAAACAGCGAGACAAGTGGAAAGTGGCTCGGCTGTCTACTGTGCGATGCTATTTAGACTGGTGTTAATGTTTCGTAGGTAACCTTGGACACACAAACCGAAAGGACGAATGGCAGTTGGCCGATTCTGGTATAAGATTTCCCACCAGGGACTGAAAACGCAGTCCCAAGTGGGATGGCCTGGCAGGGATCGCATTTTTGCTGCATATTGTAGGGACAACTGATATAATGGCGCAGGTTAAAAATAAGGTCTAATGAAAAATTTCTGCAGTGCAATAAAAATCGAATGGGAGGTAGGTCTGAGAATGAAAACTCACGTCGACTTTCTCAATCAACTTTGTTTCAATATTATGGGAGTCAGATTCTGGTTCAAAGGTAATCACTCTTCGAGCCTTGTTCAAGTAAGGATTTCTCTCGAAACAGCGCCGAAGTTTGAGGAATTGTGGATGCAGATGCATCTATGATACAGTCCGTGATCTTCGTTACTGGCACATTGATTGGCTCCTGGCTGACAGAGTTTTCATCGAGCTCAGAGTGGATCAGCCCGATAAAGCCTCCACCCTGAAACTCGTGAAGGGTTGCAAGACCCCCACAGGAGATGGTGCACACAACTTGGAGGTGATCGCTCCCGTAACGGTTGTATTCGACCTCCCATGTAAAGAGTGGAAGGATCAAGGAGGAGCTTATGGTGAGGTCAATGGCAGTCAATGTGTGGGTTGGAGAGTAAAATTAAGTACTGACACCAGTGTTCAACAGGAAGAGAGAAGGATCCAGGAGCCATTGCTACAGGACCAGTGTGCTAATGTGACCTGCCAGTCTAATTTTCATCACTTTAGTCTTCTCTCTCTTTAAAACCAAACTTATTCTACCACCATTCTCATCAAACAGCTCGAATGAAACAGTTTATCTCATCAACATCATTTGTGAAAAGGGCTAAATCGTCAGCATAATCTAAATCAGAAACCTTCAGATCTCCAGACTATTAAAGGTCAAATCTTTCCCTTGCAGTGAATTTTGCATAATATATTCAATGACCAAACTAAAGAGAAAAGGAGACAAAATAACCCTTGTCGAACACCAAAAGCAAATCTAAACCGATTGCTATAAGCCTTACCAACTCTCACACAAGACTCAGTGTTATTATAGAGAGCTTTCATTATGTTAACTAACTTGTCTGGTATGCCATACGATCTCACTATCAACCACTAATTATGACAATCGATAGAGTTAAAAGCCTTTTTGAAATCAACAAAGCTAGCAACCAAAGGTTTCTGAAACTCTAAACATTTCTCAAGAATCTGCCTGAGTGAAAATATCTGATCTACACATCCTCTACCACTTCTGAATCCACTTTGCTCATTATGCAATTTTTCATCACTCAAAAGCCCCAGCATCCTATGCGGGCATGGCCGAAACTCTGGCATTGAAAAAACGCAGAGGTTTGGGCATATACGGCCGTACCTCGCAGTGTAAGTATCCGTTACCTGCTTGATGGAAGTAGGCAGGTGTGGCGTGTTGAAAGTAATGATCAGTACCCAGGTGGGTACTAACTTTCCATCCTGGCATTGTGAAACTCGGTGGACTGCTGTCACTCCATGGGAAGAAACCTGTGAGAGGATTTCCTCATAAGAAATTTTGAGGAGGCCCTACTCGGAGATCACGCCCATGGAGGAATTAAGCGTATTGTGTGGAGTGACTGTGACTCCCACTGCACCAATCTCTGTTACTTTCAACAGAAGCTCCGAATGTTTGGAGGAAGCAGTCTCCATCTGCAAGTCACCAGATTTCGGTTCTCCCGCAAGAACTTTCAAATTCTTGTTTATAAAAAAGGGGGACATGTCCTCAATAACCTGATCACCCATAGAATGGTTGACTAGGAACCTTGGAGATGGAGAAACACAGGAAGACGACGGCAACGATGAAAAGGAAGACACAGAAGAAGGAGGCTCGTGCCGAGGTATTTTTGCAGCATTCGTCGATGAAATTCCTATTTTGCAACTAATGGTTGTTTTTTGTGGTTCAATGCCCGATGTCCCAACCCACCACGGAATCCAACAAGGCGACGCCCAATCGGGCACCATACCCACACAGATAGTGAGTCAAGCCCTCACAACTGAAGAAAAGAAAAATTAAAAGAGAAATGTGAGAATCACATCTGAGGTCTCACAAAAGAAGTGGAAAAATAAGGAAAAGTGAGAAATAACTCGCACAAATGAAAGAAATCTCTAAAATTAGAAAATGTGTAGGGAAATTCGAAAACCATTGAACCGCTCTGCATGGTTGACCCTAGCAGGTGCAGCCCACCGGCCGATTGGTCCTGAGGGGGCCATCCCAAGACTTCTCATTTACCTAAAGCAGAGGCGAAAGCAGTGTATAGCAACGACACCAGAATTCGCTGTCCAGCTTCACGACGGAGAGGATCCCCAGTGGCAAGATGGCCAAAGGTCACCCCCCCCCCCCATCATGAGATGTGGAAAGAAGACGGGGACACCCAAGCAACTGCGAGTGGGTCCCCGTCTTCTTTCCTGTATACTCAGAATATCAGAATACACAGTATACTGAGTATAAGAATTTAAAATTTCACATAGGTTACCTTTATTCGACACTCTTATCCCTCTAAATGTTGCTTTGACAGAACATGAACCATTTATTTTTTGAGAGGGATAAAAGAAACCATTTCCTAAATTATCATTATAATATGCAAATTGTAAAGAGAGAACTTCTCGTACACAATTTTTTTTTCAATAGCGTGTCAGGTTTATTTTTCCAGATATTAACTTACGTCATATTTTTTTGTTATATACACTGATTTCCATAAATTAAGCAAGTCTGTCAATATTTAAGGAGTTATGAAAATTTAAATATTTAACAACAGCAATGGCAGTCTTAAGAAACTTATACAAACTGATGAATATTAAAACAATTATTACAAACTTCTAAAATACACACTTATTTTATTAAACACTGATACAATAGTTAGCACTAAGTTTTAATTAACTTCTGAAGTCAATTCTTGTGACTGCCGTTGTTATTGCGAAATATTCAAACATCCATAACTCTTTAAATACTGAACGAATATTGTTGAAAATCGAGTTAACATATTTGATTGAAATCACAATTTTCAAAACACAAAAAGATTTTTAGACGTTATAGAGCTTTTGACGTTATCTTCCCATTGGCTTAACATAGGGATACTCTTAATTTATAGAAACCAGTGTATGTGGGGAATTTACGTTTAAGTCAAACCGACGAACCATAACTTGGTTGTTTGGTTGTTTGGGTTTTAATGGCGCATTAGCAACTAAGACTATAATGCGCCATACGAATGTCCATAAGAAAAAAGATAAAAGTCGTGTAACCCTTAACCCAATTTTAAAAGAAACCACAAACATATACTAAGAATGTAAAGCAATAAAAAGAAACATAATTGATAACAAGAAACAAATGTATAAATAAGTTATAAATATAAAAGTAACCCAGGTGTAAGCGACCTGGGTTAAATATTGGAATAAAACTATATCCGAGTAAAATATCCTGTAAAAAGTAAAAATTCAAAGACAGCGTTAAAACAACAATGATCAGATAACAAATGTCCGAGTGTAAGGGGCTCGGACGTAAAATCATGAAAATTAAAAAACAAACGCCGTTCGAATTTAAAACATGGACATAAGAGTAAAATGTGTTTGATAGTTAAAATGGTGTCGCAAAACTCACACTTAGGTACGTCGTACGCCCGTAGAGGAAACGAATGAGTAATAAACGAATGACCTAAGCGGAGCCGAGCAAGTACAACTTCCACCTTGCGATTCCTGCAGTAACAAGACTGCCATGGTTTGATGATAGGTTTGATCTCAAAGAGCTTGTTCGTAAGTTGTTCTGACCAAGATCTCTGCCACTGTGACCGGAGCTCGAAGTTTAGACGTTGCCGGAAATCCATGTATGGAACCGGCAATGTAAAGTCTGACAGGGGCGTGGCTGACCTGGCTGCAGAATCTGCCAATTCATTGCACCTGATTCCGACGTGACCGGGCACCCAACAGAAATAGATGGTGGTTGTGGCTGCCAGATGATGTAGTTGCTGGCAGATCTTAGTAAGAACTGGGTGAGGCCGATGCCTCACCGAGATCAAAGCCTGTAGCGAGCTAAGCGAGTCAGTGTAAAGAGCACACACCGATGATGATGCTTGGTCGCCACGTGGTCCAAGGCGAGGCTGATAGCGTGCAACTCTGCAGTGAAGATGGAACATTGCAGTGGGATCTGGTCTGCAATGATTACATCACAGCAGTTCATGACCGATCTCACGGTTTGTGCTGGACTTTGAACCATCTGTGAAGACAGGCAAGAAGTCCGGGTACTCAGCACGATGGCTGGCAAAGAGTTGCCGGTACACACAGTCGGGTGCAAAGGCTTTCCCCCGTCCTGCACAGGGAAAAATCGCAGGAAGGGGAAAGAGCGAGTCAAGGTGGAAGTGGCTCAGCTGTCGACTGTGCGATGCTATCGAGACTGGTGTTGATGTCTCTGAGGTAGCCTCGGACTCGCAAACCAAATGGACGAATGGCAGTCGGCCGATTTGTGTAAAGCATTTAGCACTTTGGACTGAAAACGCAGTCCCAACTGGGATGCCCAGACAGGGATCGCAATTTAGATGCATATTGTAGGGACAACTGCTGACGGCGAAGAGATAAAGAAGGTTCGTCGGTCTCAACGTAAAGATTCTGGACCGGTGAAGTGCGGAAGGTTCCCGTGCAAACACGGAGAGATTGGCGATGGAGGGGGTCCAGCACCTTCACCATCGAATCCCGGGCGGAGTCGTACACCTGGGATCCGTAGTCCAGCGAACCATAACACTTTTGATTAAAAAACAATTAGCATTATTTTGTTTGTAAAATGGGTGACAAAACAAACCTTGGGCTACTCATACTTTCTGTCTAATTGTACAGTACATCCAAAAGGATGGCTGAATGATTCTTGTCGGTCATTTGATGCCCTTTGATAGGTCGAGGACAGAAAGACCAATTTAATTAACCTTATTTCCATTAGTGAACAATTGTTAATCCCTAAACCTCCATAAACATGGTCTATTGATAATGACAACAACGATATGGATTTGGGTTGGGTTATTTTATCTCTGAGCGACACTTTTTTGCACACCATGTGCTAAATGGCTAGGTCACGTAGATCCCGAAGGTTCAGAGAAGGTAGGGGGAGAGGACCCACTGGGACGGTTGTTGGGAGACAGATGGTAACCTCCCGCCAAGGCCATCCAGCGTGTTCTTTAACGTGCACAGGGTATGGCTCTCTCGCACACGGAACCACGGCTTAACGTCCCATCCGACGGACGGCGGCTTTTTCAAGCCCATCAGTGCCCCCTACTGACCGTGGGCAGGGCGGGGTATTTTGGGGAGATAAATCTCAACGCTGACCCAGCTGGGACTAACAACAACGATATAGAACAAAACACTTCAGATCTAAAATTTGAACTGACAACTTCTGCTAAGCCACTTTTAAATTCAAAAGATAGCTCAATGACTTAGCTACGGATTTACATGTATCAAAATCTCAAGTTGAACTGTTGGAGTTCAGGTTGAAAGGCTGCAGCCTACTACACAGTAGTGTAAATATTGCATTCTACTGCATAATAGTACAAATATTTCAATATATGATAACCGTGAAAAAATAGTTATTTACGTTTTTCACTTCTACTGATAATTTGGTTTAGTGTGAAGACTTTACTGGTTTTATGGTAGCATTAGAACATGAATACGAAACAGAAGAATGGCGAATATTTGTATATTCGTCCATACTTATTATATTAAATTATATTTATTATAATATTATTACATATTATTATTATTATTATATTATTATTATATATTATATTTATATTATTATATATTATATTTATATTATTATTATTATATTAGGAGTAATCTATTATAATGACAACAAGTATTCATCTGTACCAGCTGCTCAGGCGGTACATATGAAAGAAGTATGGAAATATGTGATATTTGTTTGAAAAAAAAAATCATTACAATTCATTGCTTAAAAGTGAGAGCTATGCCAGTAGGTATATCAAGTAGGATATACCAATTAGTAGATTTCGATACATGTAAATCCCTAACCAAGTCACTGAGCTTTCGTTGTGAAATCAAAGTGGCTCAGAAGATGTGATCAGTTCAAATTCTTGCCTTGGACAATAAGTGAAGAACGAAAGGAAAATGGTCCTACCCAGAAATCATGATGTTGGAACACTGATATAAAAGAAAGTGGAACCGTAACATGCTTGCTGATTACTGATGAGGCCTCATGAGAGTTGCACCAAAGTCATCATATAGAAGGAAATCCTATGCAAAACATTTTAGAAACCCGTAGAAACGGGTAAGTTAATAAAATTGTGCATTTTTACTGATTTTATTTATTTCTATAACTCTTTAGTACAAAGAATTTTAGAAATAAATGAAATCAATAAAAATGCATATTCTGGTTAGCTCGCTTGGCTTTTGATCAGAGGAACTTGGGTTCGAGCCTCGGATATGGCATCGATGTTTGTGTTGTTTTTCTTTTGAGGTCCCGCCATCCTCACACACCTTCTATTTTTACGCAAAAACTGACAGGCTCTAATCAGACCTCTGTGGCAAGCAGCTGCTTGAGAGGGTATTTTTTTTTTATTAGTACAAAATAAAGTACCACGGAGATGAAAAAAAACTTGTCCGCAGGAATACAAATACAGCAGTCATAATATTATAAAATAAACTCAATATTTATAGTCAAATGTAACCACAGAGTGATTAAATATTTTTTCCGAAGCCATGTCTTCAGAATTGTTTAACTGCGATGAATTTCAAATTTCTTTTTTCTTGAGGGGAAAAGATAAACCACTTCAGAAACGCGTAATTCACCCAAGCGTACTTGACTACTAATACCAGCAGGGCATATCCTTGTGTAAGTGTTTGTATGTTGTATGAGAAACCAGGACAAACCTAATATAGCTTCTAGGTTATCTTCGTCCTTTATGTAGGGAAGTATCTTCAAGAAACAATTTTTTTATTAAAAGTTTTAAAACAATGTAATTTACCACAATCATTCAAGGTCACTTTTCTTTAAAAAAGCTCCTGCTTTAGGTATGAAAAGCAATACACACGGGTAATAGCTCTGGCTACTTCGAAAAGAGTATTGGAATTAAATCTTTACAGAAGAACAGTAATTATTCATAATAGTTCACAGCTACATAATCTTTCGAATGTTCCTTATCCCGTAGGGGCGGGGGTTGCTCAGTCGGTAGCGCGCCAGGCTCGTAATCTGTAGTTCCCAGGTTCGAGTCCCAGCTGGGTCAGCGTTGAGATTTATCTCTGCAAAATTCCCCGCCCTGCCCACAATCAGTAGGGGACACCGATGGGCTTGGAAAGGCCGTCGTCCGTCGGATGGGACGTTAAGCCGTGACCCCGTGTGCGGGAGAGCCATACCCTGTGCACGTTAAAGAACACGCTGGATGGTCTTGACGGGAGGCTACCATCTGTCTCCCAACAACTGTTCCAGTGGGTCCCCTCCCCCAACCTTTTCTGAGCCTTCGGGGTCCATGTGACCTGGCCATTTAGCCCATGGTGTGCAAAAAAGCGCCGCTCAGAAACCAACCCAACCCTTATCCCGTAACGATAATTACGTATTCGGCCTTGAATAATTCAACACATCATCCGGATACAGATAATTTTGGAGACTTGACTGATTCTCGAGTGTTTCGTGTACCGAAATGTCAAGTTCTTTGTACTTGAACGATTCACGCATTGCAAAAAAATTTAATAACCTTTAGGTTAAAATTGACACTTAGCCTGAACTCTGTCAAAGACATTCTAACCTTACAAATTTAGAGAAATTTGCAAAAGGAGGCTTTATTAAACAATGCATATTCAACACTTGGAAGTTGATTTAGATTTCAAAAGTTACTTACGTGACAAGAGTGAGCAGTTAAGATGGATTCCAGCTTTCTCCAAAGACGGAGGGGTATTCTATTCACATTCTCCGTCGATACGCTAATTAAATAATGAAGGAGCACGTACAAGAGCAAATGACGTCACCAGGCGTCTTCAGGTCTCTGTTCGAATGAATAATTGACACGACGAAGGAATTACTTAGAGGAATGAGATTACATCCGTGACAGCCGAAAAGGTAATTGGATATTAGTCGCCTATTAAAAGTAGGTTTGGGAGTTTTAATTGAGAATAGTTTCTGTGCAGAGAAAGATTCGAGGGTTGGCTGTTGCATTAGGAGAGTTTGAAATTAAGTGGGAAAACAGATGACATGTGTGACTAGATGTTTGACTTGGATTTGATACTTTTCCTTTTGAGGAAACGCGAGTTGCGTTTGAAACACATTTCTAATCTTGTTGTCTTCACTTTTAGATCTGGACGGGACGGGGGGTGGATGAGTCGGTTGCGTACCAGGATCATAATCTGCATTTCCCAGGTTCTAATCCCAGCTGGCTCTGCTCATGATCAGTAGTGGACATCGAGGGGCTTGGAAAGGCCGCTGTCCGTCGGATGGGGCGTTAAACCGTGGACCGTGTATGGGAGAGTCATACTCTGTGCATGTCAAAGAACACATTGTACGGCCCTGACGGGAGGCTACCATCTGTCTCCCAAGAGCTGTTCCAATGGATCCCCTCCCCTACCTTTCTCCAAGACTTCGGGGCCGTTCTGACCTGGCCATTTAACCAATTGTGTGAAAAAAAAGTGCTGCTCAGATATAAAATAACTGCATTTTCGATATATCTAACCCCGTATCATTTACTCTTTGACGGTCATTAATATGTTATTTTAAATATTATTTAACTATTAGAGAAACATATTGTTAGAACTGTTACTTTAATTTTAAGAGAAATGTTACACCAAAGCACAGGAACAGTTGGGATCTTTTGTCTCGAAACGGTACTTTTTTACCACAATGGGCTAATCGACCAGGTCTCGAGGACCACTAGGGCTTGTTGGGGGAAAGAATCAACTGGGCAGCTGTTAGCCTCCTGTCAAGGCTGTCCAAAGTGTTCTTTAACACTTTGGACAGTACGAAGGACGATCGCCTTTCCAAGTCAATTGGTGTGCCCTACTGACTTAGGGCAGAGCAGGAATTTAGTGGAAATAAATCGCAATGCTGGCTCAGGGGGGATTCGAGCTCAGAGGGAACTGCAGATTACGAGCTCAGAGGGAACTGCAGATTACGAGCCCGGCACGCTACCAACTGGGACAACCAACCCCAAACGGTAGGGCACAAAGAAAAAACGAAATCAGAATTTTCAAACTTTCGGTAATATAAAATTCACTACGGTGTTTCCAATACTTCTAAGCAAATTTCTGTTAGGAGAAATAATGGAGAATATCTACCTCAGAACTGCATTTATATTAAGAGCTTGAACTACTCGTTCAATAACATTGTTTCAAGTTATAAAAAAGTTGGTATTTCATACGAGGAAGTTACCTAACATGATCTTTATGCTTGCTTTCTTTCCTAGCCTAAGGTATTACTTTATCCGGTTTTGACGAGAATAAAAGTATTTTTTCGAAGGAGAGGTTGGTTGTTTGGGGTTTCATCGCGCATGGGCAAAGGATGATGTATCCAATTGATATATGGCATAATCGCCAAACGAGATAAAAAAGAGAGTAAAATACAGACACCCACAACCAAAGTTAAAAGGAAAAACTGTAAACGTAAAGGACAGAAAATAAATGCCTCCTCAAGCAGCTGTTTGCCATAGAGGTCTGACAGGAGCCTGTCAGTTCATACGCCATAGTAAAGGGATCTGTGAAGATGGAGAGTCCTCGGCAGGATTTTTTTGCCAACTGCACACGGTGTTCCCAGGTGGTCGCCCTCCCAGGTAATGAGCCAACTGCACACGGTGTTCCCAGGTGGTCAACCTCCCAGGTAATGACCGCGCCCAAAGCTGCTTAACTTCGGTAATCGGACGAGAACCGGTGTTTTCAGCTTGGTACTGCCGTTGGCTAAAAAAAAGGATAAACCCAATACATATCTATAATATAAAAAGTTAATACAAACCGGGTGTAATATCCTTATGTATTAACGTAATGGTAATGCTAATCCATACAAATAATTTTGTTTCTAACTAATGTATATTTACAAATATACGTTAATATAAAGATCAGTATTAATATACAAGAGTACTAAAAGTCGAAATATATATTTATGTATGTATAAGAAATGTCTAGGTTTTTAAAACTGCATATGATGACGTCATAATGTAGTGGTACAGTCTTCTGTTCTAGGAGGAGTTGGTAGTGGAGGCAAAAATATTATGAAACTTGTACATTTTCATGTAATTTTCAAGATTTTTTTTTTAAAAGAACTCCCAAACTGAGGGGGAAATGTGCAATAGAAAACCAGTTTCTTGCTTCGCTCCACTTCGTCTCAATTGGATCACTTGACCCACCCCTCTTTTATAATGTTTAATCACGTCTTAGACAACACAAAATATGTTGCAGTCAACAGCTTCGACCACCCGATACACATTGTGCAGTCGCTTGTGAATGTTTTCAAATCTCCATCTCATACATCAAGAATTCATTAACATCACATAGTTTCGGTGGATGTCCATGAGGACTGCCATGTTTCATTAGTGGTACAGCACCACCACCTATAGAACATCGAGGTATTTATGATAAAAAGAGGTGGGAAGGAGGTATTTTTACCAGCGACTTAATTACGAATTTTGGTACTAGGGGCAAGAAGAACGAAACTTTCTAATTCATCTCGTAGCTTCCTATTTTATTATTCATCCAAACTAGTTGCTAAGCTCAGTGGGGCGGGGGTGGCTCAGTTGGTAGCGCGCCAGGCTCGAAATCTGCAGTTCCCAGTTTCGAGTCCATGCTGGGTCAGGGTTGAGATTTATCTCCGCAAAATTCCCCGCCCTGCCCACGGTCAGTAGGGGACACCGATGAGCTTGAAAAAGCCGCCGTCCGTCGGATGGGACGTTAGGCCGTGGCTCCATGTGCGAGAGCCATACCCTGTGCTCGTTAAAGAACACGCTGAATGGCCTTGACGGGAAGCTACCATCTGCCTCCCAACAGCCGTTCCAGTGGGTCCCTTCCCCCTACTTTCTCTGAGCCTTCGGACTCCTTCTGACCTGGCCATTTAGCCCATTGTGTGCAAAAAACTGCCGCTCAGTGGTAAATCAATCAACCAACTTAGCTCAGTTGTTTTTATGCTGCTGAGGGTGTGCAGTTCTGTCAACATGTGAATGTAATGAATTCAAAGAATTCGCAATATTTTAAAATATTTTAATTATTTGCTGTTTCTAAATTATGGTGCCCTGGGAGGAACCCCAGGTAGCCCTGATTTGGTTACGGCTCTGACCTTTATCATTTACGAGTTAAATATGATATAAAATCAATAGTCATCTGTAAAAAAAAAGATGGGGCATTGTTTTATGAGAGACTTAGGTAGTTTAAGAGATGTACTACCAAATCTCTCAAAAATGTGATACCAGATCACTGAAAGATCTAATGCTATCACATGAGAGATCTAATGAAAGATCTGTAACCATAGATTTAAACGAGACGATACCATATTTTAAAAAGACATGATCCCACAACTCTAAACGGTGTGAAACTCCAAAGATGTGATGAAAAATTAATAAATTACCCTTGAAGCAGCTGTTTGCCAAGAGGTCTGACAGGAACCTGTCTGTATTATACGCCACAGAAAAAATCTCTGAGGGAGGCGAGATCTCAGCAAAATCATAACAAAACGGAAGAAACACCCATGACTTATCCGGGGCTCGAAACAAGGTCACTTTGATCCAGAGCTTAGCAAAAACACTCGGGTTGGGATAGGTTGTTTTACCTCTGAGCGGCCAGCGTTGAGATTTATCTCCAAAAATTCCCCGCCTGCCCACGGTCAGTAGCGGGAAACCGATGGGTTTGGAAAGGCCACAGTCCGTCGGATGGGACATTAAACCGTGGTCCCCTGTGCGGGAGAGCCATACCCTGTGCACGTTAAAGAACACACTGGATGGCCTTGACGGGAGGCTACCATCTGTCTCCAAACAGCCGTTCCATTGGGTCCCCTCCTCCAACCTTCTCTGAGCCTTCGGGGTCCATGTGACTTGGCCATTTAGCCCATGGTGTGCAAAAAAGTGCCGCTCAGAGGTAAAACAACCCAACTTCTGAGCGGCACTTTTTTGCACACTATGGGCTAAATGGCCAGATCACAAGGACTAAGATGGCTCACATAAGACTGAGGGAAGTGGACCCACTGGAACAGCTGTTGGGAGACAGATGGTAGCTTTCCGTCAAGACCATGCAACGTGTTCTTTAATGTGCACAGGGTATGGCTCTCCCGCACACGAGCCCACGTCTTAACATCCCATCAGACGGACGGCGTCCTTTCCAAGACCATCAAGGTCCCCTACTGACCATGGGCAGGGCGGGGAGTTTTTCGGAGATAAATCTCAACGCTGATCAAGCTCCTTGTGACCTGTCTTCAACCTGGGAACCTGATTAGGAGACTGGCGCGCTACCGACTGAGTACCTCCCCCCCAAAAAAAAAAACTCAGGTACTGGGACGCCACGATATGATACCAAAACGGCAAAAGGTGTAGCACCCAGCTGTAAAATATTCATGGGAAATCAATAAATTACTGTTCTGATCAGAGAAGTCAAATACGTAACAGAGATGAGATTTTCGTTAGAACTGCTGATGATAGTAAGGTTTAGTGATAAACAGAGAGAAAATTAAAGTGATCAAAATTGGTCAGGCAGAAATGCACTTTACACAACATGGAATATTCAAATCTTTTCAATTAAACGAACACATAATTAAAGTAGTGAGTGAAAAAATTAAATGCGCTTTAAAGAATACTATAAACGTATTTTTACTTTTGATCAAGCCCGAATTCAAAATGTTTCAGAAAAGCTCCCATGATTATAAAACAAAAGCAATGCATCTTCGTCTCTGTATTCCTTTAATTTATTTAATGAAACTGAATACTCATAAATTCATTAAACATTATTTTAGTTATATTTCTTGAATGTTTTATATTCTAATAATTAAATATCTTTCAATAATGTGCCTCTTTCAAAACTTGGTTACCGATTCCGTTTACTATTTTTTTTCTGTAGAAGTTATGTTGTGTTAGTATGGCACGCCTAATGCATTTTGCTTATTTTCAACGTCTTTTAGTACTTCACCTAAATGATATGAAAATAATGACCCAAATGATGCCCATCCTTGACCTAGATTTACAAACAATATCAGTTAATGGCTAGAGAATAACCATGCTTTTAAAATGATAACAATATAATAACGTGCATTGTCAGAGCAACAGCATCGAAAACGATAGAAAAGTAATAATATTGAGTAACGGCTCCCTAGAATGCGCAAGGTATGGTGTAATAACCATATTAGTTTGCAAAGCTTGATGAGAAATTTATGGGCTTTCGCTTTAGTTTGATATACGGAGAGCTTAACTCGCTAGTAGAACCGTAATTTCCTTCAGACCTCATTATTAGCTGTTGCTTATCGGGTGTTTTACCTCTGAAAGGCACTTCTTTTCATACAATGGGCTAAATAGCCAGGTCACAAGGACCTCAAGGCTTAAAGAATATTATGGGAAGGGAACCCATTGAACAGCTGTTAGGAGACAGATTGTACAATCTCGTCAAGGCCATCCAGCTGGTTCTTTAACGTGCTCAGGGTATGACTCTTCCGCATATTGACCCCAGCTTAACGTACCATCCGATGGCCGAAACCCTTTCCAAGAGCATCGGGTTGGGTTGTTTTACCTCTGAGCGGCACCTTTTTGCACACCATGGGCTAAATGGCCACGTCACATGGACCCCGAAGGCTCAGAGAAGGTTGGGGGAGGGAACCCACTGGAACAGCTGTTGGAAGACAGATGGTAGCCTCCCGTCAAGGCCATCCAGCGTGTTCTTTAACGTGCACAGGGTATGGCTCTCCCGCACACGGGGCCACGGCTTAACGTCCCATCCGACGGACGGCGGCCTTTCCAAGCCCATCGGTGTCCCCTACTGACCGTGGGCAGGGCGGGGAATTTTGCGGAGATAAATCTCAACGCTGACCCAGCTGGGACTCGAACCTGGGAACTACAGATTACGAGCCTGGCGCGCTACCGACTAAGCCACCCCCGCACCCCAAGAGCATCGATATCCCCTACTAACCGAGGGCATGATGGAGGATTTTGCGGAAATAAATTTCAACGCTGGCCCAGGTGGGACTCGAACCTGAGAACTGCATGTTACGACAGTTTTGCGCTGCCGACTCGGCCCCTCCTCATCATTAGCTAATCGATTGCATTAAATGTTAGTGTTAACTACAACTCAAATTAAATTCTTTGAAATCACAACAATGAAAAGGGGTTAGCGTTTTGCCTCTGAGAAGAATGTGCCTCATTTCTGGTAAAGTCAGGAGTGGCAGCGAAAATTTGACTGCAGTCTCAGTAGGGACTCAAACGTGGGATCATCGTATTACAAACCTGAAACGATATCGATTGAAACGTTGTTGAAAATTTACCCCACCAGCGTTTAGCCATGTACACCTTACTCTATATTATTGGGGGCAGCGTTTGGCTGAATCGGTAGGACAACCAATCTGAAATTGGCAGGTTTGACTCCCACTTAGGTCAGTGTGGAAATTTATCGCTGCCCTTAGTCAATCGCACCACTCTGTTCTTAGTCAGAAAGAGGATAATGATAGGCTTGTAGAGGCCACCATCCAAGAGTGGTAAGCAACATTGAGCGCAGTAGCGTGACAGGTCCTCAGTGTCGCAGTCCTCTGAGACCTCAGAGAGGAAAGATTCTTTTAATAATAATAGTTATTTTACAGAAATTCCACCGAATTGGGAAAAATCTATTTTATGCTTCACGTACGAACTGATCAAAAGAGTAAGTATTGATATCTTGAAAAGAAACAAAATTTTTTTATCGCAGGCCAGGCCTCCCCGCTAGAGCTGCATCCCTGAAAAAAAAAGTGCCAGCCCACCCCTTCCACCATCCATCGGATCAGACGTTAAGAGGTTGCTCTCTGTGCAGAACAGACATACCCCTGTGTACGTTAAAAACAGCCTGGATGGCCTTGTTGGGAGACTACCATCTGTTTCATAACAGCTGTCCAGTTGATCTCCTTATCCCAACCTTTTCTGCGCCTTTCTGCTCCTGGTGACCTGACCATTGTGCGTAAAAAGAGTTCCTCCCAGAGGTAAAACTACCGATATTACTGAATATTCTCTGCTGAACATCCTTATCAGTCCGTCGAATACTTCGCTTTAGGGAATTGATGGTGCGAGAGATGTTGTTGAAACCGACTCACTTACATTTTATTTTGTTTGGCACATTATGGCCTAGTCGTCCATGCGCCATAAAACCCCAAACAACCAAACTGCTTCATTTAAGTTGGTTGCTATAACAAAAGTCGGGGATTTATATTAGGAGTATATATGATATTTAAATCAGGAGATTTATCTCTGCTAAATTCCCACCCTGCCCATAGTGAAAGAGCTGACAACGATGGGCTTGTAGAGACCACAGTTCATCAGATTGGATGTTAAAATTAGGACAGCAATGGGCTTATAGGGGTCGCCGTCCGGCGGAACAGACATTAAGCAATTGCCCTGTGTGCAGGAAAGACACAAAACGTTTTACCTCTTACGTTTTAAATCACAGCATTTCATAGTAACAACTTTCTGAAATTGGCAGGTTTGACTACCACTTTGCTCAGTGTGGAGATTTATCGCTGCCCTTAGCTTAGCGATCAGAGCACCTGGCTCATAACATTGTTAAAATTAGGACAGCAGTGGGCTCAGAACACACCTGCCTCATAAGTGGGCGGGGGTGGCTCAGTCGGTAGCTCGCCAGGCTCGTAATCTGTAGTTCCAAGGTTCGAGTCCCAGCTGGGACAGCGTTGAGATTTATCTCCGCAAAATTCCCCGCCCTGCCAACGGTCAGTAGGGGACACCGATGGGCTTGGAAAGGCCGCCGTCCGTCGGATGGGACGTTAAGCCGTGGCCCCGTGTGTGGGAGAGCCATACCCTGTGCACGTTAAAGAACACGCTGGATGGCCTTGACGGGAGGCTAACATCTGTCTCCCAACAGCTGTTCCAGTGAGTCCCCTCTCCCAACCTTCTCTGAGCCTTCGGGGTCCATGTGACCTGGCCATTTAGCCCATGGTGTGCAAAAAAGTGCCGCTCAGAGGTAAAACAACCCAACCCAAAGCCTTATAAGTGAATGCCTGCCTCATTTTGAAACCCATAAACTCGGAAGAGTTTATTGAAAAACAAAGGACTCTAGTTTCAGTTTCAAAAAACTACATTAAAAATTGAAATAAGTTTTTACTTACACTGAAAAAACTTTTTCTGAAAAACTGAAACTGAAAAACTTTTTCCCACCACCCTGTCCTTAGTCAGAAAGAGGACAATGATAGGCTTGTAGAGGCCATCATCCAAGAGTGGTAAGGGACATTGAGCTCAGTAGTGTGACAGGCTCTCAGTGTCGCAGTCCAAAGTTGTCTTGAGTCTGTTGGGATCTGAATCCACGACCTCCTTAGGGAGATATCAGGTGCTCTGACCGCTAAGCTATTGACTGTTGATCAGTTATCCTCTATTGTGGATGTTAAACTCTCATCATTGTAGAAATAGCCGCTGGTGGCTGTCTTATAACTACAAGTGAAGGATACTTTGATTGCAGTTATCCCAGGCTTAGGCACATGACCAGACACACTCCACGGAATAATGGACTGGAGTTTTTTCTTTATGAGTTATCCTTAATTCTCATGCATACTTCTTTGGTGTCTCTGGTATTGTTTAATAACATTTTAAATCAGAGCACTTTTTGAACCACTCTTATGCGGCAGGTTAACGTGGGCATAGAGGATAAATGTTATGAGGCAAGTGGGTTCTGAGCCCACTGAGGTCGCAGGTTCAGATCCCACCAGGCTCAGGATAATTTTCCTCTGTACCCACGATGACCTATAATAGTGTTGAAAATGTTGTTAAATTAGGAGATCTGGGAAGCAACATTACTTTATAAATCACACTTCTCCAAAGCAGCAAAAGGTTGCTAGGATCGTATCGTGGCTTTCACAGGTTTTAAGATCGTAACTTGGCTTTCACAGGTTTTAGTCCATACTGCACCCAAGTTGGGATTTCTTCCGTTGAACTCCATGGTGCCCTTAGTGAGAAAGGGGACCATTCTTCTAAAATATCTGAATGCGGAAAAAGTTTCTTAACCTGTTTATCTAAAACTGTCATTCAGTTACTAACTCTTGCCGATTTATATGATAGCATCTTAATGTTTGTGCAACTTTATGTTCACACTTTTATTTTGTAGAACAAACTTAGGTTTTTTTCCTTTTGTTCCTTTGAAGTGAATCAAAAAGAACTACATTTTTAAGTTAAGAGAAAAAAAGGAATCGTACACTTTTTTCTTCTTTAATCTCAGTATGAATCTCATTTGTCATTTTGTTCCCATTCTCCAAAAGTTTCCCAAAAGTCCACCCCCATTTCATCGCCACTATCATTTCTCCAACCAACGCAATTGTAAGAATTATTCTATGTGTTGAAACAAAACTTTTTTTTTCTCCTCAAGCTTCTTCGAAAACTAATACTTTTTTTTAGGTTCTTTCCACTTCCAACGGTAAATATTTAAGCAGCTGAAACCGAAATGTTCTCTACCTGTAATTAAATTACTTTCGGTGTGAGCGATTTAGGAAAATTAGATCCCAGAGTCCAACATTGCGTTACATAGAACTAACCTGTATTTTTAACAGACTTGGGTACCGGTGTGATCTACATTGGCTGAAAAAAATCTTTTTTAACCGGTCGAAGTACAGTTGACTCTTTTTTTTTGATAGACTTCTGAGAAAGAGGTTTGATACTTTTTTGTTGCCGAAAAAGGCAGTAAAAACTTATTTCAATTTTTAATGTAGTTTTTTGAAACTGAAACTAGAGTCCTTTGTTTTTCAGTAAACTCTTCCGAGTTTATGGGATTAAAGCAATCAAAACCGAACAAAAACTTGAAACAATTTCCGAAAGGTTTAGAGAGAATGCGTTCATTCTGAGGCATGATGCCGGGCAAGTTAATTCCTTTCATTTAGTGTAGAGGCTGTTACAAAGATCTCACAAGACCAAAAGCTCCGAAGAAAACTCCAAATCTTTACTAAAAATATCAGGAAAATATTAAAACAACTTCCATCTTATATTCCTCCCCTCCGCCAAAAAGTTTTTTGTAGGGGGCATATAACACTGCTTATGAAAATATTAGAGAATTTCTATGTTATGTCAATGGGACTATAACTTTCAAAACATGCAAGTAATGAAAAAATGTGACTGAAGTTTAATTTAATATCATAATCAAATCTATTTAAATATGTAGTTCCAAAAATATTCGCCCAGTATTTAAAAAGGTAAGGACACTTATTATCTTCTTTTATAAAAATCATTCATATATGTCTAATATTGAAATAATCATTACGCAAACTTCTAAAATGCATTTTTTAAATGCTTTGAAACATTACTCATTAAGCTTTAATTAATTTCTGAGGATAAATTTTCACTCATGATGCATTACTGTTGTGAAATTTTCCACTTTCTTTAATTGTTTAAATACTGAAAGAATATTTTGCTAATTATCCAAATTTAAAAAGATTTGATTACGATCTTTAAATTACCTTCCAGTCACGTTTTTCCAATAATAAATAATATCCCCATATAATATCCTCTAAAAGTTACGGAGTTTCGAAGTCTGATTCCTATTGACATAACACGGAATTTCTCTAATTTTTTCGGAAAAGCAGTGAATATTTTCCTTTCAATAACAACATCACAACGGACATTTATCAACTTCTTTCGGAGAGGGATTACATTATCACATTGTATTTTATAAATTGGCAATTAATTCGTTACATCGATGGGGCGGGGGTGGCTCAGTCGGTAGCGCGCCAGACTCGTAATCTGTAGTTCCCAGGTTCGAGTCCCAGCTGGGTCAGCGTTGAGATTTATCTCCGCAAAATTTCCCCGCCCTGCCCACGGTCAGTAGGGGACACCGATGGGCTTGGAAAGGCCGCCGTCCGTCGGATGGGACGTTAAGCCGTGGCCCCGTGTGCGGGAGAGCCATACCCTGTGCACGTTAAAGAACACGCTGGATGGCCTTGACGGGAGGCTACCATCTGTCTCCCAACAGCTGTTCCAGTGGGTCCCCTTCTCTGAGCCTTCGGGGTCCATGTGACCTGGCCATTTAGCCCATGGTGTGCAAAAAAGTGCCGCTCAGAGGTAAAACAACCCAACCCGTTACATCGATTGCATTGTTGGAGAAGTACAGGCTGTCCGAATAAATAATGGTCGGGCTTCGAGAACCAATATGTAGGAAAATACTATCCACATCCAAGAAAGTAATATTTTAATTGAAAGAGTACCTCAAATAGTTTGAACAAAATATGACTCGTTTGTGACCCAAGATATGTCAAATCTGTTCTACTTTTTGCCATACACGCTGCAGCATATCTCTTGTTACTTGCTCATTTACTTCCCTAATTATGGCTTTCAAGTGATTAAGATCTCGAATTTTATCCGTGTAAACATTATACTTTACAAGGTCTCACAAGAAGAAATCGTGGATGTCAAATCAGGGCTTCTTGGTGGCAGTAGAATTGGACTACCCCTGCTAATCCAACAGTCAGGAAACGTTGCAATAAGAACTTTCTTAGCATCTGCTAAGAAATGTAGAGATTGACAGTGTTGCTGGTGGCCGCCTATGAAACTGTTTGAGTGGAGGAATGTACAACGAAACCTCACTTCCCGAAATACAACCATTTCACTCCCCGAAATGCAACCATTATTTCTCCTACACTCTGCTGTGGGGCGGGGGTGGTTCAGTCGGCAGCGCGCCAGGCTCGTAATCTGTAGTTCCCAGGTTCGAGTCCCAGCTGGGTCAGCGTTGAGATTTATCTCCGCAAAATTCCCCGCCCTGCCCACGGTCAGTAGGGGACACCGATGGGCTTGGAAAGGCCACCGTCCGTCGGATGGGACGTTAAGCCGTGGTCCCGTGTGCGGGAGAGCCATACCCTGTGCACGTTAAAGAACACGCTGGATGGCCTTGACGGGAGGCTACCATCTGTCTCCCAACAGCTATTCCAGTAGGTCCCCTCCCCCAACCTTCTCTGAGCCTTCGGGGTCCATGTGACCTGGCCATTTAGGCCAATGGTGTGCAAAAAAGTGCCGCTCAGAGGTAAAACAACCCAACCTACACTCTGCATAGTGAAATAACTGTTTCCACATTAATTCTTTTCAGAATGGGAAGAAAATTAATGAGCAAATATTAAATAGCGTATGACACATTTTGCATCGGAAGCTTTTATTTGACATAGACATATTATTATTCGTTTTAGTTTTGTGGAAGATATAAGGCAACAACCAATTACACATTATCATTTGGGTGGGAAGGGGTACAGAGACCTAAATTAAAATTTAAAACGGTTGTTTTATTGCTCATGATAATTTTATTGATATATTCACAATCAAGTCGGATCTACAGGGAGGGACAAGCGATCTCTTTGAGAATGCTCTAGTAACTCTAGTAAGATGGATAAAAATTTAACTTCTGCATATTTCACGCATTCCTCGAGTTTTTTGAAGACCTCTTAAACGAAGGGAAAACCTTTACACTGCAATGAAAATTCAGCTCTTTGCTCTCCCCTTTTACTTTTTCTAGCTCGATTTCATCATTTGCCCCTCCCTTTAATTCTTGATCCAAGCCTGGTTACAACGATATTAATTTAATAACTGTTAAAAGTACAAAGACCTTTCCACAGCATATCTACGAGTTTATGATAGCACTAGCAAACGAAACGCAGACTTCATTATCCGAGTTGGGTTGTTTTACCTCTGAGCGGCACTTTTTTGCACACCATGGGCTAAATGGCCAGGCCACATGGACCCCGAAGGCTCAGAGAAGGTTGGGGGAGGGGCCCCCTGGAACAGCTGTTGGGAGACAGATGGTAACCTACCGTCAAGGCCATCCAGCGTGTTCTTTAACGTGCACAGGGTATGGCTCTCCCGCACACGGGGCCACGGCTTAACGTCCCATCCGACGAACGGCGGCCTTTCCAAGCCCATCGGTGTCCCCTACTGACCGTGGGCAGGGCGGGGAATTTTGCGGAGATAAATTCATTATCCGATTCATTTGAATGGGCCATTTCGCCCTTCTTCACCTCTTTGAGAATACTAGTAAGAGAAATAGAGGCAAAAATTTTGAATTTGGGAATATTTCATGGATTTTTCAAGAAGCAGATTGATAACAAGACTTCTGAAACGGAGAGAAAATGTTAAAGTCCAATCTCCTGCCCTCCAAATTTTACCTTTCCCCTGGGTTTTAGGTCCTTCTTCAGCCACCACCCCTTTTACTATGGGGTGGAGGTGACTCAGTAGGTAGCGCGCCAGGCTCGTAATTTGCAGTTCCCAGATTCGAGTCCCAGCTGAGTCAGCGTTCAGATTTATCTTCTCAAAACTCTCAGCCCTGCCCACGGTCAGTAGGGGACAACGATGGGCTTGGAAAGACCACCGTCCATCGGATGGGACATTAAGCCGAAGTCCCATGTGCGGGAGAGCCATACCGTGTGTACGTTAAAGAACACGTTGGATGGCCTTGACGGGAGACTACCATCTGTCTCCTAGCAACTGTTCAAGTGAGTTCCCTCCCCCAACCTTCTCTGAGCCTTCGGGGTCTTTGTGACCTGGCCATTTTGCCCATTCTGTGCAAAAAAGTGCAGATCTGAGGAAAAAAAAAACAAACCCTTTTACTATTTTTTCTATCTAGATCCGAGCCCCGAATCCTTGAGGCCTGGTTATTTAGTCTATTACGCAAAAATAAGTGTCTTTCAGAGTTAAAAAACCGGACTGAAATAAAATACACTTTTTAATTTCGCGGAAGAGCTGTTACCCTCCAGGCAAGTATGTACTCTATTGTGTTCCACGCGTTGTCAGGTTAGTTTTCCGACTAGAATACATAGATACAGAAGTTTTGAACTGATGATTCATTTCTTTTTAAACAGATGACTATCTGGCTAACTTAATTTGTCCTCGACTTCACAAATTTCGAATGAAAAAAAAATCGGCAATAGAAAACTTCTGAGCAGTACGTCGTCGGTATAAAAACTCCCGCAGGGAATCTAGGTGAATTAGAGAGCCTGATCCCGATGGATGCAGAAAAGAAATCGGACAATTCCCACTGCTTCCGATGTTACAAATGATGCCCTGGGGTCAAGGCCATTCTTCAGATTTCTTTAATACATGACAAAGTTTCAAAAAATAACCAAAGAAGAGTGAAGATTTTTATTTTCTTTAAGTAGAAACTTCTGATTTCGTCAAAATAATAAGAAGCTACGAGATAAATTAGAAAGTTTCGTTCTACTTGCCCTGGTACCAAAATTCGTAATTAAGTCGCTAGTAAAAATACCTCCTTCCCACCACTTTTTATCATAAGCACATCGATCTTTTATAGGTAGTGGTGCTGTACCACTAATGAAACATGGCAGTCCTCATGAACATCCGTCGAAACTATGTGATGTTAATGAATTCTTGATGCATGAGATGGAGATTTGGAAACATTCACAAGCGACTGCACAATGTGTATCGGGTGGTCGAAGCTGTTGACTGCAACATATTTTGTGTTGTCTAAGACGTGATTAAACTTTATAAAAGGGGGGTGGGTCAAGTGATCCAATTAAGACGAAGTGGAGCGAAGCAAGAAACTGGTTTTCTATTGCACATTTCTCCCTCAGTTTGGGAGTTCTTTTAAAAAAAAAATCTTGAAAATTACATGAAAATGTAAACGTTTCATAATATTTTTGCCTCCACTACCAACTCCTCCTAGAACAGAAGGCTGTACCACTACATTATGACGTCATCATATGCAGTTTTAAAAACCTAGACATTTCTTATACATACATAAATATATATTTTGACTTTTAATACTCTTGTATTTTAATACTGATCTTTATACTAACGTATATTTGTAAATATGCATTATTTAGAAGCAAAATTATTTGTATGGATTAGCATTACCATTTAGGTAATACATAAGGATATTATTTTTTTCTTATAAATAATGTGTATTTATAAATAAACATTAGTGTTAAGAGTAATATTAAACTTTACTAAGAAAGGTAATAGAAATAAACGAAAAAAAAGTGTTAGGACTATCTTTGCTAACATTTCTTATACATTTGTTGCTATATTCTATGGAACTATAAGGATCGAAATTTGAATAAGGGGAATGGGAACAACTCGACGAAAGAAGGCCATTGATGGAAAGGCCTTCTGTTCTATGAGTTGTACCCACTTCCCTTACTAGCATTTTTCAAACGTGAGGGGGGAAGAGCATGTCCAGAGCCACCTCGATACGTCGGAATAGGATACCCATCGAACAAAAGGGGAAATTAAATATACGTAAAGGTTTAAATTTGTGTAAAATTTAGCTACAAGTTCTTTATTTTTGAACAGTGTAAAATGCGGTAATTTATTTTAGCATTAATTATTAATTATTTTAGCTACGAGAAGAGAAATAAATAAATAACTACCAGAAGAATTTTAAGAGACTAAATTTTAATTACGATAGCTACATATTTGAATTTTTTTTTGTTTTTTTTGGAGGGGGTAGTGCACTGTCCGGGCTTGATGTACCTAGATGGCCTTGCTAATAGCTAAGCTAAATATTGCTTGGTTTAGGTTTCTTTCTCCTGAGTGGCACTTTTTTTCACAAAATGGGTTAAATGGCCAGATCACAAAGACCCTGAGGGCTCATAGAGGAGGGTACCAACTGGACAGCTGTTGGGACACAGATGGTAGCCTACCGTCAAGGCCATTCAATGTGTTCTTCAACGTGCACAGGATATGGCTCCTCCGGACACGGAACCACGGTTTTGCGTACCTTCCGACAGACGGCGGCCTTTCCAAGCTCATCGGTGTCCCCTACTGACTGTGAGCAGGGCGGGGACTTTTGCGGAGATAAATCTCAACGCTGACTCAGCTGGGACTTGAACCTGGGAACTGCAGATTAGGAGCCTAGCGTGCTACCGATTGAGTCATCCCCTCCCAACAAACAATGGGTATATAGGACCCATTTAAAATCAGGACCGAGAGTAAAATCTTGGAAACAATGTATAAATATCATAAACGAGTAAAATAACCAGTAAAACGTAAAAAAATCAAAGACAGGAGTTAAAAGAGAGTCATCTGATAAAAAAGATATCCGAGTATAAGGGGCTCGAACATAAATTGAATATGATTAAGAAGGCTGATTATTGTTAATTATTAAAAAGTGCATTATGGAGGATTTGTGCGGAAAATGTTGCGACGGCCAATGTGGTGAGACTATTTATTAATGAGTTGATAAGTTAGAACATCTAAGTCTGAAAAAATTGTAAATTCACATTATTTATTGACTCTTCCTCGTACAATTAAATTTCAGTATTAACTTTGTGTTTCTCAATGGAACTTTGGTTGTGTTGTGAACGATTTATATCAAATGAAAATTTTTGTTTCTTTTTCATGTTAATCATTGTTTTTTTATCTCTTGATACTCTTAGAATATGTCTTTTCTTGCATGATAATATTGAATTGTTTCTTTAAATGTTTTTATTCTATATGAAGATATTTTGTATTTATTGTCAACAAACATAAAATAACTGATATTTGAACTTATAAACACGTGTCGGTTATATTTTGAAGTCCATCTTGCTTTTCTTTTCAGATTCAAACGATTATTGCTTCCTGAAAAAGCGTTGATATCTACTGGGAAATAAAACCTAATGGACATAAGGAATTTTACCTGTAACAAAAAAACGTCCTGTGAACCAAAAAAAAAAAATGGCAAGTGATCACTGCCTCAAAATAAGAATATATTTCTGACAAACTGAGAAGTGTGAACTTGATACTTGGAACAACATATACAATAAATAATCACTGATTACTACTATTAACTGAAATATTTTTCCTGAACTCATATGTAGAAATATTTTACTATTGTTATGAAGGTAATGTTTCTATATCAATAATAAATCTAGACTTGAAACTCTTTAGAAAGAGAATTGTCAATATTACTAGTGAGACAACACAGGACAAGTTCATCATTAAGAGCTATATAAAAGCAAATAAATGTGCATTATTAATTAAAATTAAGAAGCTTTGAAGCTTTCCCTAGAAAAAAGCAAAATGAATTATTCTTTTATAGAATTGAATGGGAATGATTCATGGTCATTTGGTGAATTCAACTTTTCTTCCCAAAACGATACGAAATCTAGTCCTGATGTGCAAGGTCCCTCTCCATATTACGGAGATTATCTGGCTACATTTGGCAATAGCTATAGAGCAGTACATGGTTATCTAAGCTTATTTGTATGCATTTTTGGATTAACTGCTAACATACTGAACATCATAGTGCTCACAAGGAAAAACATGGTCTCCCCGACGAATGCTATTCTTACTGGTTTGGCTGTGGCAGACATGCTGGTCATGTCATCCTACATCCCATTCACTATCCACAACTACATCCGAACTGATCTAGAAGAAGAAGATAAGTTTTCGTACGGATGGGCCGTTTTCACGTTATTCCACGCGCACTTCACCGTCGTCAACCATACAATCTCCATGTGGCTCACGGTCACTGTAGCGATTTGGAGGTTCATGGCTGTGAGTTTTCCCGCCACTTCAATGAACTGGTGCGGCATGCCTCGCGCCAAGTGCGCAATTCTCAGCACGTACATCACCTGCGCCATCTTCTGCATTCCCGTGTACATAACATTCACCGTAAGCGAGTTCTCTCAAGACGGCAAAGTTATGTATAGGGTGGATTTCAGCGAGATAGCGAAGAGGAACAACAGACTGCTGGAAAAAATCAATTTCTGGATGTTCAGCGTCATAACGAAGCTGGTGCCTTGCGTGGCGCTCACAGGACTCAGCCTGGGTCTCATCCGGGTCCTCTACGAAACGAATCTACGAAGACAAAGACTTAAAAATCGGTCTGAAACTGATAAGACACATGACCGCACCACCAGAATGTTGCTAGCTGTGTTGGCGATCTTCCTGATTACAGAATTTCCTTCAGGAATTTTGGCTCTCCTCAGTGGCATTCTAGGTATAGAGTTCTTCAACAATGTCTACCTGAATTTCGGCGAGACTATGGACGTACTGGCTCTCATCAACAGTGCCATTAATTTTATCATCTACTGCTCGATGAGTAGGCAATTCCGAGACACTTTCACTTATCTCTTTCTGCCGAAAATCATCGCGAAATGGAAAGCTGTGCCAGTTACCGAACCGAGTCATACCATTGCTACAACGTGTGTCTGAAAAATGAAAATGAAAGTATGATAACAAGTCTCTCATTATGTGTTTCCGTTTAAACCAAAAGATCAATTCCTGTGAAATATACTGTTGAATATGATTGAGAAGTCTGTTTACTGTTGATCATTAAAAAGTGCATTATGGAGGAAATGTGGGGAAAACGTCCAGGTATTTTTCTTATGATAACCACTTACAGTGTAATATCATCCAAATTTCAGTGTAAATGAACTTCATTAATATTGAAGTGAAATTATACTTCAGCAGGTTTTAAGAGAAAGTGAAATTGTAATTATGAACCGGTAATTACTTAAAACTTAAATTTCGAAACTATTGTATCATGGACCAAATCTCGCCCCATAGAGTTTTGTTTACATAAATAATTAATTTTAAGGAATGATAATATTGCTTTACCAACCATTCAATAAAAACAACTTGGGAATTATAGAATTTAAATTTTTTTTAAAACTCAAAGCTGAAATATTTTATACACCCTGTATCACTCTTCAGACTGCATACCATTTTAAATTTTAAAATATTTCAAAACTCTAATTCTATTTTGAAAATATTTTTCGTATTGTATTCATATCATTTATTTCATTCTGAAATCTCTATTGTACATTCTTTTAGGGCACACATAGTCCGTAAAAGCAAAGTCATTTCCAGCCTTTGTAGATTTTCTCATACAACTGTTGGGTTGTTTTACTTATGAGGATCGCTCTTGTGCAAATAATGGACTAAATGACCAAGCTATAAGCCAATAATGGTTTAAATGACCAAGCTATAAGCCAATAATGGTTTAAATGAAGCACTAGTGTGCCCTTCCTCACTGTGCACGGAGTAAGTGGTAGAAAATGTCAAGACAGGCACAGCAGAGCAGTTGGGTTGTTTTACCTCTGAGCGGCACTTTTTTGCACACCATGGGCTAAATGGCCAGGTCACATGGACCCCTAAGGCTCAGAGAAGGTTGGGGGAGGGGACCCACTGGAACAGCGAGTACACAAAAGGTTGCATTCGAACCCATGGTCAGGGCTGGAACTTGGCTTCTATCTCTCCAGAGGTGTATTCGTTCACTGAAACAACTTGCTCATGTCAATACAATTTGCAGCAGCAACCGTCAATAGCCTCTAAGTTAGTTGCCTTTCTTAGTCCCAACACCCCCACCCCCCACCACAGAAATATTTATCCATATTTAGTAAGGACAACAACGATAGAAGAAACCTTCCTTGTTCTTTCCACTGGCAAAAGGAAACAACATCCATTTAACATCGGCAGTGGTGTGTGTTTGCTTCATCGGGTTGGGTTAGGTTGTTTTACCTCTGAGCGGCACTTTTTTCACACCATGGGCTAAATGGCCAGGTCACATGGACCACTAAGGCTCAGAGAAGGTTGGGGGAGGGGACCCACTGGAAAAGCTGTTGGGAGACAGATGGTAGCCTCCCGTCAAGGCCATCCAGCGTGTTCTTTAACGTGCACAGGGTATGTCTCTCCCGCACACGAGGCCACGCTTAACGTCCCATCCGACGGACGGCGGCCTTTCTAAATCCATCGGTGTCCCCTACTGACCGTGGGCAGGGCGGGGAGCTTTTGCGGAGATAAATCTCAACGCTGACCCAGCTGGGACTTGAACCTGGGAACTACAGATTACGAGCCTGGCGCGCTACCGACTGAGCCACCCCCGCCCCCAGCAGAGCAGTAAAACTGAAGTTGAATTTTATTAACCTTTTTTTCATTCAGCCGAATGAAACAAATGTTGGACTCTCTATATGCAAAAAAAAAGTGTTAACTTCGAAGTACTTCAATCTATAAACTAATATTAGGTATTTGTTTTATAGTAGTCATTCAACCAATAACGAAATTAAAATACAGTCATTGAAACACAATTGTGTGGTATTCCATTTACAGTAAAATCATTCCAAAATGCATTCAACATTTTCGAAGTAATGTTTATGAATCTTAAAAACGAAAATTAATATATTTTTCAGTTCTGCAAGTATAAAACTATGTAATATTAAAGTAAAAAAAATTCTATGCAAATAACAAATAATAAAACAAACGTTCCATTGGTATGCTTTCTGATCAAGTATTCAATTATTTCAAGTTTTCTCTTTTCAGTTAAAATGTCGCAATTTGCATTTTTTTTTAACTTTTGATAATTATTATAAATGCATTTTTATGATTTTTTTCATAACAGTATTTTGTGCAAGAAATGAATATTAATTGTACTACTACTGAAATCAAGTTATGATTATAAAATACTTTAATTTTTTGTCATTTCAATATTATTACTTTGATCATATAAAACACTGTCATAAAATTTTAGAAAACAATTTCAGAAAGGGAAATTAGTAAAACGTAAAGATTCTGAGGAAAATTGCAACTGAGAAAAAATCTCTTTTGTAACATATTTTGTAAATAACGGTAATATATTCCCAAAAAATTTATTGTTGTATGCTTTGAAGAGGAATGCAATTATTTGATATTAAAGAATTTGATTTTTGTTTTGAATAGAAATACTACAATTTAAAATTAGAGCTATTGTTTAGAGTTTTGTACAGGAATGATATTATTTTGATATATTTGCATATTTTATGTACAAATGAGATTATTTTATATTCAAGTTATTGTTTCATATTTTGTGTAAGAATATTATTTAATATTAATATAATTGCTTTATATTTTATGCAGAAATGCGACTTTTTTTTCTTTAAACTAAAATTTATCTCATATTTTGAGCAGAACGTGATTATTCAATTTTCAATTTATTCCATTTCACGGGCAGAATGTGATTAATATAAAACAAAATACTGATTTATAATTTGGAAACAAATGCGATTGCTTAACATTCAAATTTTTATTCCATGTTATGAACATGAATATAAATATTTAATATTTCATTTATTGCTTTCTCTTCCAACAGAAATCATATTACTCAATATACAAGTTGTTTCAGATTTTGAGTATGAAAGAGATTATTTATCAATTACTCATCATTTTTTCCTGAGTAGGAGCTGATGATCAAATTTTTAGGTCATCATTGTCTGCTCCGAAACAAGGAAGGAGATTTTACATTAGTAGCAATGATAACGAAAAAAGAAATATTTTATCCTGAATGGGATGATGTTACTTTCTGACTTGTATCACATTCATTATCATTATAAAAGATCGGAGACTGATACTATGAACGTGAAATTTAATTTCAAATTTGGTCTTTAAAATGAAAGAGGGTCGATAAAGCAACAACCTGATGTTATATTATGTATGATACTCGTATGATATACCTACGAGCTATGGCAATACTAAATGTAAATATTGAATCAAAATAGTATTTATTACATTTCATGATGTTTGTCTATATACATGTGTTGATATGTATTTATATGTTCTTCTGGAACAGAGTGACTGTGCCAGAGTAATCTGTATCATCACGGCAACTCTATACCCTGACACATATTTTTGGAAAAACAGTGTCAAACTTTAACGCTTTCTTTCGCATACACTCAGCACTATTGGTAATAATTTTGAGTAGTTTTGTAGCAACTAAGGGTCTATCATTTGCTTTGACTGTTGACTACCTGGTTAGTTTTGAAACTTGGCCACTTGCTAAGTTTAAATATTGACTTTTGCATTGGCCTTGAAAGTTGCCTACTTGTTTAAATTTGAGGTTGACTTGCTTCAGTTTATCAAGATTTGCTTCAGTTGATTCTGGTGAAGTTTACTTCCTGAAAATTCGAAAGCCAAACTTCTAGTTGCCAATTTTAATGTTGACTTCTGAACAGGCCATTTTACGTTCACTACTTGTTAAATTCGAAAGTTGACTGCTTATTAAAACTACAATGTTGACTACTTATAAAATCTAGAGAGGTGTCTACTTGCTTATCCTTCTAAGCTGACTACTTGCTTTAACTGGAAAATGGACTTAACTACCAGCTTTCCCTAATTGCTTATAGGTCTGTAATAATAATCCGACATAGCATAGAGTTGCCTGTTCATAAAAGTTAGTTATTTTATTCTAGCTTTAGTTGGAAAAGGCGAAGTTAAATTACCAGAAGGACTTGAAAACATAGGTCTACATCACCTTGTTTCGTCAGAGAGCTTCCTTCGCAACTCCCATAAAGTGTTTTTGACGAGGCCAGCCGATGAACTGACCATAGCATGGGGCTCATTTAAGTCTTCAGTGAAATTTCTTCGTCGTTATTTATCGGCTATTTCTTTTTCGCTGTTTCATTTATATCTCACAAATAACGGTTACGACAGTGTAGTAAACATTTCAGCTTGTATAGGAAGGGGATTTCTGCTGAACATGAACGTTTGTTACTTGTAAAACCTTGAAAGTTGCTTACTTGTTTTTCGACATCTACAGGAATATCTAAAGATTTACCATCTGTCAGGGGAATCCACAGGTTTACCGTCTACAGGAAGAGATTTTAGTGACATGAGAAGTCTATATTGGTGTGATGTGTGCTCTTCAGTTAAAAGTTCAAAAATGCGAAAATCGTGCTTATAGATAATATACTGTTACGTAAAGATTCTGCATACCGAAATGCTTGGATGAAAAGTACTTTTTTCTAATGAGAACATAATAATAGCTGAAATAAATATTACGATGGCAAATGTTACGGACATTTAGAATTTTATGAAAGAATTAATGAAAAGTTTATGTTGTGGACAATGTATGTACAAAAATGAAATAAAAGTATAATTTTATTTATGCTCTGAAATTTGTTGATAATATTGTTAAAACATTTGAAACTTTTTACACCCACCATTACAAAATCGATTTCGATAATATAATTTAATGTGGCAAACATTTTATTATATTACGCATCTGTTAAAAAATTAATGTAAATCTAGTAGTGAAAACATCTCTTTATAAGTAAGGGCCTGACAAATATTCGGGAGCCACACTTTAGTTTTTCGGGTTGTTTTATATCTGAGACAGACATTTTTTGCGTACAATGGACTAAATGGACAGATCATAAAGACCCTGAGGGCTCAGAGAAGATTGAAGAAGGGAGCCCACTGGTCAGCTGTTAGAAGATAGATGGAAGCCTTCCAGTCAAGCCCATCAGGCATGTTCTTTAGCGTGCACAAGGTATGGCTCTCCTACACACAGATCCACGGCTTTACGTCCCATCTGACGGATGATGGACGACGGCCATTTCAAACTCAATGATGTCTCCTTTCTGACCGATGGCATAATGGGAGTTCCACATTTTGGTGAAAAAAACACTACTAGAAATAATTTCGTGTTGGGTCGATTTTCCACTGAACAAAAGTTTCCTGGGGCGGGGGTGGCTCAGTCGGTAGCGCGCCAGGCTCGTAATCTGTAGTTCCCAGGTTCGAGTCCCAGCTGCGTCAGCGTTGAGATTTATCTCCGCAAAATTCCCCGCCCTGCCCACGGTCAGTAGGGGACACCGATGGGCTTGGAAAGGCCGCCGTCCGTCGGATGGGACGTTAAGCCGTGGCCCCGTGTGCGGGAGAGCCATACCTTGTGCACGTTAAAGAACACGCTGGATGGCCTTGACGGGAGGCTACCATCTGTCTCCCAACAGCTGTTCCAGTGGGTCCCCTCCCCCAACCTTCTCTGAGCCTTCGGGGTCCTTGTGGCCTGGCCATTTAGCCCATGGTGTGCAAAAAAGTGCCGCTCAGAGGTAAAACAACCCAACCCAACCCAAAAGTTTCCTGCACACAATGAGCTAAACGGTCAAATCACAAGGACTTAAAACAATCGTTCTTAACCTGGAGTGCACGGAAGGGGTCCAGGGGTGGGGTTGCAAGTGGAATATTTTGAAATTAGACTTTTTGTTTTATTTATTTCCAGAAAAGGAAAAAAGGAAAGGAGCTTGTAAATAAGGGTACGATGATAATCGATTGGGTGTGGGAGAATAATCGATGGGGATACTTTGATAATCGACGGATTGTGCCAGAATAATCGATGGGGGTTTGCGGATAATCGATGGAGTGTGCGAGGATAATCGATGAAGTGTGCTAGGATAATTGATGGGCTTGTAACTGATAGGTGGCCATTTTTCAGTCCTCCATCTCTGTCCTAACAGTGGGTGTGAAGGCTTCTGTGCTGCAAGGTGTGAAGGCTTCTATGCTGCAAGGTAAGAACCTAAAATGGATTAGTACTCCTGAACTCTAAGGCTGAAAGATTTAAAGGGGAAGGGAATCCACAAAATAAGTGTTAGGAAACATATAGATGTCTTCTGTAAAACCATCCAGTGTGTTCTTTAATGTTCATATAGTATGATTCTCCCGCCCATTAAATACTTAACCCACTTACGGTGACCTTTCTAAATCCATTGCTCTCCCCCTTTCTCACTGAGAGCAGAGCAAGGAGTAGCGAAAAAACACTCAGTATAGTCACCATGAGGACTCGAACAGGAACCTCGGGTTACATGTCCTATAAGTGTGTAGTCCATTACGTGTTGTATGGTTTGGGTTGTTTTACCTCTGAGCAGAACTTTTTTGCCCACAATGGGATAAATGGCCAGGTCAGAAGGACCTCGAAAGCTCAGAGAAGGTTGGTGGAAGAGCACCCACTGGACAGCTATTGGGAGATAAATATTAGCCTTTCGTCAAGACCATCCAGCGTGTTCTTTAACATTCACAGAGCTCTCCTGCATGCAGGACACGGCTTAACGTCCTATCCGACGAACAACGGCCTTTCCAAGCCCATCAGTGTCTCCTACAACCGAGGGTAGGGAGTTTCAGGGTGATATTTGGTTGGTTGTTTGGGGTTTAATGGCGCATCGGCAACAAGGCCATAATGCGCCAAACAAAAGACAATATAAAAGATAAAAGACATAGAAACCCGCAACCAAAATTTAAAATACATTTTCAACATTGTAAATGGATAAAAAAACAAAAAACAGGTGCATATAAACAGAGTAAAACAACTGTAGAAATACGAAATAAAATAATCCCAGGTGTAAGACACCTGGGGTAAATAATGCGATTAAAATATCCAGTATAAATAGTATATCAAATTCGATTAAAATATCCAGTAAATTTGAAAAATTGAAAAGCAGCGTTAAAACGACAATGATCTGATAAAAGATGTCCGAGTGTAAGGGGCTCGGACGTAAAATCGTGGAAGTTGAAAAACATACGTCGTTCAAGGTTAAAACAATGACATTTAATTAAAATATGTTTAACAGTTAAAATGGTATTCAGGGTGATAAATTTCAGCGCTGGCCCAGCTGGGACTCGAACCTGGAAACTGCCGATTGCGAGCCTGACGCGCTACCGACTGAGTCAAACCGCCCAATATATGTGATGGCATGGGAGTTATATGAGAAACGTCCCCTATATTGTAAAATGGAGGATATCTTTTATTATAAAGTTTTTCCACATGTGGAAATTTAACACTGAATGCAACCAGATATTAGGGTGAAAAAGTAGATATTAATGATAAAAATTAGTAAATTAAAAGCCGAAAGAGAAAAACACGAGAGTGCAAAAATAAGAGTAGTTTTAAACTAAAGCCCTAGTTTATTTAAAGCACTAAATTGCGAAATGTAGTTTGACAGTTCCATGCTATGTGAATGGAAAGCCTCGTTCTCACTAAATGTCTGTTTCTTACAATATTCTTTTAATATCTCAAGTAGGAGTACGTGTGGTACGCGGTAAAATTTTTGGGGGTACGCAGTGAGAGTTCAAAAGTTTCCCAGTAAAATGTACTCAATTTTATGAGATTTGTTAAATTGTTATGTCATTTTTGGTGTTTATCGATATATGTAATTTATGAATACAAAATTTAACGTGCATATACTGTATATATGTTTTATTTAATTCCCATTGTTATACTATAACTCCAGTTTTATCTATATACACAAAGGTTAAGCCAGTTACATACATATTTCCAGGGGGTACGTGAAGCATAAAAGGTTGAGAACCACTGGTCTAAAGGATTATAGAAACTGAAACATTTAACTGTAACTTTGCTAATCGTGAAATTTTTACTTCAAAAGATTTGTTATAACAAAGCTTTCACTAGCGTTTTAAACGTAATATTTGAAATTTGTGTAACGTTTTTAAAGTTTTCATCAATATGGGGGAAAATGTTCAGAAAGAAAGTGAGAGCGGTGTCTGTTATTAAATGCCCCAGCTTCTATAATTCTTTAAACATTGAGCGAATATTGTTGAAAATTGATATTTAGAGGGAGATTTAAGTGAAATCTCCAATTTATCCTGGGCCCGGAGGTAAGCTCAGTCGGTCGGCGCGTCTCGTAACCCACAGTTCCCAGGTTTGAGTCTTACCTGGGCTGGCATTGACATTTTGACGTGAACCCCCCTATCTTATGAGGGCGGTCCGTCATTAAATTTCTGACTCCCTCCCGTTCTATTTTGGCCGTGCTGTTACTTGTGCAGGCTTTCGAGAAGGGAACCTTCTCTGCAATAACCCCAAACGTGACTCAATCTTGGAAAAGACAGGGAGGAGTCAGATATTACCATTTAAACATAATTTATTTACAATACATTGCTAAAACTAATCTCTAATATCAGGAGTTCCCTTCGGGGAATACAGCCGAACTTACTAGTTCTCAGGCGATGACCGCCTTTACAATTAGACGCCAAACCGTTTAGGGAAAAGTCTGTTCATGTGGCTGAGCTACCAGCTCTAAAGTCCAAGTACGGGGCTATTCCCCAGAACACAGTGGCGGTTTGGTTGTTTGGGGTTTATTGGCGCAACAGCAACTAAGGCTATATTGCGCCAAACAAACGATAAAAAGGGATAAAAGTCTCGTAACCCACAACCAAAGTTAAAACGAACACAAACAAAACGACAAGTAAAAAGACTAAAAAGAAACAACAAGAGTAGAAGTTAACAATAAAAATGGGTGTATAGGACCGATGTAAAATTGCAAACAAGAGTAAAACTAAAAAATATAGTAAAAATCAGAGACGTGTAAAATAACCAATAAATCGTAAAAAGTCAAAAACAGGAGTTAAAAACGATTCATCAGATAAAAGATGGCCGAGTGTAAGAGGCTCAGCCATAAAATTATGGAAAGTAAAATACAATTTACGTTCGAGGTTAAAAGCAGGACATTGAATTAAAATATGTTTCACAGTTAAAATGGTGTCACAAAACTCGCACTTAGGTACTGCGTCCGCCTTAAGAAGAAAAGAGTGGGTTAAAAACGAGTGACCTAAGCGGAGCCGAGCAAGGACAACTTCCTCCTTACGATTCCTGCGAAAACAAGACTGCCACGGTTTGACAATGGGCTTGATCTCGAAGAGCTTGTTAGCAACCTGTTCAGACCAAGATCTCTGCCACTGTGCCCGGAGCTCGATGGTGAAACGCTGCCGGAAATCCACATATGGAACCGGCAACGGAGAGTCGGACAGGGGCGTGGCCGACCTGGCAGCAGAATCTGCCAAATCATTGCCCCTGATTCCAACATGACCGGGCACCCAACAGAAGAGAATTGTGGTGGTGGCTGCCAGACGATGGAGCTGCTGGCGGATCTTGGAGAGAACAGGGTGAGGCCGATGCCTCACGGAGATCAAAGCCTGTAGCGAGCTAAGCGAGTCGGTGTAAAGCACACACCGACGATGATGCTTAGCTGCTATATGGTCCAAGGCAATGCTGATAGCATGCAACTCAGCAGTGAAGATGGAACACTGCTGTGGGATCTGGTCTGCAATGATTACATCACAGCAGACCATGGCTGATCCCACAGAAGTGCCGGACTTCGAGCCATCAGTGAAGACAGGCAAGAAGTCCGGGTGCGCAGCACGATGGCTGGCAAAGAGTTGCCGGTACACACAGTCGGGTGTAAAGGCCTTCCCCGTCCTGCACAGGGAAAAATCGCAGGAAGGGGAAACAGCGAGCCAAGGTGGAAGTGGCTCAGCTGTCGACTGTGCGATGCTATCGAGACTGGTGTTGATGTCTCGCAGGTAACCTCGGACACGCAAACCGAAAGGACGAATGGCAGTCGGCCGATTCTGGTATAACATTTCCCACCTGGGACTGAAAACGCAGTCCCAAGTGTGATGGCCTGGCAGGGATCGCAATTTTGATGCATACTGCAGGGACAACTGCTGACGGCGAATAGATAAGGATGGTTCATCGGTCTCAACGTAGAGACTCTGGACCGGCGAAGTGCGGAAGGCCCCCGTGCACACACGGAGGGCCTGATGATGGAGTGGGTCCAGCACTTTCACCACCGAATCCCGGGCGGAGTCATACACCTGGGATCCGTAGTCCAGTTTCGACCGGACAAGTGCACGGTAAAGGCGGAGCAAAGAACATCGGTCCGCCCCCCAAGAGAGGGAGGAGAGGACCTTGATGATGTTCAATGCCCGCGTGCACTTGGACCTGAGATGTCGAATATGTGGTAAAAAGGTCAATTTCCGGTCGAAGATGAGACCGAGAAACTTGGTCTCCGCCACAACTGGAATGATGTTACCCCCGAGCCGCAGCTCGGGGTCCAGATGAAGATTACGCTTGCGGCAAAAGTGCACACAAGCGGTCTTCTGTGGGGAGAACCGGAACCCATTGGCCGTCGCCCAAACCGAGAGATTGTTCAGGGCAGTTTGCAGTTGTCGTTCAATGACCCTCATGCTGGACGATGAGCAAAAGATGCTAAAGTCATCAACATAAAGGGCATTGCCTACAGTCAGAGGAAGTTGCCGTGTAATGGAATTTATCTTGACAGCGAAAAGCGTAACACTCAGGACGCAGCCTTGTGGCACCCCCTGTTCTTGGGGGAAAGGCCGCGATAGAGTGTTGCCGACACGAACTCGAAAAATACGAGAAGATAAAAAGTTTGCAATGAAGATCGGCATGTGACCTCGCAAGCCGAAGCTGTGAAGGTCACGAAGAATGCCGAATCTCCATGCCGTGTCGTACGCTTTTTCGATGTCGAAGAAAACTGACACCAGGTGCTCTCGACGTAAAAAAGAATTCCTGATCGCCGATTCGAGGCGGATCAGGTGGTCTAAAGTAGACCGGTGCCTGCGAAAGCCACACTGGGTGTTGGAAAGAAGGCCGTGATGTTCCAAATACCAGGCCAGCCTGGTATTTACCATCCTTTCCAACACCTTGCAGACGCAGCTCGTCAACGCAATTGGACGATAATTCGAAGGAATCTTGGGATCTTTTCCTGGCTTAGGGAAGGCCAAGACGATGGCCTCCCGCCAGGAGTCCGGAAACTGCTCCTCGATGAAAATACGGTTGAAGAGTCGGAGCAGTCGATCCTTACTCGATGGTGAGAGATGTTGGAGCATGGCATAATGGACATTGTCTGGCCCCACAGCAGATGCATGAGAAGTGTGCAGAGCAAGGCGAAGCTCCTCCGCTGTGAATGGCCTGTTGTAAGACTCCAGGCCATTCGAATGGAAGGACAGCGGAGAGCGTTCGGCCCTGCTCTTCTGGGCCAGAAACTCGGGGGAGTAGGAGGACAGAGAAGAGATGGTGGAGAATGACTCCCCCAGTATGTCGGCAATTGCTCGAGGCGCAGCAATTGCCTGTCCATTGTGCTCCAGGATCGATAATGAGTGGGACGAGTACTTCCCACCCATCTTCCGGACCTTATCCCACACGACCTTAGAACTGGTCGTGCGGGTGATGGAAGATGTATATTTCATCCAAGATTCCTTCTGGCTCTGGCGCCGGACGAAACGGGCTTTCGCCCTGGCGCGTTTGAATGCTTCGAGGTTGGGGGACGTCGGATATCTCCGAAACACCCCCCAAGCCTTGTTCTGAGCCTTACGAGCTGCGGTGCAGTCGGGATTCCACCACGGTTTTGGGAACCGTGGAAACCGAGTCGAGGTCTGAGGAATAGTAGAGGCAGCTGCATGGACGATACAGTCCGTCAACTCCGCCACTGCGACATTGATGGGCTCCTGGCTGACAGAGTGCTCATCGAGCTCAGACAAGAGCTCGAAGCCACTCCAATCAGCCCGATCAAGCCTCCACCGGGAGACACGCGAAGGGCTGCAAGGCCCCCCACGAGAGATGGTACACACCACGGGGAGGTGATCGCTTCCATATGGATTGTCCTCAACCTCCCATGTAAAGAGTGGAAGGATCGAGGAGGAGCAGATGGTGAGGTCAATGGCAGTGAATGTGCGGGTTGGGGTATGAAAGTAGGTACTGACACCGGTGTTCAACAGGGAGAGCGATGGATCCAGGAGCCACTGCTCCAAGACCCGGCCCCTCCCGTTGGTGTCAGCACTGCCCCAGAGCGGACTGTGGCCGTTGAAGTCCCCCATGATGAGGAAGGGGGACGGCAGCTGCGAGACGAGGTCATCAAGGTCATCCCGGAAAATGACGCTTCCGGGCGGGAGATAGACAGAACAGACAGTCAACGAAAATCCCACAAAGAGGCGGATGGCGACCGCCTCTAAGTCGGTGGTGAGGGGAATGACCTGAAATGGAGAATGGTTGCTCACGAGGATGGCAACACCCCCGTGAGCTGGACCATCTCCATCCCGGTCCCGGCGAACCAGAGAAAAGTGCCGGATAGTGGGATTGTTGGCTGTCTGCAAGAATGTCTCCTGAAGGCACACGCAAAGGGGTTGGTGTGCCCTCAGGAGGACCTTGATGTCGTCAATATTCCTCTGGAATCCACGACAGTTCCATTGAAGGAGTGTGGCCATCTCAGGTCTTGGAAGAATTGGCGGACGTCTTTCGATTTATTTTAACCGTCGCCAGCGACGGTTTAGGAAAATTAGGGCGGTCGGTGTCCATGTCCTCGGAGTCGTCCGAGCAACATGGATCCGAGACCGCCGAACGAGGAGGTAAAATCTTCTTTTTGGGCCCCGGCGGGGGCCCCTTAGGTTTTGTAGGTCTTGCTGTCTGTGGGCGGGGAGGAGGGGGCCTTCCAGAGGTGGAAGGCACAGACACAGGAATAGAAACCGGTGTCGATGTCGAGATGGACACCGACGTCGGCTTCGCCTGCGTCAAGAGGTACTTAGCAGCAGGCGAGAAAGATTCAGCTGGTGGAACGCTGATGTCGGTCTGCACCGCCACGGAAGCCATCTTAACGACGGGCTTTCCGACCACCGCACTGGCATAGGAGACCTTGCCAGGTGGGGCAGGCGGTGCAGCGAGCTTTCTCGCCTCTGGATAGCTGATGTTGTGGAGGGTCTTCAGGCGCTGTACCTCTTTCTCCTCCAGCCACTTCGGACAGTCGCGGGAGTACGCCGGATGCTCACCACGGCAGTTGACACAGCATGCCTTATCTGCTGTGCAGTCAGGTTCAAGATGATCCTGACTGCCACAACGAGCACAGGTGGGCTTGCCCCGGCATGCAGTGCGGGCATGGCCAAACCTCTGGCATTGGAAACAACGCAGAGGGTTTGGTATAAATGGCCGCACCTCGCACTTTAAGTATCCTGCCTTGATAGAAGTAGGCAGGTGTGGTGAGTTGAAAGTTAGAATGAGTACCCGGCTGGGCTCTAACTTTCCATTACGGCGTGACGAAACCCGGTGGACTGCTATCACTCCCTGGGCTGAAAGCTCCGAGAGGATTTCCTCCTCAGAAACCTTGAGGAGGCCCCACTCGGAGATCACGCCCCGGGAGGAATTGAGCGTCTTGTGTGGAGTGACTTCGACTGCCACTCCACCAATCGCTGTAACCTTTAACAGAAGCTCCGAATGTTTGGAGCATGCAGTCTCCACCTGCAAGTCACCGGATCTTAGGCGCTTGACAGATTTCGGCTCTCCCGCAAGACCTTGTAAACCCTTATTTATAAAAAAGGGGGACATGTCCCCAAGTACCTGATCACCCGTAGAGTGGATGATCAGGAACTTCGGAGACGGAGACACACACGAAGACGAAGGCAAAGACAGAGAAGTTGGGGGTTCATGGCGAGCCCTCTTTGCGGCATTGCTCGAATTTTTAGGAGTTGGAGAACTCATGGTTGTTTTTAAAAATTTCAGTGCCCGTTGTCCCCACCCACCATGGAGTCCAACAAGGGGACGCCCAGTTGGGCGCCAGGGCTGCCCGGGCACCATACCCACACAGCCAGTGAGCCAAGCCCTCACTACAAAACAAAAAGGAAAAGGAAAAGAGAAACGGTGGGAAACTCGTCGGAGTTCCCACAAAAGAAAAGAAGCAACAAAACAATAAAGTGCGAGGCAAGAGCTGGCCTCACAAAAGAAAGAAAACTACAAAATTAGTAAATGTGTGGGGAAACTCGCAAACCGTTGTCCGGACGGTGGACAAGGTTACTCACTGATCAGCATAGTTGACCCTAGCAGGACCAGCCCACCAGCCGATTGATCCTGAGGGGGCCGCCCCAGGACCTCCCGTTTACCTGAAGCAGAGGCCAAAGCAGTGTATAGCAGCGGCCCCGGAAGTCGCTGCCCAGCCCCGCGACAGACAGGCTCCCCAATGGCAAAACGGCCAAAGGGGACCCCACCAGTCATGAGCTGGGGAGAGAAGATGGGGACCCCTGAGCAACTGCCAGGATCCTCCTTTCCAGGGACACGGGTCTCCGCGCACGGCAAACACGCGGGCGAGCGTTTAGGACCCTGTGAAGGTAACCGAGCCAGCGGAACCTTCACAGGGTGGTCCCCTCACCACGGACAGGCTCTCGCATCGAGGGGCCACAGTGGCGGTTAGCAGACTTTGTGGAAAGGATACCAGATTTATGAATGAGGGTGACCCTACCTGTTGGATGAGGTGGTCGCTGCAGGAGCCTTTGTTGCGAAGATCAGCACTGTCCGTTGAAGGCCCATCGCCTAGGTTTATCTAGAGCAAGAAAGTTAAAACAGTTCGAAAACTTCTAAACTAGTCACACGAGGCCTTGCCGATTCCCGGCCAAAAGAAGACGTCTTAACTCTGCAGAAAACATGGAGACAAGTCCTTTCTCTACTCTTGAGAAGTTCAAAATTGCCGCTTCTCTCCACCGCGACCTCTAGCGGTGGTCAGCGTCGTAAGCTGACGCGGGCGCTTGCCATTGGACGCCGGGTGCATCGCTCCGCCTACTCGGCCTCTTTGGTGGCGGGCCGAACTCTGGGTCCGGAAGTTCTTGGCTCCTGGGGCGATGCCGGACACTGGTTTCATCCAGTTGAACTGGCAAGTTCTTGGAACTGAGATGACTAACCAGGTCTTTGTTCACACTTCGAGAAAAACATATTCAAGGACCTTTTAGCCCAAGTCGTGTCTGCAGGATCAATTCCTGAGGGCACGACAATTTAGCTCCGCAAACTCCACTTCCTGTCCACAGTCAGTAGGGGACATCGATAGGTTTGGGGAAAGGCCGCCGTCCGCCGGATGGGACGTTAAGCCGTGTCTCAGTGTACGGTAGAGCCATACCCTGTGCACGTTAAAGAACGTACTAGATGGCTGGTTGGTTGGTTGTTTGGGGTTTTTTGGCGCAAGAGCAACAGGGCTATATTTCGCCAAACAAAAAGATAGAAACTGATAAAAGTCATTTTACCCACAACCAAAGTTAAAAGACAGAAACAAAACCAGCAGAAGAAAGATAAATAAAAAGGGCGAATAAAAAGTATCAACAAGTGTAAAAACTGACAATAAAAATGGGTGTATAGGACCCATTAACAATCAGAAACAAGTGTAAAATCAAGTTAACAAAGTAAAAAGGTTCATAAACGTGTAAAACACCCAGTAAAACGTAAAAAATCAAACACAAGTGTTAAAAGTGAGTCATCGGATAAAAGTTGTTCGAGTGTAAGTGGCTCGGACGTAAAATCGTGAAAAGTAAAATATAAATGACGTTCAAAATTAAAACATGGAAAAAACAATTAAAATATACTTGATCGTTAAAATGGTGTCAGAAAACTAGCATTTAGGTTCGTCGTCCACCTTAAGAAGAAAAGAGTGTTAAAAACGAGTGAACGAAGCGGAGCCGAGCAAGTATGACTTCCTCCTTGAGATTCCTATGAAAAAAAGACTGCCACGGTTTGACATGTCCTATTTATTGCCAGATGTTCGGCAACCACGGCAATCTCCGGTTCCGTCTCACGACACTACCAAGTTAACGGAAAGCCACGACTATCTAGAGTTGGGGGCAATAATACACCATATAGATTCACCTCATCCCCGACCTCACATAGTAACAGTCCTATAAAAGGAAAGCTAACCACTGGAAGAAACCTGAAATTTAATCTGTTCCCCGGTTAGCCATGGAATGGAAATGTTCCCATTTAGCCATGGAATGGAAATGTTCCCCGGTTAGCCATGAACAAGGATATGTAGATCCAAGTTTGCTCGGCACCCGGGGTGGTGACTCTCAGTGAGGCCCAGGCTTTGAAAGGGCTCGTGCCTACTAGGGCACCAAATACGTTCAGCCATGCCCTTGAACTTGCTCCACTGAGCACCTGATGTGAGGTCTTGACACCGTCCAACCAGCACACCAACCCGGTCAACGATGTCTTCGACCTCAGTTGGTCTTTGCTCTGTCCAACCGGGGACCCAATCCGGTCAGTAAAGACTTCGACTGGTTGCTGAGCCCAAAGCCCCCCACTACATCAAGGTGGTCCCCTATCGTGGGGGGGGGGCACGGTTTGACAATGGGCTTGATCTCGAAAAGCTTGTCAGCAACCTGTTCAGACCAAGATCTTTGCCATCGTACCCGGAGCTCGATGATAAAACGCTGCCGGAAGTCCAAGTATGGAACCAGCAGTGGAGAGTCGGATAGGGGCGTGTCCGACGTGGCAGCAGCATTTACCAAGTCATTGCCCCTGATGCCGACATAATCGGGCACCCAACATAACAAATCATGGCGGTGGCCACTAGACGATGGAGCTGCTGCGGATCATGGAGAGAACAGGGTGAAGCCAATGCCTCACCGAGATGAAAGCCTGTAGCGAGTTAAGCGAGTCGGTGTAGTGAACACACCGACGATGATGCTGGTTGGTTGGTTGTTTGGAGTTTTATGGCGCATGAGCTACTAGGGCTATAATGCGCCAAACAAGGTAAAAATATGCTAAAAGACAAATACTCCTCAACCAAACTTAAAAAACAAATGCTGGAAAAGGTAAAAAATAAAACCAACAAGATATATATATATAAGAGAAATAAAAAGTAAAGTGTAAAACAACAAATGTGTAGATAAATAAATACAGTACCGACAAAGGATAAAACTGGCCCAGGTGTAAATGACCTAGGTCAGATGGTGAATAAATTACAAATGAATAAAATCATAATCTGGTAAAATATCCGGTATACTGTAAAAAGGCAAAAATTGGAGATAAAATGCTACTATCGGATAAAAGATGTCCGAGTGTAAGTGGCTCGGACGTAAAATTGTGAAAATTAAAATACAAATGACGTTCCAGGTTAAAACAGGGACATTGAATTAAAATATGTTTAATTGTTAAAATGGTGTCACAAAACTCGCACTTAGGTACGTCGTCCGCCCGTAGAAGAAACGAATGAGTAACATACGAGTGACCTAAGCGGAGCCGAGCAAGTACAACTTCCTCCTTGCGATTCCTGCGGTAACAAGACTGCCATGGTTTGATGATAGGTTTGATCTCAAAGAGCTTGTTCGTAAGCTGTTCCGACCAAGATCTCTGCCACTGTGCCCGGAGCTCGGTGGTAAAACGCTGCCGGAAATCCAGATAGGGAACCGGCAACGGAGAGACGGACAGGGGCGTGGCTGACCTAGCAGCAGAATCTGCCAAATCATTGCCCCTGATTCCGACGTGACCGGGCACCCAACAGAAATGGATGGTGGTGGTGGCTGCCAGACGATGTAGCTGCTGGCGGATCTTAGTAAGCACAGGGTGAGGCCGATGCCTCACCGAGATCAAAGCCTGTAGCGAGCTAAGCGAGTCGGTGTAAAGCACACACCGACGATGATGCTTAGTCGCCACGTGGTCCAAGGCGAGGCTGATAGCGTGCAACTCTGCAGTGAAGATGGAACACTGCAGTGGGATCTGGTCTGCAATGATTACATCACAGCAGACCATGGCCGATCCCACTGAAGTGCCGGACTTCGAGCCATCTGTAAAGACAGGCAAGAAGTCTGGGTGCTCAGCACGATGGCTGGCAAAGAGTTGCCGGTACACACAGTCGGGTGTAAAGGCCTTCCCGGTCCTGCACAGGGAAAAATCGCAGGAAGGGGAAACAGCGAGCCAAGGTGGAAGTGGCTCAGCTGTCGACTGTGCAACGCTATCGAGACTGGTGTTGATGTCTCTGAGGTAGCCTCGGACTCGCAAACCAAAAGGACGAATGGCAGTCGGCCGATTATTGTAAAGCATTTCCCACTTCGGACTGAAAACGCAGTCCCAAGTGGGATGGCCAGGCAGGGATCGCAATTTAGAAGCATATTGTAGGGACAACTGCTGACGGCGAAGAGATAAAGACGGTTCGTCGGTCTCAACGTAAAGACTCTGGACCGGTGAGGTGCGGAAGGCTCCCGTGCAAACACGGAGAGCCTGATGATGGAGGGGGTCCAGCACCTTCACCACCGAATCCCGGGCCGAGTCGTACACCTGGGATCCGTAGTCCAGTTTCGATCAGACAAGTGCACGGTACAGGCGGAGCAAAGAACATTGGTCCGCCCCCCAAGAAAGGGAGGAGAGGACCTTGACGATGTTCAATGCCCGCGTGCACTTGGACCTGAGATGACGTATGTGTGGTAAAAAGGTCAATTTCCGATCGAATATGAGACCGAGAAACTTGGTCTCCGCCACAACTGGAATGATGTTACCCCCGAGCCGCAGCTTGGGATCCAGATGAAGATTACGCTTGTGGCAAAAGTGCACACAAGCGGTCTTCTGTGGGGAGAACCGAAACCCGTTTGCCGTCGCCCAAACCGAAAGACTGTTCAGGGCAATTTGCAGTTGTCTTTCAATGACCCTCATGCTGGAAGATGAGCAAAAGATGCTAAACTCATCAACATAGAGGGCATTGCCTACGGATGGAGGAAGTTGTCTAGTTATGGAATTAATCTTGACAGCGAAAAGCGTAACACTCAGAACGCAGCCTTGTGGCACCCCCTGTTCTTGGGGGTACAGCCGCGACAGAGTGTTACCGACACGGACACGAAAAGAGCGTGTCGATAAGAAGTTGGAGATGAAGATCGGCATGTGACCTCTCAAGCCGAAGCTGTGGAGGTCACGAAGAATGCCGAATCTCCAAGCCGTGTCGTACGCTTTTTCGATGTCGAAGAAAATTGACACCAGGTGCTCTCTACGTAAAAAAGAATTCCTGATAGCCGATTCGAGGCGTATCAGGTGGTCAAGAGTTGACCGTTGCCTGCAAAAGCCACACTGGGTGTTGGAAAGAAGGTTGTGGTGTTCTAAATACCAGATGAGTCTGGCATTTACCATTCTTTCCAACACCTTGCACACGCAGCTCGTCAATGCGATGGGACGATAATTAGAAGGAATCTTGGGATCTTTCCCTGGCTTGGGGAAGGCCAAGACGATGGCCTCCCGCCAGGAGTCCGGAAACTGCTCCTCGAGAAAAATGCGATTGAAGAGATGGAGCAGCCGATCCTTACTCGATGGTGAAAGATGTTGGAGCATGGCATAATGGACATTGTCCGGCCCTACAGCAGAGGCACGAGAAGAGTGCAGAGCAAGGCGAAGCTCCTCCACTGTGAATGGCCTGTTGTAAGGCTCCAGGCCATTCGAGTGGAAAGACAGCGGAGATCGCTCCGACCTGCCCTTCTGGGCCAGAAACTCGGGGGAGTAAGAGGAAGACGAAGAGATGGAAGAGAAGGACTCCCCCAGAGTGTCGGCAATTGCTTTGGGATCAGCAATTGCCTGTCCATTGTGCTCCAGGATCGATAACGAGTGGGACGTGTAGTTCCCACTCATCTTCCGGACTTTATCCCACACGACCTTAGAAGTAGTCGTGCGGGTAATAGAAGATGTATACTTGATCCAAGATTCCTTCTGGCTCTGGCGTCGGACGAAACGAGCTTTCGCCCTGGCGCGTTTGAAATTTTCGAGGTTGGGGGTTGTCGGATATCTCCGAAACACCCCCCAAGCCTTGTTCTGAGCCTTACGAGCTGCGGTGCAATCTGGATTCCACCACGGTTTCGGAAAGCGAGGAAACCGTGTAGAAGTTTGAGGAATCGTTGATGCAGCTGCATCTACGATACAGTCCGTTATCTCCGCTACTGCCACATTGATTGGCTCCTGGCTGACAGAGTGGTCATCGAGCTCAGAGAGCAGCTCGAAACCACCCCAGTCAGCCCGATCGAGCCTCCACCGCGAGACGCGTGAAGGGCTGCAAGGCCCCCCACGCGAGATGGTGCACAACACGGGGAGGTGATCGCTTCCATAAGGGTTGTCCTCGACCTCCCATGTAAAGAGTGGAAGGATCGAGGAGGAGCAGATGGTGAGATCAATGGCAGTGAAAGAGCGGGTTGGGGAGTGAAAGTAAGTACTGACACCGGTGTTCAACAGGGAGAGAGAAGGATCCAGGAGCCACTGCTCCAGGACCCCGCCCCTCCCGTTGGTGTCAGCACTGCCCCATAGTGGACTGTGTCCGTTGAGGTCCCCCATAATGAGGAAGGGGGACGGCAGCTGCGAGACGAGATCATCAAGGTCTTCCTGGAAGACGATGCTCCCAGGTGGAAGATATACAGAGCAGACAGTCAGCGAGAACCCCACGAAGAGACGGATGGCTACCGCCTCTAAGTTGATGGTGAGGGGTACGACCTGGAATGGAGAATGGTTGCTCACAAGGATGGCGACACCCCCGCGAGCTGGACCATCTCCATCCCGGTCCCGGCGAACTAGTGAAAAGTGCCGGATCGTGGGATCTGTGACTGGCTGCAAGTACGTCTCCTGCAGGCACACACAGATGGGGTGGTGCGCCTGAAGGAGGGCCTTGATGTCGTCAAGATTCCTCTGGAATCCACGACAATTCCATTGTAGGAGTGTGGCCATCTCAGGACTTAGAAGAGTGGGCGGACGACGTGTTTCTATTCAACTTAACCGCCGCGGAGGACGGTTTAGTGAATAGGGGGCGGTCGGTATCCATGTCCTCGGAATCGTCCGAGGGGCATGGATCGGTGACCGCCCTTTGCGGTGCTGTTATTTTCTTTTTTGGCCCCGGTGGGGGCCCCTTCGGTTTGGAAGGTCTTGCTGTCTGAGGACGGGAGGGAGGAGGCCTTCCGGTGGAGGTGGAAGGCTGAGCTGCAGGAATGGAAACCGGGGTTGATGTCGAAGTCGACACCACCCTCGGTCTCGCCTGCGTGAGGAGGTACTTCGCAGCTGGCGAGAAAGACTCAGTAGGTGGTACACTGGTGTCAGTCTGCACCGCAACCGAAGTCATTGGAACGATGGGCTTTCCAATGACTGCACTGGCATAGGAAACCTTGCCAGGCGGGGCGGGCGGTGCAGCAAGCTTTCTCGCTTTAGCATACGAGATGTTGTTGATGACTTTGAGGCGTTGTACCTCCTTTTCCTCCTTCCACTTCGGACAGTCGCGGGAGTACGCCGGATGTTCGCCACTGCAGTTCACACAGCATGCCTTTTCAGCTGTGCAGTCAGGATCTAGATGATCCTTACTGCCACAGCGAGCACAGGTGGGCTTGCCCCTGCATGCTGTGCGGGCATGACCGTATATCTGACACTGAAAACTGCGCAGAGGGTTCGGTATATACGGCCGTACCTCACAAAGTAAGTAACCTGCCTTGATGGAAGAAGGCAGGCGTGGCGTGTTGAATGTCACGATTAGCACCCGAGTGGGTGTTAATTTCCCATCACGGCGTGTTGAAACCCGGTGGACCGCTGTTACTCCTTGAGGTGTGAGCTCCGAGAGGATCTCCTCCTCAGTGACTTTGAGGAGGCCCCACTCGGTGATCACACCCCGAGAGGAATTCAAAGTTTTATGGGGAGTGACTTCGACAGCCACCCCACCAATTTCTTTGACTTTCAGGAGTAGTTCTGAGTGCTTTGAACAAGCGGTCTCTACTTGTAAGTCGCCAGATCGTAAGCGCTTTACGGATTTCGGTTCTCCCGCAAGACCTTTCAAACCTTTATTAACGAAAAAAGGGGACATGTCCCCAAGTACCTGATCACCCGTGGAGTGGATGATCAGGAACTTTGGGAACGAAGACACAGACACAGAAGACGACGGCAGAGATAACGTAGACAACGAGGAAGATGGGGGCTCACGTCGAGCCCTCTTGTTGGCGGCGATCGCATTATTTTCATCACTCTCTCTCATGTTTTTTAATGTGTGGTTCAGTGCCCGCTGTCCCCACCCTCCACGGAGCCCAACAAGGGGACGCCCAGTCGGGCGCCAGGGCTACGCAGGCACTATACCCACACAGACAGTGAGCCAAGCCCTCACAAATAAATACAAAGAAAATAAAAAGAGAAATGTGCAGAACAAAAACGTTCTACACAAATGAAACAAAGCGTAAAATAAGAAAATCGTGAATGGCCAAACTGGCCTCACAAAGAAAAGATAACGACAAAATGAAAATAAGTTGTGAGGAAACTTGTAAACCTGTACCCGGACCGTGGGCAAGGTTACTCACCGCTCTGCACGGTTGACCCTAGCAGGACCTGCCCACCAGCCGATTGCTCCTGGGGGAGCCACCCCAGGAGCTCCCGTTTACCGGAAGCAGAGGCCAAAGCAGTGTATAGCAGAGGCCCCGGAATCCGCTGCCCAGCCCCGCGACAGACAGGCTCCCCAATGGCAAGACGGCCAATGGGGACCACGCCAGTCATGAGCTGAGGAGAGAAGACGGGGACCCCCGAGCAACTGCCAGGATCCTCCTTTCCCGGGACACGGGTCTCCGCGCACGGCAAAAACGCGGGCGAGCGTTTAGGACCCTGCGAAGGTAACCGAGCCAGCGGGAACCTTCACAGGGTGGTCCCCCTCACCACGTACAGGCGCTCACACCGAGGGGGCCGACGATGATGCTTAGCTGCTATGTGGTCCAAGGCAATGGTGATAGCATGCAACTCTGCAGTGAAGATGGAACACTGCTGTAGGATCTGGTTTGCAATGATTACATCACAGCAGACCATGGCGGATCCCAGCGATATACCGAACTTCGAGCCATCTGTGAAGACAAGCAAGAAGTCTGGGTGCACAACACGATGGCTGGCAAAGAGTTGCTGATGCACACAGTCGAGTGTAAAGGCCTTCCCCGTCCTGCACAGGGAAAAATCGCAGGAAAGGGAAACAGCGAGCCATGGTGGAAGTGGCTCAGCTGTCGACTGTGCAACGCTATCGAGACTGGTGTTGATGTCTCTGAGGTAGCCTCGGACACGCAAACCAAAAGGACGAATGGCAGTCGGCCGATTTGTGTAAAGCATTTCCCACTTTGGACTGAAAACGCAGTCCCAAGTGGGATGGCCAGGCAGGGATCGCAATTTAGAAGCATATTGTAGGGACAACTGCTGACGGCGAAGAGATAAAGATGGTTCGTCGGTCTCAATGTAAAGACTGGACTGGTGAAGTGCGGAAGGCTCCCGTGCAAACACGGAGAGTCTGATGATGGAGGGGGTCCAGCACCTTCACAACCGAATCCCGGGCCGAGTCGTACACCTGGGATCCGTAGTCCAGTTTCGATCGGACAAGTGCACGGTACAGGTGGAGCAAAGAACATCGGTCTGCCCCCCAAGAGAGGGAGGAGAGGACCTTGACGATGTTCAATGCCTGCGTGCACATGGACCTGAGATGACGTATGTGAGGTAAAAAGGTCAATTTCCGATCGAATATGAGACCGAGAAACTTGGTGTCCACCACAACTGGAATGATGTTACCCCCGAGCGGTAGCTCGGGATCCAGGTGAAGATTATGCTTGTGGCAAAAGTGCACACAAGCGGTCTTCTGTGGGGAGAACCGAAACCCGTTTTCTGTCGCCCAAACCGAAAGATTGTTCAGGGCAATTTGCAGTTGTCTTTCAATGACCCTCATGCTGGACGAAGAGCAAAAGATGCTAAAGTCATCATAGAGGGCATTGCCTACTGATTGAGGAAGTTGTCTAGTTATAGAATTAATCTTGACAGCGAAAAGCGTAACACTCAGAACGCAGCCTTGTGGCACCACCTGTTCTTGGGGGTACGGCCGCGAGAGAGTGTTACCGACACGGACACAAAAAGAACATGTCGATAAGTAGTTGGAGATGAAGATCGGTATGTGACCTCTCAAGCCGAAGCTGTGGAGGTCACGAAGAATGCCGAATCTCCAAGCCGTGTCGTACGCTTTTTCGATGTCGAAGAAAATTGACACCAGGTGCTCTCTTCTTAAAAATGAATTTCTGATAGCCGATTCGAGGCGTATCAGATGGTCAAGAGTTGACCGTTGCCTGCGAAAGCCACACTGGGTTGTTGAAAGAATGTTGTGATGTTCTAAATATCAGATGAGTCTGGCATTTACCATTCTTTCCAACACCTTACACACGCAGCTCGTCAACGCGATGGGACGATAATTAAAAGGAATCTTGGGATCTTTGCCTGGCTTGGGGAAGGCCAAGACAATGGCCTCCCGCCAGGAGTCCGGAAACTGCTCCTCGAGAAATATGCAATTGAACAGATGGAGCAGCCGATCCTTAGTCGATGGTGAAAGATGTTGGAGCATGGCATAATGGACATTGTCCGGCCCTACAGCAGAGGCACGAGAAGAGTGCAGAGCAAGGCGAAGCTCCTCCACTGTGAATGGCCTATTGTAAGGCTCCAGGCCATTCGAGTGGAAAGACAGAGGAGAGCGTTCCGCCCTGCCCTTCTGGGCCAGAAACTCGGGGAAGTAAGGGTAAGATGAAGAGAAGGAGGAGAATGACTCCCCCAGAGTGTCGGCAATTGCTTTGGGATCAGCAATTGCCTGTCCATTGTGCTCCAGGATCGATAAGGAGTGGGACGTGTAGTTCCCACCCATCTTCCGGACTTTATCCCACACGACCTTGGAACTAGTCGTTCGAGTGATGGAAGACGTATACTTGATCCAAGATTCCTTCTGGCTCTGGCGTCGGACGAAACGAGCTTTTGCTCTGGTGCGTTTGAAGTTTTCGAGGTTTGGGGACATCGGATATCTCCGAAACAGCCCCCAAGACTTGTTCTGAGCCTTACGAAACAAGGCTTGTCTGGAAATCTGGGCAAAGCAATCTGAATCGACAAGGCAATCTGGATTCCACCACGGTTTCGGAAAGCGAGGAAACCGTGTAGAAATTTGAGGAATAATTGATGCAGCTGCATCTACGATACAGTCCGTTATTTCCACTACTGCCACATTGATGGGCGCCTGGCTCACAGAGTGGTCATCGAGCTCAGAGAGCAGCTCGAAACTACCCCAGTCAGCCCGATCAGCCTCCACGCGAGATGCGTGAATTGCTGCAAGGCCCCCCACGGGAGATGGTGCACACCACGGGGAGGTGATCGCTTCCATATGGGTTGTCCTCGACCTCCCATGTAAAGAGTGGAAGGATCGAGGAGGAGCAGATGGTGAGGTCAATGGCAGTGAAAGTGCGGGTTGGGGAGTGAAAGTAAGTACTGACACCGGTGTTCAACAGGGAGAGAGAAGGATCCAGGAGCCACTGCTCCAGGACCCCGCCCCTCCCGTTGGTGTCAGCACTGCCCCAAAGTGGACTGTGTCCGTTGAGGTCCCCCATAATGAGAAAGGGGGACGGCAGCTGCGAGTCGAGATCATCAAGTTCTTCCTGGAAGATGATGCTCCCAGGTGGAAGATATACAGAGCAGACAGTCAGCGAAAACCCCACAAAGAGACGGATGGCTACCGCCTCTAAGTTGGTGGTGAGGTGTACAACCTGGAATGGAGAATGGTTGCTCACGAGGATGGCGACACCCCTGCGAGCTGGACCATCTCCATCCCGGTGAACTAGTGAAAAGTGCCGGATCGTGGGATCTGTGACTGGCTGCAAGTATGTCTCCTTCAGGCACACACAGATGGGCTGGTGTGCCTGAAGAAGGGCCTTGATGTTGTCAAGATTCCTCTGGAATCCACGACAATTCCATTGTAGGAGTGTGGCCATCTCAGGACTTAGAAGAGTGGGTGGACGACGAATTCCAATTCAACTTAACCGCCGCAGAGGACGGTTTAGTGAATAGGGGCGGTCGTTATCCATGTCTTCGGAATCATCCGAGGGGCATGGATCGGTGACCGCCCTTTGAGGTGCAGTAATTTTCTTTTTGGGCCCCGGTGGGGGCCCCTTAGGTTTTGAAGGTCTTGCTGTCTGAGGACGGGGAGGAGGAGGCCTTCCAGTGGAGGTGGAAGGCTGAGCTACAGGAATGGAAACCGGGGTTGATGTCGAAGTCGACAGCACCCTCGGTTTTGCCTGCGTGAGGAGGTACTTCGCTGCTAGCGAGAAAGATTCAGTTGGTGGTATACTGATATCGGTCTGCATTGCCACCGAAGTCATTGGAACGATGGGCTTTCCAATGACTGCACTGGCATAGGAAACCTTGCTAGGCGGGGCGGGCGGTGCAGCAAGCTTTCTCGCCTCAGCATACGAGATGTTATTTATAACTTTGAGGCGTTGTACCTCCTTTTCCTCTTTCCACTTCGGACAGTCGCGGGAGTATGCCGGATGTTCGCCACTGCAGTTCACACAGCATGCCTTTTCTGCTGTGCAGTCAGGATCGAGATGATACTTACTACCACAGCGAGCACAGGTGGGCTTGCCCCTGCATGCTGTGCGGGCATGACCGTATATCTGACACTGAAAACAGTGCAGAGAGTTTGGGATATACGGCCGAACCTCACAATGTAAATAACCTGCCTTGATGGAAGAAGGCAGGCGTTGCATGTTAAATGTGACAATCAGCACCCGGGTGGGTGTCAATTTCCCATCACGGCGTGTCGAAACCTGGTGGACCGCTGTTACTCTTTGAGGTGTGAGCTCCGAGAGGATTTCCTCCTCAGTGACTTTGAGGAGGCCCCACTCGGTGATCACACCCCGAGAGGAATTCAAAATTTTATGGAGAGTGACTTCGACAGCCACCCCACCAATTTCTTTGACTTTCAGGAGTAGTTCGGAGTGTTTCGAACAAATGTCGATCATAAGCACTTTACGGATTTCGGTTCTCCCGCAAGACCTTTCAAACCTTTATTTACAAAAACAGGGGACATGTCCCCAAGCACCTGATCACCCATGGAGTGGATGATCAGGAACTTTGGGAACGAAGACACAGACACAGAAGATGACGGCAGAGATAACTTAGACAACGAGGAAGATGGGGGCTCATGTCGAGCCCTCTTGTTGGCGGCGATCGCATTATTTTCTTCATTCTCTCTCATGGTTTGTTTTGTGTGGTTCAGTGCCCGCTGTCCCCACCCTCCACGGAGCCCAACAAGGGGACGCCCGGTCGGGCGCCAGGGCTGCGCAGACACTATACCTACACAGACAGTGAGCCAAGCCCTCACAAATAAATAGAAGGAAAATGAAAAGAGAAATGTCCAGAACAAAAACGTTCTGCACAAATGAAACAAAGCTTAAAATAACAAAATTGTGAATGGCCAACCTGGCCTCACAAAGAAAAGATAACGATAAAAGGAAAATAAGTTGTGAGGAAACTTGCAAACCTGTACTCGGACCGTGGGCAAGGTTACTCAGCACTCTGCACTGTTGACCCTAGCAGGACCTCCCCACCAGCCGATTGCTCCTGTGGGGCCACCCCAGGAGGTCCTGTTTACCGAAAGCAGAGGCCAAAGCAGTGTATAGTAGAGGCCCCGGAATCCGCTGCCCAGCCCCGCGACAGACAGGCTCCCCAATGGCAAGACGGCCAATGGGGGACCATGCCAGTCATGAGCTGAGGAGAGAAGACGGGTACCCCCGAGCAACTACCAGGATCCTCCTTTCCCGGGACACGGGTCTCCGCGCACGGCAAACAAGCGGGTGAGCGTTTAGGACCCTTCGAAGGTAACCGAGCCAGCGGAACTTTCACAGGGTGGTCCCCCTCACCGCGTACAGGCGTTCACACCGAGGGGGAGGGGGACGGCAGCTGCGAGACGAGATCATCAAGGATTATGCAGTTATAACACCACAGTTTTATAAGTATAACACCAGAGTTTATGCAGCATGCCTTAGCTGCTGTGTAGTCAGTTTGAAGATGATCCTGACTGCCACAATGAGCGCAGGTAGATTTCCCCCGGCGTTATGGGTGGGCATGTCCGAATATCTGGCATTGAAAACAACGCAGAGGGTTAGAAATATATGGTGGTATCCTGCCTTGATGGACGTATGGAGGTGTGGTGTGTTGAAAATAATTATCAGTACCCAAGTGGGTACTAACGTTCCATTACGGCATTGCAAAACCTGGTGGACTGCTGTCACTCTCTGGGATGACAGCTCCAAGAGGATTTCCTCCTCAGAATCCTTGAGGAGGATCCACTCAGATCCACGGTCAGTAGGGGACACTGATGGAGTTATAAAGACCACTCTTTGTCGGATGGGACTTAAAGCCATGACTCCATGAGCAGGAGTGCCATACATACAAGAGACTACCATCTGTCTCCCAACAGCTGTTTCAGTGAGTCCCCTCCCCTAACCTTTTCTGAGCCTTCAGGGTCATTGTGATCTGGCCATTTAACCCATGGTGTGCAAAAAAGTGTCGTCCAGTGGTAAAACAATCCAACCCAACCTCAGTCAGATACCACATCCCGGGACGAATTAAACATTTTGCGTGGAGTGACTTCGACTGCCACTCCTCCAATTGTTGTTAATTTCAAGAGAGTTGGGTTGTTTTACCTCTGAGCAGCACTTTTTTCCACACCATGGGCTAAATGGCTAGGTCACATGGACCCCGAAGGTTCAGAGAAGGTTGGGGGAGGGGACCCACTGGAACAGCTGTTGGGAGACAGATGGTAGCCTCCCGTCAAGGCCATCCAGCGTGTTCTTTAACGTGAACAGGGTATGGCTCTCCCGAACGCGGGGCCACGGCTTAACGTCCCATCCGACGGACGGCGGCCTTTCCAAGCCCATCGGTGTCCCCTACTGACCGTGGGCAGGGCGGGGAATTTTGCAGAGATAAATCTCAACGCTGACCCAGCTGGGACTCGAACCTGGGAACTACAGATTACGAGCCTGGCGCGCTACCGACTGAGCCACCCCCGCCCCTAGCAAAATGGAGGAACGAGCATTAAAAATCTTACAAGAAGAAGAAAGATCCCCTTCAAATAGTAACGATCCGACAATATCAGCGCTGTTCACCATAAATGGAGAATTTAAAAAGAAACTCTTAAAATCATCCTTGCAATGCTTGATAATAATCCCACAACAAATGTAAAAGCTGTTATCAAACAAAGCTTTTGAGTATTATAGCTACAAGCCTCAGGTAAAAAAAATCATAGTTGGAACGGTAATAATTCTTCCCAGTAAAAATGTTACTCAGAACTTTCTTTAACTCGCCAGTGCGAGGTTAGATATAAATCCGAGGTAGAGTGAGTCACTTCAGTTCAATATATAAATAATTCCAAACTTTGGCACCCTGAAAAGTTAGTGATGCATGTCCATGGTTCGTTCTGCATACTGTAATTCCAGATCAAGTTGATGTATACTTGGGTAATGATAACACTTTCTTTGGACACTGATATCTTTTTTTCTTAATCTAACAGCACAAAACATAAATAATGCTATTTTCAGTTTGAAATAGATTTTCAAGCTGTAGAATTTTTGCTTTTTCAAAAAATTGTTTAGCATGTTATCTAAACTTACGGAACAAAGCAGTACACATCTCGATTAAATCTGTCAAAATCCTGATTTTTCCCTATAGATGGATTTTTTCTACAGTTGTTTTATTTGTTTTCCTCTACTGTTGTTTCATTTAGTTTCGTTCGCAAGAATTCTTGGCATTATCTCAAACCTTCTGCACGTTGTCTGCAAACTTCAGAAGTCTGGGAGAAGTCTAAGAAAGAATAAAACACGAAAGATCAAGCTCATCTGCCCATCTCCAGTACAAGAGAGTGGAATAGTTGATGAAGGGTTGTGGAGAAAGAGTACCCACTGCACATTCTAGTAATGGGAATCTGATTGCCGTCCTAAAGATAAAAAATGAAAAAGAGAGGTAAATTTTTTGAAAGACATATCATCAGAGACGAAAGTGGCCTTTACGAGGGGAGAGTCTAGAAAACATTAGGATCAGAAGGTGCATAAAATAGATGACTCAAAAGGTTTAGTTTAAAAGAAAATCATGAAAAAAGGCTTTTAGAAATAGGGTGCAAAGTATTATTGCTTAGACATGTAGAGATTAAAGAAAGAAACCTTCTTCAATGTTCAGGGAAGAAGTACGTTAATGGAAATACATAAAGGGAATATGTTTTTTTTCTCTAAATATGAATACAGTAACCTAATTTTGTTAAATTCTAAGGTGATTTTAGAAATGAAAACTTTAAATACATTTTTTTAGCATGAAGCGCATTTAATTGGCCGAAATCAGTTTTCAAAACTTTCATTCTAGTATGTATTCAATAATAATTTAATTTATTTTTAAATAATTCTCTAAAATGAAGAAAACATAATCATTATAACAAGTTTAAAAAATATTTAAAAAGAATGATTTACGCATTTCCTTTGTATTTTAAAATTTTTGAAAATCAGGATTTTGACAGATTAAATAGAGATGCGTCGAAAGATATGATACAAAAACTACACAACGTTTTGCACGACATGATAATTTTTCGTAAAGAAGAAGGGTTTGGTTGTTTTATCTTTCAGTGGTACAAACAAAATTGGCTAAATGGCTGGGTCACAAGGACCCCGATGACTCAAAGAAAGTTTGGGGAGGGAACCCACAGAAACAATTGTTGAGAGAGAGATGGTAGCTTCCATTCAAGCCATCCAGCGTGTTCTTTAACACCCACAGGGTATGGCTCTCCCGCACACGGTGTCATGCCTTAATATCCCATCTGACGGACGGCGGCCTTTTCAAGTCCATCGGTGTCACCCTATTGACCAAGTGCAGAGCAGGGAGTTTTGCAGAGATAAATTTTAACGCTGGCCTAGCTTGGACTCGAACCTGGGAACTAAAGATTTCAAGCCTGGTGTGGTACTGACTGAGAAATCCCCACTCCGTAAAGAAGAAGGATTAGAATTAATAAACTTTAAATAAAACTAGTCTTTACCAAAGAACTACTTATTAGAAAAATTCATATATAATCGAAAGCGATTCGAACCCACTCTTTCCTACAAACGTGACAGCTACTCTTGTTTTCTGAACTGCTGGACAGAGTGGCAAAAGAAAAGGAATAGTATTACTGTCTCCGTATTACATTCTCCAACCACCTGAACTATTAAATATAGAGATGAGTTATGACTTGGCCTATGTCGATCTCAGAATGAATTAATTTTCAAAAATTTAATATTTCTTGTAATTGTAAAAAAAATAACTAAAAAAAGTTCAGTAGTAAAGAATCACAGGATGTATCCTGTAGGCATGGAACTTATGAAATAATAAGCTGAAGAAAATTAGTTTTGCCGTGAGTGGGATTCGAACCCACATCTGGAATAATGTCAGTTATGCTAACCACTACATCATCATCGACTAACGTTTTTCTTCAGCTAGGTTAGAATCCAACTTAGGATAAAACCAATTTTTTTTCAGCTTATTATTTCATGGTTGGTTGTTTGGGGTTTAATGGCGCATCCGCAACTAAGGCCATAATGCGCCAGACAAAACATAGAACTAAAAACATAAAAATCATGAAAACCCACAATCAAAGCTAAAAGCAGCATGTAAAAGTGATAAAATACAACACAAAAGCCAATAAAAACAGATAATGTAAAAGGTCAACAAGTGTAAAACTGGGAAAATAACAACGGATGTAGAAGGCCCATATAAAAATTAACAAGGGTGAGAGATTAGAAGCGGTTTAAATATCCAAAATAACGTAAAAATTCAAAGACAGGAGTTAAAAGTGATTCATCTGATAACAGTTCTCCGAGTGTAATTGGCAGGACGTAAAATCATGAAAAGTAAAATACAAAGTTCGAGGTCAAAACAAGGGCAACGAGTTAAAATATGTTTGATAGTTAAAACGGTGTCACAAAACTCAGACTTAGATTCGCCGTCCGACTTTAGAAGAAACGAATAAGTAATAATCGAATGACCTGAGCAGAGCGGAGCAGGTGCAACTTCCTCCTTGCGATTCCTGTGGTAACAAGATTGCCATGGTTTGATGATAGGTTTGATCCCAAAGAGCTTGTTCGTAAGCTGTTCTGCCACTCCGCCAGGATCTCGATATTAAAATGCTGCCGGAAATCCAGATATGGAACCGGCAAAGAAGAGTCAGACAGGGAAGTGGCCGACTTGGCAACAGCATCTGCCAAGTCATTGCCCCTGATACTGACACGACCGGGCACCCGACAGAAATGGATGGTTGTTGTGGCTGCCAGACGATAGAGCTGCTGGCAGATCTTAGAAGAACAGGGTGAGGCATATGCCTCACCAAGATCAAAGTCTGTAGCGAGCTACATGAGTCGGTGTAAAGCACACACCAACGATGATGCTTTCAGGTTGGGTTGTTGGTTGAGCGGCACCTTTCGCACACCATGGGCTAAAGGGCCAGGACACAAAGACCGCGAAGGCTGAGAGAAGGTTGGGGGACAAATGAACACTGGAACAGCTGTTGGGAGACAAATGCTAGCCTCCCGTCAAGGCCATCCAGCGTGTTCTTTAATGTGCACAGGGTATGGTTCTCCCACACAGGGGGTCATGGCTCAATATCCCATCCTACGGATGGCGGCATTTCGAAGCCCATCGGTGTCCCCTACTGACCATGGGCAGGGTGGAGAGTTTTGCAGAGATAAACTTCAACCCTGACCCTGCTGGAACTCGAACCTGGGAACTAGATTGCGAGCCTGGCGTGCCACCATCCCCCCACCCAGACGATCGATGCTTAGCCACCATGTGGTCGAATTGGGGATTGATAGCGTGCAACCTTGCAGTGATGCCATTGCAGTGTTCCATCTGGTCTGCAATAATTACATCAGAACAGACATGGCCGATCCCACTGATGTGCCGAACTTCAAGCCATCTGTGAAGACAGGCAAGGAGTCTGGGTACTCAGCACGATGGTTGGCAATAAGTTGCTGATACACACAGTCGGGTGTAAAGGCATTCCCCATCCTGCACAGGGAAAAATCACACGAAGGGGAAACAGCGAACCACAGTGGGAGTGACTTGACTGTCGACTGTGCAACGTTATTGAGACTGATGTTGATGTTTCTGAGGTAGACTCGGACTCGCAAACAAAAGGACGAATGGTAGATAGCCGAGTAGTATATAATATTTCTCACTTGGGCCATCCCACTTGGGACTGAAAACACCGTCCCAAGTGGAATGGCCTGGCAGGGTTCACAATTTAGATGTGTATTGTAAGGACAACTGCTGATGGTGAAGAGATAAAGACGGTTCATTAGCCTCAAGATAAAGACTCTTGACCAGCGAGGTGTGGATGGCCCCCGTGCAAACACGAAGGGTCGGATAATGGAGGTGTCCAGAACCTTCACCACCGAACCTTGGGCAGAGTATAAGATCCGTAGTCCATTTTCGACTGGACAAGTCCATGGTATAGGCAGAGCAGAGAACATAGGTCAGCAGCCCAGGAGAGGGAGGAGAGGACCTCGATGATATTCAATGCCCGCGTGCATTTGGACTTGAGATGTTGTATGTGTGGTAAAAAGGTCGATTTCCGATGTAGGATGATATCGAGAAACTTTGTCTCCACCACAACTGAAATGATGTTACCCCTTCAGATCCGATGAAGATTATGCTTGTGGGAAAAGCACACAAGCGGTCTTCTGTGGGGAGAACCGAAACCCGTTTGCCGTCGCCCAAACGGAAAGATTGTGCAGAGCAATTTGCAGTTGTCTCTCAATGACCCTTATGCTGAACCAAGAGCAAAAGATGCTAAAATCGTCAACATAGAGGGCATTGACTACAGATGGAGGAAGTTGTCTAGTACTAGAATTAATCTTGATAGCGAAAAGCATAAGACTCAAAATGCAGCCTTGTGACACTCGCTATTTTTGGGGATATGGCTGCGACAAAGTGCGACACGAAAAGAACATGCAATAAGAAGTTGTAGATAAAGATCGGCATTTTTCGATGATTTTTCGAAGATCGGACTTTTCCTTTGTAGACGAAGAATGTCTTTTTCTATGTCGAAGAAAACTGACACCAGGTGCTCTCTGCGTAGATAGATTTCTGATGTCCATCTGATACGCCTTGAATCGGTTAAAGGTTGACTGTTGCCTGAGAAAGCTACACTGAGTGTTGAAAAGAAGGTTGTGGTCTTTTAAATATAGGATGAGTCTCGCATTTACCATTCTTTCCAACACCTTGCAAACGCAGCTCATCAACGCAGTGGAACGATAATTGGAAGGAATATTTGAATCATTTCCTGGCTTCGGGAGGGCCAAGACAATGGCCTCTCGCAGGGAGTCCAGAAACTGCTCCTCGAGAAAAATGCGACTGAAAGGAAAAAGCAGCCGATCCTTACTCGATGGTGAGAGATGTTGGAGTCTGGCAAAATGGACATTGTCCAGCCCAACAGCAGATGCAGGTGAGGTGTGCTTAAATATGATTGAATGATGCCATCCGACGTTCCACTATACAGGACAGTACTACATCATATGGATGGCTCCAAAAGCCACCTTCGTGTGCTGGTTAAGGCCTATCGGAATACTGGCATTGAGACTGCAAGCAGCTGAGAGTTTGGTTTGGTTGTTTGGGATTTATTGGCGCAACAGCAACTAAGGCTATATTGCGCCAAACAAACGATAGAAAGGGATAAAAGTCGCATAACCCACAACCAAAGTTAAAATGAACACAAACAAAACGGCACAAAACGACAAGTAAAAAGACTAAAAAGTAACAACAAGTGTAGAAGTTAACAATAAAAATGGGTGTATAGGACCTATTGAAAACCACAAAACAAGAGTAAAAACTAGGAAACAGGGTAAAAATCAAATACGTGTAAAATAACCAGTAAAACGTAAAAAGTCGAAAACAGGAGTTAAAAACGATTCATCAGATAAAAGATGGCTGAGTGTAAGAGGCTCAGCCATAAAATTGTGGAAGCTAAAATACATTTTGCGTTCAAGATTAAAAGCGAGACAATGAATTAAAATATGTTTAACAGTTAAAATGGTGTCACAAAACTCGCACTTAGGTACTGCGTCCGCCTTAAGTAGAAAAGAGTGTGTTAAAAACGAGTGACCTAAGCGGAGCCGAGCAAGGACAACTTCCTCCTTACGATTCTTGCGAAAACAAGACTGCCACAGTTTGACAATGGGCTTGATCTCGAAGAGCTTGTTAGCAACCTGTTCAGACCAAGATCTCTGCCACTGTGCCCGGAGCTCGATGGTAAAACGCTGCCGGAAATCCACATATGGAACCGGCAACGGAGAGTCGGACAGGGGCGTGGCTGACCTGGCAGCAGCATCTGCCAAGTCATTGCCCCTGATCCCGACATGACCGGGCACCCAACAGAAGAGAATCGTGGTGGTGGCTGCCAGACGATGGAGCTGCTGGCGGATCTTGGAGAGAACAGGGTGAGGCCGATGCCTCACTGAGATCAAAGCCTGTAGCGAGCTAAGCGAGTCGGTGTAAAGCACACACCGATGATGATGCTTAGCTGCTATATGGTCCAAGGCAATGCTGATAGCATGCAACTCAGCAGTGAAGATGGAACACTGCTGTGGGATCTGGTCTGCAATGATTACATCACAGCAGACCATGGCTGATCCCACAGAAGTGCCGGACTTCGAGCCATCTGTGAAGACAGGCAAGAAGTCCGGGTGCGCAGCACGATGGCTGGCAAAGAGTTGCCGGTACACACAGTCGGGTGTAAAGGCCTTCCCCGTCCTGCACAGGGAAAAATCGCAGGAAGGGGAAACAGCGAGCCAAGGTGGAAGTGGCTCAGCTGTCGACTGTGCGATGCTATCGAGACTGGTGTTGATGTCTCTGAGGTAGCCTCGGACACGCAAACCGAAAGGACGAATGGCAGTCGGCCGATTCTGGTATAACATTTCCCACCTGGGACTGAAAACGCAGTCCCAAGTGGGATGGCCTGGCAGGGATCGCAATTTTGACGCATACTGCAGGGACAACTGCTGACGGCGAATAGATAAAGATGGTTCATCGGTCTCAACGTAGAGACTCTGGACCGGCGAAGTGCGGAAGGCCCCCGTGCACACACGGAGGGCCTGATGATGGAGTGGGTCCAGCACCTTCACCACCGAATCCCGGGTGGAGTCATACATCTGGGATCCGTAGTCCAGTTTCGACCGGACAAGTGCACGGTAAAGGCGGACAGCTGAGAGAGTACCTATCGTCTGCATTACTTTATATCATCGGAATCTTCTGTTTATTCACATCTCCAATTTTGGTACTTTCGAATTTTGACCCTTTTGTGCTGTTTGATGTCTATTAGAACGCTGACATTAAGGCTGCAGAGCAGCTGGGAGAGTACCTATCGCCTGCATTAGTTTAATATTATCGAAATCAATTAGTTCATTCATATCTCTGATTATGAAACTTTCGAATTTGAACAGTGCCGGTGATTTATTACAAATATAAATAGGTAGTATTATGGTCTAATTTTTACTGCAACTCTTCACATGAATGTGCCGAAAGTCTACCATTTTTAAGGGTAAATTCGAGTTCTTTTAATTTTTTAAAAATATGATATTGGCTACTTAAATATCAGTTATTTGGGACAGATGTCCAGGTTCGAAGCTATCGTAGTTTTGTGGACGGTTGGGTGAGGGGACACACTGGACAGCTGTTGGGAAAAGAGTGTCAGCCTCCCGTCAAAGCCATCCAGCGTGTTCTTTAACGTGCGCGGGTGTCTCTCCCACATACGGGACCACGGCCTAATGTCCCATCCGACGGACGGCGGTCCTTTTAACTCAACAATGACCCCTATTCACTGTAGGCAGGGCGGGGAGTTTGGCAGAGAATAATCTCTACACTTGCCCAGCTTGAACCCGAACCTGATAATTGAAGGTTAGAAGTCTGGCACGCTGCCAACTGAGCCTCCCGTGTCCCCATAATAATAATAATAATGAATAATAAGAATAGAAAGAAGGAGGGAAAAGGAAGAAAGAAATGGTGACAAAAAATAGGTGAGTAAATAGTAATGCGGCAGAATGAAATGATAAGAAAATAGTGAAAAAAACAATAAGTAAAGTGAGAGGGGAGAAAGGAGGGATGGAATTAGATATAAAATAAGAAAGATGGGAGATAGAAAAAAAGAGATATAAAATCTTGATTGAAGTCCAGACAGTGTTTGAATTTGTTATGTGTTTATGGTTAGGAATGTGAATCATGAGAATATTTTTAAATTTTAAGAAATATTTATTATTATTATTGATATAATTAATTTTAATTTTGGAAGGATACGAAGTATAGTAAAGTATAAAAAGGGGGCATGGCGGCGAAAGCGTTCACAAAATCCGTCTCGACGTGGATTGGTGCTGCCACGAACATCGAACCACACCAAACTGAGATGAGGGACGGACGCCGTTAGCGCTCCGCAAGTTGTGGCATATTGGGGATTGCGCGGGCGTCCTTCAGTCCAGCAGTCACGTGGAGGATGGCACAAGTAAAGGTAATCCCTAGACAGGCATCATCCGACATTGTCTGTGGAGACTGCATGCCAAGGGAACAGGCAAGCTCTTCCACTGTGAATGGCCTGTTGTAAGGGTCCAAGGCCATTCGAATGAAAGAACAGCAAAGAGCGTTCTGCCCTGCTCTTCTGGGCTACACTCTCGGGGGAGAAAGAAGATGAAGAAGAGGCGAAGGAGAATGACTCCTCCAGAGTGTCGGCAATTACTTTGAGATCAGCAATTGCCTGTCCATTGTGCTCCTGGATCGATAACGAGTGGGACATATAGTTCCCACCCATCTTCTGGACTTTACCCAACACGACCTTAGAATTGGTCATGCGGGTGATAGAACACGTATATGTGATCCAAGATTCCTTCTGGCTCTTGCACCGGATAAAATGAGTTTTTCCCTGGCGCATTTGAATGTTCAAGGTTGGGGGACGTTGGGTATATTCTGAAAACCCCCCAAGCCTTGTTCTGAGCCTTACTAGCTGTGGTGCAATCTGGATTCTATCACAGTTTTGGAAAACGAGGAAACCATTTCGAAGTTTTAGGAATTGTTGATGCAATTGCATCTATGATACAGGCCACTATCTCCACTACTGCCACATTGATGGGCTCCTGGCTGACAGAGAGGACATCGAGCTCAGAGAGGAGCTTGAAGCCATCACACTCAGCCCGATCAAGCTTTCACCACGAAACTTGTGAAAGGCTGCAAGGCCCCCCACGGTAGATGGTGCACACCACGGTGAAGTGATCGCTTACATGAGGGTTGTCCTCGACCTCCCATGTGAAGAGTGCATGGATCGAGTAGGAGCAGTTGGTGAAGTCAATGGTAGTGAATGTGTGGTTTGGGGAGTGAAAAATAAGTATTGACACTGGTGTTTAACAGGGAGAGAAACGGATCCAGGTGCCACTGATCCAGGACCTTGACCCTCCCGTTGGTGTCAGCATTGCACCAAAGTGAAGTGTCCGTTGAAATCCACCATTATGAGGAAGGGGATGGCAGCTGCGAGACGAGATCATCAATGTCTTCCTGGAAGGCAGTGCTTCCAGGTGGAAGATTTACGGAGCAGACAGTCAGGGAGAACATTGCAAAGTGTCGGATGGCTACTGCCTCTAATTTTTTGGTAAGGGATACTACCTGTAATGGAAAATGTTTGGTCATGAGGATGGCAACTTGGGTTGGGTTGTTTTACCTCTGAGTGGCATTTTTTGCCCACCATGGACTAAATGGCCAGGTCACATGGACCCCGAAGGCTCAGAGAAGGTAGGGGGAGGGGACCCACTGGAACAGCTGTTGGGAGACAGATGGTAGCCTCCCGTCAAGACCATCCAGCGTGTTCTTTAACGTGCACAGGGTATGGCTCTCCCGCACACGGGGCCACGGCTTAACGTCCCATCCGACGGACGACGGCCTTTACAAGTCCATCGGTGTCCCCTACTGTCCGTGGCAGGGCGGGGAATTTTGCGGAGATAAATCTCAACGCTGACACAGCTGGGACTCGAACCTGGGAACTACAGATTACGAGCCTGGCAGAGGATGGCAACACCCCCACAAGCTGGACCATCTCAAATCCCAGTTCCAGGGAACTAGTGAAAAGTGCCAGATCATGGGATCTGTGACTGGCTGCAAGTATGTCTCCTGCAGTCACACACAGGTGGGCTGGTGTGTCTGAAGGAGGGCCTTGATGTCAAAGATTCCTCTGAAATACACGAAAATTGCATTGTAGGTGTGTGGCCATCTCTGGACTTAGAAGGGTGAGCAAATGGCGAATTCCTATTTAACTTAACCGCCGTAGAGGAGGGTTTAGTGGAAAAGGGGCGGTTGGTATCGATGTCCTGGGAATTGTCCATGGGGCATGGATTGGTGACTGCCCTTTGTGGAGGTATAATGCTTTACTTTTTGCATCTCTGTGGGGGCCCCTTTGGCTAATAAGGTCAAGCTGTCTGAGGACGGGAAGGAGGACTTCCAGTGGAGATGGAAGACTGGGTTGCAGGAATGGAAACTAGGGTTGCTGTTGAAGTCAATACAAACCCTGCGTCAGGAAGTAGCTAGCTGAGGGCGAGAAACTCTCAGTAGGTCGTACACTGATGTCAGTCTGCACCACCACTGAAGTCATTAGAACTATGGACTTTTTATTTTTTTTTACATTTTTATTTACTCCACTGGCATAGGATGCCTTGCCAGGTGGGGGGAGGGGCGGTGCAGCGAGCTTCTGTGCCTCAGCATATGAGATGTTATTCATAATCTTTAGGCTTTGAACTTAATTTTCCTCCTTCCATTTGGGACAGTCGCGGGAATATTCTAGATGGTCGCCAATACAGTTCACACAGTTTGACTTTTCTTCTGTGCATTCAGGATCGAGTTGATCCTTGCTGCTACAGCAAGCACAGGTGGGTGTGCCCCGGCAAGCTGTGCAGGCATGACCATATATCTGGCAGTGAAAACAGTGCAGAGGTTTCGGTATATATGGCCATACCTCACAATGTAAATAACCTGCTTTGATTGAGGAAGGCAGGCTTGGCGTGTTACATGTCACAATCAGTACTGTGTGTGTACCAATTTCTCATCACGGTGTGTTGAAAACCTGTGGACCACTGTTACTCCTTGAAGCGTGAGCTCTGAGAAGATTTCCTCCTCAGTGCCTTTGAGAAAGCCCCACTCAGTTATCACACCCGAGAGGAATTCAAAGTTTTTTGGGGAGTGACCTCGGCAGTCACCCCACCAATCTCTCTGACTTTCAGGAGCAGTTCCATGTTTGAAACAAGCGATCACAATCTGCAAATCGACAGATCGTAAGCGCTTGACGGATTTCGGCTCTCTCGCAAGACCTTTCAAACCTTTGTTGACAAAAATGGGGACATGGTCCTAAGTACTTGATCACCCCTGGAGTGGTTGATCAGGAATCTCGGGAATGAAGACACGGACAAAGAAACCAATGGCAGACAAAATAGAGGAAATGAGGAAGACGGGACTCAGGTCGAGCTCTTTTGTTCACATTGATCGTATCAAATTCTTTATCAACTCCCATGTTTTGTTTCGTGTGGTTTAATGTCTGCTGTCTGCACCCTTTGCGGAGCCAAAGAAGGAGATGCACAGTCTGGCGCCAGGGCTACGCAGGTACCATACCCAGACAAACAGTGAGACAAACCATAAAAAATAAATAAAAGGAAAATGAAAGTGGAATGTGCGGAAATAAACTCTTCACGAAAGGAACTAAGCGAAAAAATAACAAAATTGTGATCAACCAAATTGACCACACAAAGAAGGGATAACTACAAAAGGAAAACATGTTGTGAGGAAACATGCAAACCATTGCCCAGATATGTACAAGGTTCCTCACCGATCTGCATAGTTGACCCTAGCAGGACCAGCTAATTGATCCTGTGGGGATCAATCGCACAGACCTCCCGTTTACCTGAAGCAGAGCCAAAGCAGTATATAGCAACGGCCCCGGAATTCGGTGCCAACCCCCATGACAGACAGGATCTCCAATGGCGTTGAGGATCCTGTGAAGGTACGCGAGCCAGCGAAGCCTTCACAGGGTGGTCTACTCACCTCGGACAGGAGCTGGCACTGAGGGGCATCAAAGGGTTACGTCAGCGACGTACATTCATAGACGAAAAAGATTTGTCTTTTTGTTCCCTATCTTTCACTGACATTTGTACAGAAAGTTTTGAAACACGCTGTAGAATGCATAACACAAAAAATAAACTACATTATAGACCTTATAGAGTGAGAACATATATAAATAACCGCATTAGCCAGGTAATTATAACAGGACACGGTATAAAACTAGTTGCAATGCAAAAAATATTGCTCAGAGATCTCACATATATCAAGATGTAGTGTTGACATCAGAAGAGTCTATTTGCATCTTAAAGGACACAGCAGTTAAACTGTTAACTACGTTTACAATTAAATGTATAAAACTAGATAATCCGATCTTGATTTAGGCTTCCATTTTGTAATCCAATAATCTTCAGAGAATACTAAATGCATTTATGTTATTTGATCTGTCTCAGCATTAATTTTAATTTAAATGTAACCTTGTTATTTCCAAATCTTTCTGTTCACAAGTAAATAAACGAGGCTTAGAACTTCTCAGTCAACAACACGACTCTTTCATAAACAATCCAAATATCCAACAAGAGATTATTTTAACACATTTGATAAATTATCCTTCTGCACTTTCCCCAACATTACCCATTTTTTTTCACAATAACGTTCTCCTATTCTCCAATTATAAATAAATGAACAAACAAATGTGACACCTCTCCCTTGCTTTTTCTTTCCACTGCCATATTCCGAACACCGGTAATTAACTTCCAAATTAATTGGATCAAGTAATTAATTCCACTTCCTTTTCCCTTTCATCTGATTAAAATATTATTTAGTAATTTTCCGCAACGGATTCTCGCTCTGATAAATATTTCAGGTCCTTACGTTCCCAAAGCATACAAATTATTCATGAGATGTTGAATAAAAGCTCCATTTCTAGATTATAAACACGGCAGAAAGCTGGTGAAGCTTCTTTCTGTAGAAACTTGCTATGGAATAATAAAATTTGTTGAACTCAGCGAGAAACGAAAATAAGAACAATGTATAAGGGATCATAGTTTTCTTTGCAATCATATCCTTATCTATTTATTTTAGGTATTTATATGAAGACATTAACTTGAACTGGATTATATGTTCAACGTAATGTCCTTTTAACGTAATTTTTAATAATAATAATAATAATAATAATAATAATAAATAAATAAATACCCCATCAAGCAGCTGCTTGCCACAGAGGTCTGACAGGAGCTTGTCAGTTTATATGCCATAGTAAAAGGTCTGAGAGAATGGCAGGCCCTCAGCAGAAAAACGACACAAACAGCCATGCCTTACCTGGGGTTGAACCCAAGTCCCTTAGATCAGTAACCAAGCGCGCTATTACTCTAATGTCATAAACTCATATGGAAAATTATAAGGAACACACATTTTATTTTGTCAATAAAAAGTGATTTAAAGAGTTGAATACTTAGTATCTTTTTTTTTTTAAATATGCTTTTAATGGAAAAATGTGGTTTCTGATTTTTTTAACTGCATTTGTTCTCAAATTCAACAACTATGGACGCTGAAATATTTAAAACCAGTTGTGCAAAAATTAAAAAAAACTTTTTGAAAAATGCTAAAAATATGCCTCCAAAATTAAGTTCAATGATTTCATTTTAATTGTTTTACATATAAATGTTAAAATATTTCTCAGTTGAACAGGTACTAAGGAATTATTTTGATTCATATTTTTAACTCCTCCGAAAGGCTTTAATTTACATCGGCGGAGGTTACACGCCAAAATATACAAAATAGAAATCTTGGACTAATATCTCAAACGCTATATATATAACAGAAATTTGAAATTCTGCTGGTAGAATGAGATGATCAACAGCAGATCTAACATAACTTACTAAACAAGTCAATTTATCTTAAGTGATTCCGGCAACTCTTGATCCCTGGACCGTCATTCCGACCCCTATTTCACCTTGAACAAACCCACATCCATCAAATTTTAACTCTCTAGCACCGGTATATCGAAATTTGACCTTTGACCTCGAAGGAACCATTGCATATAAAATTTTACAACATCTACGAGATATCCGACCCAAAATATCCTCAGGAACCAATTTCACGTTTACAGAAGCTGTAGATCAAGTTTTGACCTGCATGTGACATACATTTTACTTCTCTGAACAGGGTATGGCTCTTTTCGCACATGGGGCCACAGCTTCAGGTCTCATCCGACAGACGGCGGTCTTTTGTAACCTATCGGTGTCTCCTACTGACCAAAGGCAGGGTGGGGGTTTTGTGGAGAAATCTCAATTCTGTCCTAGGTGGGACTCGAACCTGGGAACTGCAGGTTACAAATGAGAGCAGTGATTTGTTCCCTCGTTAAAAGAAGTGTTTGGGGAAACGGAATTTTTTTGTTTTAGGAGAAAAATTCGTTTTAGGGTTGACTAGATTCAAATATTACTATCAGCATTTCTCATTAACTGCATTCTTACGTTTAGAGGCTTTTGAAAATTGCAAACTTCATTTTCTTTGGAAATGAAGATTTGTGTTTGCCTTACAAGCTGCGGTGCTGGTTGGTTGTTTGGTTTTTTTTTTGGCGCAAGAGCAACAGGGCTATATTGCGCCAAACAAAAAGATATAAACTGATAAAAGTCATTTAACCCACAACCAAATTTAAAAACTCACAAAAACATAAGCTGCGGTGCAGTCGGGATTCCACCACGATTTTGGGAACCGTGAAAACCGAGTCGAGGTCTGAGGAATAATACAGGCAGATGTTGCTGGTTGTTTGGGGTTTAGGGCACAAGGGCAACTAGGCCATAATGTGCCAAACTAAAGATAATTCAAAAGACATATAAACTCGCAACCAAGGTTAAAATATTAATACTACAGAGTAAAATGGAAAACCAACAAAGAACAAGTGTATAAATAACAAGATAAATATAAAATAAAATAATCCCAGGTGTAACAGACCTGGGTTATGTGATGCACAAAGATAGGGAAATATCAGAGTCTATTAAAATAACCACAATGTTTTAAAAAGGAAAAAACTGGCAGTAAAATGCAATGATCAGATAAAAGATGTCCGAATGTACGAGGTTCGAACATAAAATTATGAAAGCTAAAATATAAACCACGTTCGATATTAAAACATGGATATTCGATTAAAATATGTTTTATAGTTGTTGTCGTTGCTATTGTTTGGATTTTAATGGCGCATCGGCAACTAAGGCCATAATGCGCCAGACAAGGCAAATAGCAAAAAACAGATAAAAATCATGAAAACACACAACCAAAGCTTACAATCAACATTTAAAGGTGATGAAATACAACACAAAAGCCAACAAAAATAGAGAACGTAAATGGGCAACAAGTATAAAACCGGGAAAATAACAAAGGGTGTAGAAGGACCATGCAAAATAATAACAAGGGGAAAAGATTATAACCGGTTAAAATAGCCACAATAACATAAAAAGTCAAAGGAGTTAAAAGAGATTTATCTGATAAAAGTTGTCCGAATGTAAGTGGCTCAGACGTAAAATCATGAGAAGTAAAATACAAACGAAGTTCGATGTTAAAACAAGGGCAATGAATTAAAATATGTTTGATAGTTAAAACGGTGTCAAAAAATTCGTACTTAGGTTGGTCGTCCGCCCATAGAACAAACGAATGTGTAATAAACGAATAACCTAAGCAGAGCCGAGCAAGTACAACTTCTTCCTTGCGATTACTCTGGTAACAAGGTTGCCATGATTTCATGATAGGTTTGATCTCAAAGAGCTTGTTGTAAGCTGTTCTGAGCAAGATCTCTGCCACTGTGCCCGCAGCTCGATGGTAAAACGCTGCCGGAAATCCAGATATGGAACCAGCAAAGGACACTCAGACAGGGATGTGGCCGACTTGGCAGCAGCATCTGCCAAGTCATTGCCCTGATACCGAAGTACCCCTGATACCATCTGGCATACCTAATACCGAAGTGACCGGGCACCCAATAGAAACGTTGGGTGCCCGGTCACTTTGGTATCAGGGATGCCAGATGATGGTTGTTACGGTTGCCAGATGACGAAGCATCTGGCAGATCATCGAAAGAAATGGGTGAGGCCGATGAATCACCGAGATCAAAGCCTGTAGTGAGCTAAGTGAGTCAGTGTAAAGCACACACTGAGGATGATGCCTAGCCATCACGTTGCCCAAGGCGAGATGGATAACATGCAACCCTGCAGTGAAGATGGAACACTGCAGTGGGATCTAGTCTGCAACGATTACATTACAGCAGACCATGGCCGATGCCACTGATGTGCCATACTTTCAGACATCTGTGAAGACAGGCAAGAAGTCCAGGTACTCGGAACAATGACTGGCAAAGAGTTTCCGGTACACCAGTCGGGTGTAAAGGCCTTCCCTGTCTTGCACAGGGAAAAATCACGAGAAGAGGAAACAACGAGACAGAGTGGGAGTGACTCAACTGTTGACTGCACGATGCTAACGAGACTGGTGTTGATGTCTCTGATGTAGCTTTGGACTCCAAATCCAAAAGGACGAATGGCTGTCGGCTGATTAGTGTATGGTATTTCCCACTGGGAACTGAAAACGCAGTCCAAAATGGGATGGCTTGGCAGGGATCTCAATTTAGATGATTAGATTGCTGATGGCGAAGAGATAAAGATGGTTCATCAGTCTCAACGTAAAGACTCTGAACAAGCGAGGGACAGAAGGTTCCTGTGCAAACATGGAGGGCCTGATGATGGAGGGGTCCAGCACCTTCACCACCAATCCCAGGTAGAGTCGTACACTGGGATCCTTAGTCCAGTTTTGACAAGTTCATGGTACAGGCAGAGCAGAAAACATCGATCAGCTCCTCACGAAAGAGAGGAGAGGACCTTGCCGATGTCCAACGCTCACGTGCACTTGGACATGAGATGACCTATGTTTGGTAAAAAAGGTGAATTTCCGATCGAAGATGAGATCGAGAAACTTGGTCTCAACCACAAATGGAATGATGTCACCACTGAGCCGTAGCTCAGGATCAAGATGAAGATTACGCTTGTGGCAAAAGTGCAAACAAATGGTCTTCTGTGGGGAGAACTGAAATACGTTTAATGTCGCCCAAACCGAAATAATTTTCAGGGCAATTTGCAGTAGTCTTTCCATGAGCCTCATGCTGGACGAAGAGCAAAAGATGCTAAAGTCGTCAACATAGAGGGCATTGCCTGCAGATGGAGGAAGTTGTCTAGTAATAAAATTAATCTTGACAGTGAAATGGATAACAATTAGAATGCAGCTTGTGGCACCCCTGTTCTTGGGGGTACGGCCGCGACAGAGTGTTTCCAGCATGGACACGAAAAGTACGTTCTGATAAGAACTTGGATATATAGATCAGCATGTGACTTCTCAAACCGAAGCTATGGAGATAATGAAGAATGCTGAATCTTTAAATAGTGTTGTATGCTTTATCGATGTCGAAGAAAATTGACACGTGCTCTCTAAGTAGAAATGAATTTCTGATAGCCGATTCAAGGTTTATCAGATGGTAAAGACAATGGCCTTCCTCCAGAAATCCGGAAACTACTCCTTTGGGACCCCCACCCTTGGGGAAACAATAATTGGGGTGGGCCCCCCACCCCAATTTTGTTTCAGCAGATAAAAGCAGATAAAACAGCAGATAAAAGGGAGTCATCAGATAAAATATGTCCGAGTGCAAGGGGCTCAGACATAAAATCATGGAAGTTAAAATATGAGTGGTGCCCAAGGTTAAAAGCAGTACAAAATGTTAAAATATATTTAATCGTTAAAATGGTGTCACAAAACTCGCACTTAGGTTCGTCGTTCTCCCAAAGAAGAAATGAATGACTGATAAACGAATGACCTAAGTGGAGTCGAGCAAGTAGAATTTCCTCCTTGCGATTTCTGCGAAAACAAGACTGCTATGGTTTGACAATGGGCTTGATCTCGAAAAGCTTGTTACCAACCTGTTCAGACCAGAGCTTCACAGCACCGGTGTATAATGGTGATGGAATGCGGCCACTTGGTGACACTCTGAGAGCGGTGGCACAGTCAATGATTTTTGTTAGTTTGGTGGGGTATAAGGTGTTGCTTTCTGATTTGCCCTCATATCATACAAAAATGCATTATATTACGAAAGGTATTGGGATATTTCCATGTTATATAAATAGAAAACTACATATAAATATCTTAACTTTAAAAAAAAATTATCTAAAATTTTAGTGAAAAAAATTGAAAATCTCATTTATATTTATCCAAATCTCGATCTCTATCACTATTCGTTTAAAATTCAGATATCTATGGTAGATGAAACCTTTCATAGCACATCAGTGGTCATAACTCATAAGTTCAGCTCAAAATTAAAATACAAGTGACATTTTTATAACAAATCTTTTACAGACCATATAATAGTAAATTTAAATATTATATAAATTAAAATTCAAAGATTTTATATTTTGTATAAATTAAATTAGTAGCAAAATAAAAAAATCCTCAAATGCCATTTTAGAATTTTGCCTAACAGTTCTTTCAGTTTTGATCAATTTTGAAGAAAAGCGTTTATGATGAAGGTAACAGTGTTAAAAGGGTAATTTTGAAATTAAATAATCAATTCAAATATCAAAATAATGTTGTTGCAAATCCAGATTTAATGAAATTTGAGTAAGATATTCAACGAGACTCGAGATATTTTTGCGTAAAAAGCTTATTTTCAAAATTAGGGCACTTTAAATTTTACTCACCAATCACATAATAACAGGTACCCGATATTTTTGAAAATGTATATCGAATATGCATAAATATCCCGATCTATGACAAATGGAAACCAACGCCTTTAAATTCTGTGTTCTCAAAGTTGCTTATTTTAGATGATAATCTCATGACAATACTCTATATATATATATGTGTGGTGTTTCGAAACGACTGAAAGACAAAGTACCAAAAGAAAATAGTTGATAGATTAGAGTGATCAACCTCGAATGGCAGACGCGCGTGTGCTACTTTAGTTTTTCGTGGTTGCATCACTACGATTAGTTTTCCTAAAAGGAAACAGGGCAGGGAAGGACATTAAGAAGCTGAGAGGAATTAGTTTATAGGTTGGGTGTACAACAGAGTGAAGATCTGATTTCGACCTGACTCCATTAGATGAAATTCTTTAGGGGGATAACAGATAGGCAGAGCACAGGGAGGACACTCTGTTAACACAGCATACAAGAATAGAATGCATTTGAGCTTCGGATGAAATTGGATTTGGATGTAAGATAAGGAAGAAAGTGTGTGATGGGTGAGGATGGAATGTATTGTGGAAAAAAAACAGGAAATTTTTTGTTTTATTTTTGGAATACCTTTCAAGCGTTTGAGGTAATTGATTAGTTTCTAGCATTACGTTCATTACATAGTAGATGAAGTTAACAATCCATGGCAATAAAGTCAAAAAGTGGAAAATAAAAAAAAACGAAAAATATCGCTACATAGCCAATGATTGAAACCTTACTGGCTACTGTATAAAGTGGCACATTAAGAATAAATCAAATGCAAAATAAATCAAAGAATAAATAAAAAAATTTCCTAATTTAGCATCTAATGTGTTATATATTTAAAAAGAATTATAACATTATATCAATTCAAAACATAAAAGTTGTTTTATGTCAAGTAAAATAGCAATTATTGCAATCTAAAGAACAATAACATAACAAATTATATTCGTAAATAAATTAAACCCAGGCGAAACGTTTAGCGCGAAACTATGTCCATTCATAACTCTCACTTCATTTACCGCATTCCATACATACTACTCACAACGTACTACTACATTCACAAGGATGTACACATGACACATTCAAAAGTATGTAGATTATAATGCTTTTTGAGGGATCTCTCCTGACTCGCGGCAGCTAGGAACCTGACCTGTTACACAACAGGGCTTAAACCAAGTGGGATCACCTCACTGAATTTGAGTTTGGTTTGGTTGTTTGGGGTTTTATGGCACATGAACTACTGAGGCTATAATGCGCCAAACGAGATAAATAGAAGCTAAGAGACAAGTAGCCCTGAACCAAAGCTAAAACCAAGTGCTGTAAAAGGCAAAAGCTAAAACCAACAAGATGTATAGAGATATAACAGAAAAACAATAAAAATAAGTTGTAAATATAACAAACACAAAAAGATGTAAATATAACAAAAACAACAATATGTATATAGTAGAAAAACAACCCAGGTGTTAAGCCAGGGTTAGACATAAAAAATGCAAGGTAAAATCAAAGTCGATTAAAATAACCACAATGTTTAAAAAAGGTAAAAACAGGCGGTAAAACACAATAATGAGATAAAAGATGTCCGAGTGTAAGAGACTCGGACATAAAATTATGAAAGCTAAAATAAAACTGACGTTCGAAGTTAAAACTCGGACAATCGACTAAAATATGTTTAATAGTTAAAATAGTGTCACAAAACACGCACTTAGGTACTGCGTCCGCCTTAAGAAGAAAAGAGTGTGTTAAAAACGAGTGACCTAAGCAGAGCCAAACAAGTACAACTTCCTCCTTGCGATTCCTGCGAAAACAAGACTGCCATGGTTTGACAATGGGCTTGATCTCAAAAAGCTTGTTAGCAACCTGTTCAGACCAAGATCTCTGCCACTGTGCCTGGAGCTCGATGGAAAAACGCTGACGGAAGTCCAAGTATGGAACCAGCAGCGGAGTGTCGGAAAGGGGCGTGGCCGAATTGGTAGAAGCATCTGCCAAGTCATTGTCCCTGATGCCGACAAGACCGGGCACCCTACAGAAGCGAACATTGGTTGTGGCTGCCAGATGATGTAGCTGCAGGCGGATCTTAGTAAAAACTGGATAAGGCCAATGCCTCGCCGAGATCAAAGCCTGTAGCGAGCTAAGCGAGTCGGTGTAAAGCACACACCGACGATGATGCTTAGCTGCAACGTGGTCCAAGGCGAGACTAATAGCGTGCAACTCTGCAGTGAAGATGGAACACTGCAGTGGTATCTGGTCTGCAATGATTACATCACAGTAGATCATGGCCGATCCCACTGATGTGCCGGACTTCGAGTCATCTGTAAAGACAAGCACGAAGTTGGGGTGCACAGCACAATGGCTGGCAAAGAGCTGCCTTTACACACAGTCAGGTGTAAAGGCCTTCCCCATCCTGCACAGGGAAAAATCACAGGAAGGGGAAAACAGCAAGCCAAGGTGGAAGTGGCTCAGCTGTCGACTGTGCGATACTATCGAGACTGGTGTTAATGTCTTTGCAGGAAACCTTGGACACACAAACCGAAATGACGAATGGCAGTTGGCTGATTCAGGTATAAAATTTCCCACTGGGGACAAAAAACGCAGTCCCAAGTGGGATAGCCTGGCAGGGATGCAATTTTGCAGCGCAAAATTGCATCCCTGCCAGGCTATCCCACTTGACACTGCTGCTTGGAATTTTGCAGCAGGGACAACTGCTGACAGCGAATAGATAATGAAGGTTCGTCAGCCTCTACATAGAGGCTCTGGACCAGTGAAGTGCGGAAGGCCCCCGTGCACACATGGAGGGCCTGATGATGGAGCAGCCCAGCACCTTCACCACCGAATCCAGGGCAGAGTCGTACACCTGGAATCCGTAGTCAGGTTTTGACCTGACAAGTGCATGGTAAAGGCGGAGCAAATAACATCGGTCCGCCCCCCAAGAGAGGGAGGAGAGGACCTTGATAATGGTCAATGCCCGCATTGCACTTGGACCTGAGATGGCGAATATGAGGTGAAAAGGTCAATTTCCGGTCGAAGATGAGACCAAGAAACTTGGTCTCCACCACAACTGGAATGATGTTCCCCCTCTTCAAGATGCAGCTCGAGGTCCAGATGAAGATTACGCTTGCGGCAAAAGTGCACAGAAGCGGTCTTTTGTGGGGAGAACCGAAACCCATTGGCCATCGCCCAAACCGAGACATTGTTCAGGGCAGTTTGCAGATGTCATTCAATGACCCCCATGCTTGACAATGAGCAAAAGATGCTATAGTCATCAACATAGATGGCATTTCCTACAGTCGGAGGAAGTTGCCATGTAATGGAATTTATCTTGACACTGAAAAGCGTAACATTCAGGATGCAGCCTTGCGGCACCACCCTGTTCTTGGGGGAAAGGTCGCAACAGACTGTTGCCGACACGAACTCGAAAAATACGAGGAGATAAAAAGTTTTCCATGAATATCGGCATGTGATGTCGCAAGCCGAAGCTGTAAAGGTCACGAAGAATGCAGAATCTCCATGCCGTGTCGTACACTTTTTCGATGCCGAAGAAAATGAACACCAGGTGTTCTAGACGTAAAATTGAATTCCTCTTCGCCGAGGCGAGGCGGATCAGGTGGTCTAAAGTAGACCGGTGCCTGCGAAAGCCACACTGGGTGTTGGAAACAAGGCTGTGATGTTTTAAATACCAGGCCAATTTACTCCTCTTTACAACTCCTTGCACACGCAGCTCGTCAACGCAATTGGACGATAATTGGAAGGAATCTTGGGATCTTTGCCTGGCTTGGGGAAGGCCAAGACGATGGCCTCCCGCCAGGAGTCCGGAAACTGCTCCTCGATGAAGATACAGTTGATTATTCGGAGCAGTCGATCCTTACACGATGGTGAGAGATGTTAGAGCATGGCATAATGGACATTGTCTGGTCCGACGGCAGATGCACGAGAAGTGTGCAGAGCAAGGCGAAGCTCGTCCACTGTGAATGGCCTGTTGTAAGACTCTAGGCCATTAGAATGGAAGGACAGCAGAGAGTGTTCAGCCCTGCTCTTCTGTGCCAGAAATTCGGGGGAGCAGGAGGACAGAGAACAGGTGGTGGAGAAAACTCACCCAGAGTGTTGACAATTTCCCCAAGGATCAGCAATTGCCTGTCCATTCTGCTCCAGGATAGATAATGAGTGGGATGTGTTTAGTTTGGTTGTTTGGGTTTTAATGGCGCATTAGCAACTAAGGCTATAATGCGCCATACGAATGTCCATAAGAAAAAAAAATTATGTGTAACCCTTAACCAAATTTTAAAAGGAACCACAAACATATACTAAGAATGTAAAGCAATTAAAGGAAATATAATTGACAACAAGAAACAAATGTATAAATAAGTTATAAATATAAAAGTAACCCAGGTGTAAGCGACCTGGGTTAAATATTGAAATAAAACTATATCCGAGTAAAATATCCTGTAAAAAGTAAAAATTCAAAGACAACGTTAAAACAACAATGATCAGATATCAAATGTCCGAGTGTAAGAGGCTCGGACGTAAATCATGAAATTTAAAAAACAAACGCCTTTCGAAGTTAAAACATGGACATGAGATTAAAATGTGTTTGATAGTTAAAATGGTGATGCAAAACTCACGCTTAGGTACGTCGTCCGCCCGTAGAAGAAACGAATGAGTAATAAACGAATGACCTAAGCGGAGCCGGGCAAGTATAACTTCCTCCTTGCGATTCCTACGTTAACAAGACTGCAATGGTTTGATGATAGGTTTTATAAAAAATAGCTTGTTCATAAGTTGTTCCGACCAGGATCTCTGCCACTGTGCCCAGAACTTGGGGGTAAAACGCTGCCAGAAATCAAGATAGGGAACCGGCAACAGAGTGCCGGACAGGGGCGTGGCTGATTTGGCAGCAGCATCTGCCAAGTCATTGCCCCTGATACCGACGTGACCAGGTATCCAACAGAAGAGAACATTGGTTGTGGCTGCCAGACGATGTGGCTGCTGACGGATCTTAGTAAGAACACGTTTGAATGCTTCTAAGTGGCACGTTTGAATGCTTCTAGGTGGCACTATTGAATGCTTCTAGGTTGGGCAATGTCAGTTATCTCTGAAACACCTCCCAAACCTTGTTCTGAGCCTTATGAGCTGCGGTACAGTCGGGATTCCACCATGGTTTTGGGAACCGCGGAAACCGAGTCGAGTTCTGAGGAATAGTAGAGGCAGGTACATCGACGATGCAGTCAGTCATCTCCGCCACTGCAACATTGTTTGGCTCCTGGCTGACAGAGTGCTCATCGAGCTCAGACAAGAGCTCGAAGCCACTCCAGTCAGCTAGATCAAGCCTCCAGCGGATACATGCGAAGGGCTGCAAGGCGCCCCACGGGAAATGGTGCTCACCATGGGGAGGTGATCGCTTCCATAGTGGTTGTCCAGGATCTCCCATGTAAAGAGTGGAAAGATCGAAGAGGAGCATATGGTGAACTCAATGGCAGTGAAAGTACAGGTAGGGGAATGGAAATACGTACTGACACCAGTGTTCAACAGGGAGAGCAATGGATCCTGGAGCCACTGCTCCAGGACTCAGCCCCTCTCGTTGGTTTCAGCACTGCCCCAAAGTGGACTGTGTACGTTGAAGTCCCCCATAATGAGGAAGGGGGACGGCAGCTGCGAGAGGTCATCTGGTCTTTCATCAAGGTCTTTCTGGAAGACGATGCTCCCAGGTGGGAGATATACAGAGCAGACAGTCAGGGAGAACCCCACAGAGAGGTGGATTGCTACCGCCTCTAAGTTGGTGGTGAGGGGAACGACCTGGAATGGAGTATGGTTGCTCACGAGGATGGCGACACCACCACGAGCCAGACTATCTCCATCCCGGTCCTGGCGAACTAGTGAAAAGTGCTGGTTCGTGGGATCTGTGACTGTCTGCAAGTAAGTATCCTGCAGGCACACACAGATGAGTTGGTGTGCCTGAAAGAGGGGCTTGATATCGTCAACATTCCTCTGGAATCCACGAAAATTCCATTGTAGGAGTGTGGCCATCTCAGGACTTAGAAGAGTGGGTGGACAACGAACACCTATTCAGCTTAAACGCTGCAGAGGACGGTTTAGTGAATAGGGGGCGATCAGTATCCATGTCCTCGGAATCGTCCGAGGAACATGGATCGGTTACCGCCCTTTGTGGTGGAATGATAACTTTCGTTTTTGACCCTGGCGGGGGCCTCTTTGATTTGGAAGGTCTTGCTGTCTGAGGACAGGTAGGAGGCCTTCCATTGGAGGTGGAAGGCTGAGTTGCAGGAATGGAGCCAGGGTTGATGTCGAAGTCGACACCACACTCGGTTTCGCCTGCGTAAGAAGTACTTTGCTGCGAGCGAGAAAGACTCAGTGGGTAGTACACTGATGTCAGTCTACACCGCCACCGAAGTCATTGGAACGATGGGCTTTCCAATAATTGCACCAGCATAGGATAAATGGCTGGGTGGTGCGTGTGGTGCAGCAAGTTTTCTCGCTTTAGCGTATGAGATTATTTTCAAGCATTGCACTTCCTTTTCCTCCTTCCACTTCGGACTGTCACGGGAGTACGCCCGATGTTCGCCACTGCAGTTCACACAGCATGCCTTTTCTTCTGTGCAGTCAGGATCGATTTGATCCTTACTGCCACAGCGATCACAGGTGGGCTTGCCCCGACAAGCTGTGTGGGCATGACCATATATCTGACACTGAAAACAGCTCAGAGGGTTCGGGATATACGTTCGGACCTCGCAATGCAAATAACCTGTCTTGATGGAAGAAGTCAGGAGTGGCGTGTTAAATATCACAATCAGTAACCGGCTGGTACCAATCATTTCCATCAAGGCATGTCAAAACCCGGTGGATGCTATTACTCCTTGAGGTGTGAGCTCCGAAAAGATTTCCTCCTCAGTGGCTTTGAGGAGGCCTCACTCAGTGATCACACCCTGAGAGGAATTCAAAGTTTTATGGGGAGCAACTTCGACAGCCACCTCACCAATTTCTTTGACTTTCAGGAGCAGTTCTGAGTGTTTGGAACAAGCGGTCTCAACCTGCAAGTCGCCAGATTGTAAGTGCTTAATGGATTTCAGCTCTCCCACAAGACCTTTCAAACCTTTATTCACGAAAAATGGGGACATGTCCCCAAGTACCTGATCACCCGTTGAGTGGATGATCAGGAATCTCGGGAACGAAGACATAAAGAAGACGATGGCAGAGATAATGTAGACGAGGAAGACGGGGCTCATGTCGAGCCCTCTGCTGCATTGATCGCATTATTTTCATCTTCAACTCTCATTTATTTTGTTTGTGGTTCAGTTTTGTTACTATCCCCACCCTCCACGGAGCCCAACAAGGGGACGCCCAGTCGGACGCCAATGCTACGCAGGCACTATACCAACACAGACAATGAGTCAAGCCCTCACAAATAAACAAAAGGAAAATGAAAAGAGAAATGTCCAGAACAAAAACATTCTACACAAAAGGAATAGAGCATAAAATTAAAAAATTGTGCAAGATCAAACTGGCCTCACAAAGAAATTATAACTTGAAAAGGAAAATAAGTTGTGGGGAAACTTACGAACCAGTATCCGGATCATGGGCAAGGTTACTCACCGTGCTGCATAGTTGACCTTAGCAGGACCTGCCCACCAACCGATTGCTTCTGGGGGGACCACCCCAGGAGCTCCCATTTACCGGAATCAGAGGCCCCAGAATACGCTGCCCAGCCCCGCGACAGACAGGATCCCCAATGGTAAAACGGCCAAAGGGAACCCCACCAGTCATGAGCTGGGGAGAGAAGACGGGGTCTCCCGAGCAACTACCAGGATCCTCCTCTCCCAGGACACGGATCTCCGCGCACGGCAAACACGTGGGCGAGCGTTCAGGACCCTGTGAAGGTAATCGAGCCAGCGTAACCTTCACAGGATTGTCCCCTCACCTCGTACAGGAGCTGGCACTGAGGGACCAAATTTGGGACCGACTGCTCAATTCCCCCGAGCGATCACAAGGAAACCGACAATTTCTGTCTCCGATGATGTCACAAGTAATTCTCCTCAATGTCATTCGTCACAAGTAATTCCGCTCACTCGTTCGCCCGGAATTACAACTATTATATAATAGAATGTTTCTTAAACTCTTTCACACTACGAAATTCTAATAATATATACATTTCCAAGCAATATATATATATTTTCATGTTATAACCCCTAAGAACAATTGTCATGGATTGCTGTCAGGGGCGTAGCGAAGGACTTAAGGACTGTGATTGGCTGAGGAGAATTTGAAAATTTTCCAACTCGAAAATCAAATTTTGCCAACTCAGAAAACTAATGTCTCTCTCTCTAGTTCGCACCTAGATTTTCATTCCATGAGGGTGGGCGGCCATTTGACAGCTAGACATAATTTCACAGAAATAATCCCAATATTTACATCTCGTCTGAATTGTAGCAAGGCAGTGTGAATTTTCCTAACTCCCCTTGATTTAGCATACTCTCCTTAATTTCACAAAACCAATCCCAATGTTTAGAACTCTTGTAAATTTGCCAGGCCACTTCAAATTTTTCAAACTCCCTTGAATTTTGCCAAGTTTTCTCGATTTTATCAACTCTCCTTAATTTTACAAACCCAATCACAATTGTCACAACTCGCCCGTATTTTTCAAGAGGATTCGAATTTTGCCAACTGCCCTACATTTTGTTAAGTTTCCTCGATTTGTCGAACACTTTCTTAATTTCACAAAACCAATCCCAATTTTCACAACTCGCCTATATTTTACCAACTGGAATATATACATTTCAATTTCGAATTCAACAATCGAATTTGGCAACTACCCTAGATTTTGCCAACTCGCCGTAATTTTACAGAAAAAATCGAAATCTTTACATCTTCCTTGAATATTTCAATTCACTTCGAATTTTATTAACTCTCCTTAATTGCACAAAAAAGGCACGATTTTCACAACTCCTCTGTACTTTACCAAGTGTTTTCCAGTTTTTCCAACTTCCCTAGATTTTTCCAAGTTGCCTCGATTTTACTACCTCCTCTTAATTTCGCAAAACAATCCCAATTTTTACATGTCACTTCAAATTTTTCAAACTCCCAAAAATGTTGCCAAATTTTCTCGATTTTGTCAACTCTCCTTAATTTCACGAAAACAATCCCAATTTTCCCAACTCGCCAGTATTTTACCAAGTGGATTCCAATTTTGCCAACTGCTCTAGGTTTTTCCAAGTTTCCTCGATTTTGCCAACTTGCCAGAATTTTACATCTCACCTAATTTTTGCAAAGTCACACTGAATTTTGCAAAGTCACTCTGAATTTTGCAAACTCTCCCAGATATTGTGAAGTTGCCTCGATTTTACAGAAAAAATATTGCAAAATTAAGGTGAGATGTAAAAATTGGAATTTTTTTTTGTAAAATTATGGTCAGTTGGCAAAATCTAGTGGCAGTTGGCAAAATCGTGGAGAGTTTGCAAAATTCAGGTGAGATGTAAAAATTGCAAACTCTCCACGATTTTGCCAACTACCACTAGATTTTGCTAACTGACCATAATTTTACAAAAAAAATTCCAATTTTTACATCTCACCTGAATTTTGCCAACTCCCCACGATTTTGCCTTCCGAAGTGACTCCGAATTTTGTCAACTCCCCAAGATTTTGTCAAGTTGTCCCGATTTTGCCAACTCACCTGAATTTCACTAAGTGGCTCAGAATTTTACCAACTGCTCTAGATTTTACCCTCTCTCCATTTTCCAAACTGCCCTAGATTGGTCAAGTTGCCTCGATTTTGACAACTCCCCTTAATTTTCCCCAAAAAAAATTACAAATTTTCACAACTTACCTAAATTTTACGAAGTCGCTTCGAATTTTGCCAACTCCGAGTTACTTTGTGGGGGAGCCTCTCCCCATTCCCCCCATAGCATCGACCTTGGCTGCTGTAGGCTGCTTTCCTTCTGAGAAACAATTTTTTTAACACAATGGGTTAAATGGCCAGATCACAAGGACCTCGAAGGCTTAGAGATGGTTGGGGAAGTGGACCCACTGGAATAGCTATTGGGACAGATGGTAGCCTTGCTATAAACCACCCAGCGTGTTTTAAAATTATCATGGAGGCTATTTACTTAAAACACAACTCAAAACCATTTAATTTAACCACATAACCATTTTCTAGACTTTTAAAAATGAAGTTGAAACAAAATTATTTGTATCATCAGGTAGATTATTTTAATTTCAAGAGGCCAAAAATCAAAAGCTTTATGCAAATTTTCTCCCCTTGCCTTTAAAGAAGTTAATTCCTACCGGATGACAGATCATCCCATCCAGGGATTTCCCTGTGTACACTAAATTTATCAGTATTCTCTTTGATACATAACAAATAATTATATTTATATATATATAATTTACGTATGGTAAAATATCACATAACAAGTATAAATCATTAATATAATACAGATTTGAAATGGATATCGCTCTAAGCACCAAATTATCGTACTAACACCCATCTCAACAAGTAATATAGTTGCAAATTTTTAGTAGTAAACAGAGCGTGAATTCAAAAAGAAAAATGATGATCAATCAAATTATAAATGAACTAATTTAATTACTAAGGTAATGGGACCACAAAAATAACAATTTCAATTAAATACCAATATGCCTTCTATTATTAAAGGTTTCTCATAGTTATTAAACCATCTAAAGAATCATATACATTTCATTACTGTTTTACAAATATTTGCATTGCACAAATCTTGCAATCTCAACTCAACGCATTAATAGAATTTCAAATAAACATTTGATGAATATACAGGTAGTTTTCTCGATATTTCATTAAATTTGTTTTTCCTTACCACTTCAATATTTTACACCTATCACCTTAGGGGTGCGGGGTGGCTCAGTCGATAGCGCGCCACGATTGCAATCTGTAGTTCTCATGTTCGAGTCCCAGCTGGGTCAGCGTTGAGATTTATCTCCGCAAAATTCCCCGCCCTGCCCATGGTCAGTAGAGGACACCTATGGGCTTGGAAAGGCCGCCGTCCGTCGAATGGGACGTTGTCAGTAGGGGACACCTATGGGCTTGGAAAGGCCGCCGTCCGTCGAATGGGACGTTAAGTTGTGGCCCCGTGTTAGGGAGAGACATACCCTGTGCACGTTAAAGAACACGCTGGATGGCCTTGACGGGAGGCTACCATTTGTCTCCCAACAGCAATTAGCTTAGTCGGTAGTTACCATTTGTCTCCCAACAGCTGTTCCAGTGGGTCTCTTCCCCCAATCTTCTCTGAGCCTTCGGGGTCCTTGTGACCTGGCCATTCAGTCTATGGTGTGAAAAAAGTGCCACTCAGAGGTAAAACAACCCAACCCAACCTATCACCTTTCTGACAGGAAATTCTCTCGATAATGTCTTCATAAACTATTACACTCATTAGACAAATTTTGCCACAACCACCATGCACATTGTTTGGTTGTTTAGGGTTTTATGGTGCAACGGCAGCTAAGACCATATTGCGCTAAACACATGATATACAGTAAAATAAAAGGTAAATAGATAAAAGTCATGAAACCCGCAACTAAATTAAAAAAACTACACACAAAAGGGGTTCATGAACACACCAAGAACGAAAGATGTATATAACCAACAACTGTAAAACAGAATAATCAAAGGGTGTATAGGTGTATTTTCATAGAAGAAAACAATTCAATTGAGTAAAAGGGTAAAAATATCAAATACGGGTATATATATCCGGTAAAACGTAAAATTTCGAAAACATGTGTTAGAAAAGAGTCAGCAGATAGAAGGTGGTCGAGTGTAAGGGTTATTAATTAACCTTACTATTAATTTAATTATTAATTATTAACACTGTATATAAACTGACAGGCTCCTGTCAGACCTCTGAGGCAAACAGCTGCTTGAGTGGGTATTTATTTTATTTTTTTTAAATTTATTCTAATTAATATTTCATGTTAACACTATATTAATATTCATATTAACACTATATTCTAAGGAAAGGTTACAGACAAAAGGCCGAATCTAATACCAGAGGAAAAGTTTAAAACCTGGAGTCTATTTGACAACAATCAAACCGTTATACTATGTGCAGAATCACATAATTAGATGCATGATGAAACCAAGAAAATTTGAAAGCGTTGCAAATGTATACAATGAATTAGGTACTTTACAAGTAAGGAAATTATATGTATTTCAGGTACTGAAATACATAAGGATGAATTTTAATGTTCAAACTTTACGGACATTTGAAAAGAATACTCGACTGTCAAAAAACCTTTTCTTACTTGATTTAAAAGCGAACAAAACTATTGTTGAAAAACATTATGTTTATTTGGCGCCAAAGTTTTTTAACTGCTTACCAGAGTACATTAAAGGAATAAGAAATGATAATTTTTTCTATAAGGAATTAAGAAAATGGATTTGGAATGTGGTAAATATTAAGACTATGTTTTAGAAATAAAAGAGATTTAAATGCAATTAAATTTAATTTGATGCTGAGTTGCCCTTAAGGTGCTCAACTGAACCACTTACTAATGCACAGTTCGATATAGATTTTTATATTTTTTTCTGTTTTCCTACCCAGTAAAGTCTTTTTATTTTTTTTTTATTTCATTTATTCTTAATGATAATTTTTAAACTTATAAATTAGTTAAATATTTACTGAGATTTTTTGATCAAGCTAGCAAAGTGTGAGGAAGTGTTAAACTGAAGCATGTTGCCTTTTAATTTCATTACAACATAACTGTTAAATTTCTTCCACAAGCGAGTTTTTACTCTCGTGGAAGACTCAACATTTTTTCTCAGACTTGTACTGAAAAATGTAGGTAAAATTATAAAACACTAACGAAATATAATATTAAAATTTTCCATATATATGGAATGAATAAATATATGGTTTTTATTGGACAAACTGTGTATAAAGAAGAATATATAGTAGAAAATGTGATACTTAAAAATTGTGTATCTGAGATATACAACATTATATATGTTTCATTATAACTTCAGTTCTAAGGTAAAAAAACATGTAAATGTAAAGCACTGCATATTCTGAGAATAAATTATTTGTCTATCTATCTATCTATATTCTGGTGAAAAAATACACCCGAAAAGTGAAACCTAACATCAGGAAAGGGAGTAAAATAACATTATATTCCTATAACTGAAATATGTGTAAGGTTGGGTTGTTTTACCTCTGAGCGGCACTTTTTTGCACACCATGGGCTAAATGGCCAGCTCACATGGACCCCGAAGGCTCAGAGAAGGTTGGGGGAGGTGACCCACTGGAACAGCTATTGGGAGACAGATGGTAACCTCTCGTCAAGGCCATCCAGCGTATTCTTTAACGTGAACAGGGTATGGCTCTCCCGCACACAGGGCCACGGCTTAACGTCCCATCCGACGGACGGCGGCCTTTCCAAGCCGATCGGTGTCCCCTACTGACCGTGGACAGGGCGGAGAATTTTGCGGAGATAAATCTCAACCCTGACCCAGCTGGGACTCGAACCTGGGAAGGGAACCACAGTAGGGTGAACATTTATGCCACGAAAAATAAAATTAACATCAATAGATATTAACTTAAGAAACAGGAATAATATTAACATTATTTACTGAAACCACATGTTAACGTGAAACAGTTGTTCATAATAACGTGTCCGTATTGTTTCATGAGGTGCTCCACGTGCTGTGAAGAATACGTCATGCCTGTAATTAGAAGAGACAGTCGAGTTTGAATTGTAATTGAATTCGGTGTTGAATTTTGGCATGCGTGCTGCAAGTGGGTTTATACTGACTTTTGGAGGAGTTTATGAGACACAGCCATTTATTTAATTGCTGTGTTAAATTAAGTAATATGTTTGCTTAGATTTTGTCTAAGATGAAACCTTGTTTTTCTGGTAATAGTAATATGAAGCCAACTGGAAAAGGGTTGGGTTGTTTTACCTCTGAGCGGCACTTTTTTGCACACCATGGGCTAAATGGCCAGGTCACATGGACCCCGAAGGCTCAGAGGAGGTTGGGGGAGGGGACCCACTGGAACAGCTGCTGGGAGACAGATGTTAGCCTCACGTCAAGGCCATCCAGCGTGTTCTTTAACGTGCACAGGGTATGACTCTCCCACACACGGGACCACGGCTTAACATCCCATCCGACGGACGGCGGCCTTTCCAAGCCCATCGGTGTCCCTTACTGACCGTGGGCAGGGCGGGGAATTTTGCGGAGATAAATCTCAACGCTGACCCAGCTGGGACTCGAACCTGGGAACTACAGATTATGAGCGTGGTGCGCTACCGACTGAGATACCCCCGCCCCCCAACAGGAAAAGCAAAAAGAGTGTAATCCAGTTATAGTCTGTATTACACACTAAAAATAATTATCTTATATGCTCAAGTGTATCATATAAGTTAATCAGTTGGTAATTTAATGAGTGTAGTTTGATCATTTTTTCATCAAGTAAATTATTAACATTGCCATACTTCTTGCAAACAACATCTTCCTTTATCTGTTTAATAAGATCATTTAAAAACAGTTTGATTATTTCGAAACCACCAAAGGGGCGGGGGTGGCTCAGTCGGTAGCGCGCCAGGCTCGTAATCTGTAGTTCCCAGGTTCGAGTCGCAGCTGGGTCAGCGTTGAGATTTATCTCCGCAAAATTCCCCGCCCTGCCCACGGTCAGTAGGGGACACCGATGGGCTTGGAAAGGCCGCCGTCCGTCGGATGGGACGTTAAGCCGTGGCCCCGTGTGCGGGAGAGCCATACCCTGTGCACGTTAAAGAACACACTGGATGGCCTTGACGGGAGGCTACCATTAGCCTCCCAACAGCTGTTTCAGTGGGTCCCCTCCCCCAATCTTCTCTGAGACTTCGGGGTCCTTGTGGCCTGGCCACTTAGCCCATGGTGTGCAAAAAAGTGCCGCTCAGAGGTAACACAATCCAATCCAATTAGAAACCACCAAAGAGTACTATGAAATAATTGTTCCAAATATTTTGCAGCAATATCAGTATTTATGATGATAGACATAAATATTATGAAATAAAGACGTACTAATAGAACACGCATAACTTTTTACATAAATTTGTTAGTTTAAAATTTCAGCTCCCTATTTAGAACAGAACCGGATTTGAAACCTGAAATCATTTCTTTCGCTTAATCCCATTAATTCGAAGGCTCATAATCTGTAGTTCCCAGGTTCGAGTCCTGCCTGGGACAGTGTTGAGATTTACTTTATCTCCGCAAAACTGTCCACCCTTGGTCAGCAAGGGACACCGATGGTCTTCGAAAGGGCACCGTCCGTCAGATGGGATGCAAATCTGTGCCTTTTGTGCGAGAGACTATTCCTTGTGGTTTTGAAAGAACGCAATGCATGGCCTTGACGGAAGGTCTCCTCCACTGAGATCTGTCTCCTAACAGCTGTCTAGTGGATCCCCTTCACCCCATCCGGAGGGGCGTAGCGAAGGAGCTATGGTTGTGGGGGTGGAGAGGACGAAACTTTTCCAACTCGGAAATCAAATTTTGCCAGCTGAGAAAATAAGTACTTTATATAAATTTAATTACGTCTCTGTCAGGTGCACAGTCGCTCAAAAAAGTATTCGAACGCTATGGTTGATTACAGAATTAAAAAAAATATCTGGCAACGATTTTTTTAGAAATTAGAGATTTGGCAACCTTCGTAACACGAATTTCTAAAAAAATCGTTGCCAGATATTTTTTCTAAATTCTGTAATCAACCATAGTGTTCGGATACTTTTTTGAGCGACTGTATGTGCCCATGATTTAGTTCAATGTGTGTGTGTTGGGGGGGGGGAGCAGCTTCACAATATTTTTCCATGTTGCCTTGATTCTGCCAAGTCCCCTTAATTTTACAAAAAAATCCAAATTTTCACAACTCACTTGGATTTTACCAAGTCGCTTCGAAGTTTGCCAACTTCGTTTTACTTTTTTATTTTTGTGTGTGTGGGGGGAGGGAGTGGAGTTTCCTTCTCCCTCCATAGCTATGCTTCGGTGTCCTTGTGACCTGGCCATTGCTTGCAAAACAAGTGTCGCTCAGAGATAAAACTGCCCAAGACCCATCGAACCTCGAGTTAATTTCTACTAGTATTTATATAAACTATATTTCATTTATTATAATTTTTATACATATTATTTGCCACTGGTTACAGGTAACCATCGAGAGATAGCACTGTAGTGTAAACATTTCATTTGACAGCAAAATAATCAGCGTTTCAATTAAAAATGCATGAATCTAACTTATTTCCAGCAATTTGCGCTTGCAAAGCTTTCTCACTCGTGTTTCAACTTTTAAGATTCTGATTCTTTAACCCTGCTTTAAAGGCTCTTTAACGCCTGAAATTCATTGCAGGGCGAAGAACGGCTATCTCCTCAAAGGAAACAGAAGTCCAAACTTTTCTTGCCCCCAGAGACCCAAATCGAAAATCCGTGCTAAGAAGATTTCCAGAATTCGCTTTCATCGACACTTGCACTCTGTGGAAGAGCATCTCTATCCCCTGAGGGATTCTCAGAGCAAGAGAAAGGATTCGGATGCGTTATGAGATGCTGCAGAGAGTGCTCGTGGTCATGAAACGAATGAACTTCCTCTTCTCTCTGGAGATCAAGACACGTACCGTTGTTTAAGGGGATTTTTATCATTTGCTTTTGGCTTCAGTTCTGTCTCCGAGCTGTTTGTTGTCCTCGTTGTGCAACAATCGAGTATGTGGCCATTACCGTTCTCTCTACCTTTGTGCGCAACATACATTGTTGTGAGAATGGGGAAACAACATTCTTCTTCCGAACCGATTTCAACAATGGGGAAGTTAAGTTTGTGCTCCGTTTTAATTCTTTGCCTCAAATTGGTGGCAAACTGAAACTATAGATAGGAAACAATTTAGGTTTTGGGAAATATCAATATATGGAGAAATAGAAAATTTTTAAGGGAAAAGTCAACAAACTATTTCCTATTCTATAACGAAACTAATTATTTTTATTTTGGACAGGTGGAAAGAGAGATTTTTTACGTATAGAATGGTAAATATTTTTTTCTTGTGCATTTTTTCATCCCATTTCGGAGTGGTTAAGGTGCTGCTTAGCTGCGGATAAGAGACACCTGGGTTCCAATTCCAGCAGAGCATGATTTTACATCAAGTGTCTTTCTTCTGAGGTTTAGACGATCTCACAGATCCTTTCTAGTGACAAGTTTCTATCGGACATTCGCAAAAAATAGAAATGCTTAAGAGGAAATATAACGTTTATAGAGCAAAGTTCGAATGCTGGATAAGAAGCAGATCTCCTGATTCGACATTTCATAGTCTTTCCAATATAGAAATACCCCGAGACAACAATTTTCACGTATGTAGCCCTCGTAGGTCAAAGTTTGACCTATATGTGAAATCTATTTGTTCTGCAAAGACGCGTGGTTGGTCAAATTTCGGATTTTTCTCGATATCTGCGACACGGATTACTCCTATGTGCGGGGCGGGGGTGGCTCAGTCGGTAGCGCGCCAGGCTCGTAATCTGTAGTTCCCAGGTTCGAGTCCCAGCTGGGTCAGCGTTGAGATTTATCTCCGCAAAATTCCCCGCCCTGCCCACGGTCAGTAGAGGACACCGATGGGCTTGGAAAGGCCGCCGTCCGTCGGATGGGACGTTAAGCCATGGCCCCGTGTGCGGGAGAGCCATACCCTGTGCACGTTAAAGAACACGCTGGATGGCCTTGACGGGAGGCTACCATATGTCTCCCAACAGCTGTTCCAGTCGGTCCTCTCCCCCAACCTTCTCTGAGCCTTCGGGGTCCATGTGACCTGGCCATTTAGCCCATGGTGTGCAAAAAAGTGCCGCTCAGAGGTAAAACAACCCAACCCAGCAACTCCTATGTGCCAATTTTGTGAGCTCAACCACTTGGGCATCATAGATAGCATAAGCGTGATCGCCTGTCAGGCAATCAGTCAGCCTCAGTCAATCACTTACAATCGTCAGGATTGAAATAATTTTCTACTGAACTACTTCTCTATATGGATTATTCGCAACTGGGTTGGGTTGTTTTACCTCTGAGAGGCACTTTTTTGCACAACATAGGCTAAATGGTCAGGTCACATGGACCCCGAAGGTTCAGAGAAGGTTGGGGAGAGAACCCACTGGAACAGCTGTTGGGAGATAGATGGTAGCCTCCCGTCAAGGCCATCCAGCGTGTTCTTTAACGTGCACAGTGTATGACTCTCCCGCACACGGAACCACGGCTTAACGTTCCATTCGACGGGCGGCGTCCTTTCCAAGCCCATCGGTGTCCCCTACTGACCGTGGGTAGGGTGGGGAATTTTGCGGAGATAAATCTCAATGCTGACCCAGCTTGGGCTTGAACCTGGGAACTACAGATTACGAGCCTGGTGCGCTACCGACTGAGCAACTCCCGCCCCATTGGCAACTGAACTACTTCTCTATACTCATTAGAGGAAATTGAACTACTTGTCTAGGGAACTCAACCAGATCGATAATCACTATCTTACTGAAGGTCGACTCAGTTAGTTGTATAACCTGTCAGAAACCTAGTTGGGCTACTGAGCTAAATCCTTTGTCACTTTAGTAATTTAGGCAAAATCGATCAGCTACACACATACATACAGCATCCATGAGCTACGGGGATCCAACAAGACTTCAATTTAGTTATTAATACATGTCTGTCCTGAGCTACTGCTGTCATATTTAGTCACTGCAGAAACTTTAAAACGACCCTGTTTTACATAGTCCACCCATCGCATTCTGGGTTTCCACCTTCTTTTGAAGCTTTTATGCATACTGTTCATAAGTCTATTCGCTAATCTATAATGCTTCATACCGACAATATGGTCAAACCATCGCAAGATGTTGCTCAATGGTGGTTGATGCCTTCACCCACGGCCGGACATGCGGATCTTGGAGTGGGTGGGAAAGGGGGAGTGACCTTTCTTTCCTTTTAGAATGCTAGTAAGGGTAATAGAGGCGAAAATTAATTATAATTATTCATATGTCATTCATTTTTTCAGGAAATTTTACAAATACAGAAATCCCTAGCTTAAACCTTTCGATTGGTTCCAGCAAAACAGCGCTAAGTGCATCAGCGCTAAGCGAACGCAGTATTTCCATAAAAATACGTGTTAATTACGTAAGTTATTGTCATTGCGATAGTCTTTTTGATAATTATGTTATTAGTAGGGTGTAACGAATACAATCAACTAATTGCAAAGTGAATATGCCCTAAAGTAATTCAAAATTATTTAATGATTGATAAAGTAAGTGAATTGTGTAGAATATTGTATGAAGTTTTACAGTGCCAGTTAAAATCATGAATTTATTAATGTGATAGTCCTGAACTCTCAAGTTTTTGTATCTTCGGCCTGAAATACGAGTTGATTGAGTGTTGTACTTTAGTGCTCTCGTTGTACTAAATCATCTAACAAATCAAGACTTTTTCTGAATTTCTTAGCACTTTCTTCAGTTCCATGTCAGGATCGTTCTCACAAAAACCAGCATATTTTTCTTGGCTCCAAACCGCCAATGAGTTCCTTTTCTTTTTTGGGTTGTTTTACCTCTGAGCGGCACTTTTTTGCACACCATGGGCTAAATGGCCAGGTCACATGGACCACGAAGGCTCAGAGAAGATTGGGAGAGGGGACCCATTGGAACAGCTGTTGGGAGACAGATGGTAGCCTCCCGTCAAGGCCATCCAGCGTGTTCTTTAACGTGCACAGGGTATGGCTCTCCCGCACACGTGGCCACGGCTTAACGTCCCATCCGACGGACGGCGGCCTTTCCAAGCCCATCGGTGTCCCCTACTGACCGTGGGCAGGGCGGGGAGTTCTGCGGAGATAAATCTCAACGCTGACCCAGCTGGGACTCGAACCTGGGAACTACAGATTACGAGCCTGGCGCGCTACCGACTGAGCCACCCCCGTCCCAAGTTCCTTTTCTGTCAGCGATTTTATCAGTTCTACATTCTGTATCATCGTGATCACTTTCTTCCTCCTCAGTTGCAGGTACTTTCTCTTCCGTCACTTCCATAAGCTATTTATTAAGAAGGCCATCGCTGTCGTTGTCGATCAGCTCTTGGACGCCGTCGTAATCAATTTCGTACAGTTACATTCCCTTTCCCAGCTCAAAAATCTGCTTTCTGATTTTTTTCAATGGGATTGTCAGATTCTTGAAAATCATTCACACAATTCTTCCAAATTTTCCCTCACACACTTCATAGTTTTCTGAGTTCATTTCTTTACAGGCTCTTGAAACGTTGTCTATGGCCCTTTTACTGTCGTAGGATTTCCAATAATCCCCTAGGCTTGAGGCTCTAAAAATGCAATGTAGGCAATCGAAGCAATGTCAGCTTACTTTTTAGACCACCGAGCTTGCTGAAACCAATTGCCCTAATGAAACTAGAATCTTCAATTCTGTTGAAAGAGGGGCGTGGGTGGCTCAGTCGGTAGCGCACCAGGCTCGTAATCTGTAGTTCCCAGGTTCGAGTCCCAGCTGGGTCAGCGTTGAGATTTATCTCCGCAAAATTCCCCGCCCTGCCCACGGTCAGTAGGGGACACCGATGGGCTTGGAAAGGCCGCCGTCCGTCGGATGGGTCGTTAAGCCGTGGCCCCGTGTGCGGGAGAGCCATACCCTGTGCACGTTAAAGAACAGGCTGGATGGCCTTGACGGGAGGCTACCATCCGTCTCCCAACAGCTGTTCCAGTGGATCCCCTCCCCCAAACTTCTCTGAGCTTTCGGGGTCCATGTGACCTGGCCATTTAGCCCATGGTGTGCAAAAAAGTGCCGCTCAGATGTAACCCAACCCAACTCTGTTGAAAGATCCATAGCTGTTTTTAGTTTATGAATGTGTCGCTAGAGAGTTATAACAGCGTTACAGCGATTTGAGACAGCGCTCTCGTGAGGTATAGTCATAATACAATGACAGGGTTAAAATGAATTAGCGCTCAGCCAATCACGTTATAACGAGGGATTACTGTACCTCTAAAATGGAGGTGAAAATATAATACTGCAATGGAAATTAAGTGTCTTCCCACACTTAACCCCACCGTTTACTTTTTTCCGTGTCTTTCGCTTCACTTAGCTTCCCTCTCCGGTTTTTTTCTAGATTCGGGCCTGCTTTCTCCATTTAATGTCATCATAGCTTACAAAGGTCAACACCAACTAATACTCAACAAACTGTATTAGTATCTGAAATCAAAATCATTGTTTCCTGTTCCTGAGAGGGAATCGAGTTTCCCTTAGAGAACGTTCAACAAAAGACTAAACTATTACATATTCTAATTTTATTCTTTATGTGGAGATGCCGTAATTTGTTTTTTCAAAACCTCCACAGTTTCTTCTGTCAGACCTAAAACTAACTAATGCTAAGATCATTATTTTAGCTAATGCCAACTCAGATGACTCCTTTGCCTTCCTCTGGCTGAGGCAAAATCTACTAGCTCTCTAATAACTATTGCAGTAAAGACGAACTTAACTCTCTTATATAGATAAGTCACTTCCGTTGAGTCAACTACACTGCTCACAAAAATTAGGGGATATTTCATCGCTTCATATTCATTATGAAAATATCCCCTAATTTTTGTGAGCAGTATATTTCCCTAACCATTCACTTTCAGTTAATAGCGAAAAGCCAAAAAACATCTATTCATGCTGGAATTGTTGTGAAATAATACCCAAATCAATATGATCTAATAAAATCAAAAGATACTTTCTCTTTCATTTAAAATCAAATGTATTACATATTAATTTGTAATAAAAAATACCCTCTCAAGCAGCTGCTTGCCACAGAGATCTGGCAGTAGTCTGTCAGTTTATACGTCATAGTAGGAAATCTGTGAGTAACACGAGACCTCAGAACTTACCCAGAACTCGAACTCAGGTTCTCTGTCAGGCCTAAAACCAACTAATGTTAAGATCATTCGCCAAGATCTCGAGTCATTTGGCCACTGGGAAGTTTTGTAGATTTTAAATTGAAATACACCTACCTTCGACATAACAAAGTTGTATTCTCTGCGGAAATTAATAAGTAATTACTAGTTTTTACTTTTATCAGGTTAAACTAGAGCCCAAAAGAAATGAATTATTCGCATTATTACTTGCCAACATTGATCTTCAATGAATAAATCTAAATTCATTAAAGCAGTTTCTTGGGCAATAAGAGGACGCAAAGCAGCATCAATGGTCCACGTGTTTCCTTTGTTTATCGAGGATCATCTTGATGATGGATAGTCACATGTTGAGTTAGAACCAATCAATCTTGTTGGTGGAGAGAAAGAACAGACTAAACAGATCATTGATCCGCATACGTAGATAGTGGACATTAGTCAAGAGGGAAGATCAAGAGAATCCTCTCTGCATACATCACTCCGCTGCGGGTGGTGATCTCGTGGATCCTGTAACGTTTATCTTAAGGAAAGCATAATCAGCGAAATGGATATCGTTGTATTGATCGAGTATTAAGGCCTTAGCTTAGGAAATAGTTCGTCAATAAGTTGTAATTAATTTAGAAAATGCTATGAGTCTATACCTTCCAAAATGTATTAGGTCACCGTGAGGTTAGGGGAATGATAATGATGATATGTTGTTAATAATTTTGTTGTTGTTGATGTTGTTGTCGATGATGATCATGTTGTTGTCGATGATGATCATGTTGTTGTTGTTGGTGGTGTGGTTATATTCATGTTTATGGTTATACATCAACTGCTCAACTAAACCTTACGGTTTTCCAAACATATAACATGTTAGTAAAAGAATCAAATATTCATAAAGAAAATAAACATATAATGAAAAGACAAGAAACAAAACTTGAAAACGTATATATGAAAAACTAAACGCATATATGAAAAATAAATATATACAATCACGGATTATAAACCAAATTTTAAATATTTAATAGAAAATTGCATTCAAAGCTTCGAAAACGAATTTCACGCTTAAACAATATCACTAGAGATTAAATGAATATTTCACTGGAATCTCTTTAAAGTTTGTTTTTTAATTCGCTTAATACTTAAAAAGTTATTTAAGGTGGAAAGCATCTAAGAGCAGCATTGCTAGTCATAAAAATTTATATCGGAAGTTAATTTAACTATTCTAAATAAAATGTAAAGGTTGGGTTGTTTTACCTCAGAGCGGCACTTTTTTGCACACCATGGGCTAAATGGCCAGGTCACATGGATCCCGAAGGCTCAGAGAAGGTTGGGGGAGGGGACCCACTGGAATAGCTGTTGGGAGACAGATGGTAGCCTCCCGTCATGGCGATCCAGCGTGTTCTTTAACGTGCACAGGGTATGGCTCTCCCGCACACGGGGCCACGGCTTAACGTCCCATCCGACGGACGACGGTCTTTCCTAAGCCCATCGGAAATGTAAAGGAGTCGTTGTGGTTGTTTTACCTCTGAGCGGCACTTTTTTGCACACCATGGGCTAAATGGCCAGGTCACATGGACCGGAAAGGCTTAGAGAAGGCTGGGGGAGAGGACCCACTGGAACAGCTATTGGGAGACAGAACATGTTAGACATGATGACCTTACTCCATCATACAGACATCATACAGACCTGACTCCATCATACAGACATGTAGATGGTAGCCTCCCATAAAGGTCATCCAGCGTGTTCTTTAACCTGCACAGGGTATGGCTCTCCCGCACACGGGGCCACGGCTTACGTCCCATCTGATGGACGGCGGACTTTCCAAGCCCATGCAGAAAAACGACACACATATCCATGCCTTATCCTGAGCTCGAACCCAGGTCCCTTAGAGCAATAGCGAAGTGTGCTAACCACTCGGCAACGGGACGGAAAAACAAATTTTTTGAAATATCGGCAAAAATACCTGTGTATTCATTAAACGTTTATTTGAAATTCTATTAATGCGTTGAGATTGCAATTGGTTGGTTGGTTGGTTGTTTAGGTTTTATGGCGCATTAGCATCTAAGGCTATAATGCGCCAAACGAATGTCCAAAATGTAAAAAATAAATGTCATGAAACCCTCAACCAGTTTTTAAAAATAATCTACAAAGTCAACAACACAAGTGCACAAAAATAAAATGACAAGCAGTAAATAACAATAAGCAAATGTAGAAATATGTTGTAAAAATAAATAAAAGTAATCCAGATGTAAGCAACCTGGGTTAATCATGTATATAATAAACGGTAGAGTAAAATTATAGACGAGTAAAATAAACTGTAAAGTGTAAAAATTGAAACACAGCGTTAAAACAACAATGATCAGATAACAAATGTCGGACGTAAAATCATGAGAGTAAAAAAACATATGGCATTCAAAGTTAAAACAGGGACAAGAAATTGAAATATGTTTGACAGATAAAATGGTGTCACAAAACTCGCACTTAGGTTCGTCGTCCGCCCGTAGAAGATACGAATGAGAAATAAACGAATGACCTAAGGGGAGCGAAGCAAGTACAACTTCCTCCTTGCGATTCCTGCGGTAAAATGAATGCCATGGTTTGATGATAGGTTTGATCACAAAGAGCTTGTTCGTAAGCTGTTCTGACCAAGATCTCTGACTAAGATCTCTGCCCAGAGCTCGATAGTAAAACGTTGCCGGAAATCCAGATATCGAACCGACAACAGAGAGGCGGACAGGGGAGTGGCTGACCTGACAGAACAATCTGCTAAATCATTGCCCCTGATTCCGACATGACCGGGCATCCAACAGAAATAGATGGTGGTTGTGGCTGCCAGACGATGTAGCTGCTGGCGGATCTTAGTAAGAACTGGGTGAGTCCGATGCCTCAATGAGATCAAAGCCTGTAGGGAGCTAAGCGACTCGGTGTAAAGCACACACCGACGATGATGCTTGGATACCACGTGGTCCAAGGCAAGACTGATAGAGTGCAACTCTGCAGTGAAGATGGAATACTGCAATGGGATTTGGTCTGCAATGATTACATCGCAGCAGACCATGGCCGATCCTACTGATGTCCAGGTACTCAGCACATTGGCTGGCAGTTTCCAGCACACACAGTCGGGTGTAAAGGCCTTCCCAGTCCTGCACAGGAAAAAATCACGGGAAGGAGAAACAGCGAGCCACGGTGGAAGTGGCTCGACTGTTGATTGTGCGACGCTATCGAGACTGGTGCTGATGTCTCTGAGGTAGTCTCGGACTCGCAAACCAAAAGGACGAATGGCAGTCAGCCGATTTGTGTAAAGCATCTCCCACTTCGGACTGAAAACGAGGTCAAAAGTGAGATATCCAGGCAGAGATCACAATTTGGATGCATACTGTAGGGACAACTGCTGACGGCAAAGAGATAAAGAAGGTTCATCGGTCTCAATGTAAAGACTCTGGACTGGTGAGGTGCGGAAGGCTCCCGTGCAAACACGGAGAGCCTGGTGATGGAGGGGGTCCAGCACGCTCACCACCGAATCCCGGGCAGAGTCGTACACCTGGGATCCGTAGCCCAGTTTCGATCGGTCAAATGCACGGTACAGGCGGAGCAAAGAACATCGATCCGCCCCCAAAGAAAGGGAGGAGAGGACCTTGACGATGTTCAATGACCACGTGCACTTGGACCTGAGATGACATATGTGTGGCAAAAAGGTCAATTTCCGATTGAATATGAGACCGAGAAACTTGGTCTCGTATTCGATCGATATTTCCCTGGAATGATGTTAACCCTGAGCCAGTTGGGTTGGTTTGTTTTACTTCTGAGCGGCACCCTGAGCCAGAATTCGATATCCAGGTAAAGATCACACTTGCGACAAAAGTGCACACTAGGGGTCTTCTGTGGGGAGAACCGAAACCCTTTTGCCATTATCCAAACGGATATTTGTTCAGGGCAATTTGTAGTTGTCTTTCAATGACCCTCATGCAGGACGAAGAGCAAAGATGCTAAAGTCATCAACATAGAGGGCATTGCCTACTGATGGAGGAAGTTGTCTAGTAATAGAATTATTCTTGACAACAAAAAGCGTAACACCCAGAACGCAGCCTTGTGGCACCCCCTGTTCTTGGGGGTTCGGCCTACCAACACGGACACCAAAAGAATGTCCCAATAAGAAGTTGGAGATGAAGACCTCTCAAGCCGAAGCTGTGTAGGTCACGAAGAATGCCGAATCTGCAAGCCGTGTCGTACGCTTTTTCGATGTCAAAGAAAATTGACAACAGGTGCTCTCTTCGTAAAAATGAGTTTCTGATAACCGATTCGATTTGTATCAGATGGTCAAGAGTTAACCGTTGGCTGCAAAAGCCACACTGGGTGTTGGAAAGAAGGTTGTGGTGTTCTAAATAGCAGAAGAGTCTTTCATTTACCATTCTTTCCAACACTTTGCACACGCAGGTCGTCAACGCAATGGGAAGATAATTCGAAGGAATCTTGGAATCCTTTAATGACTTCAGGAAGGCCAAGACGATGGCCTCCCGCTAACAGTGTGAAAACTGCTCCTCGAGAAAAATGCGATTGAAGAGTCGGAGCAGTCGATCCTTACTCGATGGTGAGAGATGTTGGAGCATCGATGGTGAGAGATGTTGGAGCATGCTCCGACTCTCACCATCATTACATGATGGTGAGAGTCGGAGCAGTCGATCCTTACTCGAGATGGAGATGTTGGAGCATGGCATAATGGACATTGTCTGGCCTGACAGCAGATGCAGGAGAGGAGTGCAGAGCAAGGCGAAGCTCCTCCACTGTGAATGGCCTGTTGTAAAGCTCCAAGCCATTCGTGTGGAAGGACATTTCCCCAAGTGCCTGATCGCCAGTGGAGTGGGCGATTAGGAATCTTCGGAATGAAGACACAGACACAGAAGATGATGGCAGAGATAACGTACATGAGGAAGATGGGGGCTCATGTCGAGCACTCTTGGTGGCGTTGATCACATTTCTTTATTCTCTCTCATGTTTTGTTTTGTGTGACAGTGCCCGCTGTTCCCACCCTCTGCGGAACCCAACAAGGGGATGCCGAGCTGGGCGCCATGGCTACACAGGCACTATACACACAGACAACGAGCCAAGCCCTAACAAATAAACAAAAGGAAAATGAAAAGAGAAATGTGAAAAATAAAAACGTTCTACACAAAAGAAACAAAGCGAAAAATATCAAAATTGTGAATGGTCAAACTGGCTTCACAAAGAAAGGATAACGACGAAAGCAAAAAAAGTTGTGAGGAAATTTGCAAACCTGTACTCCGACAGTGGGCAAGGTTACTCACCGTGCTGCACAGTTCAGCCTAGCTAGACCTGCGCACCAGCCGATTGCTCCTGGGGGCGAAACCCAAGGAGCTCCCGTTTACTGGAAGCAGAGGCCAAAGCAGTGTATAACAGATGCCCCAGAATCCACTGCCCAGCCCCATGACGACAGGCTCCCCAATGGCAAGGCGGCCAAAGGGGACCCCGCCAGTCATGAGCTGAGGAGAAAAGAAGGGGATCCCCGAGCAACTAGCAGGATCCTCCTTTCCTTAGACATGGGTCTCCGTGCACGGCAAACACGCGGGCGAGTGTTTAGGACACTGTAAAGGTAACCGAGCCAGCGGAACCTTCACAGGGTGGTCCCCCTCACAGCGTACAAGCGCTCACACCGAGGGGGTAAAATTGATGTGGTGCCTTCTTAGATCATGCCTTACTGTGGGAGAAGACCTGTGGAAGAGAGAGACCTTACTTTTGGAAACAAATCTGTCTGATGAAATAATCATTGAGATGCAGTGTGTGGGTATTTTTGAATTTAGAAACTTGCCTAGGAAAAAGCCAAACTCACTCACTGATTTTTGTCCAAATACTTTGTCAAAATCATATCAGATGGTATCTTTTGAATTTAGAAGCCAAACTTTGAAGAGATCCTATTTTTTTGGGTCCTCCAGAGACTCCCAGGCGGCCCAGTCAATGAGCCACACCTGATCGGCCCCTCCCAAACCTTTCAGCATGACCCTCAACTTCGTCCCCTCCATAGTGCCGACCGATCGCCCCCACCGAAGCGGACGCCACACACTTCGGGGCTGCAACCAGGTCCTTCGCAGATGCAGGATAGGTCTGCCTAATCGGGTTCTCCAAGTCCTTTCAATAGACCCTCCCATTCTAGGCATCTCCAGGAGGTTGCCAGCTGTGCGGACGCTAGAGGACCCCCGTCCCACACCACTTCGGAGCACCTAGGCCCCTCCACTACGAAAGCCATGATCTGCCTAAACATTTCATGTGGGACTTTTAGTTTGGATTTTCCATCGATAAGCCCATCAACCAGGTTTCTACTCCCGGTCGTGAGTCTTCATCATCATCCTCTCTCCATTGTGAACAGGCCGAAGCCCCCCAGTGAATAGCCTTCCAACCCACGATATCACTGGGACCACATCAATGAGTCCGCTGGACCGGGTTCTCCAGGCCCAGTCAACAGACCACCAAGTACAGCCCGTCAACCGGGGTTGCAACCCCCAGCTTCTCTGGAGACAAGTCAATAAGTCCACTGGACCGGCCCTCCCTCTAGAACCAGTCCGCAGACCTCCAACAGGCCCCCTCCACTGGGGGTCACAAGATATCATGAACTCCAGAGTGCCAGCGATCCGAACCCAACTTCTCAGAGGCACCGTAGGCCTCACCACCACGACAAGATGGTGCCACTTCGAGGAGGGGGGCTGACTATGGACAACGTAATAATGCGTGACAACCTTGGTGCACCGCAGTTCTATGACTGCATATCTCCATAAGGGAATTGCCACAGAGACCACAATCAAACTAACCAGGTTCCTATGAGTTTAAGCTTGCCTTACATTGTACCTGCCTACAGCGGGAGAAGACCTTATGTGAAGAGAAAAGCATTGCTTGGGATTTTATAGCCTGTCTGTAGAAATAATCATTGAGGTGCAGTGAGAGTGGGAACTTTTAAGAATTTTGAGTAATGCCTAGGAATATGACCATCACTCACTGGATTTTGTCCAAATATTTGCCAATAAATAAAATAAAAAATGGTATCTTTTGAATTTTGAGCCAAGAATATAAATAGATGTCCTAACTTTTAGAGTCCTCCGCAGCTGAGGCTCCTAGGCACTTCCATCAATTGGCCACACCTAATTGGGTGACCAAGTCTTTCAGCATGACCTTCAACTTCGTCCTCTCCATAGAGCTGGGCAACCACATCCCGCTCGCCATCTCGGCCTTAATGATGCCAAGGCTGCTTCGGGGAACACTTGACCGGAGTCCTACCAAAGCCAGTCATCGGCACTTCCGTGACCCCGACAAAGCCGTTAGCCTACCGGGGCTTACAACACTGCAGCACCCGAACCCCATTTTGCAGAGGAACCCAAGTTCCTCCACTGCGAAAGCTATATATGGCCAAAACTAATTCCGTGGGACTCTTAGTTTGGCTGTTCCATCGATAAGTCCGTCGACCAGGGTAGCTACTCCCGGTCGCAAGCTCTAAACTTCTTCTCTCCATTGTGTCTGCGGTACTCCCCGATGAGCCTGCAGAAGACAGGGATCCCCAAGACCCATCCGAGGCCCTTAGAACGGCCCCTCAACCTGGGCTGCAACTATTTTAAGTCAAAGAGTAATGGACGAGTGGCAGAGGCTCTGGGATACGACCGAGAATGGTTTTCGAACAAGAAGTTCTGGTGGTAGCAGGTTTAAAATTTCTACAGATAAATTTAAATGGAGCACAGGCCGCAATGGCCCTACTCAACCAGGAGATAAGAGGAACGAGTCGATGTTACTCTAGTGCAAGACCCTGCTGCACAAAGATCATCATAAGGGGTCTCCCTGTGACCAGCAGGCTATTTTGCACCAAAGAAGTCAAGCCTAAACCTGGAATTGTCATTTCGAACCCCAAAGTGAATGTTATTCAGGCATATCACTGTACCACAGTAGTGGTAGTTGAGATTGGCTATGATAGTCTAAATATACACGCCATCTCCATCTATTGTCCACCGAGTCGGATCATCAAGGACTCTTTGACTGAGCTGCAAAACGTCGTAGCTGAGGTCAAATATAAAAACTTAGTGGTGGGAGGTGACTTCAATGCAAAGCCACCCCCTGTGGTATTCGAACAGACAAGATGTCAGTGGTGATATGACTCTGAATTTTATCAATTCTGCTGATTTGATACTTTTAAATGATTTGGCTACTCCAGCTAGTTTTCATGGCCCCATAGACCAGTGTTGGATTGACTTGACCCTGGCTAAACCTCGGACGATTCCACTGATCCAGGATTGTCGCGTTAGCGACAAGGTCACTAACAGCGACCACAGATATCTAATGTTCCTTTTGGGTGGCACAACACCTCCCCCATATTACACCAAAAGGTTTGCAATTGGCAAAACCGCTGACTGGTGCAACCTCGTGAACTGTGTTGCACCGGGCCTGGCGAAGATCAGCCAGCATGTTTCCAGTATTGGTGATTGATGGTGTTATACAGAGAGTCAGAGATTTAACCGAGTGTATAAGCTCTGGTTGTGAGAAAACCTTTGGGTTCAAGGGAAAACTCATAAAAAGCAGCAAGTCTGTACCTTGGTGGACACCAGAGCTCAGTATCAAAAAACGGGTCCAAGCTCTAAGAAAAAGGTATCAAAGGTGCCACAATAGGGAAAGAAGTTCCAGAGATCAGATGTATAGGAAGAAGCAGGTGGAGTATAAGCTCACCATCCGCTAAGCTCAGTTAGCCTTTTGTCACAAATTTTGTAGTGAAGTTACTGCACATAACCTCTTTACTCTGCAGTACAAGCTGGCTACAGGGAAGAATATAAAACCCACGGATATTGAGTATTTTCGCAAAGAAGATGGGTCCAAGACCACTTCTTTCGACGAAACTATCCAGGTATTACTAGAGGGATTATTCCCAGAAGATGACAGGAGCTCTGATGATGCCCAACATCAACTCCTCAGGGACTATAGCAGGGTCCCACCAGACACGGAAGATGACGCTCCGTTTACTGAAGTGGTGGTGGGAGAGGTAATTAATGCAATGGCCAAGGGTAAAGCCACTGGCCACGATGGTCTGAAATTGGAAATTGTGAGTCAGTCACTTCAATTAACACAAAGATCTATTCACCCAGCTCTGTAACATCTGTTTGAGACTAGGAAAATTCTCAGAAGCTTGGAAACAGGCTGACCTGGTCCTTTTTAACAAGGCGGGTAGAGATCCGGCAGACATAATATCATACAGACCAATATGTCTGCTGCTGGCGATGGGAAAGATTCTGGACAAACTGCTCACAAATAGGTTGTATTACCATTGTAACAAGAACAACTTCCTGAACGACAGGCAATTCGGGTTCAGAACAGACCAGTCCATTACTGCTGCCATCAAACAGGTGGTGGATATTGTTAAGGTTTATAAATAAAACAAGTTGCACACCGCTCTCATCGCCTTGGATGTGACAGGCGCATTTGGTAATGTCTTGTGGCCTGCAATCTTAGGTAGGCTGAAAGATTGTTCTTGTCCCAGGAACATTTTATTCTGGTGTCCAATTATCTCAGTGAGAGAATGGTCACCTATTCCCATGCCAGTGGGGCAGTCTCAAGGAACTTGGACAGGAGCTGCCCACAAGGTTCGTGCAGTGGCCAGTTTCTCTAGACCTTAGTTGCAGACACAGCTCTCGAGTTGACCCTATCTGAGGTTGTCTGGCTCCAGGCTTATGCATATACAACATGCTACTTGTCGTATCGGCCTCCTCCAGAGAGAGGCAGGAGATCTCTGGCAATGCAATACTCTTGGTGCTTGAAGGATGCAGTCTACACTACAAGCTTGGGTTCAGCTGTGCGAAGACTACATCAATGACAGTGGCTAAAGAGGTTCCCAATAAAAGGTACCCGATCTTTGAATTGAATGGCAATAATATCTGCCATATGACGACTCATAAATACTTGGGGATCATTCTGGATGAGTGGATGAGCTGGATCCCACACCTGCAGGACCTTAAAGTAAAATGAATCAAAGTTGTGTGTAAACTGGAGAGTATGGATCGCGTCTCATGGGGACTCCAAGGGGAGGTCTTCAAAGAAATTTATTTAAGAGGAACAGAGAGGATCCTGACTTATGGAGCGGGTGCTTAGTGGTGCCCAACGGACCACTCCATCATGTGTAGAAAGCTGCTCGCAGCTCAGAGTCCAGCTTTACTGCGAATCACCATAGTTTATAGGACCGCATCTACGGATGTTCTTTTGGTGAGAGCAGAGATCCCTCCTCTGTATTTAACAGTTGGTAAGGAAGCGACCATATTTAGGGTCGTCCAGGCTAGGAAAAGTCAACATTCCTCAGAGTCCAGTATGATCCCGAGGTCTATGAGGATAAAACCGCTAAGTGGAATACTCATCCCACTAGAAGACTGTGTGTCATGGTCTATGGAGTTACCATCAGGTCAAGGAGTTGAAATATACATGGATGGTTCCAAGAGTGAGGATGGTTGTGCTTAGCCTATACTGTCTACAATCAAGGATCTAAAGTGTATGACTTTAAGAAGAAGGTCTCTGAAAATGTCTCAGCCTTCCAGCAGAGCTGCTTGCCATCAGAGAGGCCCTAATTTGGGCCCTCAATGACAGCAGTCATAATAACGACATCCTGTTGTATACCGACAGCCGGGCAGCTCTGCAAGCGCTTGAAGATGCAAACAACAGACATCATATGGTAAACGAGATCAAGCTCCTCCTAGATACTGAGAACATGACCAGGATCTTTTTCTCCTGGATCAAGGCACATCAAGGTCATGAAGGGAACGAGCAGGCAGACCAACTGGCCCGCTCAGCAAGTGCTAACATCCAACCTGAGATAGCGGTAAAGACTTCTAAAAATACCCTGAAGTCTGTCTTAAGTCAAAGAGTAATGGACGAGTGGCAGAGGCTCTGGGATACAACCGAGAATGGGTTCAAAGATTTTCTTACAAAGGGTTAGTGTATCCTTGGTGTCCTCGGACCACTACCTTATGCAGGTACTGAAAGGACATGGAAGCTTTATGCGTATCTGGAGCATTTTAAGATCGCTGCCCACAGTAACTGTGGGGCTCCAGACGAAGATGTCGGGTGATACATCCTCTGGTGTCCGATCATGGAAGGGTTCGCTAACGAACTCAGGAGCTCCCAGGAGATCAGTGAGGTAGCAGGCAGGGTAGTCACAGTGTCCATCATTGGCACCCAAGTCAGGGAGCACCTGAGTCACATAGGCTGGCTCTTCTGCTGGCTCCGGTACTGACTCCTTTCAGATCAGAGCTACTTTCTCTCTTCTACTTATCTTCCTTATCTTTCTAAATAGGCTGCACTCCACACACCCTTTAACGCCACCCATACTTCAAGATCCTATTGGTCTCCTCTGAGACAAACCTTTATCTTCTACTTCCAGTGTAGTGTTGGATGACAGAATACGAGTTTTTCCCTATGGGCGGTGGGTCCTTCAGGTTCCGCCCCCACCCCAGTTATCGAGAGGCAGTGAATATGCGGTTTGGAAAGTGAAAGTAAGTACTGACACCGTTCTTCAACAGGGAGAGAAAAAGATCCAGGTGCCACTGCTCCAGGACCTTGCCCTCCCGTTGGTGTCATCACTTTCCCAAAGTGCACTGTGTTCTTTGAAGTCCCCCATTATGAGGAAGGGGGATGGCAGCTGCGAGACGAGATCATCAAAGTCTTCTTGGAAGACAATGCTCCCAGGAGGAAAATATACTGAGCTAATAGTCAGCGAGAAACCCTGGAGAGATGGATGGCTATCGCCTCTAAGTTGGTGGTGAGGGGTACAACCTGAAATAGAGAATGGTTGCATCGAGGATGACGACACCCCCTACGAGCTGGACCATCTCCATCCTGGTCCCTGCGAACTAGTGAAAACTGTCACAGAACCGAACTAGTGAAAACCAGTCACAAATCGTGGGATCTGTGACTGGCTGCAAGTATGTCTCCTACAGGTACACACAGATGGGTTGGTGTGCCTGAGGAGGGCTTGATGTCATCAATATTCCTCTGGAATCCATGACAATTCCATTGTAGGAGTGTGGCCATCTCAAGATTTAGAAGAGAGGGTGGACAACCAATTCCTATTCAACAACCACCAAAGAGGACGGTTTAATTAATAGAGGGCTATCTGTATTCATGTCCTAGGAATCGTCCAAGGGACATGGATTGGTGCCCGTTCTTTGTGGAGGAGCAATAATTTTCTTTTTTTGGTCCCAGTGGGGGCTCCTTCAGTTTGGAAGGTCTAGCTGTCTGAGGACGGAAAGGAGGTGGCCTTCCGGGGGAAGGCCGAGTTGCAGGAATGGAAACCGGAGTTGATGTCAAAGTTGACACCACCCTCGGTTTCGCCTGTGTCAGGAGGTATGTTACTGAAGGTGAGAAAGTCTCAGTAGGTGATACACTGATGTCGGTCTGCACATCCAGTGAAGTCATTGGAACGATGGGCTTCCCAATGACTGCACTGGCAGAGGATACCTTGCCAGTGGGTACGACCTGCAGTGAGCTTTCTTGCCTCAGCATACCAGATGTTATTCATTACTTTCAAGCGCTGCACCTTCTTTCCTCCTTCCACTTCGGACAGCCGCAGGAGTACGCCGGATGTTTGCAACTGCAGTTCACACAGCTTGCCTTTTCTGCTGTGCAGTCAGGATCAAGGTTATCCTTACTGTCACAGCAAGCACAGGTGTGTTTGCACCGGCAAGCTGTGTGGGCATGACCATATATCTGGCACTGGAAACAGAGCAGAGGGTTCGATGTATATGGCCGTACCTCAAAATGCAAATAACCTGCCTTGATTGAAGAAGGCAGGCATGGCGTGTTGAAGGTTATAATCAGTACCCGAATAGGTACTAATTCACCTCATGATACGTTAAAACCAAGTGGACCACTGCTACTCCTTGGGGAGCGAGCTCTGAGAGGTTTTCATCATCAGTGACTTTGAGGTGGCCCCCCACTCGGTGATCACTCCCCGAGAGGAATTTAAAATTTTCTGGGGAGTGACCTCGACATCCATCCCACCAATCTCTGACTTTCAGGAACAGTTCCTAGGGTTTAAAACCAGCGTTCTCAACCTGAAAGTCGCCAGATTCTTAGTACTTGATGATTTCGGCTTTTCAAACATTCAAAATTTCAGCTTTCAAAAATAAAAACCTTTCAAACCTTTATTTACAAAAAATGGGGACTTGCCTCGAAGTACCTAATCACTCGTGGATCAGGAATCTTGAAAATGAAGACATAGACAATGAAGATGACGGCGTAGATAACAGAGACAGCGAGGAAGATGGGGGCTCATGTCGAGCCATCTTAGCGACATTGATTTTATCAATTTCATCTTAACTCTCATGTTTGTTTGTGTAATTCAATGCCCACTGTCCCCACCCCCGATGGAGCCTAACAAGAAGACCCCCAGTCGGGCACCAGGGTTACACGAGCACTATACCCACACAAACAGTGAGCCAGTGGTGCCACCCCAGGACCTCCCATTTACTGGAAGCAGAGGCCGTGGAATCCGCTGCCCAGCCCTGTGACGACAGGCTACCCAATGGCAAGGCAGCCAAAAGGGACCCTACAAGTCATGAGCTGAGGAGAGATGACAAGGACGCCAGACCAACTACCAGTATCCTCCTTTTCCCATGTCAAGGGTCTCCGCACATGGCAAACACGCGGGCGAGCATTAAGGACTCTGTAAAAGTACCCGAGCCAGTGGAATCTTCACAGTATGGTCCCCTCACCACGTACAGGAGTTCACACAGAGGGACTCCCCAATGGCAAAACGGCCAAAGGGGACCCCACCAGTCATGAGCTGGGGAGAGAAGACTGGGGCCCCCGAGCTGGTGCCAGGATTCTGCTTTCCAGGGACACGGGTCTCCATACACGGCAAACACGGAGGGTAGAGTTCAGGACCCTGTGAAAGTACCCAAGCCAGCGAAACCTTCATAGGGTAGTCCTCTCACTGCACACAGGATCTCGCACCGAGGGGTACAAGATTACATTGACAGCTGGGTTTATGATATTACATTGACAGCCGGGATTAAGAGATTGCATTGACAGCCAAGATTAGGAGATTACATTGATAGCCAAGATTAGAAGTTACATGGCCACCAAGATTGCATCTAAGCCTAGATTGCAAAATTATATTGACAGCAAATATTTTATTCTTCTCCACTAAGTGTGGAGACGGGAGAAGGTAGAGGTTTTACTTTTTCAATTACATACTTTGAACACTACATATCACATATTTTTGGATTACGCTTCATTATATACAGAGTGATTCAAAAGGTTTTAGACAAACTGTAAAGGTAGGTCAGGAATACAAAAACAAACCATTTTTACATAAGAACATATAGCTGCAAACGCCACCCGAATGTGCTAGAGGGCGTTATTTGCCAGAAATTGAGTTTGGCAGTGCGAGTCATCATTATTCGAGTCGTTGACATTGCGGAAGTAGGATGTATCGTTAGAATAATACTCAGATGACAGATATGCTCTTAGCTTATGGGGCAGCGAATGGAAACGGGCGAGCTGGGGTGCGATTGTATCGTGAACGGTTCCCAAACAGACGCGTAGCCCATCATCAAACGTTTGCACATTTGCACATTTGCACCACAGATTGTGTGAAACTGAATCTTTCGAAATAAACAGCCATTGTGGTCGATACCGAACAACGCACACACCTGTCATGGAAGAAGCGGTCTTACATGAAATTGAATACAATCCAAGTACAAGTACACCAGCTATTTCGCATCACATTAATATACCTCAACCCAGCATGTGGCGAGTATTACACGTGGAGTTGTTACATCCTTTTCACATGCAATGGGTCCAGTCATTGGAAGAAGGTGATGACCACCCACGTCTGGAATTCTCACGTTGGTTTTTGCAAAAATGTGTCGCACAGCCCGAATTTTCAGCATTGGTTCTCTTCACTGATGAAGCTACCTTCTCACGTTAGGGTGTTGTTAATGTTCAAAATTTGCATGTGTGGGCACATGACAATCTGAGCTACATACTCCCATGCTGTACAACACCAGACTGTTTGCTTTGACCGTACATTCTTCCATCACGACTAGACGGGTGTAGTTATTAGATATTCCTGGAGGAGGTCTTGCTGTAACTGATGCATGATGTTCCTGTATCTGTGGGACGGGGGTGGCTCAGTCGGTAGCGCACCAGGCTCGTAATCTGTATTTCCCAGGTTCGAGTCCCAGCTGGGTCAGCTTTGAGATTTATCTCCGCAAAAATTCCCCACCCTGCCCACGGTCAGTAGGGGACACCGCTGGGCTTGGAAAGGACACCGTCCGTCGGATGGGACGTTAAGCCGTGGTTCCGTGTACGAGAGAGTCATACCCTGTGCACGCTAAAGAACACACTGGATGGCCTTGACGGGAGGCTACCATTTGTCTCCCAACAGCTGTTCCAGTGGGTCCCCTCCCCCAACCTTCTCTGAGACTTCGGGGTCCATGTGACTTGGCCATGTAGCCCATGGTGTGCAAAAAAGTGCCGCTCAGAGGTAAAACAACCCAACCCAATCCTGTATCTGTGCGCCGACGCATGTGGTTTTAGCACGACGGGGCACCCATACATTTCACCTTGGTTGTGCGCGAGTATCTCAACAGCACCTTTACTGTGCGATGGATTGGCTGGGGCAGACCTGTCGTTTGGCCACCAAGATCACCTGCCTTGTCTCCTATTGATTTCTTCCTCTGGGGTTACCTCAAAGGCCTTGTGTACGAAACCTCCATAGCCTCTGACGCTGACCTCGTCACAAGAGTCATTGAGGCAGCAGCACGTGTCCGCGAGAGGCCTGGTATTTTTGAACACATTCGCTGATCCATGTGTCGACGTTGCGAGGATTGAAAGAACTTTGAGCACTTCCTCTGAAATTGTAAATAAACATGATGTCTAATAAACATATTGTTATAACTTACTTGCATTTCTTTATTTTTGATTCTTCCTGTACCTCTAGCACACTCAGGTGACGTTTGCGGCTATACGTTCCTATGTAAAAATGGTTTGTTTTTGTATTCCTGACCTACATTTACAGTTTGTCTAAGACCTTTTGAATCACCCTGTATACTCTACAAGCAAGGGGGCGGGGGTGGCTCAGTCGGTAGCGCGTCAGGCTCGTAATCTGTAGTCCAAAGGTTCGAGTCCCAGCTGGGTCAGTGCTGAGATTTATCTCCGCAAAATTCCCCACCCTGCCCACGGTCAGTAGGGGACACCGATGGGCTTGGAAAGGCCGCCGTCCGTCGGATGGGACGTTAAGACATGGCCCCGTGTGCGGGAGAGCCATACCCTGTGCACGTTAAAGAACACGCTGGATGGCCTTGACGGGAGGCTACCATCTGTCTCCCAACAGCTGTTCCAGTGGGTCCCCTCACCCAACCTTCTGAGCCTTCGGGATCCATGTGACCTGGCCATTTAGCCCACTGTGTGCAAAAAAGTGCCGCTCAGAGGTAAAACAACCCAACCCAACCTACAAGCAACTGAAGGTTTCAATTTAAGTGTATCATATAACCAGAAATACAACAAATCCTGAAAATCCCCATCTTCATTTTGTAAACAATTCATGGAATAATGACGTATTCAACTGTCTCTGCCCAAAAAATCTCTATCTGCGCTTTCGTATCTTCAACTGTGGTTGCATAATCCCAAATCTCGAAAAGGGAACATTCATCCAAAATTACCTTCAGCTGTAGATGAGTTTCCTTTTTTAAAGAAAGAAAACACTCCGCAGTAATTTCTTCTACGGAAACGATACCGAATACTCTCTTCTGAAATCACTTCGCCAATCTCTCAAGTCATTTTTTTCATCTGCACTCTAGCACCGATCCGTGACATAACCAAGCACAGAAATTTACTGCCAACGCACTTCTTACTTCTTCTGAAGCAATCTTGATTGAAGCGATCGCCGTCTTTGGACACATTTTCATACTCTGGTGGAAAAAAGGTAATGCTTTCACCTTGCCAAAAGCGCACGTTTTCAAGAGATGAGACTGTTGATGTTCCATTATTTATTCATTTTATGAATCTCCGAGAACTCTCGCCAACCGCAATTTCACGTTTTCGGTTAGACTGAAGATATAAGAAGAAATAATGTTCAGTAACCGATATGAATAAAAATTTATGTTGTTATAACCTTCATCGTGAGAATATTAAAACCCTACAAGGAAGATTTCTCCTCTATATCAAATCAGTGAGCTAGCAGCCAAATAATATTCCGACATTGATTTTTTTCGAAGCAAGTTGCAGTTTTTTTTTTATTTTCTAAAGGAGGATTTTTCTTTCAATTTTCTTTGAAGATCAAGAAAAAGAATTTACGTTTTGAAAGGCACACACTTCTAAGAAATCATTGTATAATATAACTGGACGATGGATTGCTCGTAGAATGCAAACCTGATTGAGTTGGGTTGATTCACTTCTAAGCGGCACTTTTTTGCACACAATGGGCTAAATGGCCAGGTCACAAGGGCCTCGAGTGCTCAGAGAAGGTTGAGGGAGAATCACTGGACAGCTGTTGGGAGACAGATGGTAGACTCTCGTCGTCCTCTTAGCGTGTTCTTTCACGTCCACATAAGCTCTCTCGCATACGGAGTCACGGCTTAACGTCCGATACTATGGACGGCGACCTTTTCAAGCCCAACGGTTGGGTTGGGTTGTTTTACCTCTGAGCGGCACTTTTTTGCACACCATGGGCTAAATGGACAGGTCACATAGAACCCGAAGGCTCAGAGAAGGTTGGGGGAGGGGACCCACTGGAACAGCTGTTGGGAGACAGATGGTAGCCTCCCGTCAAGGCCATCCAGCGTGTTCTTTAACGTGCACAGGGCATGGCTCTCCCGCACACGTGGCCACGGCTTAACGTCCCATCCGACGGACGGCGGCCTTTCCAAGCCCATCGGTGTCCCCTACTGACCATGGGCAGGGCGGGGAATTTTGCGAAGAAAAATCTCAACGCTGGCCCAGGCGGGACTCGAACCTGGGAACTGCAGATTACGAGCCTGGCGCTCTACCGATTGACCCAAACCTGATTGAGAAAAGAACTAAGTTATTGGGAAAGGAGAAACAACGGTATGTAAAAACGATCAAAACTATATCGAGTTACTGCAGGGTGTTAGGTTGATTTACCTCTGAGCAACACTGTTTTGCCCCATTTAGCCCATTCAATGGGTTTGAAAATGAACTTCGCAACGAAAAATATGTTACTAGAATGTAATCAAGTGACTAACATGTCACTCAAATCTCTCTAAATTTCGTTCTTTAGCATTGTTCTTCAAATATTTAAAGAATTATTTAAGGTAGAAAATATAAAAGCAGCTTTACTAGCCATAACAACTTATAGCTAAATTAAACACGCAAAAACGTTAGTGGTTATATCAACCCAAAAATTGAAATACGGAATTGGCGATCTTTCAATACCCTGAAACTTTTTAAAATCTTCATACAATGTTGTTTTGTACTCTAAGTGTAATTTAAACAAAATCACCTATTTTTATAGATTTCTTTTATTCTTTATTTACTTTTTTAAACTAAATGGAATTAACTATCTTGTAATCTACAGTTTCCAGATTCGAATCCCTGGTGCGCTAGTGTTGAGATTTATCTCAGCTAGCCCTCGTTATGCCCTCGGTCAGAAAAGGAACAAAGATGCCATCTAAAGTCAACCGTCCGTCAGATGGGACGTTAAAACGTAGTTCTTTTAGAGGATTTGGGTTGTTTTACCTCTGAGCGGCACTTTTTTGCACACCATGGACTAAATGGCCAGGCCACAAGGACCCCGAAGGCTCAGAGAGGGTTGGGGGAGGCGACCCACTGGAATTGCTGTTGGGAGACAGATGGTAACCTCCCGTCAAGGCCATCCAGCGTGTTCTTTAACGTGCACAGGGTTAGGCTCTCCAGCACACGGGGCCACGGCTATCTAATGGTAGGAATTTAAAGTAATGGATGATTGGAAAATGCATATAGTGTGCTTTTATTACTACCTGAAAAACAAAAATAATTTATCTGTTTCTTAAAACAAAGCTGTTGTACCCTGCCCACAACTTTTTTTCTTTCCATAGGGGGATAAGAGTGCGAATCATTTTTGACAATATAGACCTCTTGAGCATCATCCTCTAAAATGTTAAATTTTCTAACTTGAATACATTGTTTGTAAAATTCGTTTAAATATTGTAGTTTTCCAAATTTTTCCACCCCTAAATTTCCCAAATTTCACCACCCAAATTTTTCCTAGGGGTTTTTAACGTTATTGGGAGATTTGCAAAATATGAATAATATTTCGTAAATATCTAAAAAGTTTAAAGAATTTTCAATTTATTACTAAAAAAGTTCTGTTTTCCCGCCACACACCCTGAAAGGGTCAAATTATTGCAGTCATCGCAAACTTCTTGACCATTACTGTTTACCACCAAAATTTCTCGTCTAAATATATGATTTGAAAAATGCATTAAAATATTTTGCCCTTTCCAACATTTTCCCACCGATAGAGAAAATAACGTTGTAGAGAGATTGAGAAAATGCAAATCGAATATTTCGTTAAGAGCAATCCATGAGATTTTGTAATTTTATTTAAAAGCAAATAAATAGCTCTTAAAAGAAAAAAGTTGCATTTCCACACCCCTCTTGGAGTAAAGAGCAAATCATTGTTGTAAATGCTAACTTTATAATCTTTCTTTTCCCCAACAAAATTTCAAATTTTTGACATAAGTTGGGTTGTTTTACCCCTGAGCGGCACTTTTTTGCACACCATGGACTAAATGGCCAAGTCACATGGACCCCGAAGGCTCAGGAAAGGTTGGGGGTGGGGACCCACTCGACAGCTGTTGGGAGACAGATGGTAACCTCCCGTCAAGGCCATCCAGCGTGTTCTTTAACGTGCACAGGGTACGAATCTCCCGTATACGGAGCCACGGCTTAACGTCCCATCCGACGGACGGCGGCCAATTCCAAGCCCATCGGTGTCCCCTACTGACTGCGGGCAGGGTGTGGAATTTTGCGGAGGTAAATCTCAACGCTGACCCAGCTGGGACTCGAACCTGGGAATTACAGATTACGAGCCTGGCGCGCTACCGACTGAGCCACTCGGTCCCCCTTTTTTTAACATAAAATATAAGTTAAAAGTTTAATTTTAAAACTTATCCACCGTTAGAGGATGCAATCAAAACTTTCGGCTACTCGGAAAGTGCGAATCGTAATATGTCATTAATATCTATCCAACGCAAAAAAATCTCTAAAAAGAAAATCTACAAACGGACATAAGGATAGATAAACAATGAATATAATTACTGTTTTTTTTTTAAAAACATGCCAAAATTTTAATGTGCAAAAATGTTCATAAAGGAAACAAAACACAAACACGTTTTTAGTCCTCAAATTCGCTAGAATCGTTTATCTTTCAAAAAAAAATCTCATTTTCATAAGTGTTGCAAATTTTGAATTTGCACGTTTAACATGCTTCAATGTTGTGGAATTTTAACCTTCCAAAATTTCCGTGTTGGTTTATTGCAGAGTAAAACAAAAAGTAATACAGGGTACAAATTTTGGAAATTGAAATAATTTAAACTCTTTTAGTAAAGCTGGATTTTTAAAAGCGCGTTTTGAGATTTTTTGCATTATTTACAAAAATTTTAAAATTCTATAATTATTAAGCTGGTCAAAAGCAACCTGATAATGACTAAAATGAAATGGAACATTGAAGTTTTAACAGATATTTTAAGTTTTAATGGCTACTTATTTTTTTATAGTGAAGTACACTCGTTCAAAAAAATATCCGAACACTGCGGCTGATTACAGAATTCAGAAAAAAAAAAACCGGCGCGATTTTTTTAGAAATTAGTGATCTGGCCTTTTTTTCCCCCAACATAAATTGAAAAACCCTTCTTTTCCCACTTTTCATTTGGCATCAGCCAACTCCTTTGTCAACACAAATTTCATATCATAATTAAAAAGGAAACTCAAAAAAGTCCCATTCTTGTCCTCACCCCTTAGACTGTCTTCATACCCCTGAGTTTGAAGTCTATAAAACTAGGTCCATAGTTTTTCCCCAAGTATTCAAGCTGTCATACCTTGGAAGTTACAATGTATTTGGAGTTTACTACAGTTTTAACAGTTTGTTTATTGCATTTTTAACGAATTAAAATTGCAGCTCTGCTGCATGACTCTGAGAACTGACCATCACATCTCTTTGAGAGGTGACAACTAAAATGGAGGGTGACTTGTGTCGATAGAGGCTTCCAAGCAAAATCTTTGAGAACGGAAAGTCTATCGATCCAAATAACTGATTCGAATGCCCTTGGATATAAGATCAATCACTGTTCATCATTCTAGAGTCAACAACAAAAAAGTGATTTTTTAAAATAATATTTGGCATTAAAGTTTAAAAAGGCAACTGGTCTCCTGTGGCCACCCTTAAAATCTGTCTTTGGTGTGCCATCCGGACCTTGCACACTTGCTTGCGACTGCCCTGGAAATAGTTACAAACTAAGAAAGAAACACAAGCTAACAAAGAAAAAGATGCAAATTAACAAAGTATAAGACACAAATAAAGAGATAAATATGTTGCTTTGTTAATTTGAATTTATGATTGGCATAAGATTACTTAGCACTCCATTAAAGCATTCAATTTTCAAACAAAAGATTAAATTTCATCAAAGAAATTCAGAAAATCAGAATTCTGAAATGATTATCTCCCTTCTATTTTCGATATCTGTAATTTTAACTGTATGGTTCAAGGATTCTCTTGTAATAGTCAGAAAAAAATATATTACCTTTTGCAGGTAAAATCACCTTGTAATCACCACGAAACAAAGTAACAAATAAACGGACATAAACTAACAAAGGAATCGATACAAACTAACCAAAAAAGGACATAAATCTACAAAGGAATAGATAGAAACAAAGAAACAGACAGAAACTAACAAAGAAAAAAAAAATCACAAACTAGTAAAGAAGTAAGCACAAACAAGAAATAAACTCAAACTGACAAAGAAATAAATTCAAACTAACAAAGAAATAAATTCAAACTAACAAAGAAATAAATTCAAACTAACAAAGAATGAAGCAAGAACTAACGAAAATATACACAAACTAAAAATAAACAGAAATTAAAAAAAAATTAACCACAAACTAACAACGGAAAAAACAGAAACTAATAAAGTGACGGACACAAACTAGCAAAGAATCAGACATGAACAAAGAAACAGACAAAAACAAAGAAACAAGCATAAACTAACAAAGAAATAAACACCTACTAACAAATGGTGAGATTTACGATGGAAATAAGATCACTTAGCAGTCCATTAAAACGTTGAAATTTTGAATGAGGTGATAAATGTTATACAAATAATGTGAGAAAAATCCATTCACTAAAATGACCATCTGTCTTTTATTTTTGATAAACTTTAAATTATTGAACTTTTACAAGTCCCGATCTATTAAACCTTTCGGTCAAGATCTTTCGTGCTCTTCAAATTAAAGAACACGAAAGAGTGATGAAATTGCTCACCTTTTATTTTACCAATTCTTCAGCTAATATTTGAATTTAATGGATCCCAGTTAGTAAACTATAGATCCAGTTAGTAAGATCCAGTTAGTAAGATCCAGTTTTAGTAAACGAGTTGGTATTACTAACTCGTTCTTCATCGAAACACCCGAAGTTGTTGTTCAAAATAAGAGAGAACTATTACGAAACTCTAAGAGTATTCTGTTGCGCAACTTGTTTTTAGAGAGACATTTCCGCTTATACATTTTGTTGGTTTCGTAGAGAAATGGGAGCCATAAATATGTTTTTATATAGAGACGGTAAAGAAGTCTGGTATGAAAGATACGTAGAGAACTTAAAAAAAATAAAATTTTCAACAATATTTGTTCGCAAACTCGTTAGTGCCATTGAAAATGTTTCCAAAATTGTTTTCATTTTTACCCATCCTCTTGCGAAATTGACTCCCATAAAAATTTATACTGGAAGTGAAAGATATTTTAACTTTGGCCACAAATTAATGTAGTATTTCAGTGGCCACCCATTAACCACCATTTCAGTGGGTTTGGTTGCTTTCACTTCTGAGTGGCGCTCTTTCCACACAGTGAACTAAAGAGCGAGGTTACAAGGTCCTCAAAGGCTCAGAAAAGTAGGGAAAAGGAAACTCACTGGACATCCGTTAGGAGACAGATGGAAGCTTGCCGTTAAGGATATTCAGCTTGTTATATAACATGCATAATGTACCACTCTCCAATACACGAGACAACGAATTTAGATCACCATCGACGTGAGCCTTTGCTTTTCTTCAGCGTTCGTTTTTTGACCGAGGACAGAGTGGGATTTTAGTGCAGATAAAACACAACGCTTATAGAAGTGGGACTCGAACCTGGAAACTGTAAATTATGAAGCTAACACGCTACCAGTTGGGTCAACTCCTTCGCACCCCTTGCTGATCCCTGAAGTAGAGAGCTTCTTTTGGTATTTTTTATAGTAAACATATTGTTACCAAATAAATGATCTGCTTATGTATGGAGAGCTCGCGCACAATAATATTCTCGGGATTTCTCAAAATTTTAAATTAAAAAATTCAATGAGAAAACTAAGAAATAATTGCTAAAGTTGGAACATTTAACAGTGAAGGTTGTTCTTAGGCTCGTTATGAACAATTTCCTTTTTAACTGACGAAAACGCAATAAATTATTCTACACACTTTTAGAATCGCAATTCATTTAAACAAAAACGATCTGTTAAAACAATTATTTGTGTTTTCATTAACTTTTCAAGAGAATTCTTATTCTACATATATATTTATCTTAGCTTCCATTCATTGCTGAAATATCACGACGAAAATTTTTAAATGAGGATCGATATCTGAAATTAAAAAAAAATTTCGGACCCTTGAAAAATGGGTTTCCGTTCACATAATATCAAAGTGTCCCGATACGTTTGGCAAAATAGTGTATAACCAAACCATGACCTAGAAAAATTAAGGGAGAAGGTGCAAGAAAGTCAATCGAGAGGGAAAAAATGTAAAAGGAGAGGGGGAGGGGTATTTCCATTTTATTGTAAAATTTCTCCCCTCCATTTTTGAAATCTTTAAAAATAAATTCCTAAAAATATATGAAATCCCTTCCCCCAGATGTTATACGCCCTATGCATAGCGTCTAACTTGGGTAAATAATATATGACTATTTAATATATATAAAACTCTTCTCCCAAGTTTTCGTGGTTTAATAATTTTTATCATTCTGAAAAGTATCTTGAACTTCCATCTCAGAATGTGACGAAGCTGAGGCTGTTGAGTTGGAAACAGAATCGCCATGGATTTTATTTTAATCGCATATTTCTGTTATAAATAGCATGTTTATAAGAACATACAGTGTGGGAAAGAAAAAATAGGCTAAAACTTTGAGTTTTTTTTCTTTTCGCAATAATAAGCCCCCAGATGATAGAATCATTCCTTTTCCTTGTGAAACCTAGAATGTTCCTTTGATGTACGAATGGTGAAGCTGAAAACAACCGCGAAGCGGAATGATGCCGTTTATAAGTCTGTGTCTAAAAACAAGAGAAGAAACTAGAGAAGAAGGAGGGCATTTATTTCCGTCAGTGATGAAAGAAAATACTCACATATTTATATATAAAGAAGACGAAGGAAACATATATCTGCACGTGGACCGTAATCTTTCGATTTCAATGAGATTAGAAGTCCGTCTTTTCCTGTGTAGTGGGTTTGCTCTCTTTATCTTCTCCGTTTCATCAGCAGGTGATGCTCTCTCTCTCTTCTCCTTCTTCTTACAAGAGAGAAGAAAATTCTAGCGCAGGATGGCCCAGGTGGCCAAATGAGGAAATCCGTTATAGCTGAGAAGAGAAATGGAAGAAACTTATCTCTGTTCATAAAACGATTTTCGTAGAAACTACTACTGTATGGAAGGATTTGGGTTTTGTTATCTCTGAGAAGTATTTTTCTTTTCTTTTTCTTTTGAGCAAAAACATGAACAATGGTCAGGTCTTTGAAGACCCCAGGGTTCAGAGGAAAGGATTTTCAGGTGAAAGTTTCTCGTCTACATCAGACCTCTTTGACCAAAAATTATGGAAGGTAGGTAGGAATAAAAACTATATTCTGAAGGAACAGCAGAAATATTTCCTAGTTAACAAAAATATGCATTTCTAATAAGCATTTAATTAAAAAATTTTAAAAAATCAATCAAATTTTTTAAAAATAAAAATACATGTTTAGAATGAGTACTATGAATTGGCATAATCGTTTAGTTAGGCGCCTAATAATGTTTACTCAAAAATTTAAAAGAAATGAGTCTTATCCAGTATATTAATTATTTGTTTTAAAATCTGCAGATTTAAAGTGATTGGAATAAGTCATCCAACGCGATCTATAATTTGTGAGGATTCTCTCTCCTGGTGATGAATCTGTATTGCTCTTAATGAGATTACAATCCGTGGGGATTAATATCTCATTACATGTAAAGAGATGTGTTTGGGTGAAAAAAAAGGAAAAAAAGAAGGTGTATTTGGTGGGAAAGAAAAAGACATGTAAAAATAATCGAAAAGGGGAATTTTTGTCTGCTTAACCAAATAGTCAACAAAAAAATGTTCTCTGAAAACATTTGCACTGAAATAAAAAAAAAGCACCGAATTAAAAAAGGCTAAAAACAAAGAAAAAATAAACACACTAAGACATGGCAAACCGACTTTTAACCGAGAACATTTTACTTAACTGGTGATCAGTTATCTCACAATTTTAGTTATACGAATTTCTACTGGATTTGAACTCTATGATTTGGCAACAGTGCTATCGTTAAGAAGAATAGGAATCATTTTCGTTCTGTTTTTGATGAATCACCTGTCGTAACAACTGGAAACCTTCGTTATGTCATTTTGACTGATTATGAAAAGTTGCAACTGAATTATGCCCGTTTTCCATTTCATTTATCGAACAAGTGAAGAACAACAGCGATTTTGCATTACGATGAGAATATAATTTAACATTAACTATGCATTAATTCATATCTTCAGCCCTAAAATTTGATACTTTTATTTCACAACTAAAAAGTTTAGTATTTGTTTTGTGCAAAAAGTGTAATATTTTTCTTCTCATTGTAATATTATTATTTTAGGTGAAAGAATTAAAATAAAATTTTAAGTAAAAAGAATTAAAACTAACTTACTATTTATGTTGAAACATTGCTAAAATAGTGAATAATATTAATAATATTCATGAAAAGATATTGAGAAAATATATTAATATTAGTAGAGTGATGCACTGTCCACTTGCACCCACATATTAATTTAGTAGAGTAGTATATATATTTTGCTAAGAAATTGTAGATTACTAGGAGGTATATTATAAAATAAATATTTAGGTATATTAAACTGTAAGATGGGAAATCCGTGAGCCGAGTGTGGTATAGACTAGACACTCCATTGAATATAATAACCGAACAGAAAGGTGTAAATTTTGTGTCATTTTTGTATAGATTCTATTAACCTGAAACTAAAAACTATCTACCATGTTTGAACTAAATGAACTGTAATAGATACTTGAGTTGATGCGAAGCTGAGAGGAAGCTCTGCATTATATTATCTCTGCTTATGAATTTTACCAAGCTTATCTAAATTTAAGTTATATAACTTAATAAAAAATTAACAGATATATCTGTTAATTTTTTATTATTAATTTATGACTTAATTCGTAGAAACTACTACTTATGGAAATATTATAAATATAATAACAGTTTTATTAACTATCACTACTATTTTGTATATTTATATAAATATAAATATACAAAATAGTAGTGATAATTAATAAAACTGTCCACTTGCACCCACAGCTTAAACAATTAGAGAATACAAGTACTTACAGATTCAAACATCAGCGAACATTTGTACTCGGAGTTTCAATCAGTCCGAGAGCGATTGTACTCACATCTTTTAACAGAGAGTAATTATACTCTTCATTGTCAACAATTAGTTAACGTAGTCGCACTTTTAACTGTAAACCATCGGAGGTCGCCAATACTTACAGATTCAAACGTATAATACTTATACAGCTTTACAATTACATGAATACTCAAATTACAACTTCAAACATCCAGGATACGTGAAATTGATTAGAAGCTAGGTGTGTCATGTTTCAGATGCTTTAAAATATGCTATTTATTCAATTAATATCTTGACTGTTTCTTCGTTTTTTGTCATGAATATATTTTAGTTTGAGAAGAGCAAAGTACGTAAGTTATATATTTCGTGATGAATTATAAGTTGACTTGTTCACGATAATCTAGACTTGCCACGTTACTACGAAGATACGTAGACTGATGTGCTAATGCGCATATGCATGTGGTGTAACGTGTGATGATGAGAAACGCCGACAGTTGTCTGCTGTTACGCTTGGAGGCTAAGTTAGCCTATCTGCTGAAATACGCAGTTCATTCAAGAAGCGATGGTGGCGTCGTTAACCTGATGTTCTAGGTTTCTTGCTCCTAAATTGTTTTGATTTAGTAGAGTAGTATATATATTTTGCTAAGAAATTGTAGATTACTAGGAGGTATATTATAAAACAAATATTTAGGTATATTAAATGGTAAGATGAGAAATCCGTGTGCAGCGCGTGTGGTATAGATATCGTTGATCTGACTGTGCTGGAAAGTGTAGTTTAAGATTTCATTTTTATTTTGTTGGAATTGTAGAAACCAATTTTCGTAAAATGAGCTCCGAGTGTAAAAACCGATGGAAGTGTCATAAGTGTAGGATAGATTCTGTAGGGAAAGGGAAGAGAGGTGAAGTGAGTGCTGGCACAAGTGGTTCACGTGACACTGTGACATCGAAAGAACCAGAAGATAGCCATGTCGCTTGAAATGATTAAACACATTGATGAAATATTTAGTAAGCAGATAACCGATATTAGGAAGGACACGATAGAAATAAATGACAGGTGCAAAAATGAATTATTAAAAGAACTGGAGGGATATAAAAAATGCACTACGTACTGTTCTGAAAAATTAGATGATTTTTTAAGAATTTTGACTGAGTTACCTAAACAAATCAAAGATGTCCCACAACAAAATGAAAGACGTATGAGCGAAAATCAAACTTTGCAGAAAGAAATTAGGGAATTAAAGGGGAAAATGAATGAGTCAGAGCAAGCAGTAGGAATTGTAATTAGAAAGAAATTAGGGGATTAAAGGGGAAAATGAATGAGTCAGAGCAAGCAGTAGGAATTGTAATTAGAAAGAAATTAGGGGATTAAAGGGGGAAATGAATGAGTCAGAGCAAGCAATATGAATTGCAATTAGAAAGAAATTAGAGGATTAAAGTGGAAAACGAATGAGTTAGAGCAAGCAGTAGGAATTGTAATTAGAAAGAAATTAGGGGATTAAAGGGGATAATGAATATGTCAGAGCAAGCAGTAGGAATTGTAATTAGAAAGAAATTAGGGTATTAAAGGGGAAAACGAATATGTCAGAGCAAGCAGTAGGAATTGTAATTAGAAAGAAATTAGGGGATTAAAGGGGATAATGAATTAGTCAGAGCAAGCAGTAGAAATTGTAATTTAGAAATAGTGGGAGTTCCTGAAACAATGAATGAGAATGTGAAGGAGATAATTATTCATATCGCAAGTGTATTAAATGTACAGGGTGTGGATATATACAGGCCGTTCATAGAGTGCCAACAAAAATAAATAAAAAATTAAACCAATAATCGTCCAACTGGCTACGAGAAAAATGAAGGAAAATTGGATTAAGTGTTGAAAATTAAAGAAGACATTACTCACTAAGGAAATGCATGAGAAGCTCTCTGATGGCAAAGTTTATGTAAATGATCATGTAACACAAGACAATAAGCGGTTATTGTATGAACTAAAGAATTACAGAAGGAAAAAGATTTCAAGTTTGCATGGGTCAAGGACTCAAAACTTTACGTAAGGAAAACAAACATCCGGGTGCTAAGGATTAGGAATAGCGATGACTTAAATATGTTACTGGACTAGTGAATACTGATTCTGGTACTGAGATGATGAACAGTAGCAATGATTTGGAAACAATTACTGTTTTTGATGATTGTAATTTGGAAGAAATATACTGGGTCTGTATAATAGATAGTGACAATGTTTATGATAAAAACTTGTATAAATGTTATTATGGGTAACATCAGAAGTTTGCGGAGGAATATTGATCATTTTTTACTTTACTTAAATTTAATAGAACTTAAACCTGATATAATTGTTTTAACAGAGATATGGATTGGTGATGAGGAAATAAAATTGTATACAATACCAAACTACAAAGTTTATTATAAATGTCAAAATGAAAGTAGATCAGGTGTAGTGATTGTGTTTGTTAAGCAATGCATAACAGTGTATGGATTTAATAATGTGTTTACTACTGCTGATATGGTAGAAATTTCTTTTAAACTAAACAATATAACATTTCTCTTATTGGCATTTTACAGGTTACATTCCTATACAAAACAAAATATTGTTATCGAAGTAGAAAATAAATTAGAAACTATAAATAACAATAATGTTTTAATAATAGGTGAAATGAATATTAACCTAAAAGGAAATGATAAAATTGAACAAGAATATTTACAGCTGATTAAGTCAAATGGTTTTAATGTGTGTCATGGAGAGATCACTAGAGAGGAAGCAAAAACTTGTTTGGACCATGCATTTATAAGAAGATTCAAAGTAATTTAACTACTTATATTATTAAACTTAATATTACCGATAAATTTTCAGTTAGAATTGAACAGAAATCAGAAAAAATTATACGTAGGATAACGTACAATACGTAGGATAAATATGGCAAGTTAAAAGAATCTTTGAAGGATAAAGACTGGAATGAAATTAAAATAGGAAATGATGTAAATGATTCGTTCAAATTATTTTTATTGCAATTGCAGGATATGATAGAGTTATCAAAAGGCACTATACATTTAAAGAATAGAGAAAAGAGGCTGAAACCATGGATAAGACAAGCTCTTATAAATTCTATTAAAAAGAAAAATAAGTTATATAAGTTGAGTAAAAATCAACCCTTTAATAAAAACCTTAATTATTTTAGAAAATATAGAAATTTATTATTAAAACTAATTAAAGAAGCAAAATCAAAATATTAATTGAAAATTTTTTAGATAATGACGGTAATATCAAAAATACTGGAAAATTATTAATGATTTGTCTGGTAGTCAGCCAAAGAATTCAATGTCCCCTTTAGAAATAAAAATAAATAATATTATATATTCTTCTGCTGAAAATCCAGTGTTCTTTATTGATAAAGTTAATACCTACTATACAGAAATTGTTGGTAATCTCGTAAAGGAAATTCCTGATTATGTTGATAATGAAACCCATAAATCGATTTCATCTCTAAATTCTATTTTTATTGATTATATATCAGTGGAAGAGATTTTTAGAGTTATTGCATCATTAAAACTAGGAAAAACAGCTGGAAGTGATCAGATATCTGTGGAGACACTGAAGGAGATAAAAAGTTATATTGTAGATATATTATGTTACTTATTTAACTTATCGTTATTATCAGGATGCTTCTCCTCAATTTTAAAAGATTCAACAGTTGTCCCAATATACAAAGGTGGTGAATATTTAGATATTGCAAATTATAGACCGATATCCTTGCTTTCAATTTTTTCAAAGGTTTTCGAAAAGCTACTTATAACCAGAATTTTATTTTTTTTGAATAGAAATAATTAATTTTCTATTCATTAGTATGGGTTTAGAAAAAACGTAGGTACTGAGGCTGCTATATTGCAATTGTCTTCCGCAGTATACAGAGCTTTAAATGATAATTTGAACACTGTTGTGCTATTTTTGGACATCAAAAAAGCGTTTGATTCGGTTTCTCATGATTTGCTGATTAAAAAAAACAAGCTTGAAATGGCTGGAATTCTAGGAAATGTTTTGAAATGGTTGAAAACATTTTTAAAAATAGAATTGGAAGAGTGAAAATGGCAAGCTTGTTTAGTAAGGGAATTGAACTAAAATATGGAGTTCAACACGGTTCTGTGTTGGGGACAATATTATTTAATGTATTTATAAACCATCTTTGCAATCTTGAACTAAAAGGAAAAATAGTAACTTTTGCTGATGATACAACTTTGATATATGCGGCTGATTATGAGAATATTTTAATTGAAGAATTAAATAAAGACTTGGATGTATTAGAAAATGGTTCTTAAAAAATAAATTGTTATTGAATATTAATAAAACGAAATATTTATATTTCAGTTTAAAGCGTAATAAAGTCGATAAATTAAAAAAGAAATTATTTTATCATTCTGTAAACTGTATAGGACATCAGTGTGCATGTGAAGCTATTGAAAGTCTAGAACGTTTTAAATATTTGGGCGTGTATATAGATAGTCAGTTAAATTGTAATTAACGTATTAAATATTTGACAAAAAAAAGATTAATGCAATAATTCCAAAATTGTTTTACATTAGAAATTTTATGAACTCAACATTTTTAAAGCTTATATATAATGCTTGGGTTAAGTCATATCTAAGTTATGGAATAACATCTTGGGGAAGAATGTTTTACAGTAATATTAAATCCTTGGTTACTATCCGAAAGAGAGTGATTAGATGTGTATTAAGAAAAAGAAAATATAACAGGATTAAATGTTTTTATAATGATCTACAAATCTTACCATTACGGAATATTTATGTTTATAATATACTTTTTTTTTATCTAAAAAGCATTATAGAGAAAGTTACATTAAAAAAGTAATGCAGAATACCAGAACAAGGGCACATATTAATTTTATTGTACCACTTCCGAAGAAAATCATTATGCAAAAACATTATTTTTTGGCGCCAAAAATATTCAACAGATTACCCAAAATTATAAAAAATGAGCAAAATTTTCATACGTTTTCTCGGAAACTAGGAGACTGGATTTGTGATATCGAAGATATAGAAAAATTGCTAAGGTTGGTGGGACTGCCCCTATATTGAGATTGTTAAATTCTTTTCTTTCGCTCTTTTGTCTTGCTCTTCGGAATGTCAAAATTTTGAATAAATAATTGGTGTATTTACAGTTTATTTACTGATTTCGTTATTATGTTGTTGATGTGAGTATGACAGAAAATATTAATATTGCAATATATTTAAAATGTCGTTCTTTAATATTTATATATGTGTTTTTTTAACCTCATACTCCACGTATGAGTCTTTTAACTCTTGTGGTGTGGTAAATTTCCAAAATTATTGTAAATAATTGTACTGTATCATGAATAATACAAATGGAAATAAAGGATTCTACTACTACTACCACTACATTTAGTCTCAAAGCATCAACTGTAAAATAATTTCTAGAAAGCCTTCGGCACCTTGTGATTTCTAGCCTGTTACTCTGACCCCTATTTGACCTTGAACGCAATACCGGATCTGAATATTCCTCTTATTTCTGATTTCTACTGCCTGAAATAGCCTTATTTATAAATTTTACCTCTTCAGCCCCGGAATATCGAAATTTGACCTTTAACCTCGAAGGATACATCACATCCAAAAATTTCGCCTAATTTCCGAGATCTACAACTCAAATTATACCCAGAAACCAATTTTGAGCTCTTCAGCACTTGATATCTAACCTAAAAGGACTCCCCGGATTCGAAATTCGCAACATTTCTAAGATCTACAACCCGAAACACTCCCAGACACCAATATATGAAGGTTTGACCTCTACGTGACATATATTTGACCTTGAAGGGTACAACGAGGTGCAATTTCGCATTTTTCCCGAGATCTACGACCCGGTTTGCCTCTAGGTGCAATTTTAAGATCTCTACCATTTCCTCATCATAGTTAGAATTAGAGTGTTATCAGTCAGTCGTCGGTGAATCATTCACAATCGTCTATATAATGTAATTATACTGATAACAATCAGATAACATTTATACGCCTAGCAGTCGAAGACCACACAGTATTAAATAATCAGAAAATATTGCTATTGAACAAAATTACCAGAGCCTTGTTGCCATAACTGTAAGCAATCAAGAAATCGTTACGCACACAACTGTAACAAAGTAGAGAATACCTGATTACAAATTATCTGTGGTTGTTAGGAGAAATATATTGTCTTATGGTTAAGAGCATAATTATTCTACGACTAAAGCTGGTAGTACAAAGGTTCTCCGAGTGTTTAAAATCTGTAAGTGTTCTTAATATTATTAGGTAAAGAGTATAAATACTTTCTGATTGTTTGAAGCTGTGAGTATTGGTGTTCCCTGTTTGTTTAAAGGGGCAGGAGTGGCTCAGTCGGTAGCGCTCGAAGCTCGTAATCTGTAGTTCCCAGGTTCGAATCCCAGCTGGATCAGCGTTGAGATTTACCTTCGCAAATTTTCCCGCCCTACCCACGGTCAGTAGGGAACACCGATAGGCTTGGAAATGCCACCGTCCGTCGGATGGGACGTTAAGCCATGGCCCCGTGTGCGGCAGAGTTGGGTTGTTTTACCTCTGAGCGGCACTTTTTTGCACACCATGGGCTAAATGGCCAGGTCACATGGACCCCGAAGGCTCAGAGAAGATTGGGGGAGAGGACCCACTGGAACAGCTGTTGGGAGACAGATGGTAGCCTCCCGTCAAGGCCATCCAGCGTGTTCTTTAACGTGCACAGGGTATGGCTCTCCCGCACACGGGGCCACGGCTTAACGTCCCATCCGACGGACGGCGGCCTTTCCAAGCCCATCGGTGTCCCCTACTGACCGTGGGCAGGGCGGGGAATTTTTGCGGAGATAAATATCAACGCTGACCCAGCTGGGACTCGAACCTGGGAACTGCAGATTACGAGCCTGGCGCGCTACCGACTGAGCCACCCCCGCCCCGTGCGGCAGAGACATACCCTGTGCACTTTAAAGAACACGCTGAATGACCTTGACGGGAGGCTAACATCTGTCTCTCAACAGCTGTTCCAATGGGTCCCCTCCCCCTAAACTTCTCTGAGCCTTCGGGGTCCTTGTGACCTAGCCATTTAGCCCATGGTGTGCAAAAAATGCCGCTCAGAGGTAAAACAACCCAACAATGGTTGTTTACAGTTAAAAGTACAAGTATTCACTGTTAGAAGATAAAACTAACAAATCTGGGCTAAACGAAACAATCAAACTACGTATGCATTTAATGAAACAGATAGCGATTGTACTCACATCTCCTAAGAAAGAATTTTTGTACTTTTAACTGCAAAAAGAGAGGATAAAACCAATATTAACAGCTTTACTCAGAGTACATTTACGGTTGACAATCATAAGAACACTTACAGCTTTAAACACTCAGAGAACGCTTGTGTTCACGGCTTCAATCATAGAATAATTATACTTTTAAAAATCAGACAATATCTATGCTCCTAACAACTCAGCATCAAACTCTTGTACTCGGCATCGAACAATCAGATAATATTCATATTTTTAACTCAATTACAAGAAACCTCTTGTGACCACAACTTTAAGCGATCAGTAAATACTTATATCAGTAATTAAATATATATAAAGAATATTAATTATATAAAGAATCAGAGAATACTTGTACCTAAAAATTCAAACAATCAGATAAGACATGTACACTTAATTAAACATTCATAGAGCAATTGTATTCAAATCTTCTAACAGAGAATATTTGTGCTTTTAACTGTAAACAATCAGGGAACACCGACTCTCACACTGCTAAATAATCGATGAATATTAACACATACAATTTCACATAATCAAATAATATTTATGACCCTTAACTTATTAATCTTAAGAACCTTATACTTACAGCTTTAAACATTAAGAGAATATTTCTGCTCAGAGCTTTAATCGTAGAAAAATTATATTCTTAATGATCAGATATTATTTTTACTCCTAATAACCAGATACCAATCAGCATTAAACAATTAGAAAATATTTTATAACCTTAGATAAGTTTCCAGAGAGCTTCTTTATTCATAGCTTGAATCACTCAGAAAATACTTAGATGCACAGTTGTAAAGAATCAGAGTATACTTAAGTAACTGACAAACTAGAAACTCTGACCAAAAAAACTAACTCTAACAATCAAATACATGTTAGTAAACAATAAGAGACCAATTGTACCCACATCTTCTAAAAAAGGATACTTGTACTTCTAACTGCAAACAATCAGAAAACACGAATATCCACAGCTTCAAATAATCAGAGGGCACGAATATTCTCAGCTTCAAACAATCATAAAGCATTTGTATTCTTTAACTGAACAATCTCAGAACCCTTACAGATTTAAACCTCAGATAACATGTTTGCTCATAAATTCAATCATAAAAGAATCACAATAGTTTTGCTTGTAACAACCGGAGATCAGTTGTACTCAGCATTAAACTTCACAACGTGTTTGTACCCTTTAAGTTCCCGGTGGCGGAATTAAACCATTCCATTAGCACGCTTGGCTACTTATCCCAGGGACCAGGATTGTCTTTCTATTGAGGTCTCGCCTTCCTTACAGATCTTTTCTCTTTTTTCTATGGCGTATTTAGTTGACAGCCTCCTTTGAAACCTTTCTAGCAAGCCGCTGCTTGAGAGGGTATTATTTATTTATTTTTTCATTTAACTTAATAAACTTAGGAACACTTCATTTACACTTTTTATATTCAGAGAACATTTGTTCTCAGAGCTGCCATAAAAAAACAAATATGCTTTTCAGTATTTTTGATCCTAAGAAGCACAGTTCAGTTGTACTCAGCATTAAGCAATCAGAAAATATTCATATACTTAACTAAATTACAAAGATCAGTTATATTCTAAGCTGTAAGCAATAAACTAATGCTTACACACAGAATTATATATAATTAGAGAACATTTGTACTTAAAACTTTTAAAAATCAGAGAATGCTTGTACGCAAACCTTTAAACCATCGGTTAACCCATTTCTTCCCAGTGTTGCGTACACGCATCACTGGGAAGAAATGGGTTAATACTTGTATTCGCAACCTTAAAGAATCGGAGAATTCTTGTACTCATTATTGTGAACTATCACATAATTCTTGTACTCATTATTATGAACAATTACACAATTCTTGTATTCCTTAGCAGCTACCAAATGTCTTCCAACAGCTGTCCCTCTCCCAACCTTCTCTAAGCCCTCGGGGTCCTTGTGACCTGGTTATTTAGTGCATTGTGTGCAAAAAAAAGTGCCACTCAGAGGTAAAACAACTCAATCCTGTGCTCGTTGCTGTGAACAATCAGAAAAATCCTGTATTCGCAATTTTTTGATCAATCAGATAATTCCTTTACTAATAATTATGAACAATCAGATAATTCCTTTACTAATAATTATGAACAATCAGATAATTCCTTTACTCATAATTGTAAACGAGGAATTCCTGTACTCATAATTATAAGCAATCAGAGAGTAATATGGTGGTTCATATTATTTAAAAACTCCAAGCAGTCATGGTATGCTTGTGCGCGTATATAAGTATAAACAGAGAATACTTGTACTAACATCTGTAATCAATCAGAAAGAAATTTTGAACTTGTAGCTTAACCAGAATATGAGAATATCTTCATTGACACATCTGTAGGCAATCAGAGACTTTTTCAAAGGTCACTTTCAATTGGTTTCCGATAGCGAAAACAGAAAAAATGAATCAAATCCAATTAAAGCTAATGTGTAACGATTGAAATACACTTTCTCCATTAGGTACAAATTAACGTAATTCCCTTGAGCTTTCCTCCACTGAACAAATTTCTATTTAATGAGTCTGTTCCCTGGACGCCAGCAGTAATTAGGTGATACTAATGCAATTAACGCTACTTAACGATATAAATCTGCTGAAAATCTTCGTCTAATTGCCTAACATGCAAATGATGCTTAGCGAACAGGTGTGCATTGCGAAAAGGCAATTAATATCACTTTTGATGAATGTCTACTAATCTTCTTTCGCTGGATTGCTGGAGTACTGAAATATATGTTTTGCTGTCTGTTGATGGGCGAAGCTTTAGAGGAGGCTGAGAAGATCTCTCTCTTCCCTGTGGATCACAGACGGGGATTAATTATCTCTTCTCCCTTAACATCATATTGGAGGATGCTTCTACACGCAGATTAATCTTAATTCAATTCATCTCTGTCTAAAGCATCTTCCTAGAGGATGCTGAAGTGCTCTTGATCTTCCCAGTGAAAACTCGGCTAACTTCAGTTGGGCCTTCCGTGAGGAAGAAAACACCGTTGGGGTTGGAGATTTTGTCGTCTTTCGGATGCAACATTAAGCCATGGCCTACAATGGTTTACAAGAATATCACATCCTGCGCAATTTAAAAAACACGTTGGATGGCCTTGACGGGAGACTGTCATCTGTCTGTTAACAGCTGACCAATGAATCCTCTTCCCTTAACATTCTCTGAGCTCATGTGGTACTTGGGACCTGGCCATTTATCCTGTTGTGTGCAAAGGAGTGCAACACAGAGGTAAAACAACTCCACCAATGCCAACTTTGAACAGTGAAAGAAGATAGGTTGGATTGTTTGAGAGGAATTTTAGGCACAGAATGACTAAAAGTGATCAGGTCACTAGGACCTCCAAGGATTCAGAGCCGAGTAGCTGAATGGTATACTACAATACTTGTCAAAACAACACATCACTCTCCTTGACATAGAATGTGTCCGCTAAGTAGAGTAATAATATATCACTATAAATAGTGGTAACAGTACTGCATCTTGTGGAAAAGCTTTACCACGCTACCTAATGGAAATAGATCTCTCTCCTTTTGATGTAAACAAGCATAGCACTATATTTTGTGGAGACAACATGTCACTACACTTGATGGAAATAAACATCACTGTATTTGTTGAAAAAAGTTCAGTGCACTAAGTGGAAACATAATATCGCTATAATTGGTGGAGATATATCCTTGTAATCAGTGGAAAAACTAATGAGCAGTATTTAAACAGTAAATTAGTGGAGGAACTTCTTTTGGTAGGAAAAATATATTTCATTTATTAATAGAAACATTCTATTGCTGCAATTTGCGGGAATAGAATATTCTATTAAAAAGAGCACAAATTGAATTTCATTATGTACGCCTCTAAGAAGAGAGAACTGGAGGCTTGGAAAATATTCTTTAAATAGTATATATATAAATATATTAATGAAAAAAAAATCGTAAACTTATTAAATCATTCCTTCCTCTGCACACCGATTCCCCAAACAATCTCTGTTATTTTTCTTTTACTCCGAATACTAGATACTTATCATCATATCATTACACTTAATGGATACAACCGATCGTTCTAAGCATAAAGAGCCTTCACCAAGGAAACCACACAAAGTTCAGCATGCGTATATAATGAGGGAGCTAGGGATCGACCGACTGAATCTTGATCCAATGCCAAGCAATGATGACAAGAATATAAATGGCAAAAGTCGAAACAGATTCTGTAGCAACGCTCTGAAAAGTCTCACTAGGTTGCAGTCTTTTTTTTACTCTTTGCATAAGTTGTTGAGGACCATTATCAAGTATTCTCTCCACTGTTGGCTCCGAATAATGCAGAGTTGATTGTCGTGAAGGGAACAATATGTGGGAGCCAACATTACTTACTTTGTTGTTATGTGACCGTTTTCAGAGAAGTAACTGCAGAGTATTGAGAAAGTTTCGTCATTAATTTTAGCTCAGAATATAAGTTTCTGACAGACAGAAAAAAATTTAAGAGTCAATAAATGTTCAGCTAACGTAGTACCCGATGTTAGTTCATAGGTGCTTGGTTTTCTATTCAAGTTAAAGACATCGTTATCATGAAAAAGGAAACATTTGGTTTTAGTATGGTCAGCTAGAAAGAAAATTTAATTTTTTCTTAGGAATGTATGGAAAATAGTTATGCTGATGGGCATTTGGCGATATAAAATTGGATTCTGTAGCGACTAAAGGCAGTTCTTCAGCCCACAATGGGTTAAAATGGTCAAGTCACAAGTTCTCCTAGGAGTAGGGTGGTGGGGGTGGATCAGTCGATAGCGCTCCAGACTCGTAATCTTTAGTTCCCAGATTCGAGTTCCAACTATGACTGCATCGAGATTTATTTGCTCTGAACCCCATCCTGTACTGGGTGAGAAATAAGATGCCGATGAGCTTCGAAAGCCCGCCGTCGTTCGATGGGGGCTCCGTAGTTCCTCGGGTCAGAAACTTCCTAAAATATAGAGTAGTTGTCCACTCCCCACGTCGGAAGCTTTCATTAGGAATAAATATCATTTCGATCGATCTCCTCCACCTCCGGGGGGAGGAGGGGTGGGGTAAGCTCGTAGATAGCGCGCTAAGCTCGTAACCCGTACTTGACAGGTTAGAGTTTCAGCTTAGTCAGCGTCAAGATTTATCTCTGCAAAACTCCCCGCCCTGCCCACGGTCAGTAGGGGATCCGATGATTATACTGACCGTGGCAGATAAGTCGCCGCCCGTCGGATGGGACGTTCAGCCCTGGCTCGGTGTGTGGGATAGTGCTCTGTGCACGTTAAAGAACACATTGGGTGACCTTGGCGGGAGGCTACTGTCTGTCTCCCAACAGCTGTTCCAGTGGGTCCCCTCCCCCAACCTTCTCTGAGCCTTCGGGGTCCATGTGACCTGGCCATTTAGCCCATGGTGTGCAAAAAAGTGCCACTCAGAAGTAAATAACCCAACCCAACAACCAACCTCCCCTCCGGTTAAACTTTTCTCCCTCTCTTTTAGGTGCGGAAAGTAATGGATGTAATTCGAGGTACCCATTATCCTCCCCAGGTCAGAAGTTTCTAAATCAAAAAACAGGAATTTCTTTGTCTAATAATCGAAAGTTTCAAATCACTTCGCACCAGAATTTCTCGAATACATTTTGTCAGGCATATGTAACTGTATAGGAAAAGAAAATTAACTATGGTCTGAGAAGCATAAAAATTGCAAATAAATAAATAAATACCCTCTCAAGCAGCTGCTTGCCACAGAGGTCTCACAGGAGCCTGTAAATTTATATGCCATAGCAGAGGGTCTGTGAGGATGGCAAGACCTCAAAAGAAAAACAACACTAATATCCGTGCGTTACCCGGGTTCGAACACAGATCTCTTAGATCAAGCAGCCAAGGTCTCACAGGAGCCTGTAAGTTTATATGCCATAGCAGAGGGTCTGTGAGGATGGCAAGACCTCAAAAGAAAAACAACACTAACATCCGTGGGTTACCCGGGTTCGAACACAGATCTCTTAGATCAAGCAGCCAAGCGTGCTAACCACTCGGCCATGGGAAGGTACTAAAATACTATTAATGTTTAATCACACGACATCAGATATTACTTTAGTTTTTATGCTTTTAATTTTACAAATTTATTAATGGCAACAGTATTTTGTAAAATTGAAACCCGTCCCTCCTAATTTTGGTTGACCAGAGGGTTTTAAAAAGAATCTATTCTTCACCTGGGTGAAGCGGACGTTCATGCAAAGTTTGAAACCTCTTGTCTGTTCTGGGCCGAGTGCATAAGCGGACAACATACAAACCCACAAACTTTCTTCTTTATATATTCATAAATATTGATTTTTAATAGTAGTTATTCAGTATTAAAAGAATTTTGAAGTTGTAATATTTAACAAAAACGATTATAATTGAAAATAATTAATCTGAAATGCCAATTCAAGTAGATTAAAAAGAGATTATATATTTAAAGTTAAAAATACGATTGATAATTGCTACATTAATCAGTTTGTGTAATGATTCACCATTTTTGCGAATTATGAATGATTTTTTTTTTGTTTTTTGTTGCAGAACTACAATAGATTAAATATGGATTTATATTTGATTGAAATTTTTAAGTCGTATTTTTCCATAAAAATGTAATGAACAGTTTCTTGAATTTCAAGAGCTTCCTTATTCTTCAGCTCTGAAATAGACCAATTATTGACAATGTGGTTTGGCTGTTAGCAAATAGACAACTAAGAAAAATATTATTGACTCTTAATATAAGTAACGAAATGTTTTTCACATTTTGCAAGTAGTCATCAATACGAACTGAAGCACAGACCACGTGTCGCTTTCTTAGGCATAAAAAAGTTAACACTGTGTGACCGCTGATTGGGTTGTATTGGATTGTTTTACCTCTGAGCGGCACTTTTTTGCACACCATGGGCTAAATGGCCAGGCCACAAGGACCCCGAAAGCTCAGAGAAGGTTGGGGGAGGGGACCCACTGGAACAGCTGTTGGGAGACAGATGTTAGCCTCCCGTCAAGGCCATCCAGTGTGTTCTTTAACGTGCACAGGGTATGGCTCTCCCGAACACGGGGCCACGGCTTGACGCCCCATCCGACGGACGGCGGCCTTTTCAAGCCCATCGGTGTCCCCTACTGACCGTGGGCAGGGCGGGGAATTTTGCGGAGATAAATCTCAACACTGATCCAGCTGGGACTCGAACCTGGGAACTACAGATTTACGAGCCTGGCGCGCTACCGACTGAGCCCGCCCCCCCGCCCCCCGCTGATTGGGAAAAGTCCATTAAAAAATTAAGAAGTTTTGAAACTTTGAAATTCACGTGATCTATTTATAAGTCTGGTGGAAAAACATGAGTTTTGACTCGTGAATGAACGATTAATGCTTTGATAGAAAATAGCAGAATTCGGTAGAAATCGATAAAGAAGGCCACGAACACTTCAGAAGACCGATGTTAGCTGGACGTTTCTAAAGAATTCAATATATAAAAGTGGACTTTTGGAAAGAGCCGTCAGTTCTAATGTATTGCCTCTTTTCTCAGAAGTCCTTTTATTCCTTAAAAAATAAATGAATAATACGTTAACCATTAAATTCAAGCTTCAAAACAGCCATATTCGAAGAATAACACGTTTTCAACTAGATGATATATTATTTTCTCGTATTTCTTTATATGAATTAGTTTCCAGAAAGTAATGAATAATGTAACGTGAATTACCTAGATTTATTACAGAGAGCTTATGTTGTTTTATTTCTGAGAGGTACTTTTTTTGCACACAATGGGCGAAATGGCCAGGTTGGGTTGCTTTATTTATGAGCGGCACTTTTTTACACACAAGGGGCGAAATGGCCAGGTTGGGTTGCTTTATTTCTGAGCGACACTTTTTTGCACACAATGGGCGAAATGGCCAGGTTGGGTTGCTTTATTTCTGAGCGGCACTTTTTTGCACACAAGGGTCGAAATGGCCAGGTTGGGTTGCTTTATTTCTGAGAGGCACTTTTTTGTACACAAGGGTCGAAATGGCCAGGTTGCAAAGTTCAGAGAGGGTTGGAGGACGGGATCCACTGGAGCAGCTGTTAGGAGATAGATGGTAGCCTCTCGTCAAGGCCATCCAGCACGTTCTTTAAAGTTAATGGTTCTCTCGCACACGAGAATACGACTTCACGTCCCATCCAACGGACGGAGGCCTTTCGAAACCCATCGGTGTCCCTTATTGACCGTGGGCAGAGCGGCAGTGTTGCAGAGATAATTCTAAATGCTGACCCAGCTGGGACTCGAACCTGTGAACTGCAGATTATAAGCCTAGTGCTTTACCAACTGAGCAACTCCCGCCCCTAAATGACCAGTCACAAGGACCCCAAAAGCACAGGGTAGGTTGGAGGAAGGGGACCTACGGACATCTGTTAAACGATATTTTGGAGTCTCCCGTCAAGGCCATCCACTTTGTTCTTTAACTTGCACAGGGTATGGTTATCATTACACTGAACCACGGCTTTATGTCCCATCCGACCGACGGTGGTCTTTTCAAGCCCATAGATGTCCCCTTGCTCACCAGGAGCAGAATGGAGATTTATCTCCGAAAATCTCAATCTCACAGTTGACGCTTGAACCTAGGAACTGTAGATTAAGAGCATGGCGCATTACCGACTGATTCAACCCCACCCTATTATTAGAGCGATTTAAAATATGCTTGCAGGAAGTGATATCTTTGCTCAACAAAAATTTTTACGTAATTAAAAAATCAATTTATTCTGAGATGACAACTTTACCAATGGTTCACATGAGATTGTCAACATCATACATTATAATGACTGGCATGAACTTAACAATATTAACCTCCTTAAATGCTAGGGCAGGTTCTGTCTGTGAATGCAAGCGTAGAATAAGCTTTATATTGGGTTGGGTTGTTTTACCTCTGAGCGATACTTTTTTGCACACCATGAGCTAAATGGCCAGGTCACATGCACTCCGAAGGCTCAGAGAAGGTTGGGGGAGGGGACCCACTGGAACGGCTGTTGGGATACAGATGGTAGCCTCCCGTCAAGGCCATCGAGCGTGTTCTTTAACGTGCACAGGGTATGGCTCTCCCGCACACGGGGCCACGGCTTAACGTCCCATCCGACGGACGGCGGCCTTTCCAAGCCCATCGGTGTCCCCTATTGACCGTGGGCAGGGCGGGGAATTTTGCGGAGCTAAATCTCAACGCTGACCCAGCTGGGACTCGAACCTGGGAACTACAGATTACGAGCCTGGCGCGCTACCGACTGAGCCACCCCCGCCCCAATATGCATAGGGTATGATTCTCTTATACACGGCCCACGGCTTAATGTCTCATCCGACGGATGGCCTTTCCAAGCTCATCGGTGTCCCCTATTGACCTTGGGCAGAGCGGGGGAGTTTTGCGAAGATAAATCTGAACGCTGGCCCAGCTGGCATTCGAACCTGGGAACTGCAGATTAAATGCCTGGCGCACTCCCAGCTGAGCCACACCCCAGCCCCTTTTGACAAATCGATTAGCAAGAGTGGTCCAATTATATGACTACCAAGGAGCCCTGATTTGACATTGATTGATTTTTTTTTTTTTTTTTTGATTTGCGACATATAGGACAGAGTAGAATCCTAGAAGCTACTCCTAGCTTAATACAGGCCTTCTCATACAAGGACATGCCCTACTAAGACCGAAGTCACTGCTCACCACTGCCTTAGTTAGAGCTAACACAACTGAGCAAATAACATCCCTCGAGATTTTTCGATGCGAGGCTTTGAAAAGAATTACGTTTCCATGAGCAAAATTAGAGACGTGAATCATTCGAAAGCCATAATAAAGCGAAGCAACTGAGCAAATAACAAGAGACATGCTGTAGAGTTTACGGGAAGGGTTGGGTTGTTTTACCTCTGAGCGGCACTTTTTTGCACACCATGGGCTAAATGGCCAGGTCACATGGACCCCGAAGGCTCAGAGAAGGTTGGGGGAGGGGACCCACTGGAACAGCTGTTGGGAGACAAATGGTAGCCTCCCGTCAAGGCCATCCAGCATGTTCTTTAACGTGCACAGGGTATGTCTCTCCCACACACGGGTCCACGGCTTAACGTCCCATCCGACGGACGGCGGCCTTTCCAAGCCCATCGGTGTCCTCTACTGGCCGTGGGCAGGGCGGGGAATTTTGCGGAGATAAATCTCAACGCTGACCCAGCTGGGACTCGAACCTGGAAACTACAGATTACGAGCCTGGCGCGCTACCGAATGAGCCACCCCCGCCCGTTTACGGTAAGAAGTTGAATATCTATTAAACATATGCAGGTTCACGAATGCTGAAATTAATTATGTTTAAAATTATTCAATTTTGAATTATGGGAATTATTACTTTCTTGGATATGCATATTATTTTCCCACAAAATTGGTTCTTGAAATCCTATAATTATTTTTCAGACACCCCGCAGAAATAAAAGAGTTGGGCATTAAAAGACGTCAAACTTTACATAAAATAAATCAAAACTTTATCATCCAGGTTTTCTTTATCACTCCAAAATCGAATGAAACCTTTGCACCTCTAGCTACTCAGAACAATAGAGGATATTTTAATATCCGATTTTATTATCAAGATGCAAGAATTTGCTTTCAAATCTAGCAATAACTTTAAGCATTTGCTATTCATCTTCATGTAAAGCCATTATTAAAGGTGGAAAGTAATCTGAAACCACTTTCATTAAATAACCCACATAATGGAATAAATTATATTAACGAGCTGCAGCTCCTTCCTCTTAGAGCCAGCCAACTACTTGATAAATAATAGCTACATTTCATTATTATTCCTCTAATTCCCTGTAATTTTTCTCAAAGGTACAGTTGCTCAAAAAAGTATCCGAACACTATGGTCGATTACAGAATTCAGAAAAAATATCTGGCAACGATTTTTTTTAGAAGTTAGTGATCTGGCAACCTTCGTGTCACGTGACACGAAGGTTGCCAGATCACTAACTTCTAAAAATTCTAACTTTCTGTGCGGAACAGAAAAAATAGAAACAGAGTTTTGAAGAAAAAGTAGAAACAAAGATTTTGGGGGAAAATAGGAACAAAGTTCTTGTGAAAATTACTATCGTTGCTGTTTTGGGAAAATTACAACGATGTAATTTTTTTTTAAGTATCGTGAAAGACTTTTATTAAGGAAATGTAGGGTACTTTCGGGTTGCTTTACTTCTGTGCGGCACTTTTTTGCACACAACGGGCTAAATGTCCAGATCACAAGGACCCTGAAGACTCAGAGAAGGTTGGGAGAGGGGATCCACTGGAACAGCTGTTAGGAGACAGATGGTAGCCTCCCATCAAGGCCATCCAGTATGTGCTTTAACGTGCACAGGTTATGGCTCTCCCGCACATGGGGTTACGGCTTAAAGTCCCACCCGACGGACGGCGGCATTTCCAAGCCCATAGGTGTTTCCTATTTTATTCATAGTCTCCATTTTATCCATAGTCTCCATGGGCAGGGCGGGGAGTTTTGCGGAGATAAATCTCAACTCGGATACAGCTGGGACTCGAACCTGGGAACTGAAGATTAACAGCCTGGCGCGCTACCGACTGAGCCACCCCCGCCCGAGGGTACTTTCGGTGGGAGAGGGAATGTTAATTGGTTTCATTTTAATTCCTTTGCATTTTATCTTTTAGAACTCAGTTGATTTTCGAGTGGAATTGCAGTGAATTGCTCGTTAATGCTGAAAGTCCATTAAAACCTTAATATTTACACACTACCCTGACAAAAATGCCACAGAATTTCTATGTCTTAACAATGTGAATCGAAGCTCTATAACTTCTAAAACATGAATTTAATAGAAAAATATAACTGAAATCAAATTGAAATAGTTTTGATTATGATCTGTGTTCTCGATTTCCAACAATATTCGTTAATTATTTAAAGAGTTAAGAAAGCTGGAATGTTTAAATGTAAACTATTTTGCTTTATAAAAAACATTCATAATTATTATTATTAGTATTATAATGAATCCGTCGTCTGATGGGACGTTAAGCCGTGACCCCATGTGCGGGAGAGAGCCATATCATGTGCACGTTAAAGAACACTCTGGATGGCCTTGACGGGAGGCTACCATCTGTCTCCTAACAGTTGCTCCAGTGGGTCCCCTCCCCCAACTTTCTCTGAGCCTTCAGGGTCCATGTGCGCTTGCCATTTAGCCCATGGTGTGCAAAAATGTGCCGCACAGAAGTAAAACAACCCAATTTTAGTATTTAAAACGTTCATTATTAATATATTCATATCATTTGGAAAGCTTATAAATGCATATTCGTTTTATTACATGGTTTAAAGAATACTTATTGTTCATCTTTTAATCAATTTCCGAGATAAATTCTTAAGACTCATTACTGGTGCGAATATCTCCGTAAAACTCCCCACCCTCCACACACGGTCAGTAGGGAACATCAATGGGCTTGGAAAACCATCGTCCGTCGGATAGGACGTTAAGCCGTGGCCCCATGTGCGGGAGAGTCATACTCTGTGCATGTTAAAGAACACGCTGGATGGCATTGACGGGAGGCTACCATTTCTTTCCCAACAGTTGTTCTAGTGGGTACCCTCCCCCAACTTTTCTGAGCCGTCGAAACCGTCTTTAACTTGGCCATTTAATCGTCTTTAACCTGGCCATTTAGCCCATTGTGTACAAAAAAGTGCTGCTCAGAGATAAAACTACTTTGTATACAGAGTGAAGAATAAAATGATAGAGTACTCGGAACTTTACTGCTGCTTAGAAAGAACGAAGACTTTCAGTTATGATACTCGACTTAAGGACAAGATCATGTTGCCCCTTTATAAGAAATCTATAGGCCAGAGATCAATACGGTACATTGGCATTAAGATTTGGAATGACGAGATACCAGAGGATACTGCTGCAATGGAACAATATAGAACTTTTAAATATAAATATAAACTACACTTATTATCAAGTCAATGATAGAGTCAGACCACAAAAATTCATGTGCTCAAATAAATGTATAAATGTATAAATTAAGGTCACCTGCAATGTTTTAAATTTAAGTGTATTTCAGGAAACATTTATTCAAAAGCTACGGCTTATTATGTTCTCCTTTTTCACCTGTGAACTTGTCTGTGTTTTATCTACCAATATATGTATGTTTGGGTGAAATAAACTTATTCAATTCAAATTCAATTGTAGAGAAACATTCTAGACTCAATAACTCTTTACATACTGAACGAATATTGTTGATATTTGAGATTTATATAGATTTGATTACGATCTTTATCATCGGTCACATTTCGTTTATAGTAAATGCCAATTTTAGAAGTTATAGAGTTTCGAAGCTAGATTCCCACTGACCCAGTAAAGAAATTATGTAATATTTTGGTAGGGCGATGTATGACGATGCTCAGAGTAAATGATCATATCTTAAAATAAGGAATGTAGCATATTAAAAATCCATTAAACAGTCTAATATATATATACTTGTATCTAAAACCTGTAGCAATAATAAACACATTAAAATAAACACTATTGTACACCAATCAGAAAAAATTGTTATTCTGAGTAGCTATCATGCTCCAGTGACTACCACGTGATTTACCGACAAAAAGAAGTTTCAATTGATGTAATCCATCTGCATTGGCGTAGGTTAACGCCGAGATACTTTACCTACTTATCTTAGGGCCTGTTGTAGATGTTTACCGGATGCAACTGACAAAACAAATGTCTCATCTGCAATGTAGATGCAAGATAATATCAAGCCTTCTTTCTTATGAGGTCAAGTTTTTCAAAACAGCTCAATCTCCTCCGTTGGTGCACTTATAGATTCTCCAAGTGGCATTTGTAGAAAACCCAAAATAAAGTTAAATACAAGTTGTGACACTGAATAAAAGCAGTTTAAACTACACTGGTGCGCAAAACTTAAGTTACAGCCCCATATAGGAAACTAACTTCGAAACTAAATTTATGATAAAAATGTGGCTGAAGATAAATTATCAATCTCAATCAAATGGTACAAATATCGAATTTCAGCAATATTCGTTGCGTATTTACAGAGTTATGGAAGTTGGTATTATACCAGTAGTAACAGCAATCATAAGATTTTGACTAAAAGTTAATTTCAACTTTAATAATAAACACTGATTCGGGAAGTTTAATAAAATAAGTGTATGTTTCAGATGTTTCTGTCAGTAATTTTTTCAATTTTCATCAGTATTATATGTTTCATAGCTAACGTTAAATATTCCGGCTTACAGAACTCTTGAGTTGGGTTAGGTTGTTTTGCCTCTGAGCGGCACTTTTTTGCACCCCATGGGCTAAATGGCCAGGTCACATAGACCCCGAGGGCTGAGAGAGGGTTGAGGGAAGGGGACCCACTGGAACAGCTGTTGGGAGACAGATGGTAGCCTCCCGTCAAGGCCATCCAGCGTGTTCTTTAACGTGCACAGGGTATGGCTCTCCCACACACGGGGCCACGGCTTAACGTCCCATCCGACGGACGGCGGCCTTTCCAAGCCCATCGGTGTCCCATACTGACTGTGGGCAGGGCGGAGAATTTTGCGGAGATAAATCTCAACGCTGACCCAGCTGGGACTCGAACCTGGGAACTACAGATTACGAGCCTGGCGCGCTACCGACTGAGCCGCCCCCGCCCCTATCGCGATGGTTCTGTAGCTACAGAGGTTTCGTTCCAGTCCTGAGATGTCATGATTGTGTGTTCACGTTTCTACCTTCTCTGAGAAACCACAAGCCTAATTGAGCTTCTGGGTCAGGCGCACACGAACTCCGGCTCGCGGACCAGGCATACCGTTTATCTCTTCCCAAAATGATCGCAATTCGTAAACACTTGGTGAACTAACCCTCTCTCAATCTAAGTGTCGATCGTAATGGGTTGGGTTGTTTTACCTCTGAGCGGCACTTTTTTGTACACCATGGGCTAAATGGCCAGGTCACATGGACCCTGAAGGCTCAGAAAAGTTTTGGGGGAGGGGACCCACTGGAACAGCTGTTGGGAGACAGATGGTAGTCTCCCGTCTACCGCACACGGGGCCACGGCTTAACGTCCCATCCAAGCCCATCGGTGTCCCCTACTGACCGTGGACAGGGCGGGGAATTTTGCGGAGATAAATCTTAACACTGACCCAGCTGGGACTCGAACCTGGGAACTACAGATTACGAGCCTGGCGCGCTACCGATTGAGCCACCCCCGCCCCATCGATCGTAATGATCAATGAATTAAGAGTTAGTTATGATGTCTATTAATTTGGCGAAGATTACAGCAATTTGTTCATTGTTGATGGTAGCTTTCTATTGTTTTACCACAGTTGGTTCGTAATCTGCAGTTCCCAGGTTCGAGTCCCAACCGAGTCAGAGTTGAGATTTATCTACACAAAACTTCCCGCCTTGCCACGGTCAGTAGGGGACACCGATGGGCTTGGAAAGGCCGTCCATCGGATGGTACCTTAAGCCGTGTGCGGGAGATCCATACTCTGCATGTTTAAAAACATGCTGGATGGCCTTGACGGGAGGCTACCATCTGTCTCCCAACAGCTGTTTCGGTTTGTCCTCTCCCCCAACCTTCTCTGAGCATTCGGGGTCCTTGTGAACTGGCCATTTAGCCCGTTGTGTGCCAAAACAGTGCCGCTCAGAAGTAAAACATCCCAACCGAACTGATGTAATCTTAGCAATTCAAGAAAGCCTCTGCCTCTCCGTTATCACCACCCTTCCTCAGTGAGAAAGGGGACACCAATCGACTTGGAAAAGCCGCCGTCCTTCTTTTGAACTTTAAGTCGTGGCGCCGTGCGCAGGGAAACCATACGTTATTCACGGAAAAGAGCACAGGAGCTTTCTTGTCAGGAGGCTTCCATCTTTCTCTTAACAGCTGTCTAGTGGATCACCCACCCTCTCCTAGTCGGTGGGGTCTTTATGACCTATTCATTTTGCCTGTTGAGCGCAAAAAACGCTCACAGGTAAAGCAACCTAAAGCTTCTACCACACATGAGACCCAACTTCATATCTTCTTACATAAAAAAAACGTACTTGTGGCTCAAACCATGAAACACCAAAATTACGATCCACGAGCCGTCTACAATAATTCTTTTATAGTAAGATCAAAAAGCAAAAACTTCTGGTCTCCCCAAAGAATCATAATCCCTCGTGTTGGATTCACCTTTTTCACGAAAATATCCCAAACCAAACAAATATTATGCCTTCGCAGGAAAGAAAAATCAGGGACAAATCAAATAAAGTACACTTTCAACATCCTATGTAATCCTTCGAGATTTTTTGGCTCCTCTTGGCCAAATAATATTGAGATTTTTTTTTTCTTACCTACGATATGTTTCTTTATACAGTTATTCCAGAGAGAGAAAATCCTCTTCAGTGGGCATTAAGATTAGCCACGAGATCCATTCGCAATGACGATATTTATGTGTCTTCCACCAACGCACGGGCCACGAGAGAATTGATGGAAAAACACGATTTTATTTTTGACTCCCTTGTTGCTGCCAAGATTATATTCTTCATGTTTAAGAATGCGACTTTACCGATTTGAATTTTTTTTCGGAACTATTCAAATTTTAGAACTCGGGAACATTTTTTTTTGCAGAAATGACTGTACGCTTTCTACAAATCTGCAACACTGTTTGATCAATGCCAAAATTAAATTAGAATAATCTCATTAAAAGTTTGAATACGGTTGGATTGTTTTACCTCTGAGCGGCAATGTTTTGCACACTATGTGTTAAATGGTCAGGTAACAAGGACCCCGAAGGTTCAAGAAGGTTGGGGGAGGGAACCCACTGGAACAGCTGTTGTGAGACATATGGTAGCCTCCCATTAAGGCCATTCAGCACACTCGGATACATGGCTTAACGTCCAATCCGATGGGCGGCAGCCTTTCCAAGCACATCGGTGTCCCTTATTGACCGAGAGCAAAGCGGGGAGTTTTGTGGAGATAAATTTCAACGCTGATCCAGCTGGGACTCGAACCTGGGAACCGCAGATTACGAGCCTGGCGCACAAACGACTGAGCTACCCCGCCCCATATAGCTTTTACATGACAAGTTATGTCTTTCCTTCACAGGCCTATGGTTTAACGTCCCATTTGACGGACAGCGGCCTTTAGAAGTCCATCGATGTCCTTTTTATAAAGGAGGGCAGGATTTTGTGGATGTAAATCTCAACTCTGTCCTAGTTGGGACTCGAACCTGAGAACTACATATTATGAGTGTGACGAGCTACCGACTGAGACACCCCCCACCCCGTCGGATGTAACGTTATTCCTTCGCATAATGTGTAGGAGTGCTATACCCTGTGTACCCAAGAAAACAGGTTGGGTTGGGTTGTTTTACCTCTGAGCGGCACTTTTATGCACACCATGGCCAGTCACATGGACCCCGAAGGCTCAGAGAAGGTTGGGGGGAGGGCACCCCACTGGAACAGCTGTTGGGCGACAGATGGTAGCCTCCCGTCAAGGCCATCCAGCATGTTCTTTAACGTGCACAGGGTATGACTCTCCCGCACACGGGGCCACGGCTTAACGTCCCATCCGACGGACGGCGGCCTTTCCAAGCCCTTCGATGTCCCCTACTGACCGTGGGAAGGGCGGAGAATTTTGCGGAGAGAAATCTCAACGCTGACCCAGTTGGGACTCGAACCTGGGAACAAGAGATCACGAGCCTGGCGCGCTACCGACTGAGCCACCCCCGCCCCTAAAACAGGCTGGAAGGCCTTGACAGGAGGCTATCATCTGTCTCCGAAAAACTGTCAAGTTCGTCTCCTATTCGTACACTTTAAGGTGCACTATGTTATGGTAAGATGAAGCTGTAGAGGAAGTATGGTGGTCCTAACGTACAGGAGGAGTTTCTGCCGAATCAGACAGAAAAACGAAACTCTCCAAAATATATAACAGATTAAACAAAACGTATGAATACTAAAAATTTATTCCGCATTTAGTATATCTTCCTTGCCATTTTTGATTTCATTCTAAGAACTTCTAAAAAGGCTATTCAGTTGTTTGGGCAGCCAAGACAAAAGTTACGAAAACCTTGGTTTAACATATCGTCTATGGCGTTCGTTTAAACTTGTTTTAATTAAATTTCCTCTTCATTTATTTGAATTGTCCATTATTCAAATTGAATATTACAGATTCTGCATCTCTTTAAATACCTTATTGATATTATTCAACAAATGGGATTTAGATGGATTTCATTCTAATTTTTATCTGGGGAAAATTTTTACATTTAGAGCTTATTTAAAAGAAGTTACTGAACTTCGAATCAGACTCGTCATTGACAAAATACGTGTGTGTTCCTTATGAAGTAGAGGTACTAGTTGTTTATAAATCTTCCCTTAAAAAGTGCTTTACGATATCGATCAGAGTAGGAACAGTTCTATTGCACCACTCCCAAAATCTCCTTCAAAAAAATCGCATAACTTCCAGCCCTGACCACGGTCAGTCGGGAACACCGATGGGCTTGGAAAGGACGCCGTCCGTCGGCGTTAAGCCGTGGCCCGTGTACGGGAGTTGGGTTGGGTTGTTTTACCTCTGAGCGGCACTTTTTTGCACACCATGGGCTAAATGGCCAGGTCACATGGACCCCGAAGGCTCAGAGAAGGTTGGGGGAGGGGACCCACTGGAACAGCTGTTGGGAGACAGATGGTAGCCTCCCGTCAAGGCCATCCAGCGTGTTCTTTAACCTGCACAGGGTTGGCTCTCCCGCACACGGGGCCACGGCTTAACGTCTCATCCGACGGACGGCGGCCTTTCCAAGCCCATCGGTGTCCCCTACTGACCGTGAGCAGGGCGGGGAATTTTGCGGAGATAAATCTCAACGCTTACCCAACTGGGACTGGAACCTGGGAACTACAGATTACGAGCCTGGCGCGCTACCGACTGAGCCACCCCCGCCCCGTACGGGAGAGACATACCCTGTGCACGTTAAAAGAACACGCTGGATGGCCTTGACGGGAGGCTACCATCTGTCTCCCAACTGCTGTGTTAGTGGGTCCCCTCCCCCAACCTTCTCTGAGTATTCGGGGTCCATGTGACCTGACCACTTAGCCCATGGTGTGCAAAAAAGGGGCTGGTCCGAGGTAAAGCAACCCAACACTTCAAAAAATAGAAAGGTGTTTCTATCCTTTCTAAAACTACTTACAAAAAGGCAGATAAAAACTGGCCATTAAATCTCTGCCTCTTCTGCAAAACAAGCAATAAAATCGGTAGTTGTAGTGTGACCAGTCGGAAAAGCTTCAGCCACACCTTTCCCCCCATTTTAGCATCATTTATTTTTTTTTAATTTTTATTATTTTAATTTATTATTAACAAAATTGGAACATGAAAGTAACTTTTCATTGCCTTATCAGACACGGCAATTACACACAGCACTATTTCACAGTACAGTTACACAAAAGTACAACTATTGTAATTACATTATAATACTAATATAGACGTAGTTTTCAACACTAAATATACAGTAGTAATGCCTGCATACAGATAAATTTATCGAGTCCAATTTTCTTATCCACAAGCGTAATATGACTCGCATGTGGCTATTATTTATCATAAATAAATTCATGTATACACAACCAGTCTAAATATGTAAGCAAACGTAAATTACAGCTCAGTAAAACAGTTTGGAGACTTAAATCAATTCAATCACATTGTTTCAATTAATTCACCGTTATTAATATTCTCAGTATTTAACATCCAATATTTTACTTCCTTAATATATGTTTTAATATTAATTATTATCCGTCCCATAGCCGAGTGGTTAGCACGTTTGGCCCTGGGTTCGTTGTGTTGTTTTACCTCTGAGCGGCACTTTTTTGCAAGGCAGATAAAAGCTTTAAATGGCCAGGTCACATGGACCCCGAAGGCTCAGAGAAGGTTGGGGGAGGAGACCCACTGGAACAACTGTTAGGAGACAGATGGTAGCCTCCCGTCAAGGCCATCCAGCGTGTTCTTTAACATGCACAGGGTATGGCTCTCCCGCACACTGGGCCACGGCTAAATGTCCCATCCGAGGACGGCGGCCTTTCCAAATCCATCGGTGTCCCCTACTGACGGAGGGAGGGCTTGGAGTTTTTCGGAGATAAGTCTCAACGCTGACCCAGCTGGGACTCGAACCTGGGAACTACAGATTACCAGCCTGGCGCGTTATCGACTGAGCCATCCCTGCACCTCTTGGCCCCGGGTAAGGCATGGGTGTATGTGTCGTTTTTCTGCCGAGGTCCTGCCATCTTCACAGACCTTCTACTATGGCATATAAACTGACAGGCTCCTGTCAGACCTTTGTTGCAAGCAGCTGCTTGAGGGGTATTTATTTTTTTTTATTTCCTTAATTGATTTGGTAAATCATTAAAATTTTAGGAGCTAAAAAATGTAGTGTTTGGTAATTAGATTTTTACTGACAGTAATGGTTTTCAACAATAAATCTGTAGATTGTCGAGTGTCTGTCGCAAATATTCTAACCAATTGCGTATTCCAATTGTCCTTCAGATGCTTTAGCTCAGTAAAAATGTATAATTTTCTTATTTGTAAATTTTTAAAATTATAATGTATTTTTGTTCTGCTCACCCTTCTTTAATGTACTCATACACAGAAGTATATGGTGTTGGGCGTACTGTAATGATTTAATAGTAGACGAAAACTGGTTGGGTTGTTTTACCTCTGAGCGGCACTTTTTTGCACACCATGGGCTAAATGGCCAGGTCACATGGACCCCGAAGGCTCAGAGAAGGTTGGGGGAGGGGACCCACTGGAACAGCTGTTGGGAGACAGATGGTAGCCTCCCGTCAAGGCTATCCAGCGTGTTCTTTGACGTGCACAGGGTATGGCTCTCCCGCACACGGGGCCACGGCTTAACTTCCCATCCGACGGACGGCGGCCTTTCCAAGCCAATCGGTGTCTCCTACTGACCGTGGGTAGGGCGGGGAATTTTGCGGAGATAAATCTCAACCCTGACCCAGCTGGGACTCGAACCTGGGAACTACAGATTACGAGCCTGGCGCGCTACCGACTGAGCCACCCCGCCCTGTAGACGAAAACGTTCCCCTCCATGATAGAATACCTATGAGAGATAATTTACAATGCGTGGGTCAAGTCTTATTGACAAGATAGAAATATCAACAAAATTCCTCATAAAATAAATTTTTGGAATAATGAATTTAATTATTTTCAAAAAATCAGCTACTAGTGGTTTCCAAGATAATTGACTGTCTATGATTACTCCCAGATATTTTATAGTATCAACTCCTTCAATTCTGTCACAATGGCAAACTTTTTTATTGCAATTTAACTTGTGATATATAATTTTGTTTCCAAAAAAGTCTGTATTTATTCTTAATTTAAATTTACATATTTAGTCTTGGAAACGTTTAGAAACATTTTATTTCTTTTAAACCAATGTCTCAAATTTAATAAATCAGAATTTATTGTTTGAATAATTTCCTTTACACTTCCTGAATAAGTTAATGCTAAGTGATCTGCAAATGGAATTATTTTCCCTTTAAAATCAAAGTTGCATATGTCGTTAACAAATACTAGAAATAACAGAGGTCCTAATACTGAACCTTGTGGAACTCCAATTTCAATAGGAAATTCATTATTGAAGGTGACCTTTATCTTTACTATTTGTTTCCTATTTGATAAATAGCTTTTAATCCAAGAAAATAGGTTTCCTCTAATTCCTGATTTAAATATATTTTTAAGTAATGTATCTTGTGGAACAGAGTCAAATGCTTTTTTTTTTATTAGATCCAGAAATAAGACTACTGTATGCAAATTTGAATTAAAGTTACTATAAATTTATGTAGTTAATTTTAAAATTGCCTCTTCTGCCCCTTTTTCTTTCCGGAAACCAAACTGGTTTTCAGAAAAAAAGAAGTTGTACGTTCCCGAAAGTAATTCATTTTTTGATTTAACAATTTTTTCAATTATCTTAGAAAACACTGATAAAATAGAAATCCGACGATAATTGTCTAAAATATTATGATAAAAAATTGAATACCCCCTCAAGCAGCTGCTTGCCTCAAAGGTCTGACTGACAGGAGCTTTTTGGGTTGGTTGTTTTACCTCTGAGCGGCACGTTTTTGCACACCATGGGCTAAATGACACCTACGGGGTCACATGGACCCCGTAGGCTCAGGGAAGGTTGTGGGACGGGACCCACTGGAACAGCTGTTGGGAGACAGATGGTAGCCTCCCGTCAAGGTCATCCAGCGTGTTCTTTAACGTGCACAGGGTATGGCTCTCCCACACACGGGGCCACGGCTAAACGTCCCATCCGACGGACGGCGGCCTTTCCAAGCCCATCGGTGTCCCCTACTGACCGTGGGCAGGGCAGGGAATCTTGCGGAGATAAATCTCAACGCTGACCCAGCTTGGACTCGAACCTGGGAACTACAGATTACGAGCCTGGCGCGCTACCGACTGAGTCACCCCCGCGCCTCTGACAGGAGCATGTCGGTTTATATGCCATAGTAGAAGGTCTGAGAGGATGGCAGAACCTCAGCAGAAAAACAACACAAACGTCCATGCCTTATCCGTAGGTCGAACCCAGGTCCCTTAGATCAGTAGCAAAGCGCGCTAACCACTCGGCAACTTACCTCTCTAAAATATTAGAATGACTACTGCTGTCTTTAGAACATCTGGAAAAACACCTGCATCTCAGGATTAATTTATTAGTTTGCATAATACCGACTTAATATCCTGAAACACCTTTTTCACGATAAAAGCAAAGCACATATACCATCATATCCAGTAGATTTAGTTACATCTAGTTGACTAATTACATCCCAAATTTCACCTTCTAAAATATGAGACAAAAAGAGACTGAGCATAAGTGTTGGGGACAGTCTACATACCCGTTTGACAATGCTTCTTGTTCTCTAAGGTGAGACTGTAAAGATTTTACTGCTTCCGCAAAATACGTATTAAATTTATTTTCAAAAGTCAAAAGATTTTCCTGATAACTAGTATTTGAATTATTATCACTTATAATATTAGGATATACTGGGGAACTGCTGAGTTTACCAAACATTTTGTTTATTGTGTCCCAATGTCTTGTTATTATTTCCGTTTTTAAGGAATACATTCTGATAATAATCATTTTTAGCATTTCTTATTTGATTTGTTAGATCATTTGAGAATTTTTTTCATAAATTTGTGTCTGTTCTTGACTTATCTACCTGTGTCGTTCATTTTATACATTTTATCCCTGTTTATGATTAAAACAATTAATTCTCAGTTATCAAAAGGTTTTAAATGTCGCCTTTTAATGTACTGTTTAAAATAACCACATTTTTCAATTGAACGTTTCAGTGCATTAAGGAACATTTCAAATCCTATATTATTTTCTTTTAACACCTCGTCCGAAGATTTATCTTGCAGAAAACCACGTGTTACTTGAGACTTGATGAATAGATCCCTAGATGTAAGGACAAATCTTAGTGCTTGATTCAGTCAGAAGCTATAACAGCAATAGATATCTTTTATCTCACTCCTGAGGCCCATAATCTGGCGATTGCTACTCTCAGTCGAAATTAGTCTCCCTGAGAGCCCACCCACCCAAAGGATCTTACATAAATCCTTGAAGTGAATGCCCGTAAGTTCTCTTTGTTGCTAATCTTAGAGGAAAAGCGATTAATAAAAAATATAATATCTATTTTGATGTCAACTAGTAATTGAAGTTTTTCTCCCCAAACCTTTTGCGCTTTTTTTACGTCATTTTTGTTCTTATTTCATCTAATTTTTACAAATGTTTGAGTTATTGCGAGAGAACCAGAAGTTTTTAAATTGAAACATTATTTTAGGGTGGTGGGACTTTTGTTTCAAATTTTTGAACCTTCAAAAAATTCATTTACCAAGTTATAACTTAAAACTTGAATTTAAAAACACAGGGCGGTCGTATTTCATACTATTGATATACGTTCTTCAAGACGTCGCATAATTTAAAATTCGCATAATTCATGACTAATTTTCCCATAGGAATAAATGTAAAGTAGGAGGTTGCTTTCTTGAAGGGCATAAATCACCAACCATTCTGGCTTATTTTTCCTTTCATACGTTTTTGGCACAATAAATATATATGAATGAATGAACAGTAAAAGTTAATTTAATGACTTTTTTAATCGCATACTTCTTGTAAAAAAACGAGGGCAGATTGTCTTCACCATATTCCGATGACACTGAACGAACAGGAGACGCAAAAAGCGCCAAATTAGTATGCAGGAGAGCTGTACACCAATCCCCTGTGATGATGCACAGGAACCGGCCAGACCTAACTCTTCGTGTCCTACTCCACTTTCTCGTGGTGCAGACCGTTAGTACCTTTCAAAAGAGATTCTCTCTTGTGGAAGGAAACGGAAGGGCTGCCAGATCGGTGTGGCCTACTGATATGACTACTATGGCTACTGTTTTTTATACCCTATTGTGGAGTGGTTAACCACACAGGGTCCTAGTGCTGACTATATGCAATAACAGGAATGGGATATTGGTTCTGAGTTTAGTTATGGATCCTGAATTTGCTGCACTGGTGATCTTCTTTTGAGGGAAAATCTTTCGCTGTGTTTTCTGTTTGTTTGTGGGTTGACAACCCCAAATGAATAGATCCACAGGATACGTTTTATCACTTGGTGGATAATCCTGATCAGAGGCCATCGCAGATACTTGAACTCTTGCTTCTACGGGCATCGTCAAGCCTACTTGGAGGAAGCCTTTCAGTATAGTTCCAGTCTTTAGTAGTGGGGGAACAGGTCTTTGACCCATACCTGCGATTAGGTGGCTGTTTGATATTGTCACCATTCCCTGTCTCAATAAACAGTTTCTTTAAACATTCCACTAACCATTTTCTCTCCGTAGGTAGTTGGAATGTGAGGACTCTGCACAGAGCTTTTTCTCTTAATGTTCTCACACAAGAATTCCACCGTTATAATTTAGATATTCTCGGCTTGCAAAGACCAGACGTACAGATAAAGGTCAGATTCTTAAAAATAATCTTAAATATCTTTTTTCAGGAAGAGAAGGTAAAAAGCATCTCCAAAGCGTAGGTTTGCTTCTCAGCACACACGCTAGTGATGCTCTTCTAAAATATGAGTGCATTAATAAAAGATTTCTCACAGCTAAATTTCACATAGGCATTAAAGACTTGAATGATATCTGTCGCTATGCCCCTACTGAAGACAATGATGTTGAGAAAGATACGTTTTACGGAAAATTTCAGGATATTTTGATAATAAAATATTTTGAATTCAGGATAATTCAGTCAATAAAGGACATATTACAATTGTTCTATATGACTTCAATGCCAAATTTGGTACTAACTCTGACATCTGGGTAGGGGTGATAAGTCCTTTTGGTATTGGTAGCTGTAATGGCAATGGGCAACGACTCTTACAGTTAAAAGTAAATTTAATGACTTGAGAATAATACTGATACAAACACCGCCACATACATAAGTACACGTGGGCTTCATCAGATGAGCTGCATAAGAATATGATCGATTATATATTAAATAACAGCAAATGAACTAGTTATGTTATAAATATCTGGCCATATATGGGAGCTGAAATTAAATTTGACCGTTACCTTGATAAAAGTGTCTTGCAACTTATACTCGAGAAGTGTTGTGCTAAGGTTAAAAAAATTCCTTTAATTCTGAAGCTCTGAAGGACCCAGTTATAGCTAAAGCTTACCATGATGCGTTACTTAGTCATAATGATAATTATGGTTTGCTTACTACTGAACTTGAGGAAGAATGGTGCCGTTTTAAAAAGGCTTTTGCGTCCTCCTTTTTACCTAAAAGAGTACTCTTAGTTTCAAGAAAACTAAGAGTACTCTTTTAGGTAAAATTGAGGACGCAAAATTATTTGAGTGATAAGCCACTCGAGCTTATTCGGAAAGAAATAATTGTAGGAATGTCCTTAATCAATACCCTCCTAGTCCTAATAAAAAGCATTACAATGAGCTTAATAAACGTTAAAATGTTTAGTTAGCAGTTGATAAGGATATTTGGCTTGATGGCTTGGCTTACAAAGTTGGAAGCAGCTCGACAGCCTACCAGCACCAGAGAGCTCTACCAGAGAGTCATTGTTTCCAACGGGAAGAAACGAACAGGTGTACAGGGATTGAAGGATAAACAAGGCAAGGAAACTAAAGGTGAGGATTCTGTCATGGCAAGGTGGACTGAGCATTTCAGATATGTTCTAAACAATGTTGTTAGTTCTACTACCATTATTTTTAACGATGTTAGATTCATTTGGCCCTATATCACAGTCTGAAGTTATTTTGGCTATTTCTAAACTTAAACTTCATAAATCATCAGGAGTAGATGAAATCATTACGGAAATTCTTAGAGCTGGGATGTTTCTGTTACTACTTGGATGACTGAAATTTTGAATATCTTTTATGATAAAGGCATGGTTAATAAGGATTTTACCAGGGCTATTATTATCCCTATTTTCAAAAAAGGTGATCGCAGTTCTTGTGATAACTATAGGAGTATCAACCTACTCTCTGTTCCAGGTAAAGTTCTTTCCATGATTGTGCTTAATAGAATTAAGAATCTGGTTGACAGTCAATTGCGTGATGAGCAATGTGGATTCAGAAGTGGTAGGGGATGTGTGGATCAAATATTTTCACTTAGGCAGATTCTTGAGAAATGTTTAGAGTTTCAGAAACCTTTGGTTGCTAGCTTTGTTGATTTCAAAAAGGCTTTCGACTCTGTTGATCGACATAATTTGTGGTTGATTGTGAAATCATATGGTATACCTGACAAGTTAGTTAACATAATGAAAGCGCTCTATAACAACACTGAGTTATATGTGAGAGTTGGTAGTCTTGTAGCAATTGGTTTAGCATTACTTCCGGTGTTCAACAAGGGTGCATTTTGTCTCCTTTTCTCTTTAGTTTGGTTATTGATTACGTTATGCGAGATTCACTTCAAGGGAAAGATTTTGGCCTTAAATAGTGTGGAGATACGAAAATGTCTGATTTAGATTATGCGGGGATTTGACCCTTTTGGAAAATGATGTTGATGAGATTAACTCTTTCATTCGAGCTGTTGATGAGATTAACTCTTTCATTCGAGCTGTTGATGAGACTGGTAGTAGAGTAGATGATAATAAAGTGATAATAAATAAATAAATACCGCCTCAAGCAGCTGCTTGCCACATAGGTCTGACAGGAGCCTGTCAGTTTATATGCCAAAGTAGAAGATCTGAGAGGATGGCAGGACTTCAGCAGAAAAACGACACATACATCCATGCCTTACCCGGGGCTCGAACCCAGGTCCTCAAATCCGTAGCCAAGCACGCTAACCACTCGGCCATGGGACACAGAAAGAAAAATTAAAATGATGAAAATTGGTCATTAGCAGATGAAGCGTCCACACTCATTTTTACATTATTAAAATTAGCCACGACTCGCAGTAAAACTTTGTAATCACTGTCATCTCCTTTCAAATCAGCAAATATACTTCGTGTGCCTTAGCGCATAGTATATTGGCTTAGGGGCACATTAAGGCGGCGTTTATCTTGCAGCCATTTGGCTAAATATATATATATTTTCATTTTACCTATTATCCTAGATTGGTTACACGACGTTTTTTGCGAACTTAAAAGTGTGCCCGATTTAATGCTACTTTTTATATCCTCAGTATTATCTCCAATATTTCGCAGAGCCCTCTCTTCAAAATTAACGGCACCGCGTTCATTGAGGTTGTTTTGATTTCTTCATAGCGTTTAATCACATCTATCTTCCGTTCCAAAACGACCGATTTACGACAGAGTTTTTTAAACACCACTTAATGGATCCTGGATGACATCGTTAGAGGATACAAAAAAGATTTTAAATTAACAATGAATGTTAAAATAACACCACGATAATCACCAAAATCACTTGGAGAAGTTCTGATCCAGTAAAAAACGGTGTGGTTCACCCGATGCTGAAAAAGGATTGCGAGTATTTCTGTTTAGTAGCTCAAGTGCCACCTAGATGGGGTGTGGGTTGGGTTCTGAGCGGTACTTTTTTGCACACCATGGGATAAATGGCCAGGTCACATGGACCCCGAAGGCTCAGAGAAGATTGGGGAAGGGGACCCACTAGAGCAGCTGTTGGGAGATAGATGGTAGCCTCCCGTCAAGGCCATCCAACGTGTTCTTTAACGTGCACAGGGTATGACTCTCCCGCACACGGGACCACGGCTTAAAGTTCCATTCGACGGACGGCGTCCTTTCCAAGCACGTCGGTGTCCCCTACTGACTGTGGGCAGGGCGGGGAATTTTGCGGAGATAAATCTCAACGCTGACCCAGTTGGGACTCGAACCTGGGAACTACAGATTACGAGCCTGGCACGCTACCGACTGAGCCAGCCCCGCCCCAGATGGGGTGTGGGAATAGTGTAAACTATTTACAAAGTACTCAGCCAGCCTGCTTTGAAATTATGCGATTTTTGACGAAATTTTGGGGGGATTCGCATAGTTTAAAATTTTGCGCATAATGCGAGATATTATTAATATTTTTGTACCCTATTTCAAATTCGCATATATAGGTCACCGGCAAAGTTTGAAATCCGGCATTCTATAGAATGCCTAGGTATTGTATGTAATGCCTAAAACTAGCCGGCAATGTACGAAACGATTCATATTTCACACATTTCCTAGGCATTCTATAGAAGGCCAAAAAGCAAATCGGCAAAGTATAAAATACTCCCGGCAGTGATGTTTAATGTCGCAATGCGAGTCACATGACTCTCGACGCTCGCCTCAAACAGAGAGCCAGAGCACTCAGTCCAATTCGAATTGACCAGTAAATGTTCCCCTGGGTCGCGTATAGGCTCACCCTGATTGCCAGATCCGCCAGTCCCTAGTTTCGGTAAAAAAGAGCGCCGTAGTTGGTCACTTCGGACACCAAAAAGACACCCTTCCATTCGGAAAAGCGCCCCCTAGCGTTGTAAGAGTGTAAAAGAGGGTTGCCTCAATAGGGATACCAAAGTTTGAGAACCCTAGCTTCCATAGGAAGAGAGTTAAGGTCAAAAAACAGATTAAAAAAAAGTCATCAAAAAACGACATATCACAAGCATCTCGGAAATCCACTGAAATAGATTTGACAAGTAGTAAAGTGAAATATGAGTATCCTAACTCGAATTGCAAACTTCGAATATTCAACACTTTACTGATTCGTTCTCACTTGGCTTTACCTCATTTGGGGCTTTTTTTATAATGCGGACGACAGACTCATTACAGGTTATGATGTTAATATTTCTGGCGGTAGTTCAGCAATGGTATTTTTCTCTTTTTGCAGAAAAATCCCGTATCTTATATTTTGTACTTCTTACATTTTCACATGCATCTTTTCAATAAAAGCCTTTTTCATACTTTGCCGAAATAGTATTTGTCATTCTATATAATGCCTAGGTATTCTATACAATACCTAGGGAAAGTATGTAATAATTCTCATATTTCATACATTGCCTAAAAACGCCGGATATTCTATAGAATGCCTAGGCATTCTATAGAATGCCGGCTTTTCATACATTGCCGGTAACATATATAAAATTCAAATTCGCATAAATATATTAAAAAATACTTTTACCTACTCAAAAAGTCTTCATTCTGGTAGAGACATTCTCCAGTATATTTGGATAGTTTTAAACCAAATGCCTTTAGTTACGTCAGTGAGTCGCTAGAACTTCGTAAACAAATTAATGAAACAACAAAATGATTCTTATAAATATTTTAAACTGTTTTTAGTCATATTCACAAATTAAATCTTTGATCATTACAGAAAATAGCATGCAAAAATAATCAAAATAATTCAGTGAAAATACGAAATGTTTTTGTATATATAACCACCTCAAAGTTGGGTTGTTTGAGACTTTCAGGATTATTGGACTCTATACTGAATGGACAGATTATTATACACACCTGCCTAATAACCTGTTGCCCCACTTTTGCCCTCACAAAAGCAGTCAGACGTCTTGATAAGGACTCAATGAAGAGTTGGAAACACCGAAGTGGTATTTCCGCCCGTGAAGCGAGGATCGCCGAGGATTGCAGGTGGGGATTGCAGGACTCGAACAGATCTTTTCAATTCATCCCAGAACTTCTCAATGAGGTTTAAGGTCCGGCGATCGAGGGGGCCATTCGAGTGTGGTAAATTCATTTGAATGCTCCTTGAGCCAATTGATCGCCAGCAGGGAAGTATGCTGTGGCGTTGTCTTGTTGAAAGAAGGCGTCATATGGCGTTGTCCTGCTGAAAGAAGGCGTCGTATGGCGTTGTCCTGCTGAAAGAAGGCGTCGTATGGCGTTTTCCTGCTGAAAGAAGGCGTCGTATGGCGTTGTCCTGCTGAAAGAAGGCGTCGTATGGCTTTGTCCTGCTGAAAGAAGGCGTCGTATGGCGTTGTCCTGCTGAAAGAAGGCGTCGTATGGCGTTGTCCTGCTGAAAGAAGGCGTCGTATGGCGTTCTCCTGCTGAAAGAAGGCGTCATAGTGTGGAAAGAAAATCGTTATGAACGGGTGTAGATTGTCGGCGAGGATGTTCACATACCTTGTCCTGGTGACGGAGGTCTCGACGGGTACGAGAGGCCCAAGGAAGCCCACGTAAACGCACTCCAAACTGTTACATCGCCTCCACCTGCCATACACCCCAACTTGCAAGTTCCATCACTTCGTGTGGTTTACACAACACACACACATTCCATCGCGTGATAGAATTGGATCCATAGTTGTAGGTGGAGGTTGGCGGGCTAGAACAGATCTTTCCAATTTATCCCATAAATTCTCAATGAGGTCCACAAATTCTCAATATGTCGAAGTTTCAATGGGATTTGTCAGACCAAATGACGTGGTTCTAGTCCTCAGGCACTCCAATTGTGATAAGCCTTTGCAAGCTGCAGACTAATATTTCAGTGCCTTGCAGTCCACAGGAGAGCACGATGTGGACGTCAACTGCCATAGCCTATTTTTCCACAGATAGTCTTTGTGCATAAGCTTGTGGATGCACCCTAATTCAATTCTGATGTTTTCTGCTCCATGGTAGTCATGTGATTCCTGGTAACGATGCAGGACAATGCGCTCACCTCGAGAGTCAATTGCACGTTTAATTCCACATTTCTCCTACTGGTTGGAAGTTTTGTCGCATTTCACATAGTCTTGGTATACACATGCGACGTTATGATGTTGAAATCCCAACAGTTCAGCAGTTGCAATGATTGTAAGTGCGAGGAAGACTGGTTGTTCAATCTGGCCACAGTCAAATTCATTTATGTCTGTACCTTTACACATGATTACTTCTCTGCGACTATTTCCAATGCGTAGAGACCTGCTCTATTTATAGGCATTAGCAGTTTCAACGTGCCACGTGACTGTACGCGATACTTCAGCTTTGCATATTGTTATCTGGTGTCAAGCATATTAGACCTATTAAGGAGAAATAATATTTCTCTAAGACAGATCATTTAAAAATGGAAGTCTTTTCCAGCTATTACCTTAATGCATATAATATTTAGATCTAAATTTGAGCAAATGCCAAAGAATGAATTGTGTTGATTTGTTTCTGAGCAGCATTTTTATTTTGCAAGCAATGGCCTAAATGGCCAGGTCACAAGGACGCCAAGGGTTCAGAGTAATTTGGGGGAAGAGGACCCACAGGACAGCTATTAGGAGACAGAGTATCAATGTCATTCAGCCTGTTTTTAAAGTGCACAGGCTATGGCTCTCATGCATGCTGGACCACAGCTTTATGTCCCATCCGACGGACGACGGCCTTTCCAAGTCCATCGGTGTTTCCTGTCTCACCGTGGATAGGAAGAGGGTCTGGCGGAGATAAATCTGAATGATGAAACAGTTGGGACTCGAATCTGGGATCAGCAGATTGACAACCTGATGCCCCTCATCCTACACACGTGTGGAATGTTCCGGATTAAATAAAAGAATCTCTTGAACCTTAAACTTCACTAACACTGTGTTATGCTTAAACAAATTTTGAGATAACTAACATTTATAATATAGACTATAAATTTTGTAAACAAATTTGCTATTAGTTAATATCAGGCTTTGGGTTGGGTTATTTTACCTCTGAGCGGCACTTTTTTGCACACCATGGGCTAAATGGCCAGGTCACATGGACCCCGAAGTCTCAGAGAAGGTTGGGGGAGGGAACCCACTGAAACAGCTGTTGGGAGACAGATGGTAGCCTCCCGTCAAGGCCATCCAGCGTGTTCTTTAACGTGCACAGGGTATGGCTCTCCCGCACACGGGGTCACGGCTTAACGTCCCATCCAACAGACGGCGGCGTTTCCAAGCCCATCGGTGTCCCCTACTGACCGTGGGCAGGGCGGGGAATTTTGCGGAGATAAATCTCAACGCTGACCCAGCTGGGACTCGAACCTGGGAACTACAGATTACGAGCCTGGCGCGCTACCGACTGAGCCACCCCCACCCCGAATATCAGGCGAGTACCTAGAAAAAGAACAGGGAGCAAGTGACGCAATCGAGTCTCAAATAAGTTAAAGGGAGCGCAAGAGATTGGATTTTCATTGCAGTATAAGGTTTTTCCTTCCGTTTTAGAAGTCTTTACAAAATTCTTGAAATATGCACAAATTTAACAATTTTTGCCCCCCATTTCCTTCACTAGCATTCTTAAAAGGGTGAGGGGAGGGAATGAACCCTTGCTCTCCACTAGATCACGCCTGGTGAATATAATTATTCATTAATTAAAAATAAGTTAATTTTGTTTTAAATATTTAGCTTTGTAAAATCTGCTCCTCCGTTATTTTATCACCATTTTATCTCCGTTTAACTTCATTTAAAGTTTTATTCCTTCTGTATTTGCCCTTTGTCTGTAGCAGCATTTCCTGATACAGCTCAGCGGGCAATTTGAATCATTGTTGAGGGCCAATTTGTTAGTCGTGAGCTCATTACTCTCCACTCTCGTACTGAAGTATACAGTATAAGAAAAACACTGGGCCTGATCGAAGTAGGGGCCTAGAAGCCAGAAGCAGAAAAGTGGATCCCTAGCTGCTAAGTTCTAAGGGAGCTTTCAAAATGTTCTTCACATGCATCTGTAGAACAAAGAAAATTGCATTTTCCTCAACAAAACTTTTCCTTTCTTTCAAAGTACTCCCCTGCAGCATCTACGCAAAGTTGGTGACGTCTATCCTAATTCTAGAACACTTGACGGTACTCCTGTTGGGGAATACTTTACTTATCTGAATGAACGTGTTTTGCAAGGTCTTGCACTCTTTAAAATGGCTTCCCAGAAGATTCCTTTCTAATTTTTGGAAACAATCAAAAATCATATGGAGCAATATGTGAATATGCAGGATGGGGCTGCAGTTGATTTTTTTCTATCCCCGATAAGTCGTAACTTGCAGGGTTTTGTGAGCACTGGCATTGTCATGAAAAAAGAGAACCTTTGACAAGACTGGTGTTGGACGCTGCTTTTTCATTTCCATAACCATTTTGAGCAAAACAATGTTGGTGCAGTATTCGCCATTTATAATTGTGCTTTCGGCTAGCACTCCCTGGGAATTGATAAAAATTGTGAACATCCTCGAGGAGAGAAAGTCTTGTCGGAGGATTTGGGAACGTTGTTCATCTTCCACAACCAAAACATAATTCTCAATCATTCTGGATGTTGTGTAATAATAAACCACATCTCATCACCTGTGGCAATGTCTGTTAACCGTTTGAGGCCATTAGGTTCAAACATTGACAGAATCTCTTGCACGAGTGGACATAGCCCAATTTTGCAGTTCTACCAGTTTGTGGGGTACCCATTTGGCATAGATCTTTCAGAACTTTAAATGTTGATGAAAAATTGTTTCCATACTTCCAATCGATATACTGACATCAAAACGTATTACCTGAACGGTGATGTGCGAGTTTTCCTTAACGAGTTTACGAAGAGCAGCGATGGTTTTCTCGTTCACGGCATCCTTCGGTCTTCCTGCACAAGGGAGATATTTGGAGCTCTGCAGTCGTACTCTGAATTTGTGCATCCATCCCGTAACAGTGCTCTATGAACAGGCATGATCCCCATATACTTGCGATAAATCGGCATGAATTTTGTTCGCATCGTCCCCAAGTTTAGCTTTGTGAAAATGTGAAATCTTTTCCAGTCTTTAGTAGGGTTGGGTTGTTTTACCTCTGAGCGGCACTTTTTTGCACACCATGGGCTAAATGGCCAGGTCACATGGACCCCGAAGGCTCAGAGAAGGTTGGGGGAGGGGACCCACTGGAACATCTGTTGGGAGACAGATGGTAACCTCCCGTCATGGCCATCCAGCGTGTTCTTTAACGTGCACAGGGTATGTTTTCCCGCACAAGGTACCACGACGTAGCATGGTATGTTTGCCAGCACAAGGTACCACAACGTCCCATCCGACGGATGGCGGCCTTTCCAAGCCCATCGGTGTCTCCTACTGACCGTGGCAGGGCGGGGAATTTTGCGGAGATAAATCTCAACGCTGACATAGCTGGGGCTCGAACCTGGAAACTACAGATTATGAGCCTGGCGCGCTACCGACTGAGCCACCCCGCCCCTTCTTCACTAGCAAAAACACACAAATTTCGCAAAACGAATTTTACTCGCAGCCAGCGAAGAGAGAAATTATGATATTGACTTTGCTTTTAACACGTAACGACAAATTTAGACAAGCTTTCAAAGAAGTCGTAATTTGTTAATTTCGGAAGTACAAGTGCAAATCTATATATAAGTATCAAAATCTTTTTAAATGCCTTCCGTAGCAATCCAACTCTAAACATATTTCCCCTAAAGATTCAAAAATCAAACTTATATTTCGATATCTACTTTTTTCACGGTCTTGAAAATTATTTAGAACACGCTTCACAAATAATTTCAACAGAAAGTTTTGAAAGAAGCAATGTGATTTATCTCCCGAAGAATTTAAATATTATCGTTTATTATTTTTTTTTACGTAACTTCAGATAAAGAGTATAAAAATTTGAATTTTTTCGCATTACTCTTCCTCTACGACACAAATCCATCTTTCTTAATGCTATCCTAACAGAAATCGAAGACACAATTTATTTTTCTTGATGCCAGTATGCAAAACTAAATTCATCATCAGTATCTTTTTTTCCCCAAAGAGCTTCGAAAAAAAAATCCGTCGACCATGAGAAAAGAATAATGAAAGTCCTACGGTAAAAAAACAAAAGCCGATACTTGGCATTGTCGTTTATTAAAATCGTTCTCAACAACAGAAACTCTTCCTATGCTGGTAGTTTTAACAATAATACCAAAAAATGTTTTCTTTTAGTGGGTTTAATGCTTTTTCCTCCTCTTATTTCCCCAAAGCGTGTATCGATTTTATGCATCATGAAATGCCAGCAAATTGGAGCATCGGACCTTTTTCTCATGCACATATATTATTTGCTTCTGAATTTTATGTGATTTATATGTAAACAAGGAAAGATTCTTCACCCTTTGATTACATTTCATGAGAAATGAACAGCATTTTCAAAGCGCTTTCTGATACTTTTCCTTTTGTTTATCTCGTAAACGAAAGTTTATTGCCAAATCTTTTTTTATTTTGGATCATGGAATGTTCGTCAGACACTGAAGAAATAACATGATAAACTTTCGTCTATTTGCTTTGCTTAAAAATGCTCTTCAAACTATATAATTTGAGAAGGTACAATATGAGCACAGTCGAAAATGTAAGGGCATGTTTGTTTAAGTTTATTCTAATATTATATTTATTTGCATAGTTTTAACGAATTTCCGATTTCTAGTTGAGAAATAGGACATGCGCAATTTATATATGTAAATGCGATAATTTCTCGAAGTTCGCAGCCCTATTATTACCTTGGAAATTCAGGCTACTGGTATTATTCAGCAAAGGGTTTGGTGGAAGCAAATATTTACCAGAAATACGAATAGGAATGATGTAAATAAATAGTTGCTTAACAAACTCGGTTCATTAGCTATTTATAGTTTTCTGTGTGTAACTTGACCTGTCGCCATTATTATTTCCAGTTGCATTCAGTTTTTGTTTGAATTTTAGGTATGATTCTTTAAGAAAAAAAAAGGCCAGTTTTTTAAAATTTATAATCTAGGTTCCTTACTTTCCGGAATTTTTGAGATTGTAGGATATTGATGAGTCAGGGTCTTTTGGTGCTTAGCCAAAGCCGCACATTTCAAATATTTCTTATAATTGTGAAAAAAAATAAACAAAATATGTATATAATATAGTTTTGATTATAATTTAATAAATATAGTTTTGATTATAATTTAATAAATATAGTTTTGATTATAATTTAATAAATTTTAATCAGTCTTTAGTAATTGAAAAGCACCATGCGACTATTGATTTATTTTTACGCATTCTCCCCCTTTAATAAATGAATGGATCTTTAAGTTTATAATGATGTTAGTCACAAACGTTTAGTTTCCATATTATTTCTAATATTTTTCATTAAAAATATTGGTCATAAATGATTATATGAATGATTATCGTCATGAATTTCTGCATAAATGTTTTATGAAAAGTCAGATATTTCAGCTTTATCTCATCTGTATTATTTCAACTATAAAAGATCCTAGAGAAACGTTTGTTCTAATTCTTCTGGCAAAACACTGCTTTACATAATTTTAACATGAGAACACACTCGAACTCAACAATTGTCGAAATGGTTCGGTTTCGGGTGGATACGGACTAGATAATTCGGTTTAGGAATGGTGCTGGCTCGAATATTTGAGCTCCATCCCATCTCTGTTATAGAATCTAAATGTCAAAAAGGTATAGCAAAAAAAAGTCGTGGTCTAAAAACGAAAATTCTACTTTTCCCATAAATCAATAAAGGACAATAGTTTTGATGTCATAAAGTCATTATACGAATGGTAAATTTTTAAAACACTAAAATATTTGAAAATGTTTAAAACAATATATATATATAAAGAAAAAACACAAAAACTTTACCGCGTTTACTTTTAGGATAACTGATAATAAAAATCTTTTGTTTTACAAATGCTTTCGACGTTACTTCATTTAAAAAGATTTTCTAAGCTTCTTCAAGAGTAGGAGGTTAATGAGAGTTCTAAGTCAGAAGAGATCGATGTTAATCCCACGGGAATCCTCTTTTGTTTGGCGTTGACCGATTTCAGACTTAAAACAGCGCGAGTTCTGAACTATGTTCCTTGAATTTTTTTGCGGAGATAAATCCCTGTAAAGACATGGGAATAGGATCCCTTAGGATTAACATTGCTTCGCTTCTGGCATAGAACTCTTATTATTACCTTCTACTTCAAAGGGATTTCGTTGGTCAAGGACAGCTATGAACAACCTTTGGCAGTCAACGGGTCCGCACGTGAATTATTTTCTGGCCCTCCAGTAAGAGTTGGGTTTGTTTTACCTCTGAGCGGCACGTTTTGTGCACAATGGGCTAAATGGATAGGTTGTTGTTGGGTTTTACCTCTGAGCGGCACTTTTTTGCACACCATGAGCTAACGACCAGGTCACGTGGACCCGAAAACCAGTAGCCTTTGCTGAATAATACCAGTAGCCGAAGAGAAGGTTGGGAAAGGGTACCCACTGGAACAGCTGTTGGGAGACAGATGGTAGCCTCCCTTCAAAACCTCCCAGCGTGTTCTTTAACGTGCACAGGGTATGGCTCTCCCGCACACGGGGCCACGATTTAACGTCCCATCCAACGGACGATGACCTTTCCAAGCCCATCGGTGTCCTCTACTGACCGAGGGAAGGGCGAGGAGTTTTACGGAAATAAATCTCAACGCTGACCCAGCTGGGACTCGAATCTGGGAACTGCAGATTACGAGCCTGGCGCGCTACCGACTGAGCCACCCCCGCCCCTCTAATGGATCGGTCACAAGGATCCGATGGCTCAGAAAAAGTTGGGGGAAGGGGACCCAATGGACAACTGTTGGGAGACAGATAGTAACCTCCCGTGTAGACCATCCAGCATGTTCTTTAACGTGCACAGGCTATGGTTCTCCCGCACACAATGGTGAACACGACTTAAAATCCCATTCGACAGATGGCGACCTTCCAAGCCATCCGTGTCCCCTACTGACCGAGAACAGGGTGGGGAGTTTTGCGAAGATAAATCTCAACGCTGGTCCAGGTGGAACTCGCACCTGGGAACTGCATATTACGAGCCTGGCCCGCTACAGATTGAGTCACCTCTGCCCACTGCAGTAAAGAAATTTGTAGTAAATACAAATATTTCTTTTATAATACTATTGATCTGATATAGCAAAATAGTAAATAATCAATCTCGATAATGTAGCATCACCAAATTTGATGATATAACAGGAACTACATAAGATCCTAGAGAAATGTTTGTTCCAATTCGTCTGACAAAACACTGCTTTACCTGATTTTAACATGCAGATAACACAGAAAGCAGAACTCACACATAAGCACACTTTTCGTTGTTCACATTACAGAAATAATTACATTATTTACAAATTTGTGGCAATGACAACAGTAACAAATAGTGTCAAATATCGTTTAAAGTTTTGTCATCGACATAAGCAGTCGGGAGCCACACAATTGTCATTGAGGAAAGTTATTTTTACCTATCTTCCTATTCTTTTGGCTTTGACAATTGTCAGTTTGTAGATTTGACAAAAGGTTGTTCCCCCCGTATCTTTCGAACGCAATTAATGATTTATGTGACAGAGGAAATTTTGTGACGCGGGGTATGTCATAGGCTATAAAAATTGACCCCCATGAAATCTTCCCCCCTAGAAAATGGGAAATGCAAAAGTCGTTTTGTTGTATCTTCCGAAAGCGAGGGCCTACAGTTAAGAGTTAGGTGTCAAATGAAATCTCATATAATGACCGTCATAAACTATTTCGAATTTTGCTCCCACTTTTCTCCCCCCAAATATTATAAGGGGGGGGGGCGATTTTCTCTGGGGGTTGACCTTAACATTTTATTTCAAATTAAAGATCGTGAAGTCTCCAATACGATGGGCTACTTTAAACAAGACTCCAAGGAGGAGGAAAAATGTGAAAAATGAAAGTTTCTGAAAGTAGGTGTTTTAGTGGCAAAGAAAAAGTGCAAATCATCATCATCATCCTCAAGCAGCCATGGGCTATGGAGGTCCAACCAGACCGCGCAGTTTAATTCTCCAAGCATATCTGTCCTGAGCTACATCTGCTGCATCCGGCCACTGTACACCAATTCTAACAAGGTCCTGTTTGACATTGTCTGCCCACCGCATCCTAGGTCTCCCCCTCCTTCTGAGGCCTCTAGGCACACTGTTCATAACCCTATTCGCCAATCTATAATTATCCATACGGGCAACATGGCCAAACCAGCGGAGTCTCTCTCTGCACAATATGCTGCTTAAAGGAGGTTGCAGACTCCTTTGCCTAACCTCATCATTAGTTACAAAGTTAAACCACCTAATACCCAAGATACTGCGTAAGCATCTAGAATCAAAAGCATCTAGTTTCCTGTTATCTTGTTTACACAGCGTCCAAGTTTCACTACCGTAACTAACCCTAGAAAGAACCCAACTATTATACAGTCTAATTTTAGTCTTTAGGTGTATACGCCTATTTCTCCACAATCTCCATAGATTCTTAAAAGTCCCGGCAGCAATACCTATTCGTCTGTTAATCTCATGCCGCACATCACCAGTATCAGTTACGTAGCTCCAAAGGTAATTAAACTGTGACACCTGCTCAAGAATGCAACCATTCAGATTAACTGAATCACAACCTGCCTGACCAATTTTCATCACTTTAGTTTTCTCTCTGTTTATAACCAAACCTACTCTACTACCAGTCTCATCTACAGCTCGAATGAAAGAGTTCATCTCATGAACATCATTTGCCACAAGGGCTAAATCATCAGCATAATCTAAATCAGAAATTTTGGCATCTCCAGTCCATTTAAGGCCAACATTTTTCCCTTGAAGTGAATTTCGCATCACATAATCAACAACCAAACTAAAGAGAAAAGGAGACAAAATGCACCCTTGTCGAACACCAGACGTAATGCTAAACCAATTGCTACAAGACTTACCAACTCTCACATATGACTCAGTGTTATTATAGAGAGCTTTCATTATGTTAACTAACTTGTCTAATATACCATATGATTCCACAATCAACCACAAATTATGACGATCAACAGAGTCGAAAGCCTTTTTGAAATCAACGAAGCTAGCAACCAAAGGTTTCTGAAACTCTAAACATTTCTCAAGAATCTGCCTAAGTGAAAATATCTGATCTACACATCCCCTACAACTTCTGAATCCACATTGCTCATCACGCAATTGACTGTCAACCAGATTCTTAATTCTATTAAGCACAATCATGGAAAGAACTTTACCTGGAACAGAGAGTAGGCTGATACCCCTATAGTTATCACAAGAACTGCGATCACCTTTTTTGAAAATAGGGATAATAATAGCTCTGGTAAAATCTTTAGGAACCATGCCTTTATCATAAAAGTTATTCAAAATTTCAGTCATCCAAGTGGTAACCGAACCATTCCCAGCTCTGAGCATTTCTGTAGTAATTTCATCTACCCCTGGTGATTTATGAAGTTTTAGTTTAGAAATAGCCAAAATAACTTCAGATTGTGTTATAGGGCCAACATTAAAGCTGCCAATGCATCTATCATCATTACAAACAATGGGAGTAGAACTAACCACATTGTTTAGAACATCACTGAAATGCTCAGCCCACCTAGCCATGATAGAATCCTCACCTTCTATAACCTTACCTTGTTTATCCTTCAATCCCTGTATCCTCACCTTCTATAACCTTACCTTGTTTATCCTTCAATCCCTGTATACCTCTTCGTTTTCTACCACACAGAACATTAACTATCTGGTACAGCTCTCTGCTGTTGTGCTGTCTAACTGCTTCCTCAGCTTTGTCAGCCAGGCCATCAAGCCAAAGATTCTTATCAGTAGCTAAGTGATCCTTTAAACGTTTATTAAGTTCTTTGTAATGCTTTCTATTAGGACTAGTAGGGTACTGATTAAGGACATTCCTGCAGTTCCTTCTTTCTGAAATAAGCTCAAGTGCCTTATCACTTAAATAATTCTGCCTCCTCTGCTCCTTTTTCCCTAAAAGAGTACTGTTAGTTTCCAAAAAAGCCTGTTTAAAACGGCCACATTCTTCCTCAACTTCAGTATTAAGCAAACCATGACTGTCATATTGACTAAGTAACCTATCATGGTAAGCTTTAGCTATAACTGGGTCTTTCAGAGCTTCAGTATTAAAGGTAAATTTTTTAAGCCTAGCCCAACACTTTAAGTTTAAGTTGCAAGACACTTTTAACAAGGTAATGGTCAGATCCAATTTCAGCTCCCCTATATGCCCTGGTATTTCTAACACAACTAGCCCATTTGCTGTTAATTAATATATAATCAATCATATTCCTATGCAGCCCATCAGGTGAAACATATGTGTATTTATGTATGTCGCGGTGTTTGTAATATGTGTTAGTTATTCTGAAACCACTGAGTTTACTTACCTGTAGGAGACATTGCCCATTGCCATTGCAGCTACCAATACCAAAGGGCCTTTTACTCCTCCCCAAAGGTCAGAGTCGGTACCAACTTTGGCATTGAAGTCACCAAGAACAAGGGTAATATCTCCTTTCTTGACAGAATTCAAAATATCCTGAAGTTGTCCGAAAAACCTATCCTTCTCATCCTCATCGGCATCCTCAGTGGGGGGCATAACAGCAGATAACATTCAAGTCTTTAATGTTTGTGTGAAATTTTGCTGTAAGAAACCTTTCATTAATGCACTCATATCCTAGAAGAGCATCACTAGCATGTCTGCTGAGCAGCAGACCCACGCCTTGGTGATGCTTTCCATCCTCCCTCCAAGAGAAATTTAAAGTTATTTTTAAGTATCTCACCTTTACCTGTCCATATGGTCTCTTGCAAGCCTAGAATATCTAGGTTATAGCGCTGGAATTCCTGCATGAGGACATCAAGAGAATAATCTCTATGTAATGTCCTCACGTTCCAGGTTCCTGCAGAGAGAAAATGATTAGTAGGATTTTTAAAGAAATTAGGTTTATTGAGATTGGTAGGGCCAACAATATCAAACAGCCCCCTGATCGCAGGCATGGGGCAAAGACCTGTTCTTTCTCCGCTAAAGGCTGAAGTCACCGATGCTGGTAGGAACTTCAGGCAAAACCTTTTCAAGTGGACTTTTTCAAGAGCCATATAGCCTGCCTGAGACACATTACTCCAGTTTAGGCTTGACGATGCCCAACTAGCTAAGTAAGGTTCAGGTACCTGCGATGGCCTCTAATTAGGATTATCCACCAGCTGATATAAGGTATCCCATGACTCTGTTCACTTAGAGCTGGCAACCCAGAAGCAAACAGAAAACACAGCAGCAGAGTCTCCCTCAACAGAGGCCCTCCAGTGCAGCAAGTCCAGGATCATTAATCAAGCTCAAATCCATAACAGAGTCCAGTCTAGTAGGTATAAATGGTCAGCACCAGGACCCTGTGAAGTTGACCACTCCTCAGCAGGTTTCAAAAAAAAGAAAAAAGTGGCCATAGATGACCAGATCAGCAGACCATACTGAACTGGCAGCCCTCCCCTTCCGTTCCCTTCCAAGAGAATATCTCTTTTGAAAGGTACTAACGGCCTGCACCACGAGAAGGCATTGTCGGACATTAGGTGCTAAACTTGGCCGGTTCTGTGCATCATCACTAGGGATTGGTACACAGCTCTCCTTCCAGTTTACGCCTAGCTACAATTTACAGGTAAAAAGATGCAAATAGCTTAAAATATTTAAAAAGTACCTGTATTCGTATATGCGTTGTAAAAAGTAGAAAATAACCTAAAGCATATCGATGGTACAATCAGTCAGTGAGTTCGTATTCACTTCAAAGAAAGACAGGACGCCGATTTACCTGGGGCGGGGGTGGCTCAGTCGGTAGCGCGCCAGGCTCGTAATCTGTAGTTCCCAGGTTCGAGTCCCAGCTGGGTCAGCGTTGAGATTTATTTCCGCAAAATTCCCCGCCCTGTCCACGGTCAGTAGGGGACACCGATGGGCTTGGAAAGGCCGCCGTCCGTCGGATGGGACGTTAAGCCGTGGCCCCGTGTGCGGGAGAGCCATACCCTGTGCACGTTAAAGAACACGCTGGATGGCCTTGACGGGAGGCTACCATCTGTCTCCCAACAGCTGTTCCAGTGGGTCCCCTCCCCCAACCTTCTCTGAGCCTTCGGGGTCCATGTGACCTGGCCATTTAGCCCTTGGTGTGCAAAAAAGTGCCGCTCAGAGGTAAAACAACCCAACCCAACAACCCGATTTACCTACTCAACAAGATTGCACGCGCCCTATCTCCCTTTGAAGTTAATACGAACTCAGTGACTGATTGCACCATCGATATGCTTTAGTTTCTACTTTTTAGAGCCCTGTGTAGGAAGATAAAGTATTAAAAAATACCTCATTTATTTATTAAGAAAATATTTGTTCATCGGCATCCCAGTGGTCGAGTGGTTATCCTGTTCGGCTATTAGTCCTAGGAACCTGGAGTCAATCTCCCGGATAAACGATATGAATGTTTTATTTCTGCTGAGGCCTCAGCTTCCTAACAAATCTTCTTTATGTCATATTATACTGACAGGCACCTTGTCACATTTCTGTAGCAAGCAACTATTTGAGTGATTATTTATTAATTGGTACTAATGAAAATGTTAAATTCAAAAAACAAAAAAGACATACTTTCAAATATTTTAGCAAATCTTCACTACGCTATAGATTTTTTATGAATAATTCCTATATTTTATTCTTCTTTAATGTCCATCTAATTTTCAATGTGTGTTCGATTGGATAGAAGTATTGATATTAATAAAATGTAGCACAATTTCTCCTTCCAGTGCTAATTTCTATAAACACGCATATGTAGAAGAAGTTGCGAATTTTTTTCGTCGTCATCCCTATGCGAGATTTAAATCGTTTTACCTCTGAGCAGCACTTTTTGTGCATACAATAGTCTAAAGGTGCAAGTCCAAAGGGTTCACATAGTTACGTAAGGAAAGGTTGGGTTGTTTTACCTCTGAGCAGCACTTTTTTGCACACCATGTGCTAAATGACCAGGTCACATGGATCCCGAAGGCTCAGAGAAGGTTGGGGGAGGGGACCCACTGGAACAGCTGTTGGGAGACAGATGGTAGCCTCCCGTCAAGGCCATCCAGCGTGTTCTTTAACGTGCACAGGGTATGGCTCTCCCGCACACGGGGCCACGGCTTAACGTCCCATCCGACGGACGGCGGCCTTTCCAAGCCCATCGGTGTCCCCTACTGACCGTGGGCAGGGCGGGGAATTTTTTGCGGAGATGAATTTCAACGCTGACCCAGGTGGGACTCGAACCTGAGAACTACAGATTACGAGCCTGGCGCACTACTGACTGATCCCCCCCGCCCCCCCTAAGGAAAGGGTATTCACTCGATAATTGTTAGGAGACGGGCGGAATTCTCCCGCTAAGATCATTCAATGTGTTCTTTAACTACATAGGTAGGGTTCTGCTGAGCACGGAGTAACCACTAATTTTCTCAACCAGCGGTCGGTGGTATTTCCAAGCCTATCGATTCTTGCCAAGGCCAAAGTATGGGTTTACGGAAATACATCTCAACGCTGGTGCAATTGGACTCGAGACTGGGAATATCAGAATACTAGTCTGGCGAGCTACAAACCGAGCCCCACCTGCACTCTTTACATGCTGAAAGGTTGTTATCACTTTTGAATGGCAAGTCACAGAAACAGTAATTAAAACAGTTATCTGATGAGAAGCTTACAAATATTTGCATTGTATAGATTGGGGTAGTAGCATTTCAAAATGAAGTAGAATTGGAAAAGAATTAATTTTATTCTCATTTAATTTCGCCTGAATTCAGTAATCTAATTTTAATACATTGAACTACTCTGCAAAGGCATCATTATGTCGTAAATTTTGGCTAAATTTATATTTTAAGTAAATAGTACAAAAGCCAAAAGTATTATGACTGGAATGCAAACACCATAGTTAGTGGTGAAATTATAAATATGTAATGTTTTACAATTTTCACTTATTTGTTTTTCATAGTTCGTTTTTGAAAACACACTGTTGTCTTTGTGCATTTCAGAATTTTTTAAAGGCCACAGAATAGATTTCTTATCCTGCAGACAGCTATTTTAGTAGCCGTAATATAAACTAATGTTCCAAGATTAATATAATATGCATACTTGTTCAACATGTTCGAGAGATGAGAGTGAACAGTTACCATTACAGTGGTATTACTGTCGATTTACCATTACAGTGGGGGCGGGGGTGGCTCAGTCGGTAGCGCGCCAGGCTCGTAATCTGTAGTTCCCAGGTTCGAGTCCCAGCTGGGTAAGCGTTGAGATTTATCTCCGCAAAAATTCCCCGCCCTGCCCACGGTCAGTAGGGGACACCGATGGGCTTGGAAAGGCCGCCGTCCGTCGGATGGGACGTTAAGCCGTGGCCCCGTGTGTGTGTGAGAGCCATACCCTGTGCACGTTAAAGAACACACTGGATGGTCTTGAGGGGAGGCTACCATCTGTCTCCCAACAGCTGTTCCAGTGGGTCCCCTCCCCCAACCTTCTCTGAGCCTTCGGGGTCCATGTGACCTGGCCATTTAGACCATGGTGTGCAAAAAAGTGCCGCTCAGAGGTAAAACAACCCAACCCAAATCCTGTCACTTAGATATTTAGGTCTTTTATTTCTCGATTCATGTTTCGAATTAGCATCTAGTTTTAAACTAATTTCAAGTTCGATCCTGTGTTCTGTTATAAATAAATAATCGTATTTTTCAGATAATGTGATATGGCTTATGCTAAGCGATGCGTTCCTGGAAAACATCGGTATAAACGAGCCTTATTTGAATAGGAAAATTAGGATAATCCAGTCCTACCATTATGTCTCTATGTGTAAAGGAAAACTTCTAATTCTAAAATAACTAAATTCCAGAAAATTTTCTAAACTCTAAACTCTCTAACTAACAAAATTTCTTCTTCTAAAACTTCTAAAGAAAAACTTCTAATTACATCACTATCGCGATATACGATATGTCCACTGAAAAATAATTTGCAAATAGTGAAAAAAATGAAACGATGCACAATTCTACGTTAAAAATTTATTACATTAGGGGCAAATGTTTCTATGCAAACTTAATATCTGATAATCACTTCTGGTATCAGTCAGCGCGTGACACATTTCATTCACAAGAAATATGTCGACGTAGTTGAAAACTGATTCTTTTACAGGAAAAAAGATTCCCTGAAGGCATTTCGTGTCTTTCTACTTTAAAACAGTAAAATAAAAATTACATTTGTACAGACCCAGTTGTTAATAAATTTGAACCAGAGTAATACCTTTAGTTCGTTTTGAAAGATTTTAACGCTTTTTACGTAACTTTCGAGTTTCAAATATCCAGAATTTTCATCTGCTTCCATTCCACTTTCAAAGCTTTTCAATTCATCTAATTAAACGTATTTGGATTTAGCGCAATATAGTTGGTAACCGCTTAATGCCGTTAATTTGTTCTTTTAAACCCGAAGTTAAGCGAAACAACATTATCTCTAGTTATTACGGTAATGATGAGAATACTAAAAGAGTCGAGAATATATAAATCAGTTCAGCAAAGGTGCATCGGGTCAAATAGAGGTATTTGAACACGAAAGGGTATGATTACTGCTGCAAAAACATTCATTATATAATTTGTAATGTGAAAGCCGGACAGGAAAGTAAAGGATAAATCAGAATATTGCTTCGTTTTCCAAAAATTAGTACAAATGATTAGACCTACTTTCGATGAACAAGTGGCGACTCTTGTATCGTAAATGACTATCAATAAATGGTGGCAACTAATTACAGAGCGAACTGTCTACCTCTAGCGGGTAGTGAGAAAAGTATAAAAATACACGCAATGCTACGAAGCGGTCAAACGTAGCTCCACAAGTTGTTTCTTTGTTTGTTTGGAGTTTCATGGCACATGGGCGACCGGACTCTGGACCGGTGAGGTGTGTAAAGCAACTGTGCAAACACGGAGGGCCTGATGATGGAAGGTGTCCAGCACCTTCACCAACGAATCCCCGGGTGGAGACATACACCTGGGATCCATAGTCCAGTTTCGACTAGACAAGTGCACGGTACAGACGGAGCAGAGAACATCGGTCAGCTCCCCAAAGAGAGAGAGATGACAGGAACTTGGCTATGTTCAATGCCAGCATGCACTTGGATCTGAGAAAGGTCAATTTCCGGTCGAAGATGAGAATGAGAAACTTGGTCTCCACCACAACTGGAATGATGTTACCATCGAGTCATAGCTTGGGATCCAGATGAAGATTATGCTTGTGGCAAAAGTGCACGCAAGCAGTCTTCTATGGGGTGAACCAAACCCGTTGGCCACCGCCCAAATCGAGAGATCGTTCAAGGCAATTTGCAGTTGTCTTTCAAAGACCCTCATGCTGGACGAAGAGCAAATGATGCTGGAATCGTCAACATAGAGGGCATTGCCTACAAATGGAGGAAGTTGTCTAGTAATATAATTAATCTTGACAACGTAAAGCGTAAGACTCAGAACACAGCCTTGTGTCACCCCCTGTTCTTGGGGGTACGGCCGCGATAGAGTGTTGCCGACATGGATATGAAAAGAACGTGACGATAAGAAGTTATAGATGAAGATCCGCATATGACCTCTCAAACAAAAGCTATGGAGGTTACGACATGTCTTGGAGATTCGGCATTTTTCGTAATGTTTTACGATGTCGAAGAAAATTGACACAAGGTGCTCTCTACATAAAAATGAGTTTCTGATAGCAGATTCGAGGCGTATCAGATGGTCAAGAGTTGACAGTTGCTTGCGAAAGCCACACTGGGTATTGGAAAGAAGGTTGTGGTGTTCTACATACCAGAGCAGTCTGGCATTTATCATTCTTTCCAATACTTTGCACACGCCTGTCATCAACGCAATGGGGCGAAAATTAAAAGGAATCTGAGAATCCTTTCCAGGCTTCGGGAAGGCCAAGACGATGGCCTCCTGCCAGGAGTTCGTAAACTGTTCGTCGACTAATATGTGATTGAAAAGATGGAGCTGCCGATCATTCCTCAATGGTGAGAAATGTTGCAGCATGGTATAACGGACATTGTCTGGCCTGACAACAGATGTACGAGAGGAGTGCAGAGCAAGGCGTAGCACCTCCACTATGGCCTGTTGTAAGGCTCCAGGACATTCGAGCGAAAGGACGGCAGAGAACGTTCAACCTTGCTCTTCTGGGCCATAAACTCGAGGGAGTAAGAAATTGAAAAAGAGGTGGAGGAGAATGACTCCCCCAGAGTGTCGGCAATTGCTTTGGAATCATCGATAACGAGTGGGACGTTTAGTTCCCACCCTATTCCGTAATTTATCCTATGTGATCTTAGAACTGGTCATGCGTGTAATAGAAGATATATATTTGATCCAAGATTCCTTCTGGCTCTGGTGCCAGATACAACGAGCTTTCGCCCTGGCGTGTTTGAACGCTTCAAGGTTGGGGGAAGTTGGTTATCTCCGAAATACTCCCCAAGCCTTGTTCTGAGTCTTACAAGCTGCGGTGCAATCTGGATTCCACCACGAGTTCAGAAGAGGAAACCGTGTCGAAGTTGGAGGAATTGTGGATGCAGCCGCATCTATGATACAGTCTGTTATCTCCGCTACTGCCACGTTGATTGTCTCCTGGGTGACAGAGTGTTCATTGAGCTCAGAGAGGAGCTCGAAGTCACTCTAGTCAGTTCGATCCAGCCTCCACTGTGAGACGCGTGAAGGGCTGCAAGGCCTCCCACGGGAGATGGTGCACACTATGGGAAGGAGATTGCTATCGTAAGGGTTGTCATCGAACTCCCATGTAAAGAGTGGAAGGATTAAGGAGGAGCAGATAGCCCCTCCCTTTGGTGTCTGCCCTAAAGTGGACTGTGTCCGTTGAAGTCCCCCATGATGAGGAAGAGGGACGGCAGCTGTGAGACAAGGTCATCAAGATCTTATTGGAAGATGATGCTTTCAGTTGGATAGTGAGCAGACAATCAAGGAGAACCGCATGAAGAGGTGGATGGTTACTGCTTCTAGTTGGTGGTGAGGGTTACGACCTGGAATGGAGATTGGATACTCATGAGGATGGCAACACCTCCACGAGCTGCGCCATCTCCACCCCAGTTCCGGCGAACTAGTCAAAAATGCCAGATCGTTTGATCTGTGACTGGCTGCAAGTATGTTTCCTACAGGCACACACAAATGGGTGGTGTGCCTGAAGGAGGGCCTTGATGTCGCCAAGATTCCTCTGGAATCCACGACACTTTCATTGTAGGAGTGTGGCCATCTTAGGACTTAGGAGAGTGGGCGGATGACGAATTCTTATTCAGCTTAACCACTTCAGAGGATGGTTTAGTGAATAGGGGGCGGTCTGTATCCATGTCCTCGGAATCGTCGAGGGACACGGATCGATGACCGCTCTTTGTGGAGGAGTTATTGCATTCTTTTTGGCCCCGATGGGTGCCCCTTCTGTTTCGAAGGTCTAGCTGTCTGAGGACGGAAATTGGAACAGCTGTTGGGAGACAGATGGTAGCCTCCCGTCAAAGCCATCCAGAGTGTTCTTTAACGTCCACAGGGTATGGCTCTCCCGCACACAGGTCCACGGCTTAACGTCCCTTCCGACGGACGGCGGCCTTTCCAAGCCCATCGGTGTCCCCTACTGACCGTGGGCAGGGCGGGGAATTTTGCGGAGATAAATCTCAACGCTGACCCAGCTGGGGCTCGAACCTGGGAACTACAGATTACGAGCCTGGTGCGCTACCGACTGAGCCACCTCGCCCCCACTGAGGATGGGAAGGAGGAGGCCTTCCTATGGAGGTGGAAGGCTGAGTTGTAGGAATGGAAACCGGGGTTGGTGTCGAAGACGACACCAACTTCGGTTTCGCCTGCGACAGGAGGTATCTTGCTGCAGCTGAGAAGATTCAATAGGTCTGCAATACAAATGATGACAGTCTGCTCCGCCACCGAAGTCATTGGAATGATAAATAAAAATAAATACCCCCTCAAGCAGCTGCTTGCCACAGAGGTCTGACAGGAAAATGTCAGTTTATATGCCATAGTAGAAGGTCTGTGAGGATGGCAGAACCTCAGCAGAAAAACAACAGAAACGACCATGCCTTACCCAGGACTCGAACCCAGGTCCTTTAGAACAGCAGACAAGCGTGCTAACCACTCGGCGACGGGACGGCTATATTATGGGCTTTCCAAATACTCCACTGGCATAGGATATCTTGCCAGGTGGTGCGGGCGGTGCAGCATGCTTTCTTGCCTCAGCTTATGAGATGCTGTTGATGGTCCTTAGGCATTGCACCTCCTTTTCCTCCTTCCATTTGGGATAGTCACGTGAATATGCCAGATGGTTGGCACTACAGTTTACACAGCTTGCCTTTTCTACTGCGCAGTCAGGATCAAGGTGATCCTTACTGCCACAATGAGTACAGGTGGTTTTGCCCCGGCAAGCTGTGCAGGCATGACCGTATTTGGGTTGTTTTCCTCTAAGCGGCACTACCCATGGGCTAAATGGCCAGGTCACATAACCCCCGAAGGACCAGAGAAGGTTGGTGGAGGGGACCCACTGGAACAGCTGTTGGGAGACAGATGGTAGCCTCCCGTCAAGGCCATCCAGCGTGCTAACGTGCAGAGTGTATAGCTCTCCCACGGGGCCACTCTGCACCACGGGGCCACTCTGCACACGGGGCCACGCTTAACGTTCCATCCGATGGACGGCGGCCTTTCCAAGCCCATTGGTGTCCCCTACTGACCGTGGGCAGGTCGGGGAAATTTGAGGAGATAAATCTCAACGCTGACCCGGCTGGCACTCGAACGTGGAAACTACAGATTACGAGCTTGGCGCATTACCGATTGAACCATGCGGGCATGACCGTATATCTGGCACAGAAAGCAACACAGAGTGTTAGGTATATATATATGACTATACCTCGAAATGCAAATAACCTGCCTTGATGGAAGAATTTAGGCGTGGCACATTGAGGGTTATAATCAGTACCCGGGTGGGTACCAATTTATCATCACAATGTATCATATCCCGGTGGACCACTGAACTCCTTGGGGAGTGAGCTCCGAGAGGATTTCCCCCTCGTGACTTTGAAAAGGTCCCACTCAGTGATCACATCCCGAGAGGAATTCAAAGTTTTGCAGGGAGTGACCGCGACCGCCACCCCACAAATCTTTGTCACCTTCAGGAACAGTTCCGAGTGTTTGGAGCAAGCTGTCTCAACCTGCAAGTCGCCAGATCATAACAACTTGACGGATTTCGGCACACCCACAAGACCTACCAAACCTTTATGAACAAAAAATGGATACATGTCCCGAATTACCTGATCACCCATGGAGTGGATGATCAGGAATCTTGGGGACGAAGACACAAAGAAGACGATGGTGTATATTACAAAGACAACCAAGAAGATGGGAGCTCATGTAAAGCCTCTTTTTGGCATTGATCGTATCAATTGCTACCTCAACTCTCATATTTGGTTTTGTATAGTTCAGTGCCCTCTGTCCCCATCCTCCACAGAGACCAACAAGGGGATGCCCAGTTTGGCGCCAGGGCTAAGCAGGCACAATACCCACACAGACAGTGAGTCAAGCCCTCAGAAATAAATAAGTAAAATGAAAAGAAAAATAAATGTTCTTCACCAAAGGAACTAAGTGAAAAAATAACAATATTATGAACAAAACTGGTCTCACAAAGAAAGGATAACTACAAAAGGAAAATAAATTGTGAGGAAACTTGCAAACCTGTACCCGGAAGTGGGCAAGGTTACTCACCGCCCTGCATAGTTGACCTGCCCACCAGCTGATTGCTCCTGGGGGACCACCACAGGAGCTCCTATTAATCGGAAACAGAGGCCAAAGCTGTGTGTGTAGCAGAGGCCCTGGAATTCGTTGCCCAGCTGCGTGACGGACAGTCTGTCCAATGGCAAGGCGGCCAAAGGGTATCCTTCCAGCCATGAGCTTTGGATAGAAGATGGGGACCCATGAGAAACTACCAGGAGGGCAGGGATCTCCGCACTTGGCAAACATACGGAAGAGTGTTCAGGTCTCTGTGAAGGTATCCGAGCCAGCGGAACTTTCACAGGGTTGTCCCCCTCACCGCGTACAGGAGCTTGCACCGAGAGGAGCTTCCACAACACAAATTTCTGCTGGTTGAATGTGGGAAATGGAATTTCTGCTCTGCGATACGATGACCAATGCAGTAGCAATGACGAGATATTTTTCATACATTCCTAGATCGAGTCGACTGGCAAATTGGGACTTCTCTTTAATATACAGTGTAATATAACAAGAAATTTCGAAAAATATTATATAAATGTAAAATTCATGTTAGGAAACACTTAAAAAATGAAAAATAAATACCCCCTCAAGCAGCTGCTTGCCACAGAGGTCTGACAGGAGCCTGTCAGTTTATATGCCACAGTAGAAGGTCTGAGAGGATGGCAAGACCTCAGCAGAAAAACGACACGCACAACCATGCCTTACCCGGGGCTCGAACCCAGGTCCCTTAGATCAGTAGCCAAGCGTGCTAACCACTCCGCCATGGGACGGCTAGGAAACACTTAAGGTTCTGAAAATACTTTTACTCTTATGTCAAAAAGATAAATATAAAAAGGTTTTATGTTTTTAGAATTCATAGACGCCTCACAACTGTACTACATCTCTTCATAATCAAGGGCTTTCAACGTTTCTTCAAGTCCTAGAACTGTTAGTCTCTTCATATTTAATGACATTCAAATTCTTTTCCTTTAACAGCCATCATCTTTCACGGTGGAAAGTTTTCAGTGTTCTTCATTTACAAGTGACTTCACTGTTTCTCTAATACTTTTCATTCATGAAATTGCAGAATGCAAAAAATGATGATTATGTAGTTTTATTTGTAACAATCCAGGATTTAAAAAGTAAGAGGGCGAGGGGGCGAAAGAAACTCAGTCGAGCAGGGAAAAATTAAAAGATGGAGTAGAGCAGGAGACTGAATTTTGATTGCGATGAGGGCATTTCTCTCTCCGTTTCAGCGGTCTTTAATATATATCTTGAGAAGAAATGTACATAAGTTTAATAACTTCTTGATTCTATTTATTGCATTCTAGAAGTGGGGAGAGAAGCCCCCCTGACCTTCCCTGGAGTGGATATGGCAAAGTGACTGGATTGCACTGAAAAAAAATCAGAAGTGCGTTAAGTAACAGGATCGCGTTGCAATAAAAGGATTTCCGTTCTGTTTTAGTGATTTTTAAACGGTTTATGTTTCTCTATTGATTGGATTTTTTTTTTTTAAATACCTGCAACATGAAATACTAGTTTAACCTACGTCAAACGTTTAGCGCGAAACGTATGTCCATTGATAACTCTTACTTCATTCACAACTTTCCACACGTACTATTCACAACGTACTACTCTAAGCCCATGGTGAGTTATAGTAGCGCCAATAAAATTTCGGACACTTTTCGAGAGTTTACTCTCGACCCATGGTAGCTAGGAACCCCATCTATTACACCAACATAGAACTAAGTGGGGACACCTCACCGAATTTGTGACAGATCGCTCAACTACAGCGGAACCACAGAGACTGATAATTTCTGCCTCTGATGATGTCGCACATTTTCCCCTGCCGTTCCTTTCTTTTAACCAAATTTCAACTATTATATAAAATGATGTTTAGGATTTTTTTTATCCCATTCTCGTTAATAGAACTTTCAGAAGAGGGGGAACATAACTCCCTTGACACTTTTTTTTTTTTTATTACCTATTATTGACCTTTACCTACCCTGGTATTCGGTGCGAAAAAAAATCACATCCCAGCCTTAAGTCTCCAGTGTTTTGTCCCAGCTGGGTCAGCGTTGAGATTTATCTCCGCAAAATTCCCCGCCCTGACCACGGTCATTAAGGGGACACCGATGGGCTTGGAAAGGTCGCCGTCCGTCGGATGGGACGTTAAGCCGTGGCCCCGTGTGCGGGAGAGCCATACCCTGTGCACGTTAAAGAACACGCTGGATGGCCTTGACGGGAGGCTACCATCTGTCTCCCAACAGCTGTTCCAGTGGGTCCCCTACCCCCAACCTTCTCTGAGCCTTCGGGGTCCTTGTGACCTGTCCATTTAGCCCATGGTGTGCAAAAAAGTGCCGCTCAGAGGTAAAACAACCCAACCCGGTGTCAGCCAAAAATGCCAAAAAGAGGCTTAGACTACAAAAAAAGAGTCTAAAGCCTCTTTTTTGTAGTTTAAAGCCTCTTTTTTGTAGTCTAAAGCCTCTTTTTGGCATTGATCGTATCAATTGCTACCTCAACTCTCATATTTGGTTTTGTATAGTTCAGTGCCCTCTGTCCCTATCCTCCACAGAGACCAACAAGGGGATGCCCAGTTTGGCGCCAGGGCTAAGCAGGCACAATACCCATACAGACAGTGAGTCAAGCCCTCAGAAATATGAAAAGAAAAATAAATGTTCTTCACCAAAGGAACTAAGTGAAAAAATAACAATATTATGAACAAAACTGGTCTCACAAAGAAAGGATAACTACAAAAGGAAAATAAATTGGGAAATAATAATAATAATAATCTTTATTCATATTCATGTTAGTTATACAAAAGTTTAAACAAATGACCCGCAAAGCATCTGCTTATCTGCAGGAGAGAAGAATAATAACGTTACATGAAATACATAAGATATAGTTTAAAACAATGTCATCAAATTATATGAATTCCAGTGGAAGCTCCATTGTGGTGGTTTAAATTTTTATTTAAAATTTAGTGCCTAGAAGAAAATTTTTTGTCTTATTTTTGATTTCTTTAAAATTGTTTAAAAAAATAATTTCCCTTGGCAATTGATTGAACACTTAAGGTATTGTATATGCCCTTGTACATTTCCCGTAATTGTTTAATATTTTTGGAAGTTGGAAATAATTTTTGGATTGTAACCTTGTGTTTTTCCCATGAGAGATTTTAGATTTAAATTGATTATCAAAAAGATATTTTAAAGTGATGCTGTATTTGTAAAGGTTGTGAAAAGAGAGTACGCCTAGATAATTTAGTCTTTCTTCGCTATGATAAAATGAATTTTTTAAGTTGTATGGGATTATATTTTTAGCAATGGATGATTGAATAGTTTCTATTTTCTTTATATTTGTGAGGTTAGTTGAGCCGTATATTGTCAAACCATAGGTCAATATAGATTCACAGATAGCTTTGTAAACCAAAATACATGTATGTGTACTTGCAACAAATTGTAGTTTATAAAGTTTAGATGCACATAGACGCAATTTCCCTGCTAACTTTTGAATATATGTATTCCATCGGAAGGTTGTGTCCATGTAGAGTCCAAGATATTTATGCCTCTCAACACGCTCAGTAACATAACAGTCGCAGCAGTCAGGGTCATGATTTATCATGTTGTGGGGACACAAGGGTTCGTGGTTTTTAATTGCATAAGATGAGAGATCATAGTATCCTGATGAATGAAAGCTCATCCATTTGGTTTTTCCTGAATTTATGTAAATACGATTAATGTTAGACCAGTAAATAATTTTGTTAAAATCATCCTGTGTATCTCGGACTGCGTCTCCTATATTGGGATTCACGTTAACCAAGGCGGTGTCATCAGCATATATATAAAGAGAGTTCAGTTTAAGGTTAGCTAGATCATTAATATAAATAATGAATAAAAGCGGACCTAAAATTGAACCTTGTGGAACACCAGTGTACACTGTTCTCTTCTCACTAAAAACGCCATTAATTTTGGTAACATGCACTCTGTTTTTTAAATAATTTTCAAACCATTTAAGGGTAATACCTCGGACACCATAAATATACAATTTTTGAAGCAAAATATCGTGATCCAACGTATCAAATGCCTTACGAAAGTCCAGAAAGATAGCTGCTGCTTTTTTTCCGTTGTTTAAAGTTCCATTAATGACGTCAGAAAACTCCGCTAAGAGTGTAATTGTATTTTTACCTTTTTGGAAACCATATTGCTTTTCACTAATAATGTTATGTTTTTTCAAGAAATTGGCTACAACGTTAGCTACATATCTTTCAAGTATTTTGTGAAGGACGGGTAAGATGGCAATGGGCCTATAGTTAGTGCAATCGGATTTAGTTCCACTTTTGTAAATTGGTCTTAGAATAGCAATTTTGAGTTTATTAGGGATGTTTCCTGTAGATATGCTTCCATTGATAAAGTTTGTCACGAGATCAGCTAAGGAGGTTTTGCATGCTTTAATGTGCTTTATGTGTACCTGATCGTATCCACACGATTTTCTTTCATTTAAGTCACTTAGAATTTTGAAAGTTTCTTGTTTTGAGATGGGAGGAATAAAAATTGAGGGGACAGAAGGTTGGATATGTTTAGGAACTATAGAGAGATTCTGTATACGGTTATCGTCTCTAAGATTGATAATAATGTCTGCAAAGGTGTTGTTAAATTTCTCTGCTGCTTGAGTTTCAGACATACCTTGTGGCATATTCTTCATGATAAAATCGTCAATGTCAGTTTTAGGTTTATTGTTGATAATTTGGTTGATGAGTTCCCAATTTTGCTTTGGTTTATTTTTACATGACTCAAATTGTTTGAAGTAATATTTTTTCTTTTCCTGCCTAATAAACGGACGTGACTGTTTCTTAAGTTTGTGTATAGTAATTTAAAATTTCTGTTTCTCTTGTTATTTTTGTAATCAATCCATGCCGAGTCTCTTTTACGTATTAAGTTTATTATTTCCTGATTTATCCAGTCTTTGCTACAATTGCGTTGTTTCATTTTTGAGCCATCCGATAGTTTATTAATTTTGTTATTGTTAACAATCGCCGTATATTTTTTTTATGAATGTTTCATAAAGTACGTCTATTGGTTCTGAATTTGGGGTTTCGTTTCCAATGCCTCTGTCCAGCCAGTCTGTTAGATCATAAAAACATATGTAAAGAAATAAGTCTAAGATAGTTTTCGTGTTAAAATTGCTGTCTAGCTTTTTAATGTGATTGGACGAATTCCCAAGTTTTCTTCTCCCGCAAATTGCCGCGATTAAGTAGTGGTCTGCGATCCTACTACCAAAAATCATTGAATTTGTGTCGAGTTTAATGTCAAGTCGGACGTTAATGTGATCAATGCATGTCTGAGAAAGAGAGTCACCAATGGTATCTTCCCTGGTGATACCAGTATTGATAGGTGAGAAACCAAACTCTGTTAACAATTCTACGTATTTGGCAACTCCGTGTTTTTTTATATTTTTGATATCTAAATTAAAGTCTCCAACTAGTATTTGATTGCGATGTTTATCAGTTGTTTCGAACCAATTTTTGAGATTAGAAAGAAAAGTGTTAATGTTCGAGCTTGGTGATCTGTAAATTGCAAATAAATTGAAAGTTAAATTACCCTTGTAGATATTTATATTCAGTGTTTCAGCTGGAATTACAAGTGAAGGTATCGTTTTGACTAATAATGTGTCGCGGAAGAAAAGTAGAATCCCATGTTCAAACGCACCAGGTGTTCTCGTAAAAAGTTGATTAAAATTTTCTAGATTGAACAATGGGAGCATCCGTGCTAGGATGTTAGTTTCTGTTAATATAATAATATCTAAGAAATTCAAGATATCTTTAAGATAAACACAGAGAGTATCCCAGTTTTTTTTGAGACTTCGAATGTTCACACGTAGAAAGCTTAAATGTTCATCAGATTCATAACATAATTTACTAGTCAAGAACCATTTCTTAACTTCTTCATAGTCGCACAGAACATTTTCGTTGTGATCAAATGTTGGTAAGTCATCAAAATGAAAAGTCGCCATGGCAGAACAAAGAAGGTGGAGAAAATAAGCAATATATTTCCCGTTTAAAGTACAACAAACGTCATTACGAAGATGTAAGAAGGAAACTGAAGGAGGGGCTAGGACGGGGGGTAAGTATCTTATAAAGCTCTCAACTCAAAGAAAATACATAACACAATTTCAGAATGTTGCAACAACAAACACACAGCTATGGCAGCAAAAGTACCGTTCATTAATTTTTCCGTCAAATACTTTTCTGCCACTGATTTCATTATTTCATTTGTCTTTTCCTTTCTAAATTCAAATATGATCTCAATAGAAAATGCTATAAAACGTAGCCGCATTACTTGATTTATTTTATCAAAACCAATGTTTGAATGCCCCCTACGATCGATGTACTCAGAATGAGATTTCAACACTCTCTTGATCTACTCCTACGCGGAGAAGAAAGCAACCGAATCATCCTCTTCCACCTCGTTGTTAAGCAGCCAATCAATAGAGAAACCGAAGCGTCACGTGCCGGAAATGAAACACCACACGAGATACTTTCGTAGAATCTAAATGTAACTATCCTTTGCTCAGACTGTTGTTGCTGCAGTAATGAGTGCAGATTCCTAACGAACATCTGTTGACGTTTACGGATCAAAGAGATTTTCCCGACATCCAAGTAGTCATGGAAACGGGAAGAACCTACTGGTTTGCTGATCGAAGCCAAAATGATGTAACAGAGGTCAATAGATACGAATATTTCGATTTTTTATACGTTTAAGTAAACAAGTCTTTTTTTTTGCGATTTTACCAGAAATCAATACTGAACAAACTACAAAGTTAGCAATTTGATTTATACTGAATTGATTGGTACAGTGGTCCCTCGATTAACAATCGCAATTGGTACCAAGAAAACAATCAACAGCCGGGTAGTCATGGAAACGGATAGAACATATTGCTTTGCTCTTCGAACCTAAAATTATGCAATGAAGGTGAAAAGAATAATATTGAACGATGAGTTGGGTTGTTTTACCTCTGAGCGGCACATTTTTGCACACCATGGGCTAAATGGCCAGGTCACATTGCCCCCTAAGGCTCAGAGAAGGTTGGGGGAGGGGACCCACTGAAACATGCTCCCGTCAAGGCCATCCAGCGTGTTCTTTAACGTGCACAGGGTATGGGCTCTCCCGCACACGAGGCCACGGCTTAACGTCCCATCCGACGGACGGCGGCCTTTCCAAGCCTGTCGGTGTCCCCTACTGATCGTGGGTAGGGCGGGGAGTTTTGCGAAGATAAGTCTCAACGCTGGCCCAGCTGGGACTCGAACCTGGGTACTGCAGATTACGAGACTGGCTGAACGATGAGCAAAGTCAGCTATTTTATCTCTACTTAATTTATCAATTGCACAATACAGTATTGATACAGTTAACACATTATTAATGCGGTGGTCCCTCGATTAACGATCGTAATTGGTTCCACGGAAGCGTTCAATATACAAGTAGCCATGGAAACGGGAAAAACACATTACTTTGCTCTTCGAAACCAAAATGATATAGAGATCATTAGATACGAATTTGTTTTAATCATTTGAGTAGTTAGGAAAAGAATAGTGTCTTTTCACCCTTTCACTAGAACACAATACTGAACAATGCCTAATGTAGAAATCTGACCTTTACTGAATTTATCAGCATACATTGGTCCCTTGATTAACGATGGTAATTCCACGATAAGTAGCATAAAAGAAAATTATCGTTAATAGGATTGGGTTGTTTTACCTGAGAGGCACTTTTTTGCACACCATGGGCTAAATGGCCAGGTCGCATGGACCCCGAAGGCTCAGAGAAGGTTGGGTGAGGGGACCCACTGGCACAACTGTTGGGAGACAGATGGTAGCCTCCCGTCAAGTCCATCCAGCGTGTTCTTTAACGTGCACAGGATATGGCTCTCCCACACACGGGGCCACGGCTTAACGTCCCATCCGACGGACAGCGGCCTTTCCAAGCCCAGCGGTGTCCCCTACTGGGGCAGGGTGGGGAATTTTGCGGAGATAAATCTCAACGCTGACCCAGCTGGGACTCGAACCTGGGAACTACAGATTACGAGCCTGGCGCGCTACCGACTGAGCCACCCCCGCCCCCGTTAATAGGGTTTAGATAATTCGTTTGTAAAGGCTTAATCCGTTCCAAGTTCATCGAAAGTTGAACGCTTTAACGGTAAAGGCGTACTTTATAATAGGCAATATATTTTATCATTTCACATTCATAATTTTTTTTTTGCTAACACCGTTTAATGCATGTATAATTAATACAGTAAATTAGCAAAAAACAATTATTTCCTTGAGCTAAAATGATCGTAGCCTAAGAGCGAGTTGATGCAGAAGTTGAGGATGTAGAAAATATTTAGAAAGTTTTCTTCCATAGTAACTTCTGGAGGTTCATTTCTAAAAGAGCTGTGATTCGCCAAAAACTAACGCGTGAATTTTAGAGTTCTTTGATTGGCCGAAAACGAACTTGTAACTTTTAGCGTGACGATACAGACTTCCTAAATTCTTTACAGTTATATTGTAAAATATCTTTACATACATAAAATAGTGCCCAAAATTTAAGCATAATATGGAGAATTTAGGACGATCTGAAAAACGCGACAATGAGATACTACGAGGGCAGTTCGAAAAGTTCTTGGCATGCATGTGTAGAACAAAAGTCATTGCATTTTATCATCATCATCCACCAGCAGCCATGGGCTACGGAGGTCCAACTAGACCGAGCAATTTAATTCTCCAATCTTATCTGTTCTGACCTATATCAGATGTATCTGGCCACTGCACACCAATTCTAACAAGGTCCTGTTTGACATTGTCTGCCCACCACATCCTAGTCTCCCCCTCTTTCTGAGGCCTTTGTGCACACTGTTCATAACCTTATTCTTTTATCTACAATTATCCATACGGGCAATATGGCCAAACCAACCTAGTCTCTCTCTGCACAATATGCTGCTTAAAGGAAGTTGCAGACTCCTTTGCCTAACATCACCATTACTTAAAAAATTTTATTATTTTATATATAAATATTAATTATTGAACCACCAAATACCCAAGATATTGCGTAAGCATCTAGAATCAAAAGCATATAGTTTCCTGTTGTCTTGTTTACAAAGTGTCCACGTTTCACTACCATAACTAACCCTAAAGATAACCAAACTATTATGCAGTCTATATTTAGTCTTTAGGTGTATATTCATATTTCTCCACACTCTCCATATATTCTTAAATGTCCCGGCAGCAATCCCTATTCGTCTGTTATTCTCATGCCGCACATCACCAGTATCTGTTATATAGCTCCCAAGATAATTAAATTGAGACACCTTTTCAAGAGTGCAACTATTAAAAGCAACTGAAATACTATTTGCCTGACTAATTTTTATCACTTTTCTCTCTGTTTATAACCAAACGTACTCTACTACCAATCTCATCAACAGCTCGAATGAAAGAGTTCATCTCATCAACATCATTTGCCAAAAGGGTATCAAGCCAATTGAATGTCTAAACTAATATCCAAAATTACCTGTACCTTGGCTTTACTGTAACCACATGCATTAAATAAATTATTATTATTATTATCACCATAATCTAAATCAGAAATTTTCTTATCTCCAGACCGTTTAAAGCCAAAAGTTTCCTTACAGTGAATTTGGCATAACATAATCATTAAAGAGAAAAGGAGACAAAATGCACTCTTATCGAACACCAGAAGCAATGCTAAACCAAATGCTACAAGCCTTACCAACTTTCACACACGACTCAGTGTTATAATAGAGAGCTTTCATTATCTTAAATAACTTGTCTGGTATACCATACGATCGCACAATCAACCACAAATTATGACAGTCAACAGAGTCGAAAACCTTTTTGAAATCAACAAACAGCTTCCGAAACTCTAAACATTTCTCAAGAATCTGCTTAAGTGAAAATATGTGATCTACACATCTTCTACCACTGCTCATCGTGCAATTGCATGTCAACCAGATTCTTAATTCTATTAAGCACAATCATGCAAAGAACTTTCCCTGGAACAGAGAGTAGGCTGATACCCCTATAGTTATCACAAGAACTGCGATCACTTGTTTTGAAAATAGGGATAAGAATAGCTCTGGTAAAATCTTTAGGAACCATGCCTTTATCATAAAAGATATTCAGAATTTCAGTCATCCAAGTGGTAACCGAAACATTCCCAGCTGTAAGCATTTCCATAGTAATTTCATCTACCCCTGGGGATTTATGTAGTTTAAGTTTAGAAACAGCCAAAATAACTTCAGATTGTGTTATAGGGCCAACATTAAAGCCACCAATGCATCTATCATCATTGCAAACAATAGGAGTAGAAGTAACCACATTGTTTAGAACATCACTGAATCAATCAACAATGAAATGCTCAGCCCACCTAGCCATGACAGAATCTTCACCTTCTATAACCTTGCCTTGTTTAACCGCATTGTTTAGAACATCACTGAATTCAATCATCAATGAAATGCTCAGCCCACCTAGCCATGACAGAATCTTCACCTTCTATAACCTTACCTTGTTTATCCTTCAATCCCTGTATACCTGTCCGTTTTCTACCACACAAAACATTAACTATCTGGTACAGCTCTCTGCTGTTGTGCTGTCTAACAGCTTCTTCGGGTTTGTCAGCCAAGCAATCAAGCCAAAGATTCCTATCATCAACTAACTGATCCTTTACACGTTTATTAAGCTCTCTGTAATGCTTTCTATTAGGACTAGTAGGGTATTGATTAAGGACATTCCTGCAGTTCTTTCTTTCTGAAATAAGCTCAAGTGCCTTATCACTCAAATAATTTTGCCCCCTCTACTCCTTTTTTCCTAAAAGAGTACTATTAGTTTCCAAAAAACCTATTTAAAATGGTCCCATTCTTCCTCAACTTCAGTAGTAAGCACATCATGACTGTCATAATGACTAAATAATCTATCACATTAAGCTTTATCTTATAACTGGGTGTTTCAGAGCTTCAGTATTAAAGGTAAATTTTTTAACCCTAGCACAACACTTCTTAAATTTATGTTGCAAGACACTTTTAACAAGGTAATGGTCAGATCCAATTTCAGTTCCCCTATATGACCTCGTATTCTTAACAGAACTAACCCATTTTCTGTTAATATATAATCAATCATATTCTTATGCAGCCCATCAGGTGAAGCCCCACATGCACATATGTATGTCGTGGTGTTTGTAATATGTTAGTTATTCTGAAACCATTGAGTTTACTTACCTGTAGGAGACGTTACCCATTGCCATTGCAGCTACCAATACCAAAAGGGCCTATCACCCCTATCCAAAGGTCAGAGTCAGTACCTACTTTGGCATTGAAGTCACGTAGAACAAGAATAATATCTACTTTGACAGAATTCAAAACATCCTGAAGTTGTCCGTAAAACCTATCCTTTTCATCGGCATCCTACTTGGGGGCATAATAGCAGATAGCATTTGTCTAAAATTTTGATGTAAGAAACCTTTGATTAATGCACTCATTTACTAGAAGACATCATTGGTGTCTCTTCTGAGAAGCCTACCTATGCCTGAGTGATGCTTATTATCTCCACTCCCTGAAAAAGTGAAATTTAGGATTATTTTTAAGATTCTGACCTTTATCTGTCCATCTGGTCTCTTGCAAGCCGAGAATATCTAAATTATAATGGTGGAATTCTTGTGTGAGGACATAAAGAGAAAAAGATCTGTGCAGAGTCCTCACATTCCAACTACCTATGGAGAGAAAATGGTTAGTGGGATGTTTAAAGAAACTGTGTTTATTGAGAGAGGGAATGCCGACAATATCAAACAGCCCCCTAATTGTAGACATGGGGCAAAGAACCGTTCCCCCACTAGTAAAGGCTGAAGCCATCTACACTGGAAGACTTCCTCCAATGTAGAATTTGACTATGCCCGTAGAAGCAAGAATTCAGGTGCCTACGATGACCTCTGCTCAGGATTATCCACCAGATGATAAAACATATCCTGTGAATCTATTCACTTGGTGGCTGTCAACCCACAAACGAAAAACACAACGGCAGATTTTCTCTCCACAGAAGCCGGCAAGTGCAGCAAATTCAGGATCCATAATGAAGCTCAGTGCCTTAATCCAGTCCAGTAAGTTTATATGGTTAACACCAGAACATTATGTGGTTGACCACTCCTCAGCAGGAAAAAAGAATTATAGTTGCCCAGATCAGTAGGCCACAGTAATCTGGCAGCCCCCCTCTTCCGTTCATTTCCATATGAGCGTATCTCTCTTGAAATGCACTAACGGTCTGCACCACGAGAAGGCGGGGTCGAACATTAGGTTCTATGCATCATCATCATCATCATCATAGGGGATTGGTGCACAATTCTCCTTCCAATGACTACCTAGCTACATCCTTCCAGTGACTTTCTAAAAAAATATTTTACTGGCTTGGCTATTGATCTAACCAGTGTAATATAACCAGTGTTCTTTGGAACCTGGTTTCGAGTCCCGGGTAAGGCATGGATGTATGTGTCGTTTTTCTGCTGAGGTCCTGCCAACCTCACAGATCTTCTACTGTGGCATATAAACTGACAGGCTCCTGTCAGACCTCTGTGGCAAGCAGCTGCTTGAGGGGGTATTTATTTTTATTTATTCAAAGTATTTCCTCTCCAGAATCTATGCAAAGTTGCAGACATCTATACCAATTCTGGAACGGTTGGTAAAACTCCTGTTGGGGAATACTCCGCAATTCTAATTGAGCATGGTCTTGCACGTTCGAAAACGGTTTCGCATCATGTTCCTTTTTAATTTTTGGAAACGACAAAAGATCACATAGTTCAAGTTCTGGTGAATATGTAGGATGAGGAAGGTCTTTGATATTTTCCTGCTCCAGATATGCCGTAACATGCCGGGTTTTTTGAGTACTGGCATTATCATGAAGGAGAACCCTTGACGCTCCTGTTGTTGGGCGTCAATTTTGTTTATTGATGTAATATTGGACATTTATAGTCATTTTTTCAGGTAAGGTGTTCACAGCTACCACTCCTTGGGAATTGAAAATGATTGTGCGATTTCTTGAGCGAAAGTCTTGTCGGGGGATTTTTGGACGTAGTTAATCTTCCACAACCTAAACATAGTTGTCGACCTTTCTGGGAGTTATACAGGGTGATTCAGTTAAGCGTGTACAAACTTCTGGGAGGGGTAGATTGCACAAAGACGAATCGGAATCATACAGCAAGGAAGGGTTGGTAACGGCATCTTCACGCGGTAGATGGCATTGTATGGCCACGGGACTGCACAACCTTCTCGCAAGTAACCGTCATTCGCGAACCGCCTGCAGAGGTAGTAGGATGGCCGATTACACAAACGCGGAGTTGGCCGATATGCATCTCGCATACTATATGCATCTCGCTACACGAATACGTGGAGCACAAAACTGTTTTGCTGTAAATGTTTAGTCCGGCATTGTCGGGGACCACTTAATAGGCCCATACGTCATGCCTGTTCGTCTGGACGGAAAGAATTACCGGATATTTCTGGGGGACGTCTTGACAGAACTTTTGGAATAACAACAAGTCCCTCAGTCGCTGCGTCGTGCAATGTGGTTCCAGCACGATGTGGCCCCCGTCCATTTCAGCCATGAAGTTCGTGAACACATAAACGTGACATTTGGACAACAGTGGATCGGGCGTGGTGGTACCGTTCATTGGCCTGCAAGATCGCCACCCCTATCATGCCTTGATTACTTCTTCTGGGGTTACATCAAAGGACTGGTGTTCGACACCCCAGTTGAAAGTGTTGAAGACCTTGTCGCACCCATCACCGCAGCTGCCTCGGAAGTCCGAGACACGCCAGGAATCTTCCATAATGTACGTGATTCCATGCACCAACGATGTCGGGCGTGTGTTACAGCTCGTGGTCGCAACTTCGAACACATTCTGTGACCTCTGTGCATTTCGCAAATGTACCTATTTTGATTTTTTGTTCACTTACGTGATGCTCTTTCGTTCACGTCCTGTCTGTACACTAGCACATGTTGATGCCGTTACCGACCATGCTTTGCTATATGATTCAGATTCGTCTTTGTGCAGCCTACCCCTCCCAGAAGTTTATACACGCTTAACTAAATCACCATGTATAGTAATAACACCATCTCTAATCACCTGTGACAATGTCCGTTAACCATTTGGAGCAACTAGGTTCAAACATTGCCAGCATCGCCTTGCAAGAGTCGACTATAGCCTTTTTTCGCTCTCTATCAGTTGGTGGAGAAGCTATTTTGGCACAGATCTTTAGGAACTATAAATGCTGATTAATAATTCTTTCGACACTGCTAATCGATACTTTCACCTAAGCCTATTTTCTAAACTGTGATGTACGATTTTCTTTTAATCAGTTCACGAAAAGCAGCGATGGTTCTCTCGTTCACGACCTCCTTCGATCTTCTTGCACGAGGGAGATCTTCGAAGCTCTGCCGTCCTTCTCTGAATTTAGTTGGTTAGGTTGTTTTACCTCTGAGCGGCATTTTTTTGCACACCATGGGCTGAATGGCCAGGTCACAAGGACCCCGAAGGCTCAGAGAAGGTTTGGGGAGGGGACCCACTGGAATAGTTGTTGGTAGACAGATGGTAGCCTCCCGTCAAGGCCATTCAGCGTGTTCTTCAACGTGCACAGGGGTATGGCTCTCCCGCAGATGGGGCCACGGCTTAACGTCCCATCCGATGGACGGCGACCTTTCCAAGCCCATCGGTGTCCCTACTGACCGTGGGTAGGGCAGAGAATTTTGCGGAGATAAATCACAATGCTGATACAGCTGGGACTCGAACCTGGGAACTGCAGATTACGAGCCTGGCGCTTCTCTGATATTGCGCACCCATATCGTAACAGTGTCATAAGAACAGACATGATCCCGATATACTTCTGATAAATCGGCATCAATTTTTTTTTTATCTTCATGCCCAAGCTGCACACTTGTGAAAATGTAAAATCTGTCGCTTTCTTTAGTAGGAACCACAGTAAAAACGCATAGATTTCACAGACCGAAATTTCGGCCCCGCCAGCGAAGAGTGGAATGATGATACGGCGTTTTTTTAATACCTAATTACAAGTTTGGTGAAGCTTTCAAACAAGTCGTATCTTGTTAACTTCGGAGGAATGAAGGAGATTTGGTGTGACTGGGTGGTTTTACTTCTGAGCGGCACTTTTTTTCACATCATTGGCTAAATGACCAGGTCACAAGGACTCCAAAGACTCAGAGAAGGTTGAGGGAGGGGACCCTCCCCCATCCTTCTCTGAAATCTGTTGGGAGACCGATGGTAGCCTCCCGTCAAGGCCATCCAGCGTGTTCTACAACGTGCACAGGTATGTCTCTCCCGCATACGGAACCACGGTTTAACATCCTATCCAACGGACGGCGACCTTTCCAAGCACATCAGTGTCCCCGACTGACCGTCGGCAGGGCGGGGAGTTTTTGCGGAGATGGGGTTGGGTTGTTTTACCTCTGAGCGGCACTTTTTTGCACACCATGGGCTAAATGGCCAGATCAAATGAACCCCGAAGGCTCAGAGAATGTTGGGGGAGGGGACCCACTGGAACAGCTGTTGGGAGACAGATGGTAGCCTCCCGTCAAGGCCATCCAGAGTGTTCTTTAACGTGCACAGGGTATGGTTCTCCTGCACACGCGGTCAAGGCTTAACGTCCCATCCGACGGACGGCGGCCTTTCCAAGCCCATTGGTGTCCGCTACTGACCGTGGGCAGGGCGGGGAGTTTTGCGAAGATAAATCTCAACGCTTACCCAGCTGGGACTCGAACCTGGGAACTGCATATTACGAGCCTAGCGATTACCGACCGCGCCACCCCCGCCCTCATTTGGAATGACAATGTATTGCGTAATAAATTCCGTGGTATAGAAAAAACCAATCGTACGCTTTCCATGGGTTATGAAAATGAATGCAGTAATATGCCAAGGGACCTATTTCAACATAGCGGAAAGATTATTAAGAGGTATCACGACTTACGAACAACGACAGAAGCATCACGACTTATACTTTTATACATTGCTAACTTTTTAAATCACAGCATTTCACAGTAAGAGCTTTTTTATCATTATTATGTGGCATATTGATCTCTATGCTCATGTGGACCTACAGCATCATATGCGTTCAAACGTTTCCTGGAGAAATATTTAAAAGTTGTATTATAGCTGGATCGTCCTGTATTTCTCATTTGGAGACGATAAAAAATTATTTCAAATTAACTTAAACTCATTTTTACTTAATAATTTTTACAATGTTTACTGCAATAATAATAATAACGTAATAACATATCACTGAGATTAAACGCTGTTGTTCATCCGTAGTTTCCATATATCCTCAGAACTGAAATAGCAAACGTATAGTTTCACAGGTTTTACGGTTGAATTGTTTTGACTGTGAGCGGCACTTTTTCGCATACATTGTGCTAGGTGGTCAGATCACAAGGACTCCAATTGCTCAAAGAAGGTTTCGAAATGAAACAGGTATTAGGAGACAGGATAGAAGCCTAAAATCAAGGCAATTGAACATGTTCTATAATGTGAACAGGGTATGGCTCTCCTGTATACGAAGCGTTGAGATTTATCTCCACAAAACTCTCTGCCTATGGTAAGGGACACCGATGGGTTTGGAAAAGCTGCCGTCCGTCGGATGGGACGTTAAGTCTTGGCTCCGTATACGGTAGAACATACCTTGCGCACGTTAAAGAACACGCTGGATGACCTTGACGGGAGGAGATATTGAGAAAATACTTTTTCGGTTACTGATTAAATACTATATAAGACACAGGAGAATCAATTAACACAGATAAACGACTCAATACCATTGCTTCTAGCTCCACCTTCAGCAGCGCTCTTAATTCTCATTTTTTCAGCTTTTCAAGTGCGTGGTCATCTTGCCTTGCAGTTCTGTAATAAAACGAAATTAAATATCCCCTCAGGCAGCTATTTACCACAGAGGTCTGACAGGAGCTTGCCAGTACATATGCCACAGTAGAAGGTCTGAGGATGGCATGTCCTCAGCAGAAAATGGACAAAAACATCCATGCTTCGAATCCAGATAGTAGCGTAGTGCGCTAGCCGCTAGGCAATGGATCTGACTATCATTTGCTTTTTTCTATCTTGTTTTAAATAAATATTAAATTTTTAAGATTATATAGAAATATTATAGAATAATATAAAACTATTGGGTTATTTTCAAAAATGAATAGTTACTTGTTTAGTTTTAAAATTAAAAATATATATTATTAGTCCTGGCGAGAGAACACTAGAGCATCGGTTTATGTAAATTCGTTCCAAAAAAAAACATAGTTTTAGAAACCCAAAAATAACACATGTTATAGAGTAGGGGTTCTCAACATGGAGTACGCGGTAAATTTTTGGGGGTACGCCGTAAGACAAAAGTCGATAGATCTAGTAACAAAGTAAAAATAACCATTGTTATGCTATAACTATAGATTTACCTATCTATACAAGGGGTACGCCAGTTACATACACATTTCCAGGGGGTACGTGAAGCATAAAAGGTTGAGAACCACTACTCTAGAGCAGATTATGTTAAGTAATAAATACTTTTTGCTTAATAATAATAATTTTTTGTACCTTTGCATTTTTTATGCACCTCAGACCATAGTTTATTTTTCTTTTGCTTAAAGCAAATTGTATCCGAGGAACTCGGGTGGGTACGATGTGATTTAAAAAGTTCTATTTTCTGAGCGAGGAAATTCCGGTTTTTGGTTTAGAAACTGCGGACTTGGGGAGGATTATGGGTACCTAGAGCTATATCCATTTCTTTTCTCCCCAAAGAAAGAGGGAGAAAATTTTAACCGGAGAGGTAGATTGGCTGGCTAAATGGCTGGGTCACAAGGACCCCGAAGGCTCGGAGATGGTTGAAGCAGGGGATCTACTGGAACAGCTGTTGGGAGACAGAAGTCTCTCATCAAGGCCATCCAGTGTGTTTTTTTAACGTGCACAGGGTATGGCTCTCCCGCACATAGAGTCACGGCTTAACGTCCCATCCGATGGATGGTGGTCTATCCAAGCCCATCGGTGTCCCCTACTGACAGTGCGCAGGGTGAAGAGTTTTGAGGAGATAAATCTCAACATTGAACCAGCTGGGACTAGAACTGGAAACTACAGATTGCCTGTTTGGTGCGCTACCGACTGAGCAACCCCCATCCCCGGAGGGGGGGGGGAGAGATTGAAGTAATGATATCTATGTCAAATGAAAGCTTGTGACCTGGGGAGTGCCATCTACTCTACTTTTACGAAGTTTCAGACTCCAGCAATGCCGAGTAAATCTGTTAGTATATATATAAGTTATATATACACTGTTCGACATTGAAAGTGCCCCACCCAGAAGGACATGTGGTACAAACTTGCAAATAGAAGTGTGGGTGTGCGTAGGTATGGCTCTCCTGCAACAAGGACTCCAATTGCTCAAAGAAGGTTTCGAAATGAAACAGGTATTGAGACAGGATAGAAGCCTAAAATCAAGGCAATTGAACATGTTTTATAAATAGCGTAGTTGAGATATGCAAATGACGATATCCGTAGACAACGACGTGTGTGGCTCAAGAAATAAAAGGTGCAAGAAGGAACAGGATGGTATTGTATTTATGCAGGTGGAAGTCGGATAAATGGTTGAGAGTAGGTAGTTCCACTTGGATATAGTTCAGCGAAGGCCGAAAATGCCTGGTACACGCCGTCGGCAGGATGCTTTTGAGAGGGGAAGCCATTTGGATGCTTTTGAGAGGCGAAGAATTTTAGGCCTATGTGAATCTGGATGGATTACAGGTCATGTCGTTGCCCATGTTCATTGGGATGCACAAACTGTTGGATGCTTTTGGCAACAGTGGTGAAATGAAGGTTCTAGCATGCATCGCAGAGGGAGTGGTGCCATACGACAGACATCAGCACGGCTTGATGGGCGCATTGTTCGACATGCTCCGTTCGTCACTATAGAGCACTGCAGGCGTTATTCGACAGGCTGTGTCAATAGCCATGGGCGTCCCCATAACGACCCTAATGGTAAACTGAAGTTTGCATGAGGCACACCTGCGCTCTAGGCAACTGGTATGCTAACTGAAAACCATCGCAGCGTTTGTCTGGCTTGGTGCCGAAGTTGTGTGAACTGGGATCATGAATGGAACACTGTTGTGTTTAGTGATGAATCCCATTTCTGTATGGGTGTTGACGATCGACGGGTCCATGTTTGGTGAAAACCAGGCGAGAGGACCAGGTTTTGTTCACCACCGGTCAGCCAGGCATAATGGTATAGGGTGCTATTGGATATGACGCAGGTCACCTCTTCTCTGCATCGTGGGAACACTGACAGCTGCACGATACGTTAGAACGGTTCTGCAGCCCGTTTTGTTACCATTCCTGGGAGCCATGCAGAAGCCCATTTTCCAGCATGACAATGCCAGTGTACACACTGCTAGGGTCTCCAGACAATGTTTGCAACATGTTCAAATATTTCCATGGCCAGCATGATCTCCAGATTTATCCCCAATATAAAATCTGTGGGACCACATTTGATGATGTGTGTGTAATCCTCTCACCGGCTGGCATGGAATCTCGATGAATTATGGGAGCAAGTCAACGCTGTTTGGTGTGCAATTCCTCAGGACCATGTCCATCGACTGTATGACTTCATGCCACTCCGTATTGCTGCCTGTATTGCCGTTCACGGCGGTGTAACAATCTACTGAGGCAGTCACATTGTGCTGCATTATCTCATCTTCTAACCGCTGTAAGTGGCTGCAAATTAAATCATGGTATGCCAATACATATTGCTTTGTGTGTGCTACATTTCACCCCTATCCCCTCATTCTTCCTGGGTGGTACAATTTCAATGTCGTGCAGTGTATATATGTATATGTATGTATAAGTATGTGTATATATATATATATAGCTACTTTCAAATCCTACGGTTTAAAACTAAACTAGTAGCTATTGATTTTTAAAACTCGGGTGGCGCGAGAACCACTGTTCTAGATCAGTGTTTCCCAACCTTTTATGCTTCATGTATCCCATGGAAATGTGTATGTAACTGGCATATCACTTGTATAGATAGATAAAACTATAGTTATAGTATAACAATTGGAATAAAACACACACACACATATATATATACACACATTAAATTTTGTACTCATAAATTACATATATCGATAAACACAAAAATTACATTTTTGCATAGCAGTGTTACCAATTTAGCGATTTTGTTACTAGATCTAGCGATTTTTGAGCTCTCACGGCGTACCCCAAAATAATTTTACGACGTACCCTACATTGGGGAACCCCTGCTCTAGAGAAGAATCTTTGATTTTGTGCTACTATGGAAATCGTCCATCTGTGCTAGCTAATTAATTTGTGGATATAAGAAGCTTTGGCCTGGTACGCTTTGGCTGAGCCAACTGCCACCACAGGATTCAGAGGAAATTCTTATAACAAATGGAATAATCAAAGTGTTGACATATTAAACCCTTTTACTTCGCAGGCAAACACCGTAACCATAATGCCATTGGATTGAATACCAAAAATGCGATTTTTTAATGCATTGTAAACAAAACACTCCTCCGTCCCAAACAGACACAAAAAATATTATAATATTTTAACTTATTCCCATTTTCATTTGTTACTAAGTTAAGAAAAGAAAAAGCTAACCAATACTTCTGTTCCCAATTCATGAAAAGAGAAAAAAGTATTAAGACCCCAAAAGGTTATTTAGTTTTTATTTTTTTTCTCACCATAAGTCATGGCAAAGGGAGAATTAAGTTGGCCTAGAACTTCTTAACTAGATTACGAAAAATACGAACAAACTCTTCATGTGTGATTGGATAGCAAATAAAGAGAACGCTACATTCGAGAGTGAGATTCCTTCGTGTTTTTTTCTCATTTCCTTTCACCATCATCACTTCGTGAGGCTTAAGCCCAGAGATACTCTTCTCGAAAGAAGTGATGTTTCTCTAAGGAAACTAAATGAAATGACGGATCGAAAGCATCCATCTTCAACCATTAATGCACAGTCGAACAACTACCAAAGAGAAGATTACTCCCAAAGTTAGATTTTTTTTTCTCTCTGTTTCCCTCTCGCTTACTTCTTTGATATTTACCAAAAGTTTTCCTCTACTTTTCTTTTTATTTATTTTGGTAAATAAGCAGTTTCATACTTATTTACCAAAAGATTGCAACAGAAATAAAAGGAAAACTTTTGGTAAATAAGCAGTTTCTTAACTACTTATTTACCAAATGTGTTTTTTTTTCATACTTTTCTTTTACAATCACTTACAAGCCTTTCTTCGATATTGATTTACCAGTCCTGCTTTGCAATGGTAAGCACTGTCATCTAGATATTAAGAGTGGCGAGCTTTATAGGAGATGAAATGCAGCGATATTGATGACAGTTGTTTTAAAGTCATGCCCATTATCTCTTTCATCAAATGATTTATGATGCTTCTGGTCGTTTTTACTGTAAACGAGTAAGCATAGAGTGTTGATGCTCAGAACACGATTTCTTGTAGATTGCTTTCTAAGAATGGTGTTCAACCTTTTATCATGGCGAGCTACTTTTATTTTTTTGCAGTCCCTCAATCGTTGGGTTGTTTTACCTCTGAACGGCACTTTTTTTTAACAGAATGTACTGAATGGTGAGGGTTACAAGGATTCCCTTAAGGGCTCAGAGAAGTGAGCCTACTAGACAGCTGTTAGGAGATATGTATAGTCTTTTGTCAACGTAACAGCTGTTCAGTGCGTTCACGTGCACGCTCAGAAGGGGTCTAACCTCCTCTGAGCGTTTGGCTTCCTTGTGACCGGGGCATTTAGCCCAATGTGTGCATAAAAGCGGTGCACAGAGGTAAAACAACCCAACCAGACCACACCAACGCATACATGATCGTGGCGGATTGTTAATTGAGAGTTACATCCGATGAAACAGTGGTGTTGACAACCTTGCCCTGAAGGCACGATTGACCTAAACATACGCCATGATCGATAGATGAGTTGAATACCCTTGCTTTGTAATATAAAGTAGTCCTGATAGAACAGAATCTGTTGAATGATGAGACAAATACCTGCTGTGCTAAACTACAATTCCATTCAGTTCTTTATATGAAGGGCACTAATTACTCCTTTGAATGCATGCCCACAATTTAACTCGTCATTTAAAATGCTGCGATCGTTTTAAACGCATTAGCCAACATCCTTTACCAATCGCAGTCAAAGCCTTTCAAAAAACATTCGATGGATAAATGTCGTAGTAGAAAAAGCGCTCAAAAAGATGTTCGCTAAATCTTGAGAGATTGATTGAAAAGAGATTGAGAAGCTTTAAAAGGATGCTGAAAAACTCATTTTAATATTTTGCAATTTCTGTTTGTGATAGATCATTTAATAATGTAGCAAAAGACTTTGGATAGGGCTTGCTAAATTAAGGAGACATCTTTCACTAATTCTCTTCTTCACTCCACACAGCACATGGCTAAAAACAGAGAGAATAATGAAAAGCCAGAACAGGATCTGCAGTTCTGAGATCGCAAGGTTTCACCTCTGCACAGTGCAATACCTTACGATAGAGATTCCCTAAAATAAATCAATCCACTTCTAAATTAATTTCTTCAATAAACTGTGTAAATATTCCTATATATATATATACGAATAAAGAAGAGTTGGGTTGGGTTGTTTTACCTCTGAGCGGCACTTTTTTGCACACCATGGGCTAAATGGCCAGGCCACATGGACCCCGAAGGCTCAGAGAAGGTTGGGGGAGGGGACCCACTGGAACAGCTGTTGGGAGACAGATGGTAGCCTCCCGTCAAGGCCATCCAGCGTGTTCTTTAACGTGCACAGGGTATGGCTCTCCCGCAAACGGGACCACGGCTTAACGTCCCATCCGACGGACGGCGGCCTTTCCAAGCCCATCGGTGTCCCCTACTGACCGTGGGCAGGGCGGGGAATTTTGCGGAAATAAATCTCAACGCTGACCCAGCTGGGACTCGAACCTGGGAACTACAGATTACGATCCTGGCGCGCTACCGACTGAGCCATCCCTGCCCCTAATAAAGAACAGAAGTGATGTGTGTGTATCTATGTATATATATATATACATCCCTTCTCTTCTTGAAAAATCGATTCCCTTCTTTTCTTCTTCCATATATTATATACATGAATTCCTACATACTTACATATAAAATCTTCATGCAGCCATGGGCTACGGAGGTTCTACCAGACTGTCTAATCCTCTCCAGACATATCTGTCCTGAACTACAGTTGCTGCATTTGGCTACTGTAGGCCAATTCTCGCAAGGATCTGTTTGACATTGTCTGCCAATCACATCCTAAATCTCCCCCATTTCCTGAAGACTTTAGACACACTGTTCATAATCCTGTGACCTAATCCCCATGATACTGAAAAAGCATTTAGAATCGAAAGTAACATGTTTCCAGCCATCTTGTTTACGAAGCGTCCAAGTTTCACTACCATAACTCTAGAAAGAACCAAACTACTATACAGTCTAATCTTAGTCTTTAGGTGTATATGCTTATTTCTCCATACTCTCCATAGATTCTTGAAAGTGTCAGAGGCAATCCCTATTCGTCTATTTATCTCATGCCGTAAAATCAGCAGTATCTGTTACATAGCTCCCAAGATAATTACACTGAGACAATTGATCAGGAGTACAGCCATTCAAAGCAACTGAAGTATCATCTGCCTCATCAGTTTTCATCATTGTTGTTTTTTATTTTTCCCTTTTATCACTAAACTTACCCATTACTAGTCTCATCAACAGCCCTAATGAAAGCATTCATCTCATCGACATCATTAACCGACAAGGCCAAATCAGCTTATAATCCAAATCAAATTTTTGAAATCTCTAGACCGTATAAGGCCAAAATCTTTCCCTTGCAAAGAATTTCGCATAGCATAATCAGTAACCAAACTAAAGATAAAAGAAGGCAAAATGAACCCTTGTCTAACTCCATTAGCAATGATAAACAATCTCTAGAAGCCTTACCAAGGCACACATGACTGTGCTATTACAGAGCTTCTATTATGCTAATTAACTTGTCAGGTGTTCCATATTATTTCCATCCGATCAACCACAATTGATGTCGATGAACAGAATCAAAAGCCACCGGTTTCCGAAACTCTAAACCTTTCTCGAGAATCTGCCTAAGTGAAAATATTTGATCAATACATCCCCTACGATATCTGAATCCACACTGTGCATCACGCAGTTGTCCATCAACCAAATTCTTAATTCTATTAAGTATAATCATACAAAGAATTTTAGCTGCAACAGAAAGTAAACTAATTCCCCTATAATTATCACAAGAACTGCGATCACCTTTTCTAAAAATTGAGACAATGATAGCTCTAGTAAAATCCTTAGGAACACCTTTATCATAAAAAATATTCAAAATTTCAATCAGCCATGTGACAGCACAAATGTTCCCAGCTCTAAGCATTTCAGTGGAAATTTCATACACCCCAGGGGATTTATGCAGTTTTAATTTAGAGATAGCCAAAGCGACTTCAGAATAGGGCTAACATTAAAGCCAGCAATGCATCTATCCTCATTGCAAACAACTGGAGTAGACTTAATTATATTGTGTAGAAATCTCTGAAATGCTAAGCCCACCTAGCAATCACAGAATCCTCACCTTCAACCATCTTACTATGTTTATCCCTCAATCTCTGTGTGCCTTTAGTTTCTTCCCACACAAGACACTAAATATCTGACATAATCCGCTGTTATTGTGCTGTCTAACTGCTTCCTCTGCTTTGTCAGCCAAGCTATCAAGCCAAAGATTCTTATCAGCTGTTAACTGATCCTTTACACGTTTATTAAGCTCGTTGTAATGCCTTTTGTTGGGACTAGTAGGGTGTTAATTCATATAAATCCTGCACTTCCTTCTTTCAGAAAACGTTCCATAGAATTGTCACTCAAATAATTTTTTTCCGCTGTTTCCTTTTATCCAAAAGTGTACTGTTGGTTTCAATAAAAGCCTGTTTAAACTTATCCCATTCTTTCCCAATTTCAGCAGTAAATGAACCATGATTGTTAATACTAATTAGACTATCATGATACGCTTGAATAATGCATTCTGTAAATCCTGCACTTCTACAGAAAATCATGTAAATGAGTCATTGTCTTATTCCAATAAATCATTTAATAATCTAGAAACTTTTAAGATAAAAAAATTGTTACCGAAATAGACGTTCTTAACCTTATAAATTCGCTAAAAACACTCGCAGTGTCGGACCAGATGTAATCCCTGTCGTTATTCTAAAAATTCTTTCCCCATTAATTTCTGAACCCATTTGCGATCTAATTAATTGCTCATTTAACTCTAATGAATTCTCAGCTCCATGGAAAGAAGCCATCATTTCACCTATACCAAAATTTTCAAATCCTTCTAACGCTGTGGACTATCGACCTATTTCAGTTACATGTGCTTTAAGCAAAATTTTAGAAAAAGTCGTCGAGAGACAATTATCGACTTTTCTTGAAAAATTTAATTTACTTTCGTGCAGACAATTCGGATTTAGGGAAAAACGGTCAACTGAATCTCTCATGACACTCTTTAGACAACAAAAAGTGAAAACGTTGTGGGACTGGTTTCCCTTGACACCTCAAATGCATTTGATTCAGTTGAACACAAACTAATCTTGCAAAAATTCTGCTATGATCTTAATCTGTGGCCCTCAGCTCTTTCCTGGTTTAAAAAATATCTGAACGACCGTGTTATCCGAACTAAATTAAGCACTAATGAGATCTCTGCACCTCTTAAAATCAATCGGGGAGTACCGCAAGGAACCATTCTCAGTCCACTTCTTTTTAACATATATGTTAATGATCTTCCAGAACCTCGACTACTGCAATGTTTTTTATGTATACAGACGATTGTCTTCTTTCCTTTCAACTCAATTTCTTTCACTTCTCTAAAACAAGAAATAGAAAATAATATTCATGATGTGCTTCATTTGGTATACTAAAATGGATTCACTGTCAATATCAAGAAAACCAGTATTATTTTTCTTTCAACTTCAAATTCTTTGCTGCCTGATACAAACATTAAAATTAATAACACCCTTATTACAGTTTCCACTTTCATGAAGTACTTAGGTATGACGATAGATAACAATCTTGACTTTGGAATCCACAATAAACAAAACCGTCGCTTCAGTTTCTAAAAGAACTTGTATATTGAGGTACATTCGAAACTTTATATCCTCTTATGCTCCAATGTTCTACAAAATTTATATCCGACCGAAACTCGAATATTGTGCTTCCACTCTTTTTGGAATTAATAAAACTCCTATAAATTAGAAAAAGTTCAAAAGTTGGGGTGGGTTGTTTTACCTCTGAGCGGTTGGGTTGTTTTAGGTTGTTTTACCTCTGAGCGGCACTTTTTTGCACACCATGGGCTAAATGGCCAGGTCACATGGACCCCGAAGGCTCAGAGAAGGTTGGGGGAGGGGACCCACTGGAACAGCTGTTGGAAGACAGATGGTAGCCTCCCGTCAAGGCCATCCAGCGTGTTCTTAAACGTGCACAGGGTATGGCTCTCCCACACAGGGGACCACGGCTTAACGTCCCATCCGACGGACGGCGGCCTTTCCAAGCCCATCGGTGTCCCCTACTGACCGTGGGCAGGGCGGGGAATTTTGCGGAGATAAATCTCAACGCTGACCCAGCTGGGACTCGAACCTGGGAACTACAGATTACGAGCCTGGCGCGCTACCGACTGAGCCACCCCCGCCCCTCCTCTGAGCGGTACTTTTTTGCACCCCATTTGCTAAATGGCCAGGTCACATGGACCCCGAAGGCTCAGAGAAGGTTGGGGGAGGGGACCCACTGGAACAGCTGTTGGGAGACATAGTAGCCTCCCGTCAAGGCCATCCAACCTGTTCTTTAATGTGCATAGGGTATAACCCTCCTGTACAAAGCGTCACGGCTTAACGTTCCATCCGACGGACGGCGGCCTTTTCAAGCCCATCGGTGTCCCCTACTGACCGTGGGCAGGGGGGGAATTTTGCGGAGATAAATCTCAACGCTCACCCAGCTGGGACTCGAACCTGGGAACTACAGATTACGAGCCTGGCGCGCTACCGACTGAACCCCCCCCCCCAAAAAAAAAAAAAAGTTCAAAATGAAGCTATTACAATCATCAGCAAAATCTATTTTAACAAACGAGAATCTTTAATACTTACTGATAATCGTTACAACTACCAAATTCTCACTCTTGAATCTAGAAGAAAGCTGCGGGATATTACCTTATTCTCCACACTATTTAAAAAAAGTCTCATCCCCTTTATTCAATTCTTACACCCTATATTCGATTACGACATCCCCATATCCTTCGCTCTAATAATAAAATGTTTTTTACTACCAAAATTTTCAAAGTATGGTGAAATTTATTTTACCTTTCAAGCAACCTCAACTTGAAACTCTCTACCGAGCGATATCAATTCTATAAATTCTAATAAAAAAATTCAAAACCTATATTACTCCACTACTATTAGAATATTGAAACGTTTGACCAACGGCATCTCCTCATCTCTATTCCCACTCCCCATCTTTGCCTTTTGTCTGGATTATCCACAATCTTTTTTTTTCCTTGTTCATTCATTTACTATTAATCTATGTTGTCTTAACCTTCCTTTTCTTTCCCCTAAGTTAACTACGTTTTTTTTATCATATTTCATATTATATGTTTGTCTTCATCTGTGAAATTTGTCATTTGTTTATATATATCAAATATTTATGCAATTTCTGTAAACGTGTTTGCATTTTTGTACTATCCTCAAAATTTGTTTTGAATTTCTCAAATGTATTAGGGCATCAAACCACTTGACGTTTAAATCAATATCCAGAATTTCCTGTACCTTTGCTTTACTGTAGCCCCTGAATGGAATAAATTATTATCATATTATCTGTGGATCTTTCAGACCTTCTGTATTAAAAGTAGTCTCTTAACATTAACACAACATTTCTTAAACTTCAGTTGCAGGACACTTTTGACCAGGTAATGGTCAGACAATTTCGGCTCCCCTATATAATCTGGTAATCCTAACCGAACTAGTACATTTTCTGTTAATTAAACTATAATTATATTCCTGTGCAACCCATCAGGCGAAACCCATGTATATTTATAAATGCCCCTGTATTTGAGGTATATGTTAGTTGTTCACAAACCGTTACTTACCTGTAGGAGACGTTCACCATTGCTATTGGAGATAACAATGCCAAAGGTCCCTAACACCCTGCCGAAAGGTTAGAATCATCACCAACTTTAGCAGTGAAGTCACCTAGCACAAATATCTCCTTTCTAGACAGAATTCAAAATATCATGAAGCTCTCTGTAAAACGTATCCTTCTCGTTCTCATCACAATTCTCTGTGGGGGCATAACAACAGATGACATTATGATGGTAGTCTTAATTTTTGTTTTAAATTTAGCTGCAAGAATCTTTCGTTAATGTAGTCATATCTTGAAAGAGCATCACTTGCTTGTCTGCTGAGAAGCAAACCTACACCTTGGAGATGCTTTCCATGCTTCATCCTAAAGTTCCACGTATCTGCAGAGAAAATGATTAGTAGGATTTTTAAAGAAACTAGGTTTTTTGAGAGAGGAAGGGCCAACAATATCAAACAGCCCCAAAATCGCAGGCATGGAGCAAAGACCTATTCCCTCACCGCTAAAGCTGAAGCCACCTATGTTGATAAGAGCTTTGTCACCACCTTTTCAAATAGATCTTTTCAAGAACCAGATGACCTGCCTGAGATACATTACTCCAGTTTAGGATTGGCGATGCTGAACTAGCTAAGTGAGGGTTCAGGTACCTGCGATGGCCTCTGATCCGGATTATCCGCCAGCTGATATAAGGTATCTTTTACCTCTGTTCACTTAAGGCTGGCAACCTATAGGCAAACAGAAAACACAGCGGCAGATTTTTCCTCAACAGAGGTCCACTAGTGCAGCAAGTCCAGTATCCAAAATCAAGCTCAAAGCCGTAAACCTTTCACGTATCGTATACATGTATGTATACATACATACATACATACATACATACATACATACATACATGCATACATACATACAAGACAGAAAACGGAAACAATTCTATATTCTCTCAATAGAAAATCACATTCAGAGTTCAATAACTTCTTCAATATGTGTTTTAAAGAAATATGTTTAAAGATACATATCTCAATGTAATCTGTACAAATCTTGATTTAAAACAATATTTGTTCAGTATTCAAATAGTCATGAATGTTGGAATATTCAACAGGCTACAAAAAATCGACCCCAAATTTTAATTAAAACAGGTTGAGATCAGAGATCATAGTTGACCCGGGTGCAATACACCAGTTACTGATCTCTAAGTCTGTTTTAAATTTTGGCGTCAAAGTTTCTGCAGCCTGTTAAATATTCTAGCGTTCGTAACTCTTTGAATATTGAACAAATATTGTTTAAAATCGAGATTTAAATAGATCTGATTGAGATCTTTAATTTAACTTCAGACATACTGTACGTTTCATTTAAAATCGCATTTAAGAAGTTATTGAACTCTGAATGTGATTTTCTGTTGAGATAGCATGGAAGTGTTTCCATTTTCTGCCCAGTACCTGTATGCATATTTAAATATGGTTTAAAATTAGTACACGCATTTTTCACTTCCTTTTCAATACTTGCAATTTGACTTTCCTTAACTTCTTTTTTAATATTTTCATATTTTTATAACCTAATAGTTTTAAACTTCTTCCACCTCCATATTTTTTTACCCTTGCTCTTCTCTTTCCTCTGCGTTAATTTTATTTCATATCTTTTTACTTCACGAAGAGGAAAAAAGATATTGGACGTGAACACCTCGGCTCTCTCTCTCTTTCCTCTCCTTTCTCATCGTTTTTTTCTTTACCTCTCATTCGTCATTTTTTCCCTCTACTTCCACATGAACAGTGTGCCTCAAGGCTTCAGAAAAAAAGGAGAAACAAAGTAAAAAAAAAGGTCTTGTTTAAACCGACTATAGTGGTAAAATGCTGCTGCAATGGCACAGGATAGACGTATATGAAGAGCTAAATTGCGGTCTGACATTTGATCTCCAAGAAGAGAGTTGAAGATTAACTCAAAATTTAACCTTATCTTCTTCTTTCTAGTAATATTTTTTATTGTTTACTTCCACTCTTAGTCTTATCGTTCCTTCTCTGTACACCCACTCTTTAGTTTTTTTCCCATTTTTTCTCTTCTACTATTTTCTTCATTAACCTTTCTCTTTCCACTCTTTTCAACTTAGTCTTCATTCTTTGTCCTACACTCTTTTCCTTCCCATCCTTTTTTTTTCATCTTCTTTTACTATATTCTTCCTTGACTTCTCTATTTCCACTCTCATCATCCTCTACGTCTTTATCGTTTCAATGCAATACCCTCAACACTGAATCTTTATCACCTCTTCTTCCACACATTCTTTATTAAAATCTCTGTTCCCATTCTCTTCCTCCTTTTCCTTCTCTTTTCCTACATTTTAATTTTTCTTCATTCACTTCTCTATTTTCTCTCAGTACTTCTCTCTCTACATAAATATTTTGCTCCTCTTCATTACCTTTTGTACTTTAACTATCTTCTTCCTTTCCTTCTCTTCTTCCGAGTTTCATTATACCTTCACTTCTTTATCGACACCCTATTCATTCTCTTCCTTCTCATCTCTATTACTTTGCCTTCTGCATCGAGTATTTTGCTCCTTTTCTTCCATATGTTCTTCTTTATTTTCTCTATTCCTACTCTCTTCTTCCTTTTTGGAAAGACCTACATGGTCTAGTGGTTAGTGTACCTGATACTACGACTAGCAGGCATGTCCTTGTGTAAGAGTTTGTATGAGAAACCTGAACATTTTATACAGTGTTTCTTGGTTATCTCTGTCCTTTGTGTAGCGAGTACCAACCTTTCATCCTTTCTTCTGCATCTCATTCTTCTCCTATGAATATTTCTATTTATTCTTCTCTCAATTTATCATCTTCTATTTCCATTTTATCTTCTCCTTCATATCACCTTCTCCTATAATGGTTTTTCTACTCTTCTTACACTTACACTATTTTTTATTTCCTTACCCTCTTCCAGTATCATCTTGTTCATTCTATTCTTGTACCTCGACACTCTTCATTTAATATTTCCTGTTCTCCTCTCTCACTCTATTTCCCTCCTACTTTCGTTCTCTACATCTCCTCGCTTTTTTCCTTTAGTTCATTTTTACACTTTGTTTCTTCATCCCACATCAAAATATTTCTTGTATGCCTACTATGAACATCATCAACAAGCAGCCGTGAGCTACGGAGGTTCAACCAGATTGCGCAATTTACGGTACTTCTCCAAATACACCTTGAAGCTCCATCTGCTCCATCTTATCACTGTAGATCTTGACCTCCGCATATCTTGAGCTCCATCTGCTCCATCTGATCACTGTAGATGAAATTCCAGCAAGATCCTGTTTGACATCGTCTGCCTTCCATATCCTAGGTCTTCCCCTTTTTATGTTTCACACTGTTCTTGATCATATTCACCAATCTGCAGCTATGCATATGGGCAACATGGATAAACCAACGCAGTCTCTCTTTGCAAAATATGCTGCTCACACCTTCTAACCTCATAATTACTTGCAAAGTCAAACCACCTAATACCCGGGTTGGGTTGTTTACCTCTGAGCGGCACTTTTTTTGCACACCATGGGCTAAATGGCCAGGTCAAATGGACCCCGAAGGCTCAGAGAAGGTTGGGGGAGAGGACCCACTGGAACAGCTGTTGGGAGACAGATGGTAGCCTCCCGTCAAGGCCATCCAGTGTGTTCTTTAACGTGCACAGGGTATGGCTCTCCCGCACATGGGGCCACGGTTTAACGTCCCATCCGACGGGCGGCGACATTTCCAAGCCCATCAGTGTCCACTACTGACCGTGGGCAGGGCGGGGAATTTTGCGGAGATAAATCTCAACGCTGACCCAGCTGGGACTCGAACCTGGGAACTACAGATTACGAGCCTTTCGCGCCAGCGACTGAGCCACCCCCGCCCCACCTAATACCCGGAATATTTACTCTACCACCAGTCGTCTCATCTACAGATCTAATGAAAGTTCATCTCATCATTTGCCAAAAGGGCCAAATCTTCACCATAATCTAAATTAGAAAAATTCAGATTTCTAGATCATTTAAACCCAAAAACTTCCCCCTTGCAGTGAAGCCAGGCTCTTTAGAACATCACTGAAATATTCAGACAATCTAGCCGTGACAGAATCATCACCTTCAATAATTTTACCATGTTTATCCTTCAATCTCCACATATCTGTCCGTTTCTTCCCACACAAAACATTAACTATCTAGTACAACTCTCTGCTCATATGCTGTCTAGCTGCTTCCCCTGTTTTGTCAGCCAATTTATTAAGCCAAATATTCTTATCAACTGATCCTTTACATATAGCTTAATAAATGTGTAACGCATTCTGTTAGGACTAGTAGGGTATTGATTAAGGATATTCCCGCAGATCTTTCTTCCAAAAATATGTTCCAGTGCCTTATCACTCAAATAATGCTTTCTCCTTTGCTTCTTTTTACCCTAAGGAGTCCTGTTAGTTCAAATAGAGTGTTTAAAACGGTCTTATTCTTCCTCAACTTCAATAGTAAGAAAACCATGACTAACATAATAACTAAGTAACCTATCATGGAAAGTTTTAGCTATAACTGGATCTTTCAGAGCATTTAACAGGGTAATGGTCAGAGCCAATTTCAGCTCCCCTATATGAACTGGTATTCCTAACAGAACTAATCCATTTTCTGTTAATATATAATCTATCATATTCTTATGCAACTCATCTGGGGGAAACACACATGTACAGTCGCTCAAAAAAGTATCCCAACACTACGGTTGATTACAGAATTCAGAAAAAATATCTGGCAACGATTTTTTAAGAAATTAGTGATGTGGCAACCTTCGTGTCACGTGATATCTGGCAACGATTTTTTGAAATTATTAATCTGGCAACCTTCGTGTCACGTGACACGAAGGTTGCCAGATCACTAATTTCTAAAAAAAATCGTTGCCAGATATTTTTTCTGAATTCTGTAATCAACCATAATGTTCGGATACTTTTTTGAGCGACTGTACTTATGTAAGTCGCGATGTTTGTAATAAGTGTTAGTTATTCTCAAACCATTAAGTTTACTTACTTGCAGGAGACGATGCTCATTGCAACTACCAATACCAAAGAGGCCTAGCATCCCTCCCCAAAGGTCAGAGTCAGTACCATTTTTAGCACTGAATTCGCCTAGAGCAAGAGTAATATATCCTTTCTTGAGAGAATTCCAAATATCCTGAAGTTTTCCGTAAAACATATTTTTCTCAACATTATCAGCGTTCTCAGTGGGAGCATAAGAACAGATAACATTCAAATCTTTAATGGTTGTTTTAAATTTAGCTATAAGGAACTTTCTAAGATATGAGTGCATTAATGAAAGAACATCACTAGTGTATCTGGAAAAGCAAATCTACGCCTTGAAAATGTCTCGATTTCCTCTCTCTCTCTGAGAAGAGAAATTTGAAATTATTTTTAAGTGTCTGACCTTTATCTGTCCATCCAAAAGCCTTAATAAATAAAGGTTTAGTCCGTGTTGGAAAATATCGTATATTACATAAAATAAAAACCGATGCCTAAATAGTAGTTCCTGTTTGAATTGTAGTCGGATAATATTTCAGAATTTTTAAATAGTGGCAAGATCTCAAACTGGGATGTCAGACGTCCCGGAATCTGCAGGACTCTTTCTCAAAGCATAAGTTAGTATCGTGTCCCCACCGATCTAAAAATATCCCGCGAAATTCATTCCTATTGAGTTGGTATTATCTTTTACTAGAAATCAATCGGTGTCATTGGCACACGTTGATTTCTAGAGCGTCATTCCGACCCTTATTTGATCTTGAATGCGATACTGGATCTGAAAATTCTACTTATTTCCGAGTTTTACTTCCTGAAATAGTCCTAGTCACCATTTTTTAGCTCTCCAGCACTGGTATATCAAAATTTTACCTTAAAGCACTCATAACATCCAAAATGTGACATAATATTAAAAAATTGGGGATATTTTGAATCTAGATCTAGATTCAAAATATCCCCAGGCAGTAATTTTTACCCTCTTGACCGAGTGGTTAGCGCGCTTGGCTACTGATCTAAGGGACCCGGGTTCGGGACCCGGATAAAGCATGGACTTTAGAGTTGTTTTTCTGCTGAGGTCCCGCCATTCTCACAGACCAACTATGGCGTATAAACTGACAGACTCCTGTCAGACCTTTGTGGCAAGCAGCTGCTTGAAGGTTTTTTATTTTACGTAGGTAGATCTATACCTGACCTTTGACCTCGAAGGATCCATTGCATCCAAAATCTCAGAGTATTTCTGATATCTACCGCCTAAAATACCACCAGGAACCAATTTTTATCTCTATCCCTGGTAGATCTAAATTTGACCTTTGAGGTCAAAGGTCACTCCGAATCTGAAATTTCGTAACGTTTCCAACATATACAACTCGAAACACCCCCCAGATCCAATTTTCACGTTTCCAGCACTCGTAGATCGTGGTTTGACTCTTACATGACTTACATTTGACCTTATAGGACAAGTCGGAAGTCAAGTTTCGGATTTTTACCGCAATATACGACTAGGATTACCCCTAAGTGCAAATTTTCAGAGCTCTACAATTTCGGCATCAGAGTTAAAATTAGGCCGTTAATCAGTCACAATCGTCTTTATATGTTAGATGCAGCAAAATAACACTCTGGAAACTTCCACGGGAAACGCCCACATTTCTTTACCAACTGTCACGTAGAAGTCGTTATCTCGCATCAACAACAATACTTCTTTATCAATAACTCAAAACTAATAAAGACATACCTTTAGATCCCTGAAGAATGTCTAACCCTTTTAAAAGCAGACATTGAAATTCAACTCGAAGCTTTATAAACACTGACATTTCTGTCATATTTTATCGAATCTTAGAGTTATATTTATTGGCATACTAATGAAATTCTTGAAGAGATGATATCGTTTAAAACTCTTCATCCAAATATGGCTCTGTCATTTCCAAGGACCAATTAACTCCTTTCTGCGAGGGAAAATGCTTCCCCTTGAATGCCGAGATCGCCCTGGAGTGCAATTCCTTCGCCAAATCTGTTTCCTCATCGAAAGAGACATACACCACATAATTAACTCTCTTTCCGTATCTGCTTCCAGCTAAATATTCAGTGTCTTCGGGAACGTTGTTAATGCAGTCAAAGTATCAGAATAATTCATGTGATCCGCAACAACTTACTGAGATGGAATGGAAAGAAGGTGAGCAAACCCAAATTGCATTACCTAGCCACTTTGAATTCAGGTTCTCACTTCTCTACAAAAGTGACTCGAGAAATCAAAAATTTCTGTACAGGACTCATTATCGCTTTCCAAAAGCTGCTTATTTGCGTTTGAAGAGTCTGGAAGGTTTAGTGGACAGAAGTAAAAGGAAGAATTATAATTTATCTTAGTTGAGTTAATGAGGTGAACTGCATTTCGAACTGTCGATGCATGAATACGCCGTCAAGATAAGGTTCGAATTATAGAAAGGAGTTTCAGATGCAATTAACATTTGAATGAAATTAATGTTTGCCTTTCTCGAGAATTAAAGGTTTAGTGTTAGGTGAATGAAAATCCGGGACTTCTTTCACTATAGAAGCGGGTGCAAAAATAAAAAAGATGAATGTGTGTAATATTTTGAAATTATAACTTGAACCCTTTTCCAGGCACGTTGCATTAAAAATACTCCCAGAGACCAATTTTAGCTCTCTGACCTAGGTAGATCTATAACTGACTTTTGACCTCGAAGGACACATCACATCTGAAATTTCAGAATATTTCTGATACTACCCAAAATATCTCCAGGAACCAATTTCCTCAAGAGATGAAAAAACTTATTTACCAGGGCTATGTATCAATCTAAAAGAAATAGAAGTCATGCAATTTGAGAATCAGTCAAATTCTGGTTTAACTATTTATGGTAAAACTAACTGTAAACATTTTATATACGGTTTATGGTAAAACTAACTGTAAACATATAGCTAAAATAAGAAACATTCAAAATGCAATTGTTAGACATTCTAGCAACCAACATAAAAATAATATCCTTAATATCAATGAGGGCTACGCTACTATGAATATATTACCTATCAGTCAAATATATGAATTAATACTTAGGTATTATTTTGATAATACTTTTAAATTCGAGATTAATCATAATAAAAATATTAGATGTAAATCTAAAGGTAAATACTAATTATCACATTTCAGGAACAATTATGGAAAAAATTGTAGAAATTATGAAATTCTCTCGGTGTTCAACAGTAAAATATTAGAGACATTTAAAAAGTGTTCAGGACATGATTTCTGGAAAATATTTTAAAACTGTTTACTCTGTGATATCTTTTAAATGTAATATTGAGTTTATTTTATAAAATTGTAACTGTTTATTTTATACTGTATTTGGATTCCTGCGGACAAGCTTTTTAGCTTCGTGGGTCTTAATTTTGTACTAGAAAAGTTATGAAAAAAAATAAAGGCAATTGGTATCAGTTAAAAAAAAATCAAAAAATAATATGTGCTGTTGACTTCAAACTATTCCGAGTATACAAGATGTTACATATTAAACAAACTTTTAAATACCACACGGAACCTTTCATTATTCCAACGTGTTGCAAGTAATAAATTCAGGAGTATCTTATGATTTTTTTTTTATTGAGCAGTTTGGTTCTGATTATATAAAATCAGATTTTATATTAAAAAAAAAAGGTGAAATTGTATACAGGGTGATTCAAAACTTATCGTTCAAATTTCGTGGGGAGGTAGGGAATACGTCAGGAAACCGATTTCACATAGGAAAGAATGTCCGCAAATGTACGCATGCGTATGTAGAGGGCGCTGTGTGTACCCAACCAGTGTACAGCTCGCCCGACCACTCCCGCTGTCATCAGTGTACGAGCTGACTTACTAGTGATAAGATGAATCGTTTTACACATCAAGAGCTAGTGGATATGCATCTCGCATATGGGGCAGCTGGCGAAAGCGGCCGCCGAGCTAGGCAAGTTTACGAAGACCAATACCCCAACAGAAGAATACCGCAGCATCAAATGTTTGCACGTGTGCATCGCAATCTGCGCGAACGTGGTTCACTGCGCAGCAACATGCAGGATACGGGGAGAAGACGACTGACGCGGACTGTCAACGTCGCAGAACAAGTCCTACAGGCCATCGAAGATAATCCGAATACCAGCACACGAGCTATTGCTCAGCAGCTTGGGGTCTCTCAGTCAGCAGTGTGGCGGATACTGCACGAGTAACGTGTGCATCCTTACCATCTGCAAAGGGTGCAGTTACTGCATCCTGACGATTATCCGAATCGTGTGGAATTTGCACAATGGTTCATGCAGAAAGAATGGACCCCAGTTTTCCAGCTTCTGTCCATTTTACAGATGAAGCTTCATTCACTCGTGAAGGTGTGTTCAATACACACAATTCACATGTGTGGGCTTACGACAACCCGCATGGTACGAGAAGTCACGCTGCGCAACATCGTTTTGCCGTAAATGTGTGGGCTGGAATCATTGGTGACTGTTTGTTGGGACCTTACTTGCTACCGCCCCGACTGGACGGCCGGAAATACCTAATACTTCTCGAGACAGTGTTACCGACTTTTCTGGGCGCTGTTCCTGCGCATATCCGCCGAGATATGTGGTATCAACATGACGGGGCTCCAGCCCATAGCACAATTGTTGCGCGTGATTACCTGAACCGAACATTCGGAGCTCGATGGATCGGTAGAGGTGGAACGATCGCTTGGCCACCCAGGTCACCAGATTTATCGCCCAGGGATTTCTTTTTGTGGGGGGGCATGAAATACCATGTGTACGAGACCCCCGTCGACAGTGAAATGGACCTAGTTGCACGAATAGTGGCCGCCGCAGGCATTGTCCGTGATATGCCAGGCGTTTTTGAAAATGTTCGGCGGTCAATGCAACGGCGCTGTGAATCCTGTGTCCGTGTAAATGGTCGCAATTTTGAGCACCTACTGTGAACCTGTACTTTACCTTGTTGGAATAAAAGTCACATTCGTTACCACTTAACTGTACTGTTTCCTTGTGTTCACTTTACTTGTCCATTTTGTTCATGTAGATGACGTTTGCGGACATACTTTCCTATGTGAAATCGGTTTCCTGACGTATTCCCTACCACCCCACGAAATTTGAACGATAAGTTTTGGATCACCCTGTATTATAAATATTTCTCGGCACTGGATATTATAAAAGTAAGTTGAAATTTTATATTATAGGCATAAGGCGAAATTCCACTTTATAAAACAGTAATTGTGGGCATGTTTTTGAGCAAACGTATTCTTAATGCAATGATTAAAGAATGCGCAGAATGATCTTGAACAGTAGTCTAGTGGATTCCTTCTCCAATCTTCTGGGGCGGGGATGGCTCAGTCAGTTGGGATGCGTTGTTTTACCTCTGAGCGGTACTATTTTGCACACAGTGGGCTATATATGACCAGGTCACAAAGACCCCGAGGGCTCAGAGAAGGTTGGGAGGAGGGGAACCCCTGGACAGATGTTAGGTGTCAAATGGGAGTCTCTGTTAAAGCTAATCCAGTGTGGTCTTTAACGTGAACAGGGTATGACTCTCCCGCAGACAGAGCCACGGTTTTACATCCCATCAGAACGATGTCTGCTTTTCCAAGGCTATCGGTGTCCCCTACTGTCCGAAGGCAGGGGGCGGGGAGTTTTGCGGAGACAAATATGAACCCTGGACCAGGTTGCTCAGTCAGTAGCGAGTCAGGCTCGTAATCTTCAGTTGCCAGATTTGAGTCCTTTCTGGGCCAGCGTTGAGATTTGTCCCCGTAAATTCTTCGTCCTGCCCTTTGTCAGTAAGGTACACCAACGGGGTTGGAAAGGCCTCTGTCCGTCAGATCGGTCTTTAAGCCGTGGCTGCGTCTGGGGAAGAGCCGTACCTTGTGCATGTTAAAGAACACACTGGCCTCCATATGTCTACTAACATTTATCCAGTTGGTCCCTTTCTCACAACTTTCTTGAGGTCCTTGCAACCTGTCCATTGGGGCGGGGGTGGCTCAGTAGGTAGCGCGCCAGGCTCGTAATCTGTAGTACCCAGGTTCGAGTACCAGCTGGGTCAGCGTTGAGATTTCTATCCGCAAAATTCCCCGCCCTGCCCACGGTCAGTAGGGAACACCGATGGGCTTGGAAAGGCCGCCGTCCATCGGATGGGACGTTAAGCCGTAGCCCCGTGTGCGGGAGAGCCATACCCTGTGCACGTTAAAGAACACGCTGGATGGCCTTGACGGGAAGCTACCATCTGTCTACCAACAGCTGTCCCAGTGGGTTCCCTCCCCCAACCTTCTCTGAGCCTTCGGGGTCCTTGTGACCTGGCCATTTAGCCCATGGTGTGCAAACATGTGCCGCTCAGAGGTAACCCAACCCAACCTGTCCATTGAACCCGTTGTGTGAAAAAAAAAAGGAAGTCCCTTAGACTTAAAACAACCAATTTCAACCTTCTTGGTTTTCGTGACCAGGTCATTAAGCCCATTTTAAGCATAAAAGAGAGTGAAGAGTAAAACAACTAAACCATAAATCAATAAGTAAAATAACATAAAGAAATTCAATAGACTCATAAATAGAACTATCATAATTTTTGTCAGCTGAGTTGTTTTTCTTCTGAGCTGAACTTTTTTTTTTAGGAACTAAATGGAAAAGTTACAAGGACACCAAAAGCTCAGAGCTGCGTTGTTTTACTTCTGAGTAGACCTTGCTTTGCACCGAATGGGCTAAATGACCAGGTCACAAGGACCCCCAAGGCTCAGAAACGGTTCATGAAATGTACCCATTGAACAACTGTTAGGAGACGGAAGCCTCTCGTCATTGCCATCCAGAGCCTTATTTGAAGTTCCCATCTTATAGGTCCTCCTGAACACAGAACAACAGCTTTACGTCTCATTCGACGGACGGCGGCGTTTCCAAATCTATCGGTGTCCCCTTTCTGACAGTGCTCATGGTGGGAATTAGCGGAAATAACTCAATAGCTCGAACCTGGGATATCTCCACAAGATTTTCCTCCCTGCCCACGGTCAGTAGGGAACACCGATGGGCTTGAAAAGGCCGCCGTCCGTCGGATGGGACATTAAGCCGTGGCCTCGTGTGCGGGAGAACCATACCCTGTGCACGTTAAGGAACACGATGGATGGCCTTGACGGGAGGCTACCATCTGTCTCCCAACAGCTGTTCCAGTGGGTCCTCTCCCCCAACCTTCTCCGAGCCCTCGAGGTTCATGTGACCTGGCCATTGACCCATGATGTGCAAAAAGTGCTGCTCAAAGGTAAAACAATCCAATGAACCTGGGAACTGCAGATTATGAGCCTGATGCGCTATCGACTGAGAAAACCTCCGGCCATATCCAAACTAGTAAACAAGTTACGGTAAAATCACTATCCTTTAAAAGGGATCATTTCATAATAATCACACACTCGCGAAATCATTCATGGAATCATTGTGGTTTGCAGATATCCCTGAAACATCCTATAACTCTTATATCAAATCATTTTATCTTCACGAAACGACACGCCCAAACAGTTTTACACAAAACTGCCTGCAATTAGCTCGCTTAAATAAAATTTAAAACTACTCTCTCATACACGAAACATTCCTTGAAATCAGAACATAATTCTTATGATTCCTTGTAATATCTTAATAGCAATTTATAAATCTCCCACCAACTCATTTTGAAAGAAATTACACCATACAGAGAAACGCTCACTAACTACTTGGTCATCACTAATTCTTCAGTTTCATCTCCTATTCATTGAATGATACTCACTGATCATGGACAACCAATCTCTCTTTGATGGCGGGGGGCCGTGACTCAGTCGTTAGCGCGCCAGACTCTTAATTCCAGTTCCAGGGTTCGAGTCTCAACTATTCCAGCGTTGAAATTAATCTGCGCCAGCGCTTACCCTGGCCTCGGTTAGAAAGGTTGGCTGGTTGTTTTTGGGTTTTATGGCGCATGGGCGACTAGGCCATAATGTGCCAAACAAACTGTGAGAAAGGAACATCGATGTGTTTGGAAAAACCGACGTCCTTGGGATGGGACGTTAAACCATGGCACCATGTGCAGGAGAGTCATACTCTGTGCACGTTAAAGAACACGCTGAATGGCGTTGGCTGGAGGATTCCATCTGTCTCCTAACTGCTCTCCAATGGGCTCACTTCTCACAACCTTCTCTGAACACTGAGGATCCTTGTGACCATTTAGATCATTGTGCATAGTTTTTCCTCTGAGCAGTACTTTTTCCACACAATGGGCTAAATGACCAGGTCACAAGGACCCCGAGGGCTCAGAGAAGGTTAGAGTAGGAGACTCAATGGAACAGCTGTTGGGAGACATGATAGCATCCCGTCAAAACCATCCAGCGTGTTCTTGAATGTGCAAGAAAATAAAACTCTCCTGGACACGGGTTCATGATTTAACGTCCCGTCCGACGGACGGCGTCCTTTCCAGGCCTATCGGTGTCCCCTGTTGACAGTGGGCAGGGCGTGCAGTTCCCTGAGACAGTTCCCAGATGGAGATTTCGAGTCCCCGCGTCGAGATTTATCTCGAACCTGGGAACTGCAGATTACAAGCCTGGCATGCTACCGCCTGAGACACCCCCGCCCCACTATTTAGGTGAATACTGAATATATCACACGCGCACACACCCACTCTGAAATCTGAATGCATCTCAGTCGGTAATGCACTAGGCATATAATATGCAGTATCAGAGCTCGAGTCCCAACCGTTAAGATTTTTCTCCGCTATACTCCCACCCCCACCACCACCACTGACCTCGGTGAGAAAAGAGACACGAATGTGGTAGGGGTGGCTCAGTTGTTCATCGGATGGTACACTAAGCCGTGACCCCGTGTGCAAGTAACCACACCCTGTTCACATTAGAAAACACGCTGAATGGCCAAGACGGGAGGCTCCCATCTGTCTCCTAACTGCTGCCAAATGAGTTACCTTCACCCAAATCTGAATTTTTGTAGTCCATGTGACACGATCAGTTAGCCGGCTGGGCAAAAAAGGGCAGCTCAGATGTAAAACAATTTAACCTCCCTCACAAGTCACTGTTCTTCTGTTAACTTCATAATGAACATAGTACACACATGTTCGAAATGTCTCTCAAATAGTTATAATCTATAAAAATCTCGCTATAACTTTCATCACCTTTAATCATTTTGCACCAGCTACGTATGCTGCCATGTATTAACATTCTCCCCAATTCCCTAAAGCCCAGTCCTTAGGCTTCAGAGAAATTCGCGAGCGATTTAATGAGTTGTTCGACGAGCGTAAAAGCGATAATTAGAGGACGTCGCCCCATTTTCGTGCCTACCCTTTTGCTGCTTCAACCGATGTCTAACTTACGCAGATGGAGATTGGAATTTACTTTAGGGCAAAAGAGTGCTGAACACCGAAGAACTCATTCTGCCAAATGTATGCGAATGAATGGCGAACTTTACTCTTCGGTAAAAGGTTCCCTGGATATCATCATTACCGAGATGGTTAGGACGTTAATAAAAGCCGTGGATTACTGAAAGCATAATTTGCTCATTAGGCAAATGACGGTGATCCAGACTTGTGCAACACATCACAATAAAGGAGACGATTTAAGGCAACATACCTTGATAATAAAGTGGCAATATGAACTTGATATATAGCAAATCTCCGTTCATCTGTGTAAAAGGAAACTTTGAGAGCATTTATTTGGGGTTTGGAAGAATCTCTTTTGTTTGGTCTTGAACTTTAAGTCATTGTAGTGTTAGATATATTATTATCGACGCAAAAAAAAGGAACTATGTAATTTCAAAAACAATTCACTTGGAATCTGCTTTTCTGTTGTTGAAAATATTAGAGTAATTATTATGCATAGAAATTATTTTAATTGTAATTATCGCGAATTAAAATAAATGCGATTTATGTTTTCGTTCATGTTAATTGATTTGATTTTTTTTTAATAATCACCTTTTCACTAATGGGGCGATCATCTTATCAAGTATGTTTGGAATGTTTGTGAAAATCACGTTGCACCAAAGAATTTCTTCTATAAGCGGCCATTTAATTGATTATGATCTTTGGATGGTTCTACGTCCCTCATTGAAATTTAGCTTTACAGAATTACCCTGCTTCAGAAAAGTACGTAGACTCTTCACGGAAAAAGCAAAAAGACTGGAAAGTAAAGTAGAATTTGATTTGTTTTATCTCTGCTTCTGTGGATAAAATGAGGTAAATGATCAAGCCAAAAGTACCCCAAGACGAAGAACTGCATAAGGCAAGGGTATCGACTGGGAAGTTGTAGAGAGACAGATAAAAGCCTCCAGTTAAGATGAAAGCTTGATCTTTAACGTGCATAGGATATGGGTGCACAAGGTGCCACGGTTTAACGTCCCATTCGACGGATGGCGGCGTTTCCAAAATCTTTGTCCGCTTTCTCGCCGAGGACAAACTGGTGTTTAGCAGAGATAAATTTCAATGCTGGCATGGTTGGAACTCGAACCTGAGAACATAGGATTACGAGCCTGGCGAGCTACCGATACGCAAAGAAGGATGGGATATATTACGAAATGATTGAGTATTTTACAAAGTAAATTTCAAGGTACATTACGAATGTAAGGAAGGGGTACACAGAAAGGATGAAAAGCGAAATTAGAAAGATGACGTATCCAAGAAAGGTGAGGAAAGGAAATAATGACTGTAGAAAGTAGACTATTTTTGGAAGAGATGTTAGAAAAAAAGAAACTAGAGGGACATTTCGCCACCACCGTCCTGCTTTTGGTGAGAAAGGAACAAATATAGGCTACGAAAGTCCGCCGAAAAGACGATGGCCTTTCGAAACCTATAGTTGGAAAGTGATTTGGTAGGAAAAAGAGGAGCATTATGAGGTAGTAGAATAAGAATACTGCTCATTAAAGAGGATGGGTGGGGTAGATGAAAAATGCTTGGGTTCATTACGAAATAACTTTGAGGCCATATTAAGAAGGTAAGCTGGAGGTACATTAAGATACACTTCCTAAACACTTCCTTGCTAATTTACTTAGGAAGGCAAACAAGGAGATGCACTTAGGGAAGAAGAATCGAAAAAGAAAGAAAAAATGAGATGTTTGAAAATGAAAGGGTGAAATATATCGGGAAGAGAAGAACGAGATATTAAAAAAAAAAGATGCTAGGTACTGTATTACGAAACGAAAAATGTAGTGCATAGATGGGCGGAATACATTAGTGGAGGGGGAGAATGAAGTGCATAGAAAAGTGCAATACATAGGAAACGAAAAATGGAGTACATTGAAAGGTGCAATATATCGGGGTAAAGAATGAAACGAATAGAATAATGAATACATTGGGAAGAATGGAGTGTATAGAATGGTGGAGTACATTGGTAAAGGAAGAATGGAGTGCCTAGAAACGTATAATACATCAGGAAGAGCGGAATGGAAGGATTGCTTGGTTTATTGTCGTGTTTTTTTTTTGGAATAAATTATATCGACTCTTTTCATTTGATCCGTCTGATAGGAGTAAAAAAAAAATCAGCAATTCGATGAAAACAGTTTTTTGTTTAAAAATTTATATTTGCTGCAAAAAACTAGTGTCATAGATTTCAACGATACATATTTTTCATTATTCAATAAAATGTCGATCTAATTGTTTTTGTTTATGTATTCATCTGTTTGCTGGGTTGGGTTGTTTTACCTCTGAGCGGCACTTTTTTGCACACCATGGGCTAAATGGCCAGGTCACATGGACCCCGAAGGCTCAGAGAAGGTTAGGGGAGGGGACCCATTGGAACAGCTGTTGGGAGACAGATGGTAGCCTCCCGTCAAGGCCATCCAGCGTGTTCTTTAACGTGCACAGGGTATGGCTCTCCCGCACACGGGGCCACGGCTTAAGGTCCCATCCGACGGACGGCGGTCTTTCCAAGCCCATCGGTGTCCCCTACTGACCGTGGGCAGGGAGGGGAATTTTGCGGAGAAAAATCTCAACGCTGACCCAGCTGGGACTCGAACCTGGGAACTACAGATTACGAGCATTAATCTGTTTGCTTTCATGTATTTAGATACATTGGAAAGATAACGAGTACATTAAGAAAAGGATATATTAAAATTCCTGTAAATTATGCCACGAAAATTCGCAAGCTCCTCTATCTACACAAGTATGGTAAGTGATAAAATCCCTTTGGTTTCCAAAGATTTTTTTATAAACCTTTCCATTCCTATTCCCCACATCAGTTAAGTGATAGAGACTATTCAGCATTTTGACTTTTGGATTTACAATAGATCAGAATTCTTCTAGAGCAACTCCTATGAAGCAGAAAGAAGTCGGCAATGAAAAAAAAATCCATTTAGCTTACTCGAAGCGGACGATAACACATTCTTGGGTTAAACATGTGTTGCTATGGATGACAAAGAAATGCCACCCTCCCTCTCATACACATCGATATGTAGTCAGTTTCTTTTTTGTCTCTCAATCTTTGGATATATCTGCTACGAACTGAATCTGACGGAGCTAGACATGCGAAAAACGAATTTATTGAAAATACCCGACAAGAGAATCCAAAGCAGCTGAAGAATTTCTTTATATATTCGAGCTATGTACGTTCAAGGACGGTGATCGAAAAAGATCCTTTTTTCGAGAAATAAGTTAAGGCGTTCGCCATCGTATATCAGAAGATTTCGACGAGTTCGTTTTTTGGTTTGAATCTACCAGAGACCTACCTTTTTTTCTCAAAAACATGCCAGAGTGGTTTCAACTGATGCTAAATGTCACCTAAGAAGAATAGAATCGAGAAGAATATTTTTCTTTTCCTAAAACGAAATCTTTTTTTTTTCTCTTTTAATAAAACAGCAATCGCATCGTTTTAAAGGTCTGGATTTAATAAGTTGATACGCGCTTCCATTACTGTGACATCTCTGGAGTGCTAGAACTCGTGAACTAATGGGCCAACGTTTGCTACATAATAAGAAATGCAGAGTTCAAATACAAAAGGATTTATACTATTTTTAATTTTTTTTAAACTACAGAGATTTACACTGAGTCATAACAAGCAACTATGAATATTAAAAGTAATATCTACCTAAATAATTCATAATCTAATAATTAATACATAACCTAATAATAAGTAATACATAACCTAATAATTAATACGTAACCTAATAATAAATAATGCATAATGTAATAATAAATAATACAGTCCAGTAATAAATAATTCCTAATCTATTAATTAATAATAAATAAAAATAAATAAATACCTCCTACATAACCTAATAATAAATAATGACTAATCTAATAATTAATGCATAAGCTAATAATAAATTATGCCTAATCTAATAATAAATACGTAACCTAATAATAAATTAGGCATAATCTAATAATAAGTATAAATCTCAATGTCGGCATTGAAATTTATCTCCGCTGACCAAATAAAATTGGAGCTGGTGGTGGTTGGGTCGGTAGAATGCCAGGCACGTAATCTTAAGTTCCGAGGATCGAGTCCCAAACGTACAACTTTCAGATTTATCTCCGCCAACCACCCTACCCTGCTTTCGGTAAGAAAGGTACAACGATAGGCTTCAAAAGTCGTCGGAAAGGGCGATAATCCTTGGTCCGTGTAGATAGCCATATCTTTTACATACAAAAGAACTCACTGGGTATCCTTCATGGCAAACTACCACCTGTCTCCTAACTGCCGCCCAATAGGACCCTTAACCAACTCGGAGCTTTATGATCTAGCCATTAAGCTCATTGTGTGCAAAAAAAGTACCACCCAGTGGCATTACCTTCGGTTCTCGCGTTCCGAAGATATAGAGGAACAATAGTTTTCATATTTCCTTTGTTTAGGAGGAAAGAAAGCATGGGGATCAAGTTTTCGTAGCTTACGACACTCCACGCGTTACAAGACTTCATTTGTCAGATAAATTATTACGTTTCTCCATCGCATTCGAAAGATATGGTGGAACAACCGTTTTGACAAATCTACAAGCTGAGAAACCGATAAATTGGGAACCGACAAATGACGAGCGAAAAGCAATGGAAAGAGAGTTAATAAAAACATAACACTGAACTCTAAATACATATAGTACAAGGAATGCAGTTGGTCAAGTAGCAGCCGTCACATTCCTAATCTGCAGTTCCCAGGTTGGGGTCCCAACTATGTCAGAGTTTAAATATATATTCGCGAACTCTCGTTCATCAGTCCCGGTGGCGGGGTTGTTAGCGCGCTTTATTACTGATCAACGGGCCCCGTATTGATTGGATTGTTTTACCTCTGAGCGGCACTTTTTTGCACACCATGGGCTAAATGGCCAGGCCACAAGGGCCCCGAAGGCTCAGAGAAGGTTGGCGGAGGGGACCCACTGGAACAGCTGTTGGGAGACAGATGGTAGCCTCCCGTCAAGGCCATCCAGCGTGTTCTTTAACGTGCACAGGGTATGGCTCTCCCGCACACGGGGCCACGGCTTAACGTCCCAACCGACGGACGGCGGCCTTTTCAAGCCCATCGGTGTCCCCTACTGACCGTGGGCAGGGCGGGGAAATTTTGCGGAGATAAATCTCAACGCTGACCCAGCTGGGATTTGAACCTGGGAACTACAGATTACGAGCCTGGCGCGCTACCGACTGAGCCACCCCCGCCCCGAAAGGGCCCCGAGTTCAAGTCTCGTGTAAGACATGTATATTTGTGTTGTGTTTCTCCTGAGGTCTCGCATCTTCTTCACAGATCTTCTGTATGGCCTATTAAACTCACAGGCTCCTGTCGGATCTCTGTGGCATGCAGCTGCTTGAGATGTAATTTTACTCCCGTTCTATTCCTGGTGAGAATGGGGACGCCAATGTGCTTGAGAAAAACCGCTGTTCATTGAATGAGACGTTAAGCCATGGCTCAGTGTGTAGAAGATCCTGTAGGAGTTCTCAATAGCAGCAAGGAGGGAGGAAGAGACGATTGGCGTGGCCATTGCTCCATCCCATGTCTTTCCCTCTCCAAACGACAACAGGGCAGCCATTGCGACAATGAAGTTCCAGGCGAAGCATTCCTGTTTCGTGGAAAATAAGTCCTGGGCTCGGCTGGCGAGCGGTTTTAGGAAACGACGGTCAGCTGAGTGGACGCCGGTTGATTGGAGACGGCAGTTGCAAGATGAGGTCATCAAGGTCTTCCCAGAAGACAAGATTTCCGGGTGGTAGGTAGACGGAGCAGACAGTCAACGAAAATCCTACAAGGAGACTGATGGCACCACCTGCAAGGTAGTGGTGAGGGGTACAAGCTGGACCATCTCTATCCCAGTCCCGGCGAATGAAAGAGAAGTGCTGGATAGTGGGATCGTTGACTGTCTGCAGGGAAGTCTCCTGCAGGACACGTAGATCGGCTCGTGTGCCCTCAGGAGGACCTTGATGTCGTCAACATTCCTCTGGAATCCACGACAATTCCATTATAGGAGTGTGGCCGTCTCAGGTCTTAAAAGAATTGGAGGACGACTTATAATTTATTTAAACCGTCGCGAGCGACAGTTTAGGAAAAAGTGGGGCAGTCTGTGCCCATGTCCTCGAGGTTATCTGAAGGACACGGATCAGAAACCGCACAGGTGGTAAAATTTTCTTTTTTGGAGCTCTTTAGGTTTTGAAAGTGTGGTTGTCTGGGGTCAGGATGGAAGGGGCCTTCCAGAGGTGGAAGTCGCCTCAACAGGAATGGAAACCGGAGTGGATGTTGCGATGGACACCAGCTTCGCCTGCGTAAGGAGGTACTTCGTTGCAGGCGAGAAAGATTCAGATGGAGGTAGGCTAATAGCCATCTTCACTGCCACGGAAGCCATTGGAACGACGGGCTTTCCGACAACCGCGTAGGAGATCTTGCCAGGTGGGGATGGCGGTGCAGCGAGCTTTCTCACCTCTGGATAAGAGATGTTATTCAGTGTTTGAGGAGCTGTACATCCTTCTCCTCCAGCTATTCTGGACAGTCGCGGGAGTTGGCCGGATGTTCGCCACTGCAATTTATGCAGCATGCCTTTTTTGCTATGCAGTCAGGTTCGAGTTGATCCTGACTGCCACAACGAGCACAGGTGGGCTCTGTCCCAAGATGCTGTGCAGACATGGCCGAACCTCTGGCATTGAAAACAACACAGAGCAAAGACGCATGTGGCAAATGTGGTATAAATAATTCTACAGCTACAAATAACTCATCGAGTTTCAATTTCTGTTTCTAAAGCGATGTGCTGCTCATGGATAAGGTAAACTGTGAGTGTCAATAAACTCGGCTGTTCATTATTTTCCTTCTGTTTATCAAAACTATAAAACTGAGTACTTGAGTGAAAGCAACTGGTCAAGTTTCACAGTGAATCAGGTACTTCTTTGTGTCCGAACTGTCTAATAGTGTCAGATTATCCTCTTATTTTAAACCGTCTTTTTTAAGACGATTTGCTTTTTATTTTGCTTCATCATGGGAGAACCTCTTTCAAGGGACCCAAGAGCTGCTGCTAGACCTATTTCCAAGTCATCAGAGACGGAAAAAATCAGCGATTCTCGCCGGGCCCGGGACGACTACAACGGCTGCCAAGCAGGTCTGTATGGCGAAGTGGGGTGGGGCCCGTTGCGATGGCGGTACAAGCATACAGGCGATTTTTTCTGCATAATCATTGAGATCTTCTGGACGCTGCCCTTCTGTACCAAATATAGCTAATAGTCAATCCACCTCTGTAAAATTCCCCCAAAATCAGCCCACAAAAATAGGATGGGTATTTGTGTGGGCTCATTTTCTATTTAAGTGGTAGTGCGAGAATTAGATAGGATGGGTAACTCTCGCACTACCACTTAAATAGAAATGGAAGAGCAAGACAACGACTCCACCTGGACCGTTATAAACGCCAGAAAACGCTCTAGATAATTATCCCAATCATCAGATAATGATATACTATGCAATTTCTCTTCTGAGCCTGAGTATGTACCACTTATTTCTCTTCTGAGCCTGAGTATGTATCTTGTACTCTAACCCCCCTGAAGCCCTTAAAAATAAAAACATCAATAGCATTGCAAAGAAAATTAATTCTTACATTGCAAAGCCACTCGAATCACTTTTCACCCACAGAGGAGAATGCCTGGTTCGTGTCAAAAATCATGCTCAGGCCAAAAAAATCAATGTCAATCACCCACTTACAAAACATCCCCCTTTTAAGCAAATTCCTACTCCAAGCCTTATGGAAGTATAGAAGGAGTTGATAAACATGTAATCAATGAAAGCATCTTAGAAGCCCTTCAAGAATATGATGTGCATAAAATAAAAGGCTCACTTATGCACACACTACCAATGGTGGCTGCCTAGTCAGAAGAAATACTGATAAAGTGATACTTTACCTCTCTCCCCTTTCCACCTTCTGTGGAACTTGGCCACCACACACATGAAGTGACATCCTACATTAATCCACCAACCCAATGCTTCCAATGCCAAAGATCTGGTCACATTATTTCCACATGTAGGAGTGCTGCCAGGTGCAAGTACTGTGCACATGGACATCTTTCTACTGAATGCAAGAGAGATAAGCCACTGTTATGCTGCCACTGCGGGGGAGCTCATGTTGCCACTCATGACAAATGCCCTTCCATATTGAGGGCCATACAAATCAAAAAGGCTGCCACCTCAATACCCCCCGCAGCCTCCTTAGCACCTACGCCAACTGTAACTCGAACTCCCCCCCACCTAAAACAACTTTTCTTCCCACCCTCACTTCTAAAACTCACATCTCAACCTACCATCATCTACGCCCACCCCTGCCACTCTCCCCCCCACCATTACTCTCTCCAACTTCCCCCCCCCCTTCACACTACTGCCTCCATCCCTGTCAGCCCTTCTGATGAAGAATTCAACAAGCCACCCCACACTCAGCAGTCTCCACCCCAATCACCAAAATTCACCACAAGAAGAGCAAGGACCAATTATCTAAGAAGGACAAAAGCTAAAAAATGCAAACTCCACCAAAACTAAAGCCAAATCTGCTCCTCAACAGCATTCCTTGATTGCACACGTGGTACAACTTCTAATTCCTATCATTGATGCCTTCATTCCCCCTAAGACCAGATCTCTACAACTTTCCATTGCCATTCAGGCCATTCTGGCTCTCCTTCAGCAATTCCACTAAGCCTCTTCTCCCTACACACTAGCTTTGGTTCCTTGGTTTTCCCCCCTCCCACAACCCCAAACTACTCCACCATCCAATGGGATTGCAGATCTCTCAAAAACAAACTACATGAACTCCAAACACTTACACAACATTCCATCATCCCCATACTGGCCCTAAATGAGGCAAGGGTACCAGACAACTTCAGACTTAAACCCTACATATTACATAATGCACCTACCAGGAAATCACATGCACACTCAACTACCTTTATTCATAAAAAATTTCCCCACTGCCTCATCCCCAACCCTCTCACCTATGCTTATATGGATATTATAGGCATCAACATTCTTATTCAAAAAACTGCTTTTAATATTTACAATGCCCATTTTTACTCTGATGCCCACATTAATTCACAAACACTTATCAAACATTTCACACATATTTTTTCCCTCTCCCGCGGTCCTAACATCCTATTAGGAGACTTCAATTCACGCAATGAATGCTGGGGCAGCCCACACACCGACAACAGAGGTACTGTCATTGAAACACTCATTCACCACTTCACCTTGGCCATACATAATGATGGCACACCCACCTTCACAAGAACCCCATACGAGTCTGTTCTTGATTTAACTCTCCACTCCTGACACAACCCCAACAATCACATGGCAGGCTAACCACTCCACATGGCAGGCTAACCACTCCACATGGCAGGCTAACCACTCCACATGGCAGGCTAACCACTCCACATGCCAGGCTAACCATTCCACATGGCAGGCTAACCATTCCACATGGCAGGCTAACCATTCCACATGGCATAGTGACCATTACCCCCTCCTAATCACCATTCAAGGCACAAAACCCACTGCTTACACTAACAAGACACACATAAACTGGCACAATTTCTCAACAGATTGTGAAGTCCACATAATAAAGCAAATTCAACACAATCTCTCCTCACGTTATGACACTATCAATCAAAAAATGAACAAAAATAAATTTATAACCAAACACATCACTGGCTTCACCAAAAATCACCCCTCCATCACTAAACTGGCCATAAGAAGAAGAACAGAGGACACTGCCAGAAGACTCCCAACCCAGCCTGCCATAAACACATTTAATCAAGCAAATGCAAAACTTAGACGACTCAGATTAACCATCAAAAGAAAGGAGTGGAGAACATATTGCAATCAAATTAACCCCAGAACAGATTCTACACTTATTTGGTCTACTATCAGATCACTGAAAGCCCAAACCCAACCAATAGCCCCTTGGTATTCATCCATATGGAAAAATAAAATTTCCATTAAACAAGGGGCTAACCTTATAGCTCAACACCTCACTACTACTACCCCCCCCCTCAAACCATTACACCCACTTATCAATCCCATGCAAACCCATAACTGATTCCCTTTCACACCCACCCACTTGCAAACTACCCGTCATCAATCTACCCTTCACACAAAAGGAACCTGTGGCCCTAATCACATATCTTACAATGTGCTGAAACACTTAGGCCCAAATACACTTAGCAATCTGCTTCACATTTACAACACATGCTGGACAGCACATCACTTTCCCACTGAATGGAGAGATATTCATATTCTTCCCATTCTTAAGACATCAATGCCAGCATATGAAATATCTTCCTACAGACCAATTGCACTCACCTCCTGTGTCTTGAAGATATTTGAAAGAATGGTACACTCAAGATTAAATTATTTTGCACACACAAACAAAACCTTTTCCATTTGCCAAACTGGCTTCAGAGAGCACAGGTCAACAACAGATAATTTCTTTGACCTCATCACCTCAGCTGAAATAGCAATTCATAACAAAGAAATTTTATGTTGTATTTTTCTTGACCTTACATCAGCATTTGATACTGCCTCACACACCAGCATATTTATAAATTGAAAAATATTGTTATTACAGGACATACCCTACACTTCATACAAAACTTCCAAACTCTAAGAAACAAAGGTCCAGCTGGGGACCACTCTCTCTGACCTATATAAATTAAATAGAGGGGTACCACAAGGTAATGTGGTTTCTCCATGGTTATTTAATCTCCTCCTACATAATCTCCCTAAACTCCTTCCAAGGGGCGGGGGTGGCTCAGTCGGTAGCGCGCCAGGTTCGTAATCTGTAGTTCCCAGGTTCGAGTCCCAGCTGGGTCAGCGTTGAGATTTATCTCCGCAAAAATTCCCCGCCCTGTCCACGGTCAGTAGGGGACACCGATGGGCTTGGAAAAGCCGCCGTTCGTCGGATGGGACGTTAAGCCGTGGCCCCGTGTGCGGGAGAGACATACCTTATGCACGTTAAAGAACACGCTGGATGGCCTTGACGGGACGCTACCATCTGTCTCCCAACAGCTGTTCCAGTGGGTCCCCTCCCCCAACCTTCTCTGAGCCTTCGGGTCCATGTGACCTGGCCATTTAGCCCATGGTGTGCAAAAAATGCCGCTCAGAGGTAAAACAACCCAACTCCTTCCAAGAGACATTGCATGTTCATTTTTTGCTGATGACATAGCACTCTGGACCACTGGCCATAATATTAGCATCATTCAGTACAACCTACAAAAAGCAGTCAACTTGGTCCTTGACTTTACCACAAAATGGGGACTAGCAATCTCTGTATCTAAATCAGCGGTCTTACCCATTACTCGCAAACACGTTCCCAACAATTCCCCCCATATCACAATTAACACACATACAATTCCCACTGGTCAACTACTATAAATATTTAGGGCTAACAATTGACTGCAAGCTTACCTGGAAACACCACATTAAAAAAACTAAGCTTAACTGCACAAACACACTCAACATCCTCTCAGCCATTTCTAAAGTCACATGGTGTGGCGGTGACCATGCTATGATCACATTTATCAAAGCTTACATCAGCCTCAAATTGGAATATGGCCTCCTAGCTCTAAATACAGCATCTCATTCACAAATTCAACAACTTGAAGCAATCCAAAGAAGAGCTATAAGGCATGCCCTGGGCCTAAAAGCTAACTGCCTAAATCTGGCCACTTGGGCAGAAGCAAACATGCCTCCCCTCACCATAAAAAGACAGTACCTCACTTCATCAGATTAAAACACTACACATCTCATCATCCTACTATACACAGAATTGAAAATAATAACCTTCCCACCCTCACTGCCTCAGCTATCACTAACCATCCCCATTACACCACTTGGAAACACATAAAACACTTCAAACCATTACTTACTCTCCCTTATTGGCAAATTAAACATCCTACAGTCACTCTAACCCTACCCCACATCACCACGAAAAAAGCCACCACCCTTCTGAACTTAAATTAGCAGCTGAACAATTTCTTTCCCAGATCCTCCCTCCAACCTCATCTATACAGATGGCTCACACCTTCCCCACACCACAACAGGAACAGCTGCCTTTCACTGTCCCATTCAACATTATTCATATTCCTTCAAACTTTCACATGCCTCTAACAGCACCACCACAGAACTAGCAGCCCTTCACAAAGCTCTTGAATAGGCAGCCTCCCTTAACAACACCTCCATCACCATAATAACTGACTCCAAACCTGCACTACAATCCATTAATAAACTTACTTATGACTGCTCTCAACACTACTCCCTATACCACATAGAGAAACTCTCCCATAACCTACTAGCCACTAATAAACAAGTCCCTTTACACTGGATTCTCTCTCACTATAACATAACCCACAATGACACTGGAGATACACTTGCCAAATTGGCCCACAACCTCCCACATCCACCCAACTCTCATATATCATTTACTCACACACTAGGACGATTGCTTCTCCACCTGGTCAACTTCTTGGACACACCATGCCACTGACAAACACACTTTCAGAGCCACCATAGATCCCACCCTAAATTTATCAGCTTAAATTATTTACACAGAAGTGCACAATCCTCCATTCACAGATTAAGGACTGGCAGGACAAATCTAAATAAAGATCTCTTTATTACCAACTCAGTACCCTCTGCACTTTGCTCCACTTGCCAGGTCCGTAGAGGACATACCCCATTTCCTTCTCCATTGCACCAGATACACCACACACAGAAACACTCTCTATCACCAACACTCCCTTCTTGGAGTCACCACTCACACCACACAAACCAACCCAGGGGCGGGGGTGGCTCAGTCGGTAGCGCGCCAGGCTCGTAATCTGTAGTTCCCAGGTTCGAGTCCCAGCTGGGTCAACGTTGAGATTTATCTCCGCAAAATTCCCCGCTCTGCCCACGGTTAGTAGGGGACACCGATGGGTTTGGAAAGGCCGCCGCCCGTCGGATGGGACGTTAAGCCGTGGTCCCGTGTGCGGGAGAGCCATACCCTGTGCACGTTAAAGAACACGCTGGATGGCCTTGACGGGAGGCTACCATCTGTCTCCCAACAGCTGTTCCAGTGGGTCCCCTCCCCCAACCTTCTCTGAGCCTTCGGGGTCCATGTGACCTGGCCATTTAGCCCATGGTGTGCAAAAAAGTGCCGCTCAGAGGTAAAACAACCCAACCCACACAAACCATTCTCAATCCCACACCTAAACAAAACTCGTGCACTGGCCAAGTTCCTCCTGTCTTGTCACAGATCTATTTCATTTTCTCTCCCTTTCCCCAAACACTGTTTTTCCCCCACTGCCTATTCCTCACCCTTTGTTGTTGTTTCCAACAAAAGATCCATTTGGACATATTATAAGATCCAGGAGCCAAAAAGATCCTTGTGACAAAAAAGATCCAGAAAGGAAAAAAAAAGATGCTCTTTGGACACTCCTTTGATATACTCTGTCACATTAAGTATAAATTTTTCATTATTAAAAATATATAAAATGTATATAAAAAAACATTACCTAAATCAATTCCACTATAAATCAACTATGAATAATAATCCTCCTTATACAATGTCATCACCTGAAGTATATAACACATTATCAGCATAAAATATTAGTTCATCTGAGACTTATCACCCACACATGGCCAACTTACTACAAATATTAAAAATTTTAAATTTTACCCACCTTTATCCACTACTTCCTGACACACTCACCTAGGCCAATAACCAATCACTCAACTCACTTTTCACAAATTTTTAGCCCTCTTTCCTTTTATCAAACTTTGATTATGGCATAAATAACAGCTAAGCCTAACCGAGATTCAAGACCCCTACATGATCTTATATAGGCAAGATATTACGATGCTATCCCAGCACATATTTACCTTCTACCAAGTTTTTCTACCTGAACACATCTCCCTTCTCCACCAGATTTTTTCTGCACTTTTCCCAATTTGTTTTTGTGAACCTTCTCTCCCCTTTATTATTGGTAGGAACATGATATTTGTTATGAAAAAAAAATTTACCTCCCCCCTTCAAGGAAATTATCCCATAACTCCCTACCCCTTCCTCTTCCCCTGACAACCCCCATGCTCACCTCCCTGGGGGAAGATGGGGGAAATCCATTTTTCCAGCACTTTTTCAACCTCTTTCCCCTCCTTTACCTCCCTACCACACACCTCTTGCTAATTTCCTTCTCCACTGATTTCTCCAACCAATTACTACCAGGCACTGTTCAGAATTGCAACATCTCCTTCAATTCATCTCACAGGCCAGACTGCGGCCTTCATGCCCTTTCGCAACTTGTTGGTACGCTTGCATCACTATTGCACGAGTCCCTACTTTCACTTTCCATATTGCTTCCACTGCACTGAATTTGCGTTTGGACAAGATGATAGGAGGCCCACTCGGCCCTCTTGCAAAGTGGCCCAGTTTGGAAGATGGAGGATGTTTAACACCAATCACTGTAACATTCAAAAGGAACTACGAATGTTTCGAGCATGCAGTCTTCACCTGCAAGTCAGCAGATCTTAGGCGCTTGACAGATTTGGGTTCTCTCGCAAGATCTTTTAAACCCTTATTTATAAAGAACGGGGGCATGTACCCAGTCACCTGATCACTCGTAGGGTGGATGACCAGGAATCGTGGGGACGGAGACGCACAAGATGGCAAAGACACAGAAGATGGGAGTTTATGACGAGCTCTTTTAGCGGCATTCGCCAAAGAAGGTTCATTTTTAGAACTCATGGTTGTGGTCAGTGCCCGTTGTCTCCACCCACCACGGAGTCCAACAAGGGGGCGCCCAATCGAGCGCCAGGGCACCATACCCATACAGCCAGTGAGCCAAGCCCTCACAACTAAAGGAAAGGAAGAATAAAAGAGAAATGTGAGAAATTCATTCAAGACCTCTGAAAATAAATAAGCGTAAATAATAAGAAATATGACAAGCAAACTGGCCTCGCAAAACTACAAAATTAACTAAAGTGTGGGGAAACTCGCAAATCGTTTCATGGAGGTGGGCAAGGTTACTCGTCGATATGCATAGTTGACTCTAGCAAGACCTGCCCACCAGCCGATTGATCCTAAGGGGGTCACCTCAGTGCCTTCCATTTACCTGAAGCAGAGGCCAAAGTAGTGCATAAACTGGCTGTGTGGGTTCGGCCCACACAGCCAGCGTATTCAGAGCCAGCCCACACAGTCAGTAAAATTCGCCCCAGAATTCGCTGCCCAGCCCGCGACTGACAGGAAATGGCAGGACGGCCAAAGGGGACCCCACAAGTCATGAGCTGAGTAGAGAACACAGAGTCCCCTGAGGAACTGTCAGGATCCTCCTTTCCAGGGACACGGGTCTCTGCGCAGCGCAAACACGAGGGCGAGCGCTTAGGACCCTGTGAAAGTACCCAAGCCAGCGGAGCTGTCAAAGTGTGGTCCCCTCACCACGGACAAGATCTCGCACAGAGGGGAAGGAGGTTTTCGAGGTGAGGCAGAAAGCGAGACTGTCACCTCAGGCTGAGTTTTAGCCTTGCTCTGTAGGTCCTTGTGATTCCTTTGTACATAAGTTAACAAATGTATATATTAATTACGTAAGTGTAGTGTCACATTTATGCCACTAGTAATTTTCCTCATCCTGACAAGAGAGGCAAAAGCTAAAGTGCCAAGTTATACTCCTACCACGATAGTCGGCGACTAATCCGGAGGGGGAAGTTTATAGAGCCGTAGCCTATGTACGTGTGGTAAAGGAAATACCAGACAGATTCGAAAGGTGTCTATCTCCAACTCTCTCTTGAGACTTTGGGGTTCTTGTGACCTGGCTATTTGTTTGCCCAAAAACTCAAGTAGTCAACCTAAAGACAACACTTGAAAAGTGCATTGAACAGTTTAGCGTCTAATAATATTTCCGAACTTTGTGGTGTCTTAAAATCATTAACAAAATGGAATTTCCCTAGAAAGAAATTGGAGGCAGGTAAGTGCCTAGTGGGCTGGCTGAACAGGTGTCCGCTCCCCCCCCCCCCAAAAAAAAAAAAAAAAAAAAAATACTGTCGTCTGATACGAAATCTTAAACCTGTCTGCCTGTTTTGAACTCTAAAACTGTTGTTTTTGAATCGATATATTTTAGTCCCATATTTTATGTCGGACACTAAAATTAGATTTAAAGTAAAAACAACTATTCTATATTCTATATATAAAATATTTTACATCATTTGCACCTTTCAAGTTCAGTTAGGCGTTTTACCTCTGAGCGGCAGTTTTTTTTTGCACACAATGGGCAAAATGTGCCAATCACAAGGACCCCAAAGGCTCAGAGAAGTTGGGGGATGAGACCCATACGAACAGCTGTTGGGAGGCAGGTGCTATCCTCCCGTCAAGGCCATCCGGTGTGTTCTTTAACGTGCACAGGGTATGTCTCTTCCGCACACGGGGCCACGGTTTAACGTGCCGACGGACGTCCGCCTTTCCAAGCCACCGGTGTCCCCTACTTACCGTGAGCAGAACGGGGAATTGTGCGGAGATAAATCTCAACGTTGGTCCATCTGGGACTCGAACCTAGGAACTAAGATTATGACCCTGGCGCGCTACTGACTGAGCCACCCCTTCCTGTTCGGTGAAATTGCAAATGAGAAAATATATACTCAAATAAAAGTTTACAATTAAAATAATATTTTACAAATTAGGAAATTTAACATTTATCTCAAACATTTCCAAAACTAACGCGTTTTTCTCAAGGTATAGTATTGGCTGATCTCTTATAGCACATAAAACACTTGTGCAGAGACATTTTACTTACTTATCTAGTAAATGTTTCAGTGATTTACCCACAGACCTCAAAACAATTAATAATGAAAGAGAAATCAATGCAAAAAGCAGGAAGTGGATACTTAATCTGGAGAATGTATATGTTTTGTTTTAGGACACTTAATTGGGATTATTTTAACATTCTATATTTACAAGATAAATTTATTGATAACCTACAAGAGGTATATTTTAAGCATTCAACCGTAAATTGTTCTGCTGTATACTCACAAGTCTTAACTTATATCATAAATATCAAAACTTTAACAGCAAATATTAATATTTCTTTATTGAGTTGCATAATTTTCTTGAAACACTGGGGCGGGGGAGGCTCAGTCGGTAGCGCGCCAGGCGCGTAATCTGCAGTTCTCAGGTTCGAGTCCCAGTTGGGTCAACGTTGAGATTTATCTCCGCAAAATTTCCCCCGCCCTGCCCACGGTCAGTAGGGGGACACCGATGGGCTTGAAAAGACCGCCGTCCGTCGGATGGGACGTTAAGCCGTGGCTCTGTGTGCGGGAGAGCCATACCCTGTGCACGATAAAGAACACACCGAATTGCCTTAACGGGAGGCTACCAACTGTCTCCCAACAGCTGTTATAGTGGGTACCCTCCCCCAACCTTCTCTAAGCCTTCGGGGTCCATGTGACCTGGCCATTTAGCCCATAGTGTGCAAAAAAGTGCCGCTCACAGGTAAAACAACCCAACCATAAATCCTCGAAACACTAGTGTTGCACTCCAATGGTGGCTTATACTTATTTTCACTATAATTGTAAATGAAATAAGAAATTTCATTCCATGTTTGGTTATCATAAATTACACTATTTTTTGTGAAACAATATCGATAGTGTTTTAGGATGTTTTATTGCACAATTATAACATTAGATTTTATTTGCTGTATACTAATAACAATTATGACAGTTTATATTGTTTTATATGAATTCAAGGTGTTCTATGATATATTGGATATATACAATGTTTTATTTTCGTTATTCAATCTGAAAAATGTTCAATATTCCAGTTTATCATTTTCTATTGTATATAGAGTATTTTGTTGTATTGTGAATATGAAAATAAAATCTTACTTATATTTTAATTGAGAAACCCTACTGATGTATAATTCTCAGTCACCCTTCCCCGAAACTAAATTATCGAACTCTCGCCGAAATAAATTCTCGGACCCCGACACTAAATCGGAGAGAGTTATAACTCTCTTCGAAACTGAATTCTCTCATCACCTGATACTAAATTCTCGGACGCCCCCTCCCTCCCCGAAATAAATTTTCGAACTTCTTCCCCCCAAAAGAAACTAAACAATCAGACCTCCCCCCTCCTCGAAACTAATTCCTGGGTACGTCCCTGACTGGAAGTGTAATACTTGTGTTTCAAATCTTCATTAAATTTATAAACTTTAATGATACTAATCTGCTCACCATTTTCTATGTGACCGCAAACTTAGAGTCTATAACGCTCACCTCAAAGCCCATATGAGTGAACAAATTCGAGAGAGTATGTGTTCCATGAAACGAGCGAGGTTTTATGAATCCTTTCCTTTCGTTGTGGCAATCTACTTTCAGTAGTCCAAAGGCTGTATCCTTAAAAGGATGAAAGATATTGTCCAATTCACTTGCTGCACTTACCTATTATCCAGCAAAGGAATGCTACACGAAATGATGTCATTTCTGTTAACGTACTCCTGCGGACTAGGACCGTTTCACCAATTTGCTCTTCACAAAGTACCCACAACTCTTCAACTAACTAGATTAGAATTTCTCTTCGATTTTAACAAAAGCTAGAAAGTTTGTCCGGAACTTTTTTCCCCTTTTTTTTATTTGAACTAAAGCTTTTTCGCACCTTTTTTTATCTTCTTTAGAATTTTATCAAAATGCATTTTATTAGGAATGAAGATATATTTTCGTGTTTCATATAAATTACTTCTTTTCTAGCGAGAGAGTAAATATTTACTACAGTAGATGTTATCTTTGGGCCAAAAAGATCAATAGTTTCTAGTCATTAAAGCGCTGAAGAATCCTTTGGCTAAGTGATTAGCGTGGTTTATTTATCAAAGAGCCTCTGAAAAATGGGATTATTTCACCTCTGGGGGCACTTTTTTTTTTTACACAACGGGCTAAATGACCAGATCACAAGGACCCCGAAGGCCCAGAGAAGGTTGGGGAAAGGGGACCCACTATACAGCCTGTTAGGAAACAGACGATAGCCTACCGTCTAGGTCATCACGCTTGTTCTTTAACGAACACATGATATGACTCTTGCAATAGAGCCACAGCTTAACGTCTCATCCAACGGGCGGCAGCCTTTCCAAGCTCATTGGTGTCCCATACTGACCGAAGGCAGGGCGGGAGTTTTGCGGAGATAAATCTCAACGCTGGCCGAGGGGGCACTCGAACTTGGTAACTGCAGGTTACGAGCCTGGCGCTCTACCGACTGAGAGAAGAGCTATACTTGACGCACGTTAAAGAATATTCTCGATTTATGATGATGATCCGCTCGGGTTTAAAACAACCCAATTTTGATAATAGATTTTCAGATTCCAATTTTTCTCCTATTTATCTGTTGTACCAAGAGGTACACATTCTAGAAAGACCCTGAACCACCTGAAATCATGTATTTTTTCCTGTTTTCCTTTCCTGCATAAAGCATTAAATACATTAAACAAATTAAAATATTTGTGGAAGTAAATTAACGCAATTTAAAATATATGTTAATAGTTGAATTATAACGAAATATCTCGAATACCTAAGTACACTGAGAAATTTAAACATACTGTGAATACTTTTTACTAGTAATCCATTTTCATTAACTCCATTTAAAATTTTTAATTAGTTCGCTTGTTCTGGTTCATCTTAGTGCATTAACAAGAAAAATATAAATTGGTATTTATTCCTGATCGTTCTCAGTGATTCTTGATTCACCTACGATTGCTGGATATGAATCTTTGGAAAAAAGACTGCGTTAACCATGAGCTGTAAAAAACACTTCTTTCGGGAAAGAATATTCTCTTCGATAATGATATCATTTATGTCACAATACGTTTTTAAAATAAAGTTTCTTATCAAATTTTTGCATTTTTAGCAAAAATATGAAAAACAGGTGTTATATTTGGTATAAATGAAAAAGAATATTTTCCCGCGTTTACTCAAAGGTTGGTTTACCTGTGAGCGGTACTTGTTTTGCACATTCCTGTGATGTGACCCTCGGTCAGTACGGGACACCGATGGGCTTTGAATGGCCGCCTCCGTCGGATGATACGTTAAGCCGTGGTCCTGTGTGCGGCAGAACTATACCTGTGCTCGTTAAAGAACACGCTGGATGCCTTAACGGGATGCTGCCATCTGTCCCCCAACAGCTGTCCAATGGGTCTCCTCCCCCAACCTTCTCTGAGCCCTCGGGATCCTTGTGACATGGCCATTTAGCCCATTGTGTGCAAAAAAGTGCCGCTCAGCGGTTAAATTACCCATCTGATGAACAGCGGCCATTCAAAGCCCATCGCTCCAAGCCCATTCCCTACTGACCTACGAAAGGATGGGAAGTTTCTGAGGAGAGAAATCAAAACTCTGGCCAAGCTGGGATTCCAACCTGGGAACTGCAGATTACCAAACTGATGCGGTATCGACTGAGTCACTCCTTCCCGTAGTCTAATATTGTAATGTTGTTTATATTAAATATGAAATACATTATTTTTAGAGTTAAATTTTCTTCCAGAAACTGAATGTGATTCCCCGAATGACTTATTGATAAACAGGCTGAAAGCTAGTAAAAATTAAGTGGTGTCAAGAATCTTGAATCGAGCTGGAAAAAGTAAAAAGGTTGGGAGGAAGAAACCAAGATGCTGGAATTCCATCGCATTATAGCATTTGCTCTTCGTTTCGGAGGTCTTGAAAAATTTAAGCTATATACGTTGGGTCGGGTTGTTTTACCTCTGAGCGGCACTTTTTTGCACACCATGGGCTAAATGGCCAGGCCACAAGGACCCCGAAGGCTCAGAGAAGGTTGGGGGAGGGGACCTACTGGAACAGCTGTTGGGAGACAGATGGTAGCCCCCCGTCAAGGCCATCCAGAGTGCTCTTTAACGTGCACAGGGTATGGCTCTCCCGCACACGGGGCCACGGCTTAACGTCCCATCCGACGGACGGCGGCCTTTTCAAGCCCATCGGTGTCCCCTACTGACCGTGGGCAGGGCGAGGAAATTTTGCGGAGATAAATCTCAACGCTGACCCAGCTGGGACTCGAACCTGGAACTACAGATTACGAGTGTAGCGCGCTACCGACTGAGCCACCCACGCCCCTAGCTATATACGTAGTTTAATATTATTTTGCCTCTATCACCCTTACTAGCATTCTATATAGCGTGAAAAACTATCTCGTATTATCCCTAGTAAGGGTGAAAAAACCATTCTCAAACCCATTCCCTTCCCATAGGAACGGAAGTTGCTCAGTCGGTAGCGCTGTAGGCTCGTAATCTGCAGTTTCCAGGTTCGAATCCCAGCTGGGCCAGCGTTGAGATTTATATCCGCAAAACTCCCCGCCCTTAGATCAGTAGGGGACACCGATAGACTTGGAAAGTGTACTGTCGCTCAAAAAAGTATCCGAACACTACGGTTGATTACAAAATAAAAAAAAAATATCTGGCAACGATTTTTTTAGAAATTAGTGATCTGGCAACCTTCGTGTCACGTGACACGAAGATTGCCAGATCACTAATTTCTAAAAAAATCGTTGCCAGATATTTTTTCTGAATTTTGTAATCAACCGTAGTGTTCGGATACTTTTTTGAGCGACTGTACTATACGTCCTGGTACTATTCATCTAATGCCAACTGGTCCAATGCAGATTCGTCTAACGGGGACGATTCGTACAAAGTTCTTTGTCTGAAAGTATAATAACTAATGACGATAACATTATATTATCAGGGCTATATCTGGAGGGGCTGCCCTACCCTTCCCCAGAGAATTCTAGGAAGGGTAAGGGAGGCGAAGACTTTTTTAACTTATACATTAAAAAATTTCTTAAAATATTTAATAAGGTTTCCAACACAGAGGGGAAAATATTTTATTTCAATGGAAATCCAATTTCTTACCCACACCCCCTTTATTTTCTTCCTAAATCTGGGCCTGAATGTTATATTCCATGGGTATTGTTATGAATCAAGATAAAAACAAACGAAAAAAAGTTATAAGACATTTTCTTGAAAGATAAACTTTCCATAATGTTATCGCCAGATTAGGCCGTCCGTCCATCTGTCTCTGCATTCAATATATCTGGAATCGACGAGTTCGATTCCAATGGTTCGCTTTGCGTTGAATGGAATAAAGGCTCAGTTTTCACACATATATTTTTATATCCGTTCATCTATGCATGCAATATTTCTGCAACTAATCATCCGATTTCGATATACTTTTTGCGTTCAACAGGAGGATCTAGATTTTGCATGCGCATATTTCTAGTCCCTCATAAGGAGGGGGCATATAAAAAAGCTGTTGCATCTTTAGTTGGACCATTAGAAGTGATGATATGTATATATATATATACATATCAAGGATATTAATTGCAATGTAAGTATACTAAACGAATGAATTAAAAAAACAGTTGTGGAGTGTCTCCGCAAAATTCCCCGCCCTGCCCACGGTCAGTAGGGGACACCGATGGGCTTGGAAAGGCCGCTGTAAGTCGGATGGGACGTTAAGTCTTTGCCCCCTGTGCGGGAGAACCATACCCTGTGCATGTTAAAGAACACGCTGGATGGCCTTGATGGGAGGATGCGATTTGTCTCTCAACAGCTGTACCAGTGGATGCCCTCTCTCAACCTTCTCTAAGCCTTCGGGGTCCATGTGGCCTGGCCATTTAGACCACGGTGTGCAAAAAAGTGCCACTCGGAGGTTAAACAACCCAACCCAACTTGTGGAGTGCAAAAAAAAAAAAAAAGTTTTTGTTCAAGTGCTTCACGATATTGCTATTTGTTACCTTTATAAATAAACCAAGGGGATGTTACGATGAATATGGTTTCCGATGGTGTTTATAGTTCCTTGACTGTGCAATTTTTTTTTACTTTTGGTTTATATAGGGTTGAAAAAAAGGTTTTTCAGTTCACTATTAAGAAGTTTGTGTTACGTTGCCATACTCATATTATGAGCAGCAGCAACAGATTTATTTCAGAAAATCCTAACAACGGTTTTCTATTGCCATGCTTTTCCCATTAATTACTGAAAATAGGCAATTTTAATGAGGTGAACTTATTTTCGTTTTGAACCATGGAATATAGGTTGGATTAAAAAGGAACGATATAGAATAGGGTCTTTGCAAGAAGCATCGTTGTTTGGGTTGGGTTGTTTTACCTCTGAGCGGCACTTTTTTGCACACCATGGTCTAAATGGCCAGGCCACATGGACCCCGAAGGCTCAGAGAAGGTTGGGAGAGGGCATTCACTGGGACAGCTGTTGAGAGACAAATGGTATCCTCCCATCAAGGCCATTCAGCGTGTTCTTTAACATGCATAGGGGGCAAAGACTTTACGTCCCATTCGACTTACAGCGGCCTTTCCAAGCCCATCGGTGTCCCCTACTGACCGTGGACAAGCGGGGAGTTTTGCAGAGATAAATCTCAACGCTGAGACAGCTGGGACTCTTACCTGGGAACTACGGATTACGAATTACGAGTCTGGCGGCTACTGACTGAGCCACCCCCGCCCATGAATCGTACCATTGGACGTATTATTATTGGGCGAATCGGTATTGGATGAATCCTATCATTAGACGTATAGTCCATTGGACCAATCGTCATAGACGAATCATCCGGAATCTGAGGGAGAGCCATACCCTGTACAGTTTAAAAAATCCGCTGGAGTCCTTGATGGGAAGCCATTTATTATTTGTTTCCTAAGAGCTGTACAGTGGGTCCCCTCCACACAAACTTCTCTAAGCCTTCGTGGTCTTTGTGACCTAGTCATTTAGCCATTATGTGCAGAAAAGTACCGTTCACAGGTTAAACAAGCAAAACAACTCCTCCCCATAAATTCGGCCATGGTGATAAAGGTTCAATAATCGCTCCTTGTACGGCTGTTTCAAAATTGCACTAACTAGTTGATTTTTATTTCGCTTAATTATCGTTTCAATAATATGCACTTTTTACATAAGTCATCAAGAAGACGAAATGCGAGACTAATGAAAGCCAAACGTTTAAAATTATGTTCTTCAGTTCAACGATTTTCAACTTGTGCATCGCAACACAAAAATGTGTGGATGAAATTTAATAAAAAATAATACTACAAATAATTTGCACCACACTTTTACCCTACTTCTTATGTATTATTTTATTGCGATTTCATTTTTTATGAAATATTGTGTTTAAGTGTTTTTGTCTAAATAAATCGAAATTTAATAGAATAAAACAACAAAATTGATTTAGAGTATATTGTGCCGTTCAAGAGGTTTACATGGTAAGCAGTGATTTACAACAATCATGATTTATGTATTAGTACCTGGAAGACCGGGCAGGGGTGACTCAGTCGGTAGCGCGCCAGGCGCGTAATCTGTAGTTCCCAGGTTCGAGTCCCAGCTGGGTCAGCGTTGAGATTTATCTCCGCAAAATTTTCCGCCCTGCCCACGGTCAGTAGGGGACACCGATGGGCTTGGAAAGGCCGCCGTCCGTCGGATGGGACGTTAAGCTGTGACCCGTGTGCGGGAGAGCCATACCCTGTGCACGTTAAAGAACACACTGGATGGTCTTGACGGGAGGCTACCATACGTCTCCCAACAGCTGTTCCAGTGGGTACCCTCCAACCAACCTTCTCTGAGCCTTCGGGGTCCATGTGACTGGCCATTTAGCCCAAGGTGTGCAAAAAAGTGCCGCTCAGAGGTAAAACAACAACCCAAACTGGAAGACCGAACTTTGTTCCGTAAAGGTGAGCTGAGTGATAAACCTGCTGTGCATACAAAATTTTATATTTTGCGATGTTATTTCTAAAGTTTGTAATACTAAGTCAAAATCATCCAGACTAATAATGTAAGACGAATCAGAGACAAATTAAGAATCAACATCGAAACAAAGATTATCTTTTTTTTTTGTTTGCATTATAGTAAGAACTATTGTGAAACAAAATTTTATTCTTTTCTGAACATAAAACACAAAACATTTTTATGATAAATTATACATATCACGTTTACGATGGAGTTCTTCTTCGGATTCCCTTCTGTAGCTATTCGGCTGCGATGTTGAAGTCCTCCATGTTGTCTGGGTAACTGCCACTGCTTTCTTCATAGTCGAGTTCCATAGGTGTTACACATTCAGATTAACTTCCATGGTTTTCAACACTTATTTCCATACAACATTACGGGTGTGACGTGGATTCTCAGGTGGTAGCAGGACTTTCAAACCGCTTCGTCTCTTGACTCGGGAAAAGGCAACGTACAGCATTTCATGCATGAAGTCGGATTATAGTATTTTAAACCCATGATTTGTGAAGTCCATATTGGCTCAGTTGGAACATCACACCTTTTATTATTATTTTATTCTTCAAATACAAAAAATATTCACCAGGCCTTGGAAAAGAGGGTATCCCCGGATGACCCCCTAAATTAATTTTCTCAAAGTCGAAACCTAGCAAAATCGCTTTCTCGCACCCGAAAACGGTAGATTCACCCCATTTCATCAATATCCTTAGGCCTGTTTTCAAGATAAAAGTTACATGCATATATATATATACAAATATACAAGAATTACTCGCTTTAGAGTATAGGATACCGACAGTGTAGAAAAGTCCATTGTGTACTATTCCGAGATTACATGAAGCTATCTTTCTGTTTTGCCCAATTTAGAATTGGAAGAAAATAACTCTTGTTTTGCGACCCTTTGTAGCAATGGCTGCTCGATTTTTCTGAATACTCTGATAACTCTTAGAATTGACTGGATTATTTTTATATACTTCCGATACTGATAAGATAACAAATGTAATAACGATAAGAGTTAAATGAAAAGTTTCTGTTTTATAGGTACTAATACAACATTACTGTTTTCATTTTTCCAACATTCACAAGTTCGAATTCCCGCTGTTAGAGGGTGTTATATGCTAAAAATAAACTTAATCTTTCTTTGAAAACGAATATTCCATATTCTCCAGAGGCTATATGTTATTTCTCTAGTTGCAACTAACGTCTAGTTTACCTAATATCGAAAAGTGAACAATTTCTGGATTTTTTCTTTATATTCCCTGGAAACAAGGGTAATGGAAGTTTCCTAAAAAAGCTTTTCAATCACAAAAACTGACATTATTTTTCTATTCGTACTATCAACAAAAACAACAGAAAAAAAACACGAAGTAAAAAATTATCTTCCCTTATTTGTTACAACCTTACCACAATAAAAAAAGGAACTGAAGCATTTTTATACATCTTTTGAAAAGCAAGCAATTGGAAATTGAATATTTTTATTCAGTCTCGCAACAGTAAAATATTTTTATACAATCTCGCAACAATAGTGACAGCTAAAATGATTTTAATACAGTGACACAGAAATTGGATTTTTCTATACAACCTGGAAACATCATTCCTGCAACTATACACAGTGAGAGACAGTTTTTTATCAATAGACTTTTTTAAGAACGACAATAACAGATGGGTTCCGGCAACAGTAAAAAATAATATTTATTATTTTAAACAATCTATCAACAGTGAAGGGAAATAGTTGTATTTTTATATCGACTGTTCCTCAAACGTAAAGAAAAAAAATTAATAGCTGGATTTTTTAAAACCTCACAACAGTAGTAATCTGATTTTTACGCACTCTTTCAACAATAAACAATGCGAGTTATTTTTATGCAATGTCGCAACAGAGCACACGCTGATTTTTACGCAATACCTGAAAAAAAGAATTTTTCTGCAATTTCGTAACCAAACATAATAAGCTGATTTTTATGCAAACTCAGCAACTAAACCTGAAGTAGTAGTTTTATGCAATCTCGGAACAGTACACATTTGGGTTGTTTTACCTCTGAGCGGCACTTTGTTGCACACCATGGGCTAAATGGCCAGGTCACATGGACCCCGAAGGCTCAGAAAAGGTTGGGGGAGGGGACCCACTGGAACAGCTGTTGGGAGACAGATGGTAGGCTCCCGTCAAGGCCATCCAGCGTGTTCTTTAACGTGCACAGGGTATGGCTCTCCCGCACACGGGGCCACGGCTTAACGTCCCATCCGACGGACGGCGGCCTTTCCAAGCCCATCGATGTCCCCTACTGACCGTGGGCAGGGCGGGAATTTTTGCGGAGATAAATCTCAATGCTGACCGAGCCGGGACTCGAACCTGGGAACTACAGATTACGAGCCTGGCACGCTACCGACTGAGCCACCCTCGCCCCAAAACAGTACACAACCAACAGAGTTTTCTGTACTGTTGCAACAATGCAAAAATTATGCCTTCATTTATCTAATACAGACTTTTTCAGAAGAAGATATAAGATTGTGTTTTTCGCAATTTAGAATCAGTTGATAACAGCTATATTTTTGCACCTCCCTCATAACAATAACAGATAGAGTTTCCAGAATAAACAGAAGAATCTGACAATTGCCTAGAATATTTTATACACTTTCGTAACGATGCAATAGAATAATTCCAAAAGCCTACTACTTATAGCAGCATTTTAAGTTTTTCAATTTGAAATGCTTTCATTTGCTATTTTTTTCATTTTTTATATTCATGTTTTTAATTTCTTTTAACTCTAAAGAAAAAATGCATTTAGCTATCCATTTTTCATATCACAGCAGTAAATTTTACTTTAATTACAGAAATACTTTTACGGAAAGTCCTACAAAGCTTAAAAAAATTTGTAATCCCATGAAAGTTCATTTGATTGCTTGTGAAGCTCATTAATTTACTGAAGCATTAAATTCGAACTATAAAATAATACAACTAAAAGACTAACATACCATCAATGGTTAAGGGTTGGGTTGTTTTATCTCTGAGCGGCACTTTTTTGCACACCATGGGCTAAATGGCCAGGTCACATGGACCCCGAAGGCTCAGAGAAGGGGGGAGGGGACCCACTGGAACAGCTGTTGGGAGACAGATGGTAGCCTCCCGTCAAGGCCATCCAGCGTGTTCTTTAACGTGCACGGAGTATGGCTCTCCCGCACACGGGGCCACGGCTTAATGTCCCATCCGACGGACGGCGGCCTTTCCAAGCCCATCGGTGTCCCCTACTGACCGTGGGCAAGGTGGGGAATTTTTCGGAGAGAAATCTCAACGCTGACCCAGCTGGGACTCGAACCTGGGAACTACAGATTACGAGCCTGGCGCGCTACTGACTGAACCACCCCCGCCCCGGATCAATGGCTAAATATAGGCTGTTCATTTTCAAAGAAAAACTCTTTATTTTCTGTCTTTGAACACTTTTAATATTAGAAATTCAAATTAATGGATAAATGAGAATGCGCAAATAGTAATATTTTGTAGCAATTAGACAAGAGTAAAAAATCCACCCGCCTGGCTCGGGATCTTCTGGTTATGTGGCAATTGCTGTAACGTTTGAGGTAATCGGAGCAATTCACATTTGCTTAAGGTTATGATGGCTGTGCTACCAAGCTTTACCACGTGATATGTAGGGCGTTCATGCGCCATTTATACCGACGAGGTGGGTTGGGTTGTTTTACCTCTGAGCGGCACTTTTTTGCACACCATGGGCTAAATGGCCAGGTCACATGGACCCCGAAGGCTCAGAGAATGTTGGGGGAGGGTACCCACTGGAACAGCTGTTGGGAGACAGATGGTAGCCTCCCATCAAGGCCATCCAGCGTGTTCTTTAACGTGCAGAGGGTATGTCTCTCCCGCACACGGAGCCACGGCTTAACGCCCCATCCGACGGACGGCGGCCTTTCCAAGCCCATCGGTGTCCCCTACTGACCGCGGGCAGAGCGGGGAATTTTGCGGAGATAAATCTCAACACTGACCTAGCTGGGACTCGTACTTGGGAACTACAGATTACGAGCCTGGCGCGCTACCGACTGAGCCACCCCCGCCCCTTATACCGACAGAACCATGACTTTATAATCACAAATTAAGAAATATACCTCGGGTTATTCAGATATTCAGCATCAAAACTCTGGATCGAAATAACCTCTACATCGCAAGCCGGAACCAATTTGACAAAAAGAATTGAACCTCATTCAAGTGGTAATCATTTGTAGTAATTACGCAAGTATGAAAAAATCTACCCATTGTAAATAATGTTTTAATAGCACCCACAAAACAGGAAAAAAAAATCATTTGTTAAAACAAAAAACTTTTTCCGAACCTCACCCCTGAGGATAAAGTAACAACTCTTCGCTGCCAGTAAACAAATCTTGATCATGAAACTCTACAACGAAAAGTATAAATTTCTAGCATAAATCGATCGTGCAATCATAGCACAAATAGATAGCAATGAAAATTAAAAGTTTTGCCACTTTTCTAATTTTTTCCACAATTGTTTTATTTTTTCTCGTTCAGCACCCTCTGGCAGAGTAAATCGGAACTAATGGCGATTGTGGATATTCAAATTTTAATATTTTATTAGTACCTATGTAGCAAATAAAGAATTTCATTTATCTCTTAAAAGTTGAAAAGCTGCATTTTCCCATCCCTTGGGAGTAACAGGTCAAATCATCGCTGCCAATATAAACCAGTTGACCATTTTATTCTACAACTAAAACCGGGGGCGGGGGTGGCTCAGCCGGTAGCGCGCCAGACTCGTAATCTGTAGTTACCAGGTTCGAGTCCCAGCTGGGTCAGCTTTGAGATTTACCTCCGCAAAATTCCCCGCCCTGCCCACGGTCAGTAGCAGTCACCGATGGACTTGGAAAGGCTGCCGTCCGTCGGATGGGACGTGTGCGGGAGAGCCATACCCTGTGCACGTTAAAGAACACGCTGGATGGCCTTGACGGGAGGCTACCATCTGTCTCCCAACAGCTGTTCCAGTGGGTCCCCTCCCCAACCTTCTCTGAGCCTTCGGGGTCCATGTGACCTGGCCATTTAGCCCATGGTGTGCAAAAAAGTGCCGCTCAGAGGTAAAACAACCCAACCTACAACTAAAATAACAGATTTCTAACATAAAGCTATCGTTTACAATATTCATTTAAAGTTGTGGCATATTTTCCCACGATTTTTCGACCATTAGAGGGCGACAATGAAACTGTTGGGAGACTGGGAAAGTGCGAAAAGTAATATTTGATGACTACTTTCCCAACTCAAAAATAATTTTTAAAATATCTTTTAAAATAAAGAGTTCATTGTCTACAGAAGAAGAAACAGACGACAGAGTGAAAACATCTGCTCGTTTTCATAAAAATAAATACAACGGAAACTAAAAAATAACGGATTTTTAGTCACATTAGCAATTAAATGAAACATGGCTTAGAGTACTAACAAGACAATTCACGTGAAAATAATAACACAAGCGCGAGAAATAAAATTAGATACGCAACAGATGAGGCAGAAAATGAGACAGATAAAATAAAGGAGAGGTTAAATGGAAGAAACATATTTAAGAACAATGGAAATTAAGAAAAACGTCTGGCGTGTCGCAATAAAATTAAAAAGAAGTCCTCCTAAATTACTTTTCTTGAGAATGTGTGCATTTTCAAGATTAAGGAAATGATCTGCTTGTAACACTTTATCATCGCGTCTTTATCTTTGGACCGAGGGATCAATGGCCATTAGTTGCCGACAATTTGAATTTCTAGAAAGTGTCAGGACTTCAGGCAAATGCGATGTGAAAAGTGCTTAAGGAAATGGAAATTAAAAGAAACAAATCAAGTTCGAGTTTTTGTTGGGTTGATTTACTTCGAGGCTGCATTTTTATGGAAGTAATGATCAAGGTCACAAGGGGTGAGACTGGGTTGTTTTACCTCTGAATGGAAGGTTTGTGAGCACAGTGAGCTAAATGGTCACATCAGAAAGGCCCAATAGGCGAGTCATTTTTATCACACGGCACTTTTTTTTTTGCCCATAATGGGTTAAATGGCTATATCACGGGCTCAGCGGGCTAATCGTTTTAACAGTTGTCTTTTTCTCGAGAGGAACTTTTTTTCGCACACAATTGTCTAAATGACCAGGTCACAAGAACCATGAGGGCTCGGAGAAAGCTAGGGAAGGGAATTCGTTGAACAGGAGACAGATGGAAGCCGTCTTTCAAGACTCTTTCGCACACGGGGCCACTGCTGTGGGTCACATCCGACGGACCCCATCGGAATCTCCTTTCTCGCCGAGGGCAGGTTAAGGGGTTTGTGCGAAGTAAAATATCAAACCTGTCCATGTGGGACTCGAACATGGAAGCTATCGATGGCCTGGTGCTCTAACAACTGGGCAGTTGCCACTCTACGCAATGGTCCAAGGACTCGCAGAATGGGTTGTTTTACCTCTAAGAGGTACTTTTGTGGCGCAGCGAGCTAACCACCCCAAAGTTTCACAGATGGAAAGGAATCCATTTAATAATTGTTAGTTGACAGATGGAAAAACCCAATCAAGACCATCCACAGCATGTTATGTCACAGGGTATGACACTCCAGCACAAAAGGACTTTCAATTGATATATCAACCGAAGGAAGGCGCCCTTTAAAAACCCACCGATGTCTCTTTTCTCACCGAAGGCAGAGTAAGGGATAGCGGACAGGGCTTTATTTCATGCACAGTGAGATTCGAACTTGGGAACATAAAGCTAGAAGAATGGCACACTGTTGACTGAGTCACGCCCATTCCACTGAGTCTGAGAATGATTTCTTTTCTGCCTTTCTTTAAGAACTGTTGTTGTATTTACATTCTTCGGTTGTATTATCTCGGAGCAGCCTTTGTGTGCACACGATGGGCTAAATTGCTAGGTGTCCAAGAAGGAAGCATTGGGTAGACTCAGTAGGATTGTTAGGAAGGAGACTCATAGACAACTGTTAGGAGACAGAAGTCTCCAGTCAAGGCCTTTTTGCACTTAACTCCCACAAGGTATGGGTCTCCTAAGCACACTATCCTTGGCTTAACCGCCGATTTGGGTGTCTGTGACCATTGTAAGCCTATTGGTGTCTCTTTTCTGGACACAACAGGGTTCACATCATGGAATATTTATAAATTTAAGCGATATTTTATAGACAGGCACACCCCGCTCTTGCGTGCATGTGGGTGGGGGAAGGGACGCGTTCCTGGAAATGGGAGCGCTAATTGAATTAGTACTATACGGGAGTCGTTATAGACGTGTTCTTGAAATCGCAACTTACTGCCTACGATCAACATATTAAGGTTGATTCATATTATTCACAATTCGTTCAGCTTTGCACTTTCCATTGAAAGGTGATACTAGCGGATTAAAACGTTAGTTTTAACACTCTAATATCGCCTTTGAATGGAAAGTGCAAAGTTCAACGAACTGTGGATGGATAACTTCCACATAAAACGCAGCTTTTCAACAAGACGAAGGTTATTTTACCACTGAGCAGCACTTTTTTTCCACATATTGTGCTAAATGGCCGAGTCACAAGGACCCCGAGAGCTTAGAGAAGGTTGAAGGGAGAAGACCCACTGTACAGCTATTAGGAGAAAAATGGTAGATCCCATGAAGGCTATTTATCCAGCGTGTTCTTTGACATATAGTCTATGGCTTTCCGCACAGACGGTGCCGCGGCTTAACGTTCCAACCGCAGGACGGTGGCTTTTCTAAGCCCATTGCTGTCCCCTCCTTATCGAGAGCAGAGGGAGGAGTTTTGCGGAGATAAATCTCAACCCAGAACAAGGCAGGACTCGAACCTGGGAACTACATATTACGAACCTGGCGTGCTATCGATTGAGCTACCCCCGCCCCCAATATCTTAAGGGTTTATTGGGTTTCTTAAACAATAATGCAGATGATAATTTTGGGTTGCTTTAAATCTGAGCGGCACTTTTTGCACACCATGGGCTAAATGGCCAGGTCACATGAACCCCGAAGGCTCAGAGAAGGTTGGGGGAGGGGACCCACTGGAACAGCTGTTGGGAGACAGATGGTATCCTCCCGTCAAGGCCATCCAGCGTGTTCTTTAACGTGCACAGGCTATCTCTCTCCCGAACACGGGGCCACGGATTAACATCCCATCCGACGGACGGCGGCCTTTTCAATCACATCGGTGTCCCCTACTGACCGTGGGCAGGGCGGGAATTTTGCGGAGATAAATCTCAAAGCTGACCCAGCTGGGACTCGAACCTGGGAACTACAGATTACGAGCCTGGTGCGCTATACAGATGATAAATATGATTTTATAAATACAGTGTTGTCAAATGAATAATAATGAAAGAAAAAGTTAATGAAGTTGAAACGTACTTGACTAGCCAATTCATGGGAAAACATGGCGAACGTGGCAGTATTGGGAGATAAGATGGTGCTGGCAGGAAGATGGAGCAAGTTGTGGCACATACTTTTTCATCAAAGGTTGACTGCCTTGCCTGAAGATTCTTTTCCAGGATCCTTTCTTTCTAGTAAGACATCGATTACAAATCTCTTCACTGCTATGGTGCGGTCAACATCTGCGTCACTTTCAATGAAACGATCCATAGGTCAAAGCTCTTAACCAGAGCGCAAAATAAAGGCAGAAAAGCAACAACAGCGAAGTAAGCAAATAGATTGGCAAGCGCTACTCAAACTCAGGAACGCGCAGTATGGTGCTCTAGCGCTCATTGGCCGATAACATACAGTGTGTACAATATAGCGTAAGCTCTCAATGGTTGTGAGTGCGAAAGATATTACTCACTCTAAAAAAGCAATTAATGTACTGAGTTATCGGACATTAGTAAAATGCATATGCAGTGTTCAATACTGTATTAAACACAAAAATATTTCTGGGTTGGGTTGGGTTGTTTTACCTCTGAGCGGCAATTTTTTGCACACCATGGGCTAAATGGCCAGGTCACATGGACCCCGAAGGCTCAGAGAAGGTTGGGAGAGGGGACCCACTGGAACAGCTGTTGGGAGACAGATGGTAGCCTCCCTTCAAGGCCATCCAGCGTGTTCTTTAACGTGCACAGGCTATGGCTCTCCCGCACACGGGGCCACGGCTTAACGTCCCATCCGACGGACGGCGGCCTTTCCAAGCCCATCGGTGTCCCCTACTGACCGTGGGCAGGGCGGGGAATTTTGCGGAGATAAATCTCAACGCTGACCCAGCTGGGACTCGAACCTGGGAACTACAGTTTACGAGCCTGGCGCGCTACCGACTGAGCCACCCCCGCCCTCAAAAATATTTCTGAGATGGACAGTGCTGAAATCGGTAGCCCTAAATGGGACATGCCTGAATTTTCTTAATTTGTGCATTAGGTTAACTTTTATGAATTTCTAAACTACTTTTACAGCAGTGAGACGTGATATAATGCATATACACTGTCTTACTAGAATATTAGTTGTTGTGTTGGTTGTTTCACCTCTGAGCGGCACTTTTTTTGCACGCAATAAGCTAAATGTCCAGGTCACAAGTACCCCGAAGGCTCAGAGAAGGTTTGGGGGAGGGGACCCACTGGAACAGCTGTTGGGAGACAGATGGTAGCCTCCCGTCAAGGCCATCCAGTGTGTTCTTTAAGGTGCACAGGGTATGGCTCTCCCATACACGGGGCCACGGCTTAACGTCCCATCCGACGGACGGTGACCTTTTCAAGCCCATCGGTGTCCCCTACTGACCGTGGGCAGGGTGTGGAATTTTGCGGATACTAGAATATAAGATAAGATAGATAAGATAATTTTTATTTCAGATAATGTTTTACAGTATACAAAAACTTTTGAAGTCTCACAAGAGCAGGCTCGTTCGTGAGATCTCAATATAGAAACAATTTCAATTGAAAACATCAGTCGTCACATTGAATAATACACAAAAAAAAAAAACGAAAACAACTCAAAACAAAAAATTTCTAGTAATCCAGAAGTGTGAAAGTCAGAAACATTCAATATCCATGTTACATATAACAGTTATAGTAGATTAATGCAAAACATTTTCCACATCATCCAGTTTCAAAATGTATTTCTTGAGAACTTTAGAAAACAAATGATAATTCGTGATATTTTTCATGCTGACTGGGAGAGAGGAAAGAAATTTCGGTGCTAAATACAAATAATAGTGCCTAAAATTTTCCTTATGTAATGCAGGAATTTCATAATTTATATTTTTATCTCGTCGTAATTGGTAATTATTCGTGTCAGTTTTGATGCTGTCATTTCTAAAGTAAAAGTATTTAATTATTTCGAAAAAATAATCATAGCGTAAAGGCAAAATTCCTGCTTCTCGAAACAAAGGTAATGAAGGTTGCGTTTTGGGGCTTTTAGTTAATAAGCGAATAAATCTCTTTTGCAGCACTAAAAGTTGTTTAAAATTATGAAATACATGCCTCCCCAAGATTTTATACCATATGTTAGTTGAGAATGGATTAATGCATAATATAATGTACACATAAATTTAAATGAAACTAAATGTCTTACAAGATATAAGCGGGCCAGGTTACGGATGACTTTTCTTTTAACCCATGTTACATGCACTTTCCAAGTTAGGCCTGCATCAATCCAAATACCTAAATATTTCACGGACGGCACAAAGGGAATTTGAGGACAATTACAGTGACTTTTCGATGAACAATTCGTATCATGATATTTCAATTGATTGCGGTGCAAAATATCTGTAACAGAACTATTTTTCTTTAAGTAGAAATAAACTGCATTTGTCTTTGTCAGATTAATTGTTAAAAAATTACTCGTGGTCCAGTTTCTAATTAATTCTAGATCACTATTTGCTTGTTTAAAAATAATCGAAGAATCAGAACCAGTATATGTCAGGCAAGTGTCATCAGCAAAAATAGTTAATTTACCTGTTAAGTTAATGGAATCTAGATCATTAATGTAAATAATAAATAATAAGGGACCCAGAACAGATCCCTGGGGCACTCCGTATTCAACTTTAGTCCAAGCACTGTATGTATCTTTTATTTTTACTCTTTGCCTTCTGTTAGCTAAATAACTGCGATACCAATTCAATGCCATTCCTCTAACTCCAGCAGCTTGTAATTTTTGTATTAATTTTTGATGATTTACCGTATCGAATGCTTTTTTAATGTCCAGAAAGACTGTTAATGCATGATCATTGTTATTCATAGCTGTGTAAATCGTATTTGTTACCTGCAATAATGCATCATCCGTACCCATTTTTACTCTAAACCCAAACTGATTGCTACTGAGAAAACATTTTTTTTCCAGATATTCATATAATTTATCTTTCACTATTTTTTCAAAAATTTTAGATATTACTGAGAGTAATGCAATAGGTCTATAATTCCCTAATTCCTTTGGGTCACCGTCTTTAAAAATAGGAGCAATAGTAGCTTTTTTCAAAACATCCGGGAAAATTCCTTGCTCAATGGATAGATTAAATAGATTTACAAGTATTTCGATAAATTTTTCTCCCAACAGATGAATTATTTCTGCGGTTAAGCCATCAAAACCTGGAGATTTATTTTTTGGTAGAAGTATAATTTGAGTCCTAATATCTTTAGCTATTATTGGCGTTAAGAAGAAAGAACTTACCGCAGTCGATGATTTTCCGTCTCCTTCCCAATCAGCATTTGTTTGAACTAAATCTTTGTTCAAATTTCGTGCAATTCCGGCAAAATAATCGTTGAAGAAATTTGCAAATTTACAAGGGTCTTCATCATATTTAATTAGCTCGTTTTTACTTTTAATTGCACGGGGATAGTTTTCTTTCTCTTTAAAGTTACCACATATTTCATTTATTACATTCCACTGCTTTTTCTGATTTTTACCTGCTTTGGAAAATTTATTAGTAAAGTATTGTGTTTTTGTTTCCCTTATGGCACTAGTAACAAAATTTCTGTATCGGGAAAATGACAGTTTAAGCGACATATCTGTAGGATTCTTCTTCATTTCCTTATACAGAGTGTTACGATAATTTATTAAAATTGCTAATTCATTTGGCATCCACGGTTTAATTTTCTTAAAACGTTTTTTCTTTACTTTCGTTGAATCATCAATTAAATGGCTTAGTGTATCAATTAAATTTTTAAAAGAAGCATTAACAGAACCGTCAATATATATATCATCCCATTTTATATTTGCAATTAAGTTCGTTAATCTTTTTAAATCCACCATTTTTATTTCATAATTTTTTAATTTTTGTTCAATTTTAATATCTAAATTAATCTTAACTAAGCAGTGGTCTGTAATTCCAATGTCATCCAGAAATATATTACAATTATATAATTCTTTGGTTCTAAGAAATACATGTAGACGAGTTCTCCGTAATTCTGGTTGGCTCTTCTATCATATTAAGTAAACCATTTTCTGCTAATAGTCCTAGATATTCATCAGTGTTTGTGTTGTCATTTAATAAGTTAATATTAATGTCTCCAAGATAGAGAATATTAAGAGTATCAAGTGATTCTAGGATTCCGTTTAATTCGGAAATGAAATTAGATACATTTTGAGAAGGAGATCTGTATACAGCCATTAATGTCCACTCTTTGTTTTCAATTTCAAGTTTTAAAACCGCAATGTCTGCGCAATTCATTGTGATTGGTTGCTGTATAGCATCGATCTCGCAGCTAACATAAATTAATACTCCACCTGATCTGTAATCATCCCTACAAAAAGAGAAGCACTTGTAACCGTCTATTTTATACAGCGAGACTTCCCAGGAGTAGATCCAAATTTCTGTCAATATAATTATTCTGGGTCTTTCCTGAAAAGTCCCCAAGTACGTCAAAAATTCATCAAAATGTGCTCTAGCACTGCATGTATTTAACTGAATAAGAGAAAAATTACCAACAAACATCACAGAGAACCAGAAATAAATACAAAAATACAAGTCGGTAACTATCAAACCTGAATAGCATTTAGGTCTTCTAAGAATCTAACACGTATTACAGGGCTAGTATCACTACGTCGCAAAAATATTTTGCAATCCCTAGTCCATACGTATTAGAATCCTTTCGCTCGTTGAAACTTTTATTAGAAAATTTTCGTGTTATATCCGTAGGAATCTAACTTCGAAGTGTATAACCTCTAAAATATGCATTTAATAGAAAAATGTGACAGAAGATAAAGATGAGAATCAAATCTATTTAATACTCAATTTTCGGTAATACTCCTTCAGTATTTCAATAGTTATGGAATGAGGAATATTTAAAAAACTTGTTTCATTAAAATTATTCATACTTGTCGAATATTGAAATAATCATTCCGCAAATTTCTGCAACGTGTCTTTATTTTATTACACAGTAAACAATGCTTATTATTTAAGATGTGATTAATTTTTGAGGTAAATTCCTATGATGCATTACTCTTGTGAAATATCCTAGCCCGAGTCAGCTCGATCTCGACGCTATTGAGCCCGAGTCAGCTCCATCGTGATGCTATTAAGCACGAGTTAATCGTAGCTCGATGCTATTGAGCACATTTCTGTCTGAGGGCGAGTCATCCCGGCGCTATTGAGCCGGAGTCACCCCCCGACTCTATTAATCCCGAGTCAAATCCGAGCCCGACGCTATTAAACCCTAGTCAACCCGAGCACGATGCCATAAAACACGGGTCACCTGAGCACGAGTCACCTCCCGACTCTATTTGGTTGTTGTTTAGGTTGTTTTACCTCTGAGCGGCACTTTTTTGCACACCATGTGATAAATGGTCAGGTCCCATGGACCCCGAAGGCTCAGAGAAGGTTGGGGGAGGGGACCCACTGGAACAGCTGTTGGGAGACAGATGGCAACCTCCCGTCAAGGCCATCCAGCGTGTTCTTTAACGTGCACAGGGTATGACTCTCCCGTACACAGGGCCACGGCTTAACGTCCCATCCGACGGACGGCGGCCTTTCCAAGCCCATCGGTGTCCCCTATTGACCGTGGGCAGGGCGGGGACTTTTGCGGAGATAAATCTCAACGCTGACCCAGCTGGGACTGAGAACCTGGGAACTACAGATTACGAGCCTGGCGCGCTACCGACTGAGCCTCCCCCGCCCCCCTCGACTCTATTGAACCTAAGTCAAATCCGAGCCCGATATTATTGAGCCGAGCAAACCCGAGCTCGGCGCTATTGAACCCTAGTCAGCCCGAACTCGACGCTATTGAGCACGGATCGGCCTGAAAACGAGTCATTCCGGCACTATTGAGCCGAGTCACCCCAACCCTGTTGAACCAGAGTCATATCAATAGAGTTCAAACTCGGTTTCAAAATCTAACTCGGTTCGACGCTATTAAGCCCGAGTCCACTTTGGGGAAAATTTTTCTGACACATCATAAGACATATATACAGAAATGCATGACACTAATCATTATATTAATTCTTAGGTTATTAACTGTAATATTTTTTTGACAAAATTAAAATGTTAATGTAATCTGGAACGAAAAAATTTGAAATATTGAGAGAAACTGAAAGTTCGTGGGTAGCATCATTACGAACGCAAAGAGCCATTCATTTCTTAAAGGTAGAAAATGCGTAAAAAAAAATCAAAAGCCTGTTAGTGCCTACTTTTAATTACAAAGGTTGAACCTATAATGAAAAAAAAATATTTAATGCTTTTACTCATTTTTTTTTTTGCAATTACATGAAACATTCGAAATTTAAATGATTCTGAACCTAAGTCCGAAGTCATTTGTGCAATTTTGAGCCAGAGGTTATTTGTAAAGTGAATAGAAATTAAATGTCTCAATCCAATCTGTCAAAATCTCGATTTTCAACAATAATTTAAAGCTTTATGGAAGCCGAAAAGTTTATTAACAACTTAGCTGCTTCTATCGTCCCTATAACAAAGTCATTAGCATTGTTTCACTACGGATCAAGGTGATCTCGGTTCGAACCCCGGATAAGGCATAGATGTTCCTTTTCTCTGACTTGGTTTTCAGCTTTAATTCTCGCCTACCTTACTGTCAGATCAGGCTTCTGTCAGATCTCTGTGCCAAGTAGATGCTTCAATCGTATTAAATTTTATTTATCATGTTCGAAAAAAATGTTCAAAATTGATTTACATTAATACAACCAGGACCGAACTTTTGGGCAAGAGGGCTGTATACTCCCTTGCCCAAAAATTATAAAACTTACGCATTTTCACGCATATTTCGTGAAATATTTTAAAACCCTCTTAAACGAAGGGGAAAATGTTACAATACAGAGGAAATCCAATCGCTCCCACCTCCTTTGTGGCGAGGGTGGTGCAATTGGTAACGCGGCCAGGCTCGTAATCTGCAGTTCCCAAGTTCGAGTCCCGCCTGGGTCAGCATTGAGATTTATCTGCGCAAAACTTCCCGCCTTGCCCACTGGCAATAGGGGACTCCAATGGGTTGGAAAGACTGCCATCCGTAGGAAGGGACGTTAAGCCGTGACGACATGTGCGGAAGAGCCATACGCTGTGCACGTTAAAGAACACGCTGGATGGCCTTGACGGGAGTCATTCATCTGTCTCCCAACAACTGTCCAATGGGTCCCCTCCCCCAAACTTCTCTTAGCCCACGGTATCCTTATGACTTAGCCATTTAGCCAATTGTATGCAAAAAAGTGCCGCTCAGATACAAAACAACTACATCGATATATAATTTAAGTAATAAGATCATTATTTTCTTTATAAAAGTAACATGAAATTTTTAAACGTGTTACTCCATTTCCATCGCTCAAATCAGTCCAAAAAATGTACACATCAAAACTCCCGTGCATAAACTCCCTAACCACCCAGCCTCCACAAAAGTGCTTCTTCTATTTCAAATAGTGAAAGCATCTTCCATATATCTCTCATAAAATTCCCACAGCTGTCGTATATCATTTAGGTTAGAATTTCTTCCCATTGAAGGAGAAGAAAGATCTTACTTCGGTCATCAACAATGTACGAGCGAGACGTGTGATGACTTTTTACAAGATGGTGTGGGTGTGAGTGTGGGGGGGGGGAAGGTTGCACTCGAGTAAGAAGAACGTTCACAATTTTTTTTTACTGAAGTATCTACGTTCGTTGATTCATGTGTAAGGTCTTTCGTAGAATGGTGTTATAGTCATGTCGTAATCTGGTAGGACAGTTCCACCGAATATTTGTTTCTCGAGGAAACATTATGACGTCAGATACACGTAGAATGATCCATTTACGACTCTTAGAACGATACAGGAAGAGAGGAAAGAATTTTGACAAAGGTTTTAGATTTTTACTTCATGTTGTAGAATGTGATCAGAGTGGAATAATACTACTAAATAAACAATGTCCTGACAAACATTGTAACTTTATCGACAATGAAATTTGACGGTTGTTATTTCGTAACACACGCTAACAGATGTTTAGTTTCTTTACATGAAGGTTATTTGCAATAGAGGTTTTTAACTTGCGATGCGCATAGAAATCAATCATTTTATTTCTTTCTATCATCAGTAGTATTAGAAAAAATATTTCTTTATTTGCGGAAAATATATGAGGGTTCTTCAAAGAGTACATTTATGAGGAGTTTTAAAAAACAGATTTTGTTAGAAAGCAAGTAATTAATATAAGTATTTGAACTACAACTTTTGACTTCTCTTGTCGAAAATTCAAACATTTGAAGTATTGTGACATAAGCATCACGATTTTGCTGAAGTAATATACAGTATTCCTTAGTCTTTAACCAGTTTCCGACTTTCCTTTACCTAGCTTCTGATTCTCTATCTTCCTTTGCTCAGTTTCTGATGCTCTACTTTCCTTTACTCAGTTTCTGATGCTCTACTTTCCTTTACTCAGTTTCTGATGCTCTACCTTCCTTTACCTAGCTTCTGATTCTCTACCTTCCTTTACCTAGCTTCTGATTCTCTACCTTCCTTTACTCAGTTTCTGATGCTCTACCTTCCTTTACTCAGTTTCTGATTCTCTACCTTCCTTTACTCAGTTTCTGATGCTCTACCTTTCCTTTACTCAGTTTCTGATTCTCTACCTTCCTTTACTCAGTTTCTGATGCTCTACCTTCCTTTACTCAGTTTCTGATGCTCTACCTTCCTTTACCTAGTTTCTGATTCTCTATCTTCCTTTATTCAGTTTCTGATTCTCTACCTTCCTTTACTCAGTTTCTGATGCCCCACCTTCCTTTATTCAGTTTCTGATTCTCTACCTTCCTTTACTCAGTTTCTGATGCCCCACCTTCCTTTACTCAGTTTCTGATGCTCTACCTTCCTTTACCTAGCCTTTGTTGCTCACCTTTTTTTACGCAGCTCCTGATGCTCTACTTTATCCAGCTTCTGATGCTCTACCTTCCTTTAACCTGCTTCCAATGTTCTGAGTTCCTCCTTCAGTAGCAATCACAGAAAGTGCTTTTTAGAGGAAGAGATCGGTGAAAAACCGTTAAAAACTGAACTCATTGGAACGACCCTAAGATAAAGAATGTATAACGAAAAACATGTGAATAAAATAGTTCTTTTCCAGTCCAACCTAATAAAAAAAGGCATTCAGAAGAAATACAAACAGTTACATATGTTTAAAGTTTTAAAGCAACTTTTTATCCAGTTTTCAAAAAAAAAAACAACCAAAAATACGAAATAATGCGTTCTGTCTGTCCGCCTGTAAATATCGAACTTTTTTGATTTTACAGCTAAATTGAAAATCCTTTTCTGTTGGGATAGGTATCGATGGAATGTTAAAATTCACACTTTCGGAATATGCCGAAAGCTATAATTGTGCCTTCTAACGGTGGAATAAACGAAAATTCCATAATTTCAAGCGAATATTGAAAACGATATATTTATGCAACGAATTTGCGATATATTTATGCAACGAATTTGCGATATATTTATGCAACGAAATTGCGATATATTTATGCGATTATATTATGCGAAATATTTATTGCAACGAATTTGAAATATTGGTGGTGGAATATGAAGGTCATAAAATTTCCATTGGCAACAATGTGTTGACCTCTTATACCCAGAGTGGGTGGGAAAAGCAACTACTTTGTTGTAAGAGATAATTGGACTCTTATTTTTAGTTGGATTGGTACTAATGAAATATTGTAATTCGCATTTTTGAAATCCTTAAGTGATTTGGGGGCGGGGATGGCTTAGTCGGTAGCGCGTCAGGCTCGTAATCTGTAGTTCCCAGGTTCGAGTCCCAGCTGGGTCAGCGTCGAGATTTATCTCCGCAAAATTTTCCCGCCCTGCCCACGGTCAGTAGGGGACACCGATGGGCTTGAAAAGGTCACCGTCCGTCGGATGGGACGTTAAGCCGTGGCCACGTGTGCAGGAGAGGCATACCCTGTGCACGTTAAAGAACACGCTGGATGGCCTTGACGGGAGGCTACCATCAGTCTCCCAACAGCTGTTCCAGTGGGTCCCCTCCCCCAACCTTCTCTGAGCCTTCGGGGTCCATATGACCTGGCCATCTCATCTTAGACTTTGAGAGGTGTGGAGGAGGGGCGGTGACTGCCCAAACCTTCCCTTCCCCTTCTGAGATCACCACTGAACTTCTCGAAACTTTGTAGGCCACTTTGTCGACTCATCACATTCTCTCCATATATTTCAAAAAGTTGGCGAAAACGTTTTGCTGACAAAACATTTTTTGTCTTTTTAAATGGAACCACTATCTTCTTCTTGTTTCTAGGAGGGCATCCATTTTCAAGCGAGTTTTCAGCCAAGTCAGGCACGTCCCAGTTGTAACGAATCTACTTAAAAAGTATTGTCTGAGTGGCGTAATTAAATGTCGTATTACTAATAAAATTGTGGCATTATTTTATAAGACACCTGTAATACATTCTGTTAGCACACTTTCTGAACAATTCCCGTACGGTTTGCAAGAGCTTGACATCGCACATGGATTATAGCGTTCTTTTCATCAGAATATTTGTCAGCTGCAGAGCAGATTTATTTGACAAAAATAAAAAAAGGATTGGATTGAATTGTTTTACCTCTGAGCGGCACTTTTTTTGCACACCATGGGCTAAATGGCCAGGTCACATGGACCCCGAAGGCTCAGAGAAGGTTGGGGGAGGGGACCCACTGGAACAGCTGTTGGGAGACAGATGGCAGCCTCCCGTCAAGGCCATCCAGCGTGTTCTTTAACGTGCACAGGGTATGGCTCTCCCGCACACGGGGCCACGGCTTAACGTCCCATCCGACGGACGGCGGCATTTCCAAGCCATCGATGTCCCCTACTGACCGTGGGCAGGGCGGGGAATTTTGCGGAGATAAATCTGAACGCTGACCCAGCTGGGACTCGAACCTAGGAACTACAGATTACGAGCCTGGCGCGCTACCGACTGAGCCACCCCCGCCCCAAATAAAAAAAAGGAACTTCCAAAGTTTTAAATACAGAAAATAGCAGTGCGGCTCTTTAGAGGTTGTACATCGGAAAGATGTAAAAAGTAACTTCTGTTTGTAGTGAACAGTAAGCTGTTGACAGATGTGCACCGAAGAGCCAAAACATTATGACCAGCGCCTCTTTATGCAAATCAAAGCAAATGCAGGTAAACGACGGCATGTGTGATGGTCATGAAACGGTATAAATAACACCTGATACTGAGCTCTGTTAATAAGTGTTATTCTTCTTCTTCAGATGGGAAAGGCTGCAGACTTAAGTGAGTTTGACAAAGGCCAAATCGTAATGGCGAGACGACTGGATCAGAGCATTTTTGAGACGACAAGGCTTGTGTGTGGAGGGGGGGGGGGGGTCACGGTCAGCCGTGGTTTGTACCTTCAAGAAGTGGTCTGAGGAGGGAAAAACCACGAACCGCCAGCAAGGTGTGGGCCGACCACGGCACATCGATGCTAGAGGTGAGCGACGACTATCCCCTATGGTAGGAGCCAACAGAAGGGATACTGTGGCGCAACTCGCCCGTAATTTAAATGCTGGTGACAGGAGTAATGTGTCACAACACACAGTACATCAAACCCTGCTGAAAATAGGGCTGCTTAGCTGCAGGCCGCTCCTAATGCCCATGCTAACCTCAGTTAACCGTTGAAAGATTCTACAATGAGAACGCGAGCATCAAAAATGGACCTTGAATGATTGGAAGAAGGTCGTCTGGTTCGACGAGTCTCATATCCTATTGCACCATGTGGATTGCGGGTACATATGCATCGTTTACCTAGGGAAGTGTTGGAACCAGGATGCACCGTGGGACGAAAACAAACCGGTAGATGAAGTGTAATACTTTGGGCATTGTTCTGCTGGTAAACCCTAATTCCAGTCATTCATGTGCAGGAAACTAAGACATCTACCATCTACCAAAACATTATTGCAGACCAGGTACATCCTTTCATGGCAACTGTATTACCCTCTAGTAAGGCCTTCTTTCAGTAGGATAATGCGCCATGCCACACTGCCCTGATTGTTCGAGAATGGTTCGTGGAACACGAGGAAGACTTCCAGGTAATGCCCTGGCCCCCAAATTCCCCAGTCATCAATCCAATCGAGCATCTATGGTTTGTGTTGGAACAGCATATCCGATCTGCTGCGGCTCAACCACATAACTTACAATAGTTAAAGGATCTGCTGGTAACTTGTTGGTACCACAAGACACGTTTAGAAATCTTGTAGCGTCCATGCCTGCCGGGTAAGAGTTGTTTTAGCGGCACGTGGAGGACCAACATCATATTAGGCAGGTGGTCATAATGTTTTGGCTCTTCGGTATATAGTGAAACTAAAATAAATGTTTAGGAACTTTCAACTGTAATAAAAGCAAATAAACAATTGCTTTTATACATTTTAGTATTAGAGTATAGTCTGTATTGCAGATATCGTGCATAAATATATATACCGATATTTAAAAGTTCCGAGCGATTTGATTCTGAGTTTGTTCTGTACTATTCAACATTGCCGAAAATTCCGTTTTGCAAAGTTATGTTAAACTGGAACTGTTTAGAATTTTAGGACATAGGTTAGAGCTGTACGAAATTGTAGAGGATTCGGCTGGTAGTAAGCAAGCTATAGGGTAGGTAGGCGTGCAATATAATAAATTAGAAGGATAGGCTGGTAATAAGCAGGTTTTTTTAACAGGCACAATAGTAGGACAGGTTGGGATTGTGCAAAATGTAAGATAGATATCTGTCGCACACAAAGTGGTAAGACAGCTGGTGGTATGGAATTTAGTTGGGGTTGTTTTACATCTGAGCGTCATTTTTTTGCACACAATGGGCTAAATGGCCAGGTCACAAGGACCCCGAGGGCTCAGAGGAAGTTGATGGGAGAGGACCCACTGGACAGCTATTGGTAGACAGAAGGTAGTCTCACGTCAAGGCCACCAGCTTGTTCTTTAACGTGCACAAACTAGGAGTCTCCCGCACACTGGGCCACGGCTTAACGCCCTATCCTACAGATGGCGATCTTTCCAAGCCCATCAGTATCTTCTACTGACCGAAGACAGGGCAGGGAGTTTTGCGAAAATATATTGAAAAGCTGGTCCAGGCTGGACTCGAAAGTGGGAACTGAAGATTACGAGCCTGGCGCGCTATCGATTGAGCCATCCCAGCTCCATGGAATTTAGTATATGAGGTTCTCTGCACTTAGTATTGATTGATTCTTTATCTTTTTAACGGTTTAGCGTGAGTGGCTGATCCAGTTTGACATCCTTCTGATTCTGAGCAATATTGAAAAGTTGCCGTTTCAGATCATGGAGCTATGAGCAAGAAGGTCAGAAGATTTACAGTGAAACTGGCGGAGAAATGAAATAGCCATTGATAATTTAGTGCTCAGAATACCTGGCATGTAAGTGGACGAAGGGGGTACAAGTACCACTCACGGTGAGTTTCGTTTTTTTCAGCAAAATTATAGTAGTCCACACGTTTTTAAAGGAACTGGCTGATGGTATGAAAATTGGTACGACATTGTGATAATCCGTATAACAGAAAAGGCTAGGGATATAGAAGTTAAGAGAAGGAAGGGCCTTTAAGATGTGATATCAGGAAGGTCATTTGGCCTGAAGCTCAAAGGGAGATTGAAATTTAGATACTTGTTAATTTTTTTATATTAGATGCAACAGTAAAAGATGCGATTTAATAAATGATATAATTTTTTTAACAGACTAGCTTCGAATAAGATATTTAAATTTCTGCTCTGGTGTTGTCTTTCTGTTGGACTTTGTGACAAGCAGTTGCTTGAGGTGTAAATTTCTGTTTATAAGTCTTTGTCAAATTGGAATTAAAACATTTGGAAATAATAATAAAATTTTTAATTTCCCTATAGGCCTCAAAAGTTGAAAGTGGTCTGAACCTCTCTGGATCTGTGCAGAGCTCTGGTAGAATGACTAGCTGGTGATTCACATATGTTGTTACAACAAGCTGGCGGTTTAAAGGCAGTAGGGCACATTTGTATTACCCTTGGTGGAAAGACCCCAGGCCTAGTACAAAGTGAAAGGACAGGATAGTGATGATCAAGATAATAAGTCATATCTTGTGGTATATAGAGTGGTTGAAGAATAATCTGGTTCTCGAAGTAATAACATGGAGTTTTGAAATATAGTCTAATGGTACGGAAACTTGGCGGTATGCAAAGTGGTAGGAGTGGTTTATTGGTATTAAAGATAGTAGGATAGACTGCTGCTGTTCAACGTTCTGGGAGCAAAGGCTAGTGTTATGTAACGCATTAGAAAAACAAAGACTGTTAGTTTGGTTCTTAGGCTGTTTTACCTCTCAGTGGCACATTTTCTGCACCCACTGGAATAAATGGCCAGGTCACAAGGACCCCTAAGTCTCAGAGAAGATTGGGGGAAAGGAACCCACTTTTTGTGCACAGACGGAAACCTACCGTCAAGAGCACCCAGTGTGTTCTTTAATGTGCATAGCATATGACTCTCCTGCACAGAGGGGGGCGGGGGAGGGCTCAGTCGGTAGCGCGCCAGGCTCGTAATCTGCAGTTCCCAGGTTCGAGTCCCAGCTGGGTCAGCTTTGAGATTTATCTCCGCAAAACTCCCCGCCCTGCCCAGGCCAGTAGGGGACACTGATGGGCTTGGAAAGGCCGCCGTCCGACGGATGGGAGGTTAAGCCGTGGCCCCGTGTATGGGAGAGCCATAACCTGTGCACGTTAAAGAACACACTGGATGGCCTTGACGGGAGGCTACCATCTGTCTCCCAACAGCTGTTCCAGTGGGTCCCCTCCCCCAACCTTCTCTGAGTCTTCGGGGTCCTTGTGACCTGGCCATTTAGCCCATTGTGTGCAAACAAGTGCTGCTCAGAGGTAAAACAACCCAACCCTGCACATGGGCCAACTGCCTAAAGTGCTATTAGAGGGACGGTAGCCTTTCCAAGCCTATCAGCAATGTCCCATTTTTGACCCAGGGATAGGGAGAATATAAATCTCAACCCTGGTTCAGGTGGGACTCGAACCTGAGAACTTCTGATTTAGATTCTGGCAGACTACCGACTGAGGCTACCGTCACCCAAAGTTGGTGGTAAGTACGATATTTGGAAAAAGGCTGAGTATGAAATGTGGTAGAAAGGGGCTAGTATTTAGTAAGGTAGTAAAAAAAGAGGGATGGAAATCCACTGGACAGCTATTACGAGTCAAATGAAAACCTCCCATCACGGCCATCCAGTGTGTTTTTAACGTGCATTGAAAATGAATCTTCTACATTAGGGGTTCTCAACATGGGGTACGCAGTAAAATATTTTGGGGTACGCCGAGAGAGCTCCAAAGTCGCTAGATCTAGTAACAAAGTAAAAGTAACCATTGTTATATTATAACTATAGTTTTATCCATCTATACAAGGGGTACGCCAGTTACATACACATTTCCAGGGGTACGTGCAGTATGAAAGGTTGAGAACCACTGTTCTACATAAAGGATCACAATTAAAAGGGGTTGTCAACAGCGGTTTATTTTCACAATGGGGAGGGAAAAACAATTCAAATTTAGCAGAGAAATTGAAATAATTTAACTGGAGCTTTGTCCACTGTCTCATTTCCTATACCACATCTGAATGAGATTTATTTTGAACGATGGATATAAGAGTGTTATTCATATTATGACCAACTAATGATACACTAAATGGGGGTCAACACTCCTTATAAATGTCTTTCGTGTCATAAAGTTATCTTTGAAAGATATCTTAGAGAATAATCATCAGTAGAAATAGGATCTAGATGTTTAAAAATCATTGCTAGAGGTAGTGAAGATGTGATGATGATGAGGGTCTGATATTTCTTGTTGAGATGCTTTAGGACACAAATAAAAGGCCACTTCCTTGATGTTTATGATGTTGGGTATAGTAAATTGTGTTTACGCTGATGTATAGTTGCAATTCTAGGATGAGGATGGGAAAGGAATTAAAATAAATCATCGTTGACATTAATATTTGATGTAATTGTGGAACCAGCATTTTTTATATCAGTATTTTGAAAAATTTAGACAATTCTGAGTTAAAAAATTGAATTAACTGTTAGTATTATATTACGAAACTAAATGGTTTTAGCTTAAAGCTTTATTTGATGTTCCATGCATTTGAATTATGTTTTAGTTCCAACAGCACAGCTTTAAAAAATAGTACTCTCCCACATTTTGTGAATGTACTAAATTTTACACAAAATGCAGGAAAATAAATTCTAGTTTCATATACCACATCTTACTTGAATCAAATAGGGAGAATCTATAATCATATTTTATGTGAAACAACAAACTGAAATTTGTAAATCTCCTATAATTTCGGGTAGGGGACGTAGGCATAACACCCATCCATTCCCCTTTGAGAATACCAGAAAGCTAATGGAAGCAAAAAAGTATTAAACTCGTGTATTTTTCGCTAATTTTTTTAACAAGAGTTTTGAAGCTTTCTAAAGGGGAGGAAAAGAAATTATACTGCAAAGCAAATCCACTCTCTCCCCGTTCCAGAAATGAGATTGGTGGACAATGTGAAATAGAATCTTATTAGAATTGTTCTGGATCGGCCACATGAAGTAGCTATTATTTTGGATGCATATTCATGGATAAATATTGAAATAATGCATGAAATAATTTGCATTAATCGTAATTTTTAAGCTTCATTTTTGTTTCAGATTTTGAACCAAAAGTGAAATTATTGGTACAAATTATTCAGAAACAAAATCCAAACTGTTGACTCCACTATGTAACTAGTTTTAAATCACCGAGGTTTTCACTACGCCTGCTTCTCAGTATTCAGGCAGCCTTGTTATATTCGATATAAAGAAGTAGAATAACCCTCCTATTTCAGTTTTCTAAGCGGCCCTTCAATTAAATTGTTGGAATTGAAATGAAATCTTAGACAGACATTAGACTAGGTTTCAATGATAGAGAAAAAGCATGGTAATGTTTCCTGTGAACATCGAACTCATGAAAGTTAGCTGAAAAAGTTGAGTTTTGCCTCGAATGGTATGGGAACCCACGATTTGTGATAACATGCTCAGTAATCTGATCACTGGGGGCGGGGTGACTCAGTCGGTAGCGCGCCAGGCTCATAATCTGTAGTTCCCAGGTTCGAGTCCCAGCTGGGTCAGCATTGAGATTGATCTCCGCAAAATTCCCCGCCCTGCCCACGGTCAGTAGGGGACACCGATGGGCTTGGAAAGTCCGCCATCCGTCGGATGGGATGTTAAGCCGTGGCCCCGTGTGTGGGAGAGCCATATCCTGTGCACGTTAAAGAACACGCTGGATGGCCTTGACGGGAGGCTACCATCTGTCACCCAACAGCTGTTCCAGTGGGTCCCCTCCCCCAACCTTCTCTGAGCCTTCGGGGTCCTTGTGACCTGGCCATTTAGCCCATGGTGTACAAAAAAGTGCCGCTCAGAGGTAAAACAACCCAACCCAACTCTGATCACTGAGCTATCAACGTTAGCTTATTTTTCAGCTAATTATGATTATAAGCTTTCACGGTATTGTCACTCTTGACGCCATCTATGCTGGGGAAAGGGAATTTATTTCAAAATCAAGCGGGAACTTAGCTGTTCCTTTCTCATCCTTGCCACGAGTGAGTGTACTCGAACGTTTATATCCACAATTTGCTGAAAAAGAGCTAACTTCGATAGATGAGTAATCAGAGAACCTGATATATTGTTACGAAGACGTGGGCTCGTATCCCACTCGAGATAAAACTTAAATTTTTCTTTTTTCATTACACTACGTTGTAATAGGTTGTTTTTGTTTTTGTTTTTTTTTGCACACAGTGAGATAATTAGCCAGATCATAGGGACTCCCAGATCTGTGTAAAGAAGGGAATCCGCAAACAAACGGACCTTTAAGAGACACCTATGTGCACACGATGGACTAAGTGATCAGGTACAAAGGCTAAATGATCTCAGATATGCATAGGTGAAAAATACCTTAGTGGATAGCTGCCAGGAGATGGAAAGCTCCAGTGGATGAGTGGTTAGCACGCTTGGCTACTGATCAAAGGGACCCTGGATTCATGGTCCGGGTAAGGCATGGCTGTTTATATTGTTTTTCTGCTGAGGTTCCACCATCCTCACAGACTTTCGACTATGGCCTATTAAACTGGTAGGCTCCGGTATAGGATCCTAGTGTTAGAGCTCTATTAAACCAATACGCCACGATTTAGCCTATGCTGCCATGTTTAGTGTGCTTGGCTACGGATCAAAGGATTCGAGCCTCTGATCAGAGTTGGAGCCTCAAATAAGTCATGAATGCTTCCTACATTGTGTTGTCTTTCTGCTGAGGGCTCGCTTCCTCGTACATCTTTTTCTGTGACGTATTAAACTGGCAGATTACTGTCAGACAGCAGGTTCGAGTCACGCCTGGCCAGATTTCAGATTTATCTCCTCAAAATTCCCCGCCCTGCCCACGGTCAGTAGGGGGACACCGATGGGCTTGGAAAGGCCGCCGTTCGTCGGAAGGGACGTTAAGCCATGGAACCGTGTTTCTGAGAGCCATACCCTGTGCACATTAAAGAACATGCTGTATGATTTTTGACCGAAGGCTACCATCTGTACACTTATCATGTGTAAAAAGCCTTATTTAATGCTTTCAGTGAAGATAGTAAGAATTATGTAAAAAACAACTCTTTGTAGAAATAGCGAAAATGTGCTTTGTTTATTTGAAGGTTTATTTTTATACTGATGAAGATTTGTGTTGGTTAAACTTAGATTATATAAATGTTTTTATTCATACTTTAGTAATAAATTACATTATTTTAGAATTATTTTTACAAATGTTATTTTTGAACTCACGCTCAATTTCCATTCGTAAAATTCATAACATTATTTTGTTGTACAGTGACAGTCTGCTGCGTACTATCTACAACAGGGCAGTTGGTATGCCGATTACATCCCAATGCCTCAAAATTTAGATATTGACAGCAAAAAAAATTCATATTGAGCAAGATGACAAACTTTTTAACCTCCTGTTTTAAAATAACGATCTAGACACACTTTATTTTACAAAATGTTTTTGCCACTGTGTAGAAGAAGTATCCAATGTTTCATTTAATATCACACTTTTTCCTTACAAAACGAAAAAAAAGAATGTATCCTAGGTAATCCTTCTGCACCAGAAGTTGGATTTTAAGGCGACATCTATTCTACCGTGGCCGTTAACAATGAATGACATACCCTATCGTGATGCGGCTCTCGGAGTCAACATCAAGCTTACAAACATGGCGCATCCTCATCTTCTTGAATCTCTTCCCGTGAGGAAGCTTCCAGAAGAATCTACAATGAAATGATGGAGCGCGACAGACGCCTGGGGACACATCCGTCTCGTGAGCACAGGCGAACGCGACCAATAAGTTTAAACTTTCTGGAGATCGTCAAAAGAGGAAGAAGCCCCGGAGAGGTTGGGATAGCAAGATTTTGTGTGGTTGGATTTAGGATGCCACTATTTTGAAAAGTGGAGCAAAAAATAAATGTATACAGAGTAGTAACACGAGAATAACGTCAAAATAAATTTGGGATAATTGAAACATAATTTTGTGAAACTGGTGACAGTATAAGTGTTTAGAAGATAGAAGATACACTTTAGGTAAAGAAGTAAGAACTTTGAAAATTGTAAGGCAAACAAAAGGGAATAATAGACAATCACAGGTAAGAATCTGTAGGATATGTACATGATGAACAATGTTGATGATTAATGATTAAACCATCAATAAAGGAACTCTTTATCAGCGTCTGGGTATCTCAGCTGTCAGAATACCTGACATGTTATCAGGAGGTCGTGGATTCGTATCCCACCCGGATAATGGCAATTTTTCCTCTATACTTATTTAAAATAAAAGAGACACTGAAAAGGTAATTTAATGAACGAGTGTAAATAAGGAATTAAAGTTACACTGCTCAAAGTGAAAATCGCAACACCGCGTAGGAAATGATGTATACGTCCGAAACTGATAGGATGGAAGTTATGAGGTTCGATGTACAAATAATCAAAAACGAAATGTGAGATTAATCAGTACATAGTAGCCCCACTTCGGGTGGTTCTACAAGCCTGTAGACGTCTCGGCATTCCTCCAATCAGATAGTTAATGGTGTCTTGAGGTATGGTGTTCCAAACAGCATACAATTGGGCACGCAATCCAATGTACAAAATTCACCGCCGGAAGGAACTGGAAAAGGCCCTTATGGTTCCTTATAATGCCTGTGGTCCCACATATGCTCAATGGGTGACAAGTTTGGGGAGTATGGTGGCCATGGGAAAATGTGGACATTTTCTACCTTGGAGATTGCATAGTTGCTCGTTCAGTGTAAGGGGTGATGTTGTTCTGCTGCAGAATCAGTCCAGGCATGGTGGTAAGGAAGAGTCGTGCCATAGGATTAACGTCATCTATGTACAGTCTCGCCGTTAGCGTCCCAGAAACATGGAGTAAATGTATCTGGCTGCCATATGTGATGCTACTCCATACTAGGGTGGGGAGCCCTTGTGGCAGCTAATGGAATATGCTTCATCATGTCGTTGACGTCGCCGACGCCATGTAGACAAGCGTCCATCTGGCATGCTGAAACAGAACTGGGACTCGTCTGCGAACAATACTCGTCTGCATTCCATTGTTGCTTCGCTCGAAACCAGTGGAGACAGTGTAGCCGGTGATGTTGCTGCAATGGCAGATGTCAGACTGGACGTCTTACCCTCATTTCTGCTTCATGCAAACGTTGTCAATGGTTGCATGGAAACCACAATATAATAACTGTAGCTGTAGCAGTCCTCAAATCGCTCTGCAGCATAGTTGCTTTAGTGAAAGTGTCTTGTGGTGTGGCATACTGGTCCCATACCTCTCCTTCAAGTCATTTGTTTCTCCATGATGTTGCATGAGCTGCATCATTGCACTGTGCTCATATTGCACCCCATGGATGCAGCGATATCTCAAAGGCTGAATCCGATATCTCGCATATCGATGATTCGCTCTCTCTCAGAAGGCGACAGTTGCACATAAAGGTCCCACCTACGTCTTCAAGGCATGTTCCGAACATTTTCGCAGCATGTACTTCATCCAGTCTCACTGTTGGTCGTGCTATGATACAAAATCGTAGGCGCCCTGTATTTATCCATGGCTCAGCTGGGTGTCACGTGCCCATTGGCTGCCGAACTTTGATCATTTTCGTATCTCTAATGGCCAATTCCTTTTGCGGTTTACATATCTCTACTTCGATTCTTTCTTAACATATCTTAATAATAAAAATATTATGTTGTTTGTCTACTAGGAGCTGTGATTATATATCGAAATTAAGTATTGTTTATTGTCTTATTCTTTTATATTTTCTTAAAATATAAATTTAGGCAGCATAAAAAATCTCAGTTTGAACATAACATGCATAATACTGAGGTATAAATATCCTAATGCAGATATAAAGTTTCATGGGAGGTAACTGTTCAAGGTTCAGGGTTCAGGGTGTTGTAAATAGGGCGAAAGTAGCCTCCAAATAAGGGACTCCCTACACCAGTGGATATAACTTAATAAGTTTTAGCTAATAACGCCATCTATTGTCTGGATATGAAACTCCTGAACTCTATTCCATTCTATGAACCAGTATAACGGGGGTAGATTAATTCTATTACTGTTTAATTCGAAATACCTATAACTTTATTTAAATATGTCCAAGATTTTTTCTGCACATTGCTTATAGGAAGTGTTTGATATAAGTGAAGTTTTTCAGTGCAAAGTTGGATGTAAAGATTTCTTCCATCCCAAATGCATTGGAACTACTGACTCAAACTTTAGAAAGCTTAATAAGGATGAGAAAAAGAACTAGAGTTGTACAGGATGCACTATGTCTTCAAAATCATCATCAACTTCAGTAACTGAACTAGATCAGAAATTGGAGCAAATGTCTGGACTTGGAAATACAGATGAATATGTCACTAAGGACACAAAAAAATGAGTACAATTTGTTAAAGGAGGAAATAAAAACCCTTGGTATTTAACTGGGAAACTTCATAACAGATATTAGAAATACTATGAGACAGGATATAACAAATATTAGTAATAATATCAAGGAAATTAAGGATTTTTTTACTGTTTAATAAAAGTCAAATAGAAGAATTTATGAAATCTCTAATAGAGTTAAGGACAGAAATCAAACAACTGAGCCAAGAAAATTTCGTTTTAGTGAAAGAAAATAGTGTTATGAAACAAGAACTTTGGGAATTCAGGAATGATTTGAATGACTTGGAATTGAGGTCAAAAATCACAAACATTGAGATTATAGGAATTCCAGAATAGCCACTGGAAAATGTACTTGATATGGTTAAAAAAGTCTCAAATCTGCTTGATCTTCATGGGTTGGATGAAGTTGATGTAGCCCATAGAGTTCCAACTATGAGACAGGATAAAATTAAACCTATTATTATTAAATTTAAAAATACTAATGTAAGGAGTAAATGGATTCAAAGTGCAAAAAAGAAAGTTAACAGCACATATGATAAGTGATAAATTTCAGGATAACAAGGCTATCTAAATAAGCATCTTATTAGGTTACTTAGCTGTAACAGTGGTAGCACACTAACCACTCTGCCAGTTAAGGGTAGTGCAGGCTTTTGAAGGAATAAACCCACTGGGCGGCTGTTAGAAGAGCGATGGAATCCTTCCGTCAAGGCCAGCCAACGTCCATGAAGGCGGGCGGTGGACTTTCAAAACCATCGCTCTCATCACAAAGGACTAGGCGGGGATACGAAGTGGCAATACATTGTTCCCTAAACCACGATGCCATAACTGGTCGATTTATGTGAGTTATTAAAGAGATGAATTCTTGGTTTGATGGCCATTACAATTACTCCATATGAATTAAATCCAATTATCGAAATACCAAAAAGCGGCTAAATCATTAGTGTTCTGCTACACATTTCCATTCTTCCTAATGGAAGTAAAGCAACGACTACAGAATCAGAAATAAATGATCTTCATTTTCCTCACTAGCACAATGGCAATCCTAGTTTGGGTAGAAAAGATTACCACATTTAATCACAGCCTTCCATAAATTATAATTAACGAGATACTAGGTTCAGCATTAACTTAGTGGCTTTGGCCTTAATCAAGTATGTTCACTGTTTTGAAGATGTCTTCGCTGCAATATCTGCACTCCTGGAAAGCAAACAATCAGACAGTGTCGCTTCATCGGTTAATGTTAAACCTATTCATCATTTTAATAATAACCTCGTTTCAACTTTAGGGAATTAAATAGCCTAAACTAGAAATTCGTACTGCAAATGTGCGTATACCGTTTTCCAAAATATGATAATAAAATGGTAATTTGAACTTCTACAATAAGATTAATTTTTCCGTGAAAAAAAAAAAAACAAGTTTGGTGACTAAAATTAACACATTAAAGCAAAGACAAACAAAATGTTTTGGAAAGTAGGTTCTTTTGTCTCCCATGAAACTGATTGCAGTCCACTATCGCCCTACAGCTTATTTTTCAGTCTTTTGTACATCGAATAGACTTACAAAATTTATCAGTAGATATAAGCGTATCTAGTCACGTTAAAGACACGCTGGACTAGATATAAAATATCTTTGTGTTATGCCATCTTTTCCCCTGTCGTGTCCCTCTGATTTATTTTTACCATAAGTGTATTTTAAGGGTGTCTTTAATTGGAATGTGGCTCATTAGTTGTCATTCGGGATTAAGCTGAGCAATTCTCCATATGCTTGGGGACCGAGCGCCTCCAAATGTTTTTATTGCACTTCCGTCGCTAGCCGGAGAGGCGCGACGGGAATATGCAAACAATATTAGATTGAGTGTTGCTGACAAACGAAAAGGTCGTTTATTTTAGTGCTTTGAAGTGACATAGTTCTTTCTTGAGAACCCTAAATGAGCAGAGTTCGGTTCTGTGTGAAGCAGGTGGTATAGGCATGGATTAAGATATCCTCTCGCCGAGTTTCCAGGTCGCAAAAGCGATTTCTGTACAAGAAAGTACAGATTTCCACCTCATCAAATGAATATCTGAATTAGTAAAGCAGAATTGATTCAGATTGGGAAATGTCTGCAAGAACATCTATAAAGTCATTTTATTTTGATAAGTGTTGAACACAGCTAAGGCCCATAGATTCGGGCATATTCCCATATGAATATGTATGTGTGAATGTAATAAACAGGCTGTCGTCCTCTACTCAGTGCATTGGACATTTGTTTATTTCATCGAAGGCACAGCACGTCTGGAGCACACCTAAACAGGGGTGTAAAAACCTGAAAATCTGTGGTTTCACCCAGAATAATGGTGGAAGATTAAATAATTGCACTAATTAATCATCCTCTAATATAGTGCATCGGACGATTTCACTTCATTCATCGTCCACAAAGAGACCCCCCCCCCCTAGAATTTATGGTATCTCCTCTTCATCCCTTAACTGGTTGTGACTGAACTGGAATTCCCACCCCATGTAATTTTTCTCCTTTAAATTATGTGTCTGGTTACACTCCTTTTCAACAGATAACTGGTAGCAGTCCCTCTTCACCAGGTAACTGTTAATAACCTTCCTCACAAAGTAATTGGCAGCAGTCCCTCTTCACCAGATAACTGGTAATAACCCTATTCACAAAGTAACTGGCAGCAGTCCCTCTTCACCAGGTAACTGGTACTAACTCTCTTCACAAAGTAACAGGCAGCAGTCCCTCTTCACCAGGTAACTGGTACTAACTCTCTTCACAAAGTAACAGGCAGCAGTCCCTCTTCACCAGGTAACTGGTACTAACTCTCTTCACAAAGTAACAGGCAGCAGTCCATTTTCAACATATAACTGATAAGAGCACCTCTTCACCAGGTAAATGGTAGCAGCCCCTCTTCACATATACCTGATAACAATCCCTCATCGTCATCTAACAAGTAGCAGCCTCGTTTCGCTATGTATGTAACTGGTAGCAGCCCCTTTTCGCCATGTAACTGGTAGAAGTCCCTTTTCACCATAGAACTGGTACAGCCCCTCTTAACCATGCAACTGTATCATCCCCTTTTCTCCATGTAAATGGTAGCAATCCCTTTCACCATGTAATTATTCGCAGCCCTTTTTTCAACTGATTGAATCCTGTTTTATGCAACAGTTGCGATTCCTTTTGTAGCTACAAAAATTTTCTCCCTTTTGTCTTTGAAACTGGCGCATCTCCTTTTATATCCTGAAACTGTAGCGCTCCAGGTTTTACCCTGCAAGTGGTAGCACCCTAAATAACTGGTAGTAACTAGTTTTTACCCTGTAACAGCTTTCGAAACTATTTACCCCAGTTTTTACCCTGTAACAGCTTTCGAAACTATTTACCCCAGTTTTTACCCTGTAACAGCTTTCGAAACTATTTACCCCAGTTTTTACCCTGTAACAGCTTTCGAAACTATTTACCCCAGTTTTTACCCTGTAACAGCTTTCGAAACTATTTACCCCAGTTTTTACCCTGTAACAGCTTTCGAAACTATTTACCCCAGTTTTTACCCTGTAACTGGTTTCTTCTTCTTTTCACACCAGATTGCTGTTGCTTTACTTCTGAGGAGCATTTTTTTGTACGCAATCGGCTAAATAGACAGGTTACAAACACCCAAAGAGCTCAGAGAACATCGTGGGGAGACACTGAACAGCTGTAAGGAGACAAATGAAATCCTCCTCTCAAGGCCATTCAGCATTTTCTTTAACGTGCAAAGTGTATCTCTCTCTCATGCACCCACGACCACCGCTCAAAGTCTCATCCTAAAGATGACAGCATATTCAAGTCCATCGCTGTCCACTTTTTTAGAGACAGCATGATGGGAGAGGGGTTAGCGAAGATAAATAACAACGTAGCTGGACTCCAATCTGTTAATTGCAGATTACGAGCCTGCCGCACAAGAAACTACGCCAGTTTTTTCTCTAATGTGTAAATGAACAATGCAAGGTAACAGATATTCAAATACATTATTAAGAGATAAACTCAAAAGCAGTTTATTTCAAGTACACAAATCGATAAAAAAAGCAAATCGTAACTGAAAACAATTTCGAAAGTCTACAGCTAGAAGCAAACTAGAAATTCAAATAGTCTCTGGTAAATACGAACGTTTCAAAAGGTTGGATTTTTAAATTGTTTTACCTCCGAGTGGCACTTTTTTGCACACCACGGGCTAAATGGCCAGGTCACATGGACCCCGAAGGCTCAGAGAAGGTTGGGGGAAGGGACCCACTGGAACAGCTGTTGGGAGACAGATGGTAGCCTGCCGTCAAGGCCATCCAGAGTGTTCTTTAACGTGCACATGATATGGCTCTCTCCCGCACACGGGGCCACGGCTTAACGTCCCATCCGACGGGCGGCGACCTTTCCAAGCCCATCAGTGTCCCTTACTGATCGTGGGCAGGGCAGGGAGTTTTGCGGAGATAAGTCTCAACGCTGACTCATCTGGGACTCGAACCTGGAAACTACAGATTACGAGCCTGGAGGGCTACCGACTGAGCCACCCCGGTTATTTTAAAGAATTAACTAAAAAAGAAGAAGAATAAATTCTACTATTCTACTAATTTAAAAATTAGTAGAATTTAGTTGCCTTTTTTCTTCCTGGGGCAGAGAGAGCAAGGAACGACTACCAATGTAAATTATTCAGTCGGTATTACGCCAGTTTCGTAATATTCTCCCAGGTTCGAATGACAGCGTTTAGATTTATCTTTGCCAACCCTCCCCCCCACTCCCCCTACCAAGTCACCTTGATACACAATGGCTGGACAGCCGATAAAAAAATGAAGGGAAGAAAGGAAGGGAATTAAATATGCATAAAAATTTTACTGAAATCTATTAATTTTAAATCATACATAGAAAATAATTTATTCATTTTAGCTATATTGGAGTATTCATGAATATATTAAAAATTAAGAGCTTCCAGTTGAATTTTAAGACATTAGTCTTTCATCTGTCTCTTTCTTTGAAGAATCTTTTAAGATCTTTTAAGAATTTTAGACTTTCATCTGCCTCTTGTTCAGTGAATCCTCTTCTCCTAACCATTTCACAATCCTTGGGGTGAGAGCCCATTGTTTACTTAAAAGTGTTTCTATAAGAGTTTCTAAAAGTGTTCCCTTGAAAAGAACAGATGGCAAACAAGTGTCCATAAAAGTGAGTCCGAGGTCAGGGAGGGGAGTTTTGCGGAAATAAATCTCAAAGCTCCTGGGTATTTAGCTCATTTTTGCACAAAAAAACTTCCAGTTGTGAAATACTCAGTTTAATAACTATGGGGTTCTTGAGACCTGGCCCATTGATTGAAAAACAGTGGAGCTTAAAGATAAAAACCTCTCAACTCAAAATATTTCGCGCATAGGTTGATATTGAGCTGATTGTGTGTACAAAGCATACTGAAACTGAAACGCTAGTACAAACAATCTTATGTATACTGAAACTGACATATCAAAAACGAAAAAAAAAGTTCATCTGTCATCAAACGAAAAATGTTGAACAACGGATGATAAAGTGAAAAAAAAAACAGACAGTTTTTATTTTGCTATTGAGTTCAATACCGATAAAAAATAAAAGTGTTTGAACTTTATTAATTAAACCCAACTTATTAACTTCCGTTCATCATTTCAGATCGGAGATGTTTTGAATCCTGTTTGTCATGATCTCATTTCAAAGTTGAAGCTCATGTTAAAGTCAGAGCAGAAAAGACCACAGCGCGAAGTGTAGTCAACCATTTGATGCTCAGCGATCTGTGAAGAAAACCTTCCTATTGGATGTGACGTTTAGATTCTTTTTCACATCTTCCTGCCTCGTTTAATAAACTCTGATGCACACTCTTTGTCTAGAGAAGTTTTATCATCCGCAACAATTACAAATGCTTTTCAAGAATCTTTCGTCCTTTCGGAACACCGGCATGCTTTCTTGACTTAAGCCGTGCGATGATGTTAAAACGCAGGGAAAGTTCAGAAGGGTTTCCAAAGCGATGCCCATTTTATCTTCATATCCTATTTCTCAATCGAGTTCAGTAATATAATTTTTGCAAAGGCGGAAACATTACATTGTTTTCTGTAAAAATGCTATTTCTATTTAAAGAATATTATCGAAGTATTAGGGAGAGAATTATGTTTTTCATTTTCGTTCCGAGCTAAAAAAAAAGTGCTTTGTAAGGATCGTAAAAATAAAGAAGTCCTAGGTGTAGTTTCATTTCGTGATAGAAAGCGGGGAGGTGAGTTGGGCAGTTAGATATACCACAGAAAAATCAGGGCGATAAAAGGTAAGACGAAGTTATGGTTGGGTTGGGATGTTTCACCTTTGAACCAAAAGGTCACAAGGAGCCCCAAGGGTTCAAAGAAGATCGGAGAAATATTGGACAGCTGTAGAAGACAGATGGAAATTTTCCCTCAATGCTATCTAGCATAGTCTTTAACGTGCATAGTATATGGCCTTCACTGCATAAGGCGCCACGGCATAACTTTTCATCCAAAGACGGCGACATTTCCAAGCGCATCGGTGTCTCCGTTGTTACCGAAGTAGGTTGGAGGTTAGCAGAGAAAGATCTCTTAGCTGCCAAGATGGGACTAGAACCCGAGGACTGTAATAGACTCGAACCGAGCCTATTGCACACCGACTGAGAGAACCCTTTTGCTACAAACTAAAGAATGAACTGCGTGTCAGAATAACTCTCTGCTGGTTCATTTAACTTAAGAAGGGCAGAAAGAAAGAGAATTAGAAGGAATAAAAACACTGTTTTGGACAGACATTAGACAGATACACAGACAGACAAAGGCATGGACGAACAAACTATCAGCTGACATATTATACAGAAGAGAGAGATAGACAAGCTGATGGTGGAATGAACGGACAAACTATCTTCTGTCGTATTGGACGGATAATGGAAGCAAACAATCTGAGAGACTGATGGACGGACGAATAATATGCTGCCATATCGAACAGGTGACAGAGACAGACAATGTGGAAAATTGTGGGCATACAAACTATCCGCTGCATATGGGAGAGATGTAGGAGACAGAGAAACTGACGGATGTATGAACGGACAAACTATGCGATGCCAATAAAGGCTAGAGACGGCAAAATTAACGGATGGACGATCGGAAAAACTATGCGATGCCATATCTGACAGAGATAGAAAAACTGACGGATGGATGAACAGACAAACTACGCGATGCCATATCGGACAGATGACAGAGACAGACAATGTGACGGATTGTGGTCATACAAATTATTTGATTGATATCAGAGAGACGTGGGAGACAGAGAAACTGTCGGATGTATGGACGGACAAACTATGCGATGCTATAACAGACAGAGACAGAAAAACTGACCGATGGATGAACGGACAAATTATGCGATGCCATATTGAGCAGAGACAGAAAAACGGAAGTATGATGGCGGACCACTTATGCGATATCATACGTATGAGACAGAGACAGAAAAATTGACGGTGGATGGAAGGATAAATTATGCGATGCCATATCGGACAGAGAAAGAAACACTGACAGATGGATGGACAGACAACCTCTGCGATGTCATATCGGACAGAGACAGAAAAACTGAAAGATGGATGGACGGACCACCCATGTGATGCCATATCGTACAGAGACAGAAAAACTGAAAGATGGATGGACGGACCACCCATGTGATGCCATATCGGATAGAGACAGAAAAACGGAAGGATGGATGGACGGATCATCTATGCGAAACCATATCAGTCAGAGACAGAAAAACTGGCAGATGGATGGAATGACAAATTATGCGATGCCATATCGGACAGAGACAGAAAAACTGACGGATGAATGAACGGACAACCTAATGCGATGCCATATTGCAGAGGACAGAGAAAGAAAATTTGACGGATGGATGAGCAAACTATGCGATGTCATATCGGACAGAGACTGACAAACTAAAAGATGGATGGACAGACAAATTATGCGATGCCATAACGGACAGAGACAGAACAACTGACAGAGACAATGAAACTGAAGGATGGATGGACAAATTATGCGATGCCATATTAGACAGAGACAGAAAAGCCGTCAGTTTTTCTCTGTTCGATATGGCATCGCATAGATGGTCCGTTTATACATCCGTCCAGATATACCGACGGTTGGAGAAATATCACAGAGAAACTGATGGACCAGTTTTCGAACAGGTAGGAGTAAAACAAGTTCTCTGAATATATAATATATAGATGATAGATAACTATCAAATTGTAGGCAGTTACATAGGACTGGCAAGTTAGATAGAGAAACTGTGATTCTCTTACAAGAAGGACAAAATATCCCTCCATCTATTGGATAGTCACACAATGTCCCCAAGACAATCAAGTGATCGGGAAAATATTGAACAGATGAATAAAGGAAACACCTGTCAATTGACGAAGAAATGAAAAGCTGACGGAGAAAAGTATGGAGAGACAGAAATGGATCGATGAACACAATACCACTTCACCGATTCGAGAGTCAAATGGCAGCGCTTTTATACGAACTGACGGACCTACTATATTGGGAAGTGTTATAGATAGAATGTGCATGAAGGCATATGGAATGATCATTTTATCTTTCGTAATTCAATAAAACATTCAAAACTTGTTGATCTTAGATAATGAAAAATGGGAATTTTAGCTTAACAACGTGCTACTGTTTTTTTTCATTGCAAATGGAATGGAGTTGGCTCAGCCGAAAGCGTGCCAGGATCGTAAGCTACACTTCCCAGGTTCGAGTCTGCTGGCACAGCAGACTCGAACCTAGGTGTTCAACCTGATTGTTCGAGATTTATGACGGCTAACTCTCCCTCCCTGCCCTCTGTAAGAAAGGGAACACCGATGAGCTTGGAAAATTCGCAGTCCGTCCAATGGAACCTTAAGACCTGACGCGGTGTGTGGGAGAGCCATACCCTGTGCACGTTAAAGATCAGGCTGAATGTCCTTGACGGGCGACTGCAATCTGTATTTTAGCAGCTGATTAGTCTGTCTCTTTCCGCCAAACCTTCTATGAGCCCTCGGGGTTCTTCTGCCCTTGCCATTTAGCCCGTTGTGTGCAAAAAATGACGCTCAGAGGTAAAACAAACAACTATTTGCCAGCGACAAGAAAAAAAGTTTTTTTTGCATCCTTATGTAAAACGCGAGCTGTGAACTTTAGTTAACTTCAGTGTTTGTGGAAAAGAACGTTCCAGAAATCTAGAAGAAAAAAAACTCGACAACTCCTCCCCCCCCCGGTTTCGTTTTCCATTGTTGGTAGAAAAACCTATTAAAATTGAAAGCTTGTTCTCATCTCTTTTTTCATCTCAACAGGAATGAAGAATGGGAGCAAAAATAACAGGATTAAAAACAGGGCAAAAAAGATCGTGTTTTGGGGAAAAATGAGATCTTGCTGCGCAAAAAAAGATATCGAAGCCGAAGAATGAAATGGAACTGAATTCTTGTGAAAAGAGTTGCCATAGAATGTTCTCCGAAATGCGATTTTTTTATTCCTATATAAAATATTTCTCTTTGGAATTTTCCGTCTTTCATATTGTCTAAATAAATCAATATTTTTGGCAAGGTAAGCATTTAGCTCAGCCATGAGGGAAAAACCGGTCATGACTTATTCAATAAAAAGTAGCGAAGCAATTTAAAACAAATACAGTTTTTGTTAGGTACTGTTTAATAAATATTTATTTCTTTAAGCTTCTGCATAACGTATGTTTCGGGCTTAAAATTAAATTCTGTTCTTGAAACAGAAACTGCAACAACCAATCGGCTGAACTATTACAACCGAATAATTATAGAAAATACGTTTTGAGAAATTATGATCATTTAGTGATCTGTTTACGGGAAGTTCAGATTCCCGTAAACATCCCTGATTTAAAGATTAAATCATTTATTGTTCTGTTAAAATTCGCGATGCCTATTGAAACAATTTGTCCTAATGTGAATTTCAAGAAAGGCTTTGGCTATAGCATGAGGAAGTGTGTGACAAATGCACTGTACCTCGTTGTCCGATTTCAAATTCCTTCTTTCCATGGCGCGCCTTACCTTCGGTCAGTAGAGGACGCCGATGGGCTTGGAAAGGCCGTCATCCTTCAGATGAGACGTTAAGCATGATCCCTTATGCGGGAGAGTCATACACTGTGCATGTTAAAGAATACGCTTAATGGCTTGGCGGAAAGCTACTATCTGTCTCTTGACAGCTGTCCAGTGATCCCCAACTTTCTCTGAGACTTCTGGGTCCTTGTGGCCTGGTCATTTAGTCCATTGTGTGCAAAAAACGCCTCTCAGAGGTAAAACAACCAAACACTCTTCATGGCGTTTTTTAGAGGTCCAGAAATGTGAAATGTAGCCATGAAGAGAAGAACATGGTCAGCAACGATGTTCAAATGCGATGTGGCTTTGAGCTGTCATTCTATGGGTATTAGGGTCCCTAATGTTTGCCAGGAAAACATTCCCCACACTATCGCACCACCACCACTGGCCTGTACTGTTGGCACTAGACAAGATGGCTCCATAGCCTCATGTTGCTTGTGCCAAATTCTGATCCTTCCATCAATAAGATGCAAAAGGAACCTTGATTCTGGTTTCAACTTGATTGAACCTTGATTCTGGTGACCCTGGTTTCAACTCCACTCTCGGACACTAGAAATAGTCTTTTTTGCTGTTGTTGTTGACTTTTGGTTACATTTCAGGGTAGAATGCAATTTTTTTTGGTCACTTCTCGTTGATGTTCTGAGAGTCTGACGCAAAAAAAATATTCGGCTACAGTAATCTCTATATATTAAGTTCAGCAAATTATCGTTAATTACAAAAATATTGCGTGTAAATGAAAGTAATACTTTCCATATTCTTAAACGAAACATAAATGTTAATATCATTATTATTATACAGGGTGATTCAAAACTTATCGTTCAAATTTCGTGGGGAGGTAGGGAATACGTCAGGAAACCGATTTCACATAGGAAAGTATGTCCGCAAATGTACGCATGGGTATGTAGAGGGCGCTGTGTGTACCCAACCAGTGTACAGCTCGCCCGACCACTCCCACTGTCATCAGTGTATCCCCATATGCGAGATGCATATCCGCTAGCTCTTGATACGTAAAACGATTCATCTTATCACTAGTAAGTCAGCTCGTACACTTTGGTGTATCCCCATATGCGAGATGCATATCCGCTAGCTCTTGATACGTAAAACGATTCATCTTATCACTAGTAAGTCAGCTCGTACACTGATGACAGCGGGAGTGGTCGGGCGAGCTGTACACTGGTTGGGTACACACAGCACCCTCTACATACGCATGCGTACATTTGCGGACATACTTTCCTATGTGAAATCGGTTTCCTGACGTATTCCCTACCTCCCCACGAAATTTGAACGATAAGTTTTAAATCACCCTGTATAACACTTTATAGTGGGCTAAAAATGGTGTGCTATTTCTGACAGTGGTTCTCACTTTACAGCCTTTTGAATTTAAGATTTATTCACTCGGTTATTTTACACTTTAACGGAGTGTAGATCGTTATTCTATGAAATAACTAGTTAAACTATAGAATACAAGTGAGTTTTACGCTTTAACTGACTTGATCAGTTATTTCATGAAATAACTAGGTATTCTATGAAATAACAGATTTCATACTTTAACGATAACATATATATATATTAGATAGTTTAAGTGGGACCCTGGACGCAGATCATTTCAATGGGATTTCATGGAATTAATATGTTTCTCTGAGGCTCTTATGATATCATTTTAATTCAATGCGGTTGAATTAAAGTCATTTGAACAAAATTCTTCAGAATTCTGATAATTTCAGTCGAAGCCTTTGGAGTTGATACGTTTTCTGTGATCGTGTGTCGAAACAAGATCGTTTAATTGACTGGGTGGGACCTGTAGGAAGAAGATCGTTTTATCTGGTACCTCTGCAATTAAGTTCGTTTCCATAAGGTTCCGTGGATTTCAGATCATTTCAATGGAGGGCCTATGAAAATTATATTTAAGTATGTTACAGTGCAATTTTCATTGTTCCAATGAATAACCGTCAAAGTTTGATATGCAAAGGTAAGGGCTCACCTGAACATGGGGCTACTGCTTTACGTCCCATCCAACGGACGGTGGCCTTTCGAAGCCATTCTATCTCCCCTTATCACCTAAAGCAGGATGAGGATTTAGCGGAAATGAATCTCAACGCAGGCACAGGTGAGGACTCGAACCTGGGAACCGCAGATTACAAGCTTGGCGCGTCGACTAAGCTCCGCACCCATCCCCTCAATGAAGACTCACGGAATTAGCATCAATTCAATAAAGTCATATGAAATTAATATAATATCAGTGGTAGGCCAAGAAATTAAGCTCGTTTTCACATGGTTTGGAATCCTGCGAAAACGATCCTAATCCCCATGGACCTGCAACTGAAATGATATTAATTCCACGATATCCCAATTAAATCGATCGTTATTATTAAAACTTTTCACAGCTACACGCTGCATGGTATTAATATCATTATAGTAGAAGTTCCAGGAACTGATATACTTTTAGTGAGACTATGTTATTAATAGCGTGTCTATGAGAAGTCTGTGAAATTAATATAGCTTAATTAGTAATACATGAATCCATGTAATTAATATCCTCAGCGTGGCTTAATAGAAATTATTTCATTAGTGGTCTGCTATCCTTGAATGTTTGAGAAACCATGGCGCTTCTCATATTCTACTGAATGAGTCACGTTTTAAGACAGGGCAACTGATGTTTGCTCATAATAGACACCTTAAGAAAATTACTACCTGACTCGATATCAGAAGTCTCATGTGATGAAAGTTTAATCTTCAGTTAACGACAACCGATCACAGCCCCTTTTCACGGGCTGCTAAGCCACTTATCTCTATGGCAACATCATCCTCATCACGTGCATTACCGTAATGTGTCGCTTGGTCCACCACGCCCTATCTGACATAAACATAGTACAGGACCTAACACCCACTCCGCGGTGAAGTTTCAAGTGGAGAGACACGGCTAGCCATTAACCCTGATGGAATAATTATGTCGGCTAATTTTACACTATTAGTCGTTTCCCAAGTGGACTTCATCCTCATTGATGATTGGTCAGGTAGAAGAACTAGCTGAATTATGCAAATGTGTATGCTTGCTTGAGAGAAAGGTGCTGCTATTGTGGAAAGGATTATGTTTAGCTGGAAAACTATCGCGATGAGCTTTGATGTGAATGTCAGAAGCTCTGTGTTTTATTTATTCAATGTCAATGAATTTTTCAAGGCAAAGTTATGAACTGTTAGGAGTTGTTTGGGTTGGGTTGTTTTACCTGTGAGGAGCACTTTCTGTTACATTAATGGCCAGGTTACAGGGCCGCAAGGGCTTGGGAAAGATGAGGGAAGGGGACCTACTGAACAGATATTAAAGACAAGCAAAGACCCCTGTCAAGGCCATCCAGCCTATTCTTCAATATACACAGGCCGTCCCGTGGCCGAGTGGTTAGCGCTCTTGGCTACTGATCTACGGGAACTGGGTTCGAGCCCCGGGTAAGGCATGGATGTATGTGTCGTTTTTCTGCTGAGGTCCTGCGATCCTCTCAGACCTTCTACTTTGGCATATAAACTGACAGGCTTCTGTCAGACCTCTGTGGCAAGCAGCTGCTTGAGGGAGTATTTTTTTTATGATGGCTCCCCCGCACATTGACCACGGCTTAACGTCTCAACCGCCTGCGTTTCCAAACCCATCGGTCTCCCCTTTCTGTGTTCCCAGGTTCGAGTCCCAGCTGGGTCAGCGTTGAGATTTGTCTCCGCAAAACTCCCACCCTGCCCACAGTCAGTAGGGGACACCGATGGGCTTGGAAAGGCCGCCGTCCGTCGGATGGGACGTTAAGCCGTAACCCCGTGTATGGGAGAGCCATACCCTGTGCACGTTAAAAAACATGCTAGATGGCCTTGACGGGAGGCTACCATCTGTCTCCCAACATCTTTTCCAGAGGGTCTCCTTCACAAACATTCTCTGAGCCTTCGGGATCCTTGTGACCTGGCCATTTAGCCCATGGTGTGCAAAAGAGTGCCGCTCAGAAATAAAACAACTCAACCCAACTCCCCTCTTTCTGCAGGGCAAAGGTTTAGCGGAGATAATTCTCGGCACAGCTGGGATTCTAATTTGAGGACTGCAGATTACGAGCTTGACAGACTACCGACTTAGCCAAATACAAGCCCCCCTGCAATGGGAGGGAGAGACGTAATGTAGGATTTCAGGAGATTAAAGGTAATATGCTTCTCTCTTCCATTCCCTGAGCGGGAGTGAATAAAATGGCAAACATATGCAATCAGTATCTACTCTATTAGAAACACAGCCGCTTCCTCAGTAAGGTGTCGAATTCATAACTGAGTAACTCTTAAATATACGTTTTGGGAAAATATGTGGAATATATGTTAAAAATCGCAATCAAATCTATCCAAATCTCCTTTTCCACAATATTTTTAGATGTTTAAGATTTAACTGCCAAGAACCCAACAAAAGTACACTTTTTTATGGGTTCGTAAGTTATATGTTAAATAGTTATGAGAGTTGAAAGACAGTATTTCACTGTTCTGTAGAAAATTCTTCGGAATTACCCGTCAGTTGAAAGAATCGTTACAAAAAGTACTAAAAAATATATTGACGTTATATATATTCACACATAATGGTTATTGATTTGCTGAACCCGTTTGATTAACTTTTCAAAGCAATTATTTTAGCTTTGCTGTTGTTAAATATTCCTGCTTGTATAACTCTTTAAATATTGAACAAATTTGTTGAAAACCGAAAATTTAGATAAACAGCTCGATCAAATCAGTCTTGAATCATGTTTTCTCATAGGATGCTCATACACTTCCTTATCCGAATATAGAACATCCATGTTATCTCAATGGGTATCTAAATACGAAACTCTTTAATTTCTAAACTATATCATCCTCTTTTGCATTCGCAGCGATCATTAGGTTTATTTGTGGGGTGGGGGTGGCTCAGTTGGTAGCGATCCAGGCTCGTAATCTGTACTTCCCAGGTTCGAGTCCCAGCTGGGTCAGCGTTGAGATTTATCTCCGCAAATTTACCCGCCTTGCCCACGGTCAATAGTGGACACCAATGGGTTTGGAAAGGCCAGCGACCTTTCCAAACCCATTGGTGTCCGCTATTGACCGTGGGCAAGGCGGGTAATTTTGCGCCCTTGTTCCGTGTGCAAGAGAGCCACGTAATCGTGAGATATCAAGGTTCATCAAAGTATTAATTCTGCACGTTAAAGAATACGCTGGATGGCCTTGATGGAGACTACCATCTGTCTCCCAAAAACAGCTATTCCAGTGGGTTCCCTCCCTCAACCTTCTCCGAGCCTTCGGGGTCTGTGTGACCTGGCCATTTAGCCATTGATGTGCAAATAACTACCGCTCAGGGGTTAACGAACCCAACCCAAGGTTTATTTGAAGCCACTTATCTTCGATGTTATATTCTGTTAACACTGGGTATATAAATTCTAAACTGTGCATTTAATGGAAAAATGAGACTGAAGATAAATATCATAATCAAATCTTTTTAAATCTCGATTATCAACAATATTAGTTCAGTATTTGAAGAATTAAAGAAGCCAGGATGTTTTGAAAACATGTAAAGCATCATAACAATTTATTAGCAAATTTAAAATTTAAGTATTGTTTCAAACCGTTTAATAAAATTAATAAACATTTTGGAAGTTTGCATAATGATTATTTCAGTATTGGACAATTACAATTTTTTTTGTAAAACAACATAATATAAAATATTCTAGCTTCCATAACTAATAAATACCGAACGTACTTTGTTGAAAATCGGGATTTAGTTAGATTTGATTATGATCTTCAATTTATTTGCAGTCACATTTCCCCCATTAAATGCATATTTGTTAAATTTTAGATCTTCGAAATTAGATCCATATTTATAAAACGAGGAAATTTTCTAATATTTTAGTAGGAAGTATATTTTTACAGACTAGACTTCCCCAGTGATGATGCACAGACCCGGCCAGGTCTAGTGCCTAATGTCCGACCCCGCCTTCTCATGGTGCAAGTTGTTAGTACCTTTCAAAAGAGATATTCTCTTTTGGAAGGGAACGGAAGGTGAGGACTACCAGTTCAGTATGGCCTACTGATGTGGTCAGCTATGGCCACTGTTTTCTTTTTTTTCAAACCTGCTGAGGAGTGGTCAACTTCACAGGGTCCTGGTGCTGACCATTTATACCTACTAGACTGGATTTGTTTATGGATTTGAGCTTGATTATGGATCCTGGACTTGTTGCACTGGTGGGCCTCTGTTGAGGGCGAATCTGCCTCTGTGTTTTCTGTTTGCTTCTGGGTTGCCAGCCCTAAGTGAACAGAGGCATGGGATACCTTATATCAGCTGGTGGCTAATCCTAATCAGAGGCCATCGCAGGTACCTGAACCTTATTTAGCAAGTTGGGCATCGTCAAGCATAAACTGGAGTAATGTGTCTCAGGCAGGCTATATGGCTCTTGAAAAAGTCCACTTGAAAAGGTGGTGCCTGAAGTTCCTACTAGCATCGGTGACTTCAGCGTTTAGCGGAGGTGAAACACATCTTTGCCCCATGCCTGCGATCAGGGGGCTGTTTGATATTATTGGCCTTACCTATCTCAATAAACCTAGTTTCTTTAAAAATCCTACTAATCATTTTCTCTCTGCAGGAACATGGAACGTAAGGACATTACATTGAGATTATTCTCTTGGTGTCTTCACGCAGGAATTCCAACGCTATAACCTAGATATTCTAGGTTTGCAAGAGACCAGATGTAGAGGTAAAGGTGAGACACATAAAAATAACTTTAAATTTCTCTTTACAGGGAGGGAGGATGGAAAGCATCATTAATGCGTAGGTCTGCTGCTCAGCAGACATGCTAGTGATGCTGTTCTAGGATGTGAGTGCATTAATGACAGATTTCTTACAGCAAAATGTAAAACAAAAATTAAAGACTTTAATGTCATCTGTTGTTATGCCGTACAGAGGACTCTGATCAGAACGAGAGGTACTGACTGATCTTTGGACAGGAGCTTTAGGTCCTTTTGGCATTGGTAGTTTCAATAGCAATGGAGACCGTCTCCTACAGGTAAGTAAACTTAATGGTTTACGAATAACTAATACATACTGCAAGCACCGGTACATTTATAAATATATATGGGTTTCACCTGATGGGTTGCACAGGAATATGATAGATTATATTTCAATTAACAGCAAATGGGCTAGTTCGGTTACGAATACCATATCATACAGGGGAGCCGAAATTGGATCTGACCATTATCTGGTCAAAAGTGTCTTGCAGCTGAAGCTTAAGAAATGTTGTGCTAAGGTTAAGAACTGAAAAAAAAAACCTTCAACACTGCAGGTCTGAAAGATCCAGATACAGCCAAAGCATACCATGATAGGCTACTTAGTCATTATGACAACATGGTTTGCTTACTGCTCAAATTGAGAAAGAATGGGATCAGTTTAAATAGGTTTTCTTGAAACCAACAGTACTATTTTGGGTAAAAGGGAACAGAGGAAACAAAATTATTTGAGTGATAAGGCTATGGAACTTATTTCTGAAAGAAGGAAGTGCAGGAGTAATATGAATCAACACCCTACAAGTCTTAACAGAAGGCATTACAACGAGCTAATAAACATGCAAAGGATCAGTTAACAGCTGATAAGAATCTTTGGCTTGATAGCTTGGCTGACAAAGCAGAGGAAGCAGTTAGACAGCACAAGAGCAGAGAATTGTACCAGATTGTTAACGTTTTATGTGGGAAGAAACAGACAGGTACACAGGGATGAAGGAATAAATATGACAAGGTGATTGAAGGTGAGGATTCTGTGATGGCTAGGTGGGCTGAGCATTTCAGAGATTTTCAAAATAATGTGATTATTTCTACTCCCGTTTTCGGAATGAGGATAGATGCATTACTAGCTTTTATGATGGCCCTATTTCACATTCTGAAGTTGCATTGCCTATCTCTAAATTAAAACTGCATAAATCCCCAGAGGTGGACGAAATCACTACTGAAATGCTTTAGAGCTGCGAACACTTATGTTGTCACGTGGCTGACTGAAATTTTGAATATTTTTTATGATAAAGGTGTTGTTCCTAATGGATTTTACTAGAGCTATCATTGTCCCAATTTTTAAAAAAGGTGATCTCAGTTCTTCTGATAATTATAGGGGAATTAGTTTACTTTCTTTTCTAGGTACAGTTCTTTTCATGATTTTACTTAATAGAATTAAGAATTTGGTGATGGACAATGTGTAATGAACAATGTGGATTCCGAAGGGTAGGTGATGTATTGATCAAATATTTTCACTTAGGCAGATTCTTGAGAAATGTTTAAAGTTTCAGAAACCTGTCGTGCTAGCTTTATAGATTTCAAAAAGGCTTTTGACTCTGTTGATCGACAGAATTTGTGGTTGATTATTAGATCATATGGAATACCTGATAAGCTAGTTAGTGTAATGAGAGCTCTCTATAATAACATTGAGTCATGTATGAGAGCTAGACATCTTGCAGCGATTGGTTTAGCATTGTTAATAGAGTTAGACAAGGGTTATATTCTGTCTCCTTTTTTCTTTAATTTGGTTATTGATTTTGTAATGCGAAATTCTTTGCATGCGAAAGATTTTGGCCTTAAATGGTCTAGAGATTTCAAAATTTCTGATTTAGATTATGTAGATGGTTTGGCCCTTTTGGCTACTGGTGTTGATAAGATGAATTCGTTCATTAGGTTTGTTGATGACACTGGTAATAGAGTAGGTTTGGTGACAAACAGAGAAAAACTAAAGTGATGAAAATTGGTCGGCAATGGTGCTTCAGTTGTTTTGAATGGCTATAGTATTGAGCAAGTGTGTCAGTTTAATTATCTTGGGAGCTATGTAACAGACTTAATATGTTAGAACTCGCACTGGTGATGTGCGAGTTCTGACATATTAAGGTTGGTGTGTGTAATAGGGGTTATTAAGGTTGGGGATATTACGGTTGGTGTGTGTGTGTGACATATTAAGGTTGGTGTATGCCGTACGTGTAATGGGCATGTTGTGTTAATTTTGGTTTCAATATTAAGATTTCCTACAGATAAGTTTTCGATTAAACGGCAAAAGTTAAAATAAGAATTAGTGACACAAAGTTGCAATAAAATGGTTTATAAATTCTTTCAATCTGCAATATCATCCGAAATTTCGTGGCACACCTGGCGAATCTCGAGGCACACCTTTTAAGAACCATTCTCTAGACCAGTGGTTCTCAACCTTTTATGCTTCACGTACCCCTGGAAATGTCTCTGTAACTGGCGTATCCCTTGTATAGACAAATAAAACTATAGGTATAGTATAACAATGATTATTTTTACTTTGTTACTAGATTTAGTGACTTTTGAGCTCTCACGGCGTACCCCACCTTGAGAATCCATACTCTAGGAGAATCCTAGAGTAGGGATTCCC